>OY728163.1:1953070865-1955570865 GCA_963277665.1 Viscum album
TGCGAATGGGAATCATGAACATTATAACGATACTACCTCAGTTAACTTATTTTTCTAATAAAAACATGGGTCAAGATAAACATTCACCCCCACCCCCACACCCCCTAAGAAAGAACAAGTCACAATTGAGAGGATCATGAAACCAAGGTCTCCAACCATTAATGGATCATATAATCCCTCATTTACTAAAAAATGGATCAACTCCATTGAAAATATCTTCTATATCCTTCAATGTTTCGAACAAGAGATTTTTTTATAGAGGCTTGTCATATGGAGGGTTTAGCTGATTAATGGAGGAATTTGATATTAAATAATAATCCTGAGTAGGAGATCGAGGCATTAGAATGTATGGATTTCACTAAAAAGTATTTTGATAAATATGTTCCTCACAACATATGAATTAAGATTGAAAGGGACATCCTTTCCCTCAATCAAAAAGACAACGAATCCATCAGATCATATCAGGAAAGCATCACAACGCTTGCATGATATGAATTCATCATTGTCATTACCCTCGAATACAAGGTTGACCACTTTTTTGTTGGCTAAATTGGAGCCTATAAAAATACCTAGTGATACCTGACTTCAAGAGCTATGATGAAATTGTATGATGTTCCCTCAAGGTTCAAATGGTGATTGGGAAACCTCAAGGGTTTCATGGGAATACTAAGCTTAAGGTTAAATTTAATTCTGGGTGTCTGATGGATAAATCCAATAGTGCTATGAAAATTCATCACCCCACTTTCAAAATGTGTGAAAGGAAGCACCCTAGAAATTTCCTAAATGGGGTGAGGAAATGGTTTTGGTATGGAAGAGAAGGGAACAAGACCATTAACTACTGAAAAGAAAATTATTTGGCTATGATAGAGAGGAGGAATCCTCTGTTTCACCATCAACGTGTTGTTCATAGCTTCAACTACAATGAACCAGTGCACTATTCAAACCAGTTGCCAATGTGAAGGGATTTTAGAGGCAACTAACAACCTACAAGGAAGTAAAGAGAGATTTACCTCACCATTTATGATGTGAATCCCAAAAATTAATTGGTGATAGGTAATCTAGTTATTAATTCAATAATAGAAAACATTATATTTTATTCTAGTTCTAAGAATTATTTTATATAAGTAAATTTTAGCATAATATTCCCAAAACCACCACAAATCATGGAATTAAAGTTGTCAGTGAGAACAGAGAATGGAGAAATTTTTTCATCCCATGAATATAAATCCCCCTCATTCATACATTGTGAATTGAACATGCTAGGAAACCTCATCATTCTTCCTCTGGTGGAATTTGATGAAATTCTTGACATGGGTTGGCTTTCCTGATATAGATCCGACATAACTTTCCATTAGAGGGGAATCACTCCCCATATGATGAATTGACCCCTGATTTTATACAAGTTCAAGGAGAATGATGAATATTCCTTAGATCCATCATCTCAAGTGTGAATATAAATACCATACAATCAGGTTTATATTTCATAGATGATATTATTTAAGGAAGAAACCATCCTTGAATACATGCATATTATGAGAGAATTCGACGAAGTGTTTCCCAAGGAATTTCCTATTCATCCACATAAAAGAGATGTTGAATTCTTATTTTACCTTATACTTAGATAGTTTCAGATATCTCAGACTCTATATAGAATGTATTTTGTGGATCTTGAGGTGTTGGAGAATCTTCTACATGAGAAAATTGGTAAATAGATTATAGGCCCAAGTTCTTCATCACGGGGAGCACTAGTCCTCTTTATAATGAATAAGGATAGGGAAATGTGCCTTTTCATTTCTTATCGTGAGATCAAAAAAATCATGATAAAGAATAAGTGTCATCAACCATGAATTGATGACTTGTTCGATTAGCTATGTGGAGCACAATACATAGCAAAGGTGAATCTTTGGTCGTGATATTATTATGTAAGGGTGATGAAGGAGGATATCCCAAAGAATAGTTTTCATACAAGATACGTGCATTATGAATTCATATTAATGCCTTTCAGACTCAATAATTCTCCAACAATCATCATTGAATTTATAAATATAGTCTTTAGATATTACTTCAAAAACATTGTGGTAGTCAGTATAGATCATATTATAATTTATTCCCAAACCCAGGAGGATCATGAGGATCATTTAAGAATAGTACTAGAGACCTTGAGAAAGGAGAAGCTCTATGCAAAGTATATCAAGTGTGAGTTCATGTTGAATATGGTCTCATTCTTGGGTCATATCGTCACAATCAAAGGGATATATGTGTATCCCTCTAGGACTGCTATAGTAGAGGGATGGATGAGACTGAAAATGGTTATTGACATCCATAGCTTGTTGGGGTTATAAATATATTCTCGCCGATTTGGGAGAAATTTCTTGCGATTTTCAAACACTCTTACCAAGATAACTCAAAAGCGAGTCAAGTTCTTATTGAGTGATGAATACAAAGATAGATTCCAGGAGTGTAAAATGAGGCTAATCACTATTACCGTGCTCGCACTACCAACAATTGGACAATTTTTTTTTTGGTATTTAGTGATTCTTTAAAGAAGGGCCAAATGTGTGTGTTGATGAAAAATAAAAAATTCATTTAAAATGTATCAGGGTAACTGAATTATTATGTGAAAAACACTCCAACCCATGATATAGAGTTTTCTTTAGTAATCTCCGCTTTAAGAATTTGACGACATTACACTCTTTTGGGAGAAGTGTGAAATATACACGGATAACAAAAGCTTCTATTATACATTCTCACAAAAAGAGTTGAATATGAGCCAACTAAGATGGACATGAGAATCATAAATAATGGAACAACATAAATCCTTTGAAAAATGATTACTCAACCATCTTTTTTAATGGATAATGGATTATCAAAATGATGATGTGGGAATTGAGAAGAAAGTGGAAACTATCAGAAAAGGTAAATCATGGGAGTTTAATGTTAATGAATATGAAATTGTGAGCTTTAGGTCAAAACTATGTGTTCTATAAAATCTGGAGTTAAATAGAGAACTTTTGGATGATGAAAATAGTAAAAATTTACCCATTAACCTAGGATGTACAATGATGTATCATGATATCCAAGAGAATTATTGGTTGGATAACATGAAGAAGTTGATCGCTGAGTATACATCAATGTGCCTGGTATGTCAGCAAGTGAAGGCTGGGAGGCAGATGTCTAAGATGATGATACAAACATTACCCATAGCAGCATGGATATGGTAGAACATCACCATGGACATTGTCACATGACTTCCAAAGACATCCAAAGGAAATTATGCTATCTCCCTTTTAGTGGATATTACTACAAGGACTTCAAACTCCTTTATAATTTGAGAGGATTTCTCATTGGATCAAATGGATCAGATATACATCAGAGAAGTGGTAAGGATTCATGGAGTACCACTATAGAATGTATCCAATCATGATCTATGATTCACTTCTATTATCAGGAAGAGCCTTCAACATGCTCTGAATATTGAGCTTATCTTCAGTAGGGCTTATCATCCTAAAACTGATGTCCAATATGAGTGGAGTATCCAAACACTTGAGGAAATGTTGAAAGCGTGCTCAATGTACATAAAAGGAGTATATAATCTAAATCTCCCTCTTTTTGATTTCTATTACAATAAATGTGTTCACTCAAGCATGTAAACAGCTCCTTATGATGCCATTTATGAGATGTGGTGTAGAACATGAGCTTATTGGGATGATTTTAGGGAGTGAAAACTCATAGGTCCAGAAATGGGGGATGAAATGGTGGATAACGTTAAGACCATACAACAACACATTAAAATTTCTCAGAGTCGACAAAAGGGATATTCTGATAATCATCAAACATACCTATATTTTGATGTTCAATACATGGTATTCATCTTCATATCACTATGTAAGGGAGTTATGAGATTTGGGAAGAAGTGAATGATTTGTCCAAGGTACATCGACCATTTTGAGAACCTTGATCTCATTGGAGTAGTGGACTAATGACTAACACTTCCACCAAACATAAATAATATACATGGTGTATTCCATGTATCACTCTTGAAGAATTACATACCTGACCAATCCCATGTACTCAATCCCGAGGTGGTACCATTAAATAATTACCTTTATTATGATGTGAAGTCCTTGGAAATCATAGATCGTACAGAAAAAGGACTATGAAGTAAGATAATGCCCCCCCTCAAGGGGTTCTTTCGAATCCAAATATTGGTAGAAGAAATGAGAGAATCTTATGATGTGATGAAGAACAGTTACCCTCTACTATTTTAGTATGGGAAATTGAAATTTCAAGAGAGAAATTTCTTAAGGGGGAAGATTGTAATGACCCAAACATTTATTAATGAACATTCATTTTTTATATAATTAAATTTCTTATTTTAAAAAATGTTTATGTAAAGCTTATGAACATCTGTGGTTTAATGTTTTTGGATTTAAAAAAACTATTAAGAATTTTTACAATTTTTATTAGTGTTGTTGAATAATAATCACCTAATTAGTATAAATATAGGGCTTTAACAAATACAATTTACTAAAACAAAAGATGTGATGACCTCATATAGTATAATTGATTCGTACGAAGACCATTTGTTGGAGCATGGAAAGGAGTTTTCATCAGGAGGCTTCAATCTTTGAACAATCAAAAGATGATCTTAAATGTGTTAATCTTGAACAGAACCTCCTATGGGAGAATTGGAAGTTGATAGAGATTACCAACCGAGCAATGTTATCTGACCAATCCCAAGAGTTTGTCCCCATCGCACACCTTACCCTTATGTCTTATGCTGCTGTTATAAGGGGATATGTAACAGTACCCTTGCACCATTATTGTGTTCCTTATTTTTATATAAATATTATAAATTTATGTTATTGTTAAATTGTATATGGTTTCTAGAGAACAAATAGAATTTTTATCAATATTCAATTTTGAAATATATTTTTGATGTGTTAATGGATTTTTTAATTAAATAAAATTTTAATAAATTATTATGATTAAATTACTCTTTATTAAGAATAAATGATTGTTTAAATTTTTTCAATTAAATTGTAAAATATTTTTGGTTCGAAAGCTATTTTTGTTAAAAACAATTAATTTCCAATAAATATTGGTTTTTTATTTTAAAAGTGAAAATTCACATATATAGAAAATTATTTAGATAAAATGAATATTATTTTAGTAATCTGGACATTGAAATTATCCAAAGCTCAATATTTCATAGTTTTCTAAGAATATCAAATGTTTGGGTAAAATTCAAATACCGTTTAAATATATAATGGAATTTTAGACACCATAATATACAAATAGTGATGTAATAAAATTCTATAAAAGGTATTTTCGGAAAAGATATTTTTTATATTTAAAATAATTTTGTTTTAGGTTTGTTTTATTTATATTACATTGCTTTTGTAGACCCTCCCAGACTTATAAAACATTTTAACTTTTTAAATTGATTTCCTAGAGAGTTTGACTCACCTCAACATTAGAAATCTTAATGTTTAAAAAATTTCTGCTACTGGCCTTATAAAATAATGTATTCCAATCCACTTTGGTAAAAAACATTTGTAAAAACCATTTGTTGGTCAATGGTTTTCATTAGTTTAATGTGTTGTGTCCAAACCCAAAATAATAAGGAATTCCCTCCCTTTTCCTATATAAACCCACCCAATATCCAACTTATCTTCACTCAAACAAATTAGATCATGGACCTACCCTGCCCTTCCCTATATAAAATTCTCTCAATTCTACCCATGCTCCTAGAAAACCTCTCTCACGCTCCTCCGAATCCTTTGAGATCACAGTTCCAAATAAGAGATTTCTTCCATTCCCATTTTTGTCCAAGTTTCATTATCTTGTAATACATTTTAATTTTAGTTAAAAATGTGGGGAGTATGATTTCTCACCTCTCCCATACATCCCTCCTTCTATTATAATGATGACAGACCTCTTTCTCTCACATTAATGCCTCTCATGTATTCCCTTTACCATATCAAAATTCCGTAAGGGATTTTTATCTCCTCATTTACATTCAAGAATATCAATTATATTATGAATAAAAATTCAATTACATATGTTGGTAAATGTATCTATATGAAACTATTACATTCCATTTCATGCAAATATGATGAGATACCCCTTTCTCTCTCTTATACCATTTTTTGAGATTTCTTATGTCACGTTGTTTTACTGCTAAAATTGCACTGTGATTTTCAAATCCAAATTCGTTGTATAGTTAATAAAATTCTCATTTCACTATCAAGAGTATGAACATTCATGAAAATTTACTTATTGATTATAGAGTTTCAATTACTAATTCCACATTCCATAATCATTGAATAAATAATTATTTTCAATGAATCCATGTTGTATGATCTATGTGGAACACTTATGCATGACATGAAATGATTTATACGGGTGTACCCTGATTGCACTACCATACATTCGATAATTATTAGTATCATGATATATCATGTAAAATGAGATTTAACTCATGGTAATTAATTTTTAATTAGGTTTTACTCATGCTCCATGTGTAGTGAGCCTTGGCCCAAAATAATATCATGTTACAAGTTGATGCCACATTTCCATGTTATGATAATCATGCTATATCATCCCATTATGTTCATGTTTCTCTTGTGCTCCATTGTTATGACTATTTCTTAACATGTCCTATATTTTTCATGGTATTCCTCGCTTACTCCCTTACTGGGCTTTATATCTCATCCTTTTCTAATGCTTGTTCTCCTGTTATCTCATGAAATGCTAAGTACGAAGGAATGTGTGTCGTCATGTAAAAGAAGTTTTCAATTAAGATTTGTATTTAATGTTTTACGTTGTTATGTAATGTTCCCAAGCCCAAAAGGCAATATAAATATTGATCTTCTATATTGTATTAGGGGAATATTTTATTTAATAAATAATGATTATGTTTGAAATAATGTTCAGGGATGTTATAGTTTTAAGTAATTATATTAATAATATTTAATTATTTTTCTTATAACTCAGTGATGCGTGTAATGAAATATAATTGAATATTCCATGTAAGGTAATATTAATTTGGTGTTGAAGAAAACAGATTTTTGACTTGTTGTTTTATGTAACATAATCTTTACTTTTCATTTTTTTGTTACACAAGTCATCAATGAAATTAAATTTAATAAAAAAATATAAATCCATAATAACATGGGATGTTATATTCTATCCCAGTAAAATTGAATCTCTCCATAGAAATTTATCTCATCCATCATCATTTTATCAATTAAATGATCCTTTAATATAAACACACATCAAAAAAATTATTATTAAAATATCTTCTGGAAAAATATAAAGGAGTGTGTAAAGGTCATCTAGAATAGCAAATACTAGGTTCCGAAATAAGAGAACATGGGTGGGAAATTAAAACATGGTGATAGAATGGAAAAATAACACTTAAATATTAAGGGAGTGTAATAAAGAAAACGTTCAGGAAGAATTAAATTATAAAAAATACATAAAACAAATATTTATAAAAAAGGTCATTGACACCATCAAAATTGATGATAATAGGATAAAATTTTAGTTTAAGACTATTTTACTAAAGCAAAATAATTCTAATGAGAAAATATAAATACATGATTTCATTTCATTTAACAATAAAATTTTCATCCTATGGATGTTCCCTAATATAATTTTACTTTTTATCTCTCCATGACGTTAATAATAATTTGTTATTCTTGATGAACCAATAGATAATACGATCTATAGATTGAAAAATAAGTCATTCTGTTTATCTTTTTTTATCATTAAAAAAATTTAAAGCACATGTTATCAATATGAATACATCATCATATGTTTAAAAATAAATTAATATCTAAAATATAATTCAATGTTACATGTAAACAAATTCATAAATAGTTATCCTTTTTACCATTCTAAATGATAAAAATCAAAAAAAATTAGAAAGATGATCGCCAAATTTCCCAAAATTAGCGTCACGTTGATCATTTGTATAAACATAGGCAGCTATTGATTATCACATATGATAAATGGGAATAAATTTATCTGTATTGTATAGAAATATTTTAAATAACCAGAATTACTAGGAAGTACTATTGAACACATAAATTCATAATAATTCATAATATTGATCCTGGATTACTATATATATACCTCAGATCAGAAAATGTCATAAACTCTATATATATTAGATTAAAATGATTTTTAATAAATACATTATTTTATTTGGGGTCATAAATACTACCCAATTTAATTTTTCCATGTCAATTATCACTTTATCCAAAACAAAAATCATTTATCAACCTCAGGAATCAATTATTGGGTACCTTCCTATAATAAAAATATCATATTTTCATTAAATGAATTATCAAGTCCATTAACATTATTCAAAATATTTTATCCAATCCTTAAAAAAATAAACAGAACAATACTTATATATTTAAAGATTTATAGAACATAATGTTTTAATTCTGATACATAATTACTTCATTCATTCATATTTCTTCTCAAACTATTTACTGGGATTCATGATCTTATTCCTCAATACCCATTTCCTTTCATATGTCATTTTTACTATCTTCATTATTAGTGATATATCCATTACTCATAAATTATTTTTGATTCTCTCCATGTGATTTCCCCCTAAAAATAGATTTTCATAATTCCAATACATTGAATATTTAAATCATTTAGGAGTCAATGATATTATTAAGAAAATAATATTCAAATCTATTTAATTAGATAAAACCTTTATTTTCCATTTTTTGTACTTGTTTTGTGTCCTTTTTTTATAATGTCAAAACATATTCTCATTCAACTAGGACATCCACTTCGGTGTTAATTATAAAATTTGGAACACATTTAAACTTAAATATTGTTTTTTATGGTCTTCACTACACAAAATATTAGAAAACGCTTTCCTTATCTTCTTTGGTGAGTCTGAGAGAAGGTTGATCTTTATATTGTTAATCATGTTCCATGAGAACAGATTATGTATAATCACAACATCTTCTCCCACAATCATCATCCAATTTGACTTATCATTAGTAATTAATCTCTCAAACTCAATATTATCATATATTCTCCAGGTTCCATCCATTGAATAAAAAAAGTGTAGTGTGAGGAAAAAAATAATAGTGGTGAACCATATAATCATAAAAAATCACAAATAGGATGTTCAAACCATGACGATGTATCAAATATATGATATATTTAGGGATTCGTATTCATAATATAATGAAATCCATAAACATGGTTTTCTAATAGTATTTAATTTCAAAATAAAATCTCCGAGAGTGCCTAAGAATGTGTGCAATAAGGTCAATCTCCATGCCCAACTTCCTGATTGAGTATATATCTATATAATGATTTTGATGATGTTAGCCCCAGATACTTCAGTTCCTGAGCCACACCAATTTGTTGTATTTAGAGAGGGATGAAATTTCATTGAATCTACTCACTCTATCATTTACTAAAATTATAGAAAATTTTACTATTAATTAGCTCATCCTTGGAAATATCCTTAGAGACATCCCTAGAAATATTCTTACAAATATATCTTGGGATATCACTAATGTTCTCTCATCCTATTTTCTAAAGGATAACTAATCCTCTCGTCTAATACTAATGACAGAGAATGGTGATTATCGTACATTGATATTAAATATATTTTAAGCATATTAATTAAATTACATAAACACACACCTATGGACCATAATAGTTTATATAATTTGGACACATGGAAAATAATTTTCTAATCTTATGGAAGATATTAAATTCTCCCATAGAGAACATACAATTATGTACAATTCATAAGTATATCTGACATAAAACCATTCTTCATAACCGATGGAAGGATGTATAAGAAAGGGAGATCACAAAATCTCGTTGAGGGTAATAATAGAGATATATAAGAATAGAATAAATATAAGTGTATGAGTACATTGAAATAAAATTTGATAACCATAACATAAATATTAAATATTATCATCATGATTCATCGAATAATGATCAGAAATTCATAATATGGGAATCATTATGAAACAAAATAACATGATCCAAGAGTACTCTACATTATCAAAAGACATAAAATTGTGGTAAAAACATAATAATATAAAATAATTTCCAAATTTGTCCACGATCACATCCATGTCCATCATATCGAATAATTTCTTTCACTAAACTGAGATTTACTTCCCATTCTAACAATGCGTTTCTTAACTATGTTCAGCTCTTACTCTATAAATGTCTTATTGAATCAAGTTAACTCACCATTCCATCCCAATATTACTGAACCATGTTTACTCCCCATTCTAGCCCTGTCTTACTTAACTGATTTCACTCCCCATTCAATCCCTATCTTACTAAACCTAGATTACACCCTATTCTAGTGATTTTTTTATTGAACTAGGTTCACTCCTCATTCCTATCTATTCTACAACCTGAGATATAAATAATTACCCAATTCATTTGACAAAGATAATGATCTCACCCATCACATAATGAAATCGTACATGTGTGTTCCACAATATCATAAAAATTCATCATATCATAATTCATTAAATGAAATGGGTAACATAAAATTTTTATTATATCCTATCAAATCTAAAAGATATTGTTTTTAAAATCATTTAATCATATAATAATAAATAAAAATAAATTTGTTTCAAAATCATTTCCTTATGGTATTACTTTTGGAAATTAAAGAGTTTCGTAAAAAAGTTGTTATCATAATCATAATAAATTCAAAAATAATAGGAATGTTTATCCCAAGATCATATCCTCATTAACGATTAGGTAGCATCTATGGATATAATATTATACAGGTTATGATTTTTATCGATCATTTAAAACATTTCATGATTAAAATAACACTCACACATCGAATAGTGTTTTAAAAAAAACATAAAACATTTTCAAAATCATGTCCTTTTTAAATAATTTATTTCAAATATAAAAAATTTCAGAAATACAGAAGGGAAAATGTTTTAAAATAAAAATTGAAATACTTTAATTGAATATTGAATTCAATTGGTATTCATGGTAGTTGTAAATACAGTATGTGACTTGTCTGTTAAAAACAAAAAATCTGTTCACATTTTAGGTAAAATTCATGTGGGTTTTTTTAAATATAATGAATTTTACGTTCAAATAAATTTAAAATATTAAACATTGGTAAATATTTCTTACCAATATCATAAAATATATATAAAAAATATAGAAAATATTTTGATAATGCATTGTTTTGGAGGAAAACATATTTACTAATGAAAATAGAATTTAAGTAAGAATATCTTAAAAATTATTGTTAATTATATTATGCACAAGAGTAATAAAATGGAACAATTAAATGATGATATAATTAATAAATATATTTTAAGAAACATAATGTGAAATATTTAGTGGTAGATCATGAAATTTTAATATTGGAGAATTAATCATAAACACTCTTGATAAATGATGAGATTGTAATATAAATTCCTTACCACTTTGGTAACACTAAAGAAAATTCCCCATGAATAAATAACATAAAATAAAACTTTAACTATTATTAGGATCAATATATTCATTATATTTTAGGTAAAATATATTTATATACACATTGTGAAAGAAAATATAGGCATAACATAGTGAATGTCTCAAAGATGGAAAATTGAGACAAAAATACATTACTGATTTGATAACCTTTAAACTATAAAACCAGTCAATGAGAGATCCTAAAATGGATATGTAAACCCCCTATATTTTTCATGAAAACAATAATAATATACATTAATGGTTTCTATATACACCACAATATATAAATTGTTATTGAATATGACATGTGTCTCACAGAATTAAAAGGTGAGATGAGAAACAATTTCCATGTGTCTCGACATCCATTATACCCATTAAAAACATTACTATAATAAATATAATTTTACATTACATATATTAATTTACCATGTTCATATATACCATACCATATATTATTTTTACATGATATTTTATTACCATTTTATTATCAATTCCATGTTAAATTTACATTTCATGTAAAACCCTCTTTGTTTTATTTATATATTTTTGCCACAAACCAAGACAGAATTTCATCCAAACTGAATTCTAACCTGATACATGGCATAGATTGAATGTTTTTCTTGATCCCCACCTATTTTAAACTAGTGAAAGTGAATCAAAATATTCATTGGTAGTGGTTTCACACATTTACAAAATCATAAATAACTAACATAAATACATAACACAACAATAAATATCCAAATACAAACAAGGCATGATAATTTTTTGATTCATGTTTTTTCAAATTTAGAAAAATACAAAAAAAAAAATAAAAAAATGGGAACAATAGTACCATTCAAAAAACCTCCAAGAAAAATGAAGATAATTGTCCAAAAAATTACACCACCAACACCTGCAAGAGATGGAAACTAGCATCCAAAACCACCATCATGATACACATTTACTTTACTTTAATCAATCATAATAATTTATACATACACTAAAATGTGAGTGTTTTGTGGGAGCCAAATCCAAGTAGGATGCCTCATAATAAAAGATATTACCTAAAATAACATTAAAAGAGACATTAACATTCATGTTTTATGAAATAAAATATGTACACATTTTTTATAGAAATTGTTTTAAAAGAAAAACAATATATTCTTTTAAAATAACAAAAAAAGTGCATTTTATGCCGATTGTAGGTACGATATCACGAAAGTGAACTGTGTCACATGATAAACCGACATGAACTAACTAAAATTGAACACTATGAACCTCATATTATGATGATACATGGTATAGAAACCATAACCCACAAAATTCTCCTACATGAGACTCTAATGTGGAATGTATCCAAATGTCTAGTGGTATACAATTATCTTCATAGTTTAAATACCATTTTAATATTCAATCATTCTATATGAAACTGGGCTAATTCACAATTGAGTCAACTAACATAGTAATCCTTGTCCACCCACCTAGATTCCATGGTTTCCCTAAATACTCAATATTCATTTAACATATCACATATATCACAACATCCACAGAGAAACATGCCAATATATATAAAAAAATTGATAAAACGCCATTTCCAATACAAAAAATATTTTAAAATCCAAATGCACACCCAAACAATTTCAATATATTTTTCACACCAATTAATCATTTTATCTGTCACCTTTAAATATAAAAACAATAAAGCACACATGAAACACACATTATTCATAACCCATTACCTTTAGAAAACCATTTAAAAAATGAACCTTAAATACATTTTAAAACACATTTTACACCTCATACACAACACATAAAACAAAAACAGGAATAATATAAAAAATATTAATGTCACAAAATAATTTTTAAGTATGGATCACCCTAAATTACCTATAGAAAATTTCTGAAATCGATAATAGACATAACCAAACCCCCGAGAAAAACTATGTAGGAAATATCAAACCAAAAAATCAATATGGGACCCTAAGACTCACGATTACAACTGAAATAGGTGACACAACAAACTGATGATATGAAAACCAATGAATGAAGACAACCCATTATAATATGATAAATCAAGGATGAAATGGGACATATTTTAAGATCCTTGAATAAACTACACCAAAAAGAACACAAAAATGGAGGTCCAATGGAGAAATAGGGCTATAGAGAGAAGCATAGGGTTGGGAATTCCATATGGGGAGGAAAATTGGGGATATGGGGTTAAATCATTAGAAAAAACAATCATTATCATAAAAAATTTAATAACTTGGAAATGGATCATGGTTTTCCCATGTGGTTCTCCAAACTAAAGGGAAACTATGTGGCCCTCAACATTCAATAGGGGAAGGGCCCATGTTTTGACTACACAACCAACAAACTGTATGCCAACCATGCGGTTTGCCTCTATCCAAAAATGAAACTTGTCAGCACAGTTTCTTGGGATAGGGTACATGGTTTCCCAAACCGTATTCTACCTACTGGTAACCAAAAACCTTGCATTTTCAAAAAACGCTCCCATTAAAACTCAAGGATAAACATAGTATCAATAATTAAATGGATAATACCTCAAAATGTCATTTTGGTGACTATTCTCCCAACCATGAATACATTACACCCCAAAAAATCAACATGAATATTTGTCCAATAATAAAAACAGATACACTCAATCCACCAACAAATTGTACTCCCAAGTCTGATGCTCATCATTATAATGTTTCCAAAGGTCACATACAAACCCGATAGACTTTCAATTTAGAAAATTCTTAAAATAATCTCTAATCCTCACAAGCTGCACAAACAAATATATATCAGGATCCAACTCCAACTCCTCCCAAATCTACACATGAGATGGATCTAGGTTAAACTTATTCATCAGAGAAAAATTGAACACATCATTAAGTAACTTCAACTGTCATGGAGAAGCTAACTAGTATACCAGCATTCCAAACCTCTGGGTGATCTCGAATGGTCTAACATGCATGTTTATTAGCTTCACATTCTTACCCAAATGAAGATGACCCAAATGAGGGTCTATATTCATGAGCACTCGATCACCGACAAAAAATCAAAATCTCGTGGCCTCTGATAGGTATAAGAAATGTAGAGAATCGTTCCCATTAGTAGATTCATCCTGATTTAATAGAATTTTTTATAATAATCTAGCACAAGGCTCAGTCCGAACAATGTTTCTCACCAACTTCTTCCAAACACGAAGGGGACTAACATGGAAATCCATAAAACAACTTAAAAGGAATCATTTTACGCAATGTGTTTAACTATTGTTATATAAAACCTCAACCAATAGCCAATGGAAATATCATGCACCAATGAAATCCAAAATTATTTCCTAGACAATGTATTCTAAAATCATATTCACCCACTCTGTTGGACCATCTTATGATGATGGTATGCCGTTCTTCACTTGACATTAGACTGATTATCATTCCGAATGCCTTCCCAAAAACCCAATGTAATTCATGGTTCCATGATTGAAAATATTTATAATGGAACACCATGAAGTCTCACTATCTACCAAACAAACTGTTTGCCCAACTCATTCTCTTTGTTTGAATCCATGATTCGGGTGAAAAGGGAAATATTAGTCAGAAGATCGACCACTACCCACATAGAATTCCTCCCTAGATTATTACAAGGTAATGCCATGATAAAATACCTAGAAATACTAAACAAATTATTTGATTGAATAAGTAGAAATTTTATCAAACAGAAGGTACTTTGGTGGTCTTATTCAACCTGTTGACACACATAACACGTCAATATGAACACAGACTAATCATGCCTCAAACCAAGCCACCAAATATTTAAAAAACCATCATAATACATATTTTTATCTCTGTGACGAATTTCCCATAGATACTAGAGGTTATTAAACATTACCACCTTTCTCAAGGACAACAGAACCAAAACACCACCCTTGAAGCACAAAAATCTATCGAGAGACAAAGTGAAATCCTTAATTGTCTTCCTACCATGAAATAATTTATACTTTGACTGAAAAACTCATCACAAGGATGATCTCACTGAATCAGTTCGAGAAGAGAAGGTGTCAATTGAACACTTACATAGAATGCACCTCCATAGTGCTCCTTTGTCTCTATGATCTTCTGAGGAAAAATCCATTTCAAGGTCCACTAATGAGTAGATTCATTCAATTCCCTCACTAAAAAATTTGTTCTCCAAGCGTCCACCAGCACATTCCCTTTTATTAGAGTATAGGATATATCAAAATCCAACCCTTGAAGGTTCTAAAACCAATGAAACTTCCTTAGATTCAAATATTTCGTGGTTAAAATGTAGGTTGAGCACTTATAATGAGAATAAACAACAGATTTGTCCCTAATGAGAAATGTCACCACGTATTCGAGTCATGAATCACCACTAATAATTCAAGGTCATGGGATGGGTAATAATATACATCTGGTAATATTTGGTGGGAACTATATGCCACGACATGGTCATCCAACATCAGCCCACACCCAAGACCCATACATGAGGCATCACTATAAACAATATAAAACTTTCAAAATTCCTGATAAATTAAAAGAGGAATGGTGGTAAAAGATCACTTTATCTCAACAAATGACTCTTGAATTCTATAAATCCATTAAAACATTACCCCTTTATGGGTAAGCGCCTTCATGGAGAAATAAATCCTAGAAAAATCTCTAACAAATGGTATGTATTAACCTAAATGGCCTATAAATATTCTAATCTGAAATACTTTATTCAAATTCACTTATGTAATTACATCACTAATAATCTTATGGTCAATGAAAACCATTTTTCTGAGAACACATTCACTATAAAAATAACTCCCTTCATCCAAAAGGGGAACTTGAAAAACTATTCATAGATAAAATGGTCTCTAAGTGTTCCCAACATGATATAAAATTTTTTGTCATGCTCCTTCTTAGGTTTGGAATATACCAGGAAGTAGTACATGAATACCACAATGATATACTCATGATACTAGTGGAAAACTCTACTTCTATGATCAAAAATATTGCTATAAAATTGGTAAACAACAAAGGCATGACAAAATACTCAAAATAGAAATACCTTCATTGAAATGGTGTTTTCAAGACAACCACCTCTCTCAATATTACATGGTGATAACCAAAATTCAAATCACTCTTATATAACCACCTCTCTCATTTTAACGGATCAAACAAGTCATCAATTTGGGGAAAAGGGTATATATTCAAAGTCATTACCTAGTTCAATTTTCTTTAATCTATGCACAACCAAAGAGATCCATCAGCCTTATTTTCATATAGAAATGTGGATGTCCAAGGTTAGACACTCAGGATATTGATTCCTTTGGATTTCTAATACACATGTTTTAAAAATAATTCCCTCAACTAGATGTGGTCCATATGGTATGAGGGATTCAATATATGTTGTTTCCTCGATGTCAATTCAATAGTTAACTATAAATCATTCTCAAGATGAAAACATGATAAATCAACTAGGAAAACCACTATAAACTCATCCACAAAAAGTGGTAACCCACCCTTAGGAGCACTACAATTTCCCTACAATATGAGTGATGATTACTGAAAAATGATATTGCCCAATTCTTCGAGTGGAGGTCCAGTATGACATAGTGAAGGATCCCATTCACCGTGAAAATCCTAGGTACGACCATCATGTACCGTGATACTCACTAACAACCTATAGCAATAAATAAACACCTATAATTCACCATTCAATCCATTATCAGTACTAGGTCAAAGAGGTCAATTTTAGATATAAAAAAATCCCATCCAATCTCAACCCCTAACACGGTGAGTGCACAAGATTGAATGCAAGGGTTTGTTCTCTCTCTTCTTACTAGGTGCCATTAAAAACTCCATTATATAAGGAAAAGGTTTAGTTGGTAACATTAACAAAACCAAAAGGTGTATATAAATGAATGAAACCAAATCAAAATTTTCAAATAATATAATAGTTATGGATGAATCAATAATATTGTAACTTGACCTGCCGTAGGTCCCAAATCCGATCCTACCGGTTCCTTGTCCACTACATAAAGATGTTTCATCTAAGCTTGAGCCTAAGATCTACCACTATCCTATGAATCATCCTGTATTAGATTCGTCCTAGAAGATTATTCATTTCTACTACCATGCCCACCAAACCGACAACTAACTAACGTGGATGGTTTTGACTAGTATAACATCCCCCTTGATGCCACTAATCATTAACCACTCTGATAGGGAACATCACATCTCAAAAACACTATATGTGTTCCATATATCCACATCAATGACAATGTCTAGGTAGAGATATTCACATCGATCATATGTTCCATGGCCTCTTATACCAATGGAATGTGACTGACCAAGTTTTAGAATCAATTAATGAAGATATGCAATAAGGGTTTCCTAAACTACCACATCCCTTATTCTACTTCCAATCATGGTTCCTCTTATTCTCTAATGAACTAACACTTCACATAGTTGATATTAATCTTGGGTGGCAGGATGGTCACTACAATAAATATATACCCTCATGAAATGATCAAACAACTCTACATAGGTCCTTATATTTAATAAGGAAACTTGTTGTCGAATTATTTTCTATTAGAAAAATTCGAATAGTTGAGCCTTCATTTTCAGATTGGAAACAAGATTAGGGGAATTTGGAAGAAGCTCTGTGAAGCAGATAGAATATTCCATCACAGACCAGTCTCCCTGGCTAAGCCCCATAAACTCTAGGGATATGGATTTGGATAAGACCTCAGGAAATTACTTCACATTGATAATGAACTTGAATTTTATCTAACCCATCTACTAATGTGTTCTACCTTGGACCACCTAGTCCCACCATCTCCTACTTGGACCTTACAACAATAACATAGAACATTTAACTCTGATTTCCTTACGACTATCAAGAAACTTGAACATCCACTATTTTTTTCTTGTCACACCTCTTATTCTTGAGGTCACGGGAAACCTCAGAATGAAGGAGGAATGTTCTTAAATAACTCTTGATCTTTTTCCTTTCTAGGACCTAGTTCGACCTCTCTATCCTAGGAAAGACCAGGGCCCTCTCCTTGCCCCATTGATTAGACAACCCAAACCACTTCTTCCACTAATTTATGATCAATTGGTGAGGGATAACTATCTCTTGTGTCTTCCCATAGATGCATTTGAATTTTTGGGGGATGTATTTTTATAAAGAAATCAATGAACATAAGGAAACACATCAATACATCCATTATGAATGTAATTAGCAATAAAAAATATTAAAATTCAATAAATCGAACAACTCCATCTCCATTGCAATAACATGAATAACCAAAAAAACTACTCCTACCCCACATAATGTCTTTATACAGTCTATAGCCGGTACCTATCTCTTGGAAGAGAAGTCAAAAAACCCCAACATCCCATGGTGACTTGTGTTGTGTCATGATGTGTGATGGATATGAAGCCCACTCATGAAACAAATATCAAACACTAATAGTCCTTTCTCTAACCTTTCCAAACTCATCCTCAAAATTACATTACCTGAAATAGATTAATCTTCCACTGATTCCATTTTTTCACAAACCATGTTGAGATTCCATCTAACCCGAAACTCAGCATAATCTATGGCATGAACCAAATGGTGTTTCAAATTTCCATAGGATGGTTACTAGTGCCTGAGTATTATAATATACTTTGAGAATAATTTCATCCATTTACATAAGTATAAATAAAATAATAAATACATAACATAATAATACATAACCAAATATAATAAAGGAATACTAATTTTTAGATTCAAGGTTTTACAACTTTATACAAAATCAAAATGAGCAACTACAAAATGGGAATAAGAAGTCCCTCCAAAAAACCACAATGCATCAAATGGAGAATCGTCCCCAAGACAACACCAACAACACTTATTAGAGATGCCCACTAGAAACATGAATCTCCATCATGATACACTATTATTTTACCTAAGACAATAATAACAAGGTCTACATATATCAAAATGTGTAATAAGGGTGTGATCCATATCCTAGTAGGATTCCACGCAAAAAATTAGATTTCATGCCAATAGATTATAAGACAAATTAACACGGAGTTTTTATGAAATAAAATATAGAGACATTTTTATTGAAATCATTTTTAAATATGAAATTATTTATTTAGAAATAACCAATAAATATAATTCTAAGATTATGGTTTTTATGATATAACCAAATATCAGTAATACATAAGAGAACAATATAGGTACTAGAAAAAAACGGGCACTATGAACCATGTATCACAGTGAAACATGGTATAACAACCATAACCCATAGCATCATCATACGCGAGCCACTAAAGGGTAATTCATCCTTAGGTCTAGTTGTCACTTATTATCATTATAGTTTAGTTCACTTTATAATCATCAATCCTACTGAGTGAATTCCGGGAAATAATCTTCCGAGTAAACTACTAGACTTGTCCTAGTGTTTTCACCTAAACACCTATGATTCATTTCAATCATAGCATTTATTTCACTTATTATATAGATCACAATATTCACATGAACACATTCTAATAAATATAAATGCACTTGATTAAAACCTATCTCCACCACCAAATCCATTTTTAAAACCAAACAGAAAACAAAACCATTTCATGATATGTTTCAGAACACTTAATCATTTTATCGAACACATTTAAGGAAAAAAACAAGAAAGAATAAATAGAATACACATTATTCCTAACCCATTTCCTATAAAAATCCATTTACAACATAGAGGTTTATTTAATCATTTTCAAAAAACATTTCTCACCCAATACACCACCCATGGAACATAACCATGATGAAATTAAATCATAATAATGTTAAAAAATAATATATTTTCATATAACCACCTACAACATGGGTATAAACTATTATAAATCTGTGATAGACAACACCAACAACACCAAGGGGCCCTACACAATAAATATTGAACCAAAAACATCATTATTGATAACTAATTATCCCAATTAATCACAAAGTAGGTCACACAACCTATCCGATATGTTAAACCCTGGGAATGAAGAAGAGATTACTTATAAAAGAAGTGAAATTAAAGATGAAATGGAAATTATATGAAGAAACATGGATAAAACACAACAAAATCATCACCTAAATGGAGGTCCATGGGAGAAATATGGTTGTAAGAAGGACTAAAGGGCTGATAATCCCATGTGGTTAAAAAATGGTGGATTTTGTGTAAATTCTAGAAAGGACACAATCATAAATTTAAAAGATTTAATGACATGGACATGGCACACAATTTTATTGCTCTAATTTTTAAACTATTGGGAAACCATGAATCCCTCACAATATAATATGTAAAATTCACATAGTTTGACCATAGGGCCTATAAATCATGTGCCAACTATGTGGTTCACCTTTCCCAGGAAATGAAACTAGGCCACACAATTTCCTAGGAAGTGAGGCAGAGTTTACCAAACCCTATGACAAACATGATCCAGCTTTTTCTAACCCAAAAAATAAACTTTCTCACCAAAACTACTATAAAATACAAGGATAAAATTATGAACAATAATATATATAATAATACCTCAAAATAATATCATTATAGTTATAGTTTCAATTTTTTATTTTTTTGTCCTAACAAATTTGTTATGGTTCCATCATATTTAGAATGATATAAATTATATTAATGTCATATATATAGTATATATTTAATTAATGTACTCTATATAAATTGTGGATATAAAATGAAATACATGATTCTTGGAGATGGTACACCATATGTGTGTGTGAACATTGTTTTCATTTTCATGGAAAATTAAATGAATGAAAAGTAAATTATGTAGTTTAATTAATGAATTATTTTAAGGTCATATATATCATTCAATATAATTACATCAATCCTCAATAACTTCCATGTAAATCATGGACCAATCACCTCACTTCATGAGGTGGTAGTCTTTCGTACACACAAACAATGTTATTGTATTCCCACAAAATACTGATTATGAAGGTATGTGTAATAAAATAAATAAAAACTCATAATGACATAATAAATATCATATATATAATATATTAAAAAATTAACCATGTTAACAATCCTAATTAGGTAGTACTGGTAAAAATTAATGACATCAATCTATTTGTTGTTTCTCTAACATAAACTTGAATGATGATTTCATAACACATTTTATGGAAGTAGATATGGTTATATGTCATTAAATAAACCAAAAAACCACTCATTATATTTATGATTACTAAATATTTATATAATAATGATATAAAACTAATTTAAAGGGGTGGAGGAATAAATAAAACAATGATGCTTGTTGATGAATGTTACCTCTTCTATGGGTATCCACTTTCAGATAGGACAAAAAGAATTCAAAGGATAGATTTCTTCTAAAACTAAGGCTTATATAATGAGGGAATGGGTTTTCATAAGTGATTATTTTATGGGATGTTTTATCCATATGGATTAATTGGTGTAAATTTTTGAGGTTTGTCAACACACTTTTATAATGGACCAAAAGTGGTGGTTCTGAATGTACAGAGAAGCATTAATAGTGTGGAGGTAAATCAAACAAAATGTGGTTCCAAAATTGATAACTATTGATCAAAATTTTCAATAATTGGATGATACATGTCTTAAACATAAAAAATAAACACATTTTTACCATTTTATTTCTTAGTCCTTCGGTTTACTCAATTTTGTCCTTATAGTTTTTAGCAAGGAAACATGTATCTTTTTATTTAACTATGTAATTTAATCTTTAAGAATAAGATTAAAACGAGATATATTAGACACCTTTTAGCTAATAATTAAAATTATGGAATCCAATAAAGTAAATAAAATTCTTATGTGTGGGTAAAATTAATTTTAATACAAATGCATATAATGCACAAAACCCTATTTTAACCTTAATTGGGGAAATTAATTTTTAATGTTTTAACTAAAAATGATGCTAAAAATAAATTTTACCTCATTATATAATATAATTTATTTTATTCCAAATGTGGAATAATTTTTTTTATTTCAATCGCATATGTCGTATAATTCAATTTAAAAAAATAATCATGTAGACTCAAAGAAAATGTGGCTACTCTTAAAGAGAAAATTTTCAAAATATTATAATGATTTTGTATCAAATTTCAATTTAAATTTATTCCGATGGACTAAATTTGTTTAGTGGATTTATACTGGAAATATTTTACCTTTATAAAATAATTTAAATATAATATTAATTTATAATAAAACTAAACAAAAATGATGTTCTTAATTAAAATTTAGTCTTATTCACTATGCATTAAAAAATGGAAATATTTCATAAAAGTCCCAATAATATACCCTATGATAATTTATATAATATTAATTAAAATTTGTTTTTATTTGATCAAATAAATATTATAAATTTTGAAAAACATATTTTTATTTTCATTTGCAAAATGTAATAAAAATATTTATTAGAAAAAATTATTTTTTGACATAAATATAGAGTTTAATGAAAAATATAAATTTTTTTCATCAAAATAATAGCATTATAATTAATATTTTAAATTATTTTGTACATTTCATATCAATAAATATAATTTATAGGTTATAATGGTCTGATTTAAAACAACTTTATTAATAATATATTTCGGTTTCTATTAAAGATTAGTGATTTGTTTAATGAATGCTAATCTATTGTTCCGTATAGCACAAGCTTTACATGGTGTTGTTTATAATAAAAGGTTTAGTATGTGTTTTGTATAATAAAATATAAAATTGGTGTTTTATATTACTCATGTCATCCAAGAAAATTAATTTAATCAACATTCAATAAATATTTAAAAATCAACATGTTATAGGTTTTAATACATAAATTAGTTTTCAGATAGCCATAACCTGGCCATCCAAGATCGAATAAAAGAGTGGTTAAATCTTTATGGAATGATTTTTTACCTTCTTCTTGTATTTAATTCAATGTAATTATCAATGTAAAATAATATTCACGTGATCCCTTTGTTACTATTTAAAGGTACTAAGGTGTATAATGGAAGACCCTGATCATGGGATTTAGCATTTTTCATCCCCTGAGTAATGAAAAATTTTCATCTCGGATGATCCAATCCATTTTATGGTCTTATGATTTCACAATAATTAATAAAAAATATAAATTAATTTGAATGATAATAATATTATCATCAAAGAGCTATTCTATGTCACACGTCACTAGAAACCACTCCATAAAAGATCAGATAATGAACCAATATTGATTGTCCGTACACACATCATAAATCATAATGAACTATATTCATGGAATTCAAGGAGATAACATGGTGTTCCCATGAACCCTTAAGCATCAAATCAATCACCTTAATCATGTCCCTTTCTGGTTTCAAAGTTATTCTTAGATCAGTCAAAAAGAGATAGATTTTATCTCACTAGAATATATTAGGAATGAGAAGCTCTCTTTCCAAAATGATTGAATAGCTCCATGAAAAAACATTTATTTTGGTATATATAGTGGATTCTAAAATACCCAAAAAAGGTTCATTGGACCCCATATATTTAATTTCTAATAAATAGAAATTATATAAAAAAATTGAAAAACTAATTTCTTGTAAAATATTACTAATTTTTTTTCATATACTTGTAATATAATAAATATATTATGCGATAAACCTATGTCAATAACATGACCTATAATTCCCCATAATATAAAATGAACAATGAACATTAAAATAATATTGGTTCATATATTATTATTCAATGTATTTACATAAAAACATATAATTACTTGTAATAAAAAAATCAAACCAATTATTATATACTAAAATTGTAAATATTTTACTCATTTAGTGGTGATTGGTGAATATTAAAAAACACTCAGAACATTATGATGGGTCCCACAATATCATATTTTACCATTCTCCATAATTGAGGTGATTATTGAATACTCTATTATGTATTAACCTTAAGGCACTTATCTCAATAGCAATGAATAGTATTTATAGACTAATAGAAGAGTAAAACAACACATTATTGGCAAAAAAAGATAAGTAAAAGAGATATAAATGAAAATCATTCTATAAACATGCACTATGTAATATAATCACTTTTAATTTTACATAAGATATATCATGATGCTGGATTTTGCCAAAACCCTTTTGAAATATATTTTCTATTGATATATCAAGACAAACATACAATCGAATACCATGCAGCTCAATTTATGATGATACTACCATCCAAATCCATAAGGACTAAGATATCACTTCCTTTTCACAAAAGCGATATATTATATCTTGATTATTAAACCAATGTCATACCACCAATGACGGACCTCTAAGAAGATACCTTTCTATGACCTAAATGTCATATTTTTTTTTGTCTTCAAACAAAGTACATGATCAAAGGATCATGTTAAATTTGATCTCATGTCTGCATTCCAATGAACATTTCCATAGATAGGAACTACCAATTTTCCCAAAAACGTGTTGTGTTACTCATGGAGGGTATTTCCACATGATCTAACCTACCAGATATCACCAAGTCCTAACTTAATGCGAAAAAGATAACATTAATATGAGCCCCCAACACTAGATAGTTTTACATCATCTCTGTTCATTCAGAATAATGGATCAATATGATAGAACATAAGGTAAAGATTAAGGTCATAATATATGGAGGTTCCCATTATAGCACAGTAACTACTAAAACACATTTATATGATAAAAAGTATATGTAATTTACATTTTAAATAGTGGATATGTAAATATATAATCTATAAAGATAATTGAACATAACACATTACACAATATATAAAAGGTATGGTAAATGATAGTTACAGGTCATGTTGGGTCTAGGGAACAAACTATTAAAATAGAGAATTAAATTGAGGAAAAAAAGGAAACAATATAGTATGGATTTAAATAATCCTCTAAACAAAAATACTAAATCTAAAATATTAAAATCTATAAGAAGATAATCATGTAAATAAATAATAAGATTGATGTGCTGAAAGGCTTATCTGATAAGGAACAAGAGAAGTTTCCCAAAATGGATAACTCAAAATTTGATAAACTTTTGTGTGGTAGGTGAAATTTTGATGGAAACACACCAAAAAAATGCATTACTACCCAAACAGAAAAATTAGAACTACTGAAGAAAATAGAGAAATCACAATTGGTCCATAGTGTTAAATATTTATTAAATAAGTTTTCTAAACCTATGATAAATATACTAATTGTTCTTAATAATATAATTTCCATTTATCCATATTTTTTAGATAAGGCTAGGTGGTTTCAAAAAACATAAAAATATAAAACATTTATGAATTATAAATAAAATAATGTATTTCTACCTAATATAAAATCATTAAAATAAACAATTCCATGATTCTTAACAAGGAATAAATATTGACACCTATGTACGATGAAATAATTAAGAATTTTATGCATATAAATGATACAAATTAATAAGTAATAGGGTTGAGAAACATGTCTCAACCCTTATAGTACAACTGAAGTGGAGAAAAGAAACAACTCGTTTATGAAAATTACATGTATGTACACTCAAAAAGATGAATTGTAGTTAAAGATCAATGGAAGAAATATGGTGAAATATGTAATTTCTGTATACATATAAAAATAAACCATCATGGTAGACTATAATTTTAATTTATTTTCATTTTCAATTAGTATAAGTTACCAGCATGTATCAATTACTAGAAATATATAACATGAAATAAGTCACCTTGGTAATGAATTTTGGAATCACCCCATATGAGAGAGAAATTTATTGTAACGCCCCGACTATAGGTACCAATATTCAATGCATTATTACATATAATTGGAATTATAAAAAGGAAATCTTGTCCTGAAATACCGATCGGTTTAGTATTATTGGAAAAAATATTCACACATATGTTCTACTTTACAACATGAAAATAAATAAAAAACTAATTTATTCCATTAGAAACAACCAAGCCTCCTAGAATATGCCTACAAGTAACTAATAACTAACTTCATAATGTCCTAGTAAAATGAAACATAAGAAACGGTGATCTCAAACGCTTAGTAATGGTAAGAAATACAATGGAAGATAACATAAATATTTAGCATCGTGAATAATTAAAATCTCATGACTTTACAAATTATAAACATGAACAATTTTATTATAGGAATATGAGATTAGTAAATAATTCCATAATAAAACATAATCATGGTTATTCTACTAGTCTAATGACCACACGAACCATCAATATTATTTTCATAATGAGGGAATGTATAAAGATGGGCATTTTGAAACATTTAGTCAAGGCATCGGCCAAGACGTCTAAAAATTATTAAGGCCTCATCCAAATCCTTATATCAAATTGGGAATGGCCTCAGCCAATTCCACGTATAGTTGTCTTATGAGACCTATCGATGAATCGAGGAGTTACAGCGGTCTCCACCCGTCACATCCTATGTCCAATTCATTCCTCATATGAAAAGGATGAAATATAACATAATCATTCGTATTAAAACTAGAATATGAAATGTGAATACTTTAATTATAAACCATGAATGGTATAAAAATAACATATACACAATCAATATTATAACAAAACATTTAATAAAATATGGAATATTTGTATCACAATTAATCGACTTCAAACAATTATAAAATCCTTCAAAGGATGTTGACATTGATGAAATCAAAACAATTTGAGGGAAATATAACATTATTTTTCTGAAATTTTTTAAAGTTACATAATTATAAAAGAAAAAATTTATTTTGAAATTATTGTGATAAGGTTGTAAGGAAATATTTGAAGATGTTATAGTGGCGGAGAAAAACTACACCCATTGTATAAGTTAAAAAAGACATTCTTACAATAATTTTATCGAAAAGGTTGTTAAGTAACTTGTTTGGAAAACGATTGAATGATTTCTTTAAAAACATATATGTTCAAATAACAGTATAAATAAATTTAACCCATTGTCTATTAAATAGTAAAAATAATTAAATACAATTTTAAGAAACATGGATGTGGAAGATAAAGAGGTCCAAGTGGATACATACGCAAAAACAACCTCAGATAATAAAGAGATTGTAGAATTAACACTTACCATGTAATTTTACTTGGTCAAGGGTATGTTAAGATTTTTTATAATAGTTAAATAATTGTTATTAAATTATAAAATAACTATATACATAATTATGATATCATATATGGTCTTTTAATAATGCTTTGTTAATAATATTATATTGTTTTCATCGTTTTAGGTGTTAACAGATTCGTTTTCCTTTATATTCATTGTTGTGTGTGTCATGTTTGTCAACGATGGGATGTATATTATTCATATCCAGAATGATATCAACTATTTTAAAATTATTTCTCATCATCAAATGAAAATTAGTCTTGAATGGTTACGATGGGGAATGAATCGCATCGTGTTCGTAGAAGTGGTAATCCATACGTACACACGTGCGACAATATCATTCATTTGATATTAAAATCATGGATAATTGGATAATAGATCATATATAAATAATAATTAACATGTTATATTTATTATATAAATCAATTATACATCATTATTATACCAATAAAAACATATTGTATTGAATAACAACTACACCACGACATGGAGACGGTAAGCAGTACATACGCACATATGGGGACTTTGTTATGAATATGATGGATAAAATAATGAATATGGTGGTACCATTTTTATAATAACATCATAGTATATAAAAGATAATGGAGTTATTATTTCAGAATTGAAACAAAAATGAAAGAGGAAGTTGATGAAGAAAAGAAGTTGAAAGAGGTGGTGGGATATTTACCTCTTATTCGGGTTCTTCATTTTGATTTGATCAAAATGGCAACATAGGTTGGATTTCTGATCAAAATAAGGCCTCTAATATGAAGGGAGGACAGTTTATAGGATATTTGGATAGGTTTTGTCCGATCCAAATGGCTTTTAAGGTGATAATGTGAGAGAAGGGGAAGTTCCTTTTTATAAGAGCGGTGAGAGGAACCATAAAAAAAGATTGAAATATTATTTTATAATAAAATAATTTTGGGTTTATAATGCCTAAAAAATGATATATTTAAAGGATAAGGTAGGTAAGGGACGAACATATCTCAACCAATAGGTTTTAGACTACTTGGGGTCACTATATTAAACTTATATTTTATTTATAACTGTTAGTTAAATAGTTTGACATTTACCATGTCTCATTGTATTGTTATATTATATGGTTAATAAACGTAGTATTAACTTCTTATAGAACCCCAATAGGTTCATTAATTATACAAATATCATTATATAATAATTTTTATCGATCCTTATATTTTTAGGATTATTATATCAACCAATAATTTTTTATTTGTTTTAAAAACTAATTTATGTCAATTTTTTCATTATTTAATAATTGATTTTTGTTAAAGTCCTAACAACATTATTTCTTCGAACTAACTTCATATGTTAAATCCTAAAATGTCATATTAAACTATATTATTATTTTATTTCATAAAAAAACATAAATTACATTTATTTGGATATATATTATATCAAATTTTTTAATATTTCATTATTAAGGTAATTACTGCGTTATCATTGTTTCATTAAAAAATTGACTTATTTAATGTATAAAAATTAAAAATAAGACTTCATTATTTATGGAATTTTTTTATATTTTTAATTAATATTTATAGTAAATTTTTTATTTTTTTATCCCTATATTACAAATGGTTTAGTAATTAAACATTGAATTTAACTATTTTAACTCTTCTTTGAATAAAATAATAATAAATGTCCTCATTAATCCTTGTGGAACAAAGAGGTTCGTATTTTATTCCTAAGTATGTTTTTGGTAGAATTATACTTATCCAATAGAATTAGGACATGTGATATGGTAATAATAATATCATTTTTACCCTTAATTACCCTATTTACTTTTAACCATGGTAAATAAAAGTAAAAGGTAACTATTCACCAACATTTATTTTCATCTTATTGAACCAAATTTTACTTAAAAATATCAACTATGTCTCTTTTATTTTTTTAATTCAACTCATAGAAGTGGTAAAATTATGTTTTATACAATTTTGGTAATACTCATAGGAGGTGGGTAAAGGACGGTAAAAACATCGATAAAATTTTATATATCTAAAATCATTTTAAAATGACTCAAATGAATTAAATTGAACTTATATATGTATTATGTATCTATTTTTACCTTAATTTTTTTGAAATAAATAATTTATTATTTTAATAAAATGTCGATTTTAAATAATAAAACATGGTTTTTCACTATTCATCAAAAAATGAAAGTTTTCATAAAAATACCGAAAATTCACCCTAAGATAATTTTGATATTCTAAATTCAAAAACGAAGCCCATTTTGAAGAATGAAATTTATTAAATTTCAAAAAGTGGGTATTAAAATTCATAGCGGCATGTCTGATTGGTCACGGTGTGTTAGAATCTCGATGTTGCGTATAATGCAAGATATTACATTATTCAAACAGAAACATACCATAGAAGCTTGGGGTTTTACATTCTCCCCTCCTTCAAATAATTTCATCCTCAAAATTTCTAGAATATTACTAAATAAAATGATTCGGGTGGTACTTCATCATAAGTTCCTCGGCTTCCCAGGTGGCCTCTTCCATCTTATGGTTTATCCATATAACTTTTACCAGATGAGTTGTCCGGTTTCTCAACACTTTTTATCAGGTATCAAGAACCATGACAGGCTCTTAATAATAAGATAGATCAGGTTCCAGTTCTAATTCCTCATACGTGAGTACATGCGTTGATTCAGGCATATATTTTCTTAACAGTGATACATGGAACACATCATGATCCCTGGATAGACTTGGCAGCATTACCAAACAATATGCTACATCCTAAATTCATTATAGGATTTTGAAAGGTCTGATGTACCTGCGACATAATTTACCCTTCTTTCCAAATCATAAAATTCCTTTCCATGGATATACCTTCAATAAAACATGATCTTCTACCTGAAATTCAAAATCCTTCATTCGATTATCAGCACAGCTCTCTTGACTACATTGTGTTGCTTGGATGTGGGTTTGGGTTACCTTCACCTTTTCCATCATTTATTCAACAAGTTCTGGGCCTACTAATTTTCATTCACCCAAATCATCTCAATATATTGGTGTGCGATATCTCACTCCATATAATTCTTCATATGGTGAAATCTGAATATTTGAATGGAAGCTAATGTTAAAGGAAAATTCTACCATAGGTAAATATTGATCCCACATACCTTGAATGTCATGTGTGCATGATCTCAACATGTATTCTAAGATTTTAATAGTATGTTCTGATTGCCCATCAGTTTGAGGTTGGTATGCAGTTTTCAAATATCATTCAGTATCCAAGGCTTTTGGAAGACTTTTCCATAATCATGATGTAAAATGGGGCTCACAAACATAAACAATTGATAGGGGTACTCCATGATGTCTTACAACATCATTAATATATAGTCTTTCTAGACGTTCAAGTGGTTAATCTTCTATTATATCTAGAAAATGTGCTGACATGGTAGGACGATCAATAATGACCCATATTGCATTATTCCTTCTTGGAGTCTTTGGTAGTCTAGTGAAAAATTCCACCATAATATTATCCAATTTCCACTCATGAATCGGAAGAGGTTACATGAATCCTCCAAGCTGTTTCCTTCTAACATCCACTTGTTCACAAACCATATATCTTGACACAAAATCAGAAATCTCCCTCTTTATGTTGTCCCACCAAAAATGTTCCTTCAAATTTATATACATCTTAGTGCTACTAGAGTGTATAGTGAAATTGGAACTATGAGCATCATCTAACAATTCCCATTTCAGATCAGGTATATCGGGAACACAAAATGTCTTCCCAAATTTCAAAATCCCACCTTTATATATGAAGTCACTCAATCTCCAGTCATTCACATATTTAATCTTCTCTTGAAACACCTCATCGTCGGTCTAAGAACTCTTTATCCTTTCTATTAATGATTGTTTGGAAATCATTTGAAACTGCATTGATGTTTCACCTTTCGGGGTTATTCACATATCCATCATTACTAGATCCATGTATATAGGATCTTTTTCCACTCTCATCATGTTCAAAACTCCATGATCCTTACTAATCAAAGCATCTTCCACCTTATATTTCTTCCTCGAGTGGTAGTGTATAGTGAAATCATAATTCTTCAGTAGTCCAAGCCATCTCCTTTGCCTCATTTTGAGTTCTTTTTGTGGGAAAATATACTTAAAACTCTTATGATTATTATAAATCTCATATTTTTCATAATAGAGATAATGTCTCCATATCTTCAAATCAAATATTACATTTGCTAACTCAAGATCATTTGTAGGATAGTTTTGTGCATTAATTTTTAGCTGTCGTGGTGCATTGGTAATAACTCTATCATTCTACATAAGGACACAACCATGTCCTTTCATTGAAGAATAACTATATATAAAAAACTCATTATTCCCTGATGGTAGAGTCAAGATAAAAGCATTGACTAATCTTCTCATCAGTTCTACAAAACATTCATCACACTGTTTTTTCAGACAAATTGAACCCCTTTACATGTGTGCTTTTTTTGGAATATCGAACCGAACAAAATTTCGGAAGAAACATCGATAATACCCTCCTAATCCAATAAAACTGCGTACCTCAGTTATACTCATTAGTGCTGGCCATTTGTGGTTTGCCTTGGTCATTGAAGGATCAATAGAGATTCCATCCTTAGAGACAATATATCCATGTAATGAAATATCTTTAATCCAGAATTCATACTTGGTAAATTTCCCATACAATTCATTTCTTCTAAACATCTTTAGAATAATGTGAATGTGAATTTCATGATCTTTATAGATTTTGGATTATACCTGGATAACATCAATAAATACTTCTACAAAGTCATCAAGATATTCCTTGAAAACTATGTTCATTAGATCCATGAAAACATACGATGCATTAATCAGCCCAAAAGGCATTACTGTAAACTCATAATGCCCGTACCTGGTTCGAAATGTTGTTTTCGGAATATCTTCCATCTTCACACACAACTAATGGTATCCAGATCGAATGTAAATCATTGAAAAATATTGAGCTCCATGAAGTTGGTCAAATAAAACATCAATGAGAGGCAGGAAATACTTGTTCTTTATTGTTATGGCATTGATCTTCCTGTAGACAATACAAAACCTCATAGATCCATCATTATTCTTATCAAAAAGAATAGGAGATCCCCATGGAGAAACACTAGGAAGAATAAATACCTTATAACTAAATTCATATAGTTGTTTCTTTAGTTCCACTAATTCCACAGTTTCCATTATATAAGGGGTCTTCGATAAGGGCCTTGAACCTAGAATTAAATAAATAGAAAACCTAATTTCTCATTCTAGAGGTTGTCCAGGTAAATATTTTGGAAACACTTCATCATATTCTTGAACAATATGTACATACTCTATTTGAACATTCTTATCCTCACCCACAGTTATTTCGTTCTCTTCCTACCCAATAATTGAATTTATTTGAGCAACTGGGGGTGGATCTAGATAAGAATGGGGTGGTGATGTTACTTCTCTAAAGATAATGTGTTCTTTATCATCATCATAAAATATCAAAAATTCATGTTTCTTTCAATAAATTTTTGCATCATGGTCTAAAATCCAATCCATTCCAAGGACTATATCAAATTCAATCATGGGTATGGCGATGAGATCAGCAGATAAAAAACATTTATGTGCCCTAATAGGGACTTATTCACAAAACATTGGTGCGATGATACTTCCATTATGAGTTTTGACTTACAACACCCTTGATAAATCTGTAACAGCCCAAGATTTTATGAAAAATATTCTTTTTTATTTTACTAATGTCTTGTGTTATACACTACACCAAAAGGAGCTTGCACAACACGCATCCTTGACTTGCCTTGCATTACACGCAATCGCAACCTTCCTCGATAGCGTGTGTGGTACGTAATCCTGAGTTTCACGAAACAATGATATGCTATTAAAATATTATTAAAACTAGCCGTTATGAATAGTAATAACCACTTTTTAAAATTCTGTAAATCTTATATTTCAAAATGAACTTCATTTTTGGATTCGGAGTATCGAATTTAGCCTATGGTGAAATTTTGGTACATTTCGGATAACTTTCATATTCTGATGAATAGTGAAAATTACTAAATTATAATTAAAAAACAACTTTTTTAATCGAAATAATTAATAGTGATAAATTATTAATTTGAGTAGTTTTAAAGTATATTTAGAATATAGTTTTTACAATTTAATACAATGTTGGTCATTGGATGTAATTTCACATTTAAACTAGACATAAACAAGTGTCAATCTTTTGATAGATATTGTTTCTTAAAAACACGCTATTTGTTTTAACAGCGGGATTTAATTATAAAATTAATTAATGCAACTTTTATGTTATGAATTTGGTAAAATAGACTTCATTTTTGAATTCGGAATATGAAATATAGCTTGGGATGAAATTTTGGCATTGTTCTGAAAAACATCAATTTTTGATGAATAGTGAAACTACTAAGTGGTAGGTTAAAAACTGAATTTTGCATAAAACTTAATTTTACCGCTTCTGTGAATGGAATTTCGAAAATCCGAGAGACACGGTTAATATCAAGGACTAAAATGTGATTCAATGAGATGAAAATAATTTTTTGGTGAATAGTAACTTTTTACTTTTTTTTACCACGGTAAATAGTAAATAGGGTAACTAAGGGTAAATATGATATTAATATTACCCTAACATATGTCCTAATTCTATTGGACAAGTGTAATTCGACCAAAAACAAACTTAGGAATAAAATATGACCATTTAGGCCCACTTGGATTAGATTAGGACATTTATTATTAATTTATTTAAAGAAGGGTTAAAATAGTTAAAATCAAAGTTTAATAAGTAAATCATTTTTAATATGGGGTTATACATAATAAAAATTCGACTATAAATATTCATTAGAAAGCTACAAAGATTTCCTACATGATGGTATTTTATTTGTAATTTTTAGACATCAAATAATATAATTTATTTATGACACAAAGATGATGCAGTAATTATCTTATTAATAAAATATTGACATAATTGATAATATAAATACCCAAATAAATGTAATTTAAGACTTTTTATGAATTCCACTAATTTTCTAGGTTACTATGATATATTATTGTTGATGTAATCAACTTGGTTCGAACATATAATTCTGTTATGACTTTCACATAAATCATATATCAAATAGTGTCAAAATTGACACAAAAGAGTTTTTAAATCAAATATTATATTATTAATTGTTATTTTATTCCTAAAAATATAAGGTTCGGCCAAATGACTTAGATAAGGATATATGTATTAATAATATACAATTTGGGGTTCGTTTGGCATGTTATAGTATGTGTATTAACCATATAGTGAAAGAAAACAAAAAGACACGGTAAAAGTTAAATTATTTAACTTAGAGTTAAATCTAATTGATAAGGTTAAAATAAGAACCTAAACTTGTCTAAATCTTATTGGTTGATAGGATTTCGACCCATCCCCACTTTAGCTTCGAAATAAGACCCTTTGTAACCATTATAAACTGATTTTGACTTTAATATAAAATAATATTTTGAGATATTCCTAAGGTGCCCCTCTCCTCCCCTATAAAAGGACACCTCCTCCCCCTCCTCCTCACACCAATTTGAGCACTCAAGCTCGGCCAACCCCTGCCAATTTCTCCTCTCCACTTCCCTAGCAACATCCTAGAGGTTCTGGTCTTCCTCAAAGTCCAATTTTAGTGCCCTAAGAGGAGGTCTCAAAGAGGCACTTCAAAGAAGAGGTAATTACCGTTACCAATTCTTTCATCTTTATTTCTTCTTCCACTTATTCTTCTTAGGTTGTTTCATTATGAAGTAATAACATCAGTATCACTCATATACTGATATGTTATTATAAGTATGAAACAACCCTATTTCACCATCTATCCATCCTACGGAAAAACAAATCACCGCGCGTGCGTACGTACGGAATACCGTCTCCACGCCGTGGTGTAATCTATTTTCCACCACCACCTTACATGGATGGGTATAATGGTGTAAAGAATAACTATACATAGTTATTAAAACATCATATTGATTCTGATATATTGTATAATCCACTCCAATTCAATTCAATATTTATAGAAATGATATCATCGCTCGTGCGTACGTACGGAATACCGTCTCCACGACGCGATGAGATTCATTCTCCATGTTAACCATTTAAGAATGATTATAATGTATATATAAGAAATAATAATGAAATATATGACATTATAAAGCTACTGGATTTATGTATATATATACATATGTATGTCATCTACTTACTTCCATTTCAAGACAATAAGGAAAGGAAAACAGCGTTCATGCGTACGTACGGACTACCGTCTCCATGAACGGTGTTTTTCATTTATCTACCTATTATATATATATATATACTGAATATATATGATATATAAATCATATTTTATATTCTGGAAGTAAGTAAATCATGATATAAGTAATAATGATGTCAAGAACAACAAGTCAAAACACCTACGATAAATGAAACGATTTTACCCAAAACGCTTCTTTAACATGGAATTTACAAAAGAACGGGTAATATAATGTCATAAGTGAACCATATATGATATCATAACAATGAATATGATTCTGTAATAAGTCAATAACATGATTTAAATCATTATACAGGAGGTTCGGACACTTACAAAGCAAGTCGGACCTAAGGTAAGGGAAATATCACAATCTCATTTTTATCCGAGATTGTTTATTCGTAAGTATTTACTGGGGTGTATTTTATCATCCAAATCCATGTTTACTCAATATGTAATATTATTTCCATCCACCTAAAATTGTTTAAGTCCATTTTTACCCTTCGGTGAGTTTTTAGTAATACGTATGAAAGGAATCTTTTGTCGTTTTTCGTACGAGGTACTTTTTGACTTTTCCGACAAAAGTACGAAGAATGTTTTTTTTAACTTATACGGCACGAACGGATTTCTACTGTTTTATAAAGCCTTATTTTAATGAAGCTTCCTCTAAAAGATTTCATGACTATTTTCAATAAAATCTCTTTCTTTTAAAATTGCATGATGTTTTGTGAAAAGAAATTGATTTTGAAGAAGAAAGGATATTTTCCTCAAGAATTCAATTCAAGTGTTTTATCAAAATTATTTTCCATCTAAGATAATAAAGGGTTCTGTTTCTATCCATATTTTTACATTGATTTGACTATGTTGTGATGGAATTATGTTTATGAATTCCTTTATCTTATATGAATTGATTTATGATGTCATGATGTTTCAAGAATGCCATTTTTGTTACATGTGTTATGCGATGATGTATATGTTATGATTATGTGGCACACATAAGAAAGGATTCATTATAAGATGGGTGGGACCTATATCTCCCTCCAATGCATTGGGTAATGATTTTATATCTCATGAGATAGACATGGCTGGAACGGAAGGTTATTTCGGTTCAGTGATACAGGACTGAAACGAGGAGTGAACTCGGTTCAGAAAGGGACTTTGTCCACTAAGATAGTCTTGGCAATGGGTCATGACTAACAAGAAATGATTTTACATGATTATGTGTGCATGCCACAAAGTTTCAAGTTTTATGTTATGATTATGGGGATCTCATTTTCACTTCTATGATTTATCCCATGTTATGATATTATGAGCTCTTTTGCAGGTTAAGATTTCCAAAAAAGCTATGTTCTTTTGTATATGATGTGATTGATATTTCTTTTGTTTACCCTTACTGAGCATTTGAGCTCACCCTTTTATGTTTTCTTTTCCCCAGGATATAAAGAAAGGTTTATAGGTAAAAAAAAGGGAAGATCTTTATGGGAGATATTGAAGATCTTTCACCACGATTAGAAGATTACGTTCCGAGTTTCCAAAGACACTAAACTATTACGATCCTTGTGTGTGTGTTTTTGTTATGTACTAAGTATTCCGCAAAAGTAATGTAATGTCCATGTACGATAAGCTTCGGGTCTCTACAGTTGGTATCAGAGGAAAGGTTTAGTCAACCTTTGGAAACTAGGATGCGAAAACGTTAGTGAGATCCCTAGAGATATTTCTAAGGTATTTCTAGGGATGTCCCTAGGGATCAGTATACGTATAGGTTATAGTAATAGAATTACGCTAACGATCATAGAATTAAACTTAAGATGTTGGATATTGAAGGTACTCCCCCTTTATTATGTTGTTTTCCCTATCATGATTTTTTCCTCTCACACTATTCTTTTTGGGTTTTAGACGATGGCTGGAACCCGAAGGAACCGTGTTGATCAATGCAATGGACAATGCAATGATTGCCCTCCTGAACAAACAAATGTTATGGGAGATGGAGTGCAAAATCTTATTGCTATACTTACACAAGCTATGAATCATTCTGGACTTCCAAATGAGCAGAGAAGGGAACAATATTCTATTGAGTCCTTCATGAGGCAACGTCCACCTTCTTTCAGTGGGTCTTCTGATCCACTTGTGGCTGAACAATGGATCAGTACTACTGAAAACATATTTTCCGTTCTTCAATGTTCTGATCATGATAAAGTCATCTTAGCAGTATATCGTTTGGAAGGTGAAGCTGATCAATGGTGGAATCTTATCAAGAATACGAGGCCAAGAGATGAAATTGAGTCCATGGAATGGGACGAGTTCAAGAACTTGTTTTTCAGTAAGTACTTCCCTCGTATTCTTCGAACAAAGATGGAGAAAGAGTTTCTTGAACTGAAGCAAAGGGACGATGAATCTGTTGGTACCTATGAAGCAAATTTTACAAGACTTGCAAGGTATGCTTTTGGAATTATCATCCAACCTGAAAGTAAAGTTGATCGATTTTTCAGTGGCTTAAAACCAAGTCTTCGAAGGGAATTAGCTATAAGAGACTTCAGTAGCTATGAAGAAATTGTGCGTTGTGCTATCAAGGTAGAAATGGAAGTTGGTGTTACATATCCATCTCATGGTTTTGACAAGAAACGAAAGATGGAGTTCAAGGAGAAATCTCAGAATAATGGTGAAAAGAAGATGAATGTTTCCTTATGCACAAAGTGTGGAAAGAAGCATGGTGGAGATTGTCTTAAAGGGACTAGAAAATGTTTTAAGTGTGGAAAAGAAGGTCATCGAGCAGCTGAGTGTCGAAGTAATGGAAAAAGGGTTTCTAATGATGTGAATAAAGCAAACACTGTAGAGAACACACCGCCAACACTTCAATGCTTCAAGTGCAAGGAAATGGGGCATTATGCTAATAATTGCCCTAATCCAAGGGTTAGTGATGATCAACATGAGCAACCACTGAAGGCAAAGGACAAAGGGAAATCACATGCGATCACTATTGGCAATGTTGAATATGACAACGATGTGGTGGAATGATTAAGTGTTTATGTAATGGGATAATGTTGTATCATTGAGTATTGCAATATTTATTGATGTGGTATTCAAAGTGGTTGAGATATTTTTTGGAAATAAGATGATATGCGCATAATGAAGACGAGAAAATGAAATGTTTAATAGTATTCATGAGCTCATGATTGATATAAGGACTAAGTGATATCATGGTTTGAGTATATAGAATTTTGAGGATTTTGGTATGTGGAAAGTGTTAACTTTTAACTGCACTCATGTTTTCACTAAGGTATTCAAGAGAATACACGATTAAGGACTTTGAATGTTTGGAATGTGACCAACAAGACATATCTTATGATATGTGGGGATCAACGACAGTATTAAATCTCTGGTAATCGATGTCACTATTTTATGAGAGTGGACGGCAGTATTATGTATAAGCCTAAAGATTAGACTGGATTATGTTGGACATAAGTTAGTATTGTTTAAGGATAGAAGATTTTCGATATTATTGATGAGATGTTATAGTAACGTAGTTTTAGAAAAAGGACAACCTGCAGGACGGGCGACAGCCCATCGCTTCGGACAAGGCTGTAGGAATCGAACCCACAACCGAAGTGCGACTGGCCTTTATCGCCTACCACTGGCCTACAGGAAGTCCCTGTTTAGTAGAAACTAGTTTTATTATATTAAGCAGTATGATATATGAAGTATAAGTCCATTTTAGAAACCATATGTGATTAATCTCACTATAGATCGACTTATGTATATAATTTTTACTAACCTTTTGTTTGAGACAGATGGAATGACTCGTCATTCTATCACATGATCTGCTAACACTTCACGAATAACAAATTCAACTTCATTTATTTAAGAGATGAAGTAGAAATTGTTCAAGGCACGAACAAAAGTGAGATTGTACCAAAATAAAGTAAGTATTTATTCTAAGCAAATTTTCAACTTTAGGGAAATGATCTTGAAAACCAAAAAAATGTTGTCCTAGTGATCTTATACCTGATGAATCAGATGGTACCTTATATCATCACAAATCTATGGATTTGTGATTACTGGCTTTTCCATAGCCATGTTCTCTACCACTCTCCATCAGAACATGATGGTTAGATTTCTCTTCTATATCCATATTTTCACCTATGTGGAAACCCAGTGATTAGTTTATTTGGGTAATCGTTACATTTCATACTTTAGTTTTTAAAGCCAAGTTTTGGTATTCCCTTTTACAATGTGGGTTTCTATTAAAGAAACTTTTGAATAGTAAACCATTTATAACCCCGACGAATTTCGAGGGCGAAATTCATTTTAAGGGGGGTAGAATGTAACAGCCCAAGATTTTATGAAAAATATTCTTTTTTATTTTACTAATGTCTTGTGTTATACGCTACACCAAAAGGAGCTTGCACAACACGCATCCTTGACTTGCCTTGCATTACACGCAATCGCAACCTTCCTCGATAGCGTGTGTGGTACGTAATCCTGAGTTTCACGAAACAATGATATGCTATTAAAATATTATTAAAACTAGCCGTTATGAATAGTAATAACCACTTTTTAAAATTCTGTAAATCTTATATTTCAAAATGAACTTCATTTTTGGATTCGGAGTATCAAATTTAGCCTATGGTGAAATTTTGGTACATTTCGGATAACTTTCATATTCTGATGAATAGTGAAAATTACTAAATTATAATTAAAAAACAACTTTTTTAATCGAAATAATTAATAGTGATAAATTATTAACTTGAGTAGTTTTAAAGTATATTTAGAATATAGTTTTTACAATTTAATACAATGTTGGTCATTGGATTTAATTTCACATTTAAACTAGACATAAACAAGTGTCAATCTTTTGATAGATATTGTTTCTTAAAAACACGCTATTTGTTTTAACAGCGGGATTTAATTATAAAATTAATTAATGCAACTTTTATGTTATGAATTTGGTAAAATAGACTTCATTTTTGAATTCGGAATATGAAATATAGCTTGGGATGAAATTTTGGCATTGTTCTGAAAAACATCAATTTTTGATGAATAGTGAAACTACTAAGTGGTAGGTTAAAAACTGAATTTTGCATAAAACTTAATTTTACCGCTTCTGTGAATGGAATTTCGAAAATCCGAGACACACGGTTAATATCAAGGACTAAAATGTGATTCAATGAGATGAAAATAATTTTTTGGTGAATAGTAACTTTTTACTTTTTTTTACCACGGTAAATAGTAAATAGGGTAACTAAGGGTAAATATGATATTAATATTACCCTAACACATGTCCTAATTCTATTGGACAAGTGTAATTCGACCAAAAACAAACATAGGAATAAAATATGACCATTTAGGCCCACTTGGATTAGATTAGGACATTTATTATTAATTTATTTAAAGAAGGGTTAAAATAGTTAAAATCAAAGTTTAATAAGTAAATCATTTTTAATATGGGGTTATACATAAGATAAATTCGACTATAAATATTCATTAGAAAGCTACAAAGATTTCCTACATGATGGTATTTTATTTGTAATTTTTAGACATCAAATAATATAATTTATTTATGACACAAAGATGATGCAGTAATTATCTTATTAATAAAATATTGACATAATTGATAATATAAATACCAAAATAAATGTAATTTAAGACTTTTTATGAATTCCACTAATTTTCTAGGTTACTATGATATATTATTGTTGATTTAATCAACTTGGTTCGAACATATAATTCTGTTATGACATTCAGAAAAATCATATATCAAATAGTGTCAAAATTGACACAAAAGAGTTTTTAAATCAAATATTATATTATTAATTGTTATTTTATTCCTAAAAATCTAAGGTTCGGCCAAATGACTTATATAAGGATATATGTATTAATAATATACAATTTGGGGTTCGTTTGGCATGTTATAGTATGTGTATTAACCATATAGTGAAAGAAAACAAAAAGACACGGTAAAAGTTAAATTATTTAACTTAGAGTTAAATCTAATTGATAAGGTTAAAATAAGAACCTAAACTTGTCTAAATCTTATTGGTTGATAGGATTTCGACCCATCCCCACTTTAGCTTCGAAATAAGACCCTTTGGAACCATTATAAACTGATTTTGACTTTAATATAAAATAATATTTTGAGATATTCCTAAGGTGCCCCTCTCCTCCCCTATAAAAGGACACCTCCTCCCCCTCCTCCTCACACCAATTTGAGCACTCAAGCTCGGCCCACCCCTGCCAATTTCTCCTCTCCACTTCCCTAGCAACATCCTAGAGGTTCTGGTCTTCCTAAAAGTCCAATTTTAGTGCCCTAAGAGGAGGTCTCAAAGAGGCACTTCAAAGAAGAGGTAATTACCGTTACCAATTCTTTCATCTTTATTTCTTCTTCCACTTATTCTTCTTAGGTTGTTTCATTATGAAGTAATAACATCAGTATCACTCATATACTGATATGTTATTATAAGTATGAAACAACCCTATTTCACCATCTATCCATCCTACGGAAAAAGAAATCACCGCGCGTACGTACGTACGGAATACCGTCTCCACGCCGTGGTGTAATCTATTTTCCACCACCACCTTACATGGATGGGTATAATGGTGTAAAGAATAACTATACATAGTTATTAAAACATCATATTGATTCTGATATATTGTATAATCCACTCCAATTCAATTCAATATTTATAGAAATGATATCATCGCTCGTGCGTACGTACGGAATACCGTCTCCACGACGCGATGAGATTCATTCTCCATGTTAACCATTTAAGAATGACTATAATGTATATATAAGAAATAATAATGAAATATATGACATTATACAGCTACTGGATTTATGTATATATATACATATGTATGTCATCTACTTACTTCCATTTCAAGACAATAAGGAAAGGAAAACAGCGTTCATGCGTACGTACGGACTACCGTCTCCATGAACGGTGTTTTTCATTTATCTACCTATTATATATATATATATACTGAATATATATGATATATAAATCATATTTTATATTCTGGAAGTAAGTAAATCATGATATAAGTAATAATGATGTCAAGAACAACAAGTCAAAACACCTACGATAAATGAAACGATTTTACCCAAAACGCTTCTTTAACATGGAATTTACAAAAGAACGGGTAATATAATGTCATAAGTGAACCATATATGATATCATAACAATGAATATGATTCTGTAATAAGTCAATAACATGATTTAAATCATTATACAGGAGGTTCGGACACTTACAAAGCAAGTCGGACCTAAGGTAAGGGAAATATCACAATCTCATTTTTATCCGAGATTGTTTATTCGTAAGTATTTACTGGGGTGTATTTTATCATCCAAATCCATGTTTACTCAATATGTAATATTATTTCCATCCACCTAAAATTGTTTAAGTCCATTTTTACCCTTCGGTGAGTTTTTAGTAATACGTATGAAAGGAATCTTTTGTTGTTTTTCGTACGAGGTACTTTTTGAATTTTCCGACAAAAGTACGAAGAATGTTTTTTTTAACTTATACGGCACGAACGGATTTCTACTGTTTTATAAAGCCTTATTTTAATGAAGCTTCCTCTAAAAGATTTCATGACTATTTTCAATAAAATCTCTTTCTTTTAAAATTGCATGATGTTTTGTGAAAAGAAATTGATTTTGAAGAAGAAAGGATATTTTCCTCAAGAATTCAATTCAAGTGTTTTATCAAAATTATTTTCCATCTAAGATAATAAAGGGTTCTGTTTCTATCCATATTTTTACATTGATTTGACTATGTTGTGATGGAATTATGTTTATGAATTCCTTTATCTTATATGAATTGATTTATGATGTCATGATGTTTCAAGAATGCCATTTTTGTTACATGTGTTATGCGATGATGTATATGTTATGATTATGTGGCACACATAAGAAAGGATTCATTATAAGATGGGTGGGACCTATATCTCCCTCCAATGCATTGGGTAATGATTTTATATCTCATGAGATAGACATGGCTGGAACGGAAGGTAATTTCGGTTCAGTGATACAGGACTGAAACGAGGAGTGAACTCGGTTCAGAAAGGGACTTTGTCCACTAAGATAGTCTTGGCAATGAGTCATGACTAACAAGAAATGATTTTACATGATTATGTGTGCATGCCACAAAGTTTCAAGTTTTATGTTATGATTATGGGGATCTCATTTTCACTTCTATGATTTATCCCATGTTATGATATTATGAGCTCTTTTGCAGGTTAAGATTTCCAAAAAAGCTATGTTCTTTTGTATATGATGTGATTGATATTTCTTTTGTTTACCCTTACTGAGCATTTGAGCTCACCCTTTTATGTTTTCTTTTCCCCTGGATATAAAGAAAGGTTTATAGGTAAAAAAAGGGAAGATCTTTATGGGAGATATTGAAGATCTTTCACCACGATTAGAAGATTACGTTCCGAGTTTCCAAAGACACTAAACTATTACGATCCTTGTGTGTGTGTTTTTGTTATGTACTAAGTATTCCGCAAAAGTAATGTAATGTCCATGTACGATAAGCTTCGGGTCTCTACAAAATCAAATTGGAAATATCTAATTTTCATAGCTAAATGGGAAGATATGAAATAATGGGATGATACAAAATCAATTAAAGCATTGGATGAACATGAAGAAACCATTAAATTTACTGCCACCATGTCTTTCGTAGCTTCAACCTCAGTAGTAGTGATCACATATGCTTGGCCTTGATCCCTTGGCCTTTTCTGAGGTATGTTTCCATGACGCTTAGGACATTCATTTGAATAATATCCCATCTCCCTACAATTGAATCCTTGAACATTGGTAGGTTGTTTCTTTACCTTACAATCACCAGTGAGATGGCCATTCTATCCACATTTGCAGCATACTCCTTTTTGTTTTATACAGGCACCAGAGTGCATCCTTCCACAATTATCAGAGGGTGGAAATTCAATTCCTCCCATCTTCCCTATTTCCTTATTTCGTTTCCCATAGTTTTCAGTATATCTCTTCTTCCCTTTCTTTTCATTAAAGTCGTAAGACTTAGAGAATTCCTTTTCTTCCTTGATATCACTTGAGAAAATATCTTCGTATGATGAGAAGGATTGTGATACTAATTCTCAATAGAGAAATAATTTTAACCCATCAAAAAAATGTTCAATCACACATCGTGGATTATATATATAATCTGCAGCAAGCCATACTAATCTTTTAAAGTTATCCTCATACTTTGCAACATTCACATCCTCTTTTTTCCTTGGAATCAAAAGTTTCCTTTCAATATCCGCTCGATGGTCACGAGGAAAGTATTTTTCTAAGAAAAGTTCGTTAAACACTCTCCATTCCATATTTGATACTTCATTATCTTCCATTGTTTTTTTATCAATGACCACCATTGATCTTCATCTCTCGCGAGGTGATAAACTGCCATGATAAATTTTCCCTTTCTCTACTCCCCAGAGAATGAAATATTTTCTCTAAGGAATTTATCGTTTTCTCGGCCACTAAAGGATTTGTACTCCCATGGAATGTTGGTGGTTATTTCCTCATGAAGCGGTCTAGATTGATCTTCCGCGTTGTGGATAAGGGTGCTCTATATGGGTAAGGTTATTATTCATAAACGAAGAGAGTTGTCCCAGTATGGTGATAAGAAGATCGAAACTAGTTGTATCCCCAACACAACTATAATTATCTTGAGTAGGAGTTAAATCCCTCTATGGAGTAAGTGCGTTGATACATTTTCTATTCCTTCCACTAGGCGCTATATTTGAACAATTCAATACATTAGATTTTTTTATGAACTGCAATACATATATCCAACCTTATAACATACTTAACATAAATAGAACAGTTTATTTATGTAATCCATAATGATAAAAAAGTTTTATTTGAGAAGGTATATACTCATAATTCCTTCATAATGGTTTGTAAAAAAATGTGGATTCTCTTAAGCATATCCCCCAGGAGTGTCGTTACCAAGAGTGCAGCAAGGCCAGTTGTTGTGTACCAGGATATCTCGCGTCAAGCCCGAAACACTTGTCAGAGTTTTCACTCCTAGGTATATATGTTCTAGAACAGCCTCTACCTGATTGTATCTAGAAAGGGATGTATTTCTTGAAAATTACACAAAATCTATACAATACCAAAATTCTAGGAAGTTCTTCTATACTATCCTCAAATTATATCTTAGCGTAATTTTCTCTAATCATAGTTTTTCTGAATCTAGTTTCAAAAGTTAGTACTAAACTTTCTCTCATACCATATGTAACGCCCCGACCCCAGTTACCCAGAGTTGGTGCATTATTACAATGCATTGGCATGATCACAAGGAAATCATGTCCTGAAAGACCGATTAGTTTAGTATTATTGGAAACAAGATTCATACATAAGTTCAACATTACAACTAGAAAAGAAATACAACACTAATTTATTACATTATAAACATCCAATCCTACTAGATTATGCCTGATAGCCACTCATAACTAACATCTTAATGTCTTGGGAGAACGAAACATAAGAAATTTGTGGTCTCAAACACTCATTATGGGTAAGAAATATAGTGAAAGATAGATTAAATATTATGCATGGTGAATAATTTAAAACTCATGCCTTTACAAATAATAAATATGAACAAATTTATTGAATGAATATGAGCTAAGTAAATATTTCCATAATATAACATAATCATGGGTATTCTACTAGTAGAATGACCACATGAAAAATCAATATTATTTTCATAATGAGGGAATGTATAATGTCGAACATTCTGAAACATTTTGTAAAGGCCTCAGCCGAGACGTCTAAAAATGATTAAGGCCGTGGAAAAAACCATATATCAAATTGGGAAAGGCCTCAACCAATTGCACATATACATGACTCAAGATTCCTACCGATGCATCAAGTATATATACTGGGCTCCACACATCACTTACTAAGTCCAATACATTCCCCATATGAAAAGGATTAAATATAACATAAACATTCATATTAAAACTAGCATACTAAATGTCAATACATTAACCATAAACCATGACTAGTATAAAAATTACACTTCCATAATAAAACATATTACAAATTCTTCAATAAAATAGGGAATATTTTTATCATAATAATTCGACATCAAACATGTATAAAATCCATCAAAGGATGTTGACATTGATTAAATCAAAAAAAAAATTGAGATAAATATCTAATTATTATTTTAAATCATTTAGTGTTACATATTTATAAAAGGAAACATTTATTTTAAAAATATTATTATAAGATTTTAAATAAATCTTCAATGATGTTATAATGGCGTAGAAGAACTGCACCCACCGTATAAGTTATAAAAGGAATTTTTACATTATTTTTTTCTCGAAAAGGATGAAAAGTGCCTTATTTGGAAAACAACTGAAAGATTCCTTTCAAAATATATAAGTTCAAATAAGGGAATAAATAAATATAACCCATTTACTAGTAAATAGTAATTTTTTTTGAAATATATTTTTATGAAACATGAATGTTGATGATGAAGAGGTCCCAATAGATACTTACATAAAAACAACCTCAGATACTAAAGAGATTGTAGAATTAACCCTTACAATGTACTTTTCCTTTTTCGAGGGTACGTTAAACACCTGTATAATAGTTAATGTATTGTTATTAAATTATAGAATAACCATATACATAATTATGATATCATATATGATCTTCTAATAATTCGTAGATAATAATATTATATAGTTTTCTTAGTTGTGAGTGTTAACAGATTCGTCTTCCTTTGTATTCATTGTTACATGAGTCATGTTTTTCATGGATGGGATGTATCATATACATATCCAAAATTAAATCAACTCTTGAAACATTATTTTTAATCATAAAATTAAAATTATTCTTGATTGGTTACTATGGGGAATGAATCTCATCACGTTCGTCGAGACGGTAATCCGTATGTACACACGTGCGCCAATATCATTATTTTGATATTAAAATCATATATAATTGGAATTTATATCATATATACATATTCACTAAAATTATATATTTATAATTTATATCAATTATACATCATTATTATATCCATCTAAAAATTTATTGAATAACAGATACACCACGACGTGGTGACGGTAAGTCGTACGTATGCACGTTTGGTGACATTATCATTCATATGATGGATAGAATAATGAATATGGTTTTAATAGTTTTATAATAACATAAAATTATATAGAAAATACTGGAGTTTTTATTTTATAATGGAAACAACAAAGAAAGAAGATGTGGAAGAAGAAAAGAACTTGAAAGAGGTAGTGAGATGTTTACCTATTTTTTCAGGTTTTTTCTTTTGATTTGATCAAAAGGGATCCTTAAGTGGGATTTATAATCAATATAAGGCCTCTAGGATGATGGTAGGATAGTTGATAGGATATTTGGGCAGGGTTTGGAAGAGGAAAATGTCATTGAAGTAGTTAATTTGAGAGAAGGGGAAGTTCTCTTTTATTTGAGGGGTGAGGGACACCTTAGGAAAAGATGGAAATATTATATTATAATAAACTAATTTTAGGTTTATAATGACTCCAAAATGAATTACATAAAGTCTAAGGTGGATATGGGTATAAAAAATTTCATCCAATAGTTTTTAGATAGGTTTGGGTCTCTATATTAACCATATCTTTTATATTTAAATCTTAGTTATATAGTTTGACATTACCATGTCTATTTGTATTTTTATATTATAAGGTTAATAAACATACTATAAACATATAAACGAACCCCAAGTGGTTAATTAATGATACAAATATAATTATATAAGACTTTTGGAAGAACAATAGATTTTTAGTGTTATTAAATCAACCAATTATATTGTATTTGTAATAAAAACTAATTTATTTCAATTTTGACATTATTTAATAATTTATTTATTTTAAAGTCCTAAAAAATTTAATTCTTCCATATAAATTCATATTCTCAATCCTATAATGTCATAGTAGCCGATAAGTTTTTTTAATTCATCAAATATCTTAAATTGCATCTATTTGGATATTTATTATATCAATTATTTTAATATTTCATTATTAAGGTAATCATTGTTTCATCATTGTGTTATAAATAAATTACTTTATTTAATGTCTAAAAATAAAAAATAAATATTCATTATGTAGGAAATGTTTGTATCTTTCTAATGAATATTACAGTCGAATTGATATTATGTTTATCCTTATATTAAAAATGGTTTAGTTATTAACCTTTGAATTTAACTATTTTAACTCTTCTATGAATAAAATAATAATAAATGTCCTTATATAATCCACATGGACCAAATAGGTTCATATGTTATTCATAATGTTTTATGTTTTGAATTATAATTATCCAGTAGAATTAGGACATGTCTTAGGGTAATAATAATATCATTTTTACCTTTAATTACTCTATTTACTTTTAACCGTGGTAAATAAATGTAAAACGTTACTATTCATGAAAAATTATTTTCATCATATTGAACCACATTTTACTTTCTAATATCTAACATTTCTTTTGGGTTTTTTAAAAATTCAAATCATAGAAGCGGTAAAATTGAGTTTTATACAAATTTGGAAATACTCCAAGGAGGTGGGTAAAATACGGTAAAAAGTTCGATAAAATTTTATATATCTAAATTCATTAAAAAATGACTCCAATGAATTACATTGAACATATATAGATATTATGTATCTATTTTGACTTAAAATAAATTTAAATAAAATAATATATCGGTTTTAAACATGAACGTAATGTTTCTCACTAATCATGAAATTTTGAAAGATTTCAGAAAAATAAAAAAAATTCACCCAAAGCTAATTTCGATATTCCAAATTCAAAAATAAAGTCCATTTCAAAAAATAAATTATTAACATTTCAAAAAGATAGTATTACTATTCATAACTTCTAGTTTTATTGGTCAGGGTGTGTTAGAATCTCGAAGTTACGTATATTGAAATATATTGCATTATTCAAAAGGAAACGTACTGTTGAAGCTTGGGGTGTTACATTGATGATATAAATAATTATAGAGATTTTTTATTATTTCAATATATAATAAATATATGGTACAAAAAATGAAACATTATGGTATAATTATCACATTCCAATGTTTTTTTAATGAAAACAAATATGGTTCTAATGGGTTATGATTGATAAATTCGATATAATATTAGTGAATTTTTCATTATGATTAGTTGTGAAAACATGAGTTAATGTTTATAGAATTGTTAGAAAATATATAATTCATCCACTAATAAATAAATTCATAGTTAAAACTACACTAATAAGTGTTAACGGAATCATTATTTATTTTTTAATCACATTCCAGTTTTCTATAAAATGCTATCTCAGAAAGGTATAGAGATGAATTTCATATTTATCAATGCAATGAGAACTATTTGGGACTTCATTCAATGATGAATTTTTCTGATAATGAAGTTAAAATATAGTATTTCATGTGGATGATAAAATAATTATATTAAGGGGATAAATTTTTTTGACATATTTAATTGAATCAATTCTGGGGAATATGAGAAATATTGACATGTGCTATGAATGTGAATTTTATAACAAAACTAAAGGTGGAGATTGATGTGTCATTATTTATTATCTTGGGTTATTGTTTTATTTGTTACCAATATGATATGTTGGATTCTATTTATAATATGAGAATATGGGAAATAGATTTAGTCTCCACCAATTTTTTAAATAAGATTCTACACATGAATTATTGGTAAAAAGGAAAAAGAATTGGTGATATCATTGAATATTAAATGATTAATTTCCATAGCAGTGGTGAATGATTTTAATTTATCATAAAAACATAGCTATAAATATTGAACTAACTTTCAATAAATAATACTAATGTGAGAATTAATATTTTTTATTGAACATGAATATTTTTTAACGTGGTGTTATATTGATGTCTACCATAGTTTCGAATAGTAGGAAAACGATATATAACAAAACGATTGAAGGGTTGTTATTAATTGTGTTGAATATCTTGCTAATATTATTTGAGGATTTTAAGACCCCTTAGTTTTGATAAATCCATCATGGATTCTTATTTCATATGTCTACTAAAATCATAGCATAATAATATTGTGATGATGTTACATTGAGACTAATGTTATATTGATGTATTTTGGAATTGAGTAAAGGAGTTTAATGTACTTTCATATATTAATAATAATATTTGGTGTGATTTATATGTTATTGATCATATATATATATATAGTTTAAATTTTCTGTAGTATTTTATTATGATTTTTACTATTGGAGGATATATTTTTTATATTTCGTAACTATATTTCATTTGATGTTCTTAGAAAACGTATTTGAGACGATGATAGAAAAATAGAAAAGGAATTGAGAAAAATTATTCTACATCCCAACATTATTTTTCATCATAACAATTTATCCATCATAATACTTAAATTCTCCAACTATGATTTTCAACATATGTTCTTGAGATTCCTATGAATTCACTTTTGATTGTATTACAATAATGATATAACTATAATTCATCACAAAAATATTCTTTTTGATCTTTGGTGTATGAATTTTCTATAGAATGTATGAAATCTATTCTCTTTAAAAAATTTATAGTTTTGGAGGATGAACCTCATTTATTAAATATTTAATGTCTACAAATGAAACACAAATGGTATGATTCATAAATTTTTCAAACATATACTAACATGATAATAAAATAAATGGATTTCTAATAAGGTATGAAATTAAAGACAGTTAATATCCAAATTTGTAAGAAATATGAACAAATAAAGATTGAAATTGTTTAATTTTATTTTAGTTAAAATTTGAACAAACTATATAACTACCAAGGACTAATTTTATAATATTATTAATGTGTTATTTTCGACTAAAAAATATTTTTGTTATTAAATTATATTTAATCTTGGGAAAGGGTGAAACAAAAATACATCAAGGGGAAAACATATGATGTAACCAAAGAGAATCCACTATAAAAAAAATTCTTACAGATTATAAGTAATGTGCCCAAAAAAATTAGGTAATTTGTTCCTTGTAATAGAATCCATTTGAATTAAGACAATACTCTATGAAATTCCCATAATTACATGTGTGTAATATCAATATCCCATGTTAAAGAATCCCTCTAAAAGTTATGATGTTATATTAAATGATCAAATGTTATAGGATACCACAAAAAGGCACTACAAAAATATATTGAATCCAATTATATTTAAGAAATATTAATATTGATATAGAAGAATTGTTTTATGATATAAGTAAATAATCCAGCTCCAATGTTCAGTTAATTATCCACCCACAAAAAAGATAAAATGATAACTAGACAGACCCCCTGAATTCCTGAACAAGACCACCACCTCCCAAGATCCATTGTGTATTAGAGCTATCTGACATACATTTGAAGCCATTATTCATTTCTCTCTAGATCATACAGTGACATGAACTTTTTGTTAGAAAAATATCATTCATAAAAGGCGTGAGGGAAGACTAATTTATATTGGATGATTAAGATAGATTGACCATGTACAGTGAAAATTAATCTTGCATTCAAGATAAGGGATTAGATTTTTTTTTCCTTAGTGTGTTTATCCTCCTTGATGGTGACCTGATATTTTCTGTCAATATCTAAACTTAATTTTGATTATCAGATTAATGAATCAATATGTTTTTACAAGGGCGAATTAAATGATCCTTTGTTTGTTTATTTGATAACAACAAAAATCCATAAATGAACATGATACAAGCCTCAAATGATTGATATGCTGATCCCCATGAATTATGGAAAAACAAAAAATGAATAAGGATTTTATTTATATTTATAAAATTAATAATTTATTAGAAACAACATAATGATAAAGACTTAAAATGTAAAGATTATAGTATTTTTCTATAATGATTTAAATATTATAAATAATAATTTTATTCATGCATGAGATGAAGATAAATATTTCAAAAAATATAGTGTTATGTTTCCATATAAATGTAAAACTACTCTTAGGTATTGTATTGAGATTCATTATATCACTTGACCAAATAAAGAATAAGTCAAAAATCAACTGATGTGTTGCATAACTATTATACTGGTGGGGAGAGGGAGGTTAAATGATTGGGAATATTTATTATTAAGGAGTATTTGAGTTATGATTCAAGGTTTAGTGATTTTTTTTCTAGAATATGGTTCTTACAAGACTACATAAGGGATCCAAAACTACATGAATAAGTATTTTTCGATAAGATGAGTTGTTTAGTAATTTTTCTAAAAATAATAGAATTTATATTTATGATTATTTTAGAATATTTGTTTTTGTGACGAAAATAAATAAAATGATTTGAAGGATAATTGAAGAATATAAAAATAGAATACTAAATTTTGGTTGAGAGAAAATTAATATGTAAATTAAAATGGAATAAATAAGGGGAATTTCTCATATTTTGTAAGATTAAATGATTGAGGGAATAATATAATATTGTGATCAAGGTGAATTTACACCTAAGAAAAGGGAGGATAATTATATAATGTTTGGGGAACAAAATCACATAAAGATAGTATATATTCGAAAATATAACAAATAAAAATACTAATGACCCATGTGTGAATGGGTTAACCAAGATAGAGGAAATTCATTTCAGGAGTAGATAAAATTTATTTCTATTTGAATATTCAAATGAAAACATGAGGAAAATATTGGGAAAGCTAAGGATGTTAATAATATGATGATATATTATGTATCAAACTAGATATTGAATAACATTCATCAAAAAAAATACTGAGTCCTGATGAGTGACATGAATAAGTGAAACAAAGAACCTAAATCAAGGAAAAGATCAATTTACAATGCATCTTCATCTCATTTGGATTTGTATATTAAAATATTTAATGGTAAATTCATCAAAAAATTTACATATAATTCATTTTGAACTATTCTTCAAAAAAATAAATGTGTTCCAATTTTATTCTCTGAGTATCATTTTTAAATTTCTTTTTATTTTTACATGTGGGAGGAGACCAGATCTGGAGGATTATAAGACATTATATTTTTAATTATGGAAATATTTCATTTAGAAATTAACATTTAAAGAGATCCAAGTGTCATTTTAGTATAAATAATATCAATGGGTTCCTACAGTATTACATGGTGTAATATAGTTATTCCACGCATATGTAATATGGTGTTGTTTGGTTTTAGGATGATTTCAGGAAAAATCCACTTGTATTGATGAAAATATTATATTATATAATTTATGAGACAATTATATTTAACATGGAAAGATGTATCTATTTTTACAAAACCATGTAAATCATGTTTTTTGATTTTATATTACATATTCCATTGTATACAGGAATTAAATTCTAGGTTAAAATAATAAAATATCTATCTTAACTAATGAAAAATAGAGGTCAAATACCAAAATGGGGTTAATGTTTCAATAAATAATTTATGATCGGTAAAAACTAATCAGCACCTAATTCATCTCCCAACCCAGCTATCTTCATAATACATTTTTATAATTTAAATATTAATTTATAAAAGGAAACATTTCTGATGATTAAATCATGTTGTTCGTATTCACTAGATAATTTAAATGTCCATGATATTATGATTTTGTATGTGGTTGATGACATCAAATATTGGATGAATAAATAATAAAGGATCTGTATGTCTAATATCAATTTTCAATTATATGATAACAGATCATTATAAAAAATGGTTTTCTAGCATAGTAAAATCCTATAATAATGAAAACACCATGTGAGGGTTTGAGAGAATAAGGAAATAAGGATTTATCATTATTTTTATGGTTTTTTTGTTTCTATTTCAATATGGGTTGTTTATGTATTCTAGTATCATGCCTAGAAATTAAATATGATATTGTTCTTAGTGGTGATCGATGATGGTTTTCTCTCTATTCATGATGATTCTTTTTTGTCCCTCCTTGATTTGGGTGATCTATTAAGGGATTAAATTATTTCACTAACTTATGATTTATTGTAAAATAGTAGTCATTGATTATCGTGGATTAGTCCGTGTTTTTTCAGGTTGATATGATGACAATGTTGTTCGAGTTTTATAGTGGTTTCTTCTCACATGTGTTTTGCGGGATGAAAATGGTGAACATGATTTTTTTTGTAAAAGATGGAGGGTGGGCCTATTATTAAAATAAGTAAAATATAGTGGCTGAAAAGAGTACATGAAAACAAGGCAAACTCGAAAACTGTAACTTCTTACTGATATTTATCAACAGTCATGCACTTAACATTCTTTCTTCATCCCGATGGGCATTCTAGTCAACCCTTCCATGACTGCGCCCCCGACCTCTCGATCACCCCCAACTTTAAGGTAGATATTGAAGCCTTTTAAAATCGTCTATGCATCAGTGCTTTTAGAATTAGAGCATTCCCCTGGTCGTTCCTCGCATTTGTCAGGAGAAGTGTCTCTTGTCACAGGATGATCCATTCCCTCAATGGTCATTGCTCCCGTCAGGTCCATAATCTCATGGTTCTTATTCTCATTAGAATAGATCAGCATTTAATCATACATCTCAATGTCAAATATATGCTTCTCAAATAGAGTGACATTGTTACCAACAATCGAATGCTCAACCACCACTGAAGTGGAAACCAAGGATTTTGGCTTCTTGTAGAAAAACCATCTTAAATCAATCACTATCCACAATGGGATTTGAATATTTAGAAAGGATTGTAGACACAGATTCTGAGATATTTTTACCTTTTCGATTACCTGAAGCAACCATCCTTTCATGTGAGAGCTGGTGATACCGCTAACTGGATTCCTTATTCATTCACTTGATCAGCCATTAAGTCCTTGTATTTAGAAGGCAAACACGAGTGAGCATGTTGCAAAATTTCACCTTTGCATGTATTACATGTATTAGTGAATTGAATATTCGCCTCTTTGGAAAAGATAACATCCCAAGATTTCATCTTGTTTTCAGAGGTGGAGGCATTTGGATGGTCTCCCATTTTATGAAAAACACATTCCACCTCTATCTTCTACTGTACGCCGAATCTATCAACACGTTTACAAACATGATGTTGCTACTGAGGAAGAACATTAGCTTTCTGAGCATGAGTTTTTCTCATTTTGAGACACTTACTCACATCATGGCCACACAAAGCACAGAAGCTACAAACTATTGAGTGCATACAGGAAGATGATTCAAGTCCAATAACATTGAATTCCTTACAGAATTTGTGAATTTTTTCATAAATGATCTTCAACACAATAATATCATAATAAGTTTCCAGAATTACCTTGTCAACAAGAGTGGGCCACAGTTTGACCTCAACTAAGAATCTTTCAAAGTTCCCAAAACAAGCTACTTCATTTTCCTTGTCAATTTTTATCTGGATACAGATGGATAGAGATATATCATACAATATTTTAGGATTCCAGAGAATCCATTTTAAACCATAATCTCATACCCATATTCGAGTAATGGAGTTACCAACCTCAAAGGGATTGAATTTTTTATCCCATTCACACAAATGAATAATCCCCGGTTTGAGTGATGTTGAACTGAAGCCCCAGGCTCAGACCTTCATTTCTCCCAAAGGGAAGAGAATATGGAAATATCCTCATCCTGGAGAAACACACATCCAAGATGAAAAACCCCAAATTAACGAAATCCATGCTTTGAGATCATCCATTTTTAGAGGTTGAGTACCTTTAGGCTTAAATAAGCGAGCAATAATTGGGAAATCACATATTTTAAGTCGCTCTAATACCGCGTCAGGATCGACTTTAATATGCGCAACACCCCCTTTTCTTCGAATGGAAGGATAAATTGATCCTTTGAATCTTTTAAAAGAGTGACTAATTGTAGAACCCTCATCCACAATGAAAAATGAGCTCATAAAAGATATTTGTTATAATATCTAGGAAAAGTGTTTTTAAATCCATCAAAATCATTTTTTAGAGAATAAAAAATCTTTGAAAAATTACACACTAAATACATAGTGAAAATTTTATATTTTCAGCAAAACTTTTATTAAATATTACCAAAAAACTAAATAACGATTATTTCATAAAACCAATGATTTTTTTCATCTCGTATTGTTATAATGGGATTATAATTTCTCAGTGGTGGAAAGGTGAATGTTTTGACATAACATTTTCAATGTTTTAAATTTTAAAAATTTGACCTGTAAAAAAATAAATTGAATGTTACTTAATATCCAAAAAAAAAATTACGGTATATTGGTAAATAGAACTATAATGATTTATAATTATCTACCATAACCGAGTAAATATAAAATTTTATCATAATTGTGATTAGGGTATTTTGGTAATGGATGATTATATTGTCTAAGGTTACATTAATAACTAAATATTCTCGATGTTATGTTTAATGAAATATTCACCAACATTATGGTGATAAACATAGATATATTCATCTCAATATATAAGAACTTATTGATATTAAAAAATTAGTTATTGTAGTGTAATGAATTAATAATATTGTGTTCAATTAGTATTATATTATAATTATAACACCAATGTATCTCAAAAATCCAAGATACCATTATTCATGTATCATACTAACTATCATAGTTTAGTTTGATGGTTGATTCTAATGATCACAAAGTAATCTAAAAGGCGTTACATTGAGATGTAATTTTCTAGGAAACACCTAAAATGTGTATAAAAAATAAGGACTCTCTATAATGTTTTTATATAAGATATGATGAGATGAATGAATATATATATATATTGTTTTTGAGTATTTTAAAAATTTATGTGTTTTGGGTATGTTATTGTTCATGTTGTCTATTGTTTCTGAACCAAACTAGGATTTGTTATCTTGTATGATGAATATGACATATAGTCTATAAACTAAGAAAATAAAAGGAAGTGTACATCCATACTAATATAAGGTGTATGTAATTTTATTATTACATAGATAAGTGGAATGTTATGTGATCACTCATATATATGAATCGTGTGTGATTTTTTCATGGAACATTTCAAAATATTATTATCTTTAAGAGATTTAAATGATATTTTCCCATAATCACCCAATATCTTGTAAATATTTCTTATATTATAATAAATATTTATATATGATACTACTGGTGGATATTGGTACGGAAGTTCATTTGAGTGATAATGATCTTAATAGAGACATTTTTAGATAGTTAGGAATTGTTTTTAGTTTAAAGGATACACATTGGATAATATTATGAATTTACGCAATCATAATTGTTCTTGAATCATCAATTTTTTTTTGTCACATATTTAATTTAGGTGAATAATGATCTAGATTATATAACATTGAGAAAAAAAGAAATTTCATTGACATATGAAGGTTTTCATAGATATATTTTCCCAGGTTGTTTTATATTATGTATCTTGAAATGAAAATTTATATTATCACTTCCAAAAAATGTTTAATAAAGTTTCTAAAAAAATTGGTTATATTTTTACAAGTTGTAGCATAAGATGTGACATATGGTGAAATTGTATTAATTCAATGGGACTTCATTAAAACTATGAGATTAATCGATATTTTATGTATAGGTTTAACCATGTTTTTTTGGCATACACCTAATCCTAGTATATCCTTTTGTTCATCACGGAATTGTATATGGAAAAATTCCATGGGGATTCATTCTTGAGATTACATACAATGAGGTAAGATACTATTTATTTAATAACTCAAATGAAATGATATAATAAAAAATTATTATTAAAAGATGATGATAATGCAGAGATTGATTATATAATATCATTATTAAAATATTAAAAAGAATCAATATTAGTAATGAAATAATTGCATTAAAGTAGTTGAATTGTTATGGGTTTTTTTGAAATGTTATCTATTTAGGATAACCATTTATGTTTGCGGAACATATAAAGGTGGCTTAATTTTTATGTAATTTTTGTTTCATGAACCTTATTTTTTAATTCTAAAAAATAATTTTATTTTTTTCAAATTGGTATTACTATTTTATGATATAATTTTACTTAATAAAGAAATTTGATGAAATATTGGCCTATGTGTTGGGATTAGTCATTGTTAGTTCAAATGACTCACCACAAAACATGAGTTTCAACCAGAGTTGAGATACTATACAACATATATCACCATCAACATGATTGATTGTTAGTTAAAATTTATAATACCACTAATGCTTCACATTTATTTAAAATGAATCCCCACCATCCTGAGTGACCATTAAATAAAATGTGACACCATGAGATTTAATCACTGCTAGATATGTCTTTCCATAGGGGATATCTTTCTGCTAAAGATGTGTACTCCCTAAACTGACTCACCAATAGAGATGACTTCCCAATAGAGATTTCATTCTTCTAGATATGCCTTCCCTCCAGATATTTATTTCCAAGATATATTTCATTCCACTAAAGATGTCTTTCCGCTAGAAGTTTATCATTTCAATTCTTCATGATTAGAATTAAATTCTTATAATGGATTATTTGTTGAAATTATTGAGGGGGATTATTTAATGATTATTAACAAATCTACTGAAGAGAAAAAATGAAGAAGGAGAAATATATTTGTATGGGGATCTATAAAATAACTAGGATTATTCTTCAAACTGACACTCCTTCATTCAAATCATTATATTATCATAATAATTCCTCATGTGTGCATGATGTGTGATCAAAATATTGCTTATTGACTAATGTAACGGTCAAAACACAAGAGATTACATGATGTAAACACACATACATTCTAGAATAAACGAGTGAAACTCATTTGAATATCATAATCCATTCCTATAGTTATAATAAAAAGAATATTATGATCCTATGTTTTACTAAATATTATAGATAAATAGTTTTAGTTTTTCACAAATCCACAATAGAGTTTACATATCAATTGGATCACTTCTGACCAAGATGAATTAGCTTCTCCATATATCATTGCTTACTCATTCATTTGTTTTCTTTTAAATTTGAGTAGCATGTTTCTTTATTTGGTTATTAACACACACTGAACTCTATAATGGAAGTAGAGAATACTTGATATTATATATTCACATTATTCATCTGATTATAAATAGTATATTTGAAAGAAGTCCATGTTTGGCCTGTGATTTTGTTTGTTCCCATGAAAAACTATGTAAGAAGACCTTTATCACGGAGAACATGTTAGTTATTATGTGTATACCCAATCTATTTTTAGGATAATATTTTTGTTATATAATTTTCATGTCTATTATGGATTTCACTGTGTTGGGTATTACGTCTCAACATGATATTAATCCCAATATTAATTTCTTTTTTGTTATTTTTTTCACAATTTCAATTATTTAACATCATTTTTAACTGTAAATAAAACGGGTACATTGATAGTTCATCTTAACTAAAATGTATATTAGTTTATTTTTGAGTAAATTTTTTTCACTGTTAAAGTAACAATCATTTTTTAACTGATAACTAATAATTCATTAATAAATATATAAAAAGATCAAACATTTATCAAAATACAATTTTGATTAACTCGAAGATTGGGTATAAATTATGGGATTTTATTTAAACTTATTTATTCTAGAAATTTTATGGGGTACCCAATTGACCCCTCCCCCCCTGAGTAACAAACTATAATAAATATTTGGTATAAAAGGTTATCAAAAATATTTCATCAATTATTTTAATTATGTTTTAATAATATAAAATTTATTTTAGATCAAAATTTACTTCTTTATGCATTATATAAAAATTGTGTACTACCAATAGACTTCCTTTATTAAATAAATCCAATTATTCTTAATGTAAAATTAAATTAAAAATTTATCTGGGGAACTCAGTTTTGGATATATGGATAGTAAGAGAAGATAATTATCATTTAACTAAAACAACTAGAGTTTACATTAGTGATTATACAATAGAAGAAAATAAAAATTACTTTAAAGCTATGGATTCCATGTATTTTACTTTAGATCATGGAGAATTCCATAGAATATTTTTATGTAAAACTGCTTTTTTATTTTTGGGACACACAATTGAGTTATCATGAAGGAGCAAAAAATGTTAATGAATTTTGATTTAAAATATATACTATTAAATAAGAAACATTTATGATGAAACCTGATGATCTTATTTATTAAATGTATCTCAAGTTCAATGGGATCATGAATACAATGCACTCATCGGGGAATCTTGTTTTTAATAAGGACCATGTGATGCGCTTCTAGATATGTATTCTAGAAATATATAGAGGGTCATAAGTATGAATCAGATAGACATTTGATATTAGTATGATACCTATAAAAAAGATAATTGGAATTTTGATTATGTATGGGTAATAACGTAATTTTAATATATAATATGAAGATGAACCTAAAATTAATTCTATTGAATTCATTATCCCTACCTAAAAATAGAATGATAATCATAATGATGAATGTTATAGTGATAAAGAATCACTGACTATTAGGGATGAATATATTTCCTATCTAGGGAGATGATTTAAGAATTTTTATAATAATGAAATATTTTTTAGGATTCAAGATTATTTGTTAAATATGGTAATATATTAAAAGTGAATAATTATTGAAATATATATTACACTTCAAATTATACAGTATTATATGAATATAAATAAATATTAAATATCAAAGGTAATCTTCAAATTATTAAATAGAAAATGAAGTACGATGACAATCCTAAGAATATATTAATGGAATGAATGAAACTAGGAGTTATGTTAAATATTTATCAAGTGATTCAAAAACTACCCAAGAAAAAAACATTCCATATCTATCAAGTGTTTTATGACAAACACATATGTGTTATCAAATATTACTCCTAATTTTCCTTCAATTATTTAAAATCATTCAGTAGATGATGATAATGATGACAAAATATAAAATAAAGATAACTTTAAGTACTGGAAGATTCTTGAAGATACATTCACTGAAATTAGGAATCAATAAAAAATTATAATGAAGCATCATGAGTTATCTATTAATTTTAAATTTGATATTTCTATTGAAAAAATTGAATAACCCTCAACTATTGAAAAATAATAATGATATAATATTTTCATATGAAAAATTTAATTATGATTTGGAATGATTTAATAATAGAGGAAATAAGAACACATAGATACTTGGAAATAACTATCATAGACATACATCATTGGGTCAGGTTATCAACCTGGATAGAGAACAATTTTCAAGAATATATTTTTACCTAAATAAATTTTTGGAAAATATAATACTAGATATTATTAAACTAGAATAAATTTATTTAAATCAAATGTAAAATTTTTAAAATAACTTTATACAAATATTATTCTTAAAATAGGGATTCATATGTCCTTAATGAGTAAAAATTCAAGACCCAATGGTATTTGGATAGAACAATAATATTTTTCATAAAATGATTTTTATAAGGAACCTACTTAAAGATCTATAATAAGAATTAATGACACTTATAAAGTGTCTATTCCAAACACATGACAATATAGTACACAATTTTCAATTTTTTAAAAAGGTTGATGGTTGACTTATAATATTAGGTGGAAATGCTAAATGAAAAATAATCCATGTTGGACAAGTTTTTAATTCTAATACTAACTTAATTTGTATAGGGTTGTTTTTATATTATTTAAAGTACAATATTTTTTAATATCATAGTAATGTGAGAAGGTTTTTTATGTGATATTTTAAAAGAATTATTGAAATTGTTTTGATTCTAGAAATTCTCTTATTATTAATATATTTTGAAATTAAAATATTTATTATATTAATTTATATTAATTATTTTTATAACAATGTCTCTCTTATAAGTCACTTTAATAAGGAATCATGTATTTTCCTAAGGATATTATGAAATTGTACTATTCAAACACTTAGAATGAATACTTGGAAAGGGTTAGTCGAAGATCTACATTTACATGAATTCTCAAATTAGAATGTTTGCATCCCCAGTCAAAAAGGCCAATAGAATAACATAACCTTGAACTAAAATCTATTAGATTCCCCTTCTAAACCCATGGAATTTGTTCATATGTGTTTGTATTGACTATATAGAGTTTATAGTCTAAATGTGATGAACTATGTTTATTCCCTGGTAGATTACTTTTTGAGGTATACTAGGGCATTCAATCTCACTCACAAAACTGAACCCAATAAATACAGTAAAAAATTAATATAAAATCCTACTAAACATAGTATTAAAACCATAATAAGTGATTAAGGACGTGTGTTTGAAAATAAATACTTTGAATATTTTGGTTTAGAAAATGGCTATAATAATAAATGTTTGACTCCTTATACCTCACAGCATTATGGTGTTGTTGAAAGAAGAAATAGAAATAAAATATAAATTTATTACACTATAATTAATGACTATGAACATACTTTTTATTTAGGGGTAGAGGATTTTAATTCAATCATCTATATAATCGATTTTAAATTTGACATTTAATAAATAATACCCATTATGAATTATGGGACCATAGAACAAAAAATGTTAACTACATTAGTGTTTTTGGTTACAAAGTATTTATTCTTAATTATAATGATAATCGTTATAAATATTCATCAAAGATTGATAATTGTGATTTACTTAGTTATTCAACTTCAAATATTTCATTTAGAGTTTTAATCAAAATAACCAAGATATTATAAGAATCTGTTCATAAGAAATGTAATTATATGGATCCACATAGACCTAAAACCTATTTATAATCCTTGGGGAGGTTTTTCAACTATGAACAATAATTAAAAATAATATAAAACTTCAAAGAAATAATAAAAAAACATTAATTTTTTAGGAACACTCATGACGCAAACCTGAACCTATAGATGACCATCAGATGATAATCTCTTCATTTCAATAGTTGTTAGGATGCCTAAATGTGATCCTTTTGTTGATATATTAAAAGTTCTAGATAGAGTTTCATAGATTATAGCTTCTATTTGGAATTAGGTTGAAAATAAAGAATTCTTGTCACATCATGAGCCCAGTAACATAATTTATTTAATTAAATATGATTAATATGTGATGGAAATAAAATAAGAACTTCATCATATGAAAAAATAATAACAGTTGGGAACTCGTTGTTATAAATAAAGACACTCTCAATATATTTACTAAATGGGAGTCTAGAAATAGGACAAATGAATCAGGAACTATAGTAAGAAATAAAGTGAGGTTGGATACACATGGATTTAATAAATAAGATTTTACTGATTATGAGAAATCCTTTTCACCATTCGATAGACATGAATCCATCATAACACTGATTTCTGATAAAAATCTATTTGATTAAAAGCCATGTAAAATGGATTCCTAATGTTCATTTCTAAATGGTTATATAGTTGATGAGGTATTTTTTTAATGACCTGCAATATTTAAAAATAAATATTCAACACATCATTTTTTCAAATTTAGAAAATATTTAAATGGTTTAAAATAGGCTCTTGGATATTTGTGTGATAGGCTCAGCTCATTTCTAATTTCTAATGGGTTTTCAAAATATACAGTGATCCCTATCTTTTTATAAAAATAATTTTAAAATATTATTTTCTGGTTCAAATATATGTACATGATATGATTTTTTGATCTTTTAAAATATAATTTTCTACAATTTTTACAAGTATGATGAAAATTGAATTTGAAATTAGCATAATAGGTGAACTAAAATTATTTTTTGGTTTTAATATTTTTTTAATATAAATATGTAATTTTTTCCAATAAATTTAAGTAAACAAAAGATATATTATGATGTTTTTGGTTGGAGAGAACTAAATATAATTACACTTCTCTAAGTACTAATTATAAATTTGATCTTGATGAATCTGGAATGCCAGTGGGTAAAAGCAGTTACACAGGTATTATTGGATGTTTTCATTACTTAACTATAATTGGGCTTGATATTATGTTTAGTGTGTGTATGTCTGCTCATTTTCCAGAAACTCATAAGGAATATGATTTAATATCTTTTAAATAGATTTTCAATGTGACCAAACATGCATCCAATTTTGGATCGTTCAATCCTAGAGGACATTCAATTGACTTAGTGGGTTATTGGGATTCTTAATTTGGTTATTGTGAGCTAGAAAAAAAAATAACCTTTATTACATGTCATAATTTCAGATAGTATTCAGTATATTTTTTAGTAAGAAGAATAATTGTTTTCACTTTATAATGATAAAGCTGATTATATATTTGAAGATAGTTGTTATGATCACATTTTCTTGATGAAAAACACTTTTTTAGATTATGTATATCAATTCAACGACTTACCAATAAATTGTAGCATCAAGTGTTAAAAAAATTATAAGAACCTTGTCTAATATTATATGGACAATCATATTGATGTAATAAATCAAATTTTGAGGGATATTTTTAAATTGGGTGAAACAATTCTTGAATTAATTGGACCCAAACATCGTATGGCTGATATTTTCAAAAAAATCATTGACTTCTATGAGATTGAACTACATAAAACATGAAATAGGTATGATAAATTTTTAAAAGTCTTAAAGTGTTATATGAGATGGAATTGGATGAATGGTCATTGGAGAGTCACAATTGGATGCACAATTATTGGAGAGTCACCATTAAAGAGTTGCTATTGGTGAGTCACTATTAATGAGTCATTGAGGATGAGTCACAATTGGTGAGTCACTGTCAGCGAGTCACCATTAGTGAGTCACCTTTGGTGAGTAAATATTGGTGATTCACCATTGGATGATCAACTATTATCTAGGTAATGTATTGTTGCCATTACTAATCGTACGTATTAATTGTTTTTTATTATCCAAATTCAATCTTGTTTTAATTATTTTATATAACAATTAAATGAAATATAGTGATTAACTTTTGGAATAGGAGTATCACTTTCTCATTCCTCCGACCATTGATTCATTTCACCTTCTCTATTTCTGTCTCGACATTCAGCCTACTTATGACCTTTATTTCAAGTAATTTGTTCATAATAAGGGTGATCTAGGACCATGGATGGGTGGTTTGGATCTCATAAAATTACTGACTTTTTTATTATATGTTTGTTCATTATTTTTATCAATATACCGAGTTCAATCTTCGAAATAAGAAAGATCTAATATGAGGTATGATTGATGGTAAAGAGTATACCTTTTCTTCATTGGAATAAGAAATATGTTTTAATCTTCCTCATCAAGGAGTGTTTGTTGATTATTATTGTATTAAATCCAATGGATATGAATTTTCCACGTTTTAGGATACTTTTATTGATCTAACAGGAGAAAAAACTATAAGAAGACCTTGTCATATTGAGTTGGATGGGGGAATGAAATCTTTTACTCATGTTTGTTCGGAATATATTAAATCACAGGAAAGTTGGATTTAATACATTGATATGATAGGATATGTACCTCTTGATCCTTATGATAAGAGGGGATATAATCAATTTGTGAAGATACATTATGGTACATATTATGGAGATGTATAAGTCATCCTCCATATCCAACTCTCTAATTCATCATATTTTTATTTGTACAATCTTGTAAAAAAATAGTGATAGATGGAACGGAAGATTATGAGGATACATGTATATGTTTTTTCATGAATAATGATATTTGTTGAAAGATAATGATTATATAGAAACCTTGGATGATGAAATGGGTTTGAGATAATGAAGATATCTTGGAAGGTTTTAATCTTATTGATCATCTTATCATACACTTGAAACTAGTTGATCCTTGATTGGAGACAAATAAGATAGTATAGTACACTGATGATGACTAATAAAAGAATGTTTTTGTTCATGAGGATGTGGCTACCACAGTAGATGAGTTAATTGACCTAAACATCCCTAAAAGTCATATTATTTCATTTATTCTTGATAGTACACCAGTTTCTCTATAATCTATAGAAATAATTTTCATTCTATGGGATATTAATGATGACGATGATGATGAGAAAGATGTTTTTTTGATTAAGGGATTATAATCACTTCTTCAAAATCATTCTAATGATATTGTTGAGGTTTTTGATGATGAAAATGGTGATGGTAGTAAGGGTGATGATGGTGGTGAAGTGGATGGGATTAGTGATGGACCAGATCATGGTGGTGGAGAAGAGATTATTCACTCACCTTTTCCATAACATGTTGGTTAAACTACCTCATCTAGGTCTATGGAAAGTCCTGGCTTACTTAGGATGGTAGATGTTGAGAACTCATAGAGAAAACCATGAGTCTCTAAAGGGTGATAAAAAAACTTGTTCTATCAAAGTGACTTCTTCTCGTTCTGAATGGGATAAATACCTAGTATATATTAAAATTTGTTTTGAAAATTTAGGGATCGTTTTTTAGCTCTCTCTACGATCCCCAATGCCCTTGCTTCCGAGAGGTTTGTGCGGTACCTTTGAAGGTCTCACGAGAAAGAAGTGGTGTCTCCCTAGATTTTCTGATGTTGGAATTTGTAGAGGATATGGAGTGCTTGAAATGGACTCTTGTGGATCATTTTGGAACTTTGAGACCTTCTGTAGCGGTGTCTCAACATATTGTTCACACTTGTGGTTTCATTTCTCTAGTTCAAATAATGAATTTTCAAATGAGTTCTGTCAGCCTTATTATATCCTAGGAAGAGGATTTCTTGCAGGTTTGGTGTAAAGATCATAGAGCGTTTGGGAGATGGTGCGTCATCCTCTTTTGATTGTCTATGGAAGCTTAGAGGGGAAATAGGATCCCCTTGTGGTGTCTTGGGTCCACCTCCTGGTGCTTCCTCTCCCATTCCATAATGGATGGTTCCATAAAGCAATCAGAGATTCCCTTGGGGGATTTATGTGCACTGATGTAAGGAACTGAAGCAGGGGGTGTCGTGGTGGCTCGTATCTATGTGGAACTAGACACCACTCTTCCCCCTCCTTCGAATATTCTCCTTCATGTGCAGGATGATATCATATGGAACCATGAGATTGTTTTCCCAGTTTTTCTCTGGTTCTTCTCTCACTACCTCTTGCAGGGGAACTCCCTCTAGGTATGTCGCAGAAAGAAACAAGGAGAGGGGATTCATCCTCCTAAAATTTTTTACATCATATGTAGATGTTATTCCTATCATAATAATAAAAATACCATGGTTGGGGCATGAAAAGGCTAGTATGTTGTTGATTTTTCAAAGAAGGATCTCCTATCTGAAGCTTCAAGCTCAGCTCTGCCTTCTGGGTAGTCTAAAAAGAATGTCTTGAAATGTGACAGGTATTTTTTCCTTTCATGCCCAATGGTGTTTCATCTGTCTATATTGGAATGTCCTTTCCCCCTTTTATTCAACTCATTTTTTGGGACGAGGGCTAGGCATATGTGCTTGTTCAGGTTTAGGCCTCATTCTCCAGTTACTATGGCTCTAATGTGTTGATCTTAAGTAGGAATAGATGCAACTATTAATGTCTTGGGAACCTACTTGGAAATAGATAGTCCCATATACATTGAGAAGCCTTTCCTAGCACTCATAGGGCACTTCAAGGAGTGGTTGCTTTTCCTCTCAACCTCCTTCTATACAAAGACAGAGGAATCAACTCTGATGGTCATCAAGGTGTCATCCATCAATGAATGTATAGAACCTGGTTATTCAATCTGCAGTGAGATGATCTCTCAAGAGGGATTTTTCTCTCTATCGCAAGATTGTATACGGAAGGAGGGCTCATTGTATCCCTTCAAGATAGATAATTTCTATTTGTCCATTGATAAAGCTCTTTGCTTCCTATGAATTCTACATTTATCTATAAAACTTAGGGACTTGGAGGCTAGTTAAGTCTGAATTCCTTTCTGCAGTTATGAGGAAACACAAGGCTGATGTGGTGGCTATCATTAAACCCAATAAGAACTCGTGATGAATTTGGTATTTCCGATCGATGATTAAAATGAATGGATCTTTTCATGCTGACCCAATCAAATTTTCATATCTTGATCTTTTGGAAAAAGAATATTTATTGAGAGTTTCTCCATTTGGGTAATCAATTCATCACTACAAAATTGAGTAAAGGTGATGTCTTCGACTTCATGGCCATTGTGTATAGGGGCTATGATAATCTTTATCAGAAAATGATCTTGAATGACCTTAATGGTTTTTCTCTTTGTAATCACCAATGTCTTATCAGTGGGGTCATTAATATTTTTGACAATCTAGAGGAAAATAAGGGTCGAGGATCTTTTCAAAATAAGGAAAATAGAGAATTTTCATATTATAATGCTGGGAGGGTCTCACTGATGTGGGTTTCTCAGGAGATTTCTTTACATGGTGCAACAATCGGAGAGGATAAAATAGATCATGTAGTAGGTTGGATCAATGTCTATGCAACATAGAGGTAGTCACCAAGTTCTCTAATACAAATGTGAGTCACCTGGTTCATGGAATCTTGGATCATACCCTATTATTAGTGTCGAATTCTTCTATGTAGGAGCTTTGGAGATGATTTCACTCTTCCTCCAGTGGGTCTAGAATCCAGGCTACCAAGACTCAGTGTGTGTCATTTAGAATTCTACAGGACAGGGTGATCTGTGGATATCTAACCGTTATAATATTGAACACATTAAATATAGTCTCTTGACATAGGTAAAAGATCTACCAATGGATGATAGTGAGATTAAAGATGCCATGAAGGGGGTGGAGTGTCTCGAAGCACGTCTATAAGAGGGGTGGGACGATCAAAATTTTGAACATGTTACTAATATAAAATAATATATGTCTGCATTGATCCTTTCACATGACAAATCAGCTATAGAGGATTCAAGGACCAATTGGATTTTGAAGGGTGATTGAAATAGAGGCTTTTTTCATGCCTGTATAAAAGAGAGGAAGAGACCAATCAAACTGATCATCCTTTTGGATGATGATTCATACATGGATGAAATCGATATTATGCGAGGTATGACACTATACTATTTCATATATTTACTAGATATGTCCAATAGCCATTTTCCCAATGGTTATGCAGAACATGATACTGGGATTTTTGCGGTGATCGCTAAATATTTTAAAAATTAGGATACTGAGGGTCTAAGTTCTCTCCAAGATGAAAAGGATATTTAAAAATCTAGGCTAAACCTTCACCGGGACAATGCCTTGAGACCGGATGGGTTCTTAGCATCATATTACAGAGCAACATGGGATGTGGTGAAGGTGGGCCTTATATCGGCCATTTAGGATTTCTTTTGGGGAGGTAGTTTGTTGCATATTTCTTACACCACCACTATGATTATCATTCCCAACAATATAAACCCATATTCCAACATCCATTATAGGCTAGTGCCCATGTGTAAATTTCCTTACAATATTATTGCAGGTGATATTAATGTCAGGCTCTCCATGCATCTTCCAAAGTAGATCTCCCTAAATTAGCCTGGGTTATTTGAGGGGTTGATCAATTCAACGTGTTATTCCCCTTGCACAAGAAATTTTTAGAGATATTAACTTCAAAACAGAAGGGTCTAAAATGGATATCAAAATAAACATGAATAAATCCTATGAATGGGGGGAGTGGGGATATTTCATCAAGGTGATGGAAGGTATGGGTTTTTATCCTTGAATATTATCATTGTTTTTAGATGTTTCCATTCTATGTGGATGGCTGTCTTTTTTCTATGGAAGACCATTGGTTTCTTAAAATCCATATGTGGTCTTAGATAGGGTGACCCATTTACACCCATAATCTTTATCTCAACCAAAGTGGTCCATAGCCGACTCATTCAAATTAGCATTAATAATGGTGATATTCTTTCCTACTGAAGGGGAATGAGCACCATGGCCATTTCCCAATAAATGTTTGCATATAACAATATTATTTTTAACAATGGGGGAAAATACATATCCTTATAGTCAAAAACATGTGTAAAGTCAAATATATACCTTCAATGCTAAGAAACATAGAACATTTAATTCATTAATAGGTAATTTATAGGATGGTTATGTATGTAACTCACAACATTGATACATTCAATGATCTTAGCTAGTCCCATAATTGCCCACCCCATCTTGCATCGACAAAAATTATTCCCCAATCGAGGTGGCACCCATATGATTTCTTGGTCACCATAAGAGGATTCCAATTTTCATCCCCTCTAGTTAATTAATGATTATTTCCTACTCTGATTTGTAACAAACTACTTCCTGATAAATTATACTATTTCATTGGTATTCTACACTATAAACGTATGAATAATTAATGTCTAACATGCCTCATGTCAGAAAAAAAATTAGCGGAATACAGATTATTATAAAGCCAAAAATGTTCCATCTAGATATAATACTATAAATTATTTTTTATATGAATTATAAAATAGATGGGTATCCATCACATGAATAACTTATATACATGTTTCTTGATAAAATCATGTCATAAAAGATATTAATCATCAAAAATTATTATCCATTGGTTTGAAGATGACACTCAAAATAGAAAATGTTCAAAAAAACTTTTTAAATCCATTCTATTATCATGTTTTGAAATGTTTGTCACTATATAATGTGATTCTAAAGTTCCAAAATATGTGTAGTGTAACTGATATTGGAGTGGGGGTGAATAAATGTAAAAATTATTGTATATATTCTTCTCAAAAAAATCCAACCCTAAAACTTGTTAGATTTCATGACACAATCCAAGGATATCTGTTGACCTAACTTTAAATGTATTAAATTAAATAGATTGATCAAAATATGTAATTTACAATATTCAATCCAAATACCCACTCATTGTCATGTTGGATATCACCCCTAAACTAGATTCTTTTACTAACTTGTTTTTGTATTAAAAAGTAATAGAATGATATGGTTTTTTCACCCCAATAACAATTCCCATATATAATCATGGTTTTAACCCCTCTTATCCAACAATCAACTCTTCTTGTTTGGTTATTTACCTAGAAACTATCATTTATTTATGAACATCCTTCATTATTGGTCATAAACCCCCTCCACCATCCATATGCCTTTTTTCGACTGATTCTACTCCCTATTAACAATAAATTTCAATTTAATTTATGATGCAACATAAAATTATATTTTTCATTAGATTATTTGTATCCACAATTAATTTTCATCATATTTTCATACATAATATTTTAGTAAGTGTTTCATCAATTCTATGGTGATTTTATTGGTATCGAAACATCCTCAAGCACATAAACAGACAATGATAAACCAAATATCACATTTCAAGAACATTAACCAAAAAAATATTGAAATAGTCAATAAAATAAAAAAAAATTAGTTATTTACTCAATTTGATGAACTAAAATACCATTCTATTATGTATTTATATGGTATCCCTTAAATTAAGGGGATTCAGTACAGTTTTCTCTATCTGGTTCACCTCATTATGATAATCCTTGCTATGATGCATCTCTATCTGATGAAGAAAGATTGACCTGATTCACCAACTCCTTCATCTGATGACACTCAACTCAATTTTTCACCTTCTTTAATCGATGAATCATGGAACTATAAACATTATTAAACTATGTTAAATATTCATTGGGTATTTATATAACAATACCTTCATCACTTAACCTCAGGAAAATGTATGAATATTTTTACACATCGTTATAAAATAGTTTCAAAGCTATAAATAGGTCATCATCAAGGATAAAATGTTAGAACCCATGTTTATTTTCCATCTCTTATCATCATTGAATTTAGAGTTTTTCCACTCAGTGAAAATTCCATGGGAAGCCACTATAGACTTATAAAATATTCATGTGGATTCCTTGAAACCCTATTCAATAAAAATATCTCAAAAACAGATTATTAAGAAAACTATTAAAACATCCATAACCATGGAAATAATAAAAATATTAATGAACATCATATAATCCTCAATGTTATAGACATCAAAATGTTTATGGGAAGAACATAAAAACTCTTTCATGTAAATGGTTTTCATATTTCATTTTCATAAACACTTATTTATTCAGGTACTCCATAAATATTAGCTATATAATGGTCTCACAAACGATTTTTTATGAGGTTCGTACATATCATCTATATGGTGGAAACAAACCCATTATTCATTTTATTTACCTTCATTTACTTCCCCTTAGTTATGAAACCTCTATCAGACAAGCTCAAAATTTCACTATTTGATGATCACTTTATGATTTTTTCTATCGATACATTGTCAAAAAATCATTTATGTGTGTCTATTAGAATTCATATATATATTATTCTTGTAAAAAATCATACTATATTTGTTTTTTAAAACAGAACATCATTTTTCCTATGAAATTGTAATAAGTATTCTTATGGATGTTTCAAGATTCTATTTGATAAAAATTTATCTAATTTAGATTACTATATTTTCCATAGAATTCACTACATGAGTTTCCTCCGTCTAATAGAATATACAAGATGTCCTCTATCTGTTACATCTTTTAATATTATTTCTATGAATTGGTAACAAATCTTTAACAACCAAAAATATACTATTTTCATCTGCATTACTTTTTTGTCATGTGTTATTTATAGACAATTTTTCCACCAAACAACTTATATTTAATATAGTCTTTATAACCCAAAATTCCCATAGATGCAACAACACGTATCAATCATCGTACACTAGTATCTCTAAACATTATATATTGGAATTTATACATCTCAATTTAATTTACTCCATCCCTTTATCCATCCTATGTAACATTGTACATGTCCATCCTGTAATATTATTACACCTATGTCCGATCATAACCTATAAATTCACTACTGTAACTTGGTTTTTGGATTAGACACCATTATTCAAACTAAAAAAATATCTAGTATAATGAGTATTTTCATGATGTTTGAAACCTTATAATCAGTATAGAATTATATGATATGGTAATTTATCTTATTTGACCTTAATAAGTAAATTTTCTAACACAACTCCTAAAAAATATTCTCTCATCATTCTCTGCCAGCACATATTTTCATATTGAAAACAAATGAAATGAAAAACAATTTGAAGAAACAATCTACCCGTTTTTGTTTCATGTAAATATCTCTATAAAATCTCATATATCTTTGAATTCAATATATTTTCCAATTATTTTCTCCACATATAATGTTTTCATTATATTTCTCCCCCTATATTATTTTTGACCCATAATTACAAACCAATACAATAAGAAACATTAATATCGTAACAACTCAAATTAATTCCTCATATAATTTTGAAATCTGTATTCAAGATAAAAAAACTTGTGTCACATTAGTTTCTTAAATAACAACCATAAAATAAAAATCTTTAATTCTATGTGGGTGATCCCAGTATAAAAAAATGAGTATATAATCAAGGTCATCAATGTTTTACATAGAACTTATTCCATAAAATAAATTCATAATTATCATTTCAATATATACATATATATAATGGGTAATATTATTAGGTTTAATAGGATAATTATTACACCCATCAAAAAAAACATATCCAAATTGTTCATGTTTTTTTCTAAAAAACTATATTTATATTATTTCTCTTAACATCACCACTATCTCTATTAAGAAAATTATAATAATCATACATCATCTTCATTTTTTCCCACCATTAAAGGGGGTCACTCCATTTTCCATCATGGTAATAATAATGCTCTATAATAGACTAAGCATATTTCTATAAAACCACTACATTAATATTAATAATTTTGTTTACTTATTATTCATGAAATACTTATTTTTAGTACAAATAATCATGTATATTTGGAATAAAGAGGTCTCTCAGTCTCCTATATGCGTAATTAATAGACATAATTTTTTTTCAAAGTCGTGATTTTTTATTCCTCTTCTTATATTTTTTGTGGCATGTTTTTTCTTATTTAAGATCATCCTTCACATGCTATATAACTATTTTCATCACTTATACTGGATCTTCATATGAATCATTCATTTTCTATTCATATTTTATATATTTATTATTATATTGAGTTTATAACACCATCTAAATTCTTTTCTACTTTATAGGTATGATATCTATTTATGTTTTCATACCATACATATCTTTCTCACATCTCTTGTACTTAATTTGAATCATACAACCATCATATGTTGATAACTTATTAACAAATTTGTTAACATTTTTCAGAGTTGAATTATTAACATTTTCTTTATAATCCTTTTCATTTTACCAAATCATTCAATACAGGGAAATTTTATTATACCAAAAAACAAAGAACTCTTTATTTACCCAATCAAATTTTATTAAATGACCAAAATTATTCCCCTCCTCAAAATTCAAAAAAAACTCACATTCCTTTCATGATGAACTAAAATTCATTAAATTCTAGTCATTATTTTGTTGTTTGAGATTCATTATTGAAAAAAAATCCAATGACCATTATACTGTCGCCTAGAATCACACATATTTCCTTGTAGAGAAATATTATACCGTCATGAATAATTTTGGATTCATAATAGGGGACAAAAATAGTGACCTAAACTTTTTTAAATGAAATTCCCATTTTGATTGACTAAATTCCTTATCATATAATCCACGTAAAGAAAAAACATTCACTGATATTATTAATCTTGACAATTATAGTATATTGGATTTAAATGAATATTATGAATTATAAAAACCTTTAATATATCCATTATATAGTGACCATTAAGAATATTAAATTAATGGTTATGATATAATCCAATTGACACAAATGGAAGCAGAGATGGCTCAGACCAATTGTATCATACCCTATAAATCTCATTTATCATAGATTCCTAGTTAGAAAGAATCAATATGAATAACATATGACTGATCCCAATACAATATTAAAAAATAACTATAGATAAAACATTCATTGGAGATGTTCAAGCTCATATAGATCATATCCCAATCCATGTACACTAAACCACACTAAGAAAATATACAAATCATATACCTTACACTTTGGGAATTTAATTTTATAATAAACAGATGTTTAACTAGACCCCAATAGTATAAATTGTTATATTTTTTAACAAAAAAACTAATTATATTTACCCCTTTTTGTTATCACTTTTTAATTTATAAAATATTGAATTTGATAAAAATTACACTTTGATATGATTAAAATGAAAATTAAATTTTAGGGAAATGTACAGTTTCAATCAAGACACTATTTTTGATGAATTTAATAATTTTTTAAATAAATGTAATTTCTTTATAATAATATTATTAAATAATATATATTTAATATAAATGATAATATAATTTTATGAGGTAAAATGTAAATTTTTGCAGTTTAAAAAAATCATTTTCAAAAAAACCTTATATTTTTTCAATAAATGTTTATTTTTTTATTTACAAGATTAATTTCACATGTTTATAGAATGTTTTTTATTAAATAATTAATATTTTGGAAATCAACATGTCAGAATTTTCTAATGGGTAATTTTTTCATAGGATTCTGAGATATTCATATTTTTTGGTAAACATTAACATGTTATTGATACACTGTATGTATTATGACATCATAATGACCCAAAATTTTATGTAATATATTTCGTAAGGGAAAATTAAACAAGAATGTGTTTATTAGATAATATAATGTATTTTTAAAATGATTTGATTAATTTTATACCGGAATAATTAATCCTCCAAAACCTCTATTATATTTTAATGTTTTAAAATAATTTTAATCTAAATAAGGAACTCTTTGACATCACCAAGTGTGTTATTTAATTTTTCTAATTTATTATCCTTTTATAATAATGAAAACGTATTTTCTTATGAAAATACCAAGGTATGGTTTATGTATTTCAATACTTCATCCTATAATGTCAAAAACATATATTTATAAATTAATAAAGAGTCATCCAACCTTGTTTATACAATCCCACCAAACTCCCAATACTCTTCAATCAGATCCATTGGTGTAAAAATATTACTAGGTATTTTCCTCTTAATATTCCTACCACAGTTCTCCCAAAATATTAAGAGTCTCCTAAAATGATTTGTGAATCATTCTCTAAAGTATATTCTCCTAGCAATACATATTTTTGATTGATATGACATTTCAATTTATATTAAACAAAATCCATAATCATGGGTAAAAAATTTATTAAATACATTTTACATCATATGATCTTTTAGGAACAATCATTCATGTACATGATTGGAAATTTGTGTGTGTTCCTAGAATTATATTTTCCCCTAATTAATTTTGTAATGTTTTTAACTCATTATATTTTAAATATGGTTCATGAGAGATTATCCTAAGAACATTATGTTATGTTGTCATAGTTTTTATCCTGATAATTTATTTATGATTTCATATTTTATGATATTTCAACATTCCTATGTTTTCATTAATATATCATGTTATATAATTCATCATTTCTCAATATTATGAATCACACCACTCTCTTGTATCCTATATATGCCTCTTGGATCACATGTACAAATTTACCTCTTACTATAATTTGATTATTCTTTTTCATGGATACATAGAATACCCATTTTTTATGTAAATCTCAAGGCTATCCAATATTTATTTCAAATAATGATGGAATTTTACATGCATGTTAAAGAAGATTTCAAAATTTTCATTTTATTTATATTTCAAGTGGTTATTCTATGGAACTTATTTCCAAATGATTCTAGAATTATTGATCTTCTTGGATTCTATAATTTGTAAATTTAATTAATAAATAATACAATAAATTGTTTTAAAGATAATTATTTTCAAATTTGGTATCAGAGTAATGTATAGTTATACTCTAGAATACGAATTCAAAACACTATTAATATCCTTGCAGATAAGAAAAAATATATGAAATCATCTAAATTTGTTTATGAATTAACAATTTTGTGGTTTCCATGAAAATAAATACATTTATAGATTCAAATAGTGGATGTGGATCTGGCATAGACGTGCCTTGGGGTAATAAGCCCATAAATTAAAAAAATTTCTAGACTCAATCATCACCTACTCAATAAAAATATTCTGTTAGGTCCACCTAGTTTGACACATTTGGGGATATGATTTAATAAATTCAAAATATCCTTTTAATAAATTATTTAGGGATAAAAAATTAAAATGTGAATTAATGTTTGAAAATATATCATGGATAACATAAATTGAAACATGGAAATTATAAGGTTAAATAATACATTTTATTTTTTAGATATCCTATTAATGTTTATGATATAATATTCATTTATTTAATATTTAAAAAATTATCACCCATAATTTTACCTTAATTTCTTGTCAAATTGTGTATATAAGAGGAACCAACACAATAAGAAATTTGAGAGAAATTTATTGATTGACCAAATGGGATGACCAACCTAATGGTAGAAGGAAATGAAAATATACAGAAAATACATTATCAACTAACTCATGTTTTGAATAGAAAACATAATATAGAGGATTTGTAAAATCCCCTAATGAAAAAGTAATATTCAATTGATAAATTTATTCAATAATAGCCTATGTATTTATGTGAATCATATGATCCCTTAGTCATGGAGAAATGGATCAACTCTGGTGAAAATATCTTATCAGTCCTATAATTCTAGGAGAAAGAGATGCTCATTCTAGTGTTTTTATCATATGGATATAGAATATGAATAATGGTGGACCTTTAAAAAAATATTATGCCTAAGGAGGATATAAATATTTTATATTTTTAGGAATTGTAGAAAACTTTTTATACAAATATTCTCCTCCCACTCTTTGAGATATAATAGAAGATATTTCTTCAAACTCAAAAAACAGGACAATGAATACATCGAAATATATGTCAATCTCAAAAAACATTCAGGATGTACATATGTATTTTTCATTTCCCACAAAAATAATATTACCTACTCCATTGGTGGTCCAAATATAAATATATGAATAGATATGGCTATATGAGACTTTGAAAGCTAGGAAATATTCTATGATGTACCCTAATACTCATGATAAATATTGGTGAACCCCAAGTCCTTCTAAGAACTATATACAAGAACTGGATATTATATTTTCATTAAGGTGGAGTGGTGGATAAATATCCTGGGGGTAAAAATTTCCATCATACCACATGTTAAAATAATGGAAATATGCATGAAAAAAATATCCAAAAGGGGTAACGGAATTTATTTAGCTATAGAAAGATAGGTAACCTAGAAAGAGATTACCGAGGAGACATACCCAACAATTTTATTGAATAAATTAATGCCCCATTCAACCCTCAACCTATTTTATAGTGTTTCAAATATATGGAACATGGACAACACGAAAATAAATGCCTTATGATAAGGTTTATCAATTATTACAAATGACAATAGCCTCCGATTACTATATTGAATAGGTGAGCATATTCCATCACAACTTGTAACGTAGAACAAGATAGTGTCGGGGTGATAATAATGATTAATTTTCTATCAAGGATAGTGAACATACTAGTTTATACTAGTTCTATACATCAACTAATATAAATATAGTTTAGTTTAACTATTAAATAACATGCTCAAAACATGTATGTTAGGTTATTGGTAAATATGTAAAATGGGTCAATTATTCAATCAAAAATATATAACTCATCCCCAATCCAAATTTGAAAAAGAAATTTTATAGTAAACATTGTAATAATTCCCTTATTGTAATTTTATATTATTTTTTGAATGGATTTTATTTCCTTGTATATAGAATATATTAATTAAAGGGAGAAGGAAATCACACTAAGTATCATAAATCCCCCTATTATTCTATACATGTTCACAGAGAAGGATAAATATTATTTGGTACCAACATCATCAGTAAATATATTATTTCTTCAAGATCAATAATATCTAACCAAATTGATTTCAACTGATGAAAAGAGAATACATGAGGACATTCCTAATTAAAGGAATTTTACGATGTGATTCTTAAATAATTTAATGGTTATACTCCTAACAATGCGGTTGAGTTATCAATCAATCTCATACCCATGTATTTCCCGATATCAAACACTATATATTTAATTTTTTTTTTGAACTCCATGATATAGATACACGATAATGGGGGGATCTAGATAATGTGTTCATACACACTATTGCATCATCAGGGGGTGCATGAGGCCTCTGGCTCAATAATAAGGATGGGTAGATGGGACTATATAATTCTTATCATAAGGTCAAAAAGATAATTATAATTAAAAATTTTCATTTTCAACTAAATCATGACTTTTTTATTATCTATATAGATAAAAATAGTTGTCTTTGGTGGATAATCGGTCGGTATATAATCAAGTAATGGTGAAGAATGGTGACAATCCCAACATTTTTTTTCATTCAAGGCATGGACACTATGAGTTGATATTTATTCTATTTAGATCCACTAATGATCCTAAAATATTCATGTACTATATTAATGGATACTTTATGTATAGACCCTTTCATTAAAACCATTTAAATTACAACTTTTTTTGAGTACTTAAGTATTAAAAAAAATGTACCCAAAGACTGTAGGTGGTATTGTACCATTGGAAACATGGAAACATTAACACATGTATATAAGTGAGCAACATTATCTCCCATAAGGTTCTTCATGACTAGAACCCTTCTTAGACACATCAAACTTAATACATATCTTCATAACCAATGGAAGGGAACATAAAACGTGGTGACCTAAAATGATCAGTAATGGTAATCAATTGAGACATGTATGGATAAACATGAGCATAAGCATATGAGAAAATGATCATGAAAATATATGATCATACCCTGCATATCAAGGATCTTATATATAAATCATTCTATAAAGAAGGAAGTTCATAAGACATGAATAAAAATAATTAAAGGAAATAATCCATGAAAGCATAACAACGGAGTAAGAAATGGAATTGTGGAAACACATAAACATTAATTGATTTCTATAGTATCCATGACTTCAATGCCAAGACCATCATAGTGGACAAAGTCATTTACTGAACCGGGTGAACCCCTGTCCCAGCCTTGTAAAAATGAACCGTGTAAACCCATATTCTATCCCTATATTACCAATCTGAGTAATACCTCATTCTATAACTATATTATATAATTGATTAAACCCTCACTCCATCCATGTATTACTGAACTATGTAATCCATTATTCCATCCATGTGTTACTAAACTGAGTAATCCCTCATTCCAACCCTGTGTTACAAAATAGATTAAACTCTCATTCCATTAATATTTATCTCATTAGATATAAATCATTACCCAATGAATTGTAAAGAGATATAAGACCCACCCATCACATCATGAAATCATGCATACGTGTTCCATAAGATCATAAATGAAGATATCATAACCTATGAAATGAAATGGTCTTCATAAACATGTAAAAATATCATATCCTATGGAAAAAGTTAGGTTTCATAATCATATCAGAATAATTATAACACATGAAATGAAGAAGGATTCAAAAGAATATAACCCCTAAGAAAGAAATAGGTTTCAAAACATATTACCCATAATGATGAAATGAATTTCTTAAATAGAATGGAATTTAGATTAAATCATTCATATAAAGGATATTAATGGAACCATTAGATCATTTCCAAGAAAGGAAAGTGTAACATAAATAGATGACATCTTAGATGGAATTTAATTTTTAATTATACTCTAAAAACATTTCTTGAGGAAAATATCCTTTCATTTTTCAAAATAGAATTTTAATATATAATACCTTTTAAAAATAATTTTTTATAAAATACCTTGACATATTATAAAGAATTCATGAAATATTTTTTAAAAAAATCCTTGAAAACTATTAAAATAATATTCAAAATATTTCAAAAATATTTTTTATTTTAAAACAATTGAAAATATTTAGAAAATATTGAAAATTTTTCGAAAACCATAGCATTTATAACACATATAAAACTTATAAATAATACACAAAAACATTTTTAAAACATTTTTCCACAAAATAATATAAATGATGATTGGAACCATTTTTAAAACAATTTTCCTTTAAAATTAAAATTAAAATATTTTCCTAATGATTTAATCTTCAATCCATGCAAATGATTCATTGAATAAATAACTACTGGTAAATCCTTACATTTCATACGAGGTCAAAAGAACAATCCTTTTTTTCTTGGTAAAAAGGATAGAAAAGTTCCTTGATCAGAACTAGACAAAAAGTTTAAGTTAATGATATTGGTAAAAGAAATTTTTTTAATGTTTTCTTTTTGATATTATAAGGTAATGGTATAATATTCTTGGAAACCCTATTTAGATAACATAGATTGCTGACCGAATAGTGGGTAAATTCTGGTTTTCCAAAAAAACCTTAATGACAAACTTATATAACACATAGTAGAAAATGGTAACAATACATGAGTATATGATGAAATAAAAGAGGAGAAATAAACATGTGAATATTATGGATATATTTATCATAATATTTTATCAACGGAAGCATAAACAGAAAAAATATCAACAAGAAATCAGATTGTCTCAATAAAACATTATGACATGGTATCTTGATATCATGCTCCCAATGTAATGAAAGGAAATTAAATAAAGAATATAATATCATAAAAATAATTAGACACAATATATTTCATTAAAAATATATGTATATTCCCCTTGAAAAATAGTTCGGGTTCACAACAAAACATGAGTCTTAATGAAAGAAAATTGAGACGAAAACATTTTTACCAATTTGGTAACTTCTGAAACTTAAACCCCAAATAAGAAGGATCATAAAATGGGAATGTAAATAACCATGAATTTAGGTACTATGTACATATAATAAAATCATTAGTGGTATATAAACCACACAAATAGAATGAGTGGTGAATATAGATTCTATCTCACTTAAATTAAATGTGACATGAAATCCCCTTAACTTGTGTCTTTACTCTCTACATACATTTATAAGATTATAATATTGTAAATATATGTTTATTCAAAATATATATAAGTATCATATCCTGATATAAATTACCATATATGGTTTGATTATAACCATATATTAAATTCATGATAAAATACCTATGTTATGGTTTGACTACTGGTAATATTCACATTGTTCATCACATGTGCCTTAATTTGTTATATCGTTGATCCTTATACTTATATAATGATTAAAAAATGTATAAAATGATATAAATTTCAAGTATAACTAGTTTAATTATATTATAATAATCTATAGAATAATGAATTATGTACTGTAATACACCGTTCATGGAGACAGTAAGTTGTACGTACGCATTAACACGGTTTTCCCTTTTTTGTTGTATTGAAAGTATGTTTTCAAATAACATATATATATATATACATATATCATTCTTAAAGTACCATTAATATATATTATATTTTATATTAGTTCATTGAACTCCTACATAATACATTTTATGTGGTGTGTGAACGAATCACATCTCATTGAGGGGGCAGTAGTCCACACTTCCTCAAATGAGATTATCCTATTAACACCAAATAGAAGGTAAATATATGTGGGTTATAAAAAGTATATATAAGATTAAATAGAAAATAAATAAAATATAATATATATATAAATACAATTTCCATCATAATGGACACCATTATTGGTGATAAAGGAGAAGTGAATAATCATTTTTTTTATGAGGCAATAATTCACCATACATAGAAATAATATGATCAACATACATTAGATGGAGGTGTGTGTATGTTCAGTTAAAATCCTTTGAATAAAAACATCATTATATATGGATTATACATGTGTTATCAAACAAGGGGTTAAAACACTTTCAAATTGGATGTAAGTATTTTTGGAAGACTAAAATCCACATCTACACAAAAATATATTCATTTTAATTATTTGGTTCCTTAACTTCTATGATTCCACAGTGTAATCATTTTCATTTTTATTAAAGCAACTTTTTTTTCTAATATAATTAATTTATCCACTAATTCTAAATTAGAGTGAGATTTTATATAAAATATAGATTCAAAGGAGTATTAACAATATAACTAATTAATAAAATTATAATCCTATTTTCTAAAATTAATATTAACAAAATTACATGTGAAGCGATAAATCCCTTCTTAAACTCAACCGTCTTAAAAACATATTCACATAATATGGGACAATATGGTAATTATAAAAGTTTAATTATTCAATTAATATAAAATATTTAATTTATAATAACAATTAAAATTCACTTGGAATTATATTATATTTTTATCAATTTTAAAGCAATTTATAAGATTTGTTTATATTATGATAATATTAATATCAATTTTGACATTATTTATTTAATATTATTTTTAAAATATCTATGTTATATTAGAATTAAAATATATTAATTTTACAAATGTGTAATAGGATATATTAATATAAAAAATTAATAAATACAATAATTCAATAAATTAATATCAGTTTTAATATTTATAGTTTCATTTATTGTAGTTAGTTATTATGTAAACAATTATTATATTTTAGTTTCAATGAATTTTATTTTCATAAACCATCACTAAAAATTATTGAAATTTTATTAGGATAAAAATAACCCATACATGATTCAAAAAAATATATATATAAACCAAAATATGATTTTTTTCCATTTCTAAATGTTTTATAAATGTTAAAGGTAAGGAAAGATCTTTTTTTTTGTTTTTCCTTTCTTATCTCTTCTTATATAGAACATCCATTTTATAAAATAAAAAAGCATTTATATTTTGAACCAAGTTGTTATATGGTATTATTTTTGAAAAAAATGGGTATTTGAAAAGTGTTCAAGTCATTTGTGTCCATAATATTAAGGTTTAGTGGATTATTAATATTAATTGTATATTAATCACTGTAATTAAATTTAATAACATTCATTAGTCATTTTTATCATAAAATAAAATTTATTTTATTAGACCAAAAATATTATCCTAATTATATTCATTTATGACATATTTTCACAGTTATAATCATAGAAGTGGGAAAATTAATATTAACACTAATCCCATAGATTTGGCGAAATAACTGGTTTTTACATTAGAAAAACGTTCAAACTTTTATAATGTTTTTATATTTAAATTTTTTGACCTCACCTATTTTGATAATCCCAATCATGCTTTCACATACTTTGATAATCCCAATTAATTTTTATCAATATATTAATTCTTTCAATCTATGATATTCTATTATCAAGATGATAATAATATTAAAATAGTCCATGAAATATGTTAATCAATGTTTGTCTTTGTTTATATAAGTTTTGAATTAATTCTAACTCAATCGGATATGTTCTGCATAAAATAGATAAGTATTAAGTCACTAATCTTCTTATAGATACTGATATAGATCTACCGGTACTTAGTCTACCGATAGACTTAGTCAACAGATAAACAAAGGTTACCGATAGATTGAATAGATAGAGTCACCGATATGCAGAGCTACCGATATATGTAAATATACCGATACAGACAGCTACTTAAAGAAACTGTGATACCGATAGAACAAGTCAACTAGTATGCATAAGTCTACCGATACATATAACATTGATACAGAATTGAAGCCACCGATACATCAAGAAACTGATACAAGATACTGTTACACCAGAGTTACCGATAGAGTAAATCTTCCGATATAAGCAAGTCTACTGATATAGTATGAATCTACACATACAATGTAGAGCTACTGATAGAAGCAAAGGCTATCGATATGAGTCACTGATATAAAGAGCTACCGATACATGACCAAGATCTACCGACAGATGGTCACTACTACTCAATGTCCACCGTGACACATCTACCAATAGAAGGCTACTAATGAAAGGCTGACTAGTCAAACTATATACTCTCAATACTATTTATTTATTAAATCAACTGTTATATTTGATGATTTTAATGAAATTAATGTTATTTAATGATAGTTTTTGGCATGTCATGGGACCACACCTAGTACCCATGAAAACGGTAATCATTATTTTTATGGTAGCTGAAAGCTATAAAGGGAATGAAAAAGACCGTGCAGATAGTAGAGAATTAAGAAAACAAGAAGGCATGTGAAGGGTGAAAAAGGCATGGGCTGAACAGCATTAAAATCTTTTTGCATTCACACAAAGGAAAATGATGTATTCATACTGGAAGATCACTCGACATAAATGAAGCCACTCACTCTAGGGGATAACACAAGTTGCATCTTGAGTGAAGAACTACATCAACCACTCCTGCACTAAAAATTAAAAGATGAACAAGATAACCAAGGAAGAGAACGACACTCTGTTTTTTTACAAAAAATAGAGAATGAATCAGAAGAATTTATGATAAATCAAATGATTCCAGAGCTGCACTTCACATCACTAGAGCATTCTAAACTCTTATACAATATTCTAGTGATTCTTTTATTTACATTTCGAGCAGTGTGTATACTCTTTATATTTCGTACACACTATGTCTCCTATGCTAAGATTGAGGATTTATAAATCCTCATTCAAACTCTATAACTTCTTTGAATCCAACTGTGGATAGTGGAATAGGTCATCTATGACCTGGATAGCCTGTGATATGTTGTTTGTTTACCCACGAAGAACTGTGGTAGATGTATTTGTACATGGAAAACGCTTTCACTGTTGTTTACCCTGATCCAGGGTGTGGATCAAATTTATATAAATTGTTTTAGAGGAATAAGTCTCAGCTTGAGACTGAACCTTTTGGTTATATCTACTGTGAATTTTAGTTTAAGTCTAAAGTATTTTATATATTTTATATCCCGTTGCTAATTAAATTGAAATACATTTTGTTTTAAAGTAAATTTGATAGTTAAATTAAAAAGTTTTTGTTCTTATTGTGAACTTGTAAGTGAGTTTCAAAAGTTAATTTAATCTTCTGATTAAATTGGATTAGACCTAATCAATCTTTTAGAAACTAATTGAACTCTTACAAACTGTATAAATTAAATATAGTTTAACTTGTTTTTAAATAGGGGGATTTTAAAACAGAAATTTTTAATTGTATCTCACTTATCCCCCCCCCACTCTTGAGTATCCACTCCGACCAAAATTTGGTATCAATGGGAGGTTTTTATTAATACACGATTTCAAAACATTCTTTTTTTCAATTGTGATTTTAGTTACATCATTAAAGAACTTAAATTTCTGTTAGTTCTAAATTTTATTTCATTAAATTTATTTTCTAAAATATAGCTATGGATTATAGATTAGAATGTGGTACTACCATTAGGCCACCTTTCTTTAATGGTACAAAATATGCCCTGTGGAAACATAAGATGAATATTCATTTGGAGAGTATGGGATTTGATATCTGGACTGCTATAGAGACTGAATATAAAATTCTAGAAACTGATAGAACTACTTGGGATGAAACTACTAAAACAGCTTACAATTATAAATGTAAAGCTATGAATTTCTTGTACTGTTCTTTAGGAGATAAAGAATTCAATCGTATTTCTACTTGTAAAACTGCTTATGAAATATGGGACACTTTGGTTGTTTCCCATGAGGTAACAACCAATGTTAAAGAAATGAGGCTGAATACCTATACTATTTAATATGATAACTTTAAAATGAATCCCGATGAACCATTTTCGTACATGTATCTCAGGTTCAATGGGATTGTCAACCCCATGAGCCCCCATGGAAAAGTTGATCCAACAAAGGAACAAATTATGAGAATATTAAAATGTCTGCCAGACCGATGGAGAGGCATATCTGTTTCCATTAGAGAATCGTGTGACATCAGCAAACTACATGTTAATGAGCTTATTGGTAATCTTATTATGTATGAGGATGAACTCAATGTGAACAAAGAAGAATATGATGAACCCAAGAGAATATCCATGGCATTCATGTATACTACTTCAAAGAGCAGAGACAATGAGAAAATGCATGTACCTACTGAAAGTTCAACCAGTGAAAATTTGATTTCAGATAGTGATGCTGAGATGGCTCAAATAGCCATAAGGTTTAAGAAATTTTGTAGGAAGAGGAAATTCATTAGAAAGTCAAACTACAAGGGTAAGTATGACAACAAAAGACACTGGAAGAAAGATTGGAAGAAAGCTGATAAGGAAGTTGATATAGTCTGCTATGAATGCAAGAGGAAAAGACACATCAAGGATGAATGTTCGAAGTTAAAATTCAAAATGAAATATGATTATAAAGACAAGAAGTAAAATAAAGAAATGAATGAAACTTGGAGTGCTTCTGAAGAAACTTCATGTGATTCTGATTCTGCTAAGGATGAAGAATCTCACAAGGCTAACATGTGTTTTATGACAAACACATCTGAGGTTACACTAAACACTCCTACTTCAAATTCATACTATTATGGAGTTGATTCTGATTCCGAATATGAAAATATGTCTTGTGAAGATTTATTTGAATATTGTAATATGCTATATGAAACCTCAAATGAACTTAAGTAAAAGTAAAAATCCTTAATGAAACAACATGCCTTTTCTAGCACTGTTAAATCTGCTCTTGATGTAGAAAAGGAAACGAATGCTCAATTACAAAAGGAAAATACTGAACTGAAATTTTCAACTGATTAATTAAGGAAGGACTTAGAAAAGGTCACAAATGGAAAGAACACTCTTTCTCAAATATTAGGTAATCAACTAGAAACAAAATAAACCACTGGAATAGGCTATCAACCTGGACAGAGACAGTTTACCAAAAATCGATTTATTCCTAAATCTGGACAAAATTATGCTTCTTTTTAGTTCTGGAAATTCAAATGCCTTAACTATTTGTTAAAATTTTTATAGATCAATTAATTTTTATCATTCAAAATCTGTTGATTCTATAAATTATTTGAGACCCATAATAAAAATTTGGGTACCTAAATATTTGCTTGCAAACCTTTATAGAACCAAGAATATCTGGGTAGAAAATTCATTTTCCATTTAAATCTATTTTGTAGGAGACCTGCTTGAAGAGGAAACACAAGAAGGTATGGTACTTGGAGAGTGGATGATCAAGGCAAATGTTTTTAGATTATTCATTCCTTAAAATCTTAATAAATGTTGATGTAGGCTATGTCACCTCTGGTGATAATTCTAAAGGAAAAATCATCAGCCTATGCCAGATTGGTAACATTAATTCAGTTTTAATTTCTAAAGTTTTACTTTTTGTTTGACTAAAATATAATCTGTTATGTATTTCTCAGTTATGTGATGATGTCATAAATGTTAAGTTTGAAAATGACTCTTGTAATGTTTTTAAATATAATTTTTTTAATATTTTCTTCTTTAAGAAATAAAAATGTTAATGATGTTGATTTGAATTATTTATCCAATCAAAATTTTACTAGTTTAAATGCTTTTCATAATGAATCTTGGGTTTGTCACAGAATATTAGGACACTACAACATTTATTCACTTAGGAAATTGACTAGGAAGAACTTAGTTAGAGACCTACCTAAGCCTGAACTCCCATTAGACAATGTTTGTAATCTCTATCAAAGGGAAAGAAACATAATGTTTCTTTTAAATCAATGAAATAAGTTTCAACTTCTCATCTTCTTGAGTTGGTTCACATGGACTTGTTCGGACCTTCTAGAGTTTCTAGTTTAAATGGTATGCACTATTTCTATGTCCTATTAGATGAATTTTATAGATATACATGGGTATAATTATTAGCTCACAAAAGTGAAAAATGTTCTTACTTTATTAAATACTCATAGTATGTATAGAACCTTAGTGGACTTATGATTAAGAATCTGAGAAGTGATCATGGCCGTGAGTTTGAAAATCATGAGTTTTAATCGTATTGATCACACAATGGCTATAGTCACAATTTCTTTACCCCTAGGACACCTCTATAGAATGGTGTAGTAGAAAGATGAAATAGAACCCTTCAAGAAATTTCAAGAACCATGCTCAATGAGTATGACCTTTCTGTTTATTTTTGGGTTGAAGCTGTGAATACAACTTGTTATATTATTAATAGTGTATTGATTAGAGCAGTTCTCATGAAGACCCCATATGAATTGTGGAATAATAGAAAACCCATTGTTAATTACTTTAGAATCCATGGATGCAATGTTTTTATTCTCAATACAAAGGATAATGTGGACAAGTTTGCTTCTGAAAGTGATGAAGAAATTTTTCTAGGATATTCTTTATCTAGAAAAGCCTATAGAGTCTTTAATAAAATAACCAAATGTGTAGGAGAATCTATTCACATCATGTTTGATGAAACTGATCCACATGAACCTATGTATTCTATTGAAAACTTGAAGAAGAGTTGAGTATTCTAGAACTTAATGATATAACTAAAGAACCTGCTGTAAAAACATCCAATTCTAGACATTTTCCAGAATCTTCTTCTGTTGAACCCGAACCTATAGATGAACCTGAAATTTCTAGACCTACCTTTACTAGATCAACCAGGATTTTAAAGAATCATTCGTTGGATGCTGATTTTGGTAATCTTGATAGAGGGACACAGACTAGAGCTTCTCTAAGAAACCATGTTGAACATCAAGACTTTCTTTCACAGCTAGAACCTAAAAATTTCAATGATGCAATCAATGATGAATTTTTGGTAATGTCTATACAAGAGAATTTATATCAATTAGAATGAAAAATAGTCTGGGAATTAGTTGATAGACCCAAGGACACCATGACAATATGCACTAAATCGGTTTTTAGAAATAAAGTTGATGAATCTGGAAACATAGTTAGAAACAAATCTAGGTTATATGTACAAGGATATAGTCAATACTAATGTATAGACTATGATGAAACTATTTCACCTATAGCTAGATTAGAAGCCATTAGGATCTTACTTGCCTATGCAGCTCATCTGAATTTCAAACTATATAAAATGGATGTTAAATTTTCTTTCATAAATGATTTTATAATTGAAGTGGATTTTTTTGAAAAACAACCTGGATTTACTAATCCTCATTTTCCAAATAGAGTTTTAAACATTCTAAAGCTTTATATGGTTTAAAATAATCTCCAAGAGCATGGTATGATGGACTTAGTAATTTTCTTATTTCAAAAAGTTTTACTAAAGGGATTGCTGATCCAACTCTTTTTATTAAAAGAATTTCTAAATATGTGTATATAGTAAAAATATATATTGATGATATTATTTTTGGATCTTCTAAACAGTCTTTATGTATTGATTTTTTCAAATAGAATGTAAAATGAATTTGAAATGAGTTTAATGGGAGAACTCAAATACTTTATTGGATTCCAAGTTTTTCAAAATGAGAATGGTATTATTTTGAATCAAAGTAAATATACAAAGGATCTTTTAAGACTTTTTGGTTTAGATAGTATTATGTAATGTGATACTCCTATGAGTACAGTCTGTAAATTGGATACAGATGAAACTGGGAAACCAGTGGATCAAACCAATTACAGAGGTATGATTAGAAGCTTACTTTACCTTACTGCTAGTCGACCAAATATTATGTTTAGTGTGTCTATGTGTTCATGATTTCAAGATAATCCAAAAGAATCTCATTTACTTGCTATTAGAATAAATTTTAAGTATCTTAAACATACTGTAAGTTTATGTTTGTTTTATCCAAAAGACAATCTTTTGAGATAATAAGTTATTCAGATGCTGACTTTGCTGGTTGCAAGTTGGATAGAAAAAGAACATATGGAACATGTGATTTATTGGGAAAATCCTTAGTATCTTGGTGTAATAAAAAATAGAATTATGTAGACTGTCCCACTGCCGAAGCAGAGTATGTAGATGCTGGTAGTTTCTGTGCGCAAATTTTGTGGATGAAACACACTCTTTTGGACTATGCATATGATTTTAAGCAAGTTTCAATTAACAGTCATAACACTAGTGCAATTATTATTGCAAAGAACCCTATATCTCACTCTAGGACCGAACAAATTTATGTAAGGCACCAATTTTTGAGAGATCATTACCAAATATGTGATATTACTATTGAATTTATAGGCACTGAACATCAACTGGCTGACATTTTCACCAAACCATTATGTTTAGATACATTAAGTTACATTAGGCATGAGTTGGGAATGATTAACCTTGATCGGTAGGTACCTCACCGATTTAACCTCACTGATGTAACCTCACCAATGTAATCTCACCGATGTAACCTCACCGATGTAATTTCTTTGATGAAACCTCCCCGATGTAACCTCACAGATTTAACCTCACTGATAGGAATTCTCACTGATAAACCCTACAGATGAGTGCGCTGTTTTAAACATCTGTCTGCCACCAGAATCTGAATCATTTTTATTTAATTTTATTTTATTTATTTTATGATTCCTAAATGATAAAACTAAGTCCTATCCACTTCTCAATCCACCAAGCCTCAATGCCATTACCCTGAAACCTTAGCTCTCGAATCTCTCAAAAACCCTAAATCCCTCAAACCAGAGATGGAAAAAACTAAACTCCCTACCAATAGATATGACTTTGAAAAGCCGAATCCAAAGAAGTATAATATCGAGCCCGAAGCAAGTGGTAGTGTTGGTAGAACAAGATCATGAAGGTGACCAGTGAACCCTCATTTGAAAAATAGAGTTATTTTGATTGAAAAAAAGTTCTGCGTGGAATGGTTGTTGGCTAGAAAATCGTTAGTGCTCGAGGTATTGGAAGATCAAAAGTTAGTATATTTCTTTTCAAACAACAATGGACCCTACTATCCAAATCTAGTGAAACAATTTTTTGACTTTGTGAGATTTGAGAAGTCCGAAGACGAGAATCGAGTGATTTTTCTTGTGAATGGAAAGAAGAAATCTTTTTCATCAGTTTTGTGGGACGAATGCCTGAAGGTTTTCCATGAAGGTGTTTCTGGATATGTCTCAAATGTAATACCACCTATAAGTGATATATTCTATTATGAGACTACCTTGGGGGAGTTCATGAGCAATGGAAATCAAAGACATGTGGTGGCTGGTGAAATGGATAGAGAGAACAGATTTATGTTCAAATTTGTTCAGCATTTCTTAATTCCAAGGAGAGGGGACTTTTTGAATTTAATATATCAGGATATATATCTCCTAGATCTCTTGACACACTATGTGAAAGTGAATCTGTACCGATTAATAATGTTTCAAATGGAAGAAATCATCATTCCTAAATCAAAGACTAATTCCTTATTCTTTGCCAAGTTTATCTCAGTGATGATCAAAGTGAAAGGGGTAGCTGAGTCTCAAGATGAGACTATGGTAGTAAGGAACAACTTCTGTATTACAAGCACTATTTGGAAATATATGAAGACAAACTGGGAGCCATGGAGAGGAGAATGGGTTAATGATGACCAGAAGGTTAATGATAAATTCAATCTTGTGTATCATCCTTCAAGGCCTAAGGATATGAGGGATCCAAGTATAGGAACTGATGAAAAATAACCAGAGTACAGTGATGAAACTAATGAAGAGGTGACCTCTATGTCTAATGGAAGAGATCCGGACTTTCCTAGAAGTCCTTCTGTTGAAATAATATCTTCTAGAAAATAAACTTTAGTGGAAGAAGAGACACCAGATAACGAGGAAGACCAGACAGAACTTAAGCATGAACAAGAAAGAGGGATTTAATATGAAGAATCTGTTTCTATTTGCTTATGTCTGATTCCATTGATTGGAAGCTCAGTTGTTCCTGCTAAGGATGTAGAAGGTGAAATGGAAGGATCTGTGCCTAATTCAGGGGAGCCTCATACTGTTGCATCTGTTGTAGAAATGGAACTGATAGTAAAGGATTGTTCTAAGGATGAAATATTTGCTGAGAATACTCTTGCTATACAAGATAATGAACCTGTTGAGGGGGAGAATCAAACCAGATTTGGTAGTGTTTTAGTGGCTATTTATATTGAGGATGGGGCAGAAGACCCAGGTTTTTTGTTTTGTGGATTGGACTGTCCTGATTCTGATAATGAGGAATCTCTAAATAGACCAAAAATAAATTATGATTTTCAGATAGAGTTGTTACCTGAAATGTGGTCAGAATGCATGATCTAGAGATGCTCAAGTCTGTTCTCAAAATCCGTTTTGTGGAGGAAATAATGAAAAGGGATGATTCACTGGTGGCATAAATTCATTAAATTATGAATGATTCAGTAACTAGTATAGTATCTGTAAGTGCACATGTTGTGGTTGTACCAGCTGATATGATCACCAGAGATGATCTGGAATCCATAAAGGATGATCTGAAAGAGTTCTTTAGTGCTTCTGTTGCATTATTGATGCACTATTTTGTTGAAGAGATGAAAAATTTGGAAAAGTCATTTGAACTCTCTCTCGGTTGTAATATTTCAACCTTTGTGGCTGAAATATTTGATGAAGTTACAGCTTTACAGACTAAAGTATCAAGACTGGAAGAGGATGTTGAATCTCTAAATAAATTTGTTATATCTTTAGAATCTTAAATGAGTTCAAAATATCAAGGAGATAAAGATTTAGCCTATGTCAAAAGTGTTTTGAGCCATATGGTATCAGTGTTTGAAAATTTTAAAACCTCCAGGAAAGGCCATGTCAGCACCCAAGAATCCCTTGTCAAAAATATCATTAGTGGGTTGACTAAAAACATCACGGAAACTGTATCATTCTCTGTTGGTTCTCTTGCCTCATGACCTTCAATAGAACTAAACAAAATTCGAGCTGTGATGATGGAGGATCATGGTTCAACATCAACAAGTGGCTCTGTGGACTCATCTAACCTGAGGAATGTGGTGATTTATACTAGAGATTCAGCTCGAGAAATAATGAAGATAGTTCAAGACTATATGAGATATGTTTGTCCCTCTCATAAAGAAGTGAAAGAAAAGGTAGACTACTATTTTCAAAGGATTAATACCAAAAATAAGCTAAACAATCACTTCAAACTTTTGTTACAATACCTGATGTTACCTCCTGTCAATCAAGCCTTTAGAGAGAAAGTCAGCAAGCTAAGGGAATTGACTCCAGCTTTGGAAAAATTCATAGAAAACAAGGATGATTTCATGTCTGCAATGCAAAGAGGAGGATGAATAATTATAGATTTTAGAAATCTTCTGTTTCCTTTATTGCATGTCGATGCTAGGACAGTGATTATACCTCTAGCTTTACCTTCCACTGCCTCCACTAGTTCACTAGTTTAGATGACCCCTGCTCAATCTATTAGAAGCCTCACTCTTATGATCAGTCAAAGAACTCCCCAGTACAGGCCATGAATAGTTTCAGTGGCTCAGCCTCCTATGATCATTTATTTTATTCCTAATCCTTCACCTCCATCCACACATTATGAAACCTCTTCTGATCCAAAGGGAAAATCTCACATTGAGGATGTGGATTGAATAGGTGGCTAAAATATTTGATAGGAATCCCTTGTATTTTCATTACTTGTACCTTTCTAAAACATGAAATTCAAATGGATTTCATTTAATTCTCATTTTGTTCCTTTTCTCTTTATTGCTTCCCACTTTTTGATTATCACAAAGGGGGATAAATATTCTCATAGGGGAGAAATATTCTCAAAGGGGGAGAAATATTATCTAAGGAAGAGTTACTATGCTTTGCATCTCTGATATCATTACATTTAATTCTACCTATGATACATTATGTTCTATAATATACTGTTTTCTCTAATAAAAATGAATATAATGATATATCCTTTGATACAATTAATCATTATTTTAATACTCTAATATCATAAGTTATGATTATCAAAGAGGGGGAGATTATTGACCTCACCTGTTTTGATAATCCCAATTATGCTTTCACATACTTTGATAATCCCAATTGATGTTTATCAATATATTAATTCTTTCAGTCTATGATATTCTATTATCAAGATGAAAATAATATTAAAATAGTCCTTGAAATATGTTAATCAATGATTATCTATGTTTATATATATTTTGAATTAAATATAACTCAATCGGATATGTTTTGCATAAAACAGAGAAGTATTAAGTCACTAATCTGCTTATACCTACTGATACAGATCTACCAATACTTAGTTTATTAGTAAACTTAGTCTACCGATAAAAAAAGTTTACTGATAGACTGAATAGATACAGTCACTGATATGCAGAGCGACTGATATTTGTAAATCTACTGATACATACAACTACCGACAGAAACTGAGCTACCGATAGAACAAGTCTACCATTATGCATAAGTCAACTGATACATATATCACTGATACAGAAGCGAAGCCACTGACACATTAAGCTTCTGATACAAGCTACTGTTACAGCACAGTTACCGATTGAGTAAGGCTACTGATATAAGCATGTCTACCGATACAGAGTGAAGCTACCGGTACAATGCAGAGCTACTGATAGAAGAAAAGGCTACTGATAGCAGTCAACAGTATAAAGAGCTACTAATACATGACCAAGAGATACCGATAGAAGGTCACTGCTACACAACATCCACTGTGACACATCTACCAATAGAAGGCTACTAATGAAGGACTGTCCAGTCAAACTCTATACTCTCAATAATATTTATTTATTAAAAATGGTTATATTTGATGATTTTAATGAAATTAATGTTATTTAATTATAGTTGTTGGCATGTCAGGGAATCGAACCTATTACCCAATAAAAAGATAATCATTATTTTTTATGGGAGATGAAATCTATAAAAGTAAGGAAAAAGACCGTGCATATAATAGAGAATTAAGAAATCAATAAGGAAAGTGAAGGGTGAAAAAGTCAACGGCTGGACAGCATTAAAATCATTTTTAAATCACACATAGGAAACAATTGTATTCATACTGGAAGATCACTCGATGTACATAGAGCCACTCATTCTATAGGATAACACATGCTGCATCTTGAGTGAAGAACTACATCAAACACTTCATGCACTCAAGCTGATATGCTGAACCTGAAATCCAAGGAAGAGAATGATACTCTATTTTTAAGGCAAAAATTAGAGAAGGACTTGGAAGCATTTTTGATAAATGAAAAGAGTTCAGAGCTGCACTTCCCATCACTAGCTCATTCAAAACTCTTATATGTTCTTCTATTAATTCTTTTTTTTTAAATTTCAAGTAGTTTTTATACTCTGTATATTTCATACACACACTATCTCATATACTAAGCTGGAGGATTTCTAAATCCTCATTCAAACTCTATAACTTCTTGGAATCCCACTGTGGATAGTGGAAGAGGTTAGGTAAGACCTGGACAGCCTGTGAGATTTTGTTTTTTTTTCCCACGAAGAGTTGTGGTAAAGGTCTTTGTACCTAGACAGTGCTTTCACTGTTGTTTACCCTGATCCATGGTGTGGATCAAATATATATAAATTGTTTGAGAGGACCAAGTCTCAGCTTGATACTGAACCTCTTGGTTACATCTGCAATGAATTTTAGTTTAAGTCTAAATTATTATATATATTTTATATTCCGCTACTAATTACTTTGAAATAATTTTTTTAAAAGTTACATTGATAGTTAAGTTAGCAAGTGATTGTAATTATTGTGAACCAGTATGTCAGTTTCAAAATGCAATTTAATCTTCTGATAAAATTAACTGTTCCCTAATCAATCATTGAAAAACTAATTGAACTCTAACAATCTGTATAAATTCACTACTATTTGACTTGTTTTTAAATAGGGGGATTTTAGTAGAAATAATTTCAACAGAAATTTGTAATTGGATCTCAATTCACCCCCCCCCCTCTTGAGTATCCACTCCGACCAAAAAATTTCAATGTAGAATTGATTATAATAAATCAACTACATTTTATTGATTAAATATTTAACTAATGTGACCATAAAACATATTTATAATTCCATTTATCATTAATAAAAATTAGACAAAACGGAAGTTTTTAACAAAAATAGTATTTTCACTATTCATCCAAAAATAATGCTTCTTCGAAAAATACTAAACCTTCACCAAAGGATAATATATAAATTCTTAATTCATAAATGATTTTTATTTTATAAAATAAAATTTCTAATTTTTTTCAAGAATTATTGTTTTATTAATGATGGTTCAATGAAGAAAACAATATTTCTTATATAGAATAACATTACCAAAAATCTTATCATTCATTGTAGATATGAATTATTTATATAGAAAAATTATATAAAATATTTGGAATGAATTTATTAATATTCGTACAACTATTTTTAAATTTTATGTTATAATTATCACATTTAAATAATTAAAATAATAAAAATAGTTGTTGTGTAGAAACATAGTATTATGTGCATCGTACTCCATGTCTATATTTCCTGTAGTGCAAGACATGATGGTATTCAATGTAGTGTGGTACAAGTTGGTATTTTGTGTGAAAATAATGTTCAATTAGTGATTTAATATATGTATATATATATAAAGAACTATTTCCAGTGTCATGTGAAATAAAAAATATTGAAATTATAAATTACTTCGAAAAAAATATTTCTCAAAATCTAAGGGTTTTACATTATACCCCCTTAAAAATAATTATTCCCACTAAATTCCTCTAGGATATCATAGGTTAAACACTTTAATGTTTTATTCATATAAAACCACATCATTAAAAATTCAGTATTAAATCTCTTACTAGAAATGGAAATTTGGAACCAAAATGTTAACCCAATGTAATATAAAACATGGTTTCCACATAGGAGAACATAGGTTGGGAGTGAATATTTGACATAGAGGAAAAGTGTAAATATTTAAATAGAGTGATTGATTAATACATTCACAAATAATTTAGTGATCAAAGTAATTTTGAGAGCCTCAAATTCATAAATCTGTGATCACTTAAAAGTCCATCAACTCAACAAAAATTATGGTTTTAGGAAAGAAATTTTTTTGACCACTTTCAAAACATTGGGTGATTTTTGATTAATTTCAATAATCATAATTCCATTATTTGGTTGCACATTGAAAATTTATAATACATAAATTACCTCCAGATATTAATATTAAGCAATTAACTTTTATTATTAAATAACTAAAATATTCTTTTAACTAATCATAAGGACCATAAAAGAATAAAAAATCTAACTATATGTCTCATAAAAAACAACATTCATTGATATTTAAAATGTAAGACTAATAGTTTAACATAATTATTTATAAATAAATATTCATTAACCACGAAATTCAAAAGGCCAGTGGTAGGTGTGAAACCCTCATCATCCATCGAACATGGGTTCAAGACCTGCGGCCTTGCTGGACATGTTTGGTTGTTACCCGAAATACATTATATCATTTTTTAAACCTCGATAGTATAATATATAATTTGGAAATTTTTAAACTCTATTTGAAGACTAATTATTTTTTTAACTAAGGTTTTAACTCAATATTTGTGAACAAATACTTCCTTCTATGTTTAAAATTAACCTTTCATGAATTGTTAACTTTATAAACCTTAAAAACATAAAGATACCAAACCATTGAGTGTGTTTCAATAAATTGGACAACCATGGATACCACAATACATCATAAATTATCTCTTGGTTTTAATGTCCAAGCACATGAATAAAGACATCTTATATTCTTATGAAACATGGTTACAACTAGAATTATGATAAATACTTTTGGAATACATGCTTGCTTCCTCATTGCAGGGTATATTGGATTTACTACATAAATACAAAAAATTGGTAAACATCATTAGTGGTAGAATAAAACACCGATAAACAGTTCCTAACATATTTACAGGGTAATCAGTACCATTAGATTTACATATTCATATCCCATGTATATTAATCAATAAAACCTTATCTAAATATTAAGATCATGTTAAGGGTTACCTTCACCTTGTAAAAATGCAAAATTTTATGATATAACCATTCAAGTCCATCATGACCATTCAATATATTATTCATAATCATTATAAAAAACATAAATTGAATAATCCATACATAATTCACCATTCTTAATTCTGGAATCTAAATTCATAAATACTTCGATTAATTCAGCCTTAATCCATTAAAAATGTAACCTCTTTAGGTTCACATTTCATCTATAGTCTCTTCATCATCCACAATGTAAACATTGCTTACATCAACTTTCTGATTCTCATTATGAACATTCCTCTTGGAAAATTGGGTTTTATAATTACCATTTTCACCACACTTGAAACACTTAACCTTAGATGAAAAATATGGGTGACCAGAATTTGCATCCATTTATTTATCTGAACCCTTAATTTTCCCTTATAGTTAGTTTATTTGTGTTCTTTTTTATCAATAGTCAAGAAAAATTCTTGTTCCTCTATGGAATTATCTTATGTGATTCTTTACACATTCTATATATAATGGAAACCAAATCTTCATTTCATTATGGTCTCCATTACCCGAACACTTAGTTAACTACTTCTTTGTCTTCCATGGACATTCAAATAGTTGGTTAAGGTTAAAACAATTAATCATGTTCAATGAAAAATGAATATGCATGATCACAATATCATTAAGCCTAGTGGTAATCACACTTTACTACTAGTCATAAAATCTTCTATCCCATTCAACATTAATCAAGTTCCTTCTAGTAATTTCCATTGACTAAAACTAGAATAATTGTGTGACTAATACTTTTCATAGTAGAAAACCACATATTCATGAAAGTAATTATGTATAGGATTTCTGAAACATGACACCTTATATAATATATGACACGTTAGGTTTATCCTAGGTTATTCATAGATAAATTATATCTAAATACATCATGATGGTTCGTGAAAAGTTTGTTAATTACAAAAGCATATCTCCTGAGAGTGGAAAACCATGTGTGTAGCAAGTCCGATTGTCATGTACCAGATTACCCAGAGTCAAGATTTTATCATCTATTCATATTTGTTACCCCTAGGTACATCTATTCTATTTCCACATCCACTTGTAGTATCAACAACAAGATTTATTTCTCAGAAACCACTCACACTATCATTTACCAAAATTCTAGGACATTTTCTTAAATGTTAACTCATCCTTATACTTTTCCATAGAGACATCCATAGGCATATCATTAGAAATAAACCTAATGATATTACAAGGGTTTTCTCATCTAGTTTCAAAAGTTTAGCTAAACCTTTTCTATGATTCCAACTATAGTGACCCACACATTACAAACATTAGAATTACATAAATATGGTTGAATAATTAAACATTAGACCAAAATACGCCTAAAGTATGTATTTGGTAGAGTGCCTTGAGAATCATTGAAAGAAAAAACCTAGGTATATAAGGGAGCATCAATATCTCCCACTGGGTTCATCGTAACTTGAACCCTTTTTAGGAACATATATAAAAATACATATCTTATTAACCTGGGGACGTAAACATAACAATGGGTGAGCTCAATTTATTTGTAAGAGTTAATAAGGGAGACATATAAGCATAGAAATGAGAATATGGGTGTGAGATCATGATCATGAAAATAAAAGATCATACCCTGCATATGAAAGATAATCTACATGAATCATAAAATAAATATAGGAAGTTCATAAGACATGAATCAAAAATGAAGTAATGGATATAATCCTTGAAATAATAACACAAAATTAAGTCATTGAATTGTGACAAAACATTAGCATATATTGAATTCCCTAGTACCTATAGAATCAAAGTCAATAACATATTAGTGGAAAAAGTCGATTATTGAACCAGGTGAACCCTCGTTCCTGCCCTTTATTACTGAACTGAGTAAAACCTTATTCCATCCCTATATTACTAAACTGAGTAATCCCTCATTCAAGTGTTGTATTACTGAAATGCGTAAACCCTCATTATAGCGTTATATTTCTGAACCTAGTATATCTCTTTCTAGCCTTGTATTACTGAACATTTTAAACCCTCATTCTAGCCTTATAATACTGAACCAGGTAAACGCTCATTTCATCCTTATCTATCACATGAGATTAAAATCATTTCCCAATGCACTATAAGGAGATACAGTTCCCACCATCCACATAATGAAATCATAAATACATGTTCCATAAGATCATAGATGAACAAATAATAACCCATGAAATTAAATGGGTATCATAAATATGTAATCATATCATAACATGTGGAATGAAATAGGTTTCAAAATCTTATTATAATAAACATACGTCTTGAAAAGAAGCGGGTTTCAAAAAAATACAACCATAGAAAATGAAACGGGTGTCACTAACATGTTAACCATGAAGTAGAAATCAATATCATAAATACAATGTTATTAAGAATAAATCATTCATATAAAGGATATGAATTGAACCATTAGACCATTTCCCATAAATTCATGTGTAACATCAATTGATGTCATATTAGATGGAAATTAATTTTGGAATATACTCTAAAAGAATTCCTTGAAAAAAATATCCTTTCTTATTTGAAAAATAATTTTTAATACATAATACCATTTGAAAATCATTTTCATAGAAAATACCTTGGAAAACTATAAAGAACATGTGAAATAGGTTCAAAAACCTTTTTCATTTAAAACTATTACATTGAGATTCCAAATATTTTAAAAATCATTTTCATTGAAAAGTCTTGAATTCTTTTAAAAAAGTATTTAGAATGTTTGGAAAACCATTTCATTGAATATACATTGAAAACATATAAATAAGAATTGAAAACATTTTTATTTTTTTTCATAAAAACATATAAATGATGTTTGGAACCATTTAGATAACAATTTTCTTTTAAAATTAATTTTAAAATCATTTTATTAAATACTATCTCTTTTAAAAAATGCAATTGTATCTTTGAATAAATGATGAAGGGTAAATCAATACATGTTTTATAAGGTAAAAAGAACAATCTTTGTTTCTTGGTAAAAAGGAAAGAAAAGTGACATGTTAAGAAAGTGAAAAGAATATTTCCTTGAAGAGATTGGTAAGTTAATAAAAGGGAAAAAATTATTTTAAATATTATAGGGGGATTGTATAATATTCTTGTTAACGCTTTTTAGGAAACATATATTTCTAACTGAAGATATGGTAAAGTCGGGTTTTCCATAAAAACATTTCCTTAACTAACGTATGTAACAAATATAAGTTAATGGTAAAACAAATTTGTTATATCGTTAAATAAAATAGGATAATGAAATTCATTAAAATTCTGGAGATATGTATCTTAATATTTCATCAAATGGTAGCATAAACATAAACAATATCAAAAAGAAATGATATTTTCTCAATTAACAAATAAAATAAGGTATATTGGGATCAATCTCTCCATTTAAGGAAAGATAACTACCTGAATAATATAATATCTTTAAAATATTGATATTCATGATATTTCTTCAAAAATATAAGTATATTCACTATGAAAAAGAGTTTAGGTGGATAACATAACATGATTCTCAAAGAAGGCAAATTGCGAGAACAATATTTTTACCAATTAGGTTACTTTTGAAACATAAAACCCATTAAAGTGGATCCTAAAATGAGAATCTGAATAACAATAAATTTGAGTTCAAGATATATATAATAAAATCACATCTAGTACATACACCACACAAAAGGAAGTAGTGTAAAACATATCTTCTATCTCAGTGAAATTAAAAGATAGTTGAAATCCTTTTACATTGTGTCTTGACACTTTATCTTCTCATAAAAGAATCCTTTATAATAAATTTCTCATTATTATAATTATTATATATAATTATATATTTATATATATTACTATATATGTCTTTATTAAAATATTATATTACCTGCTTATTAATGATCTAATGTTAAGGTTTTACTACGGGTAATATTCACTTTGTTCTTCGCATGTGTCTTAATTTGTTATATCATTGATCTAAAGACTTATATAATTATTCATGTATGTATAACATGATATAAATATCAGGACTACATATAATAATTATAATATAATAATTTATAGAATAATGAATTATTTAATGGAATATATCATTCATGGAGACAATAAGTCATGCGTATGCTTGAACGTTGTTTTCAAACTTTATTTTCATATTGAAAGAGTGAATGTAAATTACATATGTATATATGTATGTGTATATATAATTATAAAATTATAATGAATTTATAATATATATCATATACTTTCGTTAAACACATAATTAATTCATTCTATGTGGTGTGTGAACGAATCGCATCGCTTTGAGGGGAGGTAATACACACTTCCTCAAAAGAAATAATCATATTAACACAAAATGAAAAGTAAAAAAGATTTGTTTTATAAAATAAATAAATAATATTAAATACATAAAAAATATACATATTAAATATACATATATATAGTTTCTGTCATTATGTTCACCTTGACAGGTGGTAAATGAGTAATGAACAATCACTGTTTTTTGCGGCAGTAGTTTTTCGTACACAGATGAATTATTTTCAACATCAATTAGATAGAGGTGTGTGTAATTTTAGGTAATAAAATTTTCATAAAAATATCATATTATTTATAGGATACTATTTTTGTAACAAATAAACTGAATAAGAAATTGTATGGGTGGAGAAGGAAAATAAAATAAAGGAGCTTTAGAGAAGATGTTACCTCATAATCGGGCAACTCCTATTAATTTTTTCAAAAAGGCTTCCTAGAGAAGGTTTCTGATCGAGTGTAGGATTAAAGGTAAAATGAGGTATTTTCTTCAGGCTACTTTTTTATATAATGGACTATCTTAGACTTTTTTATAGGTATGTGAAAGGGGTAGGGTCCTTGCCATTTTATTGTGGAGGGAGGGAGGCACTTAGGTAAGTACCAAAAGGTATTTAATATTGGGGAGTGTATTATACAAAAAGTTACTCAAAAATAGAAAAAATAATGGATTAAACCAGAAATTTGGTTGAAAAAATCCACATACACACAAATATATGTGCATTATAAATATTTGGTTCCTTACCTTGTAAGATTCCCCAATTTTATCATTTTGGTTTTTATTAAAGCATCCAGTTTTCTAATATAATTAATTTTACCATTAAGAGAAAATATAATTAAGATTTATTATGAAATATATATCCACTGATTTTTTTAAATTATATCTAATTTATAAAATTAATATCCTATTTGGAATGTAAATTAATTTTAAAAAAATCGCATGTGATGTGCTAAAGTGATCCTTATACTAGGATCATGTTACCAACGTATTTACATAATATGGGTCAATATGTTAATTATAAAAGTATTATAATTCAATTAATATAAAATATTTAATATATATGTATATTTAAAAGTAAAATAGATTAATTTATATTTTTTACCAATTTTAATTCTTTTTATAAGATTCATTTACATTAAAATAACAATATATGAATTTTAAAATTATTTTTTTATGTTAATTTTAAAATATCAATGTTATATTGGAATTGAAATATATTAGGTTCAAAGGCATGTAAAATGATATATTAATTTAAAAAAATGAACAAACATAGTAATTCATTCAGTTAACATCACTTGTAATATTTATAGTATCATTTATTTGAGTTATTTATTAACTAAATAATCATTATATTTATGTTTCTTAGAACATTTAGTACCTACACCATCTATAAATATAATTTATATTTTCATTATGATAAAAACAACACATATATTATTAAAACTTATTTATATATCCAAAAATATGATGTTTTTTATATATGATAAGGTTTTAAAATGATAAAGGTAAGGAAAGTTCCTTTTTTACTTTTTCCTTGCTTACCTTTTTATAGGGAACTTCCATTTGATAATATCCCAAAACAGATATATTTCAAAAATGTAGGCAAATGGTAATAGTTTTGCAACCAATGGGTAATTATCAATGGTCCAAGCAATTTTTTCTTTAAAATTAAATTTTAGTCCCTTCATAATCTTAATCTTACGACACACACAGTAATTAATTGTAATCATATTCCGTAATCATCTTGGTTAAAAAATTAAGCTCATATTATTATAAAAAATATATCATAATAATTACTTTATTTTATTCAAATTTTATAAATTATATTCACATAAATGTGACAATTATGATTAAAGCTAATCTCATAGATGCGACAAAAGAACGGGGTTTTATAGTAGAAAAATGATCAACATTTTTTTATGTTTTAAAATTCACTTTTAAATTGTAATTGATTAAAATGAATTAAATTGTTTTAATAGATGTAATAGTTATATTATGTGACCTTAAAAAATATTTATAATATCATTTATCATAAATAAATAATTATAAAATGGTAGTTTTGAATTAAAAACCTTTATTTTTTTAATTTTTATCAAAAATAATGTTTCTCCGAAAAAATAAAAAAAATTCCCCCATGGCTAATTTTGATGTTATAAATACAAAATATTTTTGTTTTAACTAATTAAATTTCTAAATTTCTAAAAAATTACTTTTATTATTAATGGCGCCTCATTCTAAAAAACAATATTTTTAACATAAAAATAAATTACCATAAATATTATCTTTCATTATAAATATGTTTTATTTATAAAAAAAATTCTGAAAAATACCTCAGAAGAATTTATTACTATTCACATAATTAATATTAATGGCTGGGATATTATTATATCATTTAAATAATTAAAACCGTAAAACGTGTTTCTTCATAGGAACATAGTGTTGCGTGCATCGTATGCCCTATCGGTGGTGCTTATAGCATAAATCATATGAATAGTTGGTGTAGTAAAATCCAAGTTGTTATTGCGAATGGAAGGAATATTTTAATAAGTTTTTTAGTATATAAATACATATATATATTGATATATTACTAGTGTCATGTAAAATGATAAATATTTAAAAAATTAATTAATTCGAAAAATTTTAATTCTCAAAATCTAAGGAAGTGAAACATTAGCTATTACATCAAAATATTAATGGTAAACATTATATATTATATATTTATCTACTAAAAATTAAAATTGGAACATGAGAACCATTTAAAAACTATATTTATGACCTTTAATAATTTATGGAAATATGAAAAGTATTATAAATGTGAGTTTTTGTTGGAGAATGTAACTTTATTGGGGAACGTAATTACCGAATAAGTTATATTTGTGCATAAATAAAAATAGAGTGAGTTTATGGATGGACCATACCGACATCAGTGATGGAAATTTATAGTTTCCTTACATTATCTGGTTATAATCATCTAATTTTAAGATACATTTCATGATTTTAAATCCCACTAAAAAATATTACATGAATGGGATTCATATTTTTTTAATGTAATGAATGTGAACAATTATTTAAAGATCTAGTTAAGTGGAAAATAACTATACACGTGTACACATTACAAAATAATGTGAAGGATTTGTGAAATATAGATATGCGTCCAAAAATTTCTTTAGTTTTTTAGCCATGTAGGATTATAATGTGACACCTTGTACTTCCTTACAATTAATTATTCAAGAGTAGAACTACCCAATTCATGATATCGAGTTGTAACAGTGATCTTTATGTTGAATATTTGGTGTCATTATCTCCATGGAAAATTGTGACATAAAAATAGATCTTAAAATCATCATGTATACATTATGAAAAATTATCCTAACATGAACAAATTAAGGTGGTTTAAGATGATCATGGAATTGAAATATTGAACCTATTACCAAAGAGGAAATGAAAAAAACTCGAATATTATTTGATTATAAAGCATCCTACAACCCGATCTACGATGAGGATTTCAAGGGTTCTAATCTTCATGGACATACACAGGATATAAATATGAATAAAAAAAGGATCTCCCTCTTACCTTGACTAAATAACTAATAAACTATAAATTCATTATAGGATAAAGAGTCCCATATATATGGTTACTTCCTATAGAATATGGTTGAAAATATTTAGGAATTGACATTGATGAATAAAGAGTTATATTTTATGGAACCTATATATATTTCACATCAAAAATATAACTAAGGATGGAACTTCTGGATTATTTGCATAGATCATTAATCTCTATTCCTCTAGGAATCACAAATATGTATAGATATTATAAGTAAAACCTGTGGTGGTATAATATAATGTGGTAGATTTTTTTGATTGTATCTCGATACATGGTATTCCAATAAGATAATATAGAAAGAAAAATGTATGATGTTATAATGAATCCATTTCCAATATTAGTATGTTCATGGAAAACAATACCTTATATTATATTCATAGAACTACCCCTATAAAACTAAAGGAAATAATTCCATATTGATGGTAGTATATCATTAATCAAATTCACCATATTCCATTGTTATCAAGGAAGATGTCTATGTTTACCAACATTCTAATATATTCATAATATAACTGGTAATACTGAATGTATTTTCACTATCTATTGTATCTAATAGATATCTAAGGATAAGATTGGTGTTTTGGAGAGTCAATTAGCAATAATTGGATATAAAAATAATCTTACTATATTCTAATTAACAAAAAATGGATGATTAGTTTGAAAGGGCCATTCAAATTCTATAGGAAATTTCAAGATCATGTAAAATTAATTTCAATGGATTTTGGTATCAATATCTTTCACTAGTGGAGATCTCATATAAAAAAATATTATTTCTTGAATCCAAATGTTGCCTTATGAGCTGCTATATAGGAATAGGTGTAAGACACAAACAATATTGGGCGATCTTTGATAGTTGAAGAGGAATGGACCATGTCATATATAATATATGAAATATATGTTACAAACCATTCAATATTATATGTAATATGAAAAAATAAGAAAAAAATTATATGCACACAATCTCCAACAAAAACTACATTTTGAGGTCATATTTAAAGTGTTCTTTTGTATAGTTTCATGGAATAATGCCATTAAGTTTGGGAAGAAGAGAAATATTAGTCATATATACATGAGCCCTATGAGATTTGTGATTATTATATAGAGGTGTATGATCCATTATCACTCCCACCTCACATTTCGTAGTTACATTATGTGGTCCATGTGTCCCTCTTGAGGAAGTACATATAGGATGCCTAATATGTGATTAATCAAGAGGTGGAATCATTGGAAAATTATCTTCCATATGAGGATAATAATGTGAGGATATAAGATCATAAATACAAATTTCATTGAATAAATACAACTCACTTGGTCAATGTGATGTGGCTGAACCACAAGTTTATGGAAGTGGAATGGGAACTACAAGAACTGATGAAATAGAAGTAACCTCATCTATTTTAGTTTATGAATTAAATTTAGTGTTAAATTTATAACGTGGTAATAATGTATTGAACCAAACTATTATGAATGAAATTTCCATTATTAATGAATAAATGCTATATCATGTAATATTGTTATAGAAAACACATGCACTGCATTGCATATATGGGATTGATATAGAATTATATATTTAAATCCACAAATCATCATAACCATAAATAATATTTTCATTGTACAGTGACTGTTAGGATTAGTATAATAAGGGTTTTGATAATATATAATTGACATGTATGGAATAAGTGATGGCCTCAACATGTAGGATTGTACCCTATGAAGACCATTTATCAAATATTCTGATGGAGATATCATCAATAGGATTATCCATTTACCAAGCTCAAGTAAATATTCAAAAACTAAAGCGTGAGTGAAATAATATATGGGATATGTAAAAGTTCATCGATATAATGCACCAAACTATATACACCAAAGCACCCAATGAAAATCTCATAATCACAAACCGTACACATAGGGAATTCACTATTGTAATAAAGGGATATGTATGTAGAAATAAAATGGGTGATATTTATTTATTTATTAATACATTAATGATTATATTTATCACTTTTTAAAATTAATTTAATAGAAATTAGTTTCACATAAGATGAAACATAAATTTTATTTTTCTGAAAAATATATTTTCAATCAAGACAAATGTTTTAATGAATTTCATAATTTTTTAAAAGATTATATTTTAGAAAAATATAATTATTTATTTATTACTTATTAAATATAAATGATAATTTAATATAAATTTGAATGACATCATTTTTATACATGTCAAAAAATGATTATTCTCAAAAATCGTCTATCATTAAATTAATTGAGAAATTTTATTTAATATATTATATTCTCTTATTAAAATAAATAAATTTCTTAAATAAATACTATTTATGAATTATGATAATCAAAATAATCCAATTCATAATTTTAAATAATTTTCTAATACATTGTAATTTTGGGATAAAAATTAATTTTTCTATACATCAATGGTATGTATTATTCAATAAAAATGACCCAAGAATTGATGTAATATATTCTATAAAAGCAATCTAGGAAAAAAATTATGCATCCCCTTTAAAATAATTTTTGTGTAAGTTATTTTATTAGTTTCATAGTCCATTAATGAATCCAAAAAAAAACTTATATTATATTTTACGGATTCATAATCAACTGTTTATAAACATTACTCACATACCTCTCAAAAATGGTATTATTTTAAAATTTTCAGTTCATATAATTTTATAATAATTAAAACCATTCTACTTTGAAACAAACCATGTGAAAAACTGTGGTGATGTTTTTTTATTACAATATCATATTGAATCGAAAACCATTTTTTGGAAATTAATAACGAATCCACCTATATTTTTTAAGATAAATCCACTCAAACACACATTAATATTAATTAAAAAATATAAAACTAAATAACCATTTATTAACCTCTCTAGAGTCCTTCCTAGGGTCCCCCAATATCCTTATAAACTCATCCCATGATTTTAAGAGTTTCCACCAAGGGTATGTGATACTCTCTTTCTCCTCTTTATTCATACACCTTTATTATTTTATGACTTTTGACTTACATTTTTCAAGTTTTTTTTTGTTTATATACATACCACTTACTATAAATATTATTCAAAATATATTATAGAAGTCTTTATCTCTTATTCACCCCTTTTTAAACCTTTTTGTACACCCATTATGTAGCCAAAACTATCCTATTATTTTTCATGCTAGATCTTTTGGTAATGAAGGTCAATATCTATTTCATATCATGTTTATTCACTTAATTTTACCTATACTTCATTTATATAGGATTTAAATTTATTTTATATACACACCTTAATCATGGGTTTAAAATTGATGAAATAGATCCAAATTTTTCAAGATATATGGGGCACACATATGCATCTTCCTAAAATGAAACTGATTGGTTTTCCTTGAATTATATATCCTTCCAATGAATTGGGTAATGTTTTTATCTCATGATATAACACATTTGGTTCATGGTAGGGAATCCTAAGAATTTAATTTTATGTTTTCATGGTGGTTGTCCTTGACTTATAGATTGGGTTTCATGTCTTATGTTGTGACCACATTCCTAAGTTTCCTTTATGTTATCATGTTATATCATTCCTCATTGTTCAATATTATGATTCTCACCCCATTAATTTTTAACATTATATGTCACTTTGATAACATGTAGTACTTTAAATAATTATATTATTTTATTATTCCCATACTTTAGGTAACAACCCAAGATTCCACAGTATGTTTCTCTTTGAATAATACAATAACTTGCGATGAACACAACTTAGAGTTCTAGCACACCGCAACCGATCAATCAAGCCATTATTAATACTAATTCCTACATTTTAAAATTTTATAAATTTTATTTTTTAAAATGTACTTCATTTATGGGTTTTTAATACCAAAATTTGATTAGGGTGAATTTTTTGTATTTTTTTAAAAACATTCAATTTTTGATGAACCGTGAAAAATAATGTATCATTGTTTAAAACAACATTATTATTCTAATATTGATTTATTTTATTTAAATTTATTTTCAGTCAAAATAGATATATAGTATCTATATTAGTTTAATGAAATTCATTAGATTAATTTTATAATAAAATTAGATGTATATAATTTTATTGATTATTTTAACGGCTTTTACCCAACTTCTAGGCATGTTATCCAATTTGCCTAAAATGTAATTTTACCACTTCTGTGAATTGAATTTTAAAAATCCAAAAGATGAATTTAATATTAGTATATAAAATTTGGTTCAATAAGATGAAAATATTTTTTGGTGAATAGAAACTTTTGACTTTTATTTACCACGGTTAAAAGTAAATAGGGTAATCAAAGGTAAAATTGATTTTATTGTTACCCTAACAAATTTTCGAATTCTATTTTATAAGTGTATTACGAACAAAATCATCCTTAGGAATAAAATATTATCCTTTTGGTCCACTAGGATTAGATTAGGACATTTATTATAATTTTATTTAAATAATAGTTAAAAGAGTTAAATTCAAAGATTAAAAACTAAAACATTTTTAATATGTGGTTAAACATAATTTAAATTAAAATATAAACATTAATTAGGATTATAAAAATATTTCCTACATAATGGTATTTTATTTGTAATTTTTAGACATTAAATAATTAACTTTATTTATGACAAAATGATGATGTAGTAACTACTTTATTAAGGAAAGATAAAAATAATTGATATTATAAATATCTAAATAAATATATATCTAGAATTTTGATAAATTAAACTAATTTTATATGTTAATATGATATTTTAGGGTTCATTAAATAAATTCTTTTCAATGTTATAATTTTTTATGACTTTCACAGAAACAAAATAGAAAATAGTGTCAAAATTGACTTATATGATTTTTTTAAACAAATACTATATTATTAATTGATATAATATATCTAAAAATATGAGGTACGTCAAAAGAAATTTTATAATTTTTAATATATCAATTATTAAACCCTTGGGGTTCTCATGCCTTTTTATTTTGTGTTTATGAACCATTTATTACAAGAATACAAGAATACATTGTAAAAGTAAAACTATTTAACTAAGAGTTAAATATAAAAAATAAGGTTAATACGGTAACCTGAACGTGCCTAAAACATATATCATAAGCTTTAACCCACCCATAATTACATTATCCTAAAATTAAATCATTTTATAACAATTATAAACCGAATATGACTGTATAATTAAATAATATTTCATGCTTTTCCAAAAGTTAACCTCACCTCTCTTATAAAAGGGTACTTACCCTTCTCTCAAAATCACACCTCCATTGCCATTTGGCCCAACCAACCCCCACTAAAGTGACCTAAAAAATACCCTTACATTGACCTAGATTCCTTACATGGATTAGAAAGGCAACCAAAAGAACCCTTTGGTCAACTCAAAAGGAAACACCCGAAGAATAGGTAATAATTTCACCAACTTTTTCAAAGTTCTCTTCTTCTTCAAATTTCTATTTGTTTGTTGTTTCCATACCAATATAATAACTCCAGTACCTTAGTCATATTATTATTTTATTATAAATATGGTGCAATAATATCAATTATTCAATCCATCATTTTAGTGACATGTCACCATATCTGCATGCGTACGACATACTGTCACCACGTCTTGGTGTAGTTTATTAATCAAACACATTATTATTTTGATGGGTATAATAATAAGTATAACTAATATAAATAATAAATATAAAATTTTAATGATTTTTTATATATTATATACCATCCAATTATATACTATTTCACCATCAATATAATTGTATTGTCCCTCTTGCGTTTGAACGGATTATCGTCTCCACGAACGCGATGAGATTCATTCGCCATCTTAATCATTCAAGAATAATTATATTTTTCTGATTAAAAATAATTTTTTAGAAATTAATATCATTCTATATATGAATAAAATAAATCTTATCCATAAAAAATGACTTACATAACAAATCATATTAATAAAAACAAATCATTTAACTCCCGAAACAATGATACTACAAAAATATTATTAACAAATCAATATCAGAAGATCATATTTGATATCATATTTATGTATGTGGTTCTTGTATAATTTTATAACAATGATTTTACTATTATACATGAGTTTAACGTACCCTCGATCAAGGAAAACTTCTAGGTAAGGGTTAAATCTACAATCTCTTTATTATATGAGATAATTTATATGTGAGTATCAACTTGGAATTCTTTATAATCTACATCCATGTATTTTTGGAATGTATTTCAAAATATTTTTACTATTTCCTTGAATTTTGTATAAAGATGCTGACCCCATTTTTTTAATTTTTATTATATTTTTATAAATTAATAATTCCATTATTTTCCAAACAAGTTCATTTACAACCTTTTTGACAAAATTATAGAAATAATGTTTTTTAACTTATACAGCTTGTGTGGATATTTTATTCCATTATAATACATTCAAATCATCCCTTACAAGCTTATGAAAATATTTTCAAAATAAATGTTTTCATTTAGGATTAGATGACTTTTAAATGTTTTCAAAATAGAAAAAGGTATTTCTTTCAAATAGTTTCCATTTCATCTATGTCAACATAAATTAAAGGATTTTACAATTTTTTTATGTTTATTTTTTGTGATACAAATTTTCCATATTGTATTGAAGGTTTTGTGATATTTTTTCCTTTAGATGTGTTGTTTTTATACGATTTATGATTTATGGATAAAGAATTGACATTTCTTATTCTAGTTTTAGTAACATTTTTTTTGTTATGAATAAACCATTTTATATGAGAAATGAATTGGAATAAGTATGTGATGGGTGGAGCCCGCTATAGCTAATCGATGCATCGATAGGTCTCTTGAGACAAACTACTATTTTTGGAAAGTCCTCGAAAAAATATTATTTTTAGTCTTGGTATGAGGCCTTGACTATGTAGTTTTGAAGTCTAGAATTATTCATTCCATCATTATGAAAATGGCTATTGATATTACATGTGATTATTTGACTAGTAGAATATCCATGTGATTATGTAAATGGAATTGGTTGATTTATATTTTTTATATTATGCTGATGTTTAAGATTAAAAGTATTTTGTTGTTGTCTTATAAATTTCCTAAAATGTTTATGCTTATTTAGGAATTGTTCCTCTATATTTTTATCCTTACAGAGCATCTCAGCTCACCCCTTTCAATGTTTTATTTTTCCCAAGATGTGAAGAAGTTTTTTATGGTGGACCTGTAGAGATAGGCTAACAAATATAAGTGTGTTTCAAGGGGATAAAAGGATGTTGTTTTTTATTTCATGATGAAATGTAAACCTTATGTATTTATCTTGTACTTCCAAGGATACTAAAATAATCAGTATTTCGAGACATGATTTCTTGTTATCAAGCCAATTTTATGTAAAAATGCACCGACTCTTGGTAACTATGGTCAGGGTATTACAGTTTGTATTAGATAATGTTTAGTACAAACAATGGAAGCTATATTTAGAAAAACATTGATTAGATAACATTACCCTAAGACAGGCTTTGAGGATTAGTATATAATAACATCATATAGTTTTGGTAATGTAGATATTTTTTTGAGTTTTCCAAGCAATAAATCCTTGTCTGGATATGATCAAGTATAGGAAGCTCTTTCACAGATTTACCTAGGAGTGAAAACTATAAAACAATGTTTTAGGATTGACCCACGGAATCCTGGTACATGACAACCATCCTTACTACACTCTTGGTTACGACAATCCTGAGGGATATTCTTAGTATAATTCAAATTTTCTTTACAAACAATTATCATGGATTTTTGAGTATATGCCTTCTCAAATAAATTTGTTTATGATAATTGATTATATCCATAAACTGTTCAATTTATGTTAAGTGGTTTACAATTTTGGAATTATGTATTGTGATTCATAAACTAATCTATTTTATTCAAATTTTTAGAAATGGAACATAGTGGGAGGAATAGAAACCATATCAACACAATGAATCCACGTAAGAATTTACCTCCTACTCAAGATAATTATCGTGGAGCTACAAATGCGACTATTGCTAATCGGTTTATCACCATACTAGTACTACTCACTAATGTTTTGAATATTAACATTACCTGTATAGATCACCCCGATCCACATCATGGAGGATCAGTGTTAGACCACTTCCTGAGGATAAAAAACCCACATTCAATGGAACTTAAAATACATTTTTATTTGAGAAACAGATAATTTCTTTATAGAATTTTATTTATTTGGGGAGTAGAAAAATGGAAAATGATTTCATGGAATTTTTTCACCTCATGGGAGATGTAGATCAATAGTGGTCATTAATTCAAAACCAAAAGGAATATGAAGAGGTCTCAAATATGGAATGGAGGGAGTTTAAAGAGCTGTTCATAGAAAAATACATTCCTTGTGACCATCGAGAAGATATGGAAAGACAATTTATGAGTCTAAGGAAAAATAAGGATGAGTATGTCGTATTTTATGAGTTTTACATTACCAGGATAGCCATGAACAAAGTAGATTATATATGTAACCAAATGAGTAAAATTTATTTATTAATTGATGAGTTTAAATAATTTATCTATAGAACATTAGTCTAATAATCCTTCTCGCCATATGAAGATATTGTCCCTTGTGATATCAAGATAGAAAATAAATTCTCTATGTATTATGACATTAAAGAAACGAAAGATAAGAAGTGATCTGTTGAACACTCTGGAAATGGTAATAAGGGGATGAAGAGAACAGATAAATTTTCATCCTTCAGTAAATGTGGGAAGAAACACCCTGGTACATGCCTGAAAGAAATGAGAGTCTATTACAAGTGTGGTAAAAAAGGCCAAAAATATTTTGATTACAAGAAAAAGAAAGAGGATGTCAATGTTTAATGCTACTATTATAGAGAAATGATGAATTATTCAAATGAATGTCCTAATTTCCAAGTAAAATTACATCAAAAAAGGATATGGGAGCAGTACACGTTATAAGATCACTACTTCTAAGGTTGATGCTCTGAATGACGTGGTGGAAGGTAATTTAATGGTTTCCTCCGATTTACCAAATGGATTATTTGATTCTAGATCATCGCATTGTTTCATATATTGCTAGTTTTCTATGAAAATTAGATATTTCCAATTTTATTTAATGAGGGTGTTGTAAGTAAAATCTCTTTAGGGAAGTATCATTGTAACTAAGCTTTGTGAACCAATTCCCATTATGACATATAAATGTTCTTTATATATTGTTCTCATCGCCATACTGATGATTGAATTTGATATAATCTTCGGTATGAATTGAATTTTATACCATGATGTGATAATTTATTGCATAAAGAAAGTGGTTTCAATTTCTAATCTTGATAAGGTTAACCAAATCTTTAGTGGAGAAATGTCACCACCTGATTCTTATCTAGATCCACCCCTAGTAGCTCTACTAAATTCAATTATTATGGATAAAGAGATAGAAATAACTATTGGTGAGGAAAATAATGTTCGAATATATGATGTACCTATTGTACAAGAATATGATTATGTGTTTCTAGATGACTTACATTGAAATCATCCAGAACAAGAAATTTAGTTTTCCACTGATCTAATTCCTTATTCAAGACCCATGTCAAAGACCGCTAATAGAATGTGAAAAGTGGAATTATTATATCTAAATAATCAACAAAATATATTTAGTAATAAAGGATTTATTTTCCCTAGTGTTTCTCCAGGGGGAGCTCTATTCATTTTTCTAAAGAAAATATGGATTCATGTGGTTGTGCATTGACTATAGGGATATCAATGATATAATAATAAATAACATGTATCCCTTACCTCGTATTGATGATTTATTTTATCAACCTCATGATGCTCAGTATTTTTCAATGATTGAACTTCGATCTGGATATCAACAGTTGTGTGTGAAGAAATAAGACATTCCAAAAACAACATTTCAAACCAGGTACGGGCATTACAATTTTACAGTAATTCCTTTTGGACTGGCTAATAAACCCCATATTTTCATCATTTCAATTAATAGAGTTTTTAAAGAATATCATGATGACTATTTAGTGGTATTTATTGATGATATCTTGTTATACTAAAAAGCTATGAAGATCAAGAAAATCACATGCGCACTATTCTTAGAACCCTAAGATGAAATAAATATTATGAGAAGTTTAGAAAGTGTTAATTATGGATTGATGAAATTTCTTTTCAAGTCAATATTATCACTAAGGATGGAATCTATATTGATCATTCTAAGATAAGAACAATACAAGAATGGCCATCACCGACGATTATAACTGAGGTAAGTAGTTTTATTGGTTTAAAAGGTTTTTATTAGCATTTCATCCATAATTTTTCATGATTGGAAAACCCATTAACCAAGATCACACATAAATGGGTTTAATTTGTTTAGACAAAAGAGGGTGATGAATGTTTCAAAGAACTGAAGAGAAATTTAGTCAATGTTGCTATCTTGACTCTAACATCAGGGAATGATTGATTTATTATTTATAGTGATGCTAAAAAGAAAGGACATGGTTGCGAACTTATTCACAATGATAGATTTTTTTCTTATGCATCACAACAGCTAAAAATTCAGGAAAAAAACTATCTTACCCATGATATAGACTTAGAAGCTGAAATATTTTCTTTGAATATATAGATACACGATCTCAATGGTGGAAAATTTGAGATATATACCAATCACAATAGTATGAAGTATATTTTCTCACAAAAAGAAATCAACATGAGGTAAAGGTGAGGTTTTGAACTACACAAGGATTATAATAGTACTATACATTACCACCTGTGGAAAGAAAATAGGGTGGAAGATGCTTTGAGTAGAAATAATAATGGATTTTTGAACAATATGAGAGTTGAAATGGATCCTATGTTCATTGATCTAGAAAATATGGATATTGGAATAATCATGGACGGTGAAACATCAATACATTTACAAATTTATTCCAAACCATCATTACTGTAAAAGATAAAAAGCTCTCAGACTAATGATTGGTAGTTTAAAAATAAAATTAAAGCTGTGTAAGATGGGAGATTGATTTACATCATTTTTGTAGATAGAAATTTGAAATTTGGTAAGAGACATTGTGTTCCTGATATACCTGATCTAAAAAGGGAATTGTTTGAAGAATCTTATATCTCTGATTTCTCTATACAACCAGGTATCACTAAGACATATAGATATTTGAAGGAACATTTTTTGTGGGAGAACATAGAGAGGGAGATTGTTGATAATGTGTCATGATGTGTGGTTTTTCAAAATGTTACGTCAAGTAGACAACACCCTAGAGGATTGATGAAACCTCTTCCCATACATGAGTGCAAATGGGGTGATATTACGATGGACTTTTCCATGGGGCTACCAAAGACTCATAGAATGAACAATGAAATATAATTTATTATTGATTGTCAAACCATGTCAGCACATTTTCATGATATAAGAGAAGATTTACCACTTGATCATTTATCATTAAAATATATTAATGAAGTTGTATGGCATTATGGGGTACCCATATCAATTGTTTCTGATCATGATCAACTTTTTACATCAAGATTCTGGAAATGTCTTCAGAAAGCCCTGGATGCTGAACTTCATTTGAGCACTGCCTACCACACTCAAACTGAAGGACAGTGAGAATGGACTATTCAAATCTTAGAAGACAAGTTGAGGTCTTGATCACATGACTTTCAAGGTAGGTGGGATCAGTATTTACCTCTAGTAGAATTTTCCAATAAAAATATCTTCCATTCATGTATTTAGATGGCACCATTTGAAGAGTTATATGGATAGAGATGTTGCACACCAACATTTTTGTATTATGTTTTTGAAAAAATAACTCGTAAGCCCAGAACATGTTTAGGATAAAATGGAATAGGTGAAGATTATCTAAACCCACATCAAAGATGCTCAATGTAGGAAAAAGTGAAATGCTAATAACCGTAATAATGATTTGGAATTTCAAGTATGAGATCATGTTTTGATGAAGATATCTCCATATAAGGGTGTTATACAATTTGGTAAGAATGGTAAATGAAGACCCATGTACATAGACCTTTCAAAATTCTAGATCAAATAGGAGTTGTTACTTACCATTTGGAAATGCCTCTGAGTCTCTCAAAATTTCATGATGTGTACCACATATCACTGTTGAGAAAATACATTCCAGACCCAATCCATGTACTAACTTTTGATGAAATAGAACTGGAACACAATCCATCTTATTGTGAAAATTCTGTCAAGATTATTGATACTATAGAACAAGTGTTGAGAAACCGGACGACTCATCTAGTAAAAGTTCTATGGAGAAAACATAAGATGGAAGAGGTGACGTGGGAACATGAGGAACATATAATGAAGAATTACCCAAATATTTTTATGTATTAGTATTCTATAAATTTCGAGGAAGAAATTATTTTATGAAGGGAATAATGTAACACACCAAGCTTCCATGGTGTGTTTCTTTTTAAATAACACAATAACTTATGAGGTAGGTAACTTCGAGTTCAAGCCTACCACGACCAATCAAACATGAAATTATAAATAGTAATTTTCAGATTTTAGAATTTTAGAATTTTTATTTTTCAAAGTGGACTTCATTTTTGGATTCAAAATATCAAAATTAGCATAAGATGAATTATTGGTATTTTTCTAAAAACTACCTATTTGTTATGAATAGTGGAAAACAATGCATTATTTTTTCTTAAAATATTTAATATTAATTATTTATTTTATTGAAATTTAATATAATTAAACTAGATATATAATACCTATATTATTTTGATTCAAATCATTGGATTCATTTTATAAAAAAATATATATATAAAATTTTATTTAATTTTTGAACTTCTTTTACTAACCTTATAGGCATGTTTTTGAAATTTTCATAGAATATAATTTTACAACTTTTGTGAATTGAATTTCAAAAATCATAGAGACAACATTAGTATTATAAACAAAAATTAGGTTTAATAACATGAAAATAAATTTTAGTGAATATTTACCTTTGACTTTTATTTACCACGGTTAAAAGTAAATTGTGTAATTAATGTTAATAATGTTACTATTATTACCCTAAAAATGTCTTAATTATATTGAATAACTATATTTCGACCAAAATAAAAATTAGGATTAAAATATGATCATTTGGGTCCACATAGATTTGATTAAGACATTTATAATTATTTTATTTAAATAAGATTTAGAAGTGTTATATTCAAAGTTTAATAACTAAACCATTGTTAATATATGGTTATAAATAAGATAAATTCTACTATAAATATTCATTATAAGTAAAATAATATTCACTAAATAATTTTATTCTATTTATAATTTTTATACATTAAATAATAAAATTTATTTATGACATAATGATGATGTAGTAATTACATTATTAATGAATGGTTAAAATAATTGATATCATAAATATCCAAATAAATATAAATTGAGACTTATTGAAGAACTAAAATAATATTAAAAGTTAATATGACATGTTTAGATCAATTAAAATAAATTTTTTTGAGGTTTTAATTTTTTTAAAAATTAAAAAAAAACGAAATACCCAATAGTGTCAACATTGATATAAATGAGTTTTTAAATCAAATACTACATCATTACTTGATATAATATTCCTAAAAATATATGGATCAGGAAAATGAATTATGTAAGGTTATATATATCAATAATTATCTACTTTGGGATCTCTGGGATTTTTATACTATTTTTATTAACCATTTTCTATATTAATAAAATAATACCTGGTAAAAGTTAAACTATTTAACAAAGAGTTAAATCTATAATCTATGGATAATATGGTGACCTAAACCACTCTAAAACCTATTTTTTGAGATTATTTCAAACCAAATCCTCCATATAATCTAAATAAATCATTTTAGAACCATTAGAAGTTGAATATGATTCTATAATAAAATAATATTTCAATATTTTCCGAAAGCAGCCCTCACCTCTCATATACAAGGGTACATCACATTGTCTCAAAATGACACCTCTAAATACATTTGGATCGGCCAAACCCTGCTCAAATAGCATCCCAATAACAATTAATTTGTCCTAGAGGCCATACATTGATTAGAAATCCAACCTATGGATCCCTTTTGATCAACTCAAAAAGAAACTCTTGAAGAAGAGGTAATAATTTCACCACCATTTTCAATGTTCATTTCATCTTCCACTACGTCTTCCTTTAATGTTTCCATACCAAAATAATAACTATATTAACTTATATGTACAATGATGTTATTATAAATATGGTAAAACAATATTCATTTTCTATCCACCCTATGAATGACATGTCACCATATGTTCGTACATACGACATACCATCTCCATGTTGTGGTGTAGTTTGTTATTCAAACACATCATTATTTGGATGGGTTTAATAATGAGTATAACTAATGTAAATAATAAATAAAACATGTTAATTATTCTTTATTTATGATATACTGTTAAATTAAAATTATTTCACCTTCAATATAATGATATTGTCACTCGTGAGTATGTACGGATTACCGTCTACACGAACATGATGAGATTCATTCCCCACCATAATAATTCAAGAATGATTTTAAATTTATGATTAAAAAAAGGTTTAAGAACATAATATCATTCTAGATATGAATCAAATAAACCCTATTCATAACAAACATGATCTACATCACAAAACATATAAAGGAAAATGAATCAGTTAACACCCGAAATAATGATACTACTAAAATATTATTAACAAATCAATATTAGAAGATCATATATGATATCATATTTATGTATGTGGTTATTGTAAAATTCAATAACAATGATCTAACAATTATATATAAGGTTAATGTAACCTTTATCAAGTAAAATTGTAGGGTAAGGGTATATTCTACAATCTCTTCATTATTTGAGGTTGTTTATACGTGAGTATCTACTGAGACCTCTTTATCATCCACATCTGCACTTTTTTAAATGTATTTAAAAACATTTTTCCTATTTCATAGATGATGGGTAAAATTAAATAATACCCTTATTTGAATTTCTATAATATGTTTATAAAATAATCTTTCCATCATTTTCCAAAAAATGTTCTTTACAACCATTTCGACAAAATTAAGGAAAGAATGTTTTTTTAACTTATAGAGAAGGTGTGGAAATTTTCCACTATTACAAAAAATTCAAAGCTTCCCATATAAGATTACTAGAGTATTTTCAAAATATTCCTTTTCAATTATGATTATGTTACTTTTAAATGATTTCACACCAGAATGATGTATTCCTTTGAAATAGTTTTAATTTCATCAATGTCAAAATCCTTTGACGGATTTTAAAATTGTTTGAAGTTTATTTATTATGATACAAATCATTCATATTGTATTGATGTTTTTGTGATATGTTTGATTGTGTATGTGTTATATTTATACCATTCATTGTTTATGGATGACGTGTTGACATTTTTTATGCTATTTTTAATACAAATGTTTATGTTATGTTTAATCCTTTTAATATGACTATTGCATTTGACATAGTAAGCGACGGGTGGAGCCCGCAATAGCTCCTCAATGAATAGGAAGGTATCAAGAGACAATATAGTGTATTGGCATAAGGCCTTGACAAAATCTTATTTGTAGTCTTGGAATGAGTCCTTGACTATGTTGTTATGATGTCTGGAATTATGGATTCCATCGTTATGAAATTGGCTATTGAAATTACATGTGATTATTTGACAAGTAGAATATCTATATGATTATATAAATGGAATTATTTTATTTGTCATTTCCATATTATTCTATAGTTTATGATTTAATGGCTTTTGTTTTAGTCATATACATTGCCTTAATTTTTTGTGCTTATTTATGAATGTTTTGACTATATTATTATACTTTTTGAGAATCTGAGTTCAACCCTTTCAATGTTTTTTCCCGGATGTGAAGAAGTATTCTATGGTTGACATGTAGGGATTGGCTATGGGATATAAGTCTGTTCAAAGGGGATAATTTTTTTGTAGTTTTTATTTCATGATGAAATGTGAAACTTAAATATGTATCTAGCGCTTCCAAGGATACTAAACTAATCGGTATTTCGAGACATGATTTCTAGTTTTCGGTCCAATGTTAGGGGGTAATGAACCGAATCTAGGTAACTAGGGTCAGGGAGTTACACATTACTTTATAAATCACCTCTTTCTAATGTACATCACCATGTTATCCTGTGAAGCATCAAATGAATAATTGAATTTTAGTGCATGTTACAGAATTTTTCCATAATGTTAGGTTATTTATATTTTATATTTTTATTCTATGTACCAAATTTACCAAATAAATTAGGCTTTTTTAATTTTGAGGAATTTATAATTTGTACCTTGATATAATAAATCATTAAATAATGACTTTTTAATATATGAGTTTTTTATTAAAACACCTGAAGTGACCTCTAAACCATGACCATTTGGATAGATTTTTGAATTTCACTAATGTTTTTTGTTGATGTATCAATAAAAACTATAATGAACTTACCCAAATAACCCTAAAAATATGAACCAAACCTGATTTTTCTCATACACGAAGTGCATTCCTGGTCCCCACAGGTAGGGAATAAGCACCCATGTATCAATCAAAAAATAGTAGGTAACGATTTCTCCCAACCAATTCAAACACATGGAATATATATCAAAATGGAAAATGAAATTGAATGAATAATACTTAAAAAAAATTCCATAACCTTGAAAATATAATAGAACCCAAAAATTGTAATAGTTTCGAAAAATCCAAAATAAAAGTCTAAGTACACAAGACAAAAAATGAGGAAACTAATGAAAGTGTTTTCATGGATGAAATCCCACCATCTCACATCTACCTACCCAACTCAGCTGACATGAATCCTCATAGCCTCACTATAAGACCTTACCTTTCCATGAAATGGAAGACATAAAAATTTATATGCAAAACAGATGTGTTGCGCATGGTTTGAGCTGATAGGATCAATAGGATACCACATAGGTCTAACATAACCAGTATGTGTGCAACAATTTATGTACTCTCATTTTAAATAAAACATTGAATGTTAAAAGGTAATCTAGTTTTGTAAAGAAAATTATAAAAAATTCCCTTTTTACCAAATTTCTAAAACAAAAGTAGGTATATTAATTTCAATGAACATTTTTTCATATCATCATTCATAAGAATCGACATGCTTACAAAGGAAAAAATAGTATAAATACAAGTACTAAAAAATAATAGTAGTAACACAAACATCACAATAACGTGGAATAATTTTTTTTGAGGAAGTAGACTATTCGTATCCATTTATCTTTCAAATATAGAATTATGATACCAGATGCTCATGATATACAATTCAAGAAAAGTGATAAACCCTAAAAAGGGAAACCCCAACATCATATACTTATCTAGAGGAAATATTATACATTGGGAGAAGAGGAACACCCCGAAAAGTGAACCCCCCACAATGAAAGATGACCTCAAGATAAACCTTAAACATAGTAACCATAGAAAACCATGTGATTATTTTCCCAAACATTTAAATTTTTTGAAAATAATTTCCCAAATATTTTACAAATCCATTTTCAATGCATTGAAAATATCCTTTTTCTTTCCATTTATCAACAACCATGGAAAATCATTTTTCTTTAAAAACTATTTTAAACACACAGAAATCAATATTCATAATTCCTAAAATAAATTAGTATATAATGTTGAAACGTTATGGTTGATCTACGTAAGCTAGAGACGAATCCACCTAACTAAAATCATGGTTCTCACACACCCTCAATAGGATCAACCAACAATGAAATCCCAAAAATGTCTATTAAGGCCCTAGAATCTAATCCACATATATTAGGATTGATTAAATTAAGCAATACGGTCAGTAGAGAGGAGGAATAACTACATACCTCATGAAACATTTCCTATGCACCACAACCAATAAAGGAATGGGCTCCAGAATGAGATTTCAAAACATAACATGAATGAAGATGAGATAAAAACACAAAATGAGACCAAAATATCTAATAACACAACCCAATGGTGATACCATGATCAAAGAAAATGAATACGGGGAAATACTACTCACCCAGATAGATGAAAAACAACTGAAGTGAAGATCGAATTCTAATTAGATCATCAGAGAATGAGTGTATTCACCCAAAAATAATTGGCCATGTTGTCTTTGTCATGAGAAAAGGAAAATTGGAAGCCAAATGGTCACCCAAAACCATAATGGGGCCCTATAACATTCCTGATTGGGGAACTACACATTATGTAATTCTTCATCATTCTTTGACGTCCATTGTGTTTATGTACTGCAATAATTCAGTTCCATCATATTATAAATATGATATTTCAAACATTCAACATGTGAAAAAACTCTTCACATTGTGTAACATTTCACAGTGTTATGTTTCTCACAACTTTCATCCATCAGTCATTACATTTAGTGTAATCATGTTTCATGGTGTGAAACCCTCCTATAGCCTAAAAAATTGTTGTTAAAGTTAGAAGTCCAAAAAATATATAAATCAACCTTTAAAAATATCATCTGAATTCAAACTCAACCATATAAAAACAACAATTAAATGATAAATATGATGAGGATAAAAATATACATGATATATTAGTAATGGTATCTTACAAAATCCCCACTATAAAGACATTCCATCCCAGAGAAGTCATGTGAATGATGGAATCCCTAAATAAATATGATGCCACAACCCCCTCATCATCGACTCACGTTCTGATGTCTTATATAAATATGATCAATGTTTAAATAGTACTATGACCAACAAAATCAACTTCCCGGGAAAGAATTTTACTCGAGTGTTAATGATCTATATTATTTTATCTCAAATAGAAACATTATTCCCTAACTTGATTTCTTCCGAACATAGAATGTGGGCCAAAACATGATGATAGTTCCTGAGTTGAGAAATGTGCAAAAATAAGGAATACCTACCAATAAAATTGGAAATCCTAATCGATACACAACCTATATTATCCGTTCAATGACCTCAAATGGTTTAACATATCTTAGATCCAACATTCCCTATTTTCGAAGTCAATGGTTACCCAATAGACGAGAAACATTCATGAAAACCAGGTCACCAACAGAAAACTACAATTGAAAAATCCGCTAATCCAAAAATGATATTTTTCAACTATGGGATGTAACCTGTTGTTGATGTACCTCTTGAATCTTTAATGACATTTCCTGGACCAAACATTGTCCAAATAAAGATACTTAACCCACCTCCTACCAAAAAAGAGTTGATCTGCACAGGTGACCATTCAATTCCCCGAAGGGAGACATTATTATAGATGATAGAAAAATTTTGTTGTAAATTAACTCAACCTATCCTAGATGGATATCCTATGATCCATAAAATTACAAGACACATGATCTAATAAAAAAAATCAATGTTTTAGTCACACGATTCCTTCGATTGTCTTTCTGTGGATGGTCTGTTGTGCTCAACATGATATGATTTCTCACTTCCTCTTGGATACTCCTCATAACCTTAAGGAAAACCTATGGTACCTATATGAAACAATGTCAAAAGTAATTACATGTACCCTCACAATATATTTCACATAAGGATTATCCAGTTATTCAATTCTAGTGGTTTCCTTCATCAAAATGAAATTTGATGTCTTCATCAACCAATCATCAGTCACCCAGATAGCATTTCTCCCACATGGATTCCATTATAATCCAACAAATAAAAACATGGATACCTATTTCCATTTCCAAACTAGCACCATAAGATGAAGAAGACACCTAAAGGGCTTCATGTTCATTATATTTATCTATTGGAAGGTGTAACAATAGTACACATAATCTGTGAGGTAACACTTAATACCCATCCCTTATAATCGTTATCTCATTTCATAATAAATCTTTGTTCCACTTGGATGGATATCTTAAAAAGATATATGATAATAAAAAATGACTAATCTCATCAATGTTTTTTGGATAAAAACCATCTTCCTAAAGTAAAGTATACCATCTAAAGATATAGACAAACCAGAAATGGTCTCCCCACCATAAAGGCTTTCACTAACATTACTGAACCCAAAAAACTATTTATGAGTATTAAAAACAGTATCCAAGGCGGATGAAGATAACTGAAAACTGGTCCCATCCATACCAAAAACATCGCCCTGGGTATCAAGGTGTATTATAGTGAATATCCCCATAAGGTTCCACTCCTACATCAATTCTCAAACATCATATGATAGTAATTTCTGACTAAGAGAATCTCCAATGAAATTTCATTACCCTGAGGTGTAGCCAATATCGAAGTCATACCTCTGAAGGTACACTATCCATCATCCATATCTAAGATTATATTATTTCTAAATATGTATATAACTCATACTCTTATGATCAGAATTATTGAAAACCTCATCCGGAAAGGATAGTATCGCCCACATTATTGTGCATGCATAACTATAGCCAGGTCTAAATTAGGAGTTGTTTTATTCTTCTCATGTGTTCAACGCTCAAGAGAGTATTATGTGACCACATTACAATGCTCTTTAAGAAAACATCCAAAACTAGCACTAGTAGCATCACAGAATATCATGTACCCCATATAAGGCACATGTAAGATAAAAATAAGAGCCAATGTAAAATCTCATTTCATATAATCAATAGTTGACTAACACATTACATATGACTTGAATTTCACCACCTACCTAGTAAGAATAGTCAATGGTGACACCGGTTTGATAAATCCTTCACAAAAAAAGGTATTATACAGTAATACCAAGGAAGCTCGGAATTTTAATGAAAATATGTGCTTCCTTCCATGAAGAAATACCCTTAACAGTCAATGGATCAACTAATAAGACATGATTCTTACTATTGTTTCCTAAGAATCACTCTCAATATAGAAAAAAAATTATTCCTAATGATTTCCATACAAATAGAATCTTATAATAATTTACATAACCAAACATAGATGGTTCTTGTTCTAACGCTCGAACATTGAATAGACCAGAATATCATCCATTAACACTAAAAAAAGATCCAAGATGTTGATGGAATATCCAGTTCATTAAATCCATAAATACTACATGAAATTTAGATTAATGAAAAATCATCACAAGATTTTCATAATGGCCATACCATCTCCTGAAATCAGTCTTGAATACATTAGGCTCCAGAACTCTAATCTGATGATAATACAAATGGAAGATCCATATTTGAAAACCTCAATACCCATTTTCACTTATCAAACTGGTAATATAGACCTGTAAAAGTATATTTTTTAACCATTAACTAGTTCAACTTCTTATATTCCACAGACAATAAAAGTGAACCATCTTATTTCTTGGTAAATAGCATAGTGGATAACGAAGGAGAACAACTAGGGTGATAAATAAATCCAATAGTTCATATATCTAAATTTTTTATCTCTTTTAGCTCCATGGGTTCCATTAGAAAAGAAGTTATCAATATCAGGTGTGTACCTGGCTATAGGTAAACTATAAACTCTACCCATTTCTTTGGAGGAAGACCAAAGAAGTCATCTTAAAAAAACTATAAAAATTATCTAACAACGACAGAAAGATAAATAAATACGATAATTGTCATTGGAATCAAATTTCATAGTAGTCAACATGACCCTAATCTTCGGGAGAACATAGAATCACATCCAAATCTCAGGTCAGAATCCCCTTGAAACACATGAGACTTCCCATAAACAGTATGAAACAAAACATCTGGATGATAAAAATAAACCTTAGCTTGATGATTGAAAAGTCAATTAATATTATAAATGACATCAAAAAGATCTATATCAAGAATAAGAAAATTGTAGACCGCCTCTGTAACAAAAACCACTAAAAAATAAGGACATGAAATCCCTTTCTCCCAATTTTAAAGAGGTGTCACTTAATCCATTATAAAAAAATAAGATTAGTTGGAAGTTTATTCATATAAAAAAATGTTCATATATAAATGAGTGGGAGGAAACAGTATCAAATAAATAAATTCTTACTGAATATGAAATAAGGATAATATCTCTCACTATTGTCAGACCAACATCGAAACCTACTGGACACTCATATATTACATGAAATTTCATCACACATAAAGCTATTGGCAAGACCCCTGTAGTCTTTGATGCTTTAGAATGTACCACAATAGCCTTTAGTGCCGACGAACCCTGAACATAATGAGGCATGCTCACAGCTTAAGAGATGCACTACCTATTTCAAACACATCCACCTCAATAAAATGTATTAATTGACTTAGGAAAAACATTTCTAGTTTGTCTACCTATCCCACAATGTTAGCAAGTAAGAGGATCACTTCAAGATGTAGCAGACGATGTGAAGGAGTATCACTGTTGAGACGCACCACCACAACTTATATGATGATCCTACCACTTAATCATCCTCCTAAGCATGCTAAGGAAGCTTCCAATAAATGAGAGATAAATGTCGTAAAACCCATCATTTTCTTCCATATCCATATCTTCCATCCTATCTTTTTCTACCATCTCCTCATAGACAAAAATATTAAATACAAACACCAGTAATCTGATATCAAATTAAAAACCGTTCAGGTACCTATAATCTTTTACCTGGTCATTCATTAACACATTCCTGAAAAAATGGACAAGCTTAGAAAGTCAATTGGTTTATTCCAACACCGAACATTATCTCTTCTATAAAGATAGATATTCTTAATTCTTATCCAAAATTAGTGACTTTGAACAAAACTTCTGGAATAATATATTTTTTAAACCCTTAATATCGAAGTACATCTGTATATCTCCCTGTACCATAGAATCCCCGATTCTCTTACTAGAAACCATGAGCCTAAATTCAACACAATTCACCCTGATATTCTACGGTGGCTATTGGAATTTGAACATTCGATCGATAATATCTATACAATCTATTATATCTTGATGTGTATTCTTTTCATTAATTTATAGTGACTTCTCACACAAGAATTCTCATGGCTAATCTCTCTCTCCTACTGGTCAAACATGAACCACAATGATCACATCCTAAACTCATGGTGCATTTTGATAAATAGAAAAAACTTACTAAATGATATTTTGGATGGGATCCTAATCCACTAGATGATTCCCTTATAGAGAATTGATTATACCTCTATGAGGAACATGTTGAAGATGTCTCAAATGCATACTACTACACATTGAAATAGATGGAACAATCAATCAAATAAATAAATCTCATCATTTACTAGAAAAACCCAAATTAAAAAACATAAATTTAATGAAAAACCAAGCACTAGAGACCCATAACCTAACTTCTGGTTCTTACTTGAGTCTCATCACAATAAGAGCTGATTAGGGAATAATCAACATATACCTCTCAAGTCCAGAAAATACAATATATAGTTTAATAGACATCCCATGACTAGGACTCTAGAGGATAGTTCACCTCTGATACTACTTTTTAATGAACTAACATTGGTTACCCTAAAAAATAACCTCAAACATGAACCTTCACATACACAAAGGGAGTTATTGATCCCCAAATGCTGGACAAAATATCTGAAGAACCGATTACCAAACTAGCAGAAATGATTTCACCCAACTATTATAAACACATGGAATATATATACACATGGAAGAGAAAGAGACAGTTGAAGACAAATAAATGTATTCCATTTATGTTAGAAGATATCAAAAACCACCAAATATAAAAGTTGATAAAACTCAAAAAGAGAAGTACAACTTCAAAGAACCAAAATGAGAAAGATACTCTAAGTGATTACATACATGAACTCCTACTATCTAACCTCTAGCTACACAAATCAGCTAAAACTAATACTTACCACCTCACTGAATCTCCATGCCCTTCCATACAATAGATGAAATAAACAGTTCTATTCCCTACTCGAGAGGTTCACAAGGATTGACCTAAAAGATCTATAGGAACCCACCTAGGTGATTATTAACTTGTATCTGTATAATAATTAATGTATTCTTTTTTAAATGAAACATTTAATGATATGAAGTAAACCAGTTTTATAGAAAACTAGGTAAAAATTTCACTTTTTAATCACAGTTCAAAAACAAAAGTATGTATATCAATTTCAAAGTAGATTTTTCTATATCAACTTTCACAACAATCAACCTGAATATAAAGGATAAAATAGTATAAATCCATGAAATAAAAAACAATATCAGTATCACATGCATCAGAATACCAAATAATACACATAGGTCATGCAATAGACTAATCGTACCTATTAATATATGATATATTGCATTACTGTACCAGAATCAAATGATCTACACTTTAGGACTAGGGAGACACTAAAAAATGGAACACTAATATCATATATGTACCTATATCCCACAATATACACTATAAGAAAATAGGGACACCACATAATGTGAACTTGCGTATTTGATGATGGCCTCAGTATAAAACATCCACCTTGTACCCAAGGTAACCCATGTGCTAATTTCCTCACTCATTTCATTGATTCACAAATAATTTCAAAACAATTTCAATAATCTATTTTCAATGCATTGAAAATACCCTTTTATGTTCCATTTATCTATAATCATGGGAAACTAATAATTAATTACAATCTCTTTTCAGCACAGACAAATAAATCAAGCCAGTTCTTTTTGTAGATGAGTTTATAAGTAAGGAACAATAATTTTCATCTTCAGAGGCAAGATATAGAACCACCTACCTCAAAACATGGCCCACACATGCCCACAAATGGATCCACCAATAATGAAAACCCAACGACATCTACAATGGACCCAGAATCCAATCCACACTTCTTAGGATTGATTCCATTGAGAATGGGAGTTGGCAGAGAATATGAAACAACACATAAATCAAGAAACAATGCATGTCGTATCATGACCAACAATGGAACAACCTCCAAATAGAGATCTCTCAATGGATCTAGAAATAATATGTGAGAAAAACATAATATTTAGACCAAAGTACACATCCCAAGGATGCAACTTTGATCAAGGAAAAATGAAGAAGAGAAAAGTCCACTTACCTTGAGAGAGGAGCCGCAACTACAATAATGATTGAACACCGATCATATTATTTTATAATTATTTGAGTCTCTAAGAGATCTTTTTAGAGGATGTATGGGTCAAGATAAATGGAAAAGTGTTTCCATAATAAATTCCCAAAACTAGAATGACCCCCTAAATCATCTATGCTTAGTGAATTACACGGTGTGTAACTCCTTTAAACTCTTTGAATTATATGCTGTTATTATATACTAATAAATCTATCTCCTCAAATTAAAAATATGTTCTTTAAAACATTACTAGCATGGAAATTCTTGTTACATTGTGTATCCTCTCATAACATGAACTCTCTCACAATATGAATCCAGTAGCTCTTACTTGTTGTGTAACCAAGTTAAACAATTTGAAATCCTCATGAAGGCAGTAAAAAAATATGGTTAATTCTTAATGTCAAAAAACATCTGGCTTCACCATTATTGGTATACTCACAGATATTTCATGACCCCATACAAGCAATGGGAAAATGAATAACATAATGAAGTTAAATATGTAACTAAAAGATTGGTATCATGACGTTACACAGTCAATCAAAAACATTATTCAAGGAAATTATTTTTGGAATAATTCCACTATTTATTAGTCAAATAATATTTTTCATTAACCTTAATTGTCCAATTAGATTCAATAATATATTTGAAAAAAATAATATTAGTAAAATAATATGTTTATTGATATTTTTTTTGAATTAAAACAATATGCATCTAGGGACCCTTCATTCACCATTATGAAAAGATTCATCTTTAACCTTAAATACATTAGTCTGTTATTGTTTAATATTTTTTAATTAAAATTTGTATGTAATAAAAATTTACAATATCTATTAAAATAATTACTCTTAATCAACTAATCTATCATTAAGATTATATTCCATCTTCTCAAATTCTAACAGCATCAACAAGTTTTTATTTCCATCCACAAAGGGGAAATTTCCTCCATGTTATGATTTTTTACAAATGTTTCTTCATTAACAATTATTATCTTTTCTAGATTACCCACCTTCATTTTCTAATATCTTTTATCTTTATTGGATTATTCCTCCTTTTTTATTTCATCACCATTATAAAAATTAATAACCATACCTTCTTTCTTTAATTAAATCCTTTTATTCATTGGTTATGTAATTTTTATAATAAAATATTATTAATTATCATTTATAATACATTCACGATAGTTTATTCATTACCCATAATCATCACTATATAAGGAAGTACATTCACTTCTAACATAAGCGAATAATTTCACATGACAATTAGTATCATTTTTGGATGAATAATCAGAATATTCTCTTCCACATAACATACATTTCTTCTTATTGATATGAAATTTTTTATTATGTTTATTCTAATTATATTTTTGATACTTATCATCTTCCATAAAGAATTTACAATAAAATATATATTTTTAGAATAATTTCTATAAAAAACACAACTTTCATTGAAATTACAACATTTAATAGATTTTATACCTTTTTCCTTACCAATTTCACTTTTTATATTCTTTTTAAATAAGAGAAATAATTTTCTAATTCTTATTCTTCAACCTAAACATTTGAGTTTGTTGTTTAAGATCTTATTTTTCCCTAAAATTTCCTTTTAAAAACCACTATAATGTTATTTCTTTTTTATAGTTCTTCTAATAGACTTTTTCCTTTCAGTTTATATGATACATGAAAATTATCAAGTCTATCTAGAGATAGTACCTCTAGATCATCTATAACTGTAACATTGGTGCCCAATATATCTTTACTTTTCCCTATTTTTTAAATTATAGTATAATATTACACCATCACAACAAAATATTTGATATTTTTAAAAATCTCATTAACTCTAAATAAATTATTCATAAATACTTTCAAAATAAACCATCTTACCGTATTTAAATTTTCTCCTTTAATTTTTTTATGTTCTACCTTAACATTATCATTTTCATTATAGCTAGTTCTTAACTAATAAGCATTTTTTATCCCTTATAGACCCCATATTCATTGAATGATCATTCTTCGAGAGAGGCATCTACAAGGATTTATGAGATTTTCTATCAAATTCCAAATTTATCTTATCAGTATTTAACATATAAACCTAATTAATGGGAGAAAAAATACACCATTGCAAAAAAATATAACATCATGTCCATGAGATAGAGAAAAAGTTACAAAATATTCTTCCCACTATGATAATTTCATTCATAAATTAAAGGAACATGCCTTCTATTAGCTAAATTTATGTTATATATCTTTGTTAGATATGAAGATTTTCATAGGGTTCATATTATTTGATACCAATTAAATATCCCAAATTGGATTATGATAATAATGAGAAGTATGGCTTGAATCAATAATTACATTATTTTAATAATTATTATAAAGTAAATAAACAATTGAAACTTGTTAGATTTATTAATCTGAACTTAAGATATCTATCAACCTCTCTTCATTTTTAGTAATATAAATTGATAAATTAGTAAACAATATCTATAAGGCTATATAAAAATACCTACTTCAAACCATGTTGGATTCCCTCCAATCATTGATTCTATTACTAAATTATTTTTTGATTACAAAGTCATATAATGAAAGAAGATATACACTCCAGTATTCATTCTACATGTTAATTATAATTCTACCACCAATCTACCAGCTCCTCTAGCATAGTTAGTTATACACACCCTCATCAATTTTTCATTCATCCACTTTCATAATGATTAGTTATACCCTCAACAAAATCCATTTTAGTAATTGGTTCTATACACCTACAATATGATCTTTAATTTTATTTTCTAACCCATTAAAAAATAACATCATTTTTAGTTCTTATTTCATCATAGGAGTGTTGGATAACCTTCTCATGTGTAAAATATTCATCATCATATTAAACAATTTTCTGATAATTTTTTTATCCCCAAAACTTAATCATTGTAAAATAATGTCTTAGACATATTAAATCTCACATTACAAAAACATTTTGGAAAAAATAACGTCATAAATTATATGTTGATTAATCTTATCAATATTCCCTCCATCCAAAAAGGCACATTCTTTATTTGGTATGTATATATTTGAAATAAATAAATTCAATTATCTTATATACAATATGATCTATCAAATTCACAATTTTATAATGGTCCATGTTATGGTTTTTCTCTGTCTAATAAAGCATGTTCAGTAAGATGTGATACCTTCTATATATTACGATACTCGATTTGATGTGCTTTTTTCTTAAACTAATGAAACATGTCATGATGAAAATTATTCTACAAATAATAATCTTGGTTAGATACTCATGTCACAGAACCAACAACACATATGATCATGAAATTGTATCAATGGTGTTCCACAACATTGTATAATACTTAGACCCATTTTAAATTCTTTCAAGGAAAAAATATAGAACTTAATAATATTTTTCTGATCAAAATAATTGTTGATTTTCTTATCATCCCACTTATTTTAAATTCTATTATAATCCAAAAAAACTTCTAACATATTCTCATGTCTTCATAGTTACATAATCCTGTATGAATTTCTCCACAATTCCACAAAACACTACAATAAGAAAATTATTCAATCACTCTTATACATTGATAAATACGAAATCTAAATTAAAGAATTAACATTATTATTGGTAAATAATTTTTCATGTTCATATAATCTCCTTAAATATATCTTGGGGAAATTTATATCTATGTAATCTATAATAAATCCTCTATCTAATGGTAGACCTTTAGTAGTCTCCATCTAATAGTATCACAAAAAAATTTCTGATGAGATTTTGGGAATTCACCCATCCAATGGACAAATAACAATTATTTATCTAAGGGGAATTAATTTCATTCCCCTATTTAGGAAACCACAATATAAATGGATTATTTTATCTCTTTCTAATGATCTCATCAAGACTATGTCTGATGAAGCTTCACAAATAATCATTTCTTTCTATATAGTTGAATTTATACCACCATTTATCTAATAAGTCATTGTATTTTATATATTTATTAAAATTAAAATATAGTCCTATTATGACATCACAATAAACTTTTAGTAGATGTATGAAGTTTTTATCTGATGGACTTGCATCTGTTGCATCTTTATAGATTTATTCATCCGATGAACTGTATGGATTTCCTTCATTTTATAGCATTTAACTTTTGGGATTCATAACTTACATGGCTCAAATATGTAACTAATTTTTTTAATAAAAGTCATAACATTTAATCTATAGTATTTTAATCTTCCACAATTTAAAATATAAACCATAAAATAAATAATGGGTGCCCTAAACATTTTATGGACCAATTGTTCTTTGTAACTCAATGTTTTCACAATAGTAACTTGATAGATCAATCTTTACATAGCTACATATTTGATATTTGTATCTTTGACATATTAAAACTATTTCTGATGGAAATCATATATGTATACATACTATGAAACATTATTAATTTCCATCTAGTAAAATTCATTCTACATTGTCTAATAGTTATCTATATCTACAGTGGTTTAACTAGGTATTTCACTTCTACTACTATATATATACTCATTGAATCTGAACATGGATCAAGAGTATATTGATTATTTTAGGTAATTAATTATCATTATGGAATCAACTACTTATGTATGGAACTATTAATATACTCTATAAGGAAAATTTCATAAGTAATTTTATTAACCTATTCTGTCAAATATCTCTATGATCACATACTAAAATACTGAACAAAAATGAAACCAAATGCACATTAGAATAACATATACTATAAAGAAAAACATTTATTCTTATAATCTCTCATACGTAATACTATCCCAACTCATCTATAGTTTTAGTCTCTTCAATCGATATGAAATTGAATACTTTCATTAGTCTATCAATTGTAACCCAATTTTCATCATCGCTTCTCAAAGTCTTGAGTATAACCCTAATTAATTTTATCATCATATCTCCCAAAATACATATATTCATTATAAGATACTAATGATAACTTTTAGGATTCATATTCTAATCATTTACCCTCTAGAAGGTAACGAATAGTGAAACCAAACTAGTGATCTATCTGTTCATAACTGACCACAAAAACTAACATTAGATGTCATGGTATATCAGTGTAGATATTGCATCCACATAACACATTAAATCGTGATATTCTATCATCATGTTCAATCTCATTGAAGGTTGAACTTCAACCAACTCTTATAAATATTTCTCTCTAGTCTCATACATATCTAGTGTATTTATCTTAGGATAATTTTCAATGCATGTAACCTTCCACCAATGAATAGATCTCTTAAATCCCAAATATTTTTAGATGATCCACCTAGAACCTCTACCTAAATTTATGATCCCATTTAGAGTAGATATATTGTTAGCCTTTCGAATTTGTGAAAATAAATAACCTCTCACAGAAGAGATAGTTTTGTAAACCCTTTGAGACAAAAAAAACAAATGTTAAATACATCTCAGGAGAAAGGTATTTTTACATAGGGGGAAATATATAAGGTGACCTATAAGATACTACCTAATCCCTCTTAATAAAATAAAATCTCAAACCAAAAGAAAATATATCCCAGTTAATGTTGTAACTAATCTCAGGCTTGGTAATGTAAGAATATATGATATCATTTATTGTCTCTTTGACTCTAGGAATGCCCCTTCATAAATATTTCCTCCATAAAAAACTACTCCATTATTTGTAAGCGCAGTAACAGTCACTACTAAATGGTATAGTCCATGTATGAACCATTTATAGTACCTTGATAATATAAGGACACTCATGATATCATGTATATTATTGACCGGTATCCAAGAAATCACTGACTCACCATTCTCATGGTCAATAAAAATTAAATTTATAGGGATCTCATTTAAAAGAAACTGAATATCATGAGTTAAAAGTGAAACAATGATAGTTTTTCATAAATAAGATACACCCAAAGTGTAATCAATATAATCTCAAGGACCCTTTAATGAATTTTGGGAGATTTTATGTATACGATGATATTGCCAATGAGAACCACAATAAAGGATATTATATAAGGACGAAGTATCTCTTAATGTTAACCTTTTCCATTAGAAATAAATTTATCAACCCTAAAGGCTTGATTATATACTCATATATACATTATATAATCCTAATAATGGTACTAGGGATTTCCTTCTCATTGAACAAATGCTGTTGGAAGCATGAACATGAGTTTATCATTGAGAACCACTAGTCTCCCCTTTAATAGTCAGATAGGTCTTCCATCATTGATAATAAGTAACAATTCTTCACTATCACTTTCTTTATCTACCTATAGTTAGTCCAAATCATTAGGCTATCATCTTAATTTTTTTAAAAACCACATTGGGGAACCCCAAGGTGATGTTCATAGTATGATAAATTATTTTAGCTCTAAAATTAGTAACCAAACATTCAATTATAACAATATAGTATGATCCATATGATAAAGAGGTATATGTTTTAGTTTCAACCTTATTATGAGTTTGATATTAAAGTAATTTTTTATATCATCCTCTTCCTATTAATGGAATTTTTACTAGGAAGTCCTCGTAAGGCTGAATGAATACCGAAAGATTTGTACTCCACTAAAACAATCATGATCCCATGGTCCTAATAAAGAACCATTGTGTACACCATCAGTTCGAATACCCTTATTTTCTATTTGAACTCCCATAATATAAAAATATAGAACATCATGGCCCTATATAACTCATTCCCATCAAATATAGGACCAAATAGAATTAAATATGTGAATATTTTATAATAACAAAACATCATCATAATGTCTTTGTGAAGATCCATAAACTCGTGGGATCAATCCAGTTTCAGTTTTTTATGGAAGGAATCCATGATGAAAAGTTATTTAATGGTTATACAAGTCATTCAACCATTTATTCATGAAAATTTCATAACATCCCACCACTTCTTAGTCTTTCCATGAATAATGAAGGATTTCATAATCACTCTATGTTACTCTATAATCTCTATTAGATCTATTAATTTTTTTACCAATTTCTATGTAATCTCTATTATCCTATGGAACTCTTGTTAATTGAATGGATGGAGGATTATGGTGTTGAAATTAAGAGGAATTATTGACTATTATCTTTGAAATACATCTTCCTCTCATTGTCACTAAGAGGAAAACTCATGGTTGAAGTGTTCCTTCTTCCAAATACACTAGATCAGGTATAGGATAATTAAAATTCATGTTTTGTGGTAGAATCGGATCATCCTCCATTAAGGAATTATCACAACCTGTTACACAAAGTTTTCCATTCCATCATTTATGAGTACGCATTTTATCATATTTTAAATGACAGAATAGTTAACCTAGATGAAATTAACCATAATTTCATGAAGGTATTGATCATTTGTTTTTCAATTTGAATCTTTTCACTAAACATGTTATGTGTGTAATATGACCAATATAAGGTCCCAAATGTGTCTAGGGCATGTATGAAACCCTATGATTGGGAAATATGGGAAAAGGAACCCACTGCACAGTTCAGGAAAACTATCCATCCCTGCATAAATAGTATGTCTGAAACAGTGTGGTTTCAGGTAGGGGAACCTATAGGTCGCATGATTTTTCTAAAAACATGTATCCTACAGAACATGGTCATGTGGATCTACTAAGATATATGAAAGATCCTTTTTCATTTTTTTTTCACATAGTTAGTCACAGTATGTTCTTAAACATGTGGTGTGACCCTTAATAGTAGTGACTATCACACATTTTGTATACGGTTTGAATATCATGTGCCTAAACCATGCACCCCATATTTTATGGTGAAATGATCAAATTTCCCCTCACTAAAATTTATAAACTATTTTCTTATTACTTATCTTCCTCCAATGGATGAGGTTTAGTATCCACATACATTGTGATCAAAACCCTCTCATTCTAGGCATTTAGATAACTTATTTGACTGAAATATGATTTATGATCCATCATAAGCATTATATCCATCTCAATATGTTTTCAATATTTTCCCTTTATTTTTATGTTTTGCTTGGTATTCGTCATTCTATTTAGGTGTAAGATTATTTTCCCTATTTTGTATGTGTTATACCATTTATCATAACTCTACCAACCTAATATAAATACGATTCAAATTAAAATTGAGGAATCATCTATAGCTTGAGGTTGGTGGTCACATAATTTTCCATTTGAGTTTTGGGTTTTCATAATAATATTGTTATTCCTTATGTTGTATTGTGTCGAGTATCCAATTATGTTAGAGTTCTTTATATTATTTTGATCATTACATCTTAATACATTTTTTGATCCTTATTTAGTTGATTTTAGGTGTTTTATCCCATTTATGTACACACCTTAGGTGCTTCACATTGAATTGGCCTTTATAGCTAATCGATTATTTTCCAGAACCACTATTTGTCTTTCATCTTGGATTTTTAATTTAATTTCACTTGTAATGTAAATGATTTAATGGAGCAAGGGTATATTCCATGTGACTGGACCTCTAATATTTGTAATATCTCATATAATAAATCTTTAAATTGGCCATGTCCTATCCAAAATTACTTTTTGATACATATAAATGGGTTTTAATTTTTTTTAGTGAATTAAATGGAATTGGATATAAATGATAGATTGTCAATGATAGTGGCTCTTTTTCCCTTAAAATAATTGTAATGGATTCAATAAAATGGATTTGATGGATTGAATTTTAATGATGGGGTTTTAACCTTTAATAAATTAAATGGATCTTCTGAAATGATGTGTAAAGGTTGGTTAGACCACACCTTATATTAGGCTTATTTAAATGCCCTTAAAAATTGTGATTTATATTAATGTAATAGAACATGGATAATGAAATGAATAAGAGGTATTTCATTTTTTATTATATGATAAATAAAATAATTCCTTCATACAAGTTGCGGTGTGACGGTACTAGGTCAGTGGACCGTGATGGTATCACGATCCCTTACATTGGCTGTTGAGCATGACGTCTCTCAGCATTGAAGATATTATAACATTAGAAATAACATGACATATTTCTTTATTTTAGTGATGAAATTATGGCTCAACCCCATCCCCACTATCATGCATGACATATCACTCTCTTATTGGGATGTAGGGCATGTTCCCTATTCTATGAGCTTGAAGCCTCATTAGACTAGTTATGGATGGCTTTGTTACTCCCCGATCCAGATAGCAGTAGTATTATAAGTATATATCAACTTACGTCCACACATACATGGTTTATATAGGTTGATTCAGTATAAAACTAAACTATATACATATTATTACTATATACATAGTAACTGATAATAATTCTATTATGGTCGTGGGACAAATCCGATAGACAGTTTAGGTGTCTTATTGAATCCTGAGTGGGATGGATATTTATTTCATCATTGTTTTCCATGACTGGTTATACTGGCCTTATTTTTAGGTTCAATCACTACATAGATTACACACAGACATCTTTTGTGGTGGTCAACTAAAATTTTTTCCCACACCATACATGGGATGTATTTTTTACAAAAGAAGATGATCTTTTTGTATGTATTGATAAGGGAAAGGGAAAAATTATATGTTGTTGATATTCTTACCTGTAGATGGAGCTCAAGAGTAGAGGACCATGGATTCACTCGATATTATACTAGAATATATTTGTTTACTTTGTTTATAGAATGATTGTATGAATGTTACCTTAATCCATTTTTTATATTAGATTGACATGGATTTTATGTATCTAACACTACCTTAGTAGTCTTTTGTATTATAATTAGTAGTTCTAGTTAGTTATTCTTTGGTTGATTGTTTATTTATTTAGTATGTTCATTTATTCATTCATTACTATTGTGTTTTTATTGTTTTTATCCAATGTGAAACTCTGAGAAGAGGGTATTTTCCACCCACCATACCACCATCACACCCTCGCTTCTATTTCGCATCATATAGTATATAGGGTGGAGAACATGAGTCTTGGAAGCATCCTAGGAATTTCATTGAAATTCATAGTTTTTGGGGTTTTGGATATTATAGAACCTTCAATGAAGGTTTAATACATAATTTACTACAACTTATGATCTTGAAAAAGAAATGTGTGAAATTCATATGGTCAGAAGCTTTTGAAGTATCCCTTGAGGAGTTGAAGGATCATTTGACTTCATAACAAACATTGATTCTTACCAATCCAATAAAAAGCTGCATAGTCAACTTTGACACACCATGTATCTGTCATGATGTTTTGTGATGGAGGATAAGTGTATCCTTGTGTAAGGGTCTTTTCAGTTGAGTAATCATGAGCATAATTACCTAATGAATGACCACAGTCTTGATGATGTTGTACATGCCTTATGATTTTGAAGACATGATCTACATGGTAAGAGTTTTGTGGTATTCATAAAAAAAGACTCAATTAAATATTTACACCATGATATCAAAATATTATATAGTGTATTTTTGTCGAGTACCTATAGTCATTTTATTTTGAGCATCCATATGTGCCTGGAAATGGAACAATTTTGCCTAATTACCTTAGAAAAAATATTCAGACATAGGTGGTTCAAGAATCTAGAGGCGAGTGGAAACATATGGCATTATTCTACGAGATTCATTTTAAGGATCAGGATGAACATGGTAATAATATCATCACAGACATAGAAGTGACTTATACTCATATAGAAATGGTATGAATGAGGGAGTAGTCTGATCATGAGGTCCTTGTCCTAAGTGAAAGTGTTTCAAATGATGATATATCATTAGGTTGGACCATGTATGGGGATGTTAACTTATTATTCAATGGGTTTTTATGGTTCCCACCTAACATCATAGATTATTTTATGTGGTAATTCCAAGCCTCGACATAGGAGTTTTACACCAACTTCACCAAAATGTGTCGGTATTTATGGCTCCAATATAGTTTTCCAAGTATTAAATTGTATATTTCTAGATATATCACATGATGTTCTTCTTTATAGCATGTGAGGTAGAGAATCATCATTTGGCATGGTTTTTAAAAATATTTCCTATTCTTGAGTTGAAATGGGTTGGTGTTCCAATGGATTTTGTGATTGGACTACTGATATCACCACATGGAAATAAAAAAGTGTGGGCTGTTTTTTATCATATGATGAATGTATCTAACTACTTATCTACTAAAGATAACTTCATAGTAGATGAGATGTGATTTATGTGCATAATTTTTGTTTTACATCATCATGGAGCTCCTCATTTAATCATTTCTGACAGAGAAACTATTTTTACATCACGGTTCTGAAAGGGGTTGTAGAAGGCCTCGAGTACACAATGGCTTTTGACCATGCCCTATTTTCCATAGATTGATGAAAAAAATAATACAATTCTGGTTCTATAATACATGTTATGTCCATGTTTCAATGACATTGGGATTCTTTGGAGAATCATAGACCCCTCAATGAGTTTACATATAAAAAAAGATATTTGGATATAGTCAAGAAGGATCCATATGAAGTATTATATGATATATATTTATGTTCACCCATGAGCTTCATATTTTTAGGGGATGTAGTTATTCTTAGACTATGTCTTGTGCATGACACTATATAGAATGTTCAACTGATCTGAAATATCATGTTGACATCTTAGTGCAGCTAGTAGTCATATGACAAGAAACGTTAGTGACATATTGAGTTTGAGTTCATAGAAAATGTTTTCACAAATTTATTGCCTAGTAAATGGAATATACATATTCATAAGTTGGTTAATATCTCAAAGAGGTTCATCAGAACCATTATATTTTTTAAATGGATCAGAGTTGGGGAATACCCGTTTGAACTTCCTTGTAGATATCGATCAACGCTGGACATCTTTCTTGTTTCTCAGCTTCGCTAAAACTATCCAAGCCCATCACATGTCCTATCTTTGGATGATTATGAATTGAATGACAATGCATTCATTGATAAGTATCCTATTCATATTGGGGATCATAGCATGAAGAAACTCTGAGGTGGGTGAGTTCCATTAGTACGAGTCCAAAGGAAGCACGTCCAAGTACAATATGAGAACTATGAAGGGGTAGCTGATATATAATATTAGTGGATAGGAATGATTGATGATGATACTTCTTTCCCATAAAAATTCATATCCAGGTATGGGTTTCATTAAGGAGGATAGGTATTAACGATCCGTATTTTCACAATGGTATTTATTATTATTTTCTATTTGAATCATTCATTTGAGAATGGTGAGAATATAATATAGACTATGGATGGTCCCTAGAAAATCCAGGGAGTTTTCAAAACATTGAATTCTTAAAATATGGGAAAAATACTATTCCACATGGTTGGGTAAAATTGTACATCCCATCCCACACCATTTCCGTGAAATAATGTTGTTACATGAAAAGGAACCTATATGAAACATGGTTTGTCTGAAACCATCCTGCCTGAGGTACATCTCAATTTAGGTATACTATGATTTAGGATGGAGCCATTTTTTAGGCTTTTGAATTGTTAGCCTAACTGTGCACCAAATTATCTGGTGTTCCCCTTAATATTAGTGACTTTCTTATAATTATGTTCACATATTTGGAATCGTGCGCCCATATCGTGCACCCCCTTTTTTTGGTTGAATGATCAAATTGACACCCACATAAATTGATAACCATTTTCCTTTTCCATATCATCATATTGTGGAAGGTTTGAGTTTCCTCCTCTATTGAGATCATAAAAATCTCAATCTAAGAATTGAGTCAACTTCTTTATCTAAAGTCGAATTCTTGATCCGTCAAAATCATTGGACATGTCTTTTATGTTCTTCAATACTCTCGAATTATAATTAGTTTTATCTTGGAATCCATCATGCTATTTTTCTGCATGATAGTTTTTCATTATTTTCAGGGTGTCGGATAATTTCACAAATCACTTCTATTCTACTCCAAATCTAAGGATGATATCAAGCAAGGAGTCAGCTATGACATTGAGGTAGATGGTGACATAATTTCTCCATTGATTTATGATGTTTCTTAGTTATGTTGTTGTTCTATATTCTTAATTTTTATGAGAATACCATTATGTTTTAGTTATTCATCTTCGATTTATCCTCTCACTTTAATACATGCCTTCTGAGCCTTGTCTAGTTGATTGGAAGTGGTTTATCAATTTCATTTGCACCACATGGTTGTGTGATTTTAATTGTACTTTATAGCTAATTTATTATTTTACTGGAACACCATTTCACATTCATGAGGTATTTTAAATTGAATTTGACATGTAATACAAATGATTAAAATAGCCGAGGGTACTACATGTGTTCTTGGCCCTCTTATATTATTAATTTTCCTTATAGTAATTTTTTATATTGGCCAAGTAATCTCTTAAACTACCTTTGGAGACTTATAAATAGATTTGACATGATTTAGTGAATTTAATTTAATTGTGTACAATGGATGGTTTATTCATGATGGTTTCCCTTTTCATAAATGAATTAAAATGGATTCAATGAAATCGATCAGATTGATTGATTTCATTATGATGGGTTTTTTCTTTTAATAAATTAAATTTATCTTTTTTAAATGATGAGTAAAATGGGGTAAGACCAAACCTTTTGTTATGCTTATTAAAATGCACTTTGAAATTGGTATTTCCATGTATGTAATGGAAATTTTTAAATGAAATACATAAGAGGTATTTCCTTATGGGTATATTGTAAATACAATTATGACTTGATATTTTATGGGGTATGGTGGTATGATATAATTTGATCATGTTGGTATAACACTTTTATATATCGGGAGTTGAGCATTACATCTCACAAAAATAACATTTTTAGGACATTGTGAATTATGTTCCATGTTCATTTGAATGTGTGATGACATGATGGCTCAATCCCCATCTTGAGTGTCATGTATAACATATCAAAATATTATTTTAATGTAGGGAGTGAACCCAATTTCTTAAACTTATAGGCCCATTAGACTATTAATGGATGTCTGAGTCACACCCTACTCCAATAAGGAGGAGTATTACAGGAATAAGGATACTTATGTAAACACAAACCTGGTTCATGTAGGTGGATAAAATATATAATTAAACTATATATATTATAATATATATAGTAAATAATCAGACTTCTATTCTATACGTGTGTCGAAGTGGGTAGAACCGCCATGTGTCCTATAGAATGCAGAGCATGTTTATAATTTATTTCAGAATTTTTTTCCATTTATGGTAATACCTGCACAATGTTTTGTTATGTGCACTACTTAGATTACATTTAAACACGGTTGGTGGTGTCTTAAAGATGTTTTTATCCCACACCCTAATTGGGATACCTTGGGTACCCAAGAATATTATATTTTAATAGGTATTGATTAGGCCATGGTCCCAGTTCCAGGTTTGTGATATTTATACATATATATAGAGTATTGGGGCATTGAACTGAGAATATTCTCATGATTCAAGAAGATCATACTTTTGTTCGTTTCATAGTTATTATGTATCATTATTATATGCATGTTACCCAATTGCATTTTTTATTTCATCATGACATGTATTCCTTGTATCTAACACTACCTTAGTTGACTTTACTATTATTATCAATAGTTCAAATTATTTACTATTCTGCTATTTTTATTCAATTTTTTCCTTTATGCTTCAACTAATATTGTATTTTTATTATTGTTATCTATTGTTCCACTATGATAAGAGGGTATGTTCTCCTCACCATACCACCTTCACCCCCTCAGTGCTAGTAGGTAGTCTCTAGTATACAAGGAGGTACGCTTGAGGCCAAGTGACCCATCAACTCGGGGCATGGGTTCAGTGGATCTGGGTTTGGGATGTTAAACTAAAAAACATGCTTACTTCAGTAATGTAAGAATTTATGTGGCACTCATGAGGGATTTATATTGACACATATCCTAGGACACTACCCATAATAAAAAACAACCCTCCTTGTACTACTGACATATCTCTATACATTCTCGTTACTCATATTTATATATATATAATCATAACAACATGATATGTTCAACTAAATAGTACTAGAGAATATATATCATGAGCATAGGGGAAAAAGATATATCACCTAATAAATAGTACATATCAGGTAATATAATTAATGAACAACTGTTAAACACTCTATATAAGTATAAGTATATATATATACGACATGTGATACTATTTGTCTTATCCTAATTCATGCATGTACCCAAATATTATAAAATAATAATAGCACAATATACACAAGATCAACAAGAAACTGTAAAACCATAAAAACAATTTTAGTCCTAAAAATGTTAACTCATAGGTTCATTAAACATAAAATGGACTGGCACACATGAAACTCTCATGACTAGGTCCCAAATATCCTATCTATTTTCTAGCATTCATAAAAACATATTCATGAATAATGAATCTATAAACACCACCTTTGACATCTTTTTGTTGTGTCCTTTCTAGTGATTTTTTCTAGGGCTGTGTTCTATCTTTTTATCTAGTGATAACTCTATACTTTTATCCCCATATTCTTGAATTCCAAATCTACGTGGGATCCATCACTATAATCAGTATTGTAGGATGCATGATCAAAACGTGGTTATTGGAAGTTATATCCACCTTCTATGGATCCATCAACGAAGATATTCCTTTATTCTATGTATCCCTCGTAGATTTAATTCTTGTTTGTGAAAATCATTTCTTATTCTATCATGAGGTAGATGGTCAATAATTATGTTTTTTCTAACTTGAAATGTCAGTATACATTGGATTTATTAGGCGGTAACGTTGGTCAAATCAAAGTTTCTCTGGATATTTGGTATATTATGAGCCTATTAAGTCTTCCTCTTTTAATGTTTTTTGAATCTCATTTTGGAATCATCATATGAATGGAACCTAAGGAATTCTGTTTTGGATATTGGGTAGTTGAATACAATGGAATAAATCATATAATTATTTTTACCCCAAGCATACCACGATTAAATGAAGGGGTAAATATATCTAGTTTTTCCCATATTCAATATCCATTGGAAATTTATTGGTTGGTTGTGTTTTTCACTATGGAGTAATATTCCATACATGGGATTTGGATAACTGTTTCGCTAGAGGGGAGGATATTGCAATTTGAATTAGGGTCTGTTTTCACCATTGGTGAAATATTATAGACTTTGAATTCTGTTTTGTGTGTCTACAGGGTGGGAATATTTAACAGTTGGGATTTGGCTATGTGTGTCCCCATGGGGGAAGATTTATCACCTAGTTTTTGGTTATGTGTGTCCCTTGGTAAAATAATTCACACATGGGATGTGGTTTAGTGTGTCCCCATGTGTAAATATTGTAAATGTTGTATTTTGTTAACATTTTCCATATAGGGGGAGATTTCACACAAGGGAATAGTGGTGATATTGTGGATGTTGTGATTAGTCCTAATAGAGGTACCCCAGGTTTGTTGAGTTTTAATGATTGGACATCATGGACGAATCCTATATTACTCATCTGTAAACAAGGATCAAAACACATTACTTATATTACTTATTTTAAGGTTGTGTAATAATAAAATTCGATTTAGTTTAACATTGTAGAGTAAGGACACATGTTTCATGAAAGGATATTCAATGAGGGATGTTTTGGGGATTACGCTTGAATGATACCTAGGTGTTATGGGATTAGGGTGACCCCCCTTAGGGAGGGAGTAGTGGAATCCCATGATGATCTTAACATGGAAATACCATCTTTATCACATCGGTTAAGACTAATGGTTAACATCATGTGGGGATTATATATTTTTCTAGTTTAACATCATATGAATAATATGTGATGAAACATAATTTTAAATATTTTAGCTTTATCTTGGTGGTGCTTTCACCTGGGGAGTCCATTTACATGTTGGAGAGGAATATTTGGTATCAGACATCCCTATTATAAGTGGTCAAAATTATCCCAAATGGATGTCTTTTTTTGAGATTATGTGATAACTACTCATCAACCTATATGTGTAAAAAGGATTAAGCCCTACCATGGAGAAGTTTAAATAATGGTTCTATTTGATAGGGAGCCTATTGTATGTAGAAAAATGTATTATGGTTCCAATTTATAAGGGAAATGAAATTATTTGGATTAGGTTGTTCTTGAATTTCATGGGGTGTTAGTTTGGGGATACAAAATTTATTACATTATAATCATCAATTTCTCATAGAAATATAGTTATGAGAAACTTGGGTGATAGAATCGGTATTTTCCATGGATACAAGGGGAATTGTGTCATGAAACATAAAAATTTATGAGGACCCTCGGGTTGTGAGAAGGCTTGTTATTTTTCACCAAACCATTTATCCATTAATGGATTTTAAATGAGGTTGTCACAAACACAATCTCGTCTATGATGCATCTCATATGAGGCCAATCACACAATTTAGATACATTCATTGTTACATAATTTTTTAGATTGTGTGAACATCCTGAATTTATGTGTTTTTTTATTGAGATCTAATGCTAAATACTTTTTATATATCCCCTCATGTGGTGTGGTGATTCTATTTATAGTCAAAATGTGGTTCCATTGGCATGAAACTATCTTGAGGCCATGAAAAACAAATTGTGTTAGCCTGATGTTTTTTTGTTAGGTAAACTACATGGAAGGCCTTGGTTCATCGGTTCCTTTTGCGTGTTAGAGGATCATGTGACATTCATGGAGATATGAAAAGGTCCAATAATTTACATCTTTCCCATTATATAATATCATTTCCCTTGGCGTGAATTATAAATTAGTTCCTCAGAATGGAAACTTTTGGGCATACGTCCATTTAGAACCTAACAGGAACATTCATGAAAAGCTAGTATGTTCTATAAAAATATTGGGGATGCAACAGAATCGATCCTCGGGATATATGAAGTCCTTGGATTATGTAATAAACACCACCTATGGAAAAAATAAAAAAATTTAATCAAAAAATGCATCCCCTAGTATTAGAGTTTTTGGGGATTAAAAGGGTTGGATTTGAAGCAGAATACTAAATCATAGGGTGAGTCTTCATTATGTTATGAAGTTAATCTCTTGATTCTTGTAGTATATATTCATAATAACACAACCATGTAGGTCCCATTAATAAAAATAGGGATATGAGACCCATGTATGTTCACTGAAAATTTTTACTAGACAAGTTGTCTCTCAGGAGTGTAACTCCACAACTTTGTGTGAACTCCTATGCTCTTCATCCATGATGTTTTTTCATGTCACTTTTACAAGACTTTAAATTTCACACATAGGATTTTTTTGAGTAATTAGGGACAAATTTAGGCATAATTACACAAATTTTATGATAATATTTAGTTGTGTCATCCATACATTAAAAATTATCATGAATCCCCATGATATAACGAACCAAGATAAACTATCTACCATTTTTGTTGTCACTTATTAAAGGTTATACATGGATGGATATCCTAAAATTTTCTAGCTTGGGTGAATTTTTTTCTAGAAAAGGTATATCGGTTGGGTTTGATGATGAAAGACTAGATAGTATATATTAATTTTGAATGACTACTACTTTATAACATTGGGATTCCAGTTGATGTGCATATCATTGACATGGAGGAAAAAATGCGGAGATTATTGTTTTCCATCCATGATATGACTATCCACATGAATATTACTATTTGTGGACATGTAATAAGTGAACATGAGATTATACCTTTTACACCTTAAGAGGGGAGGAGAAAATAGTGACTAGGGAATATGATGTTACTGAATGTACCCCTTCCCATTATTCATGAATTGTTTTGGCCTACCACTAGACCAAATACCTATATTGGTAGGAATATTGGGGTTTTTGATTGGGGGAAGCACCAATTATAAGTGGGTATTGGAGTTGTGGGTATTCAACTCATATGAAGAGAACATGGATGAAAAATAGCATGCAGGGTTATCTAAGGAAATATGGACATCTAAATTCCACGTGTATCATCAAGGAGTTTCTTCTATATCTTTTCAATCATTGGTCTCTATATTAAAATACATTCCATATCTATATTTGGGAGGTCGATATTAGCCTATGAGACCTTCACATCATCAATGGGATATCCATAATAGGATATTAGTGTGATGAATTTATTCTAGTGTCCAGTTATAGGGAAAAACATATCAGATTAAAACTGTAAAATTGACAGTCATGTATTGGTTGGATACGTTTCTAGGTTATCTACATATATTCTACGAAAATATCTCATTCCTGAAATTGTTTTTTATGACTATAAATATTACAATACAGATTATTTTTTGGTAGAAAAATAAGTTTCCATTAGTAATAAATAGAAGGAGTCTGTGATTGAACTAGCTGATACTAGAGGAAAGAGAATACTAAGATTTAAAGTACAATATGTATAAAAAGAACCCGAAGATTCAATATACGGATTTCCTGGCCACATCTCATAGTGGTTGGATACTCTTAGTTGGTGACACATGTTCGGATTTATGGATAGGTTTATTGTTAATGTATGTAGTCCTATAATGGGGAATCATCTCCACATGGGTTTCCAAGTATGGTCAAAACTCTGCCACTGATTAGGACATGTTGTAATAGGGGACATTTGTAGGATCATTATGAGATATTCATATTCATTCCTGAATGGATTGGGAATCAATTAGAGGGGTAAAAATTTAATAATATGATTAATCCCATGAATTCTATTATATTCTCATCCCTACAGAATATTTCTAGGGATATACAGGTGACACTCGATGAAACTGGGGTTAGGATAAGCATTGGCTAGAGAGGGAAATTAAACTTCGGCCATTTCCTCATACTTGCTGATGAGACGGTTAAAAAAAAGGGGGACATAGAGTTTAAGGAGTTCTATTAAGCCATATGGGGTGTATTATTAGTTGCTTGTTTTAATTGTAACATATACTATGAACCCAACATACCATCTCACTTCACTTTTTAAATTTGATGCATCTAATTACTAGTGAAGCGAGTATTCAAGTGTTTCAGTGTGTGTGTGTGTGGAGATTGATATATGTATCCTTTATCAGATCTAGAGTTTATGTAATGGTAATATGGAAAGTATCTGGTTAACATAAGACACTCTGAATGTTAGCCTATCATAGAAATATTTTGGTTATTGGGAGGTAGAATATTCTAACATGATTCTAGGGTAGTAAGTGAAAAGAAAACCACTAATGACCATACCCCTAGAAAATTAGGCTAGTATTAAGGATAAAAATTGGGGAATGTGACGCCTATTTAGGATCCAAGGTGAACCTATATTGGTGGGAGTTTAGGAACCAATTATGTATACATCCTATAGTGGGATAGTGGTCTAGTCGATGTGACCACATATAATGTAGAGACCTCACAGGTTGGGGAACACCAATATACGAAGGATATAGGGGAGAAATTGCACTACCTTAAGAAAAAAAATTATGTGTCTTACATCCCAAATTTTTTGGATGGATTATAGGTGATTATAAATGTCTTGGAAAGTGGAGTACCTACAATGGAAAATTACACTGTAGGAAATTGATCATCTAAATATCAGGCTCACCAAAATTAAAAATTATGTGATATTTTTGGGAGAGGCTTTATTTTCTAATATAGATTGAAATTTTCTCATGATTGAGAGAATATGGTGATCCCTTTACCTATCATCTGTGGATAATGTTTGGTGTGTGACCATATGAAGAGTTTTTTGCGAAGGTGGAAATAATGGAAGAGATATTGGCTATTATTTCATCACAATTCTCTTGTGGTGAGGAGTCCTGAGGATCATACACTTATCATGAAATCCCATTAAATAGAGAATTTATCACACCTAAGGCGGGTGATGTTATCAATATTTCTTCCAGATAGGTATGATATTGGAAAATCAATTCATCAATCCACATTATATTTCCACTCTACAAATATAGTATCCTGTTATGATAATCATATAGGAATTAAACAACAACTAGGTGAATTTATTGATATGAAAAATTCTTCCATGAGTACTATGAAGTCCACGTCAATATATAGTTTTTCAAACATATCCACTATGGCCCCATTGGGAGAGGCTTCCATGGATGAGGATATATGATATATTCCTAAATCTTCATCCCTCTTGATCATTTATGGGAAGCCTTTCCATGTAACCTTTATGGGGGCTCCTAATAGATAGAGGGAGAGTATCACATATTATGTCATCCTTGAAATCCCAGTTCCCCAAAAGATTAATAATCGAAGACTCATCCATCAATATATTCTCAATTTGTCTAATTTTCACATGATGATTTGTTTATATTTATGTTACAACACATGTCCTAATAGTGATAAGTGGTTTCATGAAATCTATTGTGGTTCCAGCGTGTGATAAATGGTCTCTGATGGTGGATCTTCCATTCAAGAAACTATATGTTGATATGAATCAAACCATGGAACCATTTAACTCTCATTTTCATTCACAAGTAATTTAATAATTATCTTTTATTACGTGTTGATCTAACTATCCATCCCTCAGATATTTTTTCAATATAAAGCATCATCAAAAATTAGGTATGGGTAAGTATTTTTTGTTGTTTTCTCCAATGATCAGGACAACTCTTGGAGAATCATCTTTTCATGGTGATCCAGTAATGATCGAAGTTGAAAAACCAACTTTGTATGTGTTTATGGTTAAGGGGGATGTAGAAATTGTAGCTAGTGAAGATTATTCCTTAGGTGGGGAGTCATCAAAACCTGGACCTCCTAAAAAAGAGTTGATCCCATAGAAGAATACAATAGAGGATAATCTTATTTTAATTGTCCTTATGGATGTTACATAGTATAAAACTATACTGCTCAAGGATGTAGATCATTATATGCTTTATGTTAGTATGTATAACAGTATTTTCTAGTTTAGATCATTTTTAATTGTGTAGACATTCATCACCCCTTAAATAGAGGTAGAACTATTAGGTTGTATGGGACCTCTCCACTATGGTCTACTGAACCTTTGAATTGAGGTTGGTTGATTCTCTTGTTACCTATGTTCTATCCCATGAAATAATCATGGTTGAGGATAACATGGTGCATTAGGAAGATGATGTATCTCAGTATAAGATTATTTTTTAACATTCCAAGGTGATTAAAGTACATTAATAATAAAGTTAATAGTTCGAGGAAAAACCTCAATATAATGAAGTCACCATCAGGGTTGAAAATGATGACATCATCTAGATAGGGAATCACTTGGTGGTGTTTTAGGCTAGGGGTGTAGATGAATCATCTATGGTATCTGAATGTCATGTTGATTAAGGTTGGGAATTGATTTTTGATGATAAGGTTCCCTCCACTATTGAGGACAAAATAGTAATGTTTTTCAGAAGACAATTGGCCTTGGAGGATCCCCATAAGCGGTTTCCTAAGATAAGGTGCTCCATCATTGTTACAAATAATAGGGAACATTTTTTAGTTTGTAATGAATGAGTAACCTTGTTAAGTGGTTGAACATCTAAAACATTTTTAAATGTTATCATAAATTTCATGTATTATTAAATAACTTCTTGTATCCTCATCTAAACCATATCGAAGAGATAGAAAAAAATAATACCATATTCCCATGTAATTCATTATCAGTGTGGGAAACATGGGAAAACAAAAAATTTCTCATTTATATGATAGTTATTGAAATGGGACAGATAATCATTATTAGAGCTATTTATTGAAAACTGGGAGTATACAAAATAGAAAAAATCATCTAGGGAACAAATCCTTATGAATTGTTGAGTTTCCTTCAAATGTGTTTTAGTTAACATATGGGGTAATTCTAGGGGAGTTCAATTTAATCGAAGAAAAGGGGAGTGATGAATATCGTTAATCAATATGCACATGATTTGAAATCGAAAAGGGGTGACTTGATGATGGAGGATGCCTATTGAACATATTTAAAATAAATCCTAGATTATCCTTTTATAGAAGGGGTAAAAACAAATTATGATTGAACATTGAACAAGTTCAAAACTTGGAAACTATCAAAATTTTGTTGGAAGTATTTCATGGATTGTTCCCATGAAGGTATGTATACCAGTATGGGTTGAAACCATTGTTGTTAGGGGGGCTGTTCAAAAATTGAAGATGATGGGGAACAAAATCTAAAGAGATGTAAAGCATGGGGGTGAACTATGTGAATATTTACGTGGATTTATATTATATTGGTATTATTCCAAAATGGATTTGAGAACCTTTTGTTGTCGCATTAGTCTGAATGTATGATAGACTCATCTTCAAAGGTGAGAAGTGAATTGGATGCCCCAAAATGGTTAGTGAACTCAATGTGGGGCATGACCAGCACCATAGGGGGGAAAGAGATTGTTAATAGAATACCTGAGATTAATTTTAGTTTTATATTAGGAGATGATGAAGAAGGGTCAGAAGATTATTCTCTTATGGAAAGGATGTTGAACACACATTTTTTGCATCTGATGTTGAGGATTATGGGTCATGTGTTTTAACATCACGTGATTGTGATTTTCACTTTTATATATAACAATCTGTGACTAGGTTATTTTAACCATGATGACTAAATATTATTCATGTATAGTAATGTGATTTAGGGATAAAAAATTAAATTGGTTTCACATAATATAGGATCTCATAAGAAATGAAGAAGTTGATACTTGGATCTGTATATATCATGAACCGATGGGTTCAGCTAGAAAAAACATATTTTTTTATGGAATGATGTTTTGTCCCATTTCCTGTTAGGCATTTTTATTTGTAAACATAATTTTTTCCCATATTAGGAGAGCATCCTAGAGGGATGGGTTCTTAATATTTCTCGGGATTACCTTATGTTTTCATAACCTGAAAAACTTATGTGTCTCATTCCATGGACAATTTAACATCATACAAGGATGGACAAGAAGTTACAAATAGTTTTAGTTCATAAGGTTTCTAAAAATATTTTTATACCTCAATGAAGTATATTTGGCATTGAATAACTATAAACAGCTCTAAATTGAGGGAAAATGAGTTGGAACGATTCCACATGAAACGTATCTACGACAACATACAAATAGTTTAATGTCGTGATTCATAGTAATAGGGTTCACTTTTAGGACTGTAGAATTCTAACCAAATATATGATACTCTATTTATGGGAAACCTATGCATCTCAACCATTCATAAGAAAATTCCACCCCAAATCTTAATCCCTTGTGATCCATTCTCAATGTGGGAAACAAATAGTGGTACAAATTTCTCATTATCACATAAGAGATCATAATAAGGGTAAAATGTACATTGACATGGGGATTTCCCAAAAGAAAAAATCGTGAAATCCTAGACTGGGATAGTGAATGGGAGGGACCAATGGGTATGAAATAACTATAAAACATGTTTGAAACAAAAGTTCCACACTCAAAATAGTCAATTATGGGGTGACAAATGAGGTCTAAACAATTTAATTAGTTGAAAACATGGTAATATCCATATATTATCAAGGATCATTTGAGGAATGAACCTATGATGATAGGTGATCTAATGTGGTGAGTAAGAATTTATTTTAGGGGAACCTATTTCGGATGGGGGATTATGAGTATATAAGATTAAGAAATAATGAATTGGAAGTAGATGTAAGGAATTTTTCATGGGAGAATGATGATTTACCTTGGAGTTATCCCACCACCTGATCAAATAATCTTGATGAAAACGTGATTAGAAAACTTTTGGGTAAGGCCTAGAGGGATGAGACCAATAAACAAGTTGATTGAAGGGATGGACCAAGGATAAATGATCTGAGAATCACGATATATCCTATTGTAATGTGAATCAAGCCACACATAGTTCTACAAAACATTTTCTTGGGGTATAATGCTAGATGGGTGGTCTCCTCACTAGAAAGTAAATTGATTAAAATCATATTTTTCATATGAGGCATCACATATTATGCATACTGGGTGAGGATATAATTTATCTTTATGTTCTAAGTATTCTCGTTTTACTTCATCTCATATTTATTATATAAGGTATATAATATTCATCACGCATGTTTTTTCTACCCTTTAACATCATGTGCTGAGGATGATGGATTTTGTTAATCTCATATCTATTATATGGAACATCTTCTATTCATCAGATAGGGTTGTGATATAATTTATTTTTTTGTGGTAGGGCTATGGTTTAATTTCATTTTATGAGGATATATGTCTTTTTAGTTTAGTTTCATATAACTTGTACAATGGTCATTACTAGTATAAGGCCAGGGATCTCTAAAGAGTGAGAGTGTGTGTGTGTGTGTGTGTGTGTTTGTGTGCGTGTGTGTTAAATAGGATTATGCCGAATGGAAGAGTGATCACCTAATGTGAATGGATGAAATATGAGGCCATTTTCCAAACAAACATCTAAAATAAACTGAACATGATTCTGGCATTGGAAATTCCCCACAACGAGTTGACATTGCATAATGGACCCATGAAATGAAATATGGGTCTCCCTATATATCCCATGATAATGGGAATCAAGCCTCACATTGTTTTGGAACACAATGTGGTACAAGACTATTTACTGTATTTATTTTTCTTATCATGTGAGGACATTGAATAATCTAATAGTTATCATATTTGGGATCACACATTCTTCACATAGGGTAAATATGAAATTTATCATTGTGTGTTGGGGATGTTGGTTCTGATCATCCCATATTTTTCTTATGAGAAATCCCATATATATACAGGATAAGGATATACTAAAACATCATATATTATGGATTATGGTTTTTTAATCGCATATTATTCATACATGTCATCTTATTATCATCATATAGGTTAATCCTATTATTCAAAATGATTTCCGAAGGATGTTGGAATTTTTAGTTTATAGTCATACAACTAGAACTATGTTTTCTTCTAGTTTAAGAACATAGAGTTTGGACCATTGGACGATTTATGTAGTGTAAGGTAATCAAGATTAGAAAATATATACTCCAAATATTTTTTGGTCCTGATGTTGGTTCCATAGGGGCTAATACTTGTTTATGGTCATAGATCATGAAACCTAAGCATTGATGAGATGTTATTATTTGAGAAACGTAATGTTTGAGAGTTTTTTGATAGGATCCCCATCCAAAGTAATTATAGAGTATACATCATTGTAATATAACTAATGTATATTGTAAGGTCCATCCCATTTGGGTTCCATATTAGGTATTTATTTTCTAGTATAATTGGTCATCTATGAGCCGATACCATTTCACTCTAAAAGAAAGAGTGGCATCAGGCCTTCTTCTTTAATGCTATCACTAACTGATTTTGGTGCCCCTCTTAGTTGTGAAAACGTGATGAATATATTCATTGTGGGATTACAACTCAATTATATACACTAAAAATATAATTTCTAGAATCTTTAGGTTATAAAAAAATATTTGGAGTGATATAAACTGATCCTTAATTTGTAGAACTACCCATGTTCCATACACTATAGAGTATGGATTCCCATGCGTGGAATATTGAGTTTTCTTCTCAGAGGACCATAGGTAATTAAAAAAGTCATCATTCCAACTCTACTTTTTCAGGCCCGCAATGTTTTTAAAGATGGTGGTGTTTTTTGAGTTACTTGAGCAATCCATTTTCCTATGAAATACTGTAGTAAGCATCTATTGAATGAATTTTGTACATTGAATATAATTCCCACAACTTGTTGTCCTGAAAATTAGTTTTGTTGTATATGAAAATAGTTTGGGGTTCCCATGTTGATGGATGATGTGATAGTTCACAAATTAATTCATAGATCGTGTCTTATCTTTATTAACGGTGGTTGCTTCTTCCAAATTTGAGATGAATACTATTTTGGTAAAAAAACCTATAATATCGATTTTTCAACTATGTGTTGGAACCTACAATATCATGTTCCCAAACCATGATGGGGTACATGTATATAGCAGAGTGTATATTCTCATGCATTTGGAATAAAAAAATTGAATGGATCTAACATGAATAAAACCTTTTGAAGAATTCATTGCAATCATGATCCATGGATTTATATAACTAACCTAATCATTATTTTTTGGGGAGATATTTAACCTTGATTAGAGACCTCCAAAGGACCCCTAATAGACCCCTTAATTAGCTAAGGTATATCCTCCTCTTTAACATAGTGGATAATAATTCTTTAAAACCCATTCCAGTAGAGGGTTTCCACATGGTTAGGGCCACCCAGGAGGTATAATTACCTACATTATGGTGGACTCACTCATTCTATGTTTGGAATGATGAGAGGATATTTTTCTAGTGATAATCAACAAATGGATGCAGCTAATAGGGAAATACTTCAACCATAGGGAGATTTTAGAGAACACGTGTAGAATTTTCCAATGCAGGTTGACATACATGTTTAATTCCTTTATATAATGTGGTGGGGTGATAACCATCCAATATACCATGGGAATGATCAGGTTTTTTTGTGGAATATCACTACAAGGTATCCCGGAAGACTTTATTTTGCATCATCTCTTCTATTTTTTAATCATAGTTTATGTGTCTCCTACATCTAGGAAGATAATTTGTCCATCAGTTGATGACTCAATTTCATTATTGAAAAATTCTCCTACTTTCTGATGATTTAGCCAACCCGGATTTTCTTAATTACCATGTTGGAGTCTCCCATTACATGTATACATGGGATATCAATCTCGAAGTCCAGCTCAATACTAGTAATAATATATTGATATTTTGACTCATTTTTAATTCAACATTCTGACAACAGGAATGTGTATATCAAGATGACATGTGCCATAGTTCTAAAAATGTTCCCCAATACAACCATATGTAGATAATGGTTATTTATACTTATACTTCTCCACCTCTTTGAGGCACCATAGAAATTAATATTCCAACATAGTACAACTAGACCTGGTAAGAGAAAAGGTTCATTTATATGATGAATATCTAGGGGGAATTCATTGGCGGATGTATGTATGGACATGAAGTCTTCTAGCGCTTGGAATTTAATATACTCATGTTGTTCAAATATATTTTCATACTAATACAATATTACTTACTAGTGTTCTAATAATCCTGTCATCATGGGGATAACTAAATAAACCACATATATCTCATGGTTTTAAAAATAATGACACCACTTCCAAATTAAAAATTCCAGCATGAGGCAACCCTTCATGATTGGGAAGTATCTAGTCAATGTGATGATGAGCATGAAACTATAAAAAATATTAGTTTTATCCATGGAATGACTGTTCTTCTAGGCTATAAAGGTGAAATGCGACCATTCTATGATGGTAGAAAAAGGACTGATATCTTTCTTGAGATGGGTTGAATTTTAACTGTAGGATGTAGAAGGTACTCTATAATATCCTAAAATGAAGTATAGAAGCCCCCACCCCAATGGTAGGTAGATATTTTATCATGATCCTTGATAATATATTATACTTACTGGTTTTCTTTGCAATAAATCGGTGTATATAATCTATATATAATTAAATCCATTGAAAATATTAGAGTTTACCAGGGGAGGTATTTGATTGATAGTATTTATTTTCTATAGGTGAATCATCATTCCTCTATATCTTACAAAAATGAGGATATGTTTTCAATATGTTTCCCTAAATATGAACTTCAAATGGTTCATCATTAAGTTTCTAGAGTGGGTAAGAGAAAAATATTCTCATGATCATTGGTGAGGTCCTAAAGCAGGTTTGAATTAACCACAAGACCATCCACATTACACTCCACCATATTCCTAATAATCAGAATGAAGATGTGATGTAAGGATCATTGGTAAGTGGATCCATCATTCTTCAAGAAAAATGACATCACCAAGTAGAAAATAGTTCTGCATGGTTTTTTTAAGGTGATGTACCCTCATCCTCATTTATCATATAGATTTTTTATATCCATATTATATACCCATGAAAGTGATAGTATCTACCACATCTATAGAATTAGCCATATGTATGTCCCCTGAAGGGGAAATTATTTATTTGGATAATCGAAGATGAGGTCCTAGATGTTGATTATTACACTAATCTAACCATTCTTCTGTAGACTGGGACAATGATTACTCTATATTTCAGTTACTCGTCCACTCTAAGAATGTCATATTTATTTATCTTTAAAATTTTCATATCAATCGTGGAACTGTAATAGGTTGAAACTATCTAGTAGGATGTTTGAACCCTTGGTGAAGCACTATAAGGTCAAGGATATAAATGCAATACTGGTGGAAAATCCATATTATCATGTCATTTCACCAGGAGAACATTTCACTATTCCATTTCATGAAATCCACATACTCATTTTGTTCCTCCAATGACATATTTTTTATGATTAGTTTCACCCGTTGATCTTGTTTAATGATTATATTTACCCATGTCAGGTCATAAATAGGGGTGGAGACACCCTATTTTAAAATTTGAGGGGTTTTATCCAAGCCCACTTCATTATATAAGACATTATTATTTGAGAGAGTAACTCTTTTGGATCAGTGGATCCAGAGAGAGTAATTTTTTTGCTACTAAATATGGAATCATAAAATATGGGTTCCCATTTGGTGTTGACTATGGAAACATAAGATATTGAACCAATACAATTTAATTTATATCAATGAGTTTTAATATAGACATCAATGAAATGTTTATGGTCTGGATTATTTCAATTCATCCTTTCGTGTTGCAACATGTATTAATAATGTTGATCAAGGATCATTGGGAAAATCTAAATACTTTATAGTATTGGGATATTTTGTTATCATTCCGGCCTAGTTGGTGTAGGGTTATGAGATAATCTAAAAGAACTAAATTCTCATGGAGACTATAATACAATATTCATGGTTTGGAATCATGGATTACGCATGATAAAATTGGAGAACATGGCTGCCTTTATGTTCTTCTCATAAATCTACTATAGTATCCATTAGATTGTTTGGGGAGTAGATACACTCAATGACATCAGTATAAAAATTCATTTATTTCTTTTTTAGTGAACAACATCATGATAACATTCCTCATATGATTAAAATGGGGATGCATCACCTAGGAGTACCCTTAATAAACCACCCAATGAGTATTTACAGAACTGGTGGTATGAAGAGGTGAATTATGTTATGAAAACTTATCCAAGGCCTTCCTAGTTGTTCATTCTAGAAATAATCATATGTGACTAAAATAAATTACATTTTTTATACTAGTCCACCTAATCGAGTTTTGTATTTAAATTTTCCATGCAAAATTGTCTCACACTTATCATACATATGAATTATAAAGTTAGAGAGAGTCTTTTCTACTTCTATAAATACCATCATATGAAGCATCAATGTTGGGATATTGTTGATATCATCTCTAGTATCCACTAGATAAAAGTTTATTTACATGTATTTCAATATAAATGTGATAAGTGGAAGTCGTATGTCCCCTTTAAAGATAAAACCATCATTTTCATTAAAAAATAAGATTATGGGACAACATTCATCTTATCCCTCCTATTCTACATAGTAAAACATGAAAAAATGACCTCAATATTAAACAGAAGGGGGTTTTGAAGTGTTTCATTGTCGCCTTTTTAATCTCCCTTGATAAGAGTATTTTCTTAAGAATCAAGAGACTCACAAGTATGCTAGAGAGTAGTTTCAACACATATTATTTCCATGCTTGGGGAATATATTTTTCCTAAAAATGGACATTATTTTGAATGGTGTGTAAAAGATGTATTTGGATGAGGTGTGTGGGCCCTCCTAATTATTTGAATATTCATCCATTGGATAGTTTGTCTTCTATGAACAACTGATGGTTGGGAACAATATGGATGAATTTGGTCTTTGTCAAGATGTGGGTGATCCTGGAATGGTCATGGATATGATTCATGGTCAACTAATAGAGTTAGCTAATGAAGACCAATCGTTGGATTTGGCTAGGAGGTTTGTACTTGTAGTTCCATTTGCAAGGATTGATTCCTAGTCTCAGTAGCATAAATATATGGGTTTCTTTTATATTCCATCTAATAGTGTGACTTATTCCTATCCATTGATGGTTTTAGTCAAAGGATCTTGAGGGGATCACATTTACATCCTAGTAATTGAGTATAAAATATTGGTCTACCTTTTTTATGGTAATCACAGAGGTGTATTCTTACTCGTGATCTATAGAATACTCCAAATTCAGATGTACTCAAGGTGTATATCCCAACATTGGAGTTATAATGTCTCCATGGTTTTATACAGGTTTTGGAACTAGAATAGGTATCTAATTTCTTTATTCCATTGATATCTATTTTCCAAGACATAGAATGTTGAGGAAAAATGTGGAGGTATCAGTTAGTGGGATGACTTCAAAATTGGATTTTGTGGTGATATTTAGGGGTATGGGAATTTATCCTCATGTAGGTACCCTATGTTTGATGAGTTTTACAAATTGAACCCCATAGAGGATTCATACATACCATATTGTTAAAAATATATCAAAACCCATATTTTATAATGTTAGAGTTTAGTGTAAGTGACAAGGTTAGTCCATGCTTTTCAACTTTTTTTATAAGGAATATCATGACGTAAAAGTAGAATTAATATGTGATGGTGTAGAGATTTTCCATGATTTCTTCTAATTGTTTCTAGTTGAAGGGTAAAATCCCACACAGGGGGATGAGTGTAATTCCATGATAATTGGATTGGGGGAATCCTATTCTCATATCATATGTAACACTATATTTTAACATATTAATCTGAGGATGTTTTCTTGTATTATAACATCATGTGACATGGATGTGGGGATAATAAAAGTTATGTCATAAAAATGAGAAGTTGTGGGTCTAACACCTATAGTGGTTGTTTTTTAATAGGATAGGATTTTTCAACATAAGGCCTTTGGGTGGGGAATGGTGTAAACACCACCATGGTGGAGTTGAAATCATGGGGATTTATGATAGGGTTCATAATTATAATATTAAAGGGGATAATTGTTAAGATGATCAATTGGAAAAGGTAAAGAAATGCTTCATGATACACATGAAGCATTACGTGCATTAGGTCAGGGACCCAAACACTGTTTGAAGAATGTATTATATTTCTCATTAAAATATATTTGTGAGAATTCCTTTTAGAATATGTATGTACCATGTATATAAGGGGAATAGGTTCTTACAAATTCAAGAGTTAAACAGAGCTTATGTTCAACTAAAGACAAGTCATCTTGCATGCACTATATTAGAATTTAAGGTTGGTTCCATAATTACATATAAAAAAATCAACTTTAATATAGGGATTTTGTGATTTTAGTCATGATTGTTCATTAACTTTTGTGTTCAATGATGTTTGTGTTTTTTTATCATCGTGGATTCCTGAGTTGCATGATCGATATTCGGTGCTTTGACTTTTTGAGCAATCCACTAATGTGGTAGAAGATTAAATTTATAGTATAATTGGGAATTAGTTGGTTCTCAACTATCTCTTGGTCAGGAAGAAAACATGTTATGTGACTCTCATTCCCTTTTCATTATGAGACTGGCATAAAATGCATTAGTTCATCAAAACCTTTTTCATGTAACTAGTTCACACTAAATTCATTGTACATTCCTAGGGCCCAATCATGCACGCTAGTCCCTTTATGAAATCTTGGATTCTTTTGGGTGACATTCAAACAAGTTACTATTAGTGGAGCCTTTAACACATAAGTCCCTTATGGAACAAAGATGCACAATTTCCACAATACTATGAAGTTATAAAATACCCTCAAGAAGGCTTCGGAACAATTTCTTTTTGGAATACGCCATCCTTGGTTTAATTGAAAACAACCTTATATAATAAAATCCCAATTTAGACATAAAAAAATTCATGCCCATAATCACAATATCCGAGTGAGAGTTCTACATGGGATCATGATTGCCTCCTCAAATGCAATAAATTTCAGACTATCCACTAGAGTCTGATTACCATTACTAGGGATACTATACCCTCAGTAACAACAGGAAATGTATAACCAATAATATTTGTAAAAAAACAGAATAAATAAGAAATTCTATAAAAATTACATGAAAAATATCTCAATTCATATGGAATAATAAATAGATTACCTCAAAGTGGAAGGTAAAACAAGATTATAGGAATGAAACTAAATTTAATAAAAAATTATGGATTCAATATGATGTTCTCAATAGTGATAACTTGGATCACTATACTCCATCACTTAGATTCATATCATTGGGGCCTTTCCCTTTCGTATATCCCTCATCTTAATGAATACATGAACATTTACATACCCTTAAAGTATTTTTATAATCCCAGTAGGACACTATCAGTATATCCTAAAAATGAGTGAACATGCATAAGAGTGTATGTAATTAAAATATATTAAAATTAATGAAAACAACACGTAATAATGTAATGAGTGGTCATGAACTAACCATCCCCCCATATACTAGTGGACATACCATCTTTGTCTCCACAATGGAATGTTATTAATAAAATAATTCACAAACTACATTCAACTATGAGGTCTCCACTTGAATCACATATCCAAAATAGGAATAATGATCCTTAGGTCACCCATAAATTCCATCATGCCTAATATATTTGATGATAGGAAAAATGAAATTTCATTCTATCATTAAATAAGGTCAAGACACAATGTCTTCATATCCCAACACTATTTTTCAGTTCAAATCACTGAAGACCTTCATTGCTCATTGTCGCTACAAGGGTTTGATCATTAAAGGCCATCTAGAACAGTGGCTAGGCCACAAGGCCATCATTCCCCATTTTCTATCTTGGTTCTATGATCATGACACTTGGAGTGTATAAACAATCCTTCCCTCTAGGGGCATTGATACAAAATTGTTCCACTTGTCTCTTTTTTTTCCATGTATAGAAAAAATACTATATCTCATATTCCAGAAACATCACATTGAAATGTGTAAACAATATACAGAGGCATAAAATAACATATCAAGAGTAAGATTAGTATAAAAAACAGACACACATGTGATAAAACATAAACATGGTTCCCACAGGCTACGCACACAAACACACGTGATCAAACATCAATCATTTTCTCATGGTAGACATATTCACTCACATGCGGTCAAGCTCAGACATGGTCCCCCATGATACAAACACACACAAACACAGACATTCAATCAAAATCAATCAGGTTTTATGTATACCACCTTGATAATTTATTATATATTTTTTTTAAATAAATTTAATCTCTTTGTTATATTGTGGTACACACAACCCTGTGTCTAAATAAACTGTAATGTTATAGACCATTATAAACTAAATTTCAAATTGATAGGTATGAGTAGTAACAACAAAATTATCAATATAATATATTCTAAACATGTATCAAATACGTTCATTATTTATAAATTAATTCTAAATGAAAATAAATGTTATTTTAATGAAAATGAATTTTTTTATTAGAAACATATTTTTTCTAAAAAGTTGAATTGTACAATTTTATCTTTTAATTATAAATTAGATTTTAAAACTAATATATAATTTATTAAAAAAATAAACTTTAATATTTTAATAATCATGTTAAAATCATATTATTGTATATTTTTTAGAAATTTCAGATAATATTTATTTACGACGAATTACTTAAAATAATATTTTTTATCAAAAATTTTCATTTCATTTAAAAAATTTAAAAAGTTTTATTTTTATGAAAAAAATCAAGGAAAAATTAGTTCAATTATATTTATATTAATACAAAATAGTTTATGTGATTTAGTTTCTTGTTGAATTATGGTGTAAAAATTTTCTATAATTAATAAATCTTCTAATTGGAAAACAATTTTTTCATCATGCCTACAGGTCTAATTTAATATTAAATTATGTAATTTATTTGATTGTAATTTTACAAAATAGATTTCATATTATTAATATAATATTTAATATTCATTAATATGTTCAATATAATTTTTTTTTTCATATTTCATAGTCAAAATACTGAAATTAAATTATCATTATTAATGGTAAAATTGGATTACTGTGGGTTAGACTAAATCCTTAAAGATTAAAATAACCTATAAAAATTAAATAATTGAAATTTAATATATATAAAAAAAACAGAGATCATATAATGTTATTTAATGGTCCATTTTTTGATCAATTTTTTGTGTTAAAATGGTTTCTATAACTAATTATTTTTAAAAAAATTCATGTTTCACCTCTCCACCACATATAAAAGAACACCACTTATTATTAAATACAAACATTAAGAGAACTTTTATTCATCCAATAATTTATAAAATCTAAATATTATATCCCAAGTTTCTATTGTTTTATTAGAGTACTACTTTAGTAGGTCTTTAGGTATAAACCTATAGAGCTTTTCCGATGAAGAGGTTTACTTCTTAACCATTAATTTTAATTTTATTTCTTCTTCTAAAAACATCATATATTTATCCACCCTCTTAACAAAATAATACCAGTAAATGAAAGATACTGAGATTTTATTTTTATTTAATTTCAAGACATATATCAATATCTGATTCATCATATAGGAAATGAAACTGTCAATTGTGAGTATGACATACTTCTACCTCGCAAACCATAGTAATTAATTTTCCCACACCTCCTCTCATGAATGGATATAATAACTGATTTAATTTATATATATTATATTTATTACATAATTATTCTCCATAAATTATACTATCACATCTACCTATATACATTCCAATCATTTAGAACATGAATAATAGCTCATGTGTATGTGTGGACTAACACCTCCATGAAGAGATGTTGTTAATTTTTCCTTTTTATTTTTTCATCATTGAAAGTAGGGATGAATTTTATGAACCTTTAAAATTTATATTATATAATATATATTCTGTAAATTTTATTTTTTTATTTAACTTTATTTCATTCCATCTGTCAAAAAATGAAAATAGTGGTCACGTATACACACGACCTACTGTCTCTATAAACTGTGTAACAAATTATTCAATCAATAACATTAATGAATAATTATAAAGATGAATACAAGGAATATATATAATATTAATATAATATTTACCTTTATTTAAATTATTATACCCTAACAAATTTACATATATTGGAACTACCAAAACAAAACATTCATGAAAAAATGAAAGTTTTATTATATAAAACAATGATTTTAAAAAAATATTAAAATTAGTTATAAAATATCATATTAAATATATATATAGAGTAAAATATTTTTTTAAGGTTCTTTAATATATTTCCAAAAAGTATATATATTTATTATAAAAGATACTCAAACACATACAATGTATTTCTGACTAGAGATAAGATATTTTCAACTCACATTATTTATGTGGGACACATGGAAAAATAGTTAATTGATTATTTTATATGGTGTATATGCTTCCATTAATGACTTATATCATTTTTTCCTTGAATATTATATTATATAAATATCCCCCTAAATTCATTTCAGTCATGGTTCTTACGATTCAAAATTTACCAAAGTGGAAATGATTTATTTCATAATATCATCATTATTCAGTATTTTTAGCATTTAACATTACATTGGGATAATTGGGTTGTATCTATCTCATAAACACAATATATTTTTTTCTCTCCTTTAAATTGATATATTTTTCATGTAATAATACTTTTTCTGTTTTTTGGTACGTAATTTTTTATTTTATTTTTTCTAGTAAAATATTCATTTATTTATCTCTTTGGTGGAAATCATTTTTCTTATATATATATGTTTGATAAAAAATTAATAAAATGTGATTATAATTTTAAAAACAATATTTAATAAATATATATTCACCAATTTTTAATTTTTTTGAAAAAATTGAATGTAAACATCTTATCATTGCTTAAATGGTGTTCTTTTTTTACTTTTTATATGAGTGTGAAATGAATGACTAATTATAACTTATTCACCATGAATGGAATTTCACACAATCATGGAAAATCAATTATTTGATGTCTACTTTATTATTTTCTATGATTATTTCAATTAAATATTTTCCCCTTTTATTCTATAAATTATTAGATTTAAATTTTAAATTTCAAAGTAAATATGTTATTTTCATAAATATTTTTTTAATGATATATTATGATATTAACATTCATCAAAGTCAAAAAAATTCCCACTGATCCACTCAGGATAATATTTAATGATACCATCCTTATTATATAGCAGCATGGTTTATCATTAGTTTAAATAGTGATGCACTATTTTTTTACCATTCTTCAGATTACTCTGAATGGTTTATGATTATGTTTATTGATTGAGCAATGTATTAAGAATTTATATACTATTTTTCAAAAGGTATCTTTATGTTTATTATGTTTCACACCTTTCATATAATGAATTAAATGACTTATTAAGTAATATTCATGGCCAACTATATCCCTTCAATGGATACGTAGTTCTCAGTCGACCAACTAGCATGGGTATTTGGCTTAGTCCATGCCCATTTATGTAAAAATTCATAGAACAAGACCATGATCATATTTTTATGAAATTTATAATTATATACACCCTCATTATGTGATTTAGTATTTATGGTCAAGTTATTTTTTTAAGTAGTTATGATATCCATGAATATGTTTCATGATCATGTGATTATTTATATGGAATTATCTAAACTTGATATATTCCTAATGTATTAGTGTTTGTGTTCATGCTATTAAATAAATTATTTTTCATTAGTTATTTCAATTTTTATATTGATTATAAAAGTGTCCACTATATGCATTCCCTTACTAAGTATATGAGATCACACGTTTAATATATTTGTATTCCTCAGGATGATAATATGTGTATTACTATTGATATACATTAATATTTATAGAGGTATAATAGACTTATCCCAGAAAATAGTTTTATGAATATTAAGTTTTAAAATGTTTGGTCAAATTCAATTATTGTCCTAGTTTTATAATATGATTTAACTATTCATTCCTTTGTGATGAAATCACTTGTATCTTGAACGATGGTAACAAACTAACCACTGAGTCTACGTTATTATGGTTATGGTATTTATTTTTTTTATCGGAGAATTTTTTTTAGAAATCATGGGGAATACTGCCTAATGGCTGACATTGAGGATAATTCTATGTTTAAGATATCATATTAATATCTAAAAAGGTATAAGTTATGGTCATTTTTATATATAAATACTTATATGGATAATAAAATTGGATGTGGATCTATAAAATATTTATATTGGTCTAATAACATATAAAATAGAACATTGGGATTCGAACCAATTCTGACCTGGTGCATGACAACCAGACTTGCTACACACCAATTTTGAAAATCCCAGGGAATATTCTTATATTAATTTACAAATAATAATCATACCATTATGAAGGATTTAAAAATAATTTTATGTCTTGATAACATTACCAAATACATCATTTTTATGATTCTGATACAGTTTTTAAAAAAATTTGTAGAATATGTTAATATTTTTTGATATTAATAATTTTGATTCCAAATGTTGTATAATATAGTGTATTCTATTTCATGGTTTTTTATTTTCTCTATGGGGATGCAAATCAATGGTGGTAATTTATTCAAAATATTATGGATGAGGTTTAAATAAAGAAGATATAATGGATGAAATTTAAGATAATATTTTGGGAATAATATTTTCCTCATTAGCCTTGAGTGGTTATGGATATATAATTCATGAGCTAAATACAAAAGTAAGAGGAAATTGTTTCTATGTGTAAACACAAAATACATGGTTAAAAATAATTTTTTATATAATGTTTGTATTACAAAGATTATGATATAATATTTATTTAATGGGATTGTTATCTTCCTTAAAAGATAGTCACTCTCCCAATATTTCACATCAAACTTGTAAATAGTGTCATTTTCTATCAAGACAGAGAAATAATTCTTCATTTATTATAAAATTTAATGAATGTGAGATAAGAAGAATGAGTCTACGCACATGGGGAATAAAGATGTGAAATAGAGAATAAAGTAATTGATGTCAATAATTTTCATCTTGTAATAAATGTGGAAATAGAAACCATGAAACCTGATTCATAAAGATTAGATTTCTCTGTAAGTGTGAAAATAAATACCGTCAGGATCATGATTTCATGGGAAATAAATAATATGCTAATATTCAATTAATCAAATTTAATGACATAGATAACCATGAAATGATTTTCTTTGGAATAAATATATGTTTACATGAAAAATATATGGACCAAGGTCATTCTTAATCGATTAAAGAATCCAAGGTTAAAGAGGATAATAATGTGGTTGTAGGTGCATTACCCATATCCTAAAATTTTAATAATGATTTTATTAACTCTAACTCTTCACACTCTTTTGTATTTTCAAATTTTTTCATGAAAATTACATTCTTCAATTGAACATTAGGAAGGTTGTTATTAATCAAGACTCTTAGTAGAACAGTCAATAAAAGAAGGATGTGTCAGTTAGAACCCATCAGAAATGTAAACATACCTTATTTTTTGAATTCATTATTCTTAATATGGTAAATTTTTATATTATTCATAATATGAATTGGAATTAAAAATTTGGTTAAAAATATTATTAAATATAGAATTAAATTACAATTAATGATGAATATATAGAATTACATATCAATAGAGGGGGTCTTAATCATCCAAGTCATGTCTCAATCCACCCCCTGTGTCTATTTGGAGTGGGATCCTTGAAGAAGAAGAGGCAAAAAAATCTAGAGATAAAAAATTTAATATTCAAATTGATTATATAACTATTATACAGAAATAAATTTATATATTTATGATGGATTTACCTAGTCATCCTTTAATGAATGAAGTTTCATTTTTTTTATTTAATTCTTTTTTAAAGACAAATATCGAAGACTCATTATAGAATATATTCCATCGAATTATTTTATATAAAGAAAAAACTAGAGGAGTTGTGTGATACGGTATTTATAAACTCTACTGTTTCACCTTGTGGATCCCTTATTCAATTAATTAAGAAGAATTTTCAAATCTATAAGGTTGTTTATTTATTAGAGTCATATCAACGTTATTATTATAAAGAACAAGGATCTTATTCCTCACAGTGATGATTTATTTTATCAAATTCTTGGGGCTAAATATTATTCATAGGCTTATCTACATTCTAAGTATCAATAATTGTGTACTAATAGGTATGTAATTGAAAATAAAATATTTCATATGTGGTATGGAAAATACATGTTCTAGTAATTCCATTGAGATTGACTAATTGACCCTCTATATTCATGGATATAATGAATGTAGTATTAAATGAATATTTTGATGGTTTTTTATGGTATTAATTCATTAAATCATGTTGTATTCCAAGAACTATGAGGACTATAGTAATCACTTACAAATAATTCTAGATAATCTGAAATGATAAGGGTTATATGGAAAATTTAGAAATGGTGATTTCTAAGCATTAGAATGTTTTATTTCATTGATATATTATCTCTATGTATAGAACATTAGTTAATCATCTGAAGAAATAAATATTTCAATAATTTCATAAACAAACAAAAAAATTAGGTTTGTTGTTTCATTGGTTCGTCAAGGTCTATTTATGATTTACTGAAAAAATTATCTTATTTTCTAAACCACAAACTAATATTACATGAAAAGGGGAAAGGATTATATAAATATTTGTAATGTGAAGAATTTTTTGAGGAAATGAATAATGTATAGGTGAATTCTCTTATTTTAACTCTACAATCAGAAAATGATGGATTTTTGATATATAGTGATCCATCAATTAAGGTACATGGCTCTATCCTTATGGAATATTATAATAATATTGACTATGAATAAAGGTAGTTAAAGATTCCTAATAAACATTCTAACCCATGATCATTATTTGGAATCAAAAATCGTAGTTTTGATTATACATAGTCATATTCTCAGTGGTTAAAGATGTGATCTATATACATGTATCACAAGATTTTAAATAATATATTTCCATAAAAAGAGATCATAATGATGAAAATGTGATGGATTAATATAATTAGGAAATATGATTACTCAATACACTACAACCCAAGGAATGAAAATGTTGTATAGAATGCATTGAGTAGGAAATATCAGGGAGTTATAACCAAAATAAGTATTGGAAGGGATTTTATGATTATTGAAATTGTAACGATTGATATTGGAATTGTTAAGAATGTGAAGAAATTACTCATTTTATAAATGATTTATAATCCATAATTTTTAAAAAAGGAAAAATATTCTCAAACCAATATTGAGAATTTTCAATTGAAAATTAAATACATGATCGATTGAAATTTTGAATATTTTGTTGGAGAAGATGCTATTATGAAATCTGGTAAGAGTGTATCTGTTCCATATAATCCTGAGCTGAAGAAGTAATTATTTAACGGTTCCAATTTCTCTATTTTTACTACACACCCTAATAGTACAAGGATTTATATTGAATTGATGGAATTTTTTTGGTGGGATAATATGATGTGATAATTGATGATTATGTGTAATGATGTTTTCTTTATCAATATATGATGTATGAGAAACAACATCCAAGAGTAGTTGTGAATACACTGCATATTCCTATGTAGAAAAATAATGAAACTCCAAGGGACCTTTTCCAGGGATTTTTAAAGACTCCTAGAATGAATGATGCAATATGGGTTATTTTTTATCCCATAAAAAAATTCAAATTTTTATACTATAAGTGATGATTTACCTCTTGATCACATTGAAATTATATATATAAAGGATATTTTAAGACTTCATGGGGAACCTATTTTATTTTTTTATGATCATGATCCTTGATTTACATCAAAATTATATAAAAGAATTTATAAAGCACTTTATATTGAGCTTTGTTTGAACACCAATTATAACCATCAAATCGATTGAGAAACCAAAATGACTATTCAAAAATTATATTACATGTTAATATCATTCTATAACAACATTCAACATATCTATGATCATTACTTACCTTTTCCGGAGTTCACATATAAAAATAGATTCAATTCAAGTATTCTAATGCCACCATATAAAGCATTGTAAGGACAAAGATTTCATACTACAAATTGTTTTGATGAAGTTGGTGAAGGGAATATTGTGGGTTGAGAACATGTGGAGGTGGCAGTGGAAATGTGAAATACTATTCAAATTTTTATCAAGGAATCTCAAAGTAATAAAAAAGGCTATCCTGGTAACTGTATAAATTATTTGTAATTTCATGTGGGAGATCAGGTTCTCATGAAAGTATATCCTTGGAATGGTGTTATAAGGATCCGTGAGAAAGGGAAACAAAACCCCTGGAATATTGGAACATTATAAATACTATAAATCACTGAAGACATGATTTATTGTTCTGAAGTTCCACAAATTATCTATAAAGTACATTATATGATCTATATTTCATTATTTATGTATTACATTTCAGACCCAATGCCTGTGACTATTTATAAGTAATTTCAATTATAAATTAATATATCTTATTATGAAAATCATATAATGAATTTGGTAACTATAGAAACTATTTTGAGGAATTGTTTTACTCTGATGGTAAAGATTCATGGGAGAAATCATTATATATAAGGTGATAAATGAGAACTTGAAGAAATTATGATAAAGAACAAACCAAATTTGTTAATTAGATGACATTATGGAGATTTTTATGATGAAATTTTTGTATGGAGTGTGGTATGTCACACCTACATACATTAGGATATATTTCATTTTATATAAAATTAATCTCCTTGATAGATTCTAGTACACACATTCGTGAGTATAAATGAACTATAATATAATATACTATTATTAAGGAACCATAAAATTTGAGATTATAAATAATACTTCATAAATTATGAAAAATAATTAAATTATAAAATAAAAAAAATATTTATTTTAAAAATATTTATAAATTAAGAAAAAAATTATTTCAATTAAAAATAAATGTTTTCTGACATATTTTATTTTTCTTGAAACAAGTTTAATTGTGTTATTAAAACTTATTTTAAAATAAATTTGTGAAAATATTAGAATCATTATTTTATAAATTAAATTTCATTTTATATAATCAATATTTTAAAATTATCTTAAATACTATTTTTTATAAATTTTTTAAAAATTTATTATTTCAATTAATATTGAAAAATATTAATTTATATTTAAAATTGATGTTTTATTTAAAGAATTTACATATTTCAATTTTATTAAATGTTAAAAATGTAAAATTAGTTCAATATTAATATTAATTTTACAATTTAGTACATTGGAATAAATTTAATGTTGATTTTTTTATAAAAACATTTTATACGTAAAAATATTTCCCAATGGATACTATTTCATTATCGCGCATGTGGATTTAAATTTAAATTAAAACATTACACTTATATAATTTTTATTTCAAAAAATTTTTTTATAAATTTTGTAATAATCATAAATAATATTATTTATCATGATTTAAAAAATATTTTTCCCTAAAGGTTTGTAAAAGTAATTAAAATTAATTCTTGAGGTTAAGGTAAAAATTTATTTTTCATGGGTTAAACTAATCTAATAATGGTAAAAATGATCTAGAATCATGTATAATTTTTGTTGGATGAACATTGTTATAAATTAATACATATATAATTTATTAATGAACCATTTTGGATTAATTTTTTGTTTAAAATGTGATTATAATTTATTATTTTCAAAACATCCTGGTGTGTCCACTCCCCCACTTATTAATGGACACCCCCTATCATATCAGATCTTCACATCAAGGGGCCATTATTTAATCATGTAAATACTAAAACCCATTGTTACAAAAATAACCAGGACTAAGTGTCATTTTGTTATCATAAAACCATTTTATAAAGGTGTTATGAATATTTGTAATAAGATTTTCCAAATAAGATGTATTGTTGTAAACTATGAATTTTAATTTAATATATTCCTATAGATATTTAAAATATTAATCAACTCTTATAAATTAAAAACACTATTTTCTCTAAAATACATGTATGTTATTACTTTAATAGAATAACTTATATCCTTCTCTTCTTTAATAAAATGAGAAATGAAATCGTCGACTATGTGTATGGTGAACTACCGCCCCGTGAACCGATTAAATTTTTTTCTATAACATAATATAATATATGAATTTTGAGTTTATAAATGATATTTATAATATAATTATACCTATTAAATTATAATATCACATATAACTTCATACCTTCTATTCCTTGGGAATATGATAACATCACTTCTCTGTACGTGTAGACTACTACCTCTATGAAGTGATGTGATTAATTTTTCATTTTATTTTGATATGTATGGAAATATGGATACATTTTCAAAAAATATAATATTTTTATGGAATTATAATTATTATTTAAATTTGAAAAAATGTTTACATTTATTTTCCTCCATCAATCAATAAATGAAAACAATTTTTTGGCATACATACATCTTAACATCTCCATGAACGGTGTGACTCATTATTAAATGCATAAATTAGATGGAGGAATATAAATAAGATTATAATGATTATAAGTATTATTGATATAATTTATAAAATTTTATAAATTATGTAACCATGATCAATGAACTAGGCTATAAACTACCAAACATAAACAAGCAAGAGAAGCAATGATGTTATTTCACAATTCATTGATTTTTAACAATGAATTGTTAATAAATGTGAAATAATGTATTTTCATAAAATCATATGAGGTGAGATATATGTTTCTATAGTTCATTAATATTTTTATAATAAATCTATATTAATTTTAAAGTTTGTATTAACATTTATAAATGAATTCAGACCAATGGTAAAGTATTTTTTGTCACTTATATTTCTACATAACTCATGAAATATTAGCCACATGTTTATTTTTTGTTGAGTAAATATATACCATTAATTTATATTATAATACTAATCATTGTAATTATTTAATATAAATATCCACAAAATTTATTTTATTTCATGGGGCTTATGATTCTAGCATTAAGAAAGTGGTAAATGTATATTTCAAAATTTCATCATAAATACGGATGGTTTGTTTTCAAGTCTACCTTACAGGAATTACATAATGTTTATATATTAAAACCATATTATTTTATTATCCTCTAGTTATATATAAAACATTATTTTAATTGGACCAGTTTTACATATTCATTGCTTATAATTATTGAGGAATATTTTTTAAGAAAACTGACCTTATTTCTCTATTTTGTTAAAAAATCTTTTTCATCCATATCCATGTTTTATAATAATATTATAAACAATGTTTATAAAATTAATATAATTATTTATTAATTGAATACCCATTTATACTTTTTATAAATAAATTATAAATAAATCTTCTTTTCATTTTTAGAATGGAGATATTTTTACTTTTTACAAGTGTGGATGGAATGATTTGTTTTAACTTATTTGGAATGGATGGGATTTAACATGATCCTAAATGGTAAATTATTTGACGATTCATTAATAATTTTCAATTATAATTTTTAAATAGAAAGTTTTTTCTAATATTCTAGGAATTATTAGTTTTTATAAGTGTATTTCAATGTAAAAAAGGTTATTTTAATCAAGAATGTTTTAATGAAATTTCACAGTTTTTATATTCTTCAATGATTGTAACCCTTATATTACTTATTATTTCATAGGGATATGATGTAATGTTTCCATTATGTTTATTTCTCTATATTGATTATTATTAGAGTGCTAGAGGATATACTATTCAGACACATTTCTCCATACTACTGTAAATCTTTTATGATTATGTTCATTGGTTAGTGACGGTCTTACCATTTTCTATGAAAATTTTCAATATGAATGTTTGAGTTGATTTCCTTAACCCATTTTGTATGTGGAATTCATAGATATTTGTAAGTTAGTATTAGGGCCTGCAATAGACCCTCAATGCATCAGTATGTCTAATCTGACAATCTATCATGGGTATTTGACTAAGGCCTTAACCATTTAGGCTATTTTTATTTGTATAATGGCTTGAAAATATGTTAATATTGTCCATTATTATGAATTAAATCATTATTAGATTAATAATTTATGTAAATGTGATTATTTGATAAGTTATGATATCAATGTATATGTTTCATTCATAGGTTATTATTTATATCGAACTATTTGAAAATCATTTAATCCACCCATATTATTATTCATGCTAAAGCTATTGATTATATGACAAGTGTTTTTTGTTATTTACCTTTCCGTATTGATTATGATACCATCCACTTTATTCATACCATTAATGAGTATCTGACCTCTCCCATTTTTTATGTTTACTTCCCCCAGGATTGTAGGAGGTTTATTATGACTCATATGTAGGAATATGCTTAAGAGGATAATGTAGTTCTCAACATTAAATACAATTTTGTTTTTATGTTATTAAATTTATTGTGAAATTAATGTATATTACCAGTTTTATAATCATACATGATTATTTGATCCCTTGGGATGTGATTTATTATATCAACCACTAATATAATAATGTAACCACTGACTCTAATCTACATGGGCCAATTTTTTCCACTAAAGAATATACACAACGTAATATCAGGAGGAAAATATTATTCATGGCCTCTAAATGTTATGTAGTTTTTTCCCTAAACATTATCAGTTAAAATTTTATTTTTATTCAAGAGAAATGTCAAATGAACAACAATTTCACACCAAATTGAAAAATCATACACACCATGTACTCCTAGAAATGATTCCAATTCAATAGGACAAGTTTTACCGATTAAGGTGGGGAAAATTACAATCTTAGGTTAGAATTAAAAATTACTCAACATTCAACACATTCCAAAGAAAAATTAAATCTACCTAAAATAAGAGAGCTTTTTTCTCCTAGAATAGAGAGAAGAGAAGAGTAAATTTGGGTTTCCATAAATCATTGCTAACAAGAACATGACTCAATTCCCATGGATTGATCTTATAGTACTGTTATTCATGTAAAATAATGAAGAATGAATTTACATGGTTTCTATCTAAAATATTATTATTTTCTGAAATCATTCACAAAAATTTCCCAATCATACATATGGAATTATTCAAGATCGAAGGATTCATCAATGAGAGGATGTCTAAATTTATTAATGAAGAAAATAATCTATTATTATCATATTATAGACTTCTAATAAAGATTATTTCTCATTGAGTAATTTAAGATAAATGATGAAAATTGATTGTTTCATCCACTTAAAACATATATTATTTCTACCACTACCTACACTTTTTCCTCTACTATGGTAATGGTGTTCATGAATAGACAACATATCGCAGAAATCACTATGGGGTGTTTCCAACAACCCAACCATTATCTCTCATTAAAGTCTCTACCATGGGCCCTGTGAGGTTACGAAAGGCATAGTCCATATGATCTTATAATTATTCCTCACCATGTACACACAATGTCCATCCTCATTTTCTACCCGCGTTTTCATTCATGTTTAATATCGATGTAACTAAAGTCCACTATAGTCACAATGTTTCTTATGATAGACCACAAAGTCAAAAAAAAATTTTGATAAAACTTCTCGAAATCCACAAGGCTACACCAAGCCATGTCTCTCCTAAAACCTAGTTGGATTAGCTTGGATGAAGTATTAACCATATAATAAAAAATGTCCCATTAATTTTCATCCACTAAATGAAATCACACTGCCACCAAAAATTTGATCATACACATTCATATGAATTATATGATATAGACAATAATGGGGAGAAAACACTTGTGTGTATGTTTTAGACCATATCAATGTAATATTTTAATCTAAGACCCCACTAATCTTGACTTTAACATGATGTTTACAAATATTAAATGAAAAGAAAAATTAAACAAAAAAATATAACTACCTAAAACTAACATCTAATATGAATTTATTATTCATTATGAAATATTATCTTCATATTCTTACTACTGAATAACTCACATATATTTAAATGAATACATGATGTTGGTTAATATGATATAAAGAATCCCAAAAAATAATTGTTCCAATGATAAACATATTATAACAAAAAATGAAAAACATTTAACACTTGTAAACATCACTTTATTATTAACATTAAACTGAATATGCAATTATTGAATTTCAATCATGACATAAAGAAGAATAAAAGACATTAATTACCCAATAAAATAAATGCACATAATTTATATTTTTAATCCATATATATAACCATATTCATTAATATATTTATTTAATTTAAATTATATTTATAGTTATAGTCTACCTATAGCATATGAATTTCAAAAAATCACATTTGGGAATACCTTTAACATAGAGAACAAAGTTTTGGGAGATACCAAATAATTTAACAATCAAATTGTAAATGATCATGAAGGGAATTTTATCTATAATATTTTAGGGTAAATAGATCCACCTATTAAGGATAAGGTTTCTTGTGAAATTATACTACGAAAAAAAATATATGGATTAAAAATTATAACAAAATTACAATTTAGTGGTGATTTTAATTATATTTAGTGTTCTAATAAATCACATATAATGGTTTTATAACGGTTTCCTAAAATATATATATTCATTTGTGTTAAAAATCAATTTTTATTAGTTTTAGTAATATCTAATAATTGGTTAGTTATGTTTTTTTATGAGATTTATTTTATTTAAATTTTTTAATAAAACATACATATTATTAATAATTATTTGTAAATTATATTTTATTGTTCTTATGTTCATTGACTAAACCAACCCTAGAGACCCAATAAACAATGACCAACTATCCTAGACCTTACGTTCCAGATCGAGTCCACCCCATTCAACATGGACCACTCACCAGACCTACTGTGGTAGTAGAATCCCAACCCACAAGTCTGATCTTCCAACCCACAAATAAACATTCCTAAAAAGTCCTTAAAATATGAAATCGTTATGAATTTAACCATTTAAATAATTTTTGAGTGTCAAGGAAAAAACCACAACCTCAAGAAGCCCCTATGTTTTCTTAATTCATACTATTTATTTATAAAAGTGAATATGTTATTATTATTTATATATTAATTTAAATACATATATGAAAACGGTTTCGCATCTATTGGTTTAGTGGACCCTAATTGATTCCATGTAGATGGGGTTCAAATCAAACTTATTTAACATATTCCATATCAATTATATGGAGTCTTTATTCTCCTATGTGCATGAGTAGGATTAATGAAGGTTGAAAGGGATAGTGTTGGGTGATGTAGGTGTGTGGAGTGATGTAAGTGTAGTGGGATGCATAGCATGGAATGGGTAGATTAGTCATACAATATTACTACCATGGGCATGGGATCCAGCTAACGATGCAGAATGGTATTAGAAGGTGATTCTAGGTTCCTAAAAATAAGAAAAATAAAAATAGAATATGATAAAATTAAATTCTTATAACCATTGGTCCATTACCCATTTAGGTTCATTGAGCCACCATTTATCTTTAATAATTAGTCACTAATACTTTAAGCCAATGGATGGACATTAATGGCCCACATGTGTGGTATCGACTCCTAGTGATAAGGGATTACCAGTATATATGGTGTATTTTCACTCTAAAATATAATAATTTATGCATTGAATGAAGCTATAGATGTTGAATGGAAAAGAAAGGTGATGAAAAGTTATAAAATATAAAGAATAAAATAAAACAATTTAATGAAACATAATGGCTTATGACTATTGGGCCTTTGGGGATTTATCATTTGAGTCCATTAAACCTACATTTATCTATGTTATTTGGTTATTAATGATTTTAACATTTTTATTGATTGTAGCGGTCTTCGTCAGTGTTTGTTAATCCATGTGGGGGATGAGTCATGACCAAATTGTAGATCGTAGGTGTGTGGGTGCTAACACCTTGTAATCCCACATCTTGAATAATGACCTTAGTACCACAAACAAAATATATAAAATTATAAAACTACTAAAAATTATATTATTATATTAAATTTTTTGTTATATATTTGTATAAGTAATAACAAAAAAATTTAAATATATATAAAAATATGAATATATAAAATGAATTAATAATCAATTATTAATTTAAAATTGGAAATGATTAATATATATATAGATATATATGAATTTTTATATATGTACATGTTATTAAATATAATTTCATTTAAAATATAAATTTTATAAATTAATATTATTTAATTGATATTAAATATTAAAAATTCAAAAATTTATATTCAATACTTCAAAATTATAAGTTATTTATTACGATTATATTAGTTAGTATATCTATTATTTAAAATTGTTATCATTTATTTACATATTTTTAATTTTTCTATATGTATATAAATATATTATAAAATTAATAAATTGGTATATATTTATACATATATTTTATATGCATATATATTTATATAATTATGTGATTTAATAAATGTAATAAAAAAATATGTGTTCATGTTAGTATGTACAAATATATATATATATATATATATATATATATATGTAATCATATATAAATATATAAATTCATAAACTAATATTACTAAATAATAATCTATAATTGATTACAATTCAAAACTAATTGACTTATTTATTATTTATAATTACTTTATATTTTTTATAAAATATAATTATGATTTATTAATGATTAATAATAGTAATAAAATATTAAATATTAAATATTACAAACTATATTATTCAAATTTATTAATATATAATTAACCATTATAATTTATAATGTTAATATTTTATATACTAATAAAATAATATTAACTTTAATTTTTATTTATTTCCTATAAACCATGTGGTTATTATATATTATAGCTCAAACAAAATTTATACCTTATTATTTAAAATATATGATAAAATAATCACCACACTCTAGTATGATCCATATTAGATTTGGATTTATTAAATATTAAATTAATGTATGATTTTTGACAGTTAACGCTGCAAATAAATTTTATCCTATACAGGTAGTTGTAACATGCTCATATTTCAATTTTTAATTCTACTGGAAATAATAATGGGTTTGATATATTATGTTACATGCAACATCGACATATTTCAAATTAGTATATATTATATTAAAATAAATTATATGTACAAAATGTGAAATGTAATTATTAAATCACAAGATGTGTATAACAAAAAATGTAAATAAACGAACGATACATAATTTATTCAGTATATATTATTATTCATTGAGGTTAATTAATTATTAGAGAATAATTAATTGATATGGTATGTTAAATATTATTCAATGTTAAGAAAATATATTTTTGAAAAGATATTTTTTAAAATTTGGATTATCTTATTTAATTAAATTGAATTTTCATCATTAAATGATTCTGGAGGCAGTAATATTTTATCTGTGAATATTTCATAATTTTTTATGAATATTTAATTCATCTAATAATTAAATATTCCAATGAACTGTAACAGTTTAATTACATTAGAAATAAGATAAATCATCAACTTATTCAATGAAATATTCTCAAAAACTCCCAAAAACATCTTATAATAGAGTACTCCTTTTAGTAATATTCTACTTAAAACCATTATTCATGATAATGGGAAATGAATACATAAGAATGAGTGACATTTTATTCCCACTTCGACAAATCATGGGAGAGATCAATTGATTATCATTTGTGAGAATATGATATGTATAAGGGTAGAAGAGGGTTATCACTACATAAAAAATTCAAAACAACTCATTCATTGAAAATTAATCAAACTTCATTATATAAATCTTTAAAAAAACATATGTGATTCATTATAGTTTGGAAACATCAATTCTCATTAATAAGATATGATTGAATATTAGAAGTATAAAAATGTTTATGGCCAAAATGTCATCATGAAACCAAATCCTAAAAATTATTTTACAAGGCTTACCTCCATGAAAAACATCAAATAGTAGGATAGAGGTAAACCCTAGGTACCATCATGGGCATGGTATAACAACTTGTTTACCCTATTAGGATTGGGATAACCTCGCATGAATCCTCAGTCTCTGTGTATCCTTTCATTTACTATTTTGATAAAATGAGACCCAAATAATTACCCAATAAATTGTATAGATTTAACGAATCCACCTACCACCTAATAATAAAATTAAATGTGGGTAAGATAATATTTAATAATCATTCCCAAAATCATCATAGAATAATTATCCAAGAGTAAATAAATGGGTTTCAAGAAAATTCCATTTTATCATTATCATTATAATCCCTCCAGAGAAATAATATTGATGGTACGATTATAATATACCTCTAATGAATCATGGATAATGACATATAAAATACATAATTTTATAAATTCTTTTTAAATATTCCATAACTAAAAGGGGAAAACTTTTTTAGGTAACATTTTAAGATATAAAATCTTATAAAATTTGAAGATGGTTTTAGTTATAAAACCATGTAAACATATAATGGAGGATTAAATTTTTTATCTCACGTTTTTGAAAAAAGCAATCCATTCGATAAAAATTAAAGAAATGTTGTTTTTTAAACTTTCATAAAAGTCAAACATATCCCATAGGGGAGAAATTTGAAATATTAATTTCATTAATCATCAAAAGATAAATTTTGGTGGAAAAAATAATTTAAAGAATCATTTTAAAATAGAAAATAAAATTTTGGGAGTTTTTTTAAAAAACCAATCTTGGTAAAAATATTCTGACCAGAAAAGATAAATAAGGACTTTTTTTCATAAAAAGAAAATTTTATTATTTTAGTTAACAAAAGAATTGGAAATATACAGAATAAATTGATTCCAATTAAATAACTATAGGATAATAATATTTACTAGTTAGAAGAAATAAATATAATATTATTTTTACCAAAGTAAATTCAAGTATAGATATCTTGATGAAAAAAGAGTTTTCAATATAAACCCTTACCCCAAGTCCTAACTTTCTCCATACTCGTTCTAACCTAATTTATATTTAATTTAAATATATTATAAATCTTTATAATATTCATATTTATATTTATATTACAATATAATATTCATTAATTATTTGTAACCACCAATTGTTTAATAATTATCCACCAAAATCATTATTTTTGGTGTTGGGTTTTAGTTTTTAATTAATTTTCATGATTGATGGTTATTTTTGTTGATTTCTATTTAATGTTTAGTAATTTTAAAAAATATTATAATTTCTTAAATATCATAATTATTCATTATATACACTTATACATAAATATATTTTTAGTGGTTATGAAAAATAAATTACATCACTTCATGGAGGAAGTAGTTTTCACATAACCACGTGGGATGCATTCACAACTAGAAAATTAACTTATAACCATGGATATGAACCGTTGGTATAACCCCAAAATCCTTATGTATATTATATAACAATTTTTTTATGATTTATTGTAAATAAAGGAATTGAGATAGACCTATACCCACAGTTTTTATACAAACATGGATATAGGACCTACAGATTCTCTAATACCCACAAATTAACAAAAACTATGGCTAAAAATCTATACCAATAGCTATATAATACATGGGTACTGATTATCCCACTATAAAACCAATACCCATGGTTATCCAACACATGGGTATAGTTATTTTTTCATATTTGGAAGTACCACCTCTTTACTGCTCCACCTCTATCCAAACTCATGAACTTGTAAACCAATTATAACATATAGTACACATTCAATATAGTCCAAATATTTTATACACAAAATTAAATCAACTGATTTTAATAATTTTCACGAAATTATAAAAAATAAAACAAATATATATATATATATATATATATGTTTGTGTGTGTGTGTTTCCATAAAACCATTCAATTAAAGTCATTATACAAGTTCAATATGTCTCATTACAGCCAATTCAAAAATCGAGGGGTTCAATATCTTCCCAATCACAAATAGACTCATCCTCATCACCATCACCAAAATCCCCATCACCAATAGTATTATATGTAGGATTAATTCTATCATCATTAAAAACTTCATCATCAATAGCATCATCACCATCATCATCAACATAAACATCGACACCACTACCAACTCGACGGCCACTAGGACCCTCATTAGTATCACTTGTGACATCATTTAATGAACTCATTGATACCATATATGAATAAATAGTAATATAATACTATAATTCAATTTATTGATTTATAAATGCCATATATGTCTGAAAATTTATAGTGATCATCTTCTTTTAATCATGCTTTTGTGAGGCTATTTTGTTTCCAAAGCTAATTCTACATGAGCTCATTGTGGCTTTTTGGTCTTATAGGTTTAAGAGGATTTTAATGAGTTCCAATACCAATATGGGATTATTTTTTCCCTAATCGTAATAAGAATGTCTTCTGGTGTGCCACACCTAACACCCAACTCAAATGATCATTCGGGGTGATGTTGTCAGCTTCTTTTTTAATGGGGGCCTCTAGATAAAAATAATAAAAATATAAACAAGATATTTAATTATTAATTTAACATAAATATTTTAAATAAAAATATAAAAACATAAAATATATCATTGTGTTATTTAATTTACCACACTATCATATTTGTTCTTCATATTAGAAAAAAAATATTTGTTTTCAAGGCCCAGTACCTTAGATACCCATAATCGGTTGCTAAAACTGATATTGATTAGTGTAACCATATTCACAATATACAATTTTTTTAAAATTGAACAAAAATAATTTTTAATAAATTTTAAATGAATGAAAAATTCATAAATATCAAAATTTGATAAATAGTGATAAAAATTTCATAAATAAATTCTATTCATAAACACTATAAAATTGTATAAAACCATTATGAGCATTCTATAAATATATTATTTTTATTATTACAAAAAATAAAAATAAAATCTAAGTGAACACCCCCAAAATTAATTTAAAATGAATATCTCATATTTCATAGCTTACATAACATAAGGCATATTAAATTATCAGACTATCAGCTTTTTAATTTATTAATGTTAGAGATTTTGAATTATTTCAGGAAGATATATTTCTTGAAGGAAATCATACCATCATTAGTATATTGGATTGAATATCTAGAAGGATGAGTAATGGGATGAGTAATTGATGAATTTTAAATGGATTAGGTATTGAAATTTCAAAGGTGGGGTGTTGGGCCTATTGTTTAAGGATTAAATAGGGGAATTTGATGTTTTTTCAAATTTGTGGTAACTCTATATCAAATATTATCATACAATGTACGATTTTTTCTTTAAGAAGTGGATCAAATATGGTAGAATTTGAATCATAGTTCCTCTGGAAAGGATTCATGGGTATAATTTCCCATCATGGGTATGCTGGTGTCAATTTCAGAAAGGTGAATTTTAAATTTATAAATATTATCTCATAGTTGCAACAGAGGGTATCACGAATTTATGGACATGCTGTTCATTTTTGGTTACCCATTGCATAATTTTTTTACATTTTGGTTGATGAACCAGTTCAAGCATGAATTTTTTATTCCTTCTTTTGAGGAAATAATCTAGTAAGGATATCACGTTTATCATTGATACCATGAAGAAATTGGATGTATCATTCTTAGATAATCAATAATGGTTTTTTAGTGCGTTGAGAAACTATGAATATGTGTCTTTTAACTCTAGGGTTTTTATATGAGGTTATAAAATTTTATATTTTTTTGCGATGAGAAATAAATTGTATGAGTTTTTTATAATTCATAGTGTTCCAGGATTTTGGTGTAGTCGGTGTTTCCCTAGTATTGTTGTCAAGATTCTATGGTTATTTGGTTGGATAAGAGTGAATTTAATCGATGAATTTATGTTCTTTTATGATTTGATATGGTAAATATTTTCCATTTATTTAAACAATACATAAATTTTCAATTTAATGTATTTAGTTTGAAAATTATTTTCTTTACACCACAAAATGTAGTATTAAAATCAAATTCGTCTATGATATAATTGGTATATAAATTTAACATCAATTAATTTCAAAACAAAAAATTAATTATAAGGAAATTATCTTGTTTTCTTTCTTCTAAATCAAATTCTTCAATTCATCATAATTTTCTAGAAATAGTAATTTTGTTTCTAAGAATATTATTTTTAAAAAACATAATTTATTTAAAAATTTATAACATGATGTTAGTATTAACAGTTAGTAACAGGTTAAGGAATTAGGTTGATGTGATTTATATTTTCAACTTCAATATTCTATTTGGTGGTCGCTATTTGTGTAGTTAAATTTTTATTTGGTTGGTGTTTATTTTTATAATTTGGCTTTTAGGAATATTTTGTTTGGTAAGGGGTGGTGTCGCGGTAATGTTATAATGATGAGGGTAATAAGTGTGTAGAATATTCTTCATTTTTTTTAATATTTCTAATTTAAAATATATTCCCTTGAGTGGTTCGATCATTCTAAAGGATTTGAGATTAGATATATTGGATGGTTTTATTCCTATCAAAGATATATCACCCTTATCAATTCTGGTTTAGGAATCTTCAACGTATTTTTTTATTAATGTTGAAATATTTGATGTTATGTTATTATGAACAAGGTTATTTATCAACACCTAAATAGTTTTACTAAAGGAAACTTCAAAAATAGATTTCCCATGAAAATCTATGCATGATTGACTAGATTCGTGTACTAAAAACCCATACATAAAAGAGTTTCAATGATATATAGTTTTCATTATTAAATTAAAAAATACAAATTCATTGAAATTTAGCACATAAAATTTGAAGATAAATTATTTTAAACGTTCATTATAAACATTTTGAAATCACATTGAACCCTCATATTTACATTTATTCTTTATAAAACATTTCAAAAAAATATTTTAATTTCATTTAAAAATAAATCCCAAAAATAAATCATAATGAAAGGACAGAATAATTAACCATTGCTTCAATGTCACGTGAAAATGATAAATAAACAATATTAAATTTGGTTCTAACTAATAATCTTTGAAAAAGGTGGTAAATATAATAATTCAGTGATGTCACCCTAAAGAATATTATATTGGATCATACTTCCATGGGTATCATATGAAGGCTCATGTAAATAATTCCAAATTGAGGACATGGCCATTAGGTTGTCAATACTAATCATATTTACATCCTTGGTATGACTAATAAGGAAATTTGGAAAGAAAACCTCCCAAGGGAAAACTCTAGCATGGGAAACTGAAATGGTTTCTATCTCACACATCACACTTCCCCCAATGACATGGCAACGAGGAGTATCATAGAAATATTCCCTTAAAAATGATTGGTATTTTAGGGCATGCACTTATCCAGGACGAAGGAAAATCGTTAAATACATTCCATGAAAATACAAATAGAAGTTATCACAATCATTAATTAAATAATTAAAACATAAATCAGATGAAAACATTCTATGCTTCACCTCCTTACTCCCTCACCAGAATATAATCAACCACATCAATCTATGTAATGATTTATAAAGATGCATAAATATAAAAAATTCCTTCTCTATATCATAAGATTCCACATGCATAACATATCATGAGGAAAATTAGGATCTCACACTATTTTATGAAAACTAATATTTCATAAATGGATAAATATGAATTTATTCAAATTAATATTATAATTCCTTTCCCAAATCAAAAAATGTAAAAAAAATTCCCAATCCACTGCTGATTTTAATGTGATCAATCAATCCTTAGAACCTAATTGGATATCCAAACAACCTTTAATATCTCTATTGAAATCTACAAAGTCCATTATAGGATTCAAGATGACACTAGAATTAGTTAACAAACCATTTTAAAATTAAAACCCAAATTGAAATATTTATAAAAAATTAAAATACTCAACCATTTGGTTTAAAAACTAATTAATGAAGGGAATACATTTTAAAATACATGGTACTTATCATGAATGGGAACTAGAGTCCTCCCCAATGTGATCAAATGCATAGTTTATTATTTCTTCTTTTTTACTATAAATTTCATATAATACAAAAATTCAACATGAATGATTAGAATTTACTTTTATATGCAAACAATTAAATATTTATATTACCAGAAACATATCAGTCATCCAATATGTGATAATTTTATTAGGATGCGTTTTTAGATAGTTAGAGAATATAGGTACACTATCTAAATCTGAACCAACTATACTCTTCCAACCTATGTATAAATCATGCTTGTATGATATCCATAACTCCCCAATATCGGTCAACCTTGCGACCTTGGTAGCTTCACCATTGGTAAATATAAACTGATTATTCAATGAAAATTTAAATTCATATAAATACAATAATAATAAAAATATAAATTTATAATATTTTCTTACACATATCTGTGGCCATTCCTTGTCCATGATTTCATTACTGAGAAGTCTCCATGAAACTGATTCCACTAGAATGGTGTATTGGAACTTGGTTAAAGAAGTAATAAAACTTTTAAACTGCCTGGTATATTTACCTATCATCTAATTTTTTTCATTCTAATCATTCATTACTTTTTTTAGATTCTAGGCTTCCCACATAAGAGTGAGGCATGGTCACCTAATAAAATATCCCAATGAGTAAGTGAAAAGGGGAAAAATAATAATTAAGTCATAGTATGACACGATAAAATTGAATAGATATAATTCGACATAGTTATAATAAAAAATGATACATGTTTCTCAATAGAATCGGATGGATCTATGGGATGTCCTGAATCAGTTTCCTCTAAAAGATGTATATACTCCAATGAATCTTGGTGATACTCATGCACTAGAGTGGGATATGAAGGAAAATAATAATTATATCTTATATGGATAGAAGTAAAAAGTGTTTATATAGACATGTCATGATATGGGTAGTAGTGTGGAAGATACATGGAAGGATTTGTAAATGGTAACACTGGATCCATCCCATTAGATGGTGTATACATGGAATGGGAAGAAGAAGAAAACATAGATGATGGAGGAATTTTTAGGAACATCCATTCAAGTGATGTAGGCATGGTCTGGGAAGAAGAGTCTAAATGAGATGATAGTGGAATAATGGGTTGAAACATCCATTTAGGTGGTGTAGACATGGTATTGTAAGAATTGGATAAATGATATGGTGGTGGAGGCATACATGGGAACATCGTGTGGGATCCCATGGAGGATGGAATGGTGTGGCAGAGGGGTTTTTAATTTTCATGACAAGGTGGTAATGTGTAAGACGTGTTCTCCAACATGGTCTTGGATCTTCCCCACTTAGACCCATACTGGTAGGATGATGAGGAGTCAAATCTCATGCAATTGAATTTCGGTATAAAAGTTGTGATAATGAATATGATCATGTCATTATATGTAATAAATATAAAATTATTAAAATTATTATACTCACTAATGGAAGTGGAGAATCTAACCCATGATCATGCCTTTGTTGATCAGCATCAAATAATTTCATCCTTTGACCTTTTTTCATAATCTGTAGAAGAAGGAAATTTTTAATTTTTAGAAACAATTTTTAAAAATCATGCATAAAACATAGAAGTCAAATAATTCATGAATAATGTGAAAACATGTTTTAGTAAAAGATAATTTAAAACCATGTTATACATTTTTTAACAACTCATTTTAAACCCATTTTCCTAAATTGAAATAAATTTGGATAAATGTAATGAAAACAGAAAATATTGAAACATACATATCATTCCAATATAAAATTAAATTAATGTAATTGTAGTAATAAAATCCTGAGGAATTCATTTCAAGGTAAACTAATTTAACTATCAAACTATAGGGATTATTCTCTATATTACCCACCACTACTTCGAGTTCAAAAACAACTCTCAAAAAGGGACAATTTGAGTAATGAAATTCAGTATTTTGTTCAACACCAATTGTCTAGTCAATGGTTTCAATTTCATCCCCATAATAATTAAAAATATGTCTTTGGATCACATCATTAATGAAACCATAATCCGGTCACAAATGATATTTTACATAAATCACTTTTTTCCATTGATGCCAAAATTTATGGTTCATCAGTAGTAATGAATCGACTCATGTTAATAACTCTGAATCCAAAGTAATTAATAAATTTACCCTATCGTTTTATTTATTCAAATCGTTAACATTTCATCATAGTGACTTGACCTCGAGATTAGTAATCCAATTACAATATTTTATCAACATATCCATTGTAATACAAATCTTTATATCGGGGTCGATTATATGATGCATTCTAATAATAGTTTTTTATAGTAGTCAGCATAATTTCATTATATTGTTTTATCATTTTCACATATTTATTATTTGTTACAAATTTTGACCCATTTATTATTAAATATTTGCCTTCATAAACCAATGAATTTGTAAAAATATGATGCTCATAATTATTCAGAAATGGGGTCAATAATTAAGATCTATACAAGAAATATATATGAATAATACAAATAAATAGATATTTATTTATATTTAATTTATTTTAAATAATGGGCATACCTTTGATTTCAATTAAGAAGGATACTATGGGCTATGAAAATCCGATCTTCTATGAAAAGGAAAATATTGCCGAACTCTATTTATAATTTTTTTATTTTTCCTATATAAAATGTTAATAAATGTTTACTATATATTTGAAATGATGGAGTATAAGGGAACATATAAATATCAAAATTACTTACTTGATGTAGTCCTTGACAAACCATAGTTAATCAATACTATGCAATATGCCATATCTTGTTCTTCAAGGCTCAATGAATTCAATGCATATGAACTGGAAATTCCTTCTGTTTGGGGAGGAGATAAAAAGGATGTCTCAATTTCCCCATAGTTCTCATGGTAAATTTTTATTGGCTTGTTATGTATTATTCTCACACTAGTAAAGTACATTGAACAAACATCCATACATTCTAATGAAGTATAACCTCTCACAATTGAACCTTTATGATAATTATTCATTTGGACATTATATTTCATTGCTAGAATATATATTTTATTAGGTTACATCCACTGAGAAGAAATAGATCCACCAAGAAGAGTTTCTGTTAGAATATTAATTATTAACTGAATCATGCAGGTGAAAAAATGATGTAGGATTTTTTTCCAACTCACACAAAATTAAATCGCCTCATGTTAAATTTTTAACAAGAATGACTTAGATAATCTTTTATTCCAAGGTTATAAAAAAATTGAAAAACGAATGACTATCACCATTACATTATTGGATAGAAAATTCTGAATTTCTATTGAAATATATTCATGAATAAATATGTGATAATCAAGAGTTTTTAGGGATTTTAGTTTCAAATCCTATCTATTTACACTTTTATATATGTTGCTACTATTTCCCTTAGGAACCTAGATATTCTCCAATACTTCCAAAAAAATTGATTTTTCACTAACCGTGTCATCACATAAGAGGAACATGGAACTTTCCTTATGTTTTCACCAATACACACATGATGGAGTTCTAGCCAAATACCCAAATCCATCATGTACCGAAATTATTAGATGTCATCATTGGTATTTACCTTAATATTTATTATATTATAATGAAACATTTCACATCTATTTTTCTCAATGTGCATTAAGTCTAAATAATGGAATAACAAATTCATAGACCAATATGGGAACTCAAAAAAGATACATCTCTTTTTCCAATTTTATGTGGCTTCAATGTAAACATTCATTCAAATTTTGGAATTTATCTATCCATTATCTAATGAAAAATTGAAATATTTCAAATAATTAAGAACATTGGTTCCTGAAATATGGTGAGGTGGTAGTTCAGTGTCAATAATATTATCAAAACATTGAGGATTATTCATGAATTGATGATCAATTAGAAGGAATATTATATTCCCCATGGAACCAAAACAAAAATGATATTTATTCCTTCTTGATTGTTTATAATTCGTAAAAATAGGACATGATTGTTTCCCCTTCATGCTCCAACCAGATATCATTTCATAGGCATAGAGATCATTAATAGTCTTTAAAAGGTCATCACACATCTGAAATATAGTTTTTGAAGAAGAATAAATTTTTTAATACAAAAATCAATTTGATTCAAATAAATCAATTATTAAAGGAAGAAAGTAGGCAACATTTTCATTACCGGGTTTAAATAGTTTAGATACCAATATTCTCAAGAAAGTGAAATATTTTTTTCGTACACATCCACTGATGAATATTATAAAAATAAATATAATATAGAAACATGCTATGAGAAGTAATAATATGAAAAAATAGATTAAAACAATAATAGGATTGATCCAACTAAAAATTATATACCTAAACTAGAAAATCAAGATGTTGTGCAAAAAATAATCTACATTCAAATACATATTTAGTATGAACCAACTAATCATTACCATTAATTATCTGAAGATAATTTCATAATATATTGGATGATATTCTTGTAGACATTAATAGATTTTGAATCCTCGGAATAAATTGAAAGTGACACATTACATTCGGTGTAGTACGATAAGTTCTTCCATAATAATTTTCCTTCAATAAAGACATAAAATATTCGTTAAAATCATTATGATCGTATATTTTATTCAAAAATAAACTATAATATTTTTTAAAATCATGAAATTTATTAGTAGAAAATAAATGATTCATAATTTACATATATTCCTTATCAATATTTGAGGGGATATTTTCACCATCAGGAAGAACATATTTCCAAAATGTAAGAATATAATCAATGGAATTATTAGAAATTACATACATTGTTTTACTATTATATAACTGCATTTAAAAATTCAAAATTGGAAAATTTAGTACATTCGGCATATACTTGAGCTTTGGCATCATCCATTAAAATATTTTACACTCTCAACATCATCATCTGCATTATTTTCCACATGTGTATTGATATCATTTCATTTGTTCATTGGAATATCATCTCTCATATAATTGTGCAAAATTGGTAACTGATAAAATATAAAATTCTTCATAAAACTTCTTTCTTTTAATTCATGAACAGTATAAAAATATCTCTCCTCTTCATGGTGAAACTAAATAGAATAGTTTATTGGAAATTCATCTTTCTTTATGTAGTAGACAACTTATTCCTAGATTAACCATGTTATTACGACACATTTACAGAATGGAAACTCTATAAAACAATCATATGAAGCGTCGTTTAATGAAAAATCAAAAAAAATCCAAAATATTTTGAATCTCAGTTGAAACATGATCGGTATCTTACATCTATCTTCTATCCACTTATTAAAGGGAACAAAATGGTTTTATGATTAACAATGTAATCCAAAATTAAAAAAATCATATATTGTTCATTAATACATATTGAATAAATTTTTATTGAAAGAAACAACATTGAAAACAAGAATTATAAAAAAATGAAACATAGAATGTATTATAAAACAGAAATACATAAAATATAAACATTATCATCGTCTTCAAAATATATCCAACTATCATATTAAAAAACAAAAACAATGGACAAAGTGTATTTGAAGACCTAGGGGAAAGAAACCTAAATTTTAAATTATATACATATATATATATATATGAAAACATATAATATTTACCCATGTCCATGTGAAAAATATGCATATCCCATCTATTATATAATCCAATCATAAAAATTACATTGAATAACAATTATCTCATGGTATATATTTTTCCATACATTCGAGAAATGTGATGAAGCATATATGCAAAAATAATTTGTGTTTAAAGGTTTTCAAAACTAATTCGCTTTAAGATTACACCAAATTAGCGATGCATAACATTTAGTAAAAAAAATATGACCTTAATTTTTTTAACTTTATATATGTAAAGAAACCATTTAATTATATGAATTAAAAGTAACAACATTTACCAAATAGTTGATGAATTTTAATCAAAATTGAATTTATAATAAACTATATTTATTACATTGGCGGACCTAAAAAATAGTCTCAATTATTAGAAAATGGGAAATATATATTATGTTAAAATTAATACATAACCAGATATGGGTTTTTAATCCATGTGTATTCATATATTTAAATATTAATAATCAAAATCATCTATTGAATATTATTATGTTGAGTAGATAGATGAGGATTCAAAAAAATTATGACGATGTTATGCAAAATCTTTCTAAAAGTAAATTTTAAGTATAAACAAAAACTAAGATTTATATTATTCTAATATGAAGTTGTTAGACATTATTCCTTACACATTAACAAAAGAAACATAATAATTTTTCCTTTTGATCATCATAAAAATCACAAAAGAAGATGTGATGGAAGAGATCAAAAGTAGTTACAAATTATAGTGATTGGAAAATGGATTTAGGATGATGGAAAGAAGAAACATTATGAGAAAATTAATGGAGGATAATACCACATCATATATAAAATATTATAAATATAATGGGAAATCCAAATATTTTATGGAACTAGTTTTTAAGCATAATGGATCTGCAATAATTGGTGGGGATAAAGATGAAGACACTTACATAGAGTTTAGGAATTGAAATGAATTGAAAGCACGACTAGAGTATAATAAAAACATGACCTTGTTGCTAAATTTTTTAATGAATCCTATTCGAATAAAATATAAGATAAATAAAGAGTATCACATAAGTAAAACATTCAATTAATCAATTAATAAAAAAAATATAATGAGAATATCATGAATGATATTAAGGAAAAAACTTTTTCTGAAATAATATCTTCAAATTTATTAGAGGTCATTATTGAATCATTTTACACCTATAATAAATTGAATAAGAAAATATATAGCATTTTTACCTAAACATTGTAAAAAAATATTTATTATGTTTTATATAATTGTGATTTTAAATGTCCAAAAACGTGACAAGGATGTGATATAAAGGATGATAATATTTTATTAACCATTTCGATAGATGAATAAATATTATAAGGAAAACAAAAATACCTATAAATTACAATATATCATTGAATGGTTTTATTGGAAAATTATAATTCCAGAAAGAATATTTATGGAAATAATTTCACTTATATTACATGATACATGGTTAAAAGATATTGATTGTATTACGGGATTTTATTTCAAAAATACTTTCCATTTTTGTTCATATTTTATTAATTAAATGAATATATAAATCCATTATAATAAATTATGAGATTAATGATAAATAATCAATTCATAATAATGATATATACACAAAATCAAGAAATCAATCTACCCAAATAAATCCAAAACATTTCAGGAAAAATATATATACACAAAAATCCACACACACAACCAATCCAAGACACAAAACTAAAAAAACAACTCTAATTCAATATAAAATATACAAGAAAACATAAATTCATGAAAACAAATAACGTCAAAATGCATCTAGAAAAATCTAAAAAGGTTGGAATGTTTTTCTTCCTAGCCTCAACAAACACTAATAGAAATAAAAACAGTACTACACATATTAGAAAAAATATTCAAAAGACACTAATTTTATTTAGATTAAGATTAATATCATAAAAATAAATAAAATATAGGAGATCACGAGAGTAGTTGGTGGTCACCACTCATCAATCACTTAGGAGTTCGACTGTCCCTTGAGCGGTCATTGATCAATTTGGAGGATGCAATTTGGGAGTTCATTCATCTCTTGGGGAGAGGGAAATTAGGGAAAGAGATTGTGAATGGGAGAAGGCTTGTAGAGGCCGAATTTGTGAAAAAACGTATACAAACATTTTCCAAAGACTGTTGGTATATTCCACCATTTACGAATGGTTTTGAGAAACAATTTTCATATCATCATCTATACCCATTGTTTATTAAAAAAGTCAGCTTAGATTGGATCCTTAAACTATATAAACATAGTTTTCTTGAACTGTGGGTATAGAGGCAAGGGAATAGACCCACATTCATGTAGTGTTTTATTTTCTAATAAATTGAATGAAATAGAGGAAAATAATGATTTTTATTTGTATAATAATAATTATATTTTAAATTTTTGATATATTAATTAAATATATGAACATAATAAATCATGTGAGATGGTGATAAATAATTAAATAAGTCACATCATAGTGATGGTAGTATGTACATTCGCATGAACAACACTTTTATTTTCCATTTTATTGAAATGTGATTCTTTCTGGTTGTGTAATTAACAATACAAAATTTTAATATAGTAATTATAGATATTTAAGTATATTAAGATGGTTATATATTATTTAGAAAGTATTATATATGAATGGAAATTTAAAAGGGTTCGTATAAATATATACAACTTTAATGGATGATGTCCTTCGAAAAACACCATAAGGAATACATGATTAGTATTTTAGCAAGAAATGAACATATGGATCTGAGATAATGATGTTGGGAAGTTATTTGGGTAGATATTTTTAGATATAAGTGTATCAATTTGTGTATATATGTTAGAATATGAGGTTCTCTTTTATAAGTAATGTGAGTGTCGCCACGGTAAATACACACACCATTAAAATTATATAAATCCATATTCATGAGAAAGTGACATAAAATTACATAATAAAATATTAAATGATTATTTAGGGTGTAAATAAACTTATTTAACCATATTTATACTTTTTAGAGATATTTTATGCCTTATAGCTTTTTTTAACACAGTCACTAACCCTTTTATCCCCTACCAAGGTTACATGTTTTTCAGCATGGTAACTACTAATTATTGATAAAAATAATATAGCAATTAATTTTTTTGAATATTTATATGAATAAAATGTAATATTTTTCAAATATTTAATTCCATGACATGTTATAAATTTATTTTTATAATTAGTACACCAAACACAAAAAAAAAATTTAAAACTTTTCCTTTTAAGTATACAAAAAGATTTATACACATTTATTTCTTAGTAAGAATCATTTTAAAAAATTTAAAAAAAATCAATATATTATATGAATATTTTATTAAAATCAGTTATCACTCATAATTAACATATTATATAGACATAAAAAATTTTCATTTTTTAAAAATTCTGTTCTAGAAATATATATTTTTTAGCCTTGAAATAATTTTATCCAAATTTTAATTCATTTGTTAAAAAATGAATATTTGATCAGAAGTTTTTATATATAATTAAAAAATACATATCCTTTGGTTTAATAAAAAAAATATATAAATTAACCAATAAATAAAAAATAAAAAATAAAAACAATTTATGTAAACAAAACATTTTCATCTATCCATGAAATACAATACTAAAATTCCTTGTGATTTCCCAACTATTTCGTGAAAGTCATTATTTTATATTATTAATTTTAATTTATCAGTTTCATTTAATAATATATAAATTTTATATTTTCAATAACGCACTATTGACATGATTTTGGTGTTGTGGGCATTACAAAATATCAAAATTCTCAAATTTAATAAAGATTAATATATTCTAAAATATTGGCGTGTAATATTGTAGCCCTTTTTTATAATTTATCCAACTAAATCTAGTTAATATAATGAAAAAATGTAGAATTTTTTATCAAATAATATCATAAGGTTCCCACATAGATTCATCAAATTTATGGTTTTAGAACAAAACATTTACCATGTGGGTATACTTGTTCTATAATATTTTATTTTTATGATCACAGATTTATACAATTTATTACTCCTAAGAAAGTTCAAGCTCTAACAGTATAATCTTTGTGTTATGTTAATGTGGATGATAATATATATACATCCTCAAAATAAAATTATATGACACATTGTGATCCTAAGAGAGGTTTGGTGGAAGTTTTAATAAATAAGCTACCATACCTACTTGATCATAAATCTCAAGGAAAATAATCTATCCACGGATTAGTTTCCCCATCCATCCAAATAACATATCCCTTTCCCATGAGATATCCATAACAATATTATATCATCAACTTGAAATACAATATGTAATAGATAGTTATAAAAACCAATATTTAACCATCTCTAAGATGCACTGATATGATTTTTAATTCCTTTACCCTTTTCATTTATCTCCTCAGATTTTATAGGTCCCAATAAATTTTATTCATGATCTTCATCCTGGAATGTCAGAGTTATGAAATAACTTCCATTGAATTCTTAATATGAACACCTGTGAATCCTTAGTGGAATGCTATTATTATATGGAAATTTAACCACATGAATTTGTTCAGACCAACCACCATTGAAATAAAAATAGAAATATCATAACATATCTTCTTTTGATTTAATATTCCTTTTAATCTAACCATTTTTCTCAAGATGATATATAATGAAAAAATTAAACATTGAATTTAAATTATGTGAAATACTTTATTATAATGATATTGTAAATATAAGACACGAACAGATAAAATTGAGAGTGTTACACCATGTAGTGTTATCAAATACTTAGTCTATATTCCTTTAAATTGATCAATAAATAACTTATATTTGATCGAAATAAAATATGTTCAATTAATTAGGATGTTAAATATAAAATAAATATTTAGAAAATTATTCATCAAGGAGAGTGCTAGGAGGCTATCCATGGTGAATTTTTTCAAATTTTATATATTTTTGGGTAATGGTTTCATTATCTCTTGAGAATATTGACATTCAGTGTTAACAAGATGAAATTAAATGAATTAGGATATATAATCTGTAATATTCCTCTTCATAGGTTCTAAAAATAACTGATATTTAGGATCTATATACATCATTTTATTCCTGGTATGGATAGTAAATACCTAATATGTGATTTATCTAATATTCCATTCATCGATTAGATTATTTGTGGGACACAAAATCATTTATTATTTTTGGACATTCCTTAAAATTTTTAGTTGAACTTGGTAATTTACCTTACCTACCAATTTAGATCACTATCCTCTTATGAGTAATTAATATTCATATAAATTTATGATTTAAAATTTATCTAAACATTATTGGAATTATCTATTTCTATCATAATTTCATGATCTATTCTTTTAAAATAAATAAATATTATGTCCCGTTTAATCCATGTTATGGAAATATATAATGGGAATTTTCTATCAACGAATCATCCATTATATTTTCATCCACATTGTGGTACTATATTTAGTAGTCATAATTATTAATCAACTCTAATAATCTATTTAGTTGTATTATTTAATATTTATGTATGAATTTATAAATCAATTTTTTTTCCTAATATATATCCCACATTTTTTCCAAAATATAACGCATTGATAATTCACTATTTATATGTGAATATATCCAACCAGAATGTAATTATTCATGTGAAAACATCCCAACCACATCTTTCATGCACCAATATAGAGCACAAACCCTTCTCCACTATAGTCTAGTGTCACCCTGGGTGTACTCCCTAACCATATATTTAGTTCTCTAAAATTATTTATTCAATCCTTAGTCGAATAAATGTGACACAGTTTCATGAAAAATTTTATATTGAATTTTATAGATATGTAAAAAATTTCATGTAGTTTCTATAGAATCCAATCCATCAAAGAAAACAACGAATCATAGTCATTGGGTTTAGTCTAGGTTAATTTCCAGTAACATTCATATGTATAAGATCCACTTGTATTCCATCAGAAGTAATATACAATTCAATATTGAGGCTTTTTATAAAAAAATGCACAATTATTAAATTTAAGATAATGTTTTCCTTTTTCATAGTCTTAAATGAAATCCACAAATGACCATCATTTTCATCCTTACACAAGAAATATATAATATTAATCTAAATAAATACTACCAAAAATGGATAAAGTTATTCTATAAATGTTATATTCATTAGAGATATCAAAATATAAAGTGCATTGGTGAGTTCGAATGGTAAAAGAATAAATTCATAGTGAGAATAACTTATATGAAATTTTATTATGACTATGTCCACTATTAAGAACCTTAAATAATCATATCCAGATCAAATATCACCCACTGAAATATATTGATCTCGGATCAATTGATTAAACAGGTCATCAATTGAGGATACTTATTCATTATCACGATATTATTAAGTTCATGATAATACATGACTACATTAATTGACTCGTCTTTAATTTTAAAAACACAAAACACGTTCCCCTATATATGATGAAATTATTCGAATGAATCCCTTACCATGATTCTCTTATATTATATTCTTCTATTACTGAAACTCAACTGTAGTCATTCTATAGGGAGTCATAAAATAGATCTATAAATATTTTTGAGTTATATTGAAAAAACAATATCATGATTTGTGGGAATACTAGGAAACTCTTTAAAAATACATCCGCATATACCAAATAAATATTGATATAATAAAATTTTAGTTTCTCCTCAACCATTTGAGATAAATCCCTCCCATGAATAGGTTATAAGACCTATAAAATAGATTTATTTTATACAAGTAGTTCATGACCATTCACACATGGATGGATGATCATATGATGATTTAGAATATCAAACATGACATCCCTTCCATAGAAATTATTTTGGAATCTATATATAGAGGTAATATATATCCCTAAAAGGACATAAAATTCCACATGAGGGAATATAAAATTATTTTCATTAAGAAATATTGCAAAAACAATCTCGTGTAGTGTAGCTTTAGACTTTACATTTGAACATCAAACCATTAATATTATTTACAAATAATGCATCATATAATCATTGAGGTGGTTATGAGATAAACATATAAAATTAATTATATATTAAATTTTGGGTAGAGACTGAATCAGATAATGCATTTATTCTTCTTGAGCCAGTGATATGTGTACCTTTCACCACTTCATTCTGGTGGCCCACTTTATTTGATGTGATCCCATGAAATTTCCCTTTGTCTCCTAACCTAATAGGTTATTGATGTATATTTTTTCATTAAACCTAAAATCCATGTATTGGATTAAATGATTACCATAAAATTTGTATATTAATTAGTTTAGAGCGGCTAGTTATTTGGGTTTTTCTATCACTCCACTCATTTAATGTACTACGATCTTCATATCACTTTGTCGTTTATTTTCTATATGGACGTAATTTATTAAATTAAAACATTTTCAATTACCTTAGGTCTATTTTTATAATGATTCTTTCCACACATTTTACATTAAGAAATAATATATTTCTTTTATATAATGTTCATATTTTTATAATTTCCTTAGAAATCCATCTTTAACATCTTATCCAAAGAACCATGAAAATAATAGGAGTTTCTAGTAATTATTTCAACCTTTATATCAGAATGAATGATTTGTTCATAGATGCTAATTTATTTTATTGATAACTCATTTTAGTGGCTTGGTTTTTTGAAACTAAAAACTCAATAAATATTTCTTTTAATTTTTATGAAACCCCCAATCCGAATAAGGCCCATGTCGTAACTCTCCAAGCCCACCTTCAATAGGCTAGAGGTTGGGGACTAGCATCAGGTGGGAATATCACAAACATGAGAGGCCATAGAATAATTACTTATAAACATGCACACATCTCCAAGACTATACAATGATATAATGAAAAAATAACATAACAAGTATGCATGGATCCATCAAAAAACCCACATCAAGTTTACAAACAGAAGTAAGGGAATGTAAATAAGGACAAATATATGCCCACTCGCAAGATTCTAAAAGAAATCCAACCTAAAAGTACAAATATTTATTTTTTTCATGATACCACAAGAACCCACCTCGATGTGCCTAGTCTAACTAAGAATTGTTTAGTCCATATTTCTCTAAGAATCTATCAAAAGGACGATCATCTATAGAAGACCTGACATGTGTTGGATGATCCTATGAAGCTGGGAGTATAAGAATACCGATTATGAAATCCCAAGACCAAAAATCATACAAAAATGTAATACAATCATCTCTATATAGGTATATTTCAACAACACATATAACAATAATATCATGATACACTAAAAAATATTCATATAACCTAATGCAATTTCACCACTGTATTACAAACATAGGAATATATCTATATCGTTACACATGGAACATGTCAATGAGAACACACTCCATGAGTATGTCAGCACTGCCGATGTTCATTTGAGATTTAATTATTTTTGGGTGTCTTTATTGTAAGTATATATTAGAATTATAAAAAAGATAAGATACATAAATATGGATCAGTCCCATGGATAAGTGGTGTACCAACAATTAAATCATGAATATCATATTATGTTGAGTATTGGCACATGTGTACTATTGGTCATCATGATCCTATAATTCCACCTAGTGAATAAAGATGAATAAATGGTATCACTATATACCTCACATAAGGCTTCAAATAACTCTATCAAAGATGTCATGCTTAAGGGATAATAGTCTTATGTGTTTTTGGACATTCCACACAAACCCTCAATTAATAGTTATGGGAAATCCCCCTAATGAAATATGTCCATGATACAGAGGAAATGGGTTCCCTGAAATTTTTAAGAATTACATGATGTATAGTAATGGTACATATTGTGTCTCTTCAACCCCATGCCCTTCCCATGTAAATTGTGTGTGACCATGTGCAGGTGAAAGTACATGATGTGGTAATTCCCATGTACTTATACAGGTTTCCTATTACACATCATATCTTGTGTATGACAGGTTGATATCTATTAGTGAGGGAGTACATGACAGGCCTATTTTAGTGCACTCTTAGTCCATGTTAGTGCACACTCTGATGTAAACACTAATTTCACTACAGGGGACCACATGAATTTTTACTGGGTCACATGCCATGCGATAATTATATCTATCCTCTAACCCTATTTTATAGTATGATGCACCAAAATACCATGTAATCTCTTATTACTCTCTATGTGGAACTGGTTTTCCTAGAAACCATTTTGTATCCTTCCACGCACACCTACATTGCAATTTCCATTGATTTTGACGTTGATTTCTTCAAAAATCATGTATCTACCTTAGGAAAATGTTGTACCCATAAATCAAAGGGTTATATCCCTTCAATTTGTTTTTAAAACACCATCATTCATCATTCATCATTGTAGACTGAAGAATATGAAATCAAATATTCAAATCCATATGATCTTCAACTGCAAACATCATTAAACAACTAACATCTCGTGTTAATCAATGATATACTATATAAAATTGTTAAACCATTAAAATGGAACCCATTGACTGATTTTCATGTGGATTTTGAACCACTGGCCCAAAAAAGAATGACCATGATATTGGTTTAATCATGGGTAAAAAATACAAGAACAGTCATGAGGAACAGACCTCAATTGATGTTTGTGTCATCCATGATTTATTTCAGTTACAATGATGAATGAAGAGATAATAATTAATCATTTAAATACCATGATCCTTATTTCCTATTAATGGAATATTTTTTACATACTATTTCACATAGTACAACCTCAAATATTATGATTTCTATATTGTTTGGTAAATATTTACATAGCATGTAATCTTAAACATTGGATAAAACATCATTATTTGAAACTTTCTTAACATGCTTCTAATCTTCCATAGATTTTAAAAGTTCACAACATAACCTAGGTACATACATATGAAATGGGTGACTTATAAATCCCAATATGGGAATAAGAATGGAATAATTTAATACATGTTAGACAATAGGCATTCTAGTGGGGAATACAAGGTGTGAGAATCATAAACATGAATAAGAATACATTGTATAACATGAAAATCCTAAAGTGACATGGGAAATGTGGAAAAACAAAAAACACTTCCTCATAAACATATATCTAGTCTATCTAATAATATAACATGATAAAAAAAGTACCATAATGGAATCTAGTTCCCTCATTGTCCCAAGAGTAAGTCTCACGAGACTAAACATTACCCACTGCATTGGAGCACTATTTTCTTAGATCACATGTTACATCCATTTAATTATGGTCCATAAGTGTGGAATATAGATCATAAAACATGGATCTAATCATCATCATATTTTATACCAAGATCAATGAGTTTGGAATAAATACATGTAAGTCTCATTTCATTGAGTTGTAAATTTATAAGGTGAATACCATTAATAAGAAATGGTTATGCTATTAATTGAACAATTTTATTGACATGGAAAACTGTAGTGAAATTTATGATCCATAACAATGCCACATAAAAATCCGTAAAATGGGTTGATGAGATATAAAGTTGTCTCTAATCATTTGGACATTAATTATATAGTAAGGGTGATAGGAAATAACCTATACCATCATAATAAATAACTATAAAATACATTATGTAAAGAAGATACTATAATAATTTTAAAAAATGAAAATATCACTTACATTAGTGTGTGACACCAAATGTTTGGGAGGTTATTCTTGAGAGTGTGGGGTAAATTTTGTGTAATTATGATTTCAGAATACCATAAGTTTTTAATATGATATTTAATTCCTTTCTTAAAAATTTGGTTATCTTAAAAAATTATGAATAATTAATCAATGGAGAATTTTTTAATTCTGATTTCAAAAATAATATTCATTTTATCTAATAAATAATTTAAATAATTTATTTTTCAATTTTAAAATAAAATCGATATTTATTATGAAATGTTTTGTTTTCTTAACAGTAATAATTTTTTGAACCATTATAAAAATTACATTTGAATTCATAATTATTATATAATCATTTATATTTAATAAAAATTATTTAAAAAAAATATTTTTTAAAAATATTATTAATTTCAGGAATAAATTAATCCATCAAAATAAATTACATAATTGAATTATAATATTACCCAAAAAGATTTTTGTGTTTTTTTATATCAATATAAAATCATTTTTAATGTAAAAATAATACAATGATTATAAACTAATTAGTCTATAATAAAAAAATTAAATACTCCTATTTATGGGGTATATTTATATATCTCTTTATTAAACCAAAAATACCTCAATGATTATGGTGGATAATGTTGATTATTTCATGGGGTGGTTTATGGTATTTGTTTAGGGTTGTGATCCTGATAATTATGAACATATCTCATAAATGGTCACAATCGTGATTAATTTGTAAGATCTCAGCTTCGTCTTAGTCGAGGTAAAATACTAGGGATTCTATCTCCCTTGATAGATTTGATAAATGTTCTTTACAATGTACAATCCAATGGTTTTAGGCCATCACTTCCTCTATTAGTGTCAGTTGGATTTGATAAAACCGTATATTTATACTTATCTTGTTATCACTATTAAAAGAATATATTATCAACCGTAATGATTCTTAATGGTCATTTATATCCTATATGATATAATGAAACCTAATATGGTAATTTTTTTGGAACCAAGGATGTTATTTACTAGAAATGGTGTTTGGTTTCTGTTTTTTGTAATCCCTCACATGGAAGACCAATGTATGATTGTGGAGATTTCAAGTATATGGATCACAAAGTCCAATCCATAAGAATTATTCAAGGTGGTGTGGTTTCCTAATTGTTTTCAAAAAATTTACATTTTAAATTTTAGAGTGTAAAGGATTGCAAATGTTGTTTTACCTAAAGTCCTTATGGAAATATGGAAATGGAATGAGTTTCTAAGGGATGGGATTATATGAGTTTTGTTTTTCTAAGACATAAATAATTGTGACTATGTTCTCTGCGATTATGAGATGTTCATTTGTGAGAATTTTGAAAGCACGAATATCTGACGGAATACTTTTCGAGTGGATCATTTTAGTGGTAAAATGTATTTTGATGAATATATATATGGTAATGACAATCATTACAAATAGACAATATCCTTAGTACATTGAAAAGGGATATGTATCACATATAATTTTTTGAATGATCTGGAAATCACACCAAAAGATGCGGGGTTACACATTCGACCAAGCCTATAAATAATAGGACACCCCTCTCCTTTCCATACAAACAACAAATATAAAATTTGAAAAGACTTTGATTTCATGATGCAAGTGCTACTCCTCAAAATTTGGATTCTATGTGACCTTGAGAATTATGAAAATACTTCCCATGTCTTGACAAATTCCAATGATTCTATGTTATGGGTGCCTCACAATGACGGTGTGTTCCGCATTGGCTCAGTCTTATTTGCGAATGAATTTACTCCGAAAAGGAATTTTTCATCATGATTGTAGTGAGTTCTTCTAAATAATCCAAGCATTGTGCAGGTGTTTTCTCTATGAAAGACGGAGCTTTGTGAAAGGTTGAGCATTGCGAAGGAGTGATCATTGTGAAATTTTGAGCTCTGTAGCATAGGGTGTTTTGTGAAGGATATTTTCAAAGGATATTTTTAAAATGAATTTTTGGATAACATGATTTCAGTGGACATGCCATTCAGTGTGCATTAATTCTGGACAACAGTGAAGGAAGATTCCCATGATAATTCAGGGAGAATGATTTTAATGAAAACTTATTGAATTGAAATTCACATCAACAAACTAATATTGAATTCTCTCAAATTAGTCAGATATAGGGATCCAATGTAAGTAATCCATGGGACATAGTTATCATTCCCTGAAATTTTTTGAAGAGAGTGTGCCTGGCATAGAGTGATTGTGGTCGAACATTTGTAATCCAAAGCTTGTAAAGATGTGTAGACTTTTGTACAACTGATACACTATCAGCATATGGTCCTTCGACGTAGTCCTTTGTGGTTAACCATGTAAAATTATTTTTCCCTCTCTTTGCATGCATTTTTCTGACAGGTTTAATGGGTCCCTTCCAATGTGGGAACAAGATCTATCAGTTTGAAAGAAAAAGTTGACTATCTGACTCACCCCTCCCCTCTCAGTGTGTTCTACTATCCGTCACATGTGTTTTATATATTTATATAACATAATAAGTCATTCTATTAAATGATAAAATAAATTTTACATATAATAGTTCAGATAATTACAATTATACCCCTTAACAAATTTTCTTCAGTGAAATTTTCTTTTCACACACTAAAATAGATGTGGGTAACTCTTTTTCATCACATCCTTTAGTTCACAGATTATTTCATTAAATTTATAGCTTTTCCATATCAGTTTGACTATGTTCACTGTATTATTTTGTAGAAATTTGTCTCTGTGATCTATAATCTTTACAAACCACTCTTTATATGAGAGATCATTCCCCAATGTCACAACCTCTAGATTGAGTACATGTGACAGGTTTGGTATGTACTTCTTTAAGAGGGATATATGGAATACATAATGTACATGAGATAAGTTATATGGGAATGTTATTTGCCTGGACAATACTCCAATTCAATCATTAATCATGAATGTGTGGATGTATCTCGGACTAAGAATTCACTTCTTCCCAAATCCCATGACTTTCTTCCATATGGATATATTTTGGAATGACATGCCTCTAACAACAAACTCTAGATCTCCTTATTGATTTAGACCATATCTATTCTATGAAATATGTGTATCATTTATATTATTTTGAATTATCTTAATGTTTTTCTCAATTTCCTCAATTATTTTATGACCTACATGTTCTTGTTCCAAAACATCATCCCAACATACAGGTGTTCTACACCTCTTCCCATAAAGGTATTCATATGTACCCATATACTCATTTGAGAAGAATGTTTTATTATAAGATATCTCAGCCAGAAGCAGATATTTATAACATCCTTCAATGAAGTCAATTGTGCATGCTCTCAATAAGTCCTCAAGTGTCAAGATAGTCTTCTTAGATTCACCATCACTTTGGGGGTGATAAGTCATAATGAATTTCATCTCGGTGTTTAGATCATGTTGGAGACCTTTACTAAACATGGTGATAAATCTTACATATCGATCATATAAAATTGACAATGGTACCCCATGCAGCCTCACCACTTCTCTGATGTATATATATGCAAATTGATCAAGTGAGAAGTCATCACAAATCATAATGAAGTGTTTAGTCATTGTATAATGATCCAAAATAACTCATATTGAATTATTTCATCTTTCTATCTTTAGAATACCTATTATAATGTCTATGATGATTTTTTAGCATTTCCAAATAGGCATGGGTAATGGTTCTCTAATCATCTAGTAATTTTACCTTTCCACTTTCACTTGATGACATACAAGGCATATTGAGGTATATTCCATGATCTTATTCTTCATATTTCCCCAAAAATATTGTTCTTCAAGATCTTAATACATATTTTTACTTCATAGGTTAATGGGGAAGGTAGATCTATCTTTATTATCCAATATATCCTTCTTTAACTCATGATATTATCTTGACTAAAATCTCACAACTCCTACTTCATGATGATTGAAATCCTATGATTTCCCTTTTCATATGGTTTCCACATTTTTTCTGAATTCCCACATCAACTCTTTGATCATCCCTTATCTTCTCTATTAGAAACATTTGATAAATCATTTAATAAAGGATTTATGATGTTCAGTTTTTAATTATTCACATGTCCTTCCATTTTATGTCTATGAATATCATATCCTTCTCAATTATCACCATTGATAAATTTACTAGATCCTTTCTACATATAAAATCTTCCAATTTATTCAATTTACCATGATGGTAGTGTTATGATTAGTCATAGTCATTGATCAGCTCTAACCATCATTATTATGGAATATTCATATCTTTATATTTGAATACATAATTTAAATTTTTTTTATCTGAATATACTTTATTCTTATCCCCAAAGAGATAACGATTTAATTTTTTCAATGAAAAAAACATTGAATCCATATCTAGATCTTGTGGTGAGTAGTTATGTTCATGAACTTTCAGTTTCCATGTAGCATAGGCTATGAATTTTTTATATTTAAGTATCACATTACCCAATACCAACTTTGAAGCATTACTAAATAACCCCAAAATCTCTCAACTTGTGTTTAGAGTGAGAACAAGTGTAGTTATTATCATCCTTTTAAAATAAATCAAACCCTATTCTTATTATTAATTCCCTTAAAATTATATCCCATTATGGGTTATCATAGTTTAAGGGTTGGAAAATCATGACAAATTATTCAAAATTCGAAGATAATATCGAAATAATCCAAGGAAATAGTGGATATTTTTCATAGATGTTTTCTTATTCCATCCTTCAATTGAATCTATATTTTAAAGGTCCACCAATATCCCATGGATCTAATAATATTCCCCAATAATGATACTTCCTTCGACCAGAACTCACATTATTTTTACTTTTGGGAAATCTTTTCATTTGATATGGTTTTTACAACAATACTATGTTTCTCATCATACTCATCCATGCTTTTGGAGTATATTTCCATATTATCTATAAATGATACCAAGAATATTTCATCATAATATTTAAAGCCTCTATTTTTCATGTACATGGATATATATGGGGTATTAGTGAGTTTGAATGGAATTTCAATGAACTCACAGTGCCATAACCTTTTACAAATAAAATTCATGGGGATAAAAAATTTACACCCTAATCTGAAAAAACCCAACTACATATCTACCATAAGAAGTATTTTTCTCCAACTAGATAAACAAAAAAGTCATCAATATGTGGAATATGATACTTATTCATTATCCTGATATTGTTGAGCACATAATAATTATTTCAAATGAACATTGAAACATCCATTATCTTGATGAAGAAGACCGGTGCACCACATGTGAATAAATTTGGCATATAAAAACATTATCTAGATTCTAATATAGTTTTTTTAACTCCCCAAGTACCACATCATCCGTTCCTAAATGAGTATTGGATAATGCCAGTTCCCCAGGTATAAGATCAATTGAAAATTCAACCTCTGTTGTAGGAGGAAGACAATAAAATTCCTCGAGAACAACATCAATGTATTCCATCATAATAGGAATGCCTTTGAGGATGGATTTTTTCTTATACTCAATCATTTGAGATATATAATATTTCTTATAGGGAAAAAAAGTCCATGATTGAGATGTTTGTGGTAAAGAAGATGCATCCTACTCCTAGAACTTATATAGAACCAGGGGTTGATTTTCAATATGGGTAGTGAATTACTACTCAGAAACATTTATGTTAGCTCTATATAGGTAAATCCATGTATACACAAAATTTTATCATATTTCGCGAATGGTGTCTGAGAAGGATCATTATGAATTTAAAACCACAAATTGTTAATCGGAAGGAGCTATGTACTTAAAAATAATAATTTCACTCTTTTCCAATTTCATCGACAACTCAACTTCCATTATTTTTTGTCGTGTTTGAGAAGTTATAATAAAAATTTATGTTATGAAGGAATGCATAGAAATAGAATAAAAAAGTATGTTCTCTATTCATTAATTCATAACTATCATATGTATCACCACATAAATTTCAGGATCCACCGCAGTGATTGTGATTGAAAAAGCTCTCCCTTAATACCATTTAGGTTTTCAGTTTTCTATGAAAACCCTTGTATTAGTTCATGTGATTGAAAAGTGCCATAGTTCCTTATAGTTAATGAAGTAAACAATGCACTAAGTGTTGAATAGATCATTTCTTTCCTCATCACATTACTAGGTTTCTTCTGTTTGAAATCATTAGCTATGTGTCCTTCTTTCCCACACCTAAAGAATTTCCCCTCCCCCATTATTAATGTTGTGGGTTATTCATTCAATGTATTTTAAAAGTATGATGTATGAATTTCTTGGAACCATTAAATTTCACTATCATATTACCAGAATTAAACATCACTTTCTTTTTGTTTTCCACATGATACCCTTGATATTATTTGATCTATGTTTTAAAATTAATTGAACATCAAACAATTTTCTCATAGATATAAAATTATCAGATCACCATGGATTTTCATAAAGTAGTTTTTATCTGACCATAGAAGTGGTCAACATTTTATTTGAGAGCATTGATAAAATTGGATACATATTGTTCATATATTGGTATTTTTTCCTCATCCACCTGGATAGATTTGTTATAATTTAACTTGTTTTCAAGGTAATTCCATCCCATTTTAATATAGAGAGTTTATAAAAAATATATGGAGAAAAACATTTTCCATAATTCCTTCCACCCCACAATTTGTTATCTTGTTCAAGACTCTTATTCTAAAACAATTCCCACCACTAATCATATTCGCCTTATATAAGCGAAACATATATTAGAACCTTATATTTTTCAGAACATTGAAGGATGTAGAAGATATTCACAATGGAGATGATCCATTATTCAAAAATTATGGGATCAGATGACCCACTGAATAACAAATTCCATTATTACATAAAAGACCCCATCCAAACATGTTCTATCTTCGAGGGATTTTGGATATCCTCATGAAATAGCTTTAAATTTATACCCTATGTCTTATGAGATAGTATATTCACAAATATTTCAGTTCCCACTCCCATCGGGTTCGGTATCTCATTAGGGATTTCATCACCGTTATCATCACATTGATTTTTTTACATGATTCCGCTTATTATTTGGCAATTGGCTAGAGTAAATCGAGAATTAGGAATGCATATCGTTAAAATATTAACAACATAAAATGGAATATAATTACATTAAATAGATGACTTATAAACTAAATGTATTTCCTTTACTTATGAATTTAAATTATTCAATCTACGTTATTCATGATCTATTTTTGAACATATATTCTTATGAGTATTTTTTGTTCCCTTATAAATTGTCTTTAATTATATTATTATTTTACCAAATCATATACCTTGGTATTATAATAATAGGTGAATAGTATGTCATCTTATCATGTACAAGGTCATGAGGAGTTTGGCCTGAAACACCTTATCAGAGAAATTACACCAATGTACATCTGTTCTAGAACCACATATACATGTAGTATCTAGAAAGGGATGTATTTTATTGATAAAACACTTAAAATATACTTACCAAAATTTAGGGATGTTTTCTTATAATTATTTTTATCCCTTAGTCATTCTCTAGATTTTTTAATCTTAATCCATAAAATAACAGAACTTTTACTTTGATACATATTATAACCATTGTGCTCTTATTTCATATTAATACAGTATTTATTACCTGATATTTCACTTAATAAAACCTAAAATATTTATAATTATACTGTATTTTTGGATTATTTACATAGAATAACATATTTAACATGGGATGCAACATTATTATTGAAAACATCCTTAATATACTAATAAAATTACATGGCATTTAGAACATCATGGGAAAACATGGGTTCATACATAATAAAGGGGTGAGATATAAAGCCCAATAAGGGAATAAAAATGGAATAATTCAATACAGGGTATAAAATATCAACATTTATAGGGAATAAAAGGAGTGAGAATAATAAAATGAAGAATACGGTATGATATAACATTATAATCATAAATAAAATATGGTAAATATAGAAACCACACAAAACATTGTTTCATAAACGTAGTTCAAGGATAACTTCCTAGAAATAATGATTGAAAATTTCCTATGATGGAATCAGTTCACCTCATATCCCATGATGACGTCTCATGAGACTAATCATTACCCAATGCATTATAGGGATATATATTCTGGGTGCACCCATCACTTCCATTTCATTCTCATGCATATGTGGGCCATAGAGGAAAAACAACATAGATCCATTAATGATAATATTTTATTCAATGATCATGTAATGAGTAATAAATACATGTAGGCAATAAGTAAAAATGTTATATGTGTATAAAGTTTAATATCCTTAATATGAAATTTTTATGGTATTTATTACACAATTATTTTTAAATGGAATATAATTATGAGATTTTAGCAAAAAGGATTAAAAAATCATGTAATTGGTTGATGGGTTATAAAGTTGTATCTCATAATTTTTCAATAAATTGGATATAAATGTGGATATTCAATAACATATCCTATTATAACTAAATAATGTTAAAACATAAAAGGGAATGAAGATAGCTTAATAAATAGCATAAAGGAATCGATCCTTTACTTATAGTGTGACTCAAAATACATGGGATGATCTTATTGATTGATCAGGGGAACCATATAAGGACTCTATAGAAGGGAGGGAAGAATAACAACATCATCCAAGTATTTTTAGTGAAGACAAATTGGAGCTTTTTGAGTCAATAAATAAAATGAGTGGGGATTTCTATATTATTTCACATACGTTTGTTTCAGACTCAATAAAATAAAATAACCAAAACTATAAACCTTCCATCAATTTTTTACATTTTTTCAATGAAATAGGATTTTTTTAATAATATTATAAGTCTAGGGGCCTAAATAAATTATATAACTCCCTTTCTTATCTATAGGTGAGTCATACTCTAATGTAAATGATAATAAACACATAAAATATATTAATGGGTTTGGAGGATTCATAATGGAGTTATAAAAATAAAAAAACAATTTTAAAATATAATTATTTCAAAGATAAAACATATATTTGGTCATAGATATAATTAATTGTATTTATTACATCACATTTCGTACAATATGATGTCATAATATGAAAATTATTTTTATACGGTGTTTAATTTGTTTCCCAAAAATTTGACTGCATTGAAAAATTATAAAATATTATTCTTTGTGAAATGTCGAAATTATTATTCTGAAAATAATAATCATTTTTATCTAAATAATTTCTAAATATGGGAATTTTAGATTTTAAAATAAATCTGAAATTTATAAAAAAATGCTAGTTTTTTTTAAAATAAATGTTTTTGATCCCTTATAAAAATTATATTTGACATAATAAAAATTATATGATCATTTATATTTTTTCACCATTATTTAAAAATATATTTTTATGAAATTATTACTTTTTCACCAATCCATAAATTCATTAATTTATTTTTAATTTACCCAAAAACACTATTTGTGTGTAATTGTATCAAAATAAAATCATTTTTAAAGTAAAAATAATAATATGAAAATTTATTATTTATTTTATTAAAAGTAATTATCCAACAACAATTTATATTGTATTTATACATATACCTTTAATATACTATAAAACTCTCTAAGATTAATGTGTGAGATGGTAATACTATCATGGGGTGGTTTGGCAAACATGGTTCAGGCAGTGATCTCAATAATATTGAACTTCTCCCATAAATAGTTTTGATCGTGCTTATGTTGTTGGATATAAACATGAGATTAGTCAAAGAAAAAGACTTTTATAATATAGATCCCTCAAAATCTCTGATAAATGGAATTGATAGGGTATTATCTTACTAGGTGAGGTCATCACATCCCTTTTCTATGTAAAATGAATTTTTTAATACCCTATATTTTTAAATTAATCGTGTGATAACTATTCAATAGATACATTATCATAGTAAATTATTCTTAATAGTCATTTTAATCCAATAGGATATAGTAAAACCAAAAAATCTTATATTATTTCTACATCTATATTACATAATATAAAATATAATTAAATAACAAAAAAATATTATATATAACAGTTTGGGTCGTTACTAATCATAGTGAAATTCTCCCAATTTTCAAATAATTGAACCCAAACCAAATAAAACATGATATGAGAACGAATCTCTTTTTTGATTGATCATTGATCATCATAGAAATACCAAATGGGAAAATAAATATACATCAAAAAATTTCTTAACAGGATTTTTTATCACTGATGATGAATGATGTGGAGTTGTTGTCATTAGTGAAATCATCCAATCTAGTTACATAGTGACTATCAATCAATAATTTGGAGGATGTCCTTTTGAGAGCGATCATTCATCACTTTTTCCAATGGGTTTTGGGTTTTTTGGCTAACATTAGAATACCATTTTAACAATCAACTTCAGGAAACATCATTCGTCGCATCAAAAAAATATAAATATAATGATATATTTTAATTATTTTAATTATTTCATGCTCGGGCTAATATTTCCACAAACACCACATGCTAAAAAATGTTATATTGTGAAAAAGGTAAACTCAATTTCTGAATTTTTTTTATTCCCATATATTTATAATATGAGAGCTTCTTAAAATGATATTCTACCAGTTTAGAAAAAATTTACACAAGTGAAATTTAATATATTTGATACATTTGTTTCGGACACCCTAGTCCATGAAATCACACTTTCTCAGTGCCTGGTATCAAAAATAATCCATCCAATATCCAAAAATAATTCAAGTATAATACGTGTCATTAAATTCTCCCCACCTTGAGGATTTATGTCCCAGAAATCGAAAACATGGTCCACAAAAAGAGATCTGGGTAATGATCACAAATCATAACCTCCCCCACCCAAGTGATCTCATGGAGATTCCCATGATACCACCGAACAGACAATAATGGAATATATTTCCCAAGAAGTATCCTCTCTTATAAATCCTCAATCGTTATATGATACTCGGAAAAGGTAGATCCATTCTCGATGTCCAACTCACCCATGTCGAGAACATCTGATGGGTCATGCATGTATCTCTCATTTTCTACTCGTGGAAGAAGTCGATACCCATAATTAAAATATATATAGAGATAATTTTTACTCACACTTTTTTGTCTCTACAGAGTATTTGGATGGTGGCCTTGAATCTCAAGGTTATATTTCTTCTCCAAACAATACCCTATAATCCATGTAAAGGTGAAAACAATGATATTAAATGGCATCCCTCCTCAAACAAATAAGGCCTACATCATCTATCATCATAAGACATTTGAAGGATCTATATAGTCATCATCTACACATGGGGCGTGTAAAAATTCTATCTTATAGCATGTAAAAATTATTGGCCCATAATTACAGACCCTCCTAGGTCAGTCCCGCAAAGTTGTGACCTATAGTGTCTATAGTACAATGCCTTGAATGGTGCCATAGAAATTGGGGAATTCTATTTTATGTTGTATGAAAATTACACAAGAATAATGTGATCCTCCAAACTATATCCAATTTCCCAAATGAAAGCCCTATGTATGTCCTCTAAAACCAGAGTGGTCTGTTTTGTATGGCCACTAGTTTTTAGGTGAAATAATGTGCTTAGGCAAAAGTGTGTCGTGAAATAATCATGTATTCCCATCCATAACTGAAATTTAAAGTGAGCGCTATGATTAGAAATGATCATCAAGGGAATTATATGGATTTATTCTATCTCTTACAAATAATTTATCTCATTCTATCTACTGAATTCCACTCTTGGAAAGCTAAGAAGTTGGTTGAATTGGTGAGTTGTTCTATGATCACCCAGGTCGCATTGTTATTCATAGAAATATGTGGCAACACAACCATGATGTTCATTGATAACACATGCCACTTCAACTCTGTCACATCAATGGGTTGTGATAACCCCATTGGAACATGGTCCTCACCCATCTCATATTGGAATGTTTTGCATTGAGGTAAAAACATTGAAACTCCCAATCTTCATCCATAAACACCAAAACTATTCTATGATATCATGGTTCTTCTTTAACACACATGGATATACTGCCAAAGGTGATGTATTAAACTCTCCAAGAACCCCCCCCCCAAGTTACAGGTACTATCATGCATCATCTAAAAACAATGAACCGAGCCCCATCGCCATGAATTCAATTATGATCATTTATAGTGGATACCTATGTTTTTAGGGTCTCACAATTGATATCCCAATGATGTTCCTCCAATACTCACTATAAAAAATGGGTGGTCAAATCCATAAACTTGTGATACGATTATCTATCTCTTTCCACAAATCATAATAGTAATGATTCTAATTGATTTGATGCCTCATTCAGAAATTGGGAACAAGATCTCCTACTGAGATAACTTACTACCAGGACCCTCGTCATAAGAGAACATAAAACCTCTAAGTCATATTCATGGAGGAACTATATCCATCACCTATGTATTAGGTTAAGAACCTTTTGAGATAGGATATACATGAGACTATTCAGATAACAATATATGAAAAAAATCTATCCCATCAAGTAGTATTGCCACATCATTTGTGTGAAGCCTATCAATGGTAAAACAAGATCATAGGTGGAATTGTTCTATTATTGTGGTTTAAATAGATGTGAACAATAAGAATACACTACAGTCCTTTTTATCATAACACAACGAATCTATGTCCCAGATGAATCACATAACACTACATGATGAACACCCTCTTCTGGAAATATCAAGATGGGGTAGCTCATCAAACTCTTCCTCAACTACTAAAAACACTGCTAGAACCTCTCTCTCCACACAAAAGGTTCCCATTTCAGGTAAATGATATAATTAGTAATGATATACAAGATAAATCATGCATTAATCTCTAATAATATACTATCTCCACAAGGAAGATCCACACCTACATCATTCTATTTTCAAGCTCCCAAGATAAAATTGTCTTAACATTGGAAGGGTCCACTCTCACTCCATCTTCTGAGACAACATGTCCAAGATAGTGGACTTCCTAAATCTAGAAATTGAACATTGTAAAATTCCATTAAAGTAGGTTCTCCCATATTTTATCCAAAACCATTCTCAATTTTCTCATGTTCTTTTAGTCAAACTCCAAGTCCAATAGGATATCATCAAAGAAGATTACCATAAAACGGTCTAAGAAAGGTTGAACGATTTGATTAATGAGTCCAGTGGACACTTCTAGGGTGTTCATCATTCCAAATGGAACTAATAATTATAGTATCTATAGTCACTTCTTAATTTCATCCTCAAAGTATCATCCTCCAATAATTGCAATAGGTTTAATCCTAGTCTATGTTGAACCATTTAGAACCATAAAGAACCTCTAAACAATTAAAAGTGGTCATAAAACCATGTTAGTCAATAATTATTCTAAATTTTAACCTAGTTCAAGTATTAAACATCCACATATATTCTCAATCTCCCTTCCACCTTTTGGGTGAATGGAACTTAGGATTCCCATGGTGAAATGATGGGTCTAACAAAAAAACATCCACTTCATGTCCACTAACAACACCCTCATCGTGAAAATCTCTACGAAAACAATTTGATATGATGGTAAAAATATTGGGTTCATCCCATGGGGTAGGAAAATATTTATTTCTACCTCTCAGTAGGGTGTTAAACCTATAACATCGTTCCAGAAGTCCTCCTCATACAAAAACGCCATTGGAGGGAACTAAAAACTCATAACATCCACTACACCAAGGGTGAATCTAGCCAAATGAAGAGTAAATAGAGTCACCATCCTGTGTCGGAGTCCCTCCTACACTTCTTGGTTTTGTTTAAATTGAAAAATGATAACATTTTCCCATCACTACATATACACTACATCCTACATATGAAACAATCATTTTAGGAATTAACTACAGATAACAAATCCATACCAAAGATGGAATCGTAATGCCAAATTTTTGTTCTAGATACTTAAAAACAAAAAATCACCCCTCCATGAATTAGGTCATGCTATGGAAACAAGTGTGTGATCATTGAGTCATCTTCGGTAAGAGTCTCCATTTGTAAAGTTCGAACCAAGGGTTGAACCGGATTACCTAAATCTCAAAAAAGATATGTGGTCATAAATGAATGACTACGGTATATATTAATTATTATGACTTATAAGGTATAAAATGTATATATTTTAAATAGAATCATTCATGGGGCCTTTGGATCTTAATACTCTAGCACCTGTAGTTGTCCCTACCCCTATCATCTAGCTCCCTGAGCCAATCTTGGATCACCAGGGATTGGTGACGGCAATATTTAGATGTTACTACGTCCTCCAACTACTCCCCAAATCCTTTTAAATGTATTAAACCCTATAAATCTTCCTTTTACTACTCCAAAATCTGTCTCAGTCGCCCATTAAAAGGTCACCCACTCATCAGTATGTCAGTTTAGAAAATCTCATGGAAGATGTCCCCTTCAATAACCTGATTAGCACAGCCTCTCCCATGGAAAACTGGACCCATCCTATGGGACCTGAACAAAAATACTCTATCATTAACATCCTAAAATTTCTTTCATTTCCAGGTACCTAATTCTGGAATTAGATCCCTAATGATAAGGTATCTACTCTTTTGGGTCCACTACTTTAAACCAGAGGATGTAGTTTATCAAAAAAGAAACTATCAACAAAAAAAATATCCCCGGTACCACATCATAGGTATGAATTCTTAGAGAGATAACACTTGATCAAATATCTCTATGTAGTCCCCTCTCAAACATCTGAACTCGAAAGAACTAATCCTAAACAATATCATTATAGTACTTGGAACTGTTGGTAAACCTCAATGAACACATATCTACTATCATGTTTCAATGATGAAGTTGTATATTCTCATAGATAAATACATACTTCATCATCGCTTGAGAGAACTCTTCCCTATAATTTCACTCAAACTATTACCACACTAGAGTCACCACATTGCTAGACAAGGTTACTAATTCCCACAATCACCATCATGATTTGAAGATAAGGATTATCGCCAGTACCGCCATCTATTCTACTAGTGTCCAAACAAGATTGAAAAATTAGGTAACCGTCTAAACCAATTCCACATATACCTATAGTAAAGTCCCTTTTTGGAACCGGATGGGTCTACATCATTGAAACAATTAATGTATCTTAAGTAAGAACACCTCATTCACTTGTCCTCTGGGTGCATTTTTTTCTATACATGTGGTTTTATTAATGATTGACTACATGGATGTAACATCCCTATAACCAGTCCCGATATTAATGCCACATAACTGAGGGGTAAAACTAATTATTGTAGTGTTTAATCCTATCTTCCATACATCGTGGAGGCATACCAAATTTATATAATATGTATGTTAATCAATGAGTATATCTTGAGGTTTTTCTCAAATCGGACATGTTAACCACACCCCATTCCAATATTATGCGTGTACCATTGTTTTCCCTACAATAATTGTTTTCATGTAGTGAGTTGAAATGAAAGGGATTAATGTACTAGTGTATGGATACATCAGTCTTCACACCAAAACAACAGTCTTGAGTTGTATTATTGAACTCAAATCACTTAACATTGTTTCTGTAAAACAATTTCATATAATTCAGTCCTAAGTTATAACTGAATGCACTCTAATACCACCCATTCATTACTCGTATCAATGGGGCCCATGTCGTGACTCCCTAATTCTACCAACAATTGTTCAAGAGCCCACAAAAAGCAATAATAAGGCATACCATTATCAATGGAGGCCTTTATATCTATACATGAACATTCACACACTTCTCAAAGCCTATATAATTCTGAAATGTAAAATCAAATTAACAACCATGCATGGATACATATAAAAACCAACAACTGAATTATGATGGGAATTAGTGGAAAATAAATACGGTCAAATATAATCCCTCCCCAAATAACCTGAATGTAAGTTCAAACTAATTGTATAGATTGGGTCTAGTTTTAATATATAATTGGAAAACACATTGGAAAATATAGTCTCACTAAGCATAATCTAGTCCTGGTCCATCAAGAGCTCTGTCCAAAAGATTATCGTCTTCCCATGACATAACATGTGCTAGAAAAGCCCATGTTTTGTGACTATAACAATACCAAGTAGGACATTCCAAAACCCCAAATCAGGAAACAAAAGAATATAGTCATATCTACATAGGTATATCTATATATAATGTAAAATAAAAATAACAGGATATAAAAACAGACATGCATAATATAATTATAATTCACTACAACAATACCATCCTAGGATTTGGTCTTCAAGGTTCCACATAGTAATCATCTGATCGAACGATCTTCATGAGTCTTATATCACTGCTGACATCTATTTGAGAGGTAATTCTCATTGGGTTTCACTATTATAATTATACAATGGATGTCTACATAGCTAAAAATCATAGATTAGGATCACTCCCATGTCATTGGGTATAATAACAATTTAATCTAGATTAACCCACTATTTATGGGATCGACACATGTTTAGTGTTGGTAGTGAAGATATTAAGAATCACCACCTAGTGTATGATGATGAGTAAAGGATCTCACTATAGACCTCATTGAATGATCTAAAAAATTATATCCAAGATGTGTTACTAAATGGATCATTGTCTGATTTGTATAAATTGATTCCATACTGACCCTCCTTGAATAGATATGAGAACTCACCCAAACAAAACATGTCCCAGAAACAAAGTAATAGGGATCAAATCCAACGTTAAATAATTTCACGATGTGTAGTAAGGGTACATTCCATATCCCTTAGAAAATGGTTCTTGTCCATGTAAACATCCCATGTCAATGTCCATGTAAAATTATATGGCAATATGCTGCTTGTGTTCTTCTACTCATGTCCTGATACATGGCTTAGCCCATGTATGACCAGCCGGGCCATGTTCATGTGGGAGTACACAATTATTCATGGCCATGTACTCCCTCCTCATGTTTGTATACCCTATTAATAATACTCAATGCTCATTAGATAGGACCACACACTTTGTGACATGGTCACATTCCATGTTATACTTATCTTTAACCCAGAACCCCATCATCCTCTAGGTGGGACTCATACACTATGTAATCCTAGATCACATACTGTGTGCATTAGGTTTCCCAAGAAACCCTGGTTTTCACTTCCACGTCTTCCCACATCACCTTTGCTTCAAATTTATGCTTTGATCTCACTAAAAATTGGGCATATAGCCCTGATGAACCTCACCACCACCAATCTCTGAATTCAGGTCCATCAATCATTTCATAAAATAGTTGTATTACTCATTCTTCATTGCATTCTGAAGAACATGAAATTTGGTGTCCAAAATTATATTATTTTACCCGTCATCCATCATCACACAACCATCATAGTGTTTTGATCTGATTTCTACAATATTTAATCTTTGTTTTATGAAACATGTACCAGATGATTGATTTCTAGATGGATGTTGAACAATGTAAAAAAATATAATGCTCATGAAGAAAAAATAATTAAAGGGGACAATCAAAAGAAAAATCGTGAGGAACAAACCTCAACCATTGTTTGTATTGACCTTGATTTTTAACCCTTAAAATGAAGAATGAATATATAATTTTTAATCATAAGGAAATTATCTTAATTCCCAAACAATCTAACCCATCCCAAAAAATGCATGATCTACAGATCAATCTGTTTGTTGATTGGTCATTGTTTTTAATAGTAGTATAAATGGGGATAAAACAAGAAAAAAACATCTTATCATGATTTTTTTTATCATTGATGAAGAAAGAAGCTGGTTTATTATCATTTTTCAGATCATTCAATTTATTTTCACAGTAGTCACAAATCCACAATCTGGTGGAAGTTCATCTGAGAGGGATCATCCAATGTAGTCTCCAACAGCTCTAGGGTTATGTGGAAAACCCTCAAAATCTATCATAACATTATAAAAAAAATAAATTCCAGACTATGTATCAAGGAAATACAAATAAAATAATTTCATTTAATTTTTCTTCATTTTACACCCACAGTGACTTTTCAATAAACTCATCACTCCAAAAAAATTAATGTTGCTCCTTTGGTAAAAACCACATTATAAACTCAACATTTCCATTACATTTCTGATCTAGGTCCTCATTTGGAATTGATTTTACCATTTCAGGAAAAATGTGGTAAAATAATATTTAGTATATGTAATATATTTCAAACATCAATTTCGGCCACATCGAGCCTTCGAATCCCATGTCTTCTGAGCCACTCGTATTTGAAATAATCCATATAATATTGAAAATATAATACATGTAAAATAAAATTCATTACATTCAATAATAAAACTAAAAAAATACCTCACAAGTCTTGTGAAATATTTTATGTAAGTACCAATCTATTCATCAACATTTTACTTAACTGAATCAATTCCCTTCCAATTGCTCTCTGAAGTGTTCAAGAAATTTAATTGTATAAAAATAAAATCTTAAAATAATTCCATTTAATATAGTAAATTTATTCAACATTCTTTATGATCTTAATATGATTTCACTAATGATACATATCACCATTATAATGTTAATAATCCATGACATAATTAGTAATATTTGAGTAATTAGTAATAGAAAACATATTTTTAATGTTATTAACCATTTTTTAGTAATTAGTGGATAAGATGACCCACTAATGAAAGGTATATGTTTCTTATTAAATGAATCAATGGTACATTTAACCTTATTTTTTTTAGGAATTACTTTATTATTTAAAACGTCGAACTTTTATTTAGGAAATTAAATAAAAACAACAATCCCCCCCCTGTTGTTTAGTTTCTCAGGTGGAAAATCCATGAATTATCTTACCCATTCATTTTTAACAAGATTAAACCAAGTTACAAGAATTTAATAAATCTATAAATCATAATAAAATTATCATGCAACATTAATCAATGTGAAGAACCATTAAATTATGAAAATCATTCTTAATATATTTTAAATTATGATACCTTATTATCAATATACAACACTTTTGATTTATAATATGTCACTCTCAGTTCATGTTTTTTTGTCTTAAGTATATTCCTCATAGTATTTATACCCTAATCACTATAATTAAATAAAAACATTTGTAATACCAATTGACGTGATCATATAAAAACATAAAATCTTATTATATAATTTTTTAAAATATTTAATAACATTCAAAATAATACACATTTGAGGACAATAATCTTTTTGTTTCATTGTTAAATATGTACTTAATTAAAAAAAATACATGAAATATATTCAATATATCAATAAAATATCTTCCCAAAAAGAACCCTTCATATATATATTGAAATTAAAACCTTCCTTCATAACCTAGATATATAGAAGCGTAATAATGGGTGATCTCAGATTTATAGAAAGGGTAATCATTTATGATATCAATAAATGGTCATATGTGTGTATAGTATAATCAAAATGTAATGAGATAATGATCATAAAATTTGAAATTCATAACCATAGTTCTATAGATGTAAAATTTTTTGTTATTTCAGAAAAACTCATAATTTAATTCATATTTCAAAAGTGTTTGGAATCATCAATAATTAATCATGATCAATTATATCATATCATAATAATAATAAATATGTTCATTACAAAAAATAATTTTCAATAAATATGAATAGAAATTGAATATAAAGGATAACATCAAAGACAATCACTATATAGTATTATTGGGATGACCACATGTGTACCTTCTTTGAAGTAGGTAAACTACAAGTGTGCTGACAGAGGCCTGGGATAACCTCTCTTGTTCATTTGGGATTCAGATTGACAACTATGTAACCATTAGATCACATAAGATATAATAAATTATAAAATTTATTACTGTAATATAAGGATCTAACCATCACCTAATTATAACCAAACATATACGATCCATACAATCACAAAATCATTCATTATTTCATTATACCTTTATTAAACAATGGGAATTAAATCAATTTCAGGAAAATTCCCATTGGAAAACTCTATCATAGGACATACATAGAAATAAATTAGTTGAAATAATGAAATTATATCCTAGGAAACTCTTAATATTTCAAAAAGGATGTGGACAAAGATTAAATACACTTTTATAAACGTAGGTGAATTATTCTTTATGAAACAAATTGAAACAATCATTTTTCTATTTGATACATTTTAAGAATAAAAAATGTATCATAAAATTTGTATAGATTTTTCATTTTAGAAACATTGAATCCAATATTGGAACCATAAAAACAAATAAAGGTCATAATGGTGGGAAAATCCATTCATTTAGAAAATATTAAAAATTTGTTATTTTTAATCATTACTAAAAAGTCAATCATATCACGTATAATAGTCATTATACAAATTTTTTATTAAATATTTAAATTTAAAGTCAAATTTTGATTAACATGATGTTAAAAATCATTGAAGAATAGAAAAAGATAGCATTTTATATACTCTAAAATAATAAATTCTTCGAAGAAACATATTATCGACCCCAAATGATAAATAAATATGGTTTTTATTAAAAATATTTTCTTATGTTCTGTGAACTAAAGAATAGGAAAATAAAAAAAATACAAAGAAACCATAGAAATTATTTTCACGAAGAAAATTTATTTTTTTATTTTTTAAATATCATATAATTCCTCCAATGGATATTCAATCATAATGATCCCCAATAAAAAATATCATTGAAATTTAATCAATAACTGAAGTCCTCACTAGATTCAAACATGATCTATACTATTGTACAATAAATTTCAATGTATGATACTTCTAAAGAGAAAAATATTCATAATTATAATACCAAATATGATTCAATAATTATTTTTAATAACACATTTATTAATAAGTCTTTTCTAATAAATAATATTATTGGTATTACATATTTTATTTTTCATACATATTTTAATTTCAATGTTCTAGTACATACAACTTTTCATAGATTCATCATATATATATTCTCATTCCCGAAATAAATATCATATAAATAAATTATATACACTTTTATATAAATACATTTAAATTTATAAAGAAAAAATAAATTACAACACTTATAAGATGGTGTATTCTTCATGTACGCCCATGTGATGCTCTCATATTTTAATGAAATTAATGAAAAGAAGTTGAATAATAATTTATATTTATAGAATATAAATAATATTATAAATATCATATACATTTGTTAAATATATTCAATATAAATTACATGTGATTCAATATTGTAAAATGAAACATGTCACTTTTTGGTGATGGATGTCTACATGTACGCATGAACAAAACATTCATTTTATATTGAACATAATGGACACAAAAAATAGTTATAACATTAATATAAAACAATAAGTGTATTAATTATAAATATTTATCTATAAAATATAAAAATAATCATATTAAATATATATATATATATATATTTATATTAAAATTTTAATATAATATTTTTTTAAAAAAAATAAAAAATCATGAAAAATATCAGTTATAATACAACCCTTTTTATTTGGATAATTCCCTTTTAAAAACTCAATGTGCAATATTGGATGTATTTTTTTGAATACTATGACTTAAAGTATTGTATATTGATTTTGATATGGTATTTTGATGGATCATGGTTGATCTATGCTATAAAGGTGGTGTTGAAAAGTGGGAAGTGGCTTTTCCTATTTAGAACTTATAGGATTGGTACCCTTGTAAATACGCTAAATGTTAAAAATTAAAATTAATATTCATGGTAATGTGAAAAAATCTGTAAATTTTAGAATATAGGACATATTATGGTCAAAATACACTAATCTAATCAATTTTATACATATTTTATTGATATCTTAATCCTTATCTCTAGGGATAACCCCCTTATTAACCCTTATAACCCATACATTGGTGGCACAGTTTTTACAAAGGTAATTATTCAGTATGTATAAAAAGAAAATTATTATTATCAATTTTGTTGAATATAATGATTCCCAATATACAATCCATTTTAATATTTTCAATTCCTTGATTTGGTACAAAGTAATTATTAAATTATCACACAAAAATTAATGAAATATGTTTTTAGAAAATTTATGTTTAAGAATAATAAATTTATTTCTAATTTATAACATGATATAAATAATTATATTAATCATTAAATATTGTATATATTATATTATCAAAATATTTAACAATATTCAATAACCAATATTGATTAATTTAATTTATTATCACAAGATCACATTACTCATATAAAAATGTTTTGAAAAAATATTTATTTCTACCTCAAAATGATTTTATCATCATTAATAATCATTTAATAATAAATTTACGAATAATAAATAATTTTTATACATATATAAGTAATCATTTTTACTCATTTTAACCCTAATAATAATAAGTAGTAAAAAAAGTAATATGTTATAAAATTAATGTTTGTAATTTTTTTACTAGATAATATTTACAAGAGTAACATTAATTATAGTTTATAAAAAATAATTGAATTATTTAATTTATTTTAACAATTTATTTTTATCAATTTAATTTATATATATATTAATTTTATATTTTTAATAATGCATTATTCTATTAGGATCGGCGTAGCATGGTTTATAATCTATCAATCACATAAAAATTTATATAAGATAAATATGTTCTAAAATATCATGGGGTAACAAATATTATATGTAATATATAAAATATATGAAGACATAATTAATTATAAATTGATAAAAATTAATATTCTAAACACCTTATGTTTAAAATTGATATTTTTTATAAAATTATTTTTATTTCAATATTTATAATCTTGTAAAAGATAAATATATAAATTTTATAAGTTAATGTTGATAAAATTAACATCCATTTTGAATATATAATTTAAATATTATCTTAGGGTGTATGTTATGGATTTTTTTGAATAGCTTAATTTGTACCTGAATAGTAGAATGTAAATTTTTTAAATATTATCATTTTTAATACAAAAACATGATATAGGAATTGAAAAAATATATATGAAACCTTTTTCCCATAAATATTTTTTATAGAGTTAAATAAATCATAGAAAAATATAATATTGAATTTATAAGCCTATGTTTCAAATTTTACATCATAAGTGATGTTTCGTTTTAAGAAAAGAACAATAATTTATCCTCTTCATTAAATAATCAATTTCAAGGTTACATTCATTTTTTATTGTGTTAAAATTTAACAAAATAATTTTTTCAAAATACAAATTAATTTTATTATATTCAATTTTATACTTGATTTTTTTATGTTCATTTTTTTTCTTAAATAGAAAACTTTCTTGAAAATTTATTTTTCATAGAAATTCGTAAATTTATACAAAAAATCCTTTTATCATTGATATACATTGAATATTGTAAAATATATGATAAATTTTGTGTTAAAATATTCATATTATATAATATGTACCATTTCATATATTATCCAAAATGATTAGTTACCGTTGTAAGTGTTCTCCTCCAAGTTAGTGGTTAAAAGAGTTAATAAGGGGTTACACCACTAGATAAGACCACAAAAAACAGCTAAAACATGACTATATTTTATTTCCTTAGAGGATTTATACCATCCATTATCCTCTATTAAATTATTTTTTCTTTTTTGGAACTTTATTTGATTATGACATTGATTTTATATTATAAAACTAATAATTACCAAAATGTGACCCTCTTCCATTTAGTAATTTCCCAAGAAAATGATATGGAAAATAATATATTATTAATGGTTAAAGACTATAATATTTATGAATAATAAAAAATATTTAAATTCTAATTATAATATTTATAAATAGGTCAATTATGAAACATTCTTACCGGGGTCCACATTGTTGTTGTAAATGTAGAAGAAAAATATAATAAATGATATTGAAAATATTAAAATTGATAATTTATTGATGAATTAGTATATTAAATGAAATTTAATGATAGATGTTAGATATAATTGATGATGCGAGTTTATGTATTTGATCTCCATTGTTATCACTATACTTTAAAAGTAATGTTTTCAGAGTAGTCCATAAAATGAATGTAAATTGTTTTTAATATTGAACTATATTTTACTAATTAATTTAAAAACATACAAATAAAATATTTATAAAAGTGTATTTGAAATAGTCTATATAATATACATGGTCTATTTTTGAGTCATTATTCATTTTTGAAACTACATTCTCAATCATCAATGATTTAAATTTTTTATAACACTAATAGTTTTAACAAATACAAAGGGAATAAATATATAATTTAAAAATAATAATAATATAATTTCATATTTATTTAAAACCACTACCCAAATATCTCAACATATATCACATATGATGTCACCATTCCCCTACTTTTAACAAAAGACAATCATTCAAAGGCCTCAAGACTAATCAAAAAGAGGATTTAAAAATAAAAGTTAATCATATTTACCTATCATTTTAGGATTAATTCATTTTAAACCTCATCCAAATATTCTATAACCCGATTAAAATATCAATATCAGTATCAATAGTTTACATAAATATCATTATATTAATGGAACAACCATAGTATTCTACATTTTCATCTGTTGGAGAATGAAAATGGTTTTAAGGTGTATGTGTTGACTAACTCCCATCTAGAGGAAATATATAAATTTTTAATCACAAAAGAACATTTAAATTTATAAATAAGGATTATTGAATAAATATTAAATATTATAAATAATTATTACACTTTAAATATAAACCATTATATAACTTCATTATATTAATCCCATTAAAAATGACAAAATTTCTCATGTGTATTTGCAGAATAACTCCTCCATTAAGTGACAATATTTAGTTTTCATGTCCTCCTCCAATATAATGTTAAAAATGATATATTTAATATATAAATATATATTTATTAATTTACTTATGTAATTATTTTTGGATTATGGTATGATAAATTATTATATTCCTTCATTTCATTCAATCCATTAATAAATGAAACCATCACCCTTGTATATCTTTGGAGTACAACCACTATGAAATGATATATTTTGCTCTGCATGTCATGACCCATCCCCATGGTCCAATTACCTCACTACCCCATTCCCACGTCCCATAGGCCATGAGATGGTGACTAGCGCTGAGTTGGAATACCCCACAAGTGGGAGGAATTTTCCCATGTACCTGTACACAAGCACCCGTCTCCAAGAAAAAGTTCTGGAAACAAAACACTAAGAATACATGAATTTATACTACTACGAAAACCCACACTGAGAAAAAAGTAAAAACATAATGAAAAGGGGTTCAGTTTACTATCCCAACAATAGAATAGAACGATCTCCTCTAATCAATCTATCAAAACACCTACCTTATGGGAAGGAACCGAAGTTATCATATGTCGCTATAGTGTAACTCATTATTAGATACTCCCTCTACGTTCCCCCTATGTCTGTCCAACTAAGGCTTATATCAATGATTTGGATTATCTAAACAGTACAAAACACATGCAAGTGAAGACCATGAATATTTGAGTAAAACAATAATCAATAAGGATCCCAAACCACAATGGTATTCCACTAAGTAATACAGAAAGTAGAATACCAAAGAGGTACAAGATGTATAGCCTCTATGAAATACAGTCAAGTGAGTCACTATATTCCTTCCACACTAGTATTTGTATATGTCATATATATATGACAAAATTCAAGGCATATTGAAATCCCAAGAGACACACTCTAGTACTTCGTATGAGACACACTATGCCAAGGAACCAGAGACACACATCATATGAGACACACTCTGAGAAGGAACAAGAGAAAAACTCCATTTAGTACACACTCTGTGTGGGTGTAGAAGACACAATCCATATGACTCACAATTAGTGTGGGAGTAGGATACACACTAAATAGGAAAAGGACTCCATCTTTTCATAAGATATGCACTCAGTAGGAGTCACACTTCATGTGGGTATAAGAGACACACTCTGGGTAGGTCAAAACCAGCCACTAGATTCCTCTCTTAGCGCACACATTATGGGATCACCAACTCCTCATGCCAAAAATTTCATCATCCATCATCCTAGAAAACTACAGTCGACTATCCCCAATGGACCACCACCTCACAAAGGTCCTAAATCTGCGAATGACTTGTGAAATGAACACATGGTTTCAATGTTTCTGGTATTTTTTTAAAAAGGGGATAGTTGTTTTCGAGTCATGTCCAACCCAAACCACTTGACCTTGAATTGGCCCACCTACTGTAGACTGGACCACTCGAGCAGGGCGGTTCGGTCCACCCAGATGAGTCTGTTCTCGCATCCCCACCTAGTCAATGCAGTCAGAATCTACGTGACCTTCCCTTCCATGGTTGCCATAAGGTCCCACCACGTCTCAGTCAATGTGACACCCCCAATTTAATTTTTGTAGTAAAAATAGTTTTAATTTTTACTTTTGGATCAATTTCCTCATTATATAAGAAATTACCGCAAAAAATCAGTCATTATTCATTCAAAACACTAGAAATGGATACATGAAAATAATTCCAAAATACCTTAAATAACAAAAAATCCCTAAAAGTAGGAGAATCATGATCACTGTTTGACCCACATCACCACAAACATACCCTGAATGTAGTGGATTGCTTTTGGATCTACCACGACTAAGAACATTATTACCAGAACCACAACAATCATACTAAGAGTTATAGGGATGAAGAGAACCATCTTATGTGTCCCAGTGATTTAAGTTGTAATACCCTAATCACGCATTTATAAGACCTAAATTTTGAAGGCTGAAATTTAGGTGACCATTGAATTTAGAATGGCTATAATTATAGCCATTTGGTATTGTAGTTTAATTAATTGTGAATGTAGAAAATATTGATGTATTTCAAATATACGCTACATTCATTAACTCTTATCTATATTTTATGATATCAAAACTTATTTCAAGAACATTCCATTAATGATTCAAATATTGTTGACAATTCTTGTTTTATAACTTGATCTCTTGTATGAAAATTATAAATATTTCTTTCTGAAATTAATATTTAATGATTTTTCTACATATAAAATCACCTTTAAATTTATCAAATGATTGAGTGCTTTAGAGTCCTATCATTGAACACATTTAATTGATATTATCTTTAAAAACATGAAATTTGAAACCATAACATTTTGGTACATATGTCCACTTTAATTCAAAGAAAAATATGTGTTTTGTTTTTGAATTTGATAACATTTTATATGAATACTTTTATTAATAAAAAATTTATATAGTGTGATTTTTGTATTTTAGACATCCAAAGTTATGAATATATCAAATTTTATTAAAGTACATATATTCTATTTTTTTCATCAATGGTTTTTCTCAAAATTTGGTTAAAACAATATTGACCTAATTGGAAATCCCTTTATAGATCGGTCGAGGGAGGCGGCTCACACAAGGTGGATGAGTCTAGCCCTCAGCTGATGCCATGGTCGGTTGAGCATGGGTACCCCGAAGGGAGCACGGGAGATCAGGAGTGCTTGAGTGCGCCATAGAGGTGTGAGGATGTGGTGGAGAATAGGTAGTCTGAAGCCTGCGGGGGGCGAGAGCCCATGTGTAAGGATCCCTTCTGTATGTGATGTAATTTATGAGGTGATTATTGGATCCTCGGGCTTATAAAGAAGCTGAACGTGCCACCCCAATTCGATTTGGGATGTTTTTTTGGACAAAACGTGATATGGGTCATTAGATGGCTTCTCCCATTATCTGGGTCGTCGATCCTGATCTCACCATCAAACCCCAGCAATAGCAGAGCACTACAATGTTTTTATGAGTCGTTTGATCAACATGATATCTAATCTCAGTTGTTTACTCTGTTTTGAATACCACGACTGGCCTCATCCGTCTGATCTTATTCAAGATCTAATCTCGACCATTCTTATTTTATTTAAATCACAGGCTCCTCCCAGCCATTCGATCCAAACTCAAGTGATTTGAATCATCCATTTATTCCCCGGTTTTCTCGTCCACGTCATCTTCCCCTTCACCCTCAAACCAGGGGCCACCCACTAGTTATTCCTCCTTCATTACATTCATCTTCTCATCCTTTGTGTATTCCATGCTATTTTATGGTATCCTGGCCTTCACTTCTACTCACAAGATCCTCCCTAATCTCCTTATTTTATTTTATTTATTTTAGTTTACATTCATTTGTTTCAGTTTTAGTTTTCCACAAGATTTATATCTTTGTATGTATTATAATCATCTTTTGTTTTTGAGATCTCTCTTTAAGAAACATGTTGGGTTGTTTTATATCGGTCTTGTTTTTAGTCTTTGTTTATATTTTATTTATGATATGTTATATATATGAAATATATGTATACTGCCCATATAAACCCTATATATTTCACCTGAAATTAATGTTTTTCTTCTTCTCTATGTGAAAACATTTCCTACACATCCTTTTTTCACTCCTGAAGTCTGGTAAGGGATCAACTTTTATTGTTTTCATCATTTTATAACTCTTATATCCTTAGGAATATATGGTTCCATATTTATATGTAAATGAAATTTTATATCACTTCTAAATCTTAACACAAGTTCGGTTTTCTAAATGTGTTTTTGAGTATTCAACACATAGAAGAGGATTCATGCTCCAATTTCTATATGTGAACCTTTCTTATCTACTTTATTTTCCTCATGGATATATGTATATATATATTCATCTTAACCCATTTTAGAATTTCAAAACAAAAAGTATATATATTCATATATATACATATATACACAATAAACCATTTCTGGTTCTTGATCTTTGAATGGTGATATTTTGTTTTTAAGTGTAGTTCTCAAAACATAAAACGCATGCAAGTGTTCTAGTTCCTCATGTTTTCTTTTTAATTATACCCTTATTTACAATTCATGTATGTATGGTTATGTGTAAAAGTATATATAAATATATTACAACTGAGATTTCGCAAAAATCTATCCTTATTGATTTAAATCATGGTTATGAAGAACACAACAACTGAAAGAATTTATTAAATCTTGTTTTGGGTTATGCAGATCCCAAACATACACTGTATGTATATTAAAACCCTTTTCTCCATAATTTTCAAAACCACATGAATACTTTTCAAACTTTATTTCTCATGTGGGTGGAATAATGGTTTTCATGTTCAAGAATAAATACACATTCATGCATGAGCTCACATGTTTAGATATTTCTTTTATGTGTGAAAACTTTATAGGAAATAATCCATACATTGAATTTCAATTGTTTCACAAGAATTATTATACACCGTTATGTATATATTTTAATCTTTTAATATAACAATTAAAATTTCCTGTATTAAATGAGACAAAACATATATAAATGGCTTAGAAAAGGGCATATTCTTAAAGGTTTAAATGAAAGAGTTGTAAATTCATGTAACAGCCAATTATTTTCTTTGTACTACTTCCTATTACATATGCAAAAGTATCTTCTTTTGTCTCATGCACAACACCGTTAAATATGAAACCAACAATTCTAGTCTTTTTACATTTTTGGCATGATCCATTCCAGTTATAAACAAGTTTGTAAAAAGATTATGGAATAATAATTTAAGTATAACACCCTACGAATATGAGATCTTTCTAAGACATATGAGGAATGTATTGGACTTGAAATGATGTGACAAGATCACCCAGAATTATACAGTGTGCCAATGTATAGGGTAAAGTGATGAAGTCTCGTGATTTAAGTGAAATGATGCGTGAACATGATGCTAGCTTTTCCCACAACAATGTGTGGTAGTTAACCATGATTATGTGGGGTTTCTACCCATATGGCCTTGGTGCAAGGGTATGAAAAAGTCCAGAATTATACATTTCTTCATTATGGACTAGTAAATGATCAGCCAAGGGATTGTGGACATTTATTAAAAATCTTGTATGATGACGGAATTGAAGTCATAAAGCATAACCAAGTTTGAAAATGGAAAGTAACACAAGGGAAATATATCAAATGATAAAGTCATACGAATCTTTTTTATTCCCTAATGAATCATGATAAGAATTATTATACTCTCATAAATGATTTCGGGGTTGGCTTGACTAATCTATGAATTAAGAAAATCTCATTTCATACATACACATGCGCACTCTAATTCATGTTTTTGATGAAAGCATATTTATCTTCTATAAAAATGATATTTTGAAAAAAAAAATCTGCAAGTAACCTCAAAAAAATATGGATGGTGTGCCTTGAAATGCAATATCTTCTTCTTAAGAAAATGTTTTATATTTATTTTCACGGTGGATGTTTTTAAAATAATTTATTTCCTTTAAATGTTTTAAAACCCCATACTGGGCATTTTTTATGCTCACCCTACATTTTAATTTATGTTTTTACAAGTTTTAATAGTTTTTCCTAAGACTTAGGTGATCTTTGTGATGAAATTAATTTGATGCTTAGCCCTATAATGTTTTCAAAATAGGTGATTCTATAGCGTCTGATTATCCAAGAAGCTAAAACGAGACGATGATCTATATATGGACTAGATGTGCAATTTTTTTGTAAGCCTGTTTTTATGAAGAATATTACACACCATGTTTTAGGAACCGATTTCGGACTTATGGGGTCTGCATCCTGACAGGTGGTATCATGGGATTGGTTTAGGAAAACTATGGAAAATTAGAGAAACCATAATTTAGTTAATAGCATCATGCTAAGAATGATCCCTTTCAATATTTCAGATGGCTAATGAATCACACCTTGGGTCTCTTCCAACAGAAGTATTAGATACTATAGTGGGAAATTCATGTGTGGAATACTATGAGACATTTTAAAATATATGTCTGTCATGAAAAACCATCTACGATGTATCTGATTCTCTTTCTGTACTCCAACTTTACCGAGGAGCAAGCCTCAACTATATTTTTATGGTGCCTGCCCAATTTCGGTTATATGTACAACAAGAAAAAATACATTGAGGGTTTATTTAATTGTTTTACCCTAGCTAATAATGCTTCATCTCGAGAGGACATCCAAGAGGATACATAAGGGGGTGACCTCTTAGCAGCATATCTTTGTCAAAATTTGACCTACGGTCTCTGGGGTCAAGTTATTGACATTTTAGCTCTTAAGGACGAGCCTACTCATTTACATTATCGACATATAGTTCATGCTGATGTCTCCCAACTTCATACCTTTCATGCCTTCCTCACTCGGAACCATAGATGTCCACATGGGTCTGATCCTAGTTTCCCATGTTTCATCTGGACACAAGAGATCGATACATTTGGAATTTCCTTAGGGATTCTTTTTGACTGGGAACCCGAGAAATTACCAACACTAATAGTACCTGTGAAAATCCGTCACAATGTTTATGTAACACCTCGAGTTTTCGAACCATGTTAAATGAATCATGTTATGTTTGATGTGTGGTATCTTATTATTAATGACTCTATGGTAATCTGGTTATTCTTTACTAAGTAAAACATGTACCTTGTTTTTTGCATATGCAATACGTGAGTTTATCGATCAACCTTTTATCACTCCCTACAGAATTGCTAGAACCCATAACCACTAAGACATGTTCAGAATACTACTACCCTTTTCCAAAATGAACTTTTCTTGAAAATGACTTTATAAATTATCTTTTAGCCAAAAAATCCTTCGGACCTACCAGGGAAATCATCATGTTTATCGCCGCATAGCAACTACACAACTAGAAGATTATAGGCAGAGAGGGGAGTACCATTAAGGCCTCTTCTTTTTCTTCTCCTTGTCTAAGAACTACCTAGCCCTGGAAAATTTTTATTATGCTGCCATGGAGGGCAACACCTGAGCAACCTATCTATTCCAGGTCCTGAGTTTTAGTATGTATGGGATGCCTTGTGAATTTTAAGTGTTCAAAAGAGAGGTGGTCTGAGAGATTTATATACGGGTAGCTCACTCCCAAATCTCTAACATCCACACCTCCCATGCCGCTCTTTAGAAAACCAAATTCTTTATGCATAGGATTGACCCTAACTATTCATGGTGTATATAAACCAAGGAGATCAAGGATCTGGGTGTTAATCTGAGGATCCACCTAGAAACATCAGTAGATTATCCTCCATGGCGGTCCTGGTGGAGGGGACCTCGAGCATAAAGTCTCTCTCAGTTTTTCTGTAGTTTCTTACGGGTGTAATAGAATTGTGAGGGTTCAATTCCTTGAACGGTGGGATAATGTGACACCGCAAATTTAATTTCTATAGTAATAATATTTATATTTATTACTTTTGTATATATATCTTTTTTATATAAGCAACTCTGACAAGAAAAACAAGACTTTATTCGTTCAAGACACTAGAAATGTATACATGAAAACAAGGCCTAAGGACCATAACTAACCAAATATTCCAACAAGTATGATAATCATGATCACTGGTAGACCCCACATCACCACAAACATAATATGAATGTAGGGCATTTCCTTCGGATCTACCATGACTAAGAACATTATAACCAGAACCGCATCAATAGTACTAAGAGTTAAAGGGATGAAGGGAACCATCTTCTATGTCTCGGTTCTTGATGTTGGAATACCCTAGTCACACATTTATAAGACCTAAAATTTTACCATTTCCATTTAGGTGACCATTGAATTTACAATGGCTATAATTATAGCCAATGGGTATTGTTGTTTAATTAACTATGAATGTTGAAAATTTTGAAGTATTTTAAATATACATTACAGTCATTAACTCTTATATATATTTTATGATTTCAGAACTTATTTCAAGAAATTTTCATAAATGATTCAGATATGTTAGACAATTATAGTTTTATAAATTTATCTTTTGTATGAAAATTATAAATATTTCTTTTTTGAACATAATATGTAATGATATTTCTACGTATAAAATCATCATGAAATGTTTTAAGTGATTGAGTGCTTTAGAGTCCCATCATCTAACACATTTAAATGATATTATCTTTTGAAACATTTCAATTGAAACCTTCATGTTTTGGTACATAAGTCCACTTTAATTCAAAGAAAAATATTCATTTTGTTTTTGAATTTAAAAAAATTTTATGTATACTTTTACTAAAAAAATTTATATAGTTTGATTTGTGTATTTTAATCTTCCATGTTTTGAATAAATAAAATATTATGAATGTTAATATATTCTGGGCCGAGGGAGGTGTATCACACTAGGTAGCTGAGTCATGCCCTCATCCCAAGCCAAGATCGGCCGAGCATGGGTACCCTGAAGGGCACACGGGAGAGGAGCGCTTGAGCTCACCATAGAGGCATGAGGCCACGAAGGAGAATAGGTAGGCCGAAGCCTGCAGGGGCGGGAGCTACTTTGTAAGGCTCCCTTCTGTGTGTGATGTGATTTCATAGGTGAGTAAGGGATCCTCGAGCTTATAAAGAAGCCACACACACCTCCCCAATTAAATGTGGGAAGTGTTTTTTTGGGAGGAACACGATCTGGGTGGTTGGATCACATCACTCGCAATTTGGGTCATCGATCCTGATCTCACCTTCAAACCCCAGTGGTCGCGGAGTGCTACACTATTTTTATGAGCCGTTCGATCAACAAGAGATCTAATCACATCCATTCACTCAGTTTTAAATCCCACATCTTACCTCCTCTGTCAGATCATATTCAAGATCTAATCTCAAACGTTCTTCTTTTTTTTAAACCACATACTCCTCCTAGCTGTCCGATCAAAACATTAGCGATCTGAACCGTCCATTTCTTCCCCGGTTTTCTCTTCCGTATCTTCTTCCCCATACCTCTCAATACAATGGCCACCAGCTGGTTATTCCTCATATTTATTGTGTATCTTCTCCTCCTTCATGTATTCCACATAAATTTATAGTCTCATGACCTTGCCTTCTATAACAAGATCCTCCCCGATCCCCATTTTTTAGTTTAATTTCATTTGTTTTGGTTTTAGTTTTCCAGAAGCTTTATATATGCCTATATATTATAATCACCTTTTTTTTGAGCTCTCTCTTTAAGAAACATGTTGGGTTGTTTATTCTCGGTCAAGTTTTAAGTCATTGTTTATATTTTATTTATGATACGTTATATATATGAAATATATGCATACCGCGGATATAAACCCGGTATTTTTTCACCCAAAATTATTGGTTTTCTATCTCTCGGTGTGCAAACATTTACATCCCATCCTTTTTGTACGCCCGAAGTCAGGTAAGGGATCAACATGTTATGTTTTCATAGTTGTAATACTCTTATATCCTTCTGAATATACAGATCCATATGTTTATATACATGAAATTTTATATCACTTCTAAATCATAATGCAAGTTGGGTTTTATAAATGTTTTTTTTGAGTATTCATCACATGCAAGAGGTTTCATGCTCCAATTTCCATATGTTAGCCTTTCTTATCTACTTTTTTTTCACATGGATATATGTATATATAATTTCCTCTTAACCCATTTTAGAATTTCAAAACAAAAAGTATGTATATTCATATATATATATATATATACAACAACCCATTTCGGTTTTATGATCATTGAAGGGTGATGTTTTGTTTTTAAGTGTTGTTATCAAAACATGAAACACATGCAATGGGTCTAGTTCCTTATGTTTTCTTTTTAATTACACCCTTATTTACAATTTATGTATGTATGGTTATTGGTAAAAGTATATATAAATATATTAAAACTGAGATTTCACAAAATGCTATCCTTATTGATTAAAATCAAGGTTATGAAGAACATAACAGTTGGAAGAATTTATTAAATCATGTTTTGGGTTATGAAGATCCCAAACATACACTCTATGTATATGAAAATCTTTTTCTCAATAATTTTCAAAACAACACGAATACATTTTGAATGTGATTTCTCAAGTAGTTTGTATAATGGTTTTCACGTTCAAGCATAAATATACATTCTTTCATGATATCACATGGTTAGATATTTCTTTTATGCATGAACACTTCACCATCAATATTCCATTCTTTTTATTTCAATTGTTTTACAAGAAATGCTTGTACACCATTAAGTTTATGTTTTAATATTTTAACATAAAAATTTACATTTCATGGATTAAATGAGTCAAAACATATATACATGGTTTGGAAAAGGTCACATTCTTGAGGGTTTAAATAAAAGAGTTGTTTTTTCATGTAATAACCCATTATTTTATGTTTAATAGTTCTTATTACACGTGTAAAACTTTGTTCTTTTAGCTCATGCATGTCACCATTAAATATGAAGGAAAAAATTCTAGTTTTTTTACATTTCTTGCATGATCCATACTAGGTAATAACGTGTATGTAAAATTATTAATGAATAATAATTTAAGTATACGAAATTATGAATATGAGACCATGGGAAAACAGATGAGGAATGTATTGGACTTGAAATGATGTGACGGGTGTTCCTGGAATTATACAGCGCTCCAATGCATTGGGTAAAGTAATGACGTATCATGAGTTAAGTGAAATGATGTGTAAACAAGAAGCTAGATTTGTTCATATCTATGAGTGTTAGTTAACCATGATTATGTTGGGTTTCTACCCGTACGGTCTTGGTGCATAGCCATGACACAGTATAGCATTATACATTTCCTCAATATGGAATATTAAATGACCAACCAAGGAACTGTGGATCCTTAATTAATAATCTGTTATGATTATGGAAGTGAAGTCATAAGGAATAACCAAGTGTGCAAATGGAAAGTAACACAATGGGAAATTATTTAATTTTAATGTCATACGAATCTCTTTTATTCTCTAATGGATCATGATGTGAATTCCAATACTCTCAACAATGCTTTCGGAGTTGGATCGACTAAGCTATGAATTATTCACATCTTATATCATACATACACATGCGCACACCAATTCATGTTTTTGTAGAAACCCCAGTTCTCTCATATGAAAGTGAACTTTTGAAAAACATTTCTGCATGTATCATTAGAATATATAGATGGTGTGGCTTGAAATGCAATATCTTCCTCTTAAGAAATTTTTTTTTCAAGGAGGTTGTTTTTAAAATATGTAATTTCATTTAAATGTTTTAAAACCCCTTACTGAACATTTTTAGGCTCACCCTATATTTTAATTTATGTTTTAAAGGTTTTAGTATTTTTCCCAAGCATTATGTTCTCTGTGTGATGACATCAATTTGAATTTTAGCCCTATTATGTTTTTAGAAGAAGTGATTCAGTTGCGTCTGATTTTCAAAGAACCTAAACCAAGACAATCCTATGTATTGGGACAAGATGGTCATTTTTTTGTAAGCATGTTTTTATGGAGAAAATTGTACACAATGTTTCAGGCATCAATTTCAGACTTCTAGGGTCGGGGTCATGATAGTCATGTCCACCAACGTCCTCCCTTCAGTGTCCTTAGTCACTTCCCATGAACTCCCATCACATCTCATTAATGAACACCACATGCCCCTTCTGCAAGCATGATCTCACTGGACCACACCCGTCTCTACTACCCTACTTGTGATTCGTGCCTTTGTGCGCCACCACCAATGATATATGTTTTGCAGACCTCCTCATCTTCTCTAGTTCCACATTCATTGAAATGGGGAAACTCTTTATGTCCTTGGGTCTTCGTCTTCACTGAAGCGGCATCCAAATCATCTTATAATAGCTTAGGGGGTCCAACCATATTTGGATCCTCTCGATAAATCATGGCGAGTCCACAAGGGTCAGTTTGGTGAATAACACACGAATAGGGTAAGAGAAAACACAAATAACAACAGAACGATGAAAGTGACCTTTTTCATTTCATCCTTCACTCATCCAATTACAAAATGGGGTATGAAATAATTAGGACAATAACTAAGGTTCAATCCCTTTAAATACCAATGTCTAACCATCACTCGAGAACAAAAGAACTGTGGATCAACCTATTCATGGGTTTTTCTGAATTTATCATTTAACACAAGAAGATGAAAAAATTAAAAAACACAACCCCTACCTAGTGTTTTTATCGATCAGCGAAGAACCTTCATTGACATTGGTAATCCTCCCATGAGTGATTTTGATTTTTCATCTCATCATACTTCTTCATTATCCAATGAAATGTTTCACCAAGACTCTTCTTATCTATTACTTCTATGAAAGTTTTCAATGTTTTTGAATATAATCCCATATCCTTGTCACGATATTAAATGAACAAAACTCATTTCAGCATCATCGAGCTATTTCAATTATCATAAAATATATGATTCCCCATTGTGTCATTGGAGGGCCGATGCGAAATCTAAAAAAGAAATAGAATAAACCATTTTAGTTAATTTTATTCTCTTTTAAAACATGAAAAAATTATCTTCTATATTTGACCCATGTCAGTCGATGTTAGGACATGTATCAATAAAAACACCACATTTTATACTCAGTGGTTGTCTTGGATTTCCAATATGATTCACCATTCATGAGTTATTAATATTTTATGATAATATAATTTTACACAATTATTTTATTTACGGTTTCATCTATTTCGTGTTTTTACACTAAACACCCACACAGACTAAATTTAAGCCACACCTAGGGTAGAACTCCCATTCTAAATTCAATGTTGCCCTCATAATTTTTATGCATGCATCAATTAAGAATTTATTCCTAATTTTCAGGAAACCCACTTATTCTCTCTATTAAAAACAAAATTTTTTAATCAAATCCTTCTAGCCACACTGAGCCACTGAATCACACGATGTCTCGGTGCATGGTCATGGAATTTCCAAAATTATTTTATTAAAATAAAACCATAGAAACTACGAGTCATCAAATTCTCCCGCCCATAGGTATTTACATCCCTAAAATGAAAATCTAGGTCTACCGAAAACAATTTGGGTACAAAGATGGAATCTTGGCCTCCTAATGCCATGTTCTCCCTAGAAATTCATGTGCTTCCATAGAACATGCACCGGATTAATTGACCGCCCATGAAGGATCTAATCCTAATGATCCTAAATCTATACTAGGTACTCAATAAATGATTCCATATTCAATGTCATGTGATGAATCATACATGTTTCTCTTCATTACAGACCCAAGGAAGACGTCATGTACCCAGTCCAACTATGTGGGTAGATCCAAGAAGTACACCACCTCACCAAATCAAAGAATTATCAAGAAATGGATAATGAATGTCGTATATAGCTTCCTATCCCAACCAAATATCTATATCCCAAAAAGATGAGAGACACGAAGGAACACATGGTCTCTATCATCAAACTATAAGGGTCTCTTTCGCCTATCAATAGAGTAATTATGATGAATCTTTGTAGTCTTAGAATTATTTTAGATGATATTAAAATTCTCAATAGTATCTTGTAAAATCTCCAGGCCCTTGGGTGGTGACTCTCCTTGATATATTCAGCAAAGCGGTGACCTACATAGTCACCAATTCAAGGCCTCGAATATTCCTATACTGATGGTGGAGTGGTAGATACTGTTGTATGAAAACTACAACAAAAGTAAATGGTCATTAAAATATAGCCAAAATATAGGATGCAAGAATGTAGAATGTCCTCTAGATCCAAAATGGTCAGCTCAATGTAGGAATATATTTGTGGGTGGAATGCTTTGCTCAAATGCAACTGAGTCCCAAACGCCTCCAGAAATCCTTTCCGCAACTGGGCTGTAAAACATGCATCAAAATCTGTGACTATAATATATGGGAATCCATGGTGTAAAAATATCTCTTACATATAGATGAATCAAAATCTCTTTACATAACATTTATTCTGAATCTCTACGTAGTGGGCCAACATGGTGAGTCAGTTAATGATCACTTAGATGGTATCATGCACCATGGATGTATGTGGTAAAACCATCACAGAGTCTATAGATATCCCATCCCACATCCACTCTCACACCCCAAATGGTTGAGTTAATCCTTCTGGAACCTAGTTCTTGTCCTTCACTTGCAGAAAAGTGAGGCATCTGAAAACAAAATATATAATTCCCTTATTAATCCTCGACCACCATGGCTGACATCATAGGACCAAGTATTTCTTTTTGACACCTACATGTACTGACAAAAAGGTTGTGTGTAACTCCATAAACTCCTTTTCCCGTAATTCCACTAGTATATCAGTGCATCCTTTGAAGAGAATAATGTTCTCCCCACCTTTTGAAAATTCATCAGGGGAATAATCGGTGGAAATATGAGCATGTGTAAACTCACAGTTGATATTTTTGAGCAATGACTCCATGATTCGATGTAAGAGAAAATGGGTAACCACTATCAAATTGAAAGGATATGCTCCATCTTCATCAAATAAAGATATATAATGAGGCCAACTGCTCTGATGCCTCGTTTAGTAGATAAAAATTTGATATCATGCTATTAGAATCTACCACCATTTCCCCTTCCATTCAGTATAAATAATCTCAAAGTCATAGTCTGGGATGAACCCCATACAAAACCTAGGTATCATGATTAAATTATTTTGAGGGAAGATATAGTCGAGGCTCTTCTGGTCTTTGTATACAATAAACTGAACACCCATAAGGCAGTGTCTCCACATCAACAATCTAGTGACTACCTCTACTAAATATATATCATCAGTAACATAGTTCAACTCATGTGGTCTCATCTATAGTGAAATATAAGAAACTAATGCCTATCTATGAATCAGGAAACAACCAAGCTTGGTTCATGGTGCATCACATTACAATTCTTACATGACACCCTCCTATAGAAATACTAGGATAAGATTACTCATCAAACATAGCATCATAAAATAAAAACTCTCAGAGAACTTCTTAGTCCACACAAGAGGTTTTCCCATTCATGTCAAAACATTCATTGGTGGTTTTACTCTAGAAAAATCGGGTAAGAACTTCCATTAGTACCCTTCCAGCCTAGGAAACTCTGTACATCTGTAACACACTTGGGTGGCTTCTAAGAATGCATCACCTTTATCTTCAATGGATCCACTAGAACTCCAGCCTCTTAAATGGCGTTTCCCAGAATATGGTCCTCTAGTATTTAGAACTGACACTTTGAAAGATTACCATACATGAAGCTGGTGATAAACTAGTAAAATTTATATCTTTGAGAACCATCTCACTCGCATAAATTGATTTAAGAGGTCATAAATCCTCATCAGTGGATTCATTTTCTTCACGGTCACTAGGGTTCAAGAACAAAAAGTAAATACTTAACCTCAAACTCCCATATACATTCCTGGAAAAAATACTGGGCTACCGACAGTGAAACAATGGGCCTCAAGAAGCCCTTAATCTACAAGACCTCCACCTATACCCTTATCCCTCAAAGCTATACAGGAGCCATGTGATATGCAGGTTTAGATATTGTTTCCTTCCCAGGGTACAAATCAATATAGAAATATACCTATCTAATAGGGTGTAATCCTGAAACATCTTTCTGAAATATATCATCCTACTCATCCAATGCTGAAAGAAATTGAGGAGTCATCTCATCTACTGCAACAAGGATCATGTTATCCAACTAGTTTGTGATCGCCTTCACCCACTTACATGCGAGTCCATATTTCACAAATATGGTTCCCTTTTCATTGATAAAGGAAAACCTAGTACCATCTCCATGGACACACCACACTCTGTGCCTAAAACAGTTGATCTGAGCATGAGCATTGGATAACCAATCTATACCCAGTTTGATGTCGTATGTCCGGAATGCTACCACCAAGAGAACCAAACTGAAAATATCACCCTTAGGAGGAGGGTCACACTATTGGAAATAGTGTGTTATTGTAAAATATTCTCCGACAGGAGTCTCTAAGCGTAGGAATTGATTCAATGTATCCCCTGGAATCTCAGTGTCTACAACAAGGTTCATGGATAAGAATGAATAAATGGATCATGTGTATATCAAAATAGAAGATAGGGTGGAAAGCACTTAGATCGTACCTTTGACCATCCTAGAAGACATGGGATCAATAGCCTCCCTCGAATAAAGCTAGCCCCTCCCATTTCAACCTGATCCTTAAGATCAAGGTGAACCACCTGGGGTGCTGGTTGTAGTGCCTGGAATCTCCACCCACTTATTGCTGCTCGTCACCCTCTTCCATATCCATGACCTAGTGCACTGTCCTATTCCGACCACCTTCGCTAACTTTTTTGTCCCTCGACCGTCTATTGATCAGTCTTACGGTCGGTCCAAAAATCTCTAGGCATATGTCCTTGACCACCACACGAGTTGACCAACCTATCATTCAGCTAACCTACTCTGCCCTGAGATCCCCTCGATGTTGATCCTGAATCTGGGGGTCATCCCCTAGACTTCCCAGTCATCTTTTGACCCTCCATAAGTTGTCGAATACCTTCTACCAATGACTCATCTACATAACTCTAGGTGGTATCTCCCACTTCAGTGCATTCTCTGTGAGATGTCTCTCTACAAGTAGATATTTCTACATCACCCCATCATTTGTTATAATGATAAAGGATATCATCAAATACATGATCTCCCTTCATATCACCTGCTAAATGGTTGGGGCCCTAATGTACGGGTCTTGTGCTTTGTATGTGGAGTTTCGAGAAAGATTTTTAAATATTTTTTAGTACTACACAATGTCTAGCTACCATGTTGTAGGTGTTGTAATTCCTGTATATGCACAGAGCTTAAATTCATTCAAAATAACTCCTCCATGAATAGGTTCTCAATGTATTTATTTTATAGGGTCACCTCCTCATGCATTTGGATCATCAATCCGCACCATCTCCCCTCCGAGCCCTGATGAAGCCTCAAGGATCGAACCACCCTTTGGTTGAGAGGATTCCTTACTCGGAAAAAAACTCGTGTAAATGCCTCCATAAAATCCTCACATACCAGAGGATATGTCTAACCTTTGTACTTGGGATGTCTTTGTCTCTAAAACACATGTAATTCACGGATCCTGCATGCATCCTCTACTGATAATGCTGATAGGAACTATTTCTATTTGGGTTATGGAATAGCTTGTGCACCACAATGAAATTATAATTACAGTAATGATCCATTAATGATGCCTCATCCCTCAGAAAAATATCCTCATGGTCCCGCCCTGATATCTTCGATGGATGCATATGTGGAAGCCTCCTAAAACAGAACATGATGTATCTCATTCAATACAATATACCTGCTTAGCTAACTCTGACTCAAGAATTTAATAATAATTGAATTAATTTTTATATGATTCATGAAACCAATGTTTTCTTGTACTAACGGAAAAATTCTGAATTCATGGTCCTGGGTAAGGATACATCTTCCACCACCCTAACACTGGACTCTATGCCCTGAAATCTAAACTCGAAACTCTGAACACTATTTACTCAAAACAAATTCATAGACTCTTGGTCCATAATATATAACCAACCTCTTTTGATACCACCCTATCTTAACCTATACCCTGTGTCCCTTACCATGACTACACCATACCCGCCTCCCATAGGCCAAGGGAGAGTGAATATCAATGAGTATGTATATCCCAGAAGTGGGAGGCATTTTCCCATGTAGCAATACACAATCACCCATCTCCAGGGAAAAGTGTTGGAACTGAAACATTGAGCAGACAGGCATGTATACCACTATGAGAACCCACATAGTGTAAATCGTAAAAACTAAAGGTAAAAATGACTATATAAAATACCATAAAAAATGTATAAGAACTTGTTATCCATCTATATAAAACCTAACCTGAAGGTTAGGTATATAAGTTATAGGAATTCGCTAAAGTGTACCATGTCTGTAGGGCCTCCCTCTAAGTTCCAATTTTTTTCAGCCCACCAAGGCTCTCATCAAAGACATTAGTCTTCTTCACAATACATGACATGTGAGGGAGAATCCCATAAAGGGGTGACAATGAAATACTCAGTAAGGACCCCAAAACACAATGGAAAACTACAATACAATACAAAAAGAAGACTACCAAATTGGTACATTAAGTGTATCTTCAAAGAATTATAGTCAAGTGAGTCACTAGAGTCATCTCAAACAAGTATATGTATATAACATACTTATATGAAGATAGTCTAGGCATATTAAAATACTAGGAAAAACACTTCGGGTCTTCATAGGAGACACACATCAAGTATTCGTAGGGGACAATATCCACATAGGCACAAGAGACACACTCTCTGTTGGTGCATGAGACACATTCCATTAGAGACACAATTTGTGTGGGCACATGAGACACACTACACAGTAGTCACAATCCATGTGGGAATATGAAACACACTCTATTAGATACACACTATGTGTAGATGTAGGATACACACTCTATTGGAGTCACACTATGTGTGGGTATAAGTGACACATGCTGAAATAGACACAGACCATGTAGGTAACAATAGGCCACTGGATTCCACTCTTAGAACACTCGTTCTAGGAGAACCTAATTCTCAAGACAAAAATATAACACTCTAAACTCCCCAAAACATGTATAGATTATATCAAATGGACCAACATGTAAGAAGGGTACCAATGCGGCAAACAGCTTGTAAAACAGACATACGGTTCAAATGTAACATAGTAATTAATAAAAGGGGGTCAGTGAAGTCCAGGTATGGTCCAACAAGACCTAGGGCCCACCAACCCTATCCACTTAGTTTTAAAGGCCTTCAAACTATAGCACGACCCGCTTGAGTGGGCCGGTTTGGTCCACCTAGGTACGACTGTTGTCATGTACCCACCTGGTCAATGTGGTAGGCCACCGCATTCAATGTGGCTGACCGTCAGGGTCCTACTAGACCACATCCCCCCATTGCATATCAAGAATGGATGGATGCTTTATTCACCACCCATGGCCATGTGCTACAAGACCCTTCTATCGTCATGGTCCCACTGGAGTTCACCCAACTTCACCGCCCTACCGAAGAGCCACACCATGGGGGCCGGTCATCAGTGGGATATGTTCTGCATACCACCTCATCTCTTCTAGTTCCCCGTTCTTTGAAATGGGGGCACTGTTGTGATCTTCAGGGCCGTCTCCATCACAAACATGTTCTGGAAAACATATTTTTATAACTATTGGGTTCCGACTACATTAAGAACCACTTGGAAAAGAACGATGAGACCACGTCGGTCTCTCGGCAAAGAACTCCTGAACAGGTAATAGAAAACACCAATAACACCCAAACAGTGAATGTTGCCCTTGTTCGTTCTGACCATAATTCGTCCTGTAAAGGGGGAAAGAAATATCAAGGATAATCACAATGTTTAAATCCATTTAAATCCATCATATATACCATCCTCCATGAATTATAAAACTGAAGATCAACCAGTTCATGGGTTGGTGTGTGTTCGTTGTTGAAAACCAGAACGAGGAAAGAATAAAAAAACAACTACCTAGATTTTGGATCGATTTGTGCATAATGGTCATCATCCTAGGAAATAATTCCATGAGAGACCATTATTTTTCATATCATCATCATTCATCATTCTCCAATGATAGTTTTCAATGATGATTTTCTTTTTGAGAGATTCTAAATAATTTCTTCATGATTGAGATTCTAATCATGTATACCTTCCAAGTTGTTAAATTAAGAAAATGTGTTTTTAGCATCATCGAGCTATTTCAATTATCAAATAAAATGTTTTTCCCCATTTTGGAATCACATTTATGGTATTAAACATCAAAAATAAATAAAATATTATTTTATTATTATTTTATTTTCCTTTAAAACATCCAAAAATATTTATTCACAAATGTTCTATTTTGACCAATGTTTGGCCCAATCAATGTAAAACACCACATTACAAACTCAATAGTGGTCATTTATTTCAACTATAAGCCACCAATCACGATTTATTAATATTTTAAAATAAAATAATTTTATTTAATAATTTTATTTATGGTTACTTCCTATTAGGTTTTCTCAATGAAGAACTATGCCGACTAAAGTTAAGTCGTGCTTAGAGGAAAAACAAAATTCTAAAAGCAGTGGTGCCCTCAGATTTATCATCCATGAAACCATTTAGAAGATATTAAACATTATCATGAAAACCTCTTAAGCACGCTATTAGAAACCAATCATTTTTTTGAAATCCTTTTGAGCACACAGGGCCTTGGTATTTCATGTTGTCAAATGAAAATTATTAGAATTTTCCCAATTAATTATTTAAAAAAAGATAGAACAAATAGGTGTCATTTCACTTCATTTTTAACATGTATGGATATAAATGATATATTGTATATAATAAATAAACTTGATACCTATTACCTTATTAAGATTATTGTTTAATGAATAAGGCATAAGAATAAGAGCCGATAAACTGAAACATGCATCGAATACTGAACAATTAATTCCTGAATGATGAATTTGAGAAAGACTCATAAATAAATAGGTAATAATAAATTATATGTGAATGGTTTATAGTAAATGAAACATGTATATGGTTATAAAATGGATATATAATTTTTATTTATTTATTATATAATAATTTACATCATATTCTTCGAAGATAAATATAGTGTTAAGGGTTTATGTTTCTATCTCTCAATTCATTGACATTTCCTATATATAAATTATTATTAGAGAAATTATAGGTCAATTTATTCCTTAAACCCATATATTTTATAATAATCCAGTTATTATTATTTTTTCATGTATTTAATTAATTTTATAAACAATTTGTACTTAAATAAAATGTATGAATAATTATAAGAAATTCAACCATATTTCTTATTTTTAGTTAGGGATCCTTTTCCTCCATATGCATTGTATTTATTTCTGACCTATTATGTTATTCTATATAATTAAATGGATTTAATGGTTAATTCTAGTAATATTTGATTTTATATTCTATTATTTAAAATGAATGCTTATTACATTTTCCATATATTTATTTGGGACTTTTTATAACAGTGGGAAAAGTATATTTTATAACGTTTAACAAATGATTTCCCATTTACATGATTATAAAAATTATTTGTCAGAATTTATAATTTACAAGTATTAGTGATTTTTTTAGAAAAATTCTACCCATTAATCTTGGGATTTTTTTTTATTATTATGCTTCTAGAAAATGATAATTTCTTTATATTTTCAAAGAAACATACTAATGAAATTTTAATGGTATGTTTTTTCCTATTCAAATTTCTTTTAAATACTCATATAGTTAAATGATACCATTAGACTTATTTATTTTAATTAATTATAGTCACTTTGTTCCATTTCTTGAATGGGTAAAATGTTGATATTCTATAAATTAGTATTCCAATAATTTTATTCTATGATTTTTAAGAAAGATTATCATATATTATATTTTTATCATCTAAAAACATATAATTAATAAATTTGATGTAGTGAGATAAAAGGGGGTCTATATAACAAATCCATTAGATTCATTGGAATGTATCATGATAAAACTATCCTATGTATATTGTGTATACAAACACAATTACATATAATGTGTTTTTTGAGGCCACGGTTATATGATTATGATTCCATCATAGAAGGCACAGATATATATTAAGATGTAAAACATTATTCATCCTATCAAAATTAAACTAGTGGTTTTTATACATGAATTTATTTATGACTCAATTTTATCCATTAATATATTATTATTTATAAAATTAGTCATATGGAACATTGTTTTATAATTAATATCTACCAAATTATTCAATCTTTCCTTATTTAGTAATAACTTCAATTGTATGTTTTCCTAAAATGGGAATCTAACCTAACCCATTTATTTGATTTCCTTTTCAAATATTATCAAAAAACTATTTTTATATTATATAAAGTATATACTAAATAAAATAAAAAAAAATTAGTCTATAATCAATGTTTGGTGTTTCCAATGTAATATTAAAATCTAATGTATTTCTAGTCTCACATGACTGCTAAACTCTCAAATCAATTGGGATATGATCTATTATAACTTCTACAAATGTAATAGGTTTAGAAATAACTATATGTAACTATAGTTTAGGTTTTTGAAATATGAATCATAGAATGTTTTGTATGACTATTGGGAAATTCATTTTTGGAAAAATATATAGGAAAAAAATTTAGATAAACCCATAGAATGTTAATGAACATATACATATTATAATTTATCAATCAATGTTCATAATGATTTTATCTAAAAAATGTATTCAATTATATATATATATATATGCCCAATTAGCATTAATGGAAAATGTATTTACACTTGTAATCAATTTTGAGATTTTCCTCTAGTGTATCTTAACACATGTAGTGTTTGAGATGACTAGATTATGAAAATATATGGGTAATTAAATCCGGTTATGACCAAAGAACATGACATTATGGAACAATATATTTTTTCACAATATGATTTAATGATGTGGGAACATTTCATCCATCAAAAATCAACACAATTTAATGGATAAACTAATATTTTATTTTCGAGAAATGGACTACATCCCTTGAAATGATATTTATAGATTTTAGAATTAATGATAGGGGAGGTAATTCTGAGAGTGTTATATTTAAAAGAATATTTTAATAAAAGGTGGATATAGGTACAAAATACTAATATGTGTGATGATATAGAGAAAATGGAAACGAATAATATTATGGGCATATAATTTGAGAATTATATTACAAAAGTGAAATTAGTTGATATAGATATGGTATTTTTTAATTATATATAAAATAAACTATAAAGCCTTTAAAATTTTATTGAAACTATTAAGAGATTATACAGGAATGTTATAGAATATGTACATAGTTTGTAATTTACTATTAGATGTTTCTTTTATATACATAACACAACAACTTCAATGTAAATATTCATCTAGACAGTTTAATTAAATGATTATAGAAAATTAGGTACAATAATGAAAGTGAATAATTTATGTATCTCTTATATTTGCGAAGTAAATCTGGTCCAAAAGAGGAGGGATTATTACCATGAAAAATAACTAAGGTGGATAATAAAAATAGAGCTATGTGACATGAAATATGTTATATTTGTGGAAAGAAACACCTTGGAACCAAATAAAAGGGTAAGAGAGTCCATTGAATGTGTATTAATTGGGACCATCAAATGCATGAATTCATGTTAAATAAAGAAAAATCAAATGTGTAGTTCATTACCTTTAATAATATCATGAACTATTTGAACCTAATCCATAATTTTCAAAGTAATTTACCTTTGAAAAAGAAAATAGGGGAAGGTAAAGCTTATGAAATTTCTTAATATGATGATAAATTTTATTATGTTGTGATAGTATATACTTTGATCAAATACTGATTATTTATTTGATTATATTTTAATGAATTGTTCTACAATATTAATGGATATGAATCAACCCTTTGAAACTCTAAGGGTTTCGTTGTTTATTAAGACAATTAATGGAAATATTTTTATTGTAATAATATAATTGGTGGTCTCTATTAAGATGATATGTTATTCCATATTTGAAAACATGTATGTTATACCAATGATCGACATTGAAAATATCCTTATTTTTTTCATGTATTTAGGATTATTGAATATATATAGATAAAATTTATAATAATTTATGTTTAATAATTTTATATGTTTTATTAATTTTATTGAATGTATTATTTTCATTGTGTGTGTTATTATCCTTAGAAAAAAAAATTGTATGTGTCTTAATGAATGACGAATAAGTTCTCATTTTTTGGGACCTTTAGATCCATTAAATTTTTTTTTTCATGTATTGGGAATGAAAAATTAATCATAATTATTCACCATCTATAATATGACATAATGAAAAATGGAAAACTAATTGAAAATTAATAAATGGATAAAATCATCCATTGAAAATTGATTGAAATAAAGTATGTCTTTTTCACACATTCAATATATTTGTCATAATATAATTCATAATACTCCAATAAGTGGAAGATATATTTGTCAAGTATTTTGTGGAAATAATCACTACTGTGTCATTTTTATTCTTATAGAACCACATTCACAAGTATTTGAATTATAATGTTATATATATTGTTTTTTAGGAATATTAAATAATAAATACTATGGTTACATGTATTAACTTAACAATTACTTACCATGATAAAACCTATATATTATATTATAACAATGTTAAGATACATATATTGTGATAGTAAAAAATAATAATTTTGAGTATTTAGTTTTTATTAGTAGGGAATGTAACACCCTATGTATTCAATTATAATTATACTTCATATAGTACTCTATTTGATAACTTGTGTTAAACACAACCCTAAACTAAAAATAATCACTATATATTTCATTACAATGCATTATGAAGATACAATTTTAAAAATAATATTGAAATTTAAAAAATGTTAAACCTAAAAGTAGAAAAAAATATGATAATTAATATATTCATTACATATTATTATTATCGATTTATGAAATTTAGTTATTAAAGGATAAATATAAAATTTATCTGAAAAAATCCTTTCAGTTTAAAAAAGGGATATTTATCCAAAAAAATTCAAAGTGATTCACATTTTATTATAAAAAATTAAACATAAAAACATTAATAAATGAGATATCATATTTCCTATATACTAATAGTGAATTAAGTAAATTTTGATTTGAAGTAATATTATGAACATATAATGTTTAAAAGGGTCATTTTTTATTAAATCAGTTTATATTTATAATTATTGTTTTCGTTTAAAATATTAAAACCATTACATTTAAAATTTATTTTTTAAAAACATTAATTATTAATTCCTCGTGTTATTATTAACTTAAGAAGATTTTTTTGGATTTTTCTAAAAATTATCCTAGTTTTGTGAATAATGAAAACTATTTTTTTAATAAATTAAATCACTTTTATGAGATCAAAATGGAATATGAATAGAAATATGGGTTATAAGACAACTAATATAGAAAAATCATTGTTCACGGATTAAAATAAATAATATAAAAACACAACAATGGGTTTAGAAACCAATTTTTGATAATTTAGATCCATATCAATGTTTTATTATTATAATCTATCAATTTTTTATCCTTTTAATTAATTAAGTAATTACACTGTTAATTTATTTTTTGATTAGTTTCAAGTCACATAAATATCCTATTTTATACATAGATCAGTTAATATCATCGAAACGAATTTAATACAAAATTTTGGTTTAAAATAGTTTATATTCATAAAATACATTTTCTATAAAAAAAATTAATTTCAATTTTTTTATTTTATGAAAACATAAATTTATAAAGTATACAATTTTAATCCTATAAAACAGATTCAATATTTTTAATGATCTTGATCAAACAATTTAACAAGTCCCATCTGTTTTTAGGAAAAACAATTGTTTTCGTTGTAATATATTTTCCTAATGGTAAGGGTTAAAAAGATTAATTCAAGGGCTAAAAATATAGGCATGGATTAAAAAATCCCTAATAATATTCCAAATTTTATTATATGGGTGAATTAATACCCTAACCCATCTTATGTTTTTTTATCATTTTTCATTGGTGACAAGTTATTTTATTATCAAATTTGTTTTATATTATAATATTAATAATTAAAATTATTAATTAATTTCAATTCATTAAAATGATAAAGATAAAATTAAATTATTATTGTTAATAATAATAATTTTATATATAATAAAATATATTTATGTCAACGATTTATTTTTTATTTGAAATTATACTATATTCATCGAAAATTCTTAATGACGTCGACATTTAACATGTGTATTTATTATAAAAATATAGAGAATGATTTTAAAAATAATAAAAGTGGTAATGTTTGGATTAATTATTTAGCTCCATGAATTTTACAAATAGTTTTTAATAATTAATTTTAATGTGATTCTTTATACAGTAAATATATTTCAATAATATTTTTTAAAGCAAATTAATGTGAATAGTCTAGAAAATTATTTTAAAGGGTATATAATGCTAAAATAATATTTTTCTGTTTAATTTAAAAATATGAAAAACCTATAATTTTTCATGTTGAAGTTAAATGGTCTCAATTATAAAAATAGATATTATTATGATCCACTTTACAATTTTTAATATAATTTAATGTGCCTTTCCTTTTGAATATCTATGAAAAGCCATTCATATTTTCTATTTTAAAGGGATTCAATATATCTATTAAAAATAAACATATGAGTTCATTTTTCTAAAAATATTATAAAAAAATACCCCTATTTAATTTCATTATTTCATCCCAAATCCCCAGTTGTAAAAATACCATTCTTTTTCAAATTACATATGTTCAGTCGAAAAGATTATATCAAAAAAGTGGTATTCATATTTAATGAATTATTTTAATCTTTTTAAAAACTCATAAAAATATTATATAACAATATTAAAATAATAAACATTGTATCATTAGTTCACTAAATTATTATTATACTAATGTAATGATAAACAACTACTTTTTAATTCAATGGATAATGAAAATAATGCTTACACATACATATGGAGGAACATATCTTTAATTTTTTAATACCATTTTTGGTAAATAGAAAACATTTCTGGATCTAAATTTGAATTTAATGAATAAATTTGAAATTTATGACAACGATTGCTAAATTTTAGTGTTACTCGTGAGTATTCCAAGATTACTTTCTCTATTAAGGGGTGCATTTTAATTTTTTTAATACCTAAAAATAATGATTATGAAGATGTATTTATTGAAAATATATAATATTAATGATTGAATTATGACTCAATATGATAAATTAGTCTCTATCATCCTATCCTTCCATCCATTGAAATATGAAACCATAGATTTTTTGTACTTTCGGACTACCGCCTATACAAAGAAAAATATTTACCTTTTCATAACCCAATTATGTTATAATTTATAAAAATATATTTAATAAATACATATAAAATTTATGACATTATTAATATTCTTCTAACCAGAAAAAATACACAAGGACTATAAATATATTACTGAAATATGTATAGAAAAAATATTTTTAACCCAAAAAAAAAATTTAATAACTATTAATAAGTTATTAAAAAAAATTCTATTGAAATGATATTTAGTAAGATTGAAATATATTTTTTTATAATATATGTGTCTAATAAAATTAGACTTATTATATAATAGGTCAAATCCTGATCAACAAAGAGGATGGTCGAGGTAATGATTTTTCTTTAAATAATTTTTTTTTCAAGATTGTCTATATTTCAATTTTTATTAAAAAGTTTAAATTTTATATCATAAACCCCATATTTTCATCATCTTCTTATTTCATAGTTTTCCAATTTTGTATAAATTTTTACTCTCCCTATACTCAAATTTACTGATATAATATTTAAAAGTGAAAATGATATTTTTTATATTTTTGGATGGGAATATTTCACCTCACTATTCATATTCCTTATTCTTTCTGTAGTGTGTACTATTGAAAAATTAAATTACTTATTATAGTAAATTTTAGAGACATTTTAATTTCTATTCAATAAATATGTACCTAAAAAATATTTACATATAGTTCATGAGATGCATGGTATGCAACATAAATTAATCAGATAAGTTATTATCCATTGTCAACATTTAATATTAACAGAAAAAATATAAGAAGGCATAATTTTTTATTGGATCAATCAATGGATAAAAAACATAATCAAGTTATGATGAAAATAATCCCACTATGTTTTTTGATAATTCCACAGTTCTCTTAGATTCATTCAACTTTGATCATCTATCTCGATCTGCCAATATGATTTGATAACACATTCTTCTTTCAAGTCTCTTAGGGATATATAACTAAATATGATGATTTTCCATTAATAGGGTATTTATAAGAGTGGATTCAGTTATGGGAGATTAAATAAATTAATTATATTAATTTATTAATTTACTAAACACACCATCCAATGGTTTTCTCAACTGAACGTCTGAAACCAACTAACGTTATATCACACCTACTGTAAAACATACACTCTGAAATCATTTGTGTAGGCAAATTTTGCATATGACGTCCCAAACCATGAAAATCCCATTTATTATAAAAAATATAGTTTTTTAATAATTTAAAATATACAAATACCAATAAATTAATTTTTAGGGTCTCGTGTGAACAAAACATTTCCCTTACTACAAATAAAAAATACACAGATGCATAGAGAATTATTCAGAGGTCTAAATCCACGAACCAATGTCATTGAATAGTATTACTATATTTTTTTTAAATGTAAAATTGGAATCATGTATATATTTGGTTCATTGACAATTCTAAATTGATATATTTAGGGTGATGTGATCCCTTATAGCATATTACAATTTAATAATGTAGACACCCACTATTGTTTATTAGAGTCAGGGAGTGAGAGTGAAAGATATTACACCATAGTGGTTGATGGTTGGTCATTCATGTTGTGAAATTACATGTTAATTAATTGTTGTAATTGTTCTAAATATTATTATACTCATTTTATATACATAAAATGATTGTTATTCTATGTTTGTAAATATAAAATGATTGTTTAATTGTTAGAAAATCATTATAGGGATTGAGAAAATAATCCCAAGTGTAGTGTAAATGATAGATCATTTTTAGAATCATTCTACATTGATAAAAAAAGAATTTCAGATCTTGGGGAAATAAAAAGGTGAATAACAATATATGTGATTTCTGTAACAAGATTAATCTCTTTGGAAGAATATTTTCCTATCTCTCCATCCATTCTTATACTGGTGGGTATTATTGTTTTTATTTAATTCTCATCCATTACATAAAGGGTACCTATATACCTTATACGTTGTATAGATATTTATAGTTGAGAATATCATTATATTTTAATTTTATGTAGTATCGAAGACTATGGTTTTTCTTTAGAGAAACACATGAATATGTTTTAAACATATTGATTTGGGTAATGGAAAATTATTCAACCCTAAATCATTTAATGAATAAATATATGTAAATTAAATAAAATGTATAATATTAGTAGATTAGATTTCCCATAAAAATATTAATTATATTCATAAAAAGAATAATATTCAAAATATCTATCATTCAAGTGATTAAGATATTATAATGAATAGTGACTCTAGATTATCTCTTTTATTGAAAGATCATAAGGAGGTTCCTTAAGCATTAATAGAAATTATTTTGAATTTTCATTTAGTTACACTGATTTGGGTAATTATTTCGAATTATTCTAGAAAATATTGTACAATATCACCATATGATGGATTGGATCTTGATTTTTACAAAAAAATAACAACTAGTTTTAAAAAAAAAATTGGCATAATGGCCAACCTAAATACTTACGTGGTGGGAGGAATAATAAACAAGACTCATTAAATTGTGAAATATGACTCCTAGAACACTAATTAATATATTTGAAATTGGATGTGTAGTTTTTTTAGCGGTATAAATTTTAATAGAATTCTATATTAATTGAATTAGAAATATAATACTCATCCATTCATATAATTATTTATAGAGAAATAAAATCGTTATATACTTACATGACATTGAAATAAATATTAGATAAACAAATTCATAATTTATGTATTTTTTAGACACATATATAAACATAAAAACCATTATTATGTAATTTGGAATGAACTATGTGTTTTTGAAACCTCGTAATTGGATACAAACTACTTTAAACATTCAATATTTTTTTATAGATACAAAAAATTAGTATCTAAATTATTTATTAAAAGTATTAATTATCAAGATTGTTTCTAAGGAGCTCTTTTTTCAAAAGAAACATGAAAATATGTACCCATTTATGATTATAAATAACATGAAAATGACTTGTTAGTAATAATCTATAAATGATATATATGCTCTTTATAAAAAAACCATTAGTGAAATGGGAAGAATGTAATTTAACTTCAAATCATTAGTTCATATTATTGGATGTTTCAATGACAGACATATCTATATTACATATAAAATATTTTTCTAAATAAGTATCATTCAAAAATATTTAATATAATTATTATTATAATTCTTATTTAATATTTATTGGAATGCGATTGATATATGTTTAACAGATCAACCCTTGTTTTTAAGATTTTTTAGAAAGACATGGGACGTCTAAGATCTAGTTCTATGATAAAGGTATATAAAGGAAACGGTAATTTTTTTTATCCAAATAAGAATTATTTATGTTCTATAGAGTCTGAAAGAAATATAAACTGATGAAAAAAAATATTGGGAAGTGATATATATTTAAATTATAGTCATTAGATGTGGAACTTAACTGAATACATTAAGGGGAGAAAAAAACATCATGATGATTCCTAAAAATGAATTAATCTCATAAATTTAAAAACTTTTATTTTGAAGGGTATATCATAGTAAAAATAACCTAAATAAATATTATGAACAATAATATGTCAGTTTACCTAATGTATTATGTGGTTTTTTTGTATTTATTATCAATGTGGAATGTGAAAGTAAATTTTTTCTTGGAGATGAAGGGTGATGGATTCGTTATCCACACATAGCATGATTAAGATTCCAACCATTTATTATGATTATACAACAAGAATAGTTGGTGTTGTTATTATAAATTTACTAATTATATTATGTATTGGAAAAGGATAAATCTTCCTCGATTTAATTACATGGAATTTGTATATTTAAGGGACAACACATAAATTATATGATTTTAAAAATTGAACTTATGGTTTAAACATTTTAGGTACTAAAGGAGGAGTTATAGTACTATCTACAGTATTTTTGAATTGTGGAATGATTGGTGATGATGCTAAATATTAAGAGTTATTGTTAATAGGGTTTAATATCTTGTTGATTTAATTGAATGTTATAAAGACTGCGGTGTTTGGATAATCACATCCTACTGTGTTTTTAAGGATTTGTACATAAATTGGAGAATAACATCACATGGATGATATATTATTGATAATGAAGTTATGTTGTTGTGCATGGGAATATTTTTTGGGAGTTTAAAGTTGTTCATTATATTCTAAAATGTGATTTTACTTGTTTATAAGTGATTGATAATGGATCAATATAGTATGAAGCTTCCCTGAGCTCAATTGAAGAATTGAAAGATTTTTTTTAATCTTTCATAAATAGGAAATATATCACTCTGAAGAGAATATCATACACATTTTAGTTGAGTGCATAAAAATAAAATAGACATTACTTATAAGTCTTCTAAATCACGGTATATGTCTCCACTATAAGAAATTATCGTGGTAGTGATTTTGATATGACAAAATTATTCTTCAATATTTGCTTTTGATAATCCTATAAATTCACTATTTGTAAAATGACTTTGAATACTTTTCGTAACACCTAATAAAATTTATCCTTCTAGGATCCATCAAATTAAATTATATTAGAGTATGTTTCTTTAGAACATAGTAAAAATTTAAGTGTACTATTGGATTAAAACTCAAATATCCAAAATTTTATTTCTAAATATTATGATTAAATTTTATGATTTTAGAACTTCTCAATAGGAATTTAATCTTTTAAAAACACAAAAAATGTATTTGCGGTCATAGAAATAAATTCATGAGTGTTGATCTTCAATGTTGTTGGAAGGAATATTAGTTGAATATAAAAATTATGGGAAAATTATTTATAGTAATAATTTTGGGAAGTTTCATAAATAATTAATATTCAATTTATAAGATGTTTGAGGTATTTTTCCAAGATCTAAAAATTCTTATTCTTCCTTAGGGTTTCTCAAATAATGGTTTTAGATTTTATAATGAGATAAAGAGTAGGGTTTTTATTCATGATCTAATCATCACTGAAGGAATGAGTCATAATTATTGAATATTGGAGAAGCTAATATTTAAGAATTAATGAATAATACCAAAGGTAAAAGGAACTTTCATAATATTTACATATATATTAATTTATTATATACTCGATAATTAAGTGGAATTACAATGTGACCATGCTAGTGATGTTTTATAATGTTTTAAAAATTAATATGGGAAATATTATTACTTCTTGGGATTATATTAGATGAGTAAAAAATATATTGATATAAGATTCAATGTAAATTTAAAAATCATCATGTTGAATACTTTCAGATTAACTAAATCTATAAGGATACTAAAAACAATATTGTGATATAACTAATGTATTGCGTAATTTCTTTAAGGTTGCAGATATTTACCATTTTTTAGAGTAAATATTTAATGATTATGAGATTTTTATTTTTACATCATGGATCATTTCACTATAACATAATATAGATCTCACATAATTATATTAGATAGTCTATACCTTATGAAGAATATTTACAAAATAAAAATGAATGCTATAAAACTCATTATACAGTCCTTAAAATATATTTTATACATTTTAGTTTAATTGTTTTTACAAAAAAATTATTAAAAGGATCACAAAAACTAAAGATGATGGAGATTATAGAATACTAAATTTTTTATAGGATGGATTTAGTATGAAGATAAAAATGGAATTAATTCATTGAACTCATAAGATTTTACATGATGTAGAAATTGACAGAATAATTGATTATTGAGATTATGGTGCATTATTAAAAATGAAAATTTAGGAGAATTAAATTATGATTGTAATCAACAAATTTCATAGAGATGATATAAATTAATGAAATTTAAGAAATCAAAATATAGGTGACTACTGTACAAAGATAATAATAAGTAGTGAAAAATTGAGTATATGAGTAGATATGAGATTTTTTCATTTAGATATTAAAATGATCTCCCAAAGATTAATCTGATAAAATAGATCTTCTTCTTCCTGTAATGATATATTGGGTATTGAAGAAGAAGAAGAATATGAATTTATTTACCATCATAATAATATCATATAAGTTAAAGAAGTGATAAAAAGAAACAGAATAAGTGGAGAGACCAATCCAGCATACATTTTCTAGTCATTTGGATCAATTCTTTTATAGATTGAGTAAGAAAGCTAGTGACATGTTTTGAAAAATCCTAGTGATTATTTACCATAAAAAGAGAATGATTTCCATATATATTCTAGATGATTAGATAATATTTAGAGACATTGATGTGAGGGGAAGAATATTATTTCTTATGGATACTTAGACAACATATATATTTATATTTATCCATATTAGTTATGACGGATGAGCTAAAGTGAAATGGGTGGGATTATGGTATAAAAAACTATAATGGAATAAATTTGTGATCCCTTATGTAATATATTGATCCCAAACCTCTATAATATTACTCAATTTGGTATCATGGTGATGGAAAGAAAAATACACTTGAATTAATGATAATATTTTATTATATAATTCAAAACCTATGGTAATTTCACAGGAAATAAGCTAGTCTCTTCAACTGAAAAATGATTATCATATATACTTGTTTTAAATCAAATATTACAATGTATGTAGGAATTTCATGTGTGGTTAAAATTTTAAAAGATTCATTATCAGGATCTAAAAACAATGGTTGAATTATAAAAGGGGTTATTTTTTCAAAATGAATTTCAAATTGGGAAAAAAGTCAACATAATATTCACTCCTATCCTCAAGTGCATATAAAGATCTTATTTATCATTTAAACTAGTAAAATAGAATGTTTCCCTTTTAATATGATCGAGATTTAGTTTTCCTTCTTATTATTAATATAATCATATAATATTAACATTTAAAAATATTTATGAAGTTGAGTTTTATGTTGAATATTTTATCTTTATCATTGTTTGAACATATTTGGTAGTCGCTTCTCAGACGATGGAAAAAATGATAATAAAAGAGGCCTTGGTGATTACGAAAATCTCAAAGAAAAAACACCATCAACAATTAACACAAGTTAAATAGTATAGTAAGTTCACATATATTAAATTTGATTATGAATATCAATTTTTTTATTAAAATTTAAGATGGAAAGAGAGTGAATAAATCAAATTAGGTGAATAATTTTTCTCTAATGTTCTAACATAGAATAATAATGTTCATAATAATGTTGTTTTAAATAAACATAGACATTTAAAGAAACAATTTGATGAATAATTTATTTTAACATAATTTGATAAGAATGAATTGGATAAATAATTTTAATGTAAAAACCCCGTTAAAAAATGGTAAAAGCTTTTTGAGAAACAAACACAGTTTGAAATTTTGACATATATCTGATTACAGAAAAAATAAATTAATATTTATTGAGATAAAGTGTTCAAATGCATTTTTGATGAATTAAACTATGAAGGTTCCGGGCGCAGTGGAAGCGCGTGGGTGGATGTGCCCACTTGGCTTTTTGTCATTAGCAATGATCAATCTGGGATCAATACGACGATAAACGCGAGTCTCCACGGATCGAATCACAGAAAAAGACAAAGAAGATGGTTTTTCCCGGAACCACAAACAAGGATCGTTACAGGTTGATTATAATTAATTTAATTAATTATAAAGAAATACCTTTTGGGTGTTCTTTCTTCGTTGATGTTCTCAATCACGTTGTCAATGTGATCCGTCGTTGCGTCGCAGAAGCCAAGTGTAGACTCCCTCTAGCGGTGGTCCACACGTGTACCTCGTATCACTGGACGTCGCCAAAAGATTCTCCGGGTGCTAGCGTGGAGAAGCCTTTGCTTGCGTTGTCCGCCTTAGATTGTCTTGATCCGATGGAAGATGATCTCTCTCGGTCTTGAGAGCGTTCTTGGAGGAAGAGGTTCTTTCGGCCTTGAAAGAATTCTCCAGAGATGTTGTGCACAACGATTCTCTTGTATCAGAAAAGAGTTGGGGTTGTGAGGATATTTATAATCAGGTGTGTGGGGTTATAGAGTTATGACAATAAATAAACGCGTTACGCGTTTTATTTATTTCATTGACTCTTTATTTAAAACCCCATGTCGAATAAATAATTCCTTGACATGCGCCCACGCTGATTATAATAAATATCATTTAAAACAATATTATATCCTCAAAATCCCAACTAAAAAAAACTACACGGAGTGTATTAATAAATACACGGCGTGTACTTGTTTTTCATTGAAAACTACACGGTGTGTACATTAAATGTACACGGCGTGTATATCTTGTTTTCATTTATTCATTTCCTTTCCAAAATAAAGCTACACGGCATGTAATAATAATACACGACGTGTACTTGTTTTATTTTCTTTTTCCTCCATCATTTAAAACAACTTAGGCTTCCTTGAATAATTATTAAACCATGTACGAGAATAATCTTTATTCAACTTGAGATACTTGGATACACTTAGTGTGTGACCCTCTAGGCCTCTTTCTCGTTGGCATTAGGCGGGCTTGCCTAAAGTCCATGATTACTGTCTAGCAACGGGTCAAGGCACCCAAGAGAAAGAAGTTGACGCCGCATTGACGTATCACCTCATACGAGCGCTTACTGTGTAATTTAATCCCTTTGTCTCAATATCTCATCAAGCAGGTTTCATGGCAGTGTCATAAACCTATATGCTTGATATGTCGTTCTTTGACTACCTGAAATAAACTCATCGTTTACACCATGGCCATGGAATTTAATGCGACAGTTCTATTTCAATCAAAGGGCCGAGATATCAACTTCCATAAATGGAAGGGACAAATACTTCCTTGACTTATCCATTAACAACATGTCACTCGTGATGCACCCAACGTACCCTACTTCCCGCCAACTATCTGCGTGACAGTTTTCGTCAGTAAATCTAAGTGCGCGAGTCATGACATGAGTTAATGATAATCTTCCAGTCCAAGGACCATTACACACGCTCGTAGATAGCAATATCCGATGACACCAAGACATGCAGAATTACTACTGGCGTGTCTATTCTCATAATCTCTCATCTTGGAGATTACCAAGTGCGAACTCCATGAGAGAGAGTCTCGTCTTCTTATGAGTACTCGCACATGACGGTCTGTATACTATGTGTCCTATCATAGTATGTCATCCAACCGCAGAACTTTATTTAAGAATATTGTTATAGCATTTCAAGGTTCTCATCATAGCGGGGATCTGCTATGACCTTATTAATGCAACAAATATTTCAGGACATTATTATATTATAGTCATGCAGAACAATGAACAATATATAATAAGTGAACATTTATGTAATCAAAGTACAAAACAGTTGGTTCTGAGGACACCAACCCTTACAAACTCCCACATGGACTAGAGCCAACTGCCTACGACTTTTAGTCCGCTAGACCTCACATGATGATCATGTTTCTGCTGAGTCAAGGCTTTAGTCAATGGGTCCGCCACGTTGTCTTCCGTGGAAATACTGCTCACTGCAACTTCACCTCTCTGAGAAAAATCCCTCAAGAGATGATACTTCCGAAGTATGTGATTTGTCCGCTGATGTGACCTTGGCTCTTTTGCAAGTGCCACCGCTGCAGTATTATCACAATAGAGTGTGATAGGATCTTTACTGCTCGGTACAACATCCAGCTCTTGGACGAAGCTTCGCATCCATACTGCTTCTTTAGCTGCCTCAGAAGCTGCGATATACTCGGACTCCGCTGTAGAATCTACCACCACACTTTGTTTTGAGCTCTTCCAGCTCACTGCACCTCCATTCAAACTGAAGATGTATCCAGTCTGCGACTTCATGTCATCTTGACCAGTCTGGAAACTAGCATCTACATGTCCTCTGATGACTAGTTCCTCATCTCCTCCATAAACCAAGAACATATCCCTAGTACGCCTCAGATACTTAAGGATAGTCTTGATTGCCATCCAATGGCGGTCTCCTGGATCAGCTTGATATCTGCCTACCGCACTTAATGCATAAGCAACATCTAGCCTCGTACATAGCATAGCATACATGACTGACCCAATCGCGGATGCATAAGGGATCCTTGCCATTCTTTTTCTTTCCTCATGTGTCTGAGGACACATTTTCTTGGAAAGATGAATGCCATGTGACACTGGCAACAATCCCCTCTTGGACTGTTCCATACTGAATCTCTTCAGTATCTTGTCAATGTATGTACTTTGACTTAGGCCCAACATTTTCTTGGATCTATCACGATGGATCTTGATCCCAAGAATATATGCCGCCTCGCCCAAGTCTTTCATGGAGAAGCATTTATTCAACCATGTCTTAACTGACTGTAAGACAGGTACTTCGTTTCCAATTAGCAATATGTCATCGACATATACTATTAGGAAAACGACTGCACTTCCACTAAACCTTTTGTAGACACAAGGCTCACATTCGTTCTTAACAAAGCCAAATTCTGTAACAGCTTCATCAAAACGAATGTTCCATGACCTTGATGCTTGCTTTAATCCATAAATGGATTTTTGCAACTTGCATACCTTGTTGGCATCCTTTGAAGTCACAAACCCTTCAGGTTGTGTCATGTAGACATCTTCCTGGAGGTTCCCATTAAGGAAAGCTGTTTTGACATCCATTTGCCAAATTTCATAGTCATGGTAAGTAGCAATGGCCAATAGGATTCTGATAGACTTCAGCATTGAAACTGGTGAAAAGGTTTCATCATAGTCAATTCCTTGACGCTGTCTAAAACCTTTTGCAACCAGTCGTGCCTTGTAGGTGCTGACTTGCCCCTCCATGTCCAGTTTCTTCTTGAATACCCATTTATTACCAATAGGCTTTACATCAACTGGAGGATCTACCAAAATCCAGACTTGGTTTTGGTACATGGAATCCATTTCAGAATTCATGGCTTCTTGCCACTTGGCAACATCTGTGCCTTCAACTGCTTCCTTGTAGGTAAGAGGATCATCATTGTCAACCAATAATGAGTCACCATCCTCAGTGACAAGAAAACCATATCGTTCTGGTTCTCTCACCTCTCTCGTGCTCCTACGCAGTTCTTGTGTCTCTGGAACAGATTGTTCTTCCACGGGGCTTTGTGGAATCTGTTCTTGTACCAACTCATGTGTATCTTGAGCCTCGACTTCATCGAAGTCTATCTCGCTCCCACTATCTCTTCTGGAGATGTGCTCCCTCTCAAGGAATATGGCGTGTCTTGCCACTGTAACCTTTTTGTCTGAGGGGTTGTATAGGTTATATCCCCTTGTTTCCTTGGGATATCCTATAAAGATACACTTTGTGCCTCGGGGTGCAAGTTTGTTACCTGAAGAGGCCTTAACAAATGCTTCGCTACCCCACACGTGTAAATTCGATAACATGGTTTTGCGTCCACTCCATAACTCGTATGGAATACCATTTATCGATTTAGTTGGTACTTGGTTTAGTATGTGTGCTGCTGTTTGTAATGCATATCCCCAAAAGGATAATGGAAGACTCACATGACTCATCATTGATCTCACCATGTCCAACAGGGTGCGGTTCCTCCTTTCACTTACACCATTCCACTGCGGTGTGTAAGGAGGAGTGAGTTGAGATAGAATCCCAAACTCCCGTAAGAAATCAATGAAGTCTTGATTAAGATATTCTCCTCCTCTGTCTGAGCGGAGTTTCTTAATCTTCTTACCAAGCTGGTTCTCAACTTCATTCTTGTATTCTTTGAACCGATCAAAAGAATCTGACTTATACCTCATTAAATAGATATATCCATATCTACTAAAATCATCAGTAAAAGTTATGAAGTACGAGAACCCACCCCTTGCTTCAACTGGAAATGGTCCACACACATCTGTGTGAACTAATTCTAGAAGCTATTTAGCTCTTTCACCTTTCCCACTAAATGGGGCTTTGGTCATTTTGCCTTGTAGACACGCATGACATACACCAAGTGGTTTTAGTTCGAAAGAATCTAAATACCCATCTTGATGTAATTTTGTCAAACGTTTCTCATTGACATGACCTAGCCGGTGATGCCAAAGTTGGGTGTGGTATGAGTCATGTAAATTAACTTTGTTATCAATTTCCATTACTTGGTTTGTGTAGTCTAACACATAAAGGCCGTTATATAAATGTGCCCTACCAAAACAAATGCTATCTTTATAAAAGTAGCAACATTCATTTCCAAACTTGAATATGAATCCATCAGTATCTAATCTGGATACTGAAATAATGTTTTTGGTTACAGAGGGTACATAATAACATCCTTTCAAAACCAAGACCATCCCGGTAGGCAATGTGAGGTGGTAGTCCCCGACAGCTACAGCAGCAAGTCTGGCTCCGTTGGCTGCTCGTAGATCTATCTCCCCTCGATCAATCTTCCTGAATATACTTGGTTCCTGTATTTGGATACAGATGTGAGAACCACAAGCAGTATCTAATACCCAATTAGTAGAAACAGATAGATTGCATTCGATAACAAACGCACCTGAAGCTTCCCCTTGCTTCCTCGACTGGGTGCAGTTTTTCTTCCAGTGACCCTTCTTGCCACATGCGAAACAAACAGCATCCTGTTCCTTTGCCTCCCCTTTGATCTTCCTTTTCTTGGAAGGCCTTGAAGAAGCTTTGGGCTTAAAGCTCTTCGCCTTCCCTTTCCTTTTATTCACCATAAGGACAGAAGGTTTTTCACGCTTCATGTCATTGTCCACTTGGCGAATGAGGATAAGAAGATCAGATAGAGACTTCTCAATATTGTTCATGTTGAAATTAACAACAAAGTTTGAGAAGCTCTGGGGGAGTGATGCGAGAATGAGATCGGTACCCAGTTCTTCAGGGAGTTTAAACCCTAGAACCTCCAAGCGCTCAATGTAGCCAATGAGCTTGACTACATGAGGCCCAGCTGGGGCACCCTCTCCAAGCTTGCTCTGAAACAGAGCCTTGGAGATCTCAAACCTTTCCTGTCTTGCTCTCTCCTGGTATAAACCACGGAGGTGCTCGAGCATGCTGTAGGCATCCATGTCTTCATGAGACTTCATGAGCTCACTAGACATAGATGACAGCATCAAACATTGAACGTCGAGAGCATCGTTCAAATGTTGATCATAGACTAGGAAATCTTCATCACTTGCCCCTGGGGCAGGAGAATCAGGAAGTGAGGACTCCAGCACATAAAACTTCCATTCATGGCGTAGGATAACCCGAAGGCGCCTAAACCATTCCTGAAAGTTACTGCCGGTGAGGATGTTGTCTATATCCAGAATTGATCGCAGAGAAAATGTGGTTGATGTGTTTGTCATTTTGATTCTAAAATTTAAAAGAGCAGATTCATCAGTACTTTCTTGATTACATTTTATGAGAAATAATAAATTTTATTAAGTCTCCCACTATTTTATCAATTCCCAATGGCCCTCACCATTGAACTCGGAATGTCTAGTTGCTTTGACATTCTAATGGCAAGGATCCATATTTCCCTTCGCATAACCCCAACAAGGGTTGGTCAAGCTATTTAAAGGTATTTAGGTAGGCGGGTATTTGCCAATTGTGAGCTTACAGTTCCTTGATCTGTTGAGTGGACTCCCCAATCCTGAAATCCTGACTTGGATTTCCTCAACTCTTGCCTCCAATATTACATCAAGTCTAGCAAGGGCTACTTCTCTTGATGTAATATGGTTAAGTCAACCCGAAACCTTTCATAAGGGCTTCCTTTATAAAAGTAAGTGTCCGAACAAGGGTTGGTCAAACACATAGTTTTATTGAGTCTTGCCCTTAATCAAGTAACGGAAGGCTTGGTCTGACTTAATATGGTATTTGAGGGATTTTATTCTTTATGCGTATCTTTGCATTATCACATGCTTGTTAATATTAAGTGATGCTTGCTTAAGTGATTAACCATGTTCCGATAATGTATACGCATAGACCGGTTTTTATTTAATTCCATCTTTGCATGCTTGTTCATTTTATTAATTATGTGATCGCGACAACACATGCATAATATATAAACCATGCAATCAGAAAGAAATAAAATAAGATGGCATGATCATGAGCTTCTATTTGGTTAGCTTATCTAGAGGTTTTGATAAGCTTACCCTGACCTAGGGAAAACACCTTGAACCTGATGGTTCATGTTTTGCAGCTCCCACCTGTCCACCTTTGTATCTTCTTGTGTCGTTTTCGCCTTGGCTTCGGGATTTGAACCGTCTCCTCTGGCTTGGGAGATCCTCCATTACATGGGTTTACATTAAAGAAACCATGGGCACACAGGCCCTACATTTTATTGGAAGAAGGCTCGCAGGCCAACAAATTTAAATTAAATAAATTTAAATGAAACCATACACATACAAAGGGTCTTTGGTCTAGCTCATGATCATCCATAGTATGCAACGACATTTACGCATATTTAGAATTCAAATTCTTTTAATCGTTTTATTTAAGATAAGACGCGCTCGAATTCAATTAATTATGATCTTATAATTAATCAATTCTTTATCTTAAATTCCTTTCTGAATTTCCTTGAGATTCTTCTCATCCATATTCCTTGTACGGGTCTTTGTACATTGGAGGAAACCTGGTGAAATTCCATTTCTGGAAAGTACACGGCGTGTAGTTTATAATTACACGGTGTGTATTTTTCTTTTCACCCTTTGTCCAAAGTACACGCCGGGGCTTTGGCGTGTTTTTTCTGTACTTTGGAAATTTTAGAGTACATGGCATGTAGATGAATCATACACGGCGTGTACTTCCTTGTTACGCGGTAACCGGCCTGGTGATCCCGTATACGCGGTACGCGACTTATCTTTGTACACGGTTTCACCTGGGTCGGAACGGACTACACGGCGTGTTGTTCCAACAGACACGTCGTGTATTCCGGTTTCCACGCACCGTTCTATTCTGGTCAACACGGCGTGATTAAAACTTAGGCATAATCAATTCACACGACGTGGTTTGGCGGACCAGTGCCGGTTCGTTGAACCTAAGTACACGGCGTGTAGTTTTAATTACACGCCGTGTAATCCCATGTTGTACAGACAGAAAGAGCGGATCCTCCGGATGAGTTCCTCGTTTTTATTTTAATCATAATTAAAATTAAAAGGTCGTTTCTGTGATATGAATCGAGAAACGAAGGAGGAAGAATAGATCTCGTTAATTCAGATTTATAGAACGATTTATTTCGAATTGAATCAAATATGAATGCGTAAATTATCAACGAAAATTAAATAACTATAATCAACGTTGTAACCTCCCTCTGATACCATTTGAAGGTTCCGGGCGCAGTGGAAGCGCGTGGGTGGATGTGCCCACTTGGCTTTTTGTCATTAGCAATGATCAATCCGGGATCAATACGACGATAAACGCCAGTCTCCACGGATCGAATCACAGAAAAAGACAAAGAAGATGGTTTTTCCCGGAACCACAAACAAGGATCGTTACAGGTTGATTATAATTAATTTAATTAATTATAAAGAAATACCTTTTGGGTGTTCTTTCTTCGTTGATGTTCTCAATCACGTTGTCAATGTGATCCGTCGTTGCGTCGCAGAAGCCAAGTGTAGACTCCCTCTAGCGGTGATCCACACGTGTACCTCGTATCACTGGACGTCGCCAAAAGATTCTCCGGGTGCTAGCGTGGAGAAGCCTTTGCTTGCGTTGTCCGCCTTAGATTGTCTTGATCCGATGGAAGAGGATCTCTCTCGGTCTTGAGAGCGTTCTTGGAGGAAGAGGTTCTTTCGGCCTTGAAAGAATTCTCCAGAGATGTTGTGCACAACGATTCTCTTGTATCAGAAAAGAGTTGGGGTTGTGAGGATATTTATAATCGGGTGTGTGGGGTTATAGAGTTATGACAATAAATAAACGCGTTACTCGTTTTATATATTTCATTGACTCTTTATTTAAAACCCCATGTCGAATAAATAATTCCTTGACATGCGCCCACGCTGATTATAATAAATATCATTTAAAACAATATTATATCCTCAAAATCCCAACTAAAAAAAACTACACGGAGTGTATTAATAAATACACGGCGTGTACTTGTTTTTCATTGAAAACTACACGGTGTGTACATTAAATGTACACAGCGTGTATATCTTGTTTTCATTTATTCATTTCCTTTCCAAAATAAAACTACACGGCATGTAATAATAATACACGACGTGTACTTGTTTTATTTTCTTTTTCCTCCATCATTTAAAACAACTTAGGCTTCCTTGAATAATTATTAAACCATGTACGAGAATAATCTTTATTCAACTTGAGATACTTGGATACACTTAGTGTGTGACCCTCTAGGCCTCTTTCTCGTTGGCATTAGGCGGGCTTGCCTAAAGTCCAAGATTACAGTCTAGCAACGGGTCAAGGCACCCAAGAGAAAGAAGTTGACGCCGCATTGACGTATCACCTCATACGAGCACTTACTGTGTAATTTAATCCCTTTGTCTCAATATCTCATCAAGCAGGTTTCATGGCAGTGTCATAAACCTATATGCTTGATATGTCGTTCTTTGACTACCTGAAATAAACTCATCGTTTACACCATGGCCATGAAATTTAATGCGACAGTTCTATTTCAATCAAAGGGCCGAGATATCAACTTCCATAAATGGAAGGGACAAATACTTCCTTGACTTATCCATTAACAACATGTCACTCGTGACGCACCCAACGTACCCTACTTCCCGCCAACTATCTGTGTGACAGTTTTCGTCAGTAAATCTAAGTGCGCGAGTCATGACATGAGTTAATGATAATCTTCCAGTCCAAGGACCATTACACACGCTCGTAGATAGCAATATCCGATGACACCAAGACATGCAGAATTACTACTGGCGGGTCTATTCTCATAATCTCTCATCTTGGAGATTACCAAGTGCAAACTCCATGAGAGAGAGTCTCGTCTTCTTATGAGTACTCGCACATGACGGTCTGTATACTATGTGTCCTATCATAGTATGTCATCCAACCGCAGAACTTTATTTAAGAATATTGTTATAGCATTTCAAGGTTCTCATCATAGCGGGGATCTGCTATGACCTTATTAATGCAACAAATATTTCAGGACATTATTATATTATAGTCATGCAGAACAATGAACAATATATAATAAGTGAACATTTATGTAATCAAAGTACAAAACAGTTGGTTCTGAGGACACCAACCCTTACAAACTATTCATTGGATAATATACACAAGTCTTTATAAGATAAAATAAAGTTTCATGATAAACATTTTTATAATATTCAAAGTTACTAAAGATAATGATTGAAGAATTTCAAGTTGGGCTAATATTATCCCAATATGAAGTTCATAAAGATTAATGTAAATATGAAGGAAAATGATGTAGTAATATTTTTATTTCATCAAAAAATAGAAAAATGGTGCCGAGAATAATTTAAAGATATATTATATATCAAGATGGACTTGTGATGGTGTTGAATAAACAGTGATAAATATTATTAGAATACTTCATCCCATTCACATTGAAGTAGGTATCACATATTTAATATATAGTTATGAATAAAAATCCCTTTCAGTTGTTATTAATCGATATAAGTGAAAATATATATAAATTTTGGTATCTACAAATTAATAGTAACTCATCAATATGTAAGGGATGGATGTTATAAATTTTTAGAAGAAGAGTTTCCCAAAGGGTGTTCTGAAAGTTCGGTTCATAGAAAAAATAGCATTCATGGAAAATTGGATATATTTCCATCAATGAGAAGAGAAAAATATTTTTTATCAATCGGTGGTTTGCGAACATGAAAATATATTATTTGTACAATATGTCGATGTGTTAAATTGTATGAAAAAAATGATAGGGGGATAAATATATAAATAGGAATGAATCTATTAAAAGTAGTTCATCAACATCGATGAATAAAAAATAGTCTAAATGGAATATATTTGAATCTACTGAAAATTTATGTGATATGTGAAACATTGGTGGTCATAGTAATGTTGAGTTTTGTTACAAACTATTGATGTTTCATTCATTTAATGGTTAGGATTAAGAATCACCTTATACTAATGATTTGGTAATGCAAGAAAGTGTATCTTCCTTGGACTCTAAATTAATGCAATTGATTACACCAAATAATAAAATGATGAAAATAAATCACTATGTATAATGAATTAGAAGAAGAAACTTTTATTTTCGTAATAATGGACACACTATATTATTTTATTGACAAACCAAGGAATCAAAATTAATAATTGGGAATGTGTAAATCGATTATAAGTCAATCAATGTGTTGCACAAAAATATTTAAGATGTATAATAAATATATAATGAGAAATATGAGAGTTTTTCCAAAATGGGTAACTATTAATTTTATGAATTTTTGTGGGGAAGGTGAATTGATTTGGGAAACACTCTAAACAAGGGCATGAATACCCTACTAGAAAAATTGGATTTCTTAGAGAAATTTGGAAAACAACGTTGGTCACTATTTTTAAATTTTAATTAATATATATGCCAATGAAAAAGATCAAGGTTGTTCTTATTCATAATTTTCTAATTTTAATTTATCTTTAATAATAGGATGAATTTATGATTTTAAGGAAAGAAAAAAATCTAAACCTGTTATGGTTCTGTAATTAAAGAATTTATTTCTAATTATAAAAAAAATAAAAAACAAAAATAATTCAATTCTACTTAAAGAGGAAAAAATCATGAAACCTAATTATGATGCAAGGATGAAAAAATTTCGTCCTTTAAATTATTTAAATAAAAAATAAAACATGTTTGAGAAATATATATCCACCATATTTATTCAAGAAAATTGAAAAAATAGAAACACCTTATTCTCATACTTTGGGTTATGTTTACTACAAAGAGTAATTGAAGTTGATGATCAAAGGAAGGAATATTATTAATTTTTTAAATTTTGTACATAAACAAAAACAATCCATCCGTGTGTGCTAAAATTTAAATTGGTTTTAATTTTAAATTTATTTCAGTAACCAATATTTATAAAACATAGAAATGGAAATAAGTAACCCTGGTGATGAATTGTAGAGTGATTCACTATTGTGGAACAACTAAAGAAGTAATTGTATCTTTAGATGTTCTGTTCATTAAATATATATATATATAACACATGAAGGAAAATTCATGTCATTAATGTATGACTATGAATTATCATTATTATTTTATTTTTTATAATAAACTTCGTTCTACTAGGTTGTTGATGAACTATAAAAAATGATAATGAATTTTACTTATACATACATTCTGTAATTTATTTTTTGAAGATCAGAGAATATTTATAAATTTTTAGAAAATCTATTATGTTCCCTTAAGAAATGAATTTTTAGTTATCACTAAATACAATGGTGTAAATAGAAAAACATAATGATTTTTCAATCTCACACATGTTTTTAATAAAAGTAGTAATCATTATTATAGTGAAGATCCTGAATGGTTCTTATTAATAGCGTTGAATATCATTCAAATATGATTATGGGTTTTAAGAAACCATGATTTTTTAGGAATCCATCTGAGTTTATTATTTCATATGTCTACTGAAATAGGTATATAATAATATTGTGATGATGTTTCATTGATAATTATGTTATATGTTTTTGTTATGCAATTTATTTGAGGAGTTTATGGCAAATTCATATATTCACAAATGTCATTTTGTGTGTTTATAACTAGTTGAGATAGGCCCCAAGTAGTATAATACACCCCTGAGAAATTTGAAGTAGTGGAATATTAGATGTTATGTCTTTTATATTTGAAAAGTCTAGATAATTTGATGTTTTTAGAATTAATATCATCCATGTTGATATAAAAATAGGAAAGGAATTATGAATAATTCTTCAATAGAGCATTGAAGTTCAACATCATAATACTTTTTTGAGTATAATCCTTTAATTATCCAACCCAAATCATCTAATTATATTCATGATAATGATATGAATTCACTATTAAGTTAATACATTGATGAGATAATCATAATACTTCATGAATGTTTGCTTTTTATGATCCATCATAAGGAATTTCAAGGGTGTGTATAACAAAAAAACATAATGAAAAATTTATAGTGCTACTTGATATAATTTGATAACTAAATATTTAATATCTAAATATTAATTTCAAATTAGATCACATATATATATTTCTTAATGGAAATAAACATCATAAATGCATAAATATATTATTGATCTTGGTATAAAATTAAAGAGAGATGATTTTTTAATTTTTAGGAAATAAGATCAATGAATAATATAAATTATGGAATAATTACCTGTATTATGGATTTGGATAAACTATATAATTAATCAGTAATAATTTCATATGATTACTAAGATTCTCTTTATAACAAAAAATTTGAATCTTTATATTAAATAAGGATTATCTTATGGAGGGGGACAAAAAATATGTGTGAGAAAAATTACGTATCATAATAGAATCACATCAAAACAACCATACTATTTTTAGAAAAGCACAAGTAAACATTTAGTTAATTAGTTACCTATCATGGACTCTTTTGGATTTGACACATCCATTCATGAAGTTCCCCTCATGCATGGCCTTTGAGATCTCCATTCCTAGTGGAATCATGCCACTAAAGTTTTTGACAATATATACAATTCTCCAATGGAATGGATGATTTCCAAAAAAGGTACCGAAAATAATTATTCAATCCAATTAAATTTCATAAATAGAAATCTTGTTTGATAAGAAAAGGTCTATGCATGAACAAAATTCCCCTGAATCATTGATTAGGTAATTTCCCTCACTATAAAGATATAAAAAAGTTATAAAGACTATACCCCTTAATTCATGAACAAGACCACCAAAATGCCTAACAACTTCTCTGCTGATTCCATTAGTGTATAATTTGAATCCATGGTTGGGTAATTTAAATCCCTACCATTGACTCAAAACATTCATAGGATCTAGAAGATTCAGATAATGCATGGGGAAAGGAAAATTATTAATGACTGATTAAGGTGGATCGATATAGTAATGAAAAAAGATCTATCAAATAAGATTAGCTCTTAGATTATATATGTTTTTATGGTGGTTATCTTCCGTGATAGTGAATTTAATTTTTGTGTAAATATATAGAAAAATTATTATTCTTGGATTCATAATCCATGTATGGCATGAGATTGAACAATGAGATGATTCTTGGGCTGTTTATTCAAAATCAAAAAATTACTAAATTAATGGGTTACAAGCCTCTCCTATATAGAATATGGTTATCATTAACTATCGATAAAAATAAAAGGAATAAGTTTTTCTAATATTTTAAAAAAAATTAATTAATTTGAAACTCTAGAAATCCATGGGATTAAAGTTTTAAGATTTTATAGGTGTGCTATAATTTGTTAAAATTCATAATTTAGAATTTTATTCATGCTAGAGATGAACAAATATTATTCAAAATTAAATTAAGTTTACATTATATATATAATTAAAAATCATCATGAGGACTATGTTTATATTAAATGAAGCTCTAATGCCATTGAAGACTAAATAGATCTATAATTGATGTATTGTATAATTACTATACAGATGGTGAGAGTGAATTTTGGTAAGTGTGAAAATTGATTTTTTATAGTTGAGTAAGTCATCAATAGACAATTAAATGTCTTTATTGAAAATTTCAGTTGTGGTTTTTCAATGAAGAAGAGGAGTAAAAGGATCTTGAGGATTATTGAAAAATAATAATCGATAATGCTGATTTTTTTATGAGATAAATAATTAAAATAAAGTGATTGTATAAATAAGGGGAAATTATAATATTTTTTAGAACAAAAAAACTAAGAGAGTTGTGGAACACTGATATCATGGGGTATTAACACATATAAAAAGTGAGAATAACAAAATGTGGTCTATGGGAACCTAATCTTCTGAAGATATTATATATTCCATAATATAACAAATAAAAATAATAATGAAACATCTGTAAATGGGAAAATAAGGGTAAGGGAAATTGGGTTCTTGAGATGATCTAACAACTTTGTTGTTTAAATATTCAAATTAACTCCAGAGGAATATGGTTGGAAAGAAGATCTGATTATAAAGATGATGACATATTATGTGTCAAATATAAAGATGAATAACATATTGGCTATCATGCTAAGATATGATGAGTGTGATAATGTTGTTTAATGAATAAATTGATGCTAAAAAGAGATCAATTTATAGTGCATTCTCTGATAATTTGGATTTTTACTTTCATATATTTTGTGAGAAAATTGGGGAAAAAGATATAAATTATTCTAATAAAACTGTGCTTTAGAAAATGACTTGTTTTCATGTTTTGTTCCTAAATATAATTTTTAATATATTTATTTTAGGAGGGGGATGTTAGATCTTATTTACCATGGTGCATCATATGTTGATCTTTTTCTGTAATTTATATAATTGTTAAGAGATAACGAGAAACCGGTGGGAATCATGTATAAAAAATTGAAATGGGTTGTTTTTATCATAACTTATAAAATGTATATATTCCACACATTAGTAATATTTTTTTCTCTGGTATCATGATGTCTAGAAAAATCAACTTGTATTGATTAAAATATTATAGTGTAGAATCCATGACTAAGTTGGATTTAACATAGTAATTAGTAGGTATTTTTACCAAACCTATAAATCATGTGCGTTGATTTAATAGTAAATAATGAATAGTATATAAGAATTAAATGCTATGTTAAAGGACTAATTGGTCCATTTTCACTAATCTAAAATTTATGTAAAATACTAAAATGCAGTTACCAATTGAATTAATAACATATTATTTGTAAAAAAGAGTCAACCGCTAACTCATCCTCCATTCGGTTTTCATTAAAGATCAATTTTTTATTTCATGAACAATTCATGAAAAATTAAAACAATTTGTGATTAAATCCATAAATGTAAAATAAAATGGTAAATAATGGATTTTTGAATCAAGAAGTAATATGTGGTCGATTATATAACATATTGGATTTTTCTAAAATAAAGGATGTTTGATTATGGTAACATTATTCCTTTTTATGATAATAGATGATTATAAATAATAATTTTTCTAGCTTTGTGAAACCCAATACAGAATAAAATACCATGTGATGGGAAAACTGTATAAGGATTCAAGGAATTCCCATAATTTTAGTTTTGTTCATTTTTCAAATACCTTTTGGTTTTTATAAGTATTCTAGTATCCTGGATATCATCCATAGTTATATTTGTTCATGGTGATGATATAAGATGGTTTTCTTATTATTCATGATGATTCCATTTTTTTCATAGAGACTTTGAGGGATCATTTCATAATTGATTTTTTTCACCATCATATGGTTTTAGGAAAATAGTATTTATTGATTGGTGGTTTTACTCCTAGTTCATTGTTGATATGATGAAAATGTTGTTCTAGTTTTTGGGTGGGTTTTTCCCAACAGTGGTGTGGGTGACAATGAAAGTGAACTTCAGTGACATCATGCAAGACACAAGGTGACACACATCTCATAATTAATCTTCTTATAGAATTGTTTTCACTAGGATTGAGGAAATATCTCTGTAATTTTATTTTATTATAATTTTTATGTTAGTGTTGGTCGAAATGGATATGTCATGGAAGTGGATCAACAATAATATGTAACGATACCACGAGACCAAAAAATGTTTTTTTAGTAAAAATTAAAAAATAGATTTGGAATAAATGTGATTAATAATTCATTCACAAGGTTTATTATTAATCATATTATAACAAAATATTTCAAAATAATATATAGAGAAAGGTATATTTTTATAGGTTTCACATGTTTTCAATGATAATTGATTAAATATTAAGTAGAAGTGTTTTCATAACCTTTAATAGCATATCAGAAATAGTTAAATAATATAAAAAAATTATGAAATAAAAATATAGATTAAAATATATATATTCAATACTTATTTATTAATTATCCCAACTAAATTAAATAGATAAATTTAAAAAAAAACACTCAGTTTTTTTATCTTATGATGTTATTATAAAAAAATATAGTTTTTATAAGGTGAGTAGGTGTATGTTTGGATGTACAATTTTTCAAAGTGAAATATATAAATTATTAGACAAGTCAAAAATGAAATGGAATTTCACATAATTTCCTAAATTTTTTAGGGTATATTAGTATATAGAACTATAGAGATTCATAAAATTATTCAATAATTGTATCAATATAAATACATTCCCTTAAAATTTAATTAATCATCAGATAAGTCAATAATTTGACATTAATTCACATCGAGTATCTTTTCAGGTTTAGAGCATCATAGAATTAGGTCATATCTCATACATTCCAAATTTAATATTACATTGTATACACTTCTACTCATTATCCACTTTTTCATAAACCAAAAACATTGTAAAAAGTATGATGGTTTCTTGTCATGTTTAAACATCATAACATTCCATTGATCCCAACCTCGACTATATTTTTCTATTAGTCATATAAATAACATTTCAAAACATAACATGAGCATAAAAATATCATAAATGGATACACAAAGAAGGAAAATTATTAGATTTTTTAAAATATGTAAACCATTAAAACATTACCATCATGTATTAATCATCACCATTATGAAGAATTAAATACTATTTACAGAATATAATTCATTTTTTACCATTTCTGTAACAAAAATATTTCCACAAAACCAAAAGAGATCCCATATAATATAAAAATGTGGAATGTTACATTAAAATACAAAAATGAAATAATTATATGGTCAACTTCCACACATATCACTTAATGGAATGTCCATTTGGACGACTTCCATACCCAATGCATTAGAGGTTATAATGTCACCACCTATCCATGGTTTATCACGTAATAACATGTATTTTGTTTCTTACATAACCACCCTTCTTTTTTTTTGTCACTAAACCATCTAAAAAATTACAAAGTACAATTATATAATCATAACACATAAAATATTTCATTATCAACAATTCACTCGTACTTATGCATTTTCAATCACAAGAAATATCTTTAATACCTTTCCAATAGCATTTAAAACATTTATCGAAGATAATTTTGAATCAACGTTCTCCATACCACTTTGAAACTTTTGAATGAAATTAATATTTTCAAACATTTAATAATGATAATTTTAAATCAAAGTGTCGCATACCACTTAAAATTTTTAAGGAAACTAACTATTCAAATCCTTTAATAAAGAGTCTTTTGAATCAATGTCTCCCATACCACTTTGAAAATTTTAATAAAAAAATATTATTTTAAAACATTCTAGTCCATACAAATAAATTCATAAAAACAATTTTGAAAGAATGGACATGAAATATAAGGGTTTTGAAGATTAAATCAATAAAACATTAAAAATGAAGTTATAGTTACTGTTTATTTTTCCAATTCTGAAACACTTGAATAAAAATAATTGAAAAATAAGATTTAAAAACTTAAATATCATTATATATATATTTCATGATATAAAAAGTAAAAAGGGTTTTATATACTTATTATAGGATAATAAATCTTTATAAAATTATGATATTCCTCAATCAAAGGAGAATGAGATGATGCCCCTAAAAATGATCGTATTATTAGATTAAAGATAAATCAATGACATAATTATGGGCGAAAAATATAAATACACTAAAGATTAGATTACATTTAGTCCAACATAATCCATGATCATTAACATATAATCTTGATATAAAACAAAACTAACGACATGAATATTTAACTCAATGAATGGAGATTGAGTTATGATTTCCTTTACCATGAGTCTGACTTGTCGTGTACGTTCATTCTTTTTAAAATAATAATATTATGTTAATTTATTATTTCTTGAGAACCATTTTCATGTTTATTATTCATTTTATATCACATATTACCATGTTATAAATATTACATAACTATTTAAGTTTATATCTGAAATTTTGTCAATATTCGGTACTTGAGTCCAAAATTAATTAGTTTTCATGTACATTTTCCCAGTGATAATATGTTAAATTCATCATTCATGAAGGCGATAGGTCATATGTACGTATGAACACTAATTTCATTTCAGTGTATAAATATTTAATGGTGAATAATATAATAACAGTATTATATAAATATCATATATGTTTAATAGGATTAATAAAACCATCCTATATACATTCTATTTATAAAGGGAATGATTCATTTCTCTTTGAGGGGGTGGAAGTCCATACATTCTCAAAAGAAATTATCGTATTTACAAAATATTAAAAGCATAAATTTATGTTCTAAAAAAATTATAGATGAACAAAAACAATATAAATATAATATATATCATATTTAGAAAATATTTTCAATTTTAATGTCCACCATGAGAAGTGTTAGGAGAAAATTGAATAATTGTTGTTTCGTGACGTAGTAGTTTGTCACACACATAAATAGTATGTTTGTTATCCATTAAATTGAGGTGTTTGTTAGTGTGGATAGAAACCTTAGCATAAAAAATCCTACAATATTTAAGATACTAGAATTTTTGTTTAATAGTAGAATAATAATATTTTATGGAGTGGATAATGGAAATGAATGTAAAAAAAATCACGAGGTTATGTGTTCCCTCTTAATCGGGTTACTTTTTTTGGATTATACCAAAATGCTTCATTGGGAGGCATTCTATGATGAGGGATGATTCTAGTATGAGGATTTGGATTCCAGTAAGAGGTTTGGGTAGTTGTTGGCTGAACAAAATAGATCTTGATGTGTGAGTATTAGAGATTGGAGGGTGCATTTTTATAGTAGAGGGAAAGGGCACCCTTTTAAACTCTTAAATTATTAATTTAATAAAAGTTAATTTCTTAATTTAAATGGACATAAATGGATATATTTATAATAAAATATTATATTATTTATAAATCCACTTATCAAATAATTTTTATTCATGTATATATTTTAATTTAATCCTTATATTTTTTGTTTTCCATTAATACTTGTTTTTTAATATTATTTCTAGTAACAAAATATTAGTTATTAAGAGGCTATTAATGTTACTTATATGAGGTTAATTTCCCATAATTGGAAACTTTATAAACCTTTAGCCCTTATAAAATTCCCTTTTTTATTCTAAAATATGTTTTTATATTTTTAAACAATTTAGAAAATTTATATTTTTATAAAACATCAATTATGTCAATTATTACACTATTTTTTTGAGTTTAAATAAAATATAAAAATTGAGAGAACATAGAACAAACCCATTTAATAGTCTTACAAAATTTCATATTAAACTTTAAAAATTAGGGATGAAATATATTATGTTAAATAATATTTATTATAATATTTATAATATCATTTAATTGATTCCATTATTAATAAATCTATCACGATATAATAATTTTTTGAAATTACATTTTATTATATTATTTAAAAAAAATAAATAATATAACATATTGTATAAAAGGTTTTTATATTTCTAATTATTATTTATAGTTAAAGAGACCACTTATATGAACAAATATTACAATTTTTTAGTAAGTGGATAAATTTTTATTACATATTTTTCTTTACTTTAAATTAAAAGTTATAAGTGTCATAATCACACCCAAGTGTCTTTAAAAGGCCAATGTTTTGTCCTAAAGGTTTTATTTGTTGTCCATATCTCATCCAATGTTATTATAAAAGGTTTTAGGGTAGTTTTATAGTAACATTTTTACACTTACTAGCATGATTTAACCTTTAAGCATACTAAATAAATATAATTTCTAAAATTACTATTTCTTGAGTCAAAAAAGGGACCTATATTCATTATTTTGACATTATGATTACAAATATGTAATGAATCATTAAAAATTCGCAACATAAAGTTTTATATAATTAATTTTAAATTAAATCTTGTTGTCAAAATGAGAAAAAGGGTTTTTTAAAAATAAAAACCATCAAATGATTTACATGTTTTTATAATAAATTTCAATATGAAATTACTTCCATTGTAAAAAAAGGATTCAATGATAAAACATAATCTATTTATTCATCAAAATAAATTAAATGTACAATATAACGATTAAAATAACATAGAAAAAAATTTTGAATTGAAATGTATCATTTTCACTATTAATTAAAATATGAATTTTGTGAGAAAAATATCAAAATTTTATCCAATGTAAAATTTGATGACCTGCTTTAAGTAAAAACTTTATTTTTTCATATAAAACATATAAATTTTTCATAAATAGATTTAAATTGTGTTCCCCATCAAATGGTGGTAAGACATTGTTTTTTAAATACTTATTTTAACTAAAAAAGAAATTTGTTCTTATATCGTGTATAAAAAACATATAAAATGAATTTTAAAAATTAAATGGAATATATCACATATATATATCATAAATTTAAATCCAAAAATAGTGATTTTATTATTTTATAAACTCATTTATTAACATTTAAATCATTTTTCAGAGAAATGATTCCTTTTAAATAAAATGGTTTTTACATTCATTTATAAATAATAGTTCACAAAATAATTAATTAAATTAATATGTAAACAATGTCTTCATAAATAAATTAATATTAATAATTCCCTCAATTTTTACATCTATGTTATAAGGTAACATAACAATAATTAGTTTTTCATATATGTTCACTATGGCCAATTATATAGGCTTTTGAACATAATGTATCCTTTAATAAAATAAGGATGTTATATTGCCCCCCCCCCCATTATAGATATTTGAACATCATAATTTATATTTTTTGTTGGTATCTAAAGTATTATTTTTCAAAATACTAATTTCCAATCCCATACCGGAAAATGTATTAATAAAATCTCCACATTAAAAGAGATAATGGACCGTCCGTAGATCACATGAGAGTGCACATACCAGTATTCCATATATAAAAGCATGGATATGGAATGAAAAATAAATGTAAAATTAGGATGATTGTGATAGGAAACATGATACAGAGGAATTTAACATAAAAAATCCATAAATATTATATTGGTTTAACATCCATTGAATTTAATGTAGGAAAAGTAAATGGAAAATGTTTTGTTTTATAATCATTTTCATTTAGGTGGGGAATTATTTTAATACATAGAGTAAAAACATAAGGAAATATACTTACTTTGTAAGTATATATTAATAAATTAATCATATTCCACCAAAAACTCAAAATTTTCTCCAATAAATGAGTATTTAAGTTGACTTGGCCACACCGTAAGAACTATAATCAACATATAGTTAATTATATAATCCAAAAAAGATAAATTAAATATTTATCCTTTCATAGGGGATTAAACAGAAAAAATGGTTAGTACAATATCAGATAATCTCCCAAAATGAATAATCTTCTATAAGGAGAAGGACTACTTTTATTCTCCAAAATTCAATAGTAATTACAAAGTTCTACATAGAACGTTAAACAAACAAAATGTCCCTAAAATTCCACAAAAATAATGAAACTATGATTGAAACCCAAAATTCAGATGAATTTTAATTCCTAATCTTCCAAGATAAATTTTAACATTTATCTCCAAATAAAATTGATCACTTTTAAAGTCTCATACATAAATGTAGTTATCCTAAAAACATATTCTCTATGATATGTTAATCATTTCCTCAGATTACCTAATTAACTAATTAAACATTAAAAATTCCATACTCTTCGAAAATATAATTCAAATATTACTTAATTAAAATCTCATAGTGTTATATTTACCTTTATCATTTTATGTTCCCATAATAGTTAATATCTTCGTAAATAACATTTATCACATAATCCCTTGATCATTTTCCTCTACTAAGGATATCCATTTGATAAAAAGCAAGTTCCTGAAATCGTATTATTCTTATTACATAAACTCATTTTACTAAAATATATAAATTCATGCTAACTAGGGACATCACGTAGGCCAGTGGTAAGTCATAAATCCATGTCGCAATTTGGTTGTGGTTTCGATTCTAGTATCCTTGTCTGATACGATAGGTTATCACACAGTTTGTGTGCTTTCCATTAAAAAAATATAATTTTATAACATTCCCAAAAATTAAAAACCATAAATACCTCAAAAATATATGTCTCCAAAAATACTGTTTCTCACATTAAAATTTTGGAGCATAATGAATTAAATGTTATTTCTAAGACATTAAACATTTGATCAATCTAAAATTATACACTCATATGATATCCATATCTCTTACTAAGACATTATATTCCCTAAATATATCTAAATCAACCTATGATACCAAATGTAACGCTCTGACCTAAAAAATTACTTAATCCTGAGATATGTAAATAATTTGACATTAATTAACATTAAGGGTAATTTTAGGTTTCGAGCATTATATAATTAGGTCATAACTAGTAAATAAAAATGACAATTCTATAAAATATAAACTTCTACTCATTATCCATTTTTTCATAAAATAGAAATATAAATAAAACTTGGTTTTGTTTCATGTTTAAACAACAAAACTTTTCCATGATCCCATCCTTGACTATATTCTTCTTTTAATCCTCTAAAAAACCTTTTAAAATTTTGGATCAGCATAAAAGCCTCAGAAAGGGTTACATAAATATAGAAAACTACTGGCCTTGAAAAAAAAAGTAAAACATGAATACATTATCGTGAAGTGATATTATCAACCTTTATGATGTAGTAAAAATACTTCACTAAATATAAGCTCATTACATACCAATTTTTGAAAAAAATATTACCCTAACCCCCATATAAATCACATATAACATATAAAGGTTACTTGGTATATAAACATGATTAAATGGAATAACCATATCGTCGACTTCCACATATTTTACTAAATGGAATATCCATAAGTCCAAATTCCATACCCAATGCATTGAAGGTTATAACATAACCACCCGTACTAGGTTTACAATAGAATCCTCAGTATTTGGTTTATCACATATCCACCCATCTTTAGTTTATCATGTAACCACCCATCAAATTTCCATGTACCATTATATATTTATAGCACACAAAATATTGTAATTATCAACAATCTACTCATAAAATATCATTTTAAATTATAAGAAATATATTTAATAGATCTCATCATCCATTTAAAACATTAATTAAATAGACTTATGAATCAATTTTTCCCAAACCACATTGAGTTTTTTATATAAAAAAACATTTTAAAACATTTAATAAGGGGACTTTTTAATCAATGTTTCCTATACCACATTAATTTTTTTAATTAAATTGACATTTTAAAAAAATTAATAAAGAGATTTTGAATAAAAGTGTCCCATAAAAATTTGAAACATTTAAAATAAAATAACACTTTAGAACATTCAATTATATATAAATAAGTTCATAATTTTTTTTGAGAACATATATTTGGAGTAGGTGGTTATAAAAATGATTTTTTTAGTTAAAGAGTAATTTCCCACTTAATAAGCACTTGAATAAAAATCATTATGGAATTAAATTAAACAAAACATTAAATGACATGAGGTATATTATTTCAAGATATAACTTTTCAAAAGGTATTTTTATATACACATTATAGGATAATAAACGTGAATAACATCAAGATATTCTATAATAAAATGAGATTTGGACAACGTTCATTTCCAAGATCGTATAATTAGATTAAGCGTAAATCAATGAAATATTTATCTATGACAAATATAAATACTCCCAATATAAGTTTATTTTCTATGTAAAATAATCATAGGTCATTTACACATATTCTTGTAAAAAATTAATAGCACGAATTTTTAGCTCAATGAATGGATATTGAGTTAATATTTCTTTATTGAGAACTATATTTTTGTTTATCATTCCTTTTATATTAGTTTTTACCATGTTATAAAATTTTCATGTCTACTTATGTTCAAATCTGACGATTTGTCGATATACGGTACATCAGTCAAAAATTAACTTGTTTTGATGTAAATTGTCTATGTGGGAAAAATTCGGTCATCTCATTAATATTAATCATGATTTAAATATAATATATATATTCATTATATATTTATTTATAATAATCGATTATTTTTTGAGATAATATAGGAAATGAAACATTCATGGAGACGGTATGTTGTATGAATGCTTGAATGCTAATTTCCTTTCTTTTATGTAATAATTAAATAATTAATAATAAAATTCTACTGATGTATTAATTGTATATATGTCCCATAGATTTATTAAAACTATCGTTTATGAATTATATTTATAGAGGGAACGTTTTAAATCACCTTTAGGGGTGGAAGTCCACACTTTCTGAAAAGGATTAATAGTATTTACACAACATAAAAAGAGTAACGGTATGTTCTAAAAAAATTACAGAAGAATAAAAAATCATAAATATAATATATTTCATATGTAGTAAATAAATTCCATTTTAATTTCCACCATGAATGTTGATGTGGGAAAATTTATCAATCGTCCTTTCGCGCGGCTGTAGTTCTCTGTACACATAAACATTGTGTTTGTTAACAATTAAATGGATGTGTTTGTAATTTTTGATATAAAACAAATAATAAAAACATCATAGTATATTTAGGGTACTTGTTTATTAGTGTAATCATATAATAAGAATAATTTTGGGAGTGTGTAAAGGAAATGTATGTAAAATAGCATGAGTGTCGGGGTTCCCACGTAATCAGGTAAATTTTTGTGTTTATACAAAAAGCCATCATTGAGAGGCAAGATACCCTAATGGATGCTTCTACTATTTGGATAGGGATTCTAGGAAGTTTTTTCGGTAGGCAATGTTGAGTCCAATGGGTTATTTAAGTGTGTGTATTAGAGAATAGAGTGTTCCTTTTTATAAGAGATGGATAGGGTACCCTTGGAAACTCATAAATTATTAAATTATTATGATTTAATTTTTCAATTATAAAGATCCCAAATAGAGATATTTATAATATAATATTAGTTTATTTTTAAACCCTTTTATCTAATAAATTTTATAAATTTATTTATTTTGTTCAAAACCTTATCTATTCGATTTAACCTTATTAATTCTTTTTTTTAATTATTGTAACAACATTTTAATTATTAAGAGGCTATAAATTTTACTTATAAAGGATCTATTTTCCAAATTTTTAAACATAATGAACTTTTAGAACTTTTTATACTCAATTTGTTATTTCAAAAAAAAATTAGGATTTCAAAAGAGTTTAATAAATTACAATTTTTATAAAACATCAATTATGTCTATTTTTTTAATATTCATTGTTGAATTTATATAAAATTTATAAAGACATATAACTTAAAAAAAATTAATAGTCTTATAATATTTCATATTAAACTATAAATATATTTTTGATGTAAACTATGTCAAATAAAATTTATTTTATAACTACTTATATCATTTATTTGATTCCTTCATTAATAAAGAAATTACCACATCAATATTGTGTCACAATTACATATAATTATGTTATTTCAAATAAAATTATAAATAAAATAAAATTATGTTGAAATTATCTTAAGATTTATAAATAAAATTTATTGTCAAGGATATAACTTATAAAATCCCATATTAAAATTGTTTTTGTTAGAAGATATTTGTATATAATATATTTTCAATTAAATTAAATAATATAAGTTTCATAATCACACCCATGTGGCTTCAAAAGGTTAATGTTATGTCCCAATGGTTTTAGTTTTCATCAATACTCATATAATAGGATTCCAACATGTTTCTGGGTAGTTTTATATTATTATAATATTTTTTTAAAGCCTATTTACATGATTTTTCCTTTAACCGTAGTAAATAAAAATAATTTCTAAATTTAGTATTCACCACTTTCAAAAATAAAATGAAACTATTTACATAATTCAAACCTTTTAATTCCAAATATGGAATAAATTTTTACAAATGCAAAACACATAAGTTTCAATAATTAATTTAAAATTAATTCTCGCTTTTTAAATAAGAAAACAATTTTTTTTAAAGTATAATCCATAAAATGAATGACACGTGTTTATATAAAATTTCAACATAAAATTTCCTCCAATATTAAAATTTTTATTAAATGATAAACAACTAAAATAAATATTATTTAAAAAAATTAAATTTATAATATAACTATATAAATAACATAGACAAAAATGAGGTTTTGAATTAAAATGTTACATGTTTCAATATTCATTAAAATGTGAATTTTATCAAAAAAAAAATACCAAAATTTCAACCAAGGAAAATTTTCATGTCCCTATTACAAATAAGAGTTTATTTTTTCAAATATAACATAATAAATTATAAAAAACTATAGTTAAAATTGGATATCAATAAAATGGATGTAAAAGAGTAATTTTTTGAAAAATACTTCTTTTATCCAAAAAAATAATTTGATCTTATATCTTGCATAGAAAACATATAAGATAAATTTTATACAAAAAAATAAATATATTACATATATATTTCATTAATATAAATCCATAAATAGTGATTTAATATTTAATAAACTCACTTATTTTTCATTTAAATAGTTTTTCATAAAAATATTTCTTTTTAATTATAATGGTTTTTATTTTCATTTATAAATACCTATTCATAAAAGAATTAATGAAATATGTTTTTAAATAATAATTTCATATATAAATTAATATTTCTCATTCCCTCTATTTTGAAATCTATTTTATAAGTTAACATAATAATATTTAGTTGTTTTCTTAAGTTCGATGTGGCATAACATATATGCTATCAAACATTGTGTCTCTATTAAAAAAATTATTTATGTTACATTCTCCCTTGACCCCTTTAGAAATTGCACCTTTGAAATTTAAATTGGTGGTTGGTAAATAATGTATAAAATTTCAAAATACTTTTATGGCCATACCAAATTATAAAAAGGATTAATAAAACTCCTACATTAAAAGAAAGAAATGCTCATGTGAAGTTAACCGTAGATTACATAGACTTGTATTCCATGAAGGAAAACAAGGATATTGAAAAAGGAACTATCAAATTCGAATAGAGTGTGAAATAAAACATGATATGATGGGAGTTAACTATGAGAAACACATAAATATATTATAGGTTAAAAGGTCATTAATTTCATAGTATTATAAAAAAATGGAAAAATATTTTTTTAAGATCAATTTAATAATGGTGGGCAATTATTTTAGTCCTTAGATTATGAAGATGAAAAAATATACATCATTACACATATAAGTTCATCAACTAATTAAATTCCACCACAAAATCATATATTTCTCCAATTGGTGAGTATTTAATATGAATTGGTCACACATAAAACACTAGAATCAACTTCTAGGAAAACATATAATCCAAAAAATATTAACTATATATTTCTACCATCATTATACATTATCAAACAAATTGGAGAGTATAATATCTTATAATCCCACAAATGAAAAATCATTTTTAAGGAGAATGACTACTTTTAATCTCCAAAATTAAGTAGTAATACCCATGTTCTAGATAGACCTTTAAACAAACAAAATTCATTAAATTATTAAAAATAATGAAACTAATTTTGAAATAGAAAATCCAGATGAATTATGTCACCTATTAATCCAATAAAAATTTTAACATTTACCTCAAAATAAAATCAATCACTCTTAAAGTATCAGAGTAAAAAGTAGTTAACCAAATCAAACATTATCCATGATAGGTTAATAATTTCTATAAAGAACCTAATTCCACAATTTCCACAATTAAAATCATATATTATTCCAAAATATAATTCAACCATTACACTACGAAAATATCACAGTGTTCTATCTTCCTTAATAATATAAAGATCACAAAACAGTGAACGTATTCCAAAGAAACCTTTAAAACTAAGTCCCTAAATCATTTTCATAGACTAAGGATATACATTTGATAAAATGTAATTTCCTGAAATCAACTACTTTTTATCCCATTAACTCGTTTTTCTAAAATGAAAAAGTCATACAAACCATGGACTTTACGTAGCCCGTGGTAGGTTATAAGCCTATGTCACACTTAGGTTGTGGGTTTTATTCCCGCAGCTTTTTCTCACACAATAATTTCTCACACGGTCAATGTGTTGTCCTTTTTCAAAAACAATATAATTTTAAAAAATTCCCATAAATTAGTAAACCAAAAATACCTAAAAAATAAATCTGTCCAAAAAACCAACAATCACCTTTAAATTTTGGAATAATGACTCAAAAGGGATTTCTATGAAATTGAACCTATAATCAACCTATAAATTATAAACTCATATGATCTTCATATCACTTAATATGATATCATAATTCCTAAAATTATTTAACTGTCCTCTAATACCAAATATATGGCCTCGACCTTTAACATTGAAAAATCTTTTGATAATCAAATTTTTTGATTTGAATTCACATTGAGGCTAATTTTAGGATTATAACATTATAGAATTAGGTAATAAATCATAAATTACAAATTAAATATTAAAAATTATAAAAATCTACTCAGTATCCATTTTTTTCATGAAACAACAATTTTAAAGAAAAAAAATTGATACGTTTCAAGATTATGTATCACAACTTTTCCATGATCTCATCCTTGACTATATTCTTTCTTAAATCCTATGAAAAACATTTCAAAACATGGGATGAGCATAAAAATTTTATTAGGGAATACAAAAATAAGGAAAATTGTTATCCTTGAAAAATATTTAAACCGTGTATACTTTATCATGATGTAACACTTTTCACCATTATGATGTACTAAATACTATTCACATAATATAAGATCATTTCCAACCCTTTTTTTAAATAAAATATTACCATAAAACTCATAGAAACCACATATAACTGATAAATATAACATTCTACATAAACATAGTTCAATAGAATAAGCATACCATTGACTTACACACATATCACTAAATAGAATAGTCATAAGTTCATCATTCATACCCATGCATTAAAGGTTATAATGTGACCACCCATCCTTGGTATATCCTGGAACCACCCATATTTGGTTTATCATATAAACACCCATATTTGGTTAATCACTTAACCAACCATCTATTGTAAAAATTTCCATTATATTATGATAACACATAAGTGATTGTCATTATTAGCAATACACTCATAATGTTTTCTTCCAATCCCAAGAAATATATACAATCCATTCCCAAAACCAATGAAAAAATTTAGTAATGAGACTTTATATTCAAATTTTACCAAAAAACATTGAAACATATGAGTAAATTTGACATTATAAAAAATTTAATAAAAATATTTATGAATCAAAGTGTCACATAAGACTTTGAACATTTTGATAGAATTTAACATTTCAAAACATTTAATAAAAATAATTTTTATTCAAAGTGCCTCATACCACAATGAAACAATTCAAAGAAATTAGATTTTTAAAACATTAATTTACATGTAGATAAATTAATATTTTTTATTGAAACCATTGACATGAAATAAAAGGTTTTAGAAGATTAAATCATTAAAATATCAAAAATGATCTTGTAGTTAAAGTTCCCCCTTCAACCTCAGAAAAACATTAATAAAACAAATTAAGGACTAACATTAAAAAACATTAAATATTATGAGATAAACTATTTTATGATATACCTTGTCAAAAAGTTTTTTTATACACATTAGGGGATAATAATGTTTCATAACATCAATACATGCATCATGAAAAGGAGATTGAGATGAATCCCCCTATAAAGAACATATCATTAGATTAATGATAAATCAATAAAATAATTATGTGTGAAAAATATAAATACTAACAATATATGTTTATATTTAGTGTAAAATAATTAGAGGTCATTTAAATGTATTCTTGTAAAAAAACCAATGGTATGGATTTTTAAATAAATAAATGGACATTGAGTTAAAATTTCACTTTCATTGAGTCTGAAAAGTCTCGTACATTCAGTATTTTCAGGAATAATGATCTAGGTTAATTTAATATTTGTTTAGATCCTTTTTGAATTTCATTATTCCTTTTATATCACTTGTTTCCATGTTAAAAAATTACATAAATATTTAATTTCAAATTGTACATTTGGTTGAATTTCTCAACTTGTGTCAAAAATGAACTTCTTTTTAAATTTTCAATTTAGAAAAAATTAAATCATCTCAATAATAGTGTTATAGATTTAAATATCATATATATATTATATATATTTATAATAATCTACAATATTTGAGGAAATAATTGAAATGCATTGTTTATGGAGATGGTAGGTCGTACATACACATAAACACTACATTCAATTGTTTGTATAAGAATTAAATGATGTATAATATTATACTATAATTATATTAATTTCATATCTGTCTCATATGTTTAATAAAAACATCCATGATATGTTCCATTTAAAGTGGGAATGGGTCACCTCGCATTGAGGGGGCGGTTGTCAACACTTCCTTAGATGAAATTTTCGTATATACATAACACTGAAAGAAAAAAGGTATTGTCTAAATAAAAATTACAGAAGCCTAGATAAAATATAAATCTAATATGTATCATATGTATAAAATAGTTTCCATTATAATGGCCACTATTAGATGTGTTATGGGAAAATTGAATAATCATCGTTTTTTGAGGCAGCAATTCACCACACACAGAAATAGTATGTTTGTTACAGATTAAATTGATGTGTTCGAATGTATAGATTGAAGTATTAGAATAAAAACATATTAGTTTATCTATTATACTTATTTTTTGGGGTAATATTATTATAATAAGAGTTGAGGGATTGGAAATTTGAAATGAGAGTAAAAAAGAATGAGAGAAGGTGTTCTTTCTTAATCGGGTACCTTCTTTTGATTTATAGCAAAATGCTTCATTGCGAGGCTTTATTCACTAAGTGAGGCTTCTAGAATGAGTTTTAGGATTCTATAAATAGTTTTGGTTCTATATTTTACTAATAAAATGGTTCTTTAATTATGAGTATTAGAGAATAGAGGGCACTGTTTATAAGATAGGGAAGTGGAACCCTTAGAATCCCTTAAATTATTAAATTAATATAATTTAATTTTTTTCATTAAAAGACTCCAACATGATATATTTAAAATATAACATGGTTTTAGTTATAAATAATATCATTCAATAATTTCTATACATGTATTTATTTTATTTTAAACCTTATCTTTTAAGTTTTCACTTAATTATTCTCTTTTAATTTTAATTATGGTATCAACATTTTAATTATTAAAAGGCTATTATTATTTCTTAAATGCATTAAATTTCTCTTAATTGGACCCTTAATGAAATTATAGACCTAATCATTGTCACATTGTGATATTAAAATATTTTTTATAATTTTAAAATAATTTATTGAATTTATATTTTTATAGAACATCCATTATGTTATTTTTTACACTATTTATTTTTATATTTAAATAAAATATAGTCCAACTGATAAATTAAAAAAACCCAATTAATAGTATTATAAAATGTAATAGTAAACTATAAAAAAAATTGACATAAATTGTGTCAAATAATATTTATTTTTGTATTTATAATATAATTTATTTGATTTCTTCATTAGTAAAACAATCACTACATCATCATTGTGTCATAATTAATTTTAATCATGTACTCTATAAAAATTTTAAATAAAATAACATGATGTTGGAAATATTTTTAGATTTATAATTACTATTTATATACTAAGACATCACTTATAAAAACTATTATAAAAACTGTTTTAGTAATAATATATATGTTTATAACATATTTTCCTTCACTTTAAATTAAAAGATATATGTGTCATAATCACAACGAAGAGGCTTCAAAAGGCCATATTTTATACGACAATCTTCTTTTTTCAGTAATATATCAACAAATATTATTTTTACAAGTGTTAGGGTTGTTTTATATTATTATAATATTATATTTACCCTTATTTACTAAATTTACACTTTAACCGTAGTAAAAAAACAATTACTAAAGTTACTATTCATCACGTACAAATATAAAAGGGACTGATGTACATAATTTGTACCTTTTTATTTCAAATATAAAATAAATTTTTAAAAATTAAAAACCTAGATGTTTTAGTAATTAATTTGAACTTGTTTCCCACTATGATAATAAGAAAATGAGATTTTTAAAAGTAAAAACCACCAAAAGATTGACATGTGTTTATATCAAATTTCAAGATGAAATTACCCCCAAAGTCCAAAATTGGATTAAATGTTAAAATATTAATATAATTTTACATTTAAAAAATAAAAAAATATAAGCATATAAATAACTTATATAAAAAATCATTTTTGAAATAAAATGTAGTATTTTTTGTTATTTATTAAAAAATGAATTTTATCAAAAAAATGGAAAATTTTAAACCAAAGTATATTTTTATGTCCCTCTTAAAATAAGAAAATTATTTTTTCAAATATAACATATAAAATATTAAAAATATGATTTAAAAAGTGTTCTCTATCAAATGGTGGTAAAACTGTATTTTTTAAAAAATTCTTATTTTATCCAAAAAAATCAATTTGATATTATATAATGTATATAAATCATATAAGATGAATTTTAAAAAAACATTGAATAAATTATGTATATATTTAATTAATAAAAATTCATAACGAGTGGTTTTATTATTTTATATACTATCTTATTTGAATTTGAATTATTTTCCAAAAAAGCTTTTTTATTAAATAAAAAAGTGTTTTATGTTAATTTATAAATAATTGTTAAGAAATTAATTAATATAATATATGAGCAAAAAATATTTTGATATATTTATTAGTACCATTCACTCTTACCATTTTAAAATCTTGGTTATAAGGTAACATAATAATATTTAGATATTCTCTTAAGTTCGATGGGGCGTATTATGTATATTATTGAATGTAGTGTCAATTTTTTTAAAAAAAAATAGGGATGTTACATTCTCCCCCATTTTGGAAATTGCATCATCATAATTTAAATTATATTTTGGTAATTAAAGTATGGATTATCAAAATACATCTATTGAAATCTAACCAGAATAAGGATTAACAAAACATCCAATTTAAAAGAAATAAAGAATCGTGTGAAGGTCACCTAAGATAACACATAATAGAAATCCATATAGTAAAACATATAAATAGAAAACAATTATTATCAAATTTTAATGGAGTGTGATAGAAATTATTACCAAGAGGAAGGTAACAATAAGAAAACTATATATTTTGGATTGGTTAAAAGTTCATTTATTTCATTTTAGGAAAATTAAATAGAAAACTTCTTGTATTAGGAACATTTTCATAAAGTTGGGAAATTGTTTTACTACTTAAATTAAGAACATAAGTAAATATACTTACATTAGAAGAATATTTTCACCAATTTATCTAATTCCACCACAAAATCATAATTCTCTCCAATCAATGAGTATTTAAGATGACTTGGTCACACCTAAAGAACATGAACCAACATCAAGAGATTCACACAATCCAAAAAAGATGAATTATATAATTATCTTTCCTTTACACATTAACCCAAACAAAATGATTAGTACAAAATCATACAATCCCCCAAAAATAATAATCTTTTATATAGATAATAAATCAATTTATTATCCAAAATTTGACATTAATACCCAAGTTATATATACATCATTCAACATACATATGTCCTTAAAATTACTCAAAATAATTCAAATATGATTGAAACCCAAAATTCAGAAAAAAAATACCTAATCATCCAAGATAAATTTTAACATCTATCTTAAAAATTAAATCGATCACTCTTAAAGTCACATATTGAATATTAATTAATATAATCACATATTCGATGTGATAGGTTATTAAATTAAATAAATAACATAATTATCAAAATTCCACAGTTAAAATCATAGATTCTTAAAAATTATAATTAAACCATAACATTGTTAAAATCCCATAGTTTTCTATTCACCTTAAACATATAAATCTCCAAAAATAGTGAACGTCTTCCAAAATTATGTTTTTCCCTTAATCCCCAAAACATTTTCCTATTCTAAGGATATTTTATAAAAAGTATGTTCCCGAAGTCCACTTTTTCTTATTCCATAAACTCATTTAAATAAAAAGGAAAAATTATTACTAACCAAGGATTTCATGTAGGCAAGTGGTTGGTGATAAAGTCCCATCACACTTCATTTGTGGGTTCGATTCCCATATCCTTGTCTAAAGTGAAAATTTTTCTCACGGTGTGCATTTTGTCCTTTATAAAAAAACTATATAATTTTAAAAAATTCCAAAACAAATAACCCAAAATTACCATATAAATGTGTGTCTAGAAAAATAAATTTAATCAACCAAAAAGCTTGGATCATAATGCCTAAAAATGGATTTATAAACCAATGAAATTATGATCAACCAGAAAATTATAATCCCATATAATATCCCTATCTCTAAAGAAGGCATCAGAATCCCAAAATATATCTAAACTGACCTTTGAAACAAACTATAAGACCCCAACCATAAATATTACTTACGCTTGTGATAATTCATTCATTTTAATTTAATTGAAATTGAGGATATTTTTAGGATTATTTAATTAGTTAATTATGTCATAATTCATATATAACAACTTAAATTTATAACATTTACACTTTTACTCATTATCCATTTTTTTATAAAACAAAATTCTTAAAAAATAAACATGGTTTCATTTCATTTTTAAATAACATAAATTTTCATTGATCCCATACTCCAATAAATTCATATTTGAATCCTATGATAAAAATTTCAATACATACGATGAACATAAAAATATAAGGGTTACACTAATAAAGATAACTGTAATCCTTGAGAAAACATGTAAACCAATAAAACTTTATCATAAATTAATACTTTTCACCTTTATAATGTAGTAAATACTCTTCAATAAATATAAGATCATTTCATACCAATTATGTAACAAAAAATTTAACATAAATCCCAGAGATATCACATGTAACATATAATAGTAATATGGTACATAAACATACTAAAATTGAATAACCATACGGTGAACAGCCACACGTGTCATTAAATTAAATATCAATGAGGCCAACATTAATACCCAATCCATTTTAGGTTAAAACATTACCACACAACATTGAATTATCACAGAACCACAAGTATTTTGTTTTTAAAATTACCACCCATATTTGGTTTATCACCTAACCACCCATCAAAATTCCATGTATCATTATATAATCATAACACATATAATATTGTAATTATCAACAATCAATTAATAAAATATCATTTCCAGTCACAATAAATATATTCAATCCATTTCGAATACTTTTTAAAACATTTAATAAATATTATAGAATAAAATTTTCCAATTACACATTTATATTTTTTTAATGAAATTAAAATTTTAATAGATTTAATATTGAGACTTCTGGATCAATGTGTCTCATACCACTTTCAAACATTATAATGAAATTAACATTTGAAAATATTGAATAAATATTATTTGGAATAACAATTTCATATACAACATTGAAAGTTTTAAATGAAATTTATATTTTAAAACATTCATGATCTTTTAAATAAATTTACAAAAATAATTTTGAAATCATGGAAAATAAATAGATGTCTTTTGAAGATTAAATCTTTAAATCAATAAAAAAGATGTTTTTCTTAAAGACTCCATTGCCACTTGATATACATTTGAAAAAAGAATAAGGAATAAAATTAAAAAAATAGTAAATATCATGAGATATAATATTCCATTATACACATTGTCAAAAGGGTTGTTTATAATCCTTATCAGATAATAAAAGTACATAACATCATGATATGCATCAATTAAAGGATACCGAGACAATGTCCCTTACAAAGTTCTTATCATTATATAAATTATAAATAAATGAAATAATTATTTATGAAAAATTTAAATACTCCCAATATATGTGGTTATTTAGTGTAATATAATCAGAGGTTATTCACCCAAAATCATGAAAAAACAAAAAACCAATCGAATGGATATTTAACTCAATGAATGGAGATTGTGTTAAGATTTCCCTTACCTAGAGTCTGACTTATCTCGTACGTTCATTATTTTCATAAATAATAAAATTATGATAATTTATACTTTCATTAGATCATTATTTATTTTTATTATCTTATTTATATCACTTATTATCTTGTTATAAAAATTTCATGACAATTTTAGTTCACATTAAACAACTGGTTTTTATTAGATACTTGAGTCAAATATGAACTTATAGTGAAGTAAATTTTCCATGTAGTTAAAATTCAATCATATAAATACTATATTTAATGATCTAAATATCATATACATCTACGATAAATGTATTTAGAATAATCTATATTATTTGTAGATAAGAAATGAAATACACCATTTATAGACACGGTAGGTCATATTTATTCATGTACGCTACTTTCAAGTAAATTTATAATAATTGAATTATGTATAATATAATTTCAGAATTATATTAATGTCATATATTTCACATAGTTTTAATTAATCCATCCCTTATATGTTCCATGTATAGAGGGAATGTGTCACGTCTCTTTGTGGGGGCGGTAGTCCACACTTTCTCCGACAAAATTTTCGTATTTAGATAGCCTGGAATACATAAAGGTATGTTGTACATAAACATTACAGAGGCATAGAGTAAATTTAAATATAATATATATCATATTTCTAAAATAGTATCAATTATAATGGCCACCATGAGAGGTGGTAGGGGAAAATTGGACAACAATCATTTCTTGAGGTGGTAGTTTTACATGCACAGAAGGAGTATGTTAGTTATTATTAAATGGAGGTGTGTGTAATTGTTGATCGAAATGATAGAATAAAAACCTAAAAGTATATTTTTTATAATTATTTGTTTATCTAATCATAGAATAAAAAGTGTTTAGGGGTGTATTGTATAAATGAAACAAAAAAAACATGAGATAAGGAGATACCTGTAAATTTGGTATCATCTTTTGGTTTATACAAAAATGATTCCTTAAGAGGGGGTATTCCCTATGTGAGTTTTATAGTTCGAGGGTATGGAATCTATGAAGATATTTTTCCATCGATTGGCAGAACTGAAGGGTTATTAAATTGTTAGTATTAGAAAAAAATGGTACCTTTTTATTATAGATAGAAGGGCCACCCTAAGAAACTCTTAAATTATTAAATTAATATAAATTATTTTTTAAATTATAAACTATACATCATGACATATTTCTAAGATAATATTATGATAGTTAGAGGTTCTCTCGTAAAATAATTTTTGTACATGTATTAATTTCTTTTTAAAACATATATTTTCAGTTTACCCATAATTATTCACTTTTATTTTTTACTACGGTAACAACATTGTAATTTTTAAAAGGCTATTAATTTTACTTATATGCGGTCAATTTACCATAATTGTAAATTTTATATTCATTTAGATGTTATAACTTTCTCTTTGATATTTTATAATATTTTTCAGTATTTTTATAAAATTTAATTATTTATTTTTTTATAAAACATAAATTATGTCAATTTTTTCACTATTCATTTATGATTTTAAATAAAATCTAAATAGAGAGATAACTTATACCAAAACAATATAATTTACTTATAAAATGTCATATTAGACTATAAATTTTTTTAACACTTGAATAATGTCAAATAATATTTATTTTAATATTTATATTATTATTTATTGGATTCCTACATTAATAAAGTAATAAATCCATCATAATTATTTCGTAATTAAATTTATTTATTTAATATCTCAAAATTATAAAACAAATAAAATGATGTATGAAAATTTTTTATATTTCTAATTTATAATTATATTCAATGATATCACTTATAATATTCCATATTAAAAAAATGTAGTGGGATGATATATGTTTATATCATTTTGTCCTTTACTTGAAACTAATTGTTTCTAGTGTCATAATCACACTCAAGTTGCTTAAAAAGCTAGATAATCATCCCAGGGATAGTCTTGGTCATCCATATCTTGTCAAATATGATTATTACAAGTTTTGGGTATTTTTATATTAGTATAATATATTTTTACCCTTATTTATATGATTTTCTCTTTAGTAGGAGAATGTAAAAATATTTGTTAATGTTTCCATTCATAATGTCTAGAAAAATAGAACAATTTAATTAATTTAAAAATTAAAATTCCAAATACTGAAACCATTCTATAAAATTAAAATACAGATCTGTTTTAGTAAATAAATTTATATTAATTCCCATTTTCAAAATGTCAAAATGGATTTTTTAAAAAATAATAACCGATTAAAAAAATAACATGTGTTTATATACAATTTCAATGTGAAATTACATCCAATAACCAAAATTGGATTAAATGATAATAAATGAATCTACTTATAGATTAAAACCAATAGAAATAGAAAACTATCTATATAAAAAACATAGATGAAAAATGATTTTTTGAATAAAAATGTGGTATTTTTCACGATTCATTAATATATAAATTTTATCCGAATAAAACCAAAATTTAAACCAAAGTAAATATTGATATCCCTCTTCCATATAAGAAGATTATTTTTTCAAATTGTAAATATAAAATTGTAAAAACTATATTTAAAATGGGTTCTCCATCCAATAGTAGTAAAATTATATTTTTTTTGAAAAATACTTCATTTTTACAAAAAAATGAATTTGTTCTCATATCATGTCTAGAAAACATATAAGATGAATTTTAAAATTTTAATTTACCATATTAAATATATATTTTGAATTAACAAAAATCTATAATGTGTGACTTTATTATTTTATAAACTCAATTATATGTATTTAAAGGTTTTTTCAGAAGAAACAAACTGGTTTAATTAAAAAGGGTTCTATTTTTGTTTACAAATATTTTTTCACAAAAATATTTAATTAAATATTTCTGTAAACAATATTTTTTATAAATCAATTAATATTATTCTTTCTCTCAAATTTAACACCTCAGTTATATGGTAACATAATAATATTAGGTGTTCACTTAATTTCGATGTGGCATATTTTATACGTTATCGAACATATTGTCTCTTTTAAAAAACATAGGTTGTTACCGTGACTGTATATTATTATCACTAATGATATTAGGGAATATTATAAATGAAATATTATAATGTGTAGAGTTACATTATTTACAATATAATCTCAAAGAAAAAAATCGAAGAGAAATGGTCTAAGATGATGTGACTAAATATTAAAATAGTTCTAATTAAATAGTAGAACATATTACCACTAAAAAATTAGATATTTTAATTTCATGATGCTTGGGTACTACATTCATGGTTTTTAAAACTAGAAATAAAATTCCAATTTCTCACCATTATTCATTAAAACATTCTATATAGATTATACTAAAAATATTATTTTAGTGTGATGATTGTATCTAATAGTCCCATAGATATTTGAATTGAATTAAATAGGGTTGTTTTTTGTTTAGAAGTACATAAAAGGATTAATAAATATAAATCCTCTCTATAATTATATCATATAATATATGAATAGAAAAATTCTTATATATCTTTTTTATTTTTTAATTAGAGGTTCTTTTTGGGATGTTATTGTTCAATCGATCTATTTTGATTCATGAAAGATGGGATTTGTTCTGTCATATGTTGAATATGATATATAGGCCCTTCTTATAGATTATTTATTTAAGTAAACATAATTACTAATGTGGGTTTATGTATTGTAATTATTTACATAAATTAAGAGAATTTTATGTTTTATCGACTTAGATGAATAACATGTGTTTTTTTCATCAACCTAGTCAATATCTGATTATATAATTGTTAACTGTTGACTTAGATTATAGGATTAAGAAAAATGTTATCCCATAGTAAACCACTATCTTAGATAAATTTTTTATATTATAATTCATAATTTTATGTGATACAATTGGTGGACATATGTATGGAAATATAGTCATATGATAGATATCATGAAAGATTCCTTTATAGATTGATATGAATTGAAACTTTTTTTAAAGGATAAACTCTAAATAAACATAGGAATATAAACATTCACAATTAGTTTTAAAACATAAATTATTTTTGGGGGTCACAATTTTTTGCTCTGTGAATGAGTACCATGTTAATGTAACTTTCTGTGAAAAAGAAACATTTTCTTGAACATCTGAAGGAGTATCTATATATATTATCACATATTGGTATATGTGATGTAACATGTGGTGAAAATTTACAATAAATTTTCCAATACAAGTTTAGTAAGATATTAAAAATATTTTTGAATATATTTTAAATTTTTGTTTAATATGATGTTACATTTGGGGAAATTGTATAGTTTCAATGGGTCTTTAGTGAAAACATGTGATTGATCAATATTTCAAATAAAGGTAAAACCATAGTTTGATGGTTTAGACCTCAAAATTGTATATCCTTTTTTTCATCTTAGAATATTATATAACAGTATTCCTTAATGATTCATGCTTTGTCATACTTGTTAGGATATAAAATAGTAATTCTTTAATTTAGCCAATAAATATGATATTGTGCTTATTTAATCATTAGAATATAATTATTATAAAGATTTTCAATATATAACATGATTATTTAAGCATTATAAATCTATATGGGGATTAAATCCAATGATTAAAAGCAGATGATATGTTCATGTGGTTAGTTAAATTTTACCAATTTAGGATATATGTTTATAATCTTGGGTAATATATAAAGGTAGTTTGATCCTCATATAATTAAATTGGCACATTAAAACATTTTAATGATCATTATTTTGGTCTCTCATTCCCTTTATGATCAATATAACGTCTCTCGTAGATCATGTATAGATTGTAGATCACCCTAAAATATGGAGTGATTCATTCAATCTATGGATAAAATAGGAGGGAAGATCTTTTCAAATTCTCCTAGGTGATTTATAACAAACACTAGTAGATGATTTGTGATATATGAGTGAATATCACAAAAATAAAATTTATTTAACCATCCATTCCAAATATATTTATAAATAATGATTTTTTTTCGGTTTGAGAAATTGTTTCTACTATGTTTTGGGTGTGATTAATCAATTTTAAACCTTATAATGGTTTTATATTATTCATGTTTAATATTTGTTTTTCAAAATAATATAGATAATAGGGAATATGTGTGTATCCAAAAATTAAAATAATTAATGACATTGTTTTTTGGACTAAATTTCACCTTATTCAAAAGTGGGATGTCTTGTATTTAGATCCTCCTTATTTTTTTCATCATGTATTATATAATGTTATTTATACCATTGGAAAATAAATTTCCATTTTTTTAAATTTCTTGTGAAATTGAAACCATCATCAATGGGTTTCATGGAATATATTTCACATCTACTTTAATAATGTGTGTTAAACATTTATAGCCTATATTTTACTAATAAAAAATTAATTGAAAATAGTAACACTGAGCTCATAAAATATTCCATATACTAGTCACATGTTATGAATTTTATGAGGCTTATTCATTAATATAGTTTTAATAATGTATGGGTAGTCATGATAACTCACAAATTGTGGAATGTTCTTATCATTATTAAATATATATTTCCTAATAATTATTTAATTATGAAATATGAAAATTTTAATATTTTGGAATGATTGTAGGGAGGGGTAATATATTTTCTATTCAGGAAACCCATAGTCGTATTTCTATTACCATGTTGCTTATTGTTACTGATAATTTAATCAGAAGGTTTTAGATGTCTATAAAATTAGACAATGCAATTTGTTTTTAAATAATAGAATTTTTTTGAGAGGTGTAATGGATATCTTTTTTGTACTAATTTTTTATTTTCTGCCCTAAATAATTATTCTTGAAAAACAATGTGGAACTAGAATTTGGAATGATTTTATTCCATATTTGTTAAGAGTTTTGGATTTAGAAAATATAATTATTTTTAGTGCCATTATATCAATAAATTTTGGGGGAAGTGTGGTTATTACTTAAAAATTAATTTAATATGATAACCAACATTTAAAATCAACATAAACCTTATTTTTTCATAGTTATTGGAAATATATTTGATAAAATAATTTTTGATTGATCAAGTATGATTACATCTGTGTCTCAATATTTTCAGAATCTAATCCCTTCTATGTTCCCTCAGAAACTTTTATCTTCTATTTAAGGATGTATTTATTTTACTATTTCAATTTAAGTTTTTTATCGTATATGGTTAACCTACAATGGTCATTCTTTCAGATCATGTTCTCTTCATATTGTAGGTATGTGCTTTAAATATTTAAAATCACTGAGAGAAATAGGGGTGGTTTGCACAATTTCAATAATAATTTCCTATTTCAGTCATCATAGGATTATATTCTTATATAGTTTTATTATGTTTCCATCATATTATGTGGGAATATGGTTTCATTAAAGCCCAAATCGATATGCATTAAAAGATAATTTTGCCATTTTTACTGGAGGTATTGATTAAAATTCTCTAGGATTTACCTTGTTTTATTATTATAATAATATTATTATTAGCTCATCTATTACTATAGAAGTGATGAGAAACATATTATAGTTATTTATTTATATTCAAGTATGATTAAATGTGTTTTTTTAATCTTTACTCATCCTTGGTTCTTTGATTCCGTTATGATATTTGTTTGTCTCATTGTTTGGTTGCTGAAATTATATGTGATTATTTTTATATATTTCCCAATATAAAATAGATTTTGTATGTTTTAAATGAAATAAATAAATAGTTTTATTTTTTATCTTCTCTTTGTTATAAATTTGATGGCCTTTCTTGTTTAATATCCATTATACTCTTCCTGATTAACACAAGAATTTTCATTGTAGTTATTCTCATGGTCATTATTTTTTTCAGACCTCTCTAACATTTTAAAATATTCCCTCATCAGAGAAATTTTATTTTATTAATAATGGTTAAATTATATAGAATTAAATGTGGATATATTAGACTAATAAAAATAGATGATTTATTTTTAATAAAATGATAATCCATATAATCCATAACAGAAATCTAAAATAATAAATACTACTTATCTAATAATAAATAATGTTTTCTATGTAAAATTTTCATGAAACAATGGTAAAACCTATAATGATCAAAATTCATTTAATTTTTTATATAATAATAAAAAGTTAATTAAAAATGAATGATAATAGAGATTCGATAACAAAAAAATATGAGTACGTAAGAATTTAAAAATTGAAAAAAAATTCATAAAGACTATAATCTACATATATATAATAAATGATCATCCCCCATAGGACATATCTTCCACATCTCAATCATCAAAATAATTTTCCAATAGTGTAAATAGGATATTTATCATCACCTGTGTCTTGGAAAAATCCTTTTCTATTCACCAATGTCTGCATATATGGAGGGAGTGTAATCATAGAAGGATTCTTCCAAAGAATATATGCAGACTTACTTATTAACAAAACCACTATGTTATTTTATATGATATAATTTACTTACTAACATGCATAAACATTATAACATGAAAATAGAGTTCATAATGATAAATATTTTTTAGATGGGATGGAGAATAGTAGTGAGGGTTTAAATTTCATTAGTGGTGAGAAAATTCCATCAATATCAACAATAAAAATATATAAAATAACATAACATAACAAAAATTAATAAATGAAAAATGATATAAAAATGTCTTATAAGTTATATTACGTAATATAGAATAATAAACCAAGGACTCCCAATGTGTAAAGTTAAACCAGAGTGTGAGAAGTGGTGATTTGTTAACAATACATGGATTCATCAATTTAGAGTCTATCCCTCTGCAATCTCTAATCATCATACTCCATTTTCTATCTCCATTCTAATGGGAACCTTCCCTTTCCTATATATCTTATTAAGAAGTCCTTATGGGCATTGATATTCCTATAAAAGATGTGATTATAAACACAGTAGTACATCACCAATGGGTCCTCAACACTAGTGATGATTAATATGGGTGAATTTCATGTTAATTGATAAAAAATCATTTATTAAGTGATCATGTGCTAACGAGACCACCACAAACATTTTTTCATACCTACTTCATCCCCATAATGAAAATATAATCATAACAAAATTCATGGTATTTCTAAGACCACATGTTCACCACATCAATCTCACAACCAATGCTTGGATAATTTGTTTCAAGTCAGAAAATAAGGACGTCGTTCCCATCTCTCTATGACCGGGCCAAAAGGACATCCCATTCTAATACTACCTTGGGAAATATCAGAAGGCCTTCATATCCCCCTATATTTTCTCATGTATGGTCAGTGAAGACCATTATTCCCCACATTATCCTCACTGGTAATATATTATATGACCACCATTCCACAAGTACATGAACCAAGGCCCTTATTATCAATCATATATCATAGTTCTAACATCCTGAAACATGAATTCAATGAAAATAATCCATGTCTAAAAAAATTTCATGAACAAAATACACTATATTGAAATATTGAATAACACACTAAGGAAAAATAGCATATCAAGAGTGATAATAATATCCAAACATTCATACACATCTCATCAAACCTGAACATGGGTATAATGCGATACACGTGAAAATACATGTAATCAAATATCAATGATGGAAACACAAACAGAACACATGAACTCATGTGATAGAACTCAAACATTGTATAATTCACTACATGTGTAGAAACATGTAATATAACTTAAAAAATGGTCTTAATCGATATACATGCACAAACATGTGGTCCAACATCAAATGTGGTCTCACAAGATACACATGAAAACACTTTCGAATCCCAATCATGAGTAAGATTTCATGAAAAGAACACATATAACAGATTGAAATATAACATTAAAATTGTTATTGATGAGATCATTTAAAAGTAAAAACATCACAAGACAATTATCACTTACCCACCACTCAAAATCATCCATGGTATAGTTTCATATTGTTGAATGAATAAAAAATGATGCTCCAAGAACTTCAACTAGAGAAGATAAAATTTTTGCCTCTATGAATCTAGATAAATATGAACAAGTTCCAAATCCCAAAATACAATCTTGTAGAAAAGTTATCAAAATAAAATCTAGTAGAATAAATCACCCTTGTATATTGATTTATCAAGGCTATTTATTCTAAGAATTTCTCTAGAAGCACCTAAAAATTAATCAACATTACATCTTGGTCAGAGTAATATTTATATAGGGGAGGTACAAATTGATCGATAAGAAAAATAATTGATTAGTATCAAATTATGTCCTCATAAAAAAAGATATCACACATTTTCAATATGAACTAGTTATGAACTATGATGAATGGTGAATGTTTCGGGCATTTCAATCCCCATGTGGATGACATCAGAGTCTACACAATAGTTTTTTTCTTCTTTAACAACATCCAAACATGGAATGATTTATAATATGTTCCCAAAACACTAGTTTTTTACCACACTACAACCTCTAAAATAGGCATGGTGAGGTAGCACAAGTCATATTCCATGGATTTTTTCCTACATTCCTTACTAATTCATTGCATTATTCATCCACATTTACTTGACCATTTTTCTTGTTTTTAAAGCATTTTCACTAGGGAACACTATGACTTACAATAAAACCATGTCGTATCCCGTGTTTCCCTAAGAGGCCTTTAAAAACCTTGAAAAACAACCAATTTTTCCTAAAAATAGTCAATAAAACAATTACTGCCCCCCCCCACCACATTCTAGCATAGCGATGAGTGGCATGACCATCTATAGAGAGCCTCAAAAGGGTCCATCTAAATAGAATCATGGAGACTATTATGGTACATGAATTATACAATGTTTAAGGGATAGTCCCATGATTTACTGAAGTCCAGTACCTATTTACAAAGAATTTAATAAAATATCTGAGTTGTCTTATTTGACTATCTATCAATCTGTATACGATTTTTCATACTCAGCTTTGTAGTCCACAAATCCTTATGCAATCCTTTTTATAACAACAACATTCAACAAGAATCACTATCTCATTAGACACTAAGTCTCAAAGATCATAAAATAATCACTGAGAATGGTTGGGGTTGAATCAACGATAACATTATTTTATGCCATCAAATTAGTGAATTCAAAATTTAAAACGTTATAGAGTTCTTGATACAGTCTATGTATATCTAAGAAGAACATTATATATTTATTTACATAAATATGGTGATCAATATAGGATATTTACAAGGATTAATACCCATACCTTCTCCTTGTCAACTTGGTTATCCTTTATCAAGTATTCTTTCACTAACTTGTATCAGGATAAAAATTGAATAGTTAGTAACTGGTTTTACAATGCAATAATCTCTCCTCTAGTTCATCCTAGTTCTACCACCGATAGAAAAATCTTATGCTATAGTAGTTTAACCACCCCCAAAAATTGTCCCTCTTATATCAAATTCCTTCATGGAAAGTCATACCCCCATCCATAAGAGTTTTTAGAAGCTGATTCTACAACTCATCTATAATCTATTTCCTTTTCATTTCTAACCAACTGTAGAAAAATAGTATTCATTAGATATACTTTATGTATATGAATTTTGGTTGAACTACCCTTATATATATTTTTTATTCTCTTCACCATTTCTCTAATGCTTTTTTGGACTTAAAACATCCCTTTAATCATAAAAATACCTAGAAAATACTATATCACTTTTCAAAAACATCAACAAGAAAATTTCATTTCAAATTCTCCATCTGATCAAACATCTTCTGGTATTCCAATTGTTTGATCTGCTAAAATCACATTTGAGTATGTCTTAAAATAGTATGCCTCTATTCAATGGGCATTATTCCAATTTTCTTTGTCTGATACACCTCAATCTAATTCTCATTGGTCTGGTTTTTATCTTTCTGATGGATAAATCTTCATCTGATGCACCAACATCATCATTTAATGATACTCGATATGAGGTTACTATTTCTCTAAATGATGAAAATAACCATAATTAACATTATTCAAATATTTAGAATTTTTATTTTATACATATATCATAAAACCATCACCATGTGCACCAAGAAAATATTTTATAGTGTTCCACACTATTATACTATACCTTCAAACATATTAATAGATATACTTCTATGAGAAATCGTGGGAACCTAAAATTATTTTACCACTCATATAAACAATTTATTAAGTGCCTTCCCTCTCATTTGGCCTCATTTGAGAGCCTCTCAAACCATCTAGTATATTCTAAAGGTTTCATTGAAAATCATTCAAATATGAATTTCTCCAAAATTTGAAAAAAACAAAATGTCAATAAACATATTCAAAATTACATAACTTTGGAATTATTTGTCGCATTAAAATAAAATCATATAATCATAATTATTGCATACATTAAAATGATTATGTAAATAACATTAAATCTATATGTGGGATATGATTATTGAGTTTCCATTACACAAACACATATGTTGAAAGGTACAATATCAACAATCACCATTTGATGGTATCAAAAACGTTTTTTTGATGAGTTTCATGTCTTCGATCCATTTGATAGAATAGAAAACATTCTTCATTTTATGGACCTCTATACAGTTCACCATTTGAAAGAAACCCATTTCTTAAAAGCTCAGGATATATATATCTCATTATCTCTTCAAGAGTATATTCATTCAAACTTCATTGATCATTAGTTATTTTTGCTTAGTACACATCGTATCGATATTTTTCTGGTAAGACATTAGAATATATATTTTTTGTATGACTCAACTCTATCCATCAGATAACATCACAATACATACTTCGACATATTTCATGACTGTGCCTATAGTGAACATTCATCTATTGTAACATCATAAATTTCTACATCAGATTAACTACATAGGTTTCCACCATTTGATAGAATGTATTTGTTATTCTTCATATGGTATATCATTCATCTCTATATCTATTAATTTTTACAATCTTTATAACATTGACCATTATTCTAATTTAAACTTCATCACTTTGTTATCTTGAGTTTTAAAAAAAAAATATTTTTCATCAACCATGTTTTATTAATCTATTCTTTATAACACAAAGATTACATAACCACAACTCCATATATAAATCTTCATACACTACCATCATTAAAAAAATTGACCTTCATGTCATAATTCTTGATCTAATTGACTCCATCAATGTCTATATACTATGTAAATTCTTACTTATCCATCCAATAAACAAAATACACCCCTATTTGATCAACGTCATTAACATCACATTTTTAACACTTACATTTACTTCTCTACATTTTTATAAACTCACATAAATATACTAGAATCATGACTATCTTAAATATATTAGGAACATAAACATCAGTAGATCACGGTCTGACTTTGTACAGAACTTTCCTTAAAATCAATAAGGATGGTTTATTACTCAACTACAGAAATTTATTCTATCAACTTTATCTACATACATATATCGACATATCGATATCAAATGTAACCAAACACATATGGGAACAAAAATATCCAAATTTTTCAGGTCAATGTCTCCGTAGAACATCGTAAAAATTCAGTGTCCATATAATTTCTTAATATTTTCTCCCTATATATGTGTTTTATTTTATTTGTCTCCCTATTTTAATTCTCCACCTTATTGATAACCAAATACAAAAGGTAATGCAAAGAACATCACAACTCATATTCTTTCCTTGCATAATTATAAAATCATTCTTTAAGAGAAATGTATTATCACATTAGTTTATTTACAAGGATCTATTAACATAGCAATTCTAGGTCTATATTGTTGATCCTAGTATAAAGAAAAATATTATATAACCAATGTGATTTGTGTTGTCCATAACCCATATTTTAGGTAATAATTTTATCAATATTATTCCAACATTTTTACATTATGGGTCATCTATGTAAGGTTGTTAAGATAAATCTTACACTCATATCAATAACCATATCAAAATTCATCAAGTGTATGAACAAAATTCTCTATATATCTTTGTTTTCATAAAAATCACATTATTTATTAAAAAAGTGTGGTAATCACACCTTAGCTTTATTTTTTTTCCTTTAAAGGGTTTCCCTACATTCTTCATCATATTGACAACAATGTTCCATGATACCCTAATATCCTGGCCATAAAACCACTATATTACTCTTCATTAATTTATATTACTTCATACCTTTAAATTCCTTAAATGTTATTATAATTATGAAAGTAAATTTGGAATAAAGAGGATTCCCGGTGTTCCTTATAAGTAATTATAAAACTAATATTATTTCCCCTATCATGAATTTTTCTTCTTATTCCTATTAATATTAGATTTGGAATGAGAAGTTATTTATTATTTATGATTAGTTTTTAAAAATTATGTAATGGATTAATTCCAAGATGTTAAATAATTATAATAATCTATTATCATATATTAAACTTTCATACATTCTTTTTACCTTATGTTTTTAATACCATATTCATGCAATCTATTTTAACAAGAATAAATGTGATTCATTTTTTTATACTATACACATCATTCTCAAATATCTTATACTTCTTATAAATTTTAAAATCATCATATGTTGATAAATTTTTATCTATATTGTATTCATTTTCTAATGAATTTTTCATTACTTTTTATTTATATTTTCTTTTTCCTCTATCTTTCAATCCATGTCCATTTGGTCATTCCAAATAAAAATGAAATGTTTTCTCCCAACATAATTGTCTTCACCTAATCAACATTATATTCTTAATAAACATTAAAAAACTTTTGACATGCCTTACATAAATCATTAACATTACATAACTTCTCGGTTTTCATTTAATATTCAACATACATTCTTGAATATTTTATATTTATTTAATTATTGTAACTAACCCATGATTCAAACCAATTCCCTACTATAAAAAAATGCTACCATTATGAGTATTATTTGATCTTCAAAACCCATAAAATATAAATTCCTAGACATATATACATGAAATTCCAATTTTTATTTAATAAATGTCTTACATGTAATTTTTGTATGAAAACATAAGAAATAAATTGGTTATTTTAGAAATTTATAGTCAATTATATATAAAAGAAGATTATTAATAATACCATTTATAATAGATAAATTGTATAATAACCATTAAAATTATTATATTAGGTGTCATGATAATGTCCAATTTACCAAGACTAAAGAAGAGATGGTCTCGAAGAGTTGGTTTACACCTTATACATCCCATTTATATGATCTTATGAGGGATATAGTGACTCTGTGATTTTCCCAAGATTAATACCAATTCTAGATCCACCAAATAAATCAAGAGAAAAACATTTTGCAGTATATCTTCGATCTCATAAAGATCATGGCCCAGACCATGTATGCTAGACCCAATAAGAAAGTCTCACAATCACACACCTTGAAATTAGGGTATTTACTAGTGTAATAAATAGATATGTATCGATACCCTAAAAATATGAATTTCTATATATTATTTTAAATAAAATAATGATTATATCTATCCATTTTTAATATTTCTTTTTATATTATTAAATAACATGTTCGGTAAAAACAAAATGTTAATATGATGAAACTGGAATTCTATTCTGGGAAATATATAATTTCAACGAAGTCACTCATTTGGATATATTTTAACGTTTTTTAAATAATTATTTTTTATTCAATTATTTTTATTAATCAATATTAATATAATAAAATCATAAACTAATTTTATAATGTAAAATGTAATTTTATAAGCATTAAAAATCTATTATTATAATGGAAATAGTTTTCAATAAATTTATATTTTTATTGAAAAGTTAAAATACTCAAATTGGTAGAATTAATTTGATTAAATAAGTTTTATTATTGAATCCAACATGATTAAATTATCCAATGGGGAATTATTTAGGATTTCCATAGATAATAAAATTTTTGGATAAAAATTAAATATGATATAAATTCATTATATGTATTATGGAATCATAGTGATCCAAACGTGATGTAATATTTTCCATAAAAGGTTCCCATGACCAAATTTTGGTTTTCCCTTTAAATTATTTTTTGAGGTAATTTGTTTAAGTTTATAAGGAATTAATGAATCCTTCAATTATGATATAATATTTTCTGGGTTTAAAATCAATTATTTGTTAACAAGAAACTATTCCACGTCACCATGGGTATTATATTAATGTGTTCATTTCAAACACATATATAATAATTGAAACCACCACTATTTGGTAGATACCATTGGAAATAACATGTTATGTTTTGTGTTTTTGATTATTCTATCATATAGAATCCAAAACCTGTGTTTAGAAGTTAATAAAGAATCCTCCTAACTTTTTATATATAAACACACACCAAATTACCATTCCTCCTAGCTCAGAACCATTTGATATTGAGATTACTCTACCATTACCACTTTATAGATCTATCAAGGTTCCAAAATCTCTTTAGATTATCCTCCCAATCTTTTAGAAGCTCAACCCTATGTTGGGGATAATATCCTCCTCTTTGTTCAATCTCATAATTTTTATTATTCCTTTTGATTTCAAATTTATCAATTTGGGATATGTTTTTACATATCAATATTATTTTCATTATTCTTAAAAATTAATTACAGGCCCATTTATCTCTCATTCAAACCATCTATACACCTTTATTTACTCTTGTTGTGCTGATGAAATTATCCGATTATTTTCCACGACATACATTTGTGTAGTAAATTCCCATATCAATTACAAATCAAATAAATTCATGTAGTTGTACATATCATTAACTAATCATGGATTCACGTTTATATAACCCTCACTTCCTAATATTTGATTTAAATTTGATAATATACAAAATTAAGTTATATGTTCTATGTGGCACACTTTTCATGTACAAGATATCGATCTAACGAATAGGACCACAAATATATAGACATACAATTCATTGGTTAATGTTTTTAGGTCTTTATATTCCACATACAGTTCAAAATAGGTTATCCAATGCACCATATTTAATGTTTTCTTTGTCATTATCATTGAGTTTTGTTTATGATTCCATGTTTTATGTAGTTTCCATGTTTTTATATTGCCTTTATGCTATCATGTTATATATATCCTCATTGTAACAACACTAGTTTTTAAAAAATAAATAAAATGCATGGTATACTGAATCTCTATATATTAAAACATTGTTTTAAGATGATGGTTATAAATTAGATTTTAAACATAATTTTTTCACATATATGATTATAATTTTGAAAAATGGACATCTATGGTTGTTATCAGTATGTTATTCTGGAGTCCGATAGAACCAACTTTATTTTTGGGGAATAGTAATATACCATTATTAATTGTAATATGAATATCAAAACAACCAATTTGAATAGTGAATAGTATTATTATTTAATTTTCATAATGTTATAATATAATGAGATCTTGATTAATTTTTCAAGGAGATATAAAATTAGTTGTAGCTTTAATATTTTTATTTTTAGAATAAATTATGATGATATTTCAGAATTAAATTATTCATATTTAGAAAATTTATTTTCAAAAAAATGGGGTTCATTATTTAATTATACACATCAAAAAAATTGGGGATGAATTTTTGGTTGTTTTCTAAAATTAATTAATTTTTGGTGAATATTAAAATACATTTATATACCATCTTTATACATTATATATTAAATATAATATTCCAAGCATCATGGATGATATAAGTACCCATGTATCAAACTCACATTCTCATATTACTATTTGGGTCACACGAATCAGCATTATTCAAAGTCTTAAGTGAAAAACAATAAAATAATGATTAATATAATGGAAAACCCTTACTCTCTTCACTGTAAATACCTCTCTCGCAAACTTCTTCCTCTCAAACCTCTATATCACTGTGCATTGTTTAAATTTTACTCAATCCCTATACCAAGGCTCTTCTCCATGACCAAGACCTATTGGTCTCAACAAAATTCCAAAACAAAAATACATAAGGAGGAACTCATGGATAGGAGATCAAGAGGTAAAGATCCTCTTTCATTTTATTTTGTTTTTTTCAATTCATTTTCTTTTATTATAGTCTCTTACACTACCACTTATCCAAGATAAATTTAAACTAAAAAATATTATATATTCTAGATGTTATCATTTTTATGGAAAAAATTCTTCATCATTCATCCTCTAATATTCTTCTTGTTGTATAAAATAAAATCATTGTCTGTGATGTGTAGATTTAACGAGATCATGGATGATGGGTATTCAATTTCCATTAAATCCTTCAAATCTATTTATAAAACCACATTAATGGTTATAAGTGATTTTATATTTTATTTTATGACCTCTATTATTTTTTTAAAATTAACTTATATTCATATAATTAAATCATATAAATACTATTTTTAATGATCTAAATATCATATACATCCAGTACAAATGTATTTAGAATAATCTATATTATTTTTACATAAAAATAAAATACACCATTTATAGACATGGTAGGTCGTATTTATTCATGTGCGCTACTTTAAAGTCATTTTATAACAAATATATTATGTATAATATAATTTCATAATTATATTAATTTCATATATTTCATATAGGATTAATTAATCCATCCCATACATGTTCCATGTATAGAGGGGATATGTCACATCTCTTTGTGGGGGCGGTAGTCCACACTTTCTCCAACAAAATTATCGTATTTAGATAGCCTAGAAAGCATAAAGGTATGTTGTACATAAACATTACAGAGGCATAGAGTAAATTTAAACACAATATATATCATATTTTTAAAATAGTCTCAATTATAATGGCCACCATGAGACGTGGTAGGGGAAAATTGGACAATAACTGTTTCTTGAGGTGGTCGTTTTACATGCACAGAAAGAGTCTGTTAGTTATTATTAAATGGAATTGTGTGTAAGTATTGATCAAAATGATAGAATAAAAACATAAAAGTATATTTTTATAATTATTTTTTATCTAATCATAGAATAATAAGAATTTAGGGGTGTATAGTATAAATGAAACAAAAAAACACGAGAGAAAGAGATACATGTAAATTTGGTAACATATTTTGATTTATACAAAAATGATTCCTTAAGAGGGGGTATTCAGTATGTGAGTTTTATAGTCTGAGGGTAGGAATACTAGGAAGATATTTTTCCATCGATTGGAAAAAATGAAGGGTTATTGTATTGTGAGTATTAGAAAAGAAATGGTGCCTTTTTATTAGAGATGGAAGGGGCACCCTTGGAAACTCTTAAATTATTAAATTAATATAAATTATTTTTTAAATTATAAACTATCCATCATGAGATATTTCTAATATAATATTAGGATAGTTAGAAGGACTCTCATAAAATAGATTTTATACATGTATTAATTTCTTTTTTAAACTTATCTTTTAAGTTTACCCATAATTATTCATGTTTATTTTTTTACTACGGTAACAACATTGTAATTTTTAAAAGGTTATTAATTTTACTTATATGCAGTCAATTTACCATAATTGAAAATTTAATATTCTTTTAGACGTGATAATTTTCTCTTTGGGATTTTATAATATTTTTTATTATTTTTATAAAATTTAATTACTTATATTTTTATAAAACAGAAATTATGTCAATTGTTTCACTATTAATTTATGATTTTAAATAAAATCTAAATATAGAGATGACTTATATAAAAATAATATATTTTCTTTATAAAATGTCATATTAGACTATAATTTTTTATCACTTGAATTATGTCAAATAATATTTATTTTATTATTTATATTATTATTTATAGGATTCCTTCATTAATAAAGTAATAAATCCATCATAATTGTTTCGTAATTAAATTTATTTATTTAATATCTCAAAATTATAAAACAAATAACAAGATGTATGAAATTTTTTTTATATTTCTAGATTATATTTATATTCCACGATATCTCTTATAATATTCCATATTAAAATTAATTATTGGGATGATATATGTTTATATCATTTTGGCCTTTACTTGAAACTAATTGTTACTATTGTCATAATTACACTCTGGGGGCTCTAAAAGGCCATATAATCATCCCAGGGATAGTCTTGGTCATCCATATTTTGTCAAATATGATTATTACAAGTTTTTGGGTATTTTTATATTATTATAATATTATTTTTACCCTTATTTATATGATTTTCATTTTAGGTGGGGTAAGTAAAAATATTTGTTATTGTTACAATTCATAATGTCTAAAAAATGGAACAATTTAATTAATTTAAAAATTAAAATTCCAAATACTGAAACCATTGTTTAAAATTAAAATACACATATGTTTTAGTAAATAAATTAATATTCATTACCATTGTCAAAATTTCAAAATGGATTTTTTAAAAAATAATAACCGATTAATAAAATAACACGTGTTTATATAAAATTTCAATGTAAAATTACCCCAAATAACCAAAATTGGATTAAATGATAATAAATTAATCTACTTATAGACTAACACCAATAAAAATATAAAACTAGCTATATAAAAAACATAGATGAAAAATGGATGTTTTGAATAAAATTGCAGTATTTTTCATGATTTATTCAAATATTAATTTTATCAGAATAATACCAAAATTTAAACCAAAATTAAATATTGATATCCCTATTCCGTATAAGAAGATTATTTTTTCAAATAGTATATATAAAATTGTAAAAACTATATTAAAAATGGGTTTCTCCATCCAATAGTAGTAAAATTATATTTTTTTTGAAAAATACTTCATTTATACAAAAAATTGAATCTATTCTTATATCATGTCTAGAAAACATATAAGATGAATTTTAAAATTTAAATTTACCATATTAAATATATATTTTGAATTAACAAATATCTATAATGTGTGACTTTATTATTTTATAAACTCACTTATATGTGTTTAAATGTTTTTTTTCAAAAGAAACAAACTAGTTTAACTAAAAAGTGTTTTATTTTTGTTTATAAAAAAAATTTCACAAAAAAATTTAATTAAACATTTGTGTAAAAAATATTTTTATAAATCAAATAATACTATTCATTCTCTCAATTTTAACACCTCAGTTATATGGTAACATAATAATATTTAGGTGTTCACTTAACTTCGATGTGGCGTATTTTATACGTTATCAAACATATTGTCTCTTTTAAAAATCATAGGTTGTTACATTGACTATATATTTTTATCAAAAATGATATTAGGGAATATTATAAATGAAATATTATAATGTGTAGTTTTACATTAATTACAATATAATCTCAAAGAAAAAATAGAAGAGAAATGGTCTAAGATGATGTGACAATATATTAAAATAGTTCAAATTAAATAGTAGAACATATTACCACTAAAACATTAGATATTTTAATGTCATGATGCTTTGGTACTACATAAACTGTTTTTAAAACTAGAAATAAAATTCCAATTTCTCACCATTATTCATGAAAACATTCTATTTAGATTATACTAAAAATATTATTTTAGTGTGATGATTGTATCTAATAGTCACATATATATTTGAATTGAATGACATAGAGTTGTTATTTGATTAGAAGCACATAAAATGTTTAATAAATATAAATCATCTCTAGAATTATATCATATAATATATGAATAAGAAAATTCTTATATTTTTTTTTATTTTTTTATTTGAGGTTCTTTTTTGGGATGTTATTGATCAATCGATCTATTTTATTTCATGATAGATGTGATTTGTTCTGTCATATGTTGAATATGACATATAGGCCCTTTATATAGATTATTTATTTATGTACACATAAATACTAATGTGGGTTGATGTATTGTGATTATTAACATAAAGTAAGTGAATTTTATGTTTTATCGACTTAGATGAATAACATGTGTTTTTTTCATCACCCTAGTCAATATCTGATTATAGAATTGATAACTGTTGACTTAGATTATAGGATTAAGATAAATCGTATCCCATAGTAAACCATTATCTTAGATAAATGTTTTATATTATAATTCATAATTTTATGTGATACAATTGGTGGACATAGGTATGGAAATATAGTCCTATGATAGATATCATGATAGATTCCTTTATAGATTGATAGGAATTGAAACTTTTTTTAAAGGATAAACTCTAAATAAACATAGTAATATAAACATTCACAATTATTTTTAAAAGATAAATTATTTGGGGGTCACAATTTTTTGCTCTGTGAATGAGGAACATGTTAATGTAACTTTCTGTGCAAAAAAAACAACATTTTCTTGAACACTTGAAGGAGGATCTATATATATTATCACATATTGGTATATGTGATGTAATATGTGGTGAAAATTTACAATAAATTTTCCAATATAAGTTCAATAAGATATTTAAAATATTTTTGAGTATATTTTAAATTTTTGTTTAATATAATGTTACATTTGATGAAATTGTATAGTTTTAATGGGTCTTCAGTGAAAACTTACGATTGATCAATATTTGAAATAAAGGTAAAACCATAGTTTGATGGTTAAGACCTCACCATTTTATATCCTTTTTTTCATCTTAGAATATTATATAACATTATTCCTTAATGATTCAGGCTTGATCATACATGTTAGGATATAAAATACTAATTCTTTAATTTAGAAAGTAAATATGATATCGTGTTTATTTAATCATTATAAGATAATTATTATAAGGAGTTTCAATATATAACATGATTATTTAAGCATTATAAATCTATATGGGGATTAAATCCAATGATTAAAAGGAGATGAGATGTTCATGTGGTTAGTTAAATTTTACCAATTTAGGATATATGTTTATATTCTTGGGTAATATATAAAGGTGGATTGATCCTCGTATAATTAAATTGACACATTAAAACATTTTAATGATCATTATTTTTGGCCTCTCATTCCCTTTATGATCAATATAAAGTCTCTTGTAGATCATGTATAGATTGTAGATCACCCTAAAATATTGAGTGATTCATTCAATCTATAGATAAAATAGGAGGTAAGATCTTTTCAAATTATCTTAGGTGATTTATAACAAACACTAGTAGATGATTTCTGATCTATGAGTGAATATCACAAAATTAAAATTTATTTAACCGTCCATTCCAAATATATTTATAAATAATGATTTTTTTGGTTTGAAAAGGTGTTTCTACTATGTTTTGGGTAAGAGTAATAAATTTTAAACCTTATAATGGTTTTATATTATTCATGGTCAATATTTCTTTTTCTAAATAATATAGATAATAGGGAATATGTGTGTATCCCAAAATTAAAATAATTATTAACTATGTTTTTTGGATGAAATTTCACCTTATTCAAAAGTGGGATGTCTTATATTTCTATCCTCCTTATTTTATTCATCAAGTATAATATAATTTTATTTATACCATTGAAAAATAAATTTCCATTTTTTTAAATTACTTGTGAAATTGACACCATCATCAATTGGTTTCATGGAATAATATTTCACATCTACTTTAATAAGGTGTGTTAAACATTTATAGCCTCTATTTTACTAATAATAAATTAATTCAAAATAATAACAATGAGCTCATAAAATATTCCTTATACTAGTCACAAGTTATGATTTTTATGACTCTTATTCATCAATATAGTTTTAATAATTTATCGGTAGTTATGATAACTCACAAATTGTGAAATGTTCTTATCATTATTACATATATTTTTCCTTATAATTATTTAATTATGAAATATGTAAATTTTAATATTTTGGATGGATTATAGGGAGGGGTAATATATATTCTATTGAGGAAACCCATAGTCGTATATCTATTACCATGTTGCTTATATTTACTGATAATTTAATCAGAAGGTTTTGGATGTCTATAGAATTAGACTATGCAATTTATTTTTAAATAATATAATTTTTTTGAGAGGTGTAATGGATATCTTTTTTGTACTAATTTTTTATTTTATGCCTTAAATAATTACTATTGAAAAACAATGTGGAACTAGAATTTGGAAGGAATTTATTCCATATTTGTTAAGAGTTTTGGATTTAGAAAATATAAATATTTTCTATGCCATTATATTAATAAATTTAGGTTGTAAGTGTTGTTATTACTTAAAAATAAATTTAATATGATAACCAACATTTAAATTCAATATAAACCTTATTTTTTCGTAGTTATTGGAAATATATTTGATAAAATTATTTTTGATTGATCAAGTATCATTACATCTGTATCTCAATATTTTCATTCTCTAATCCCTTCTATGTTCCCTCAGAAACATTTATCTTCTATTGAAGGATGTATTTATTTTACTATTTCTATTTTAGTTTGTTATCATATATGGTTAACCCACAATGGTCATTCTTTCAGATCATGTTCTCTTCATATTGTAGGTATGTGCATTAAATATTTTAAATCACTAAGAGAAATAGGGATGGTTTGCAAAATTTCAACAGTAATTTCATATATCAGTCATCATAGGATTATATTCTTATATATTTTTATTATGTTTCCATCATATTATGTGTGAATATGGTTTCATTAAATCCCAAATGGACATGTATTAAAGGAAAATTTTACAATTTTTACTTGAGGTATCAATTAAATTTATCTTGGATTAACCTTGTTTTATTATTATAATAATATTATTATTAGTTCATCTATTACTATGGAAGTGATGAGAAACATATTATAGTTATTTATATATATTCAAGTATGATTAAATATGTTTTTATTAATCTTTACTCATCCATGGTTCTTTGATTCCGTTATGATATTTGTTTGTCTCATTGTTTGGTTGCTTAAATTATTTGTGATTATTTTTATATGTTTCCAAATATATAATAGATTTTGTAAGTTTTAAATGAAATAAATAAATAGTATTATTTTTTATCTTCTCTTAGTTATAAATTTGATGGACTTTCTTGTTTAATATCTATTATACTCTTCCTAATTAACACAAGAATTTTCATTGTAGTTATTCTCATGGTGTTTATTGTTTTCAGGCCTCCCTAACAATTTAAAATATTCCCTCATCAAGGAAATTTTATTTTATTAATCATGGTTAAATTATATAGCATTAAATGTGGATATATTGGACTAATAAAAATAGATGATTTATTTTTAATAAAATGATAATCCATATAATCCATAACAAAAATCTCATATAATAAATAATACTTATCTAATAATAAATAATGTTTTCTTTGTAAAATTTTCATGAAACAATGCTAAATCCTGTAATGATCAAAATTCATTTAATTTTATATATAATAACAAAAAGTTAATTAAAAATTAATGATAATAGATATTTGATAACCAAAAAATATGAGTATGTAAGAATTTAAAAATTGAACAAAAAAATAATAAATACTATAATATACATATATATAATAAGTGATCATCCCCCATATGACATATCTTCCACACCTCAATCATCAAAATAATTTTCCAATAGAGTAAATAGGCAATTTATCATCACCTGTGTCTTGGAAAAAACAATTTCTATTCACCAATATTTGCGTATATGGAGGGAGTGTAATCATAGAAGGTTTTTTCCAAAGAATATATTCAGACTTACTTATTAACCAAACCACTATGTTTGTTTATATGATATAATTTACATACTAAAATGCATAAACATTATAACATGAAAATAGTGTTCATAATGATAAATATTTTTTAAATGGGATGGAGAATAGTCGTGACGGTTTAAATTTCATTAGTGGTGAGAAAATTCCATCAATATCAATAATAAAAATATATAAAATAACATAACATAACAAAAATTAATAAATGATAAACGATATAAAAATTTCTTATAAGTTATATTACGTAATATAGAATAATAAACCAAGGACTCCCAATGTGTAAAGTTAAACCAGAGTGTGAGAAGTGGTGATTTGTTTACAATACATGGATTCATCACTTTGGAGTCCATCCCTCTGCAGTCTCTAATCATCATACTCCATTTTCTATCTCCATTCTAATGGGAACCTTCCCTTTCCTATATATCTTATGAAGAAGTACTTATGTGCATTGATATTCCTATAAAAGATGTGATTATAAACACAGTAGGACATCACCAATTGGTCCTCAACACTAGTGATCATTAATAAGGGTGAATTTTATGATAATTGATAAAAAAAAGCATGTATTAAGTGATCATGTGCTAACCAGACCACCACAAACATTTTTTCATACCTACTTCATCTCCATAATGAAATTATAATCAAAAAAAATCATGGTATTTATAAGACCACAAGTTCACCACATTAATCTCACAACCAATGCATGGATAAAGTGTTTCCATTCATTGCATAAGGACGTCATTCTCATCTCTCTGTGGCCAGGCTAAAAGGACATCCCATTCTGACACTACCTTGGGTCACATCAGAAGGCCTTCATATCCCCCTATTTTTTCTCATCTAAGGTCAATGAAGACCATTATTCCCCACATTATCCTCACTGGTAATATATTATATGACCACCATTCCACAAGTACAGGAACCAAGGCCCTTATTATCAATCATATATCATAGTTCTAACATCCTGAAACATGAATTCAACGAAAATAATACATGTCTAAAAAAATTTCATGAACCAAATACACTATATTGAAATATTGAATAACAGACTAAGGAAAACATAACATATAAAGAGTAATAATTATATCCAAACATGCACACACATCTCATCAAACCTGAACATGGGTATAATGGGATACATGTGAAAATACATGTGATCAAACATCAATGATGGAAACAAAAACAGAACACATGAACTCATGTGATAGAACTCAAACATGGTATATTTAACTACACATGTAGAAACATGTAATATGACTTAAAAAATGGTCTTAATCAATATACATTCACAAACATGTGGTCTAACATCAAATGTGGTCTCACATGATACACATGAAAACACTTTCGAATCACAATCATGGGTAAGATTTCATGACAAGAACACATATAACAGATTGAAATATAACATAAAAATTGTTATTGATGATATCATTTAAAAATAAAAACATCACAGGACAATTATCACTTACCCACCACTCAAAATCATCCATGGTATAGTTTGATCTTGTTGAATGAATAAAAATGATGCTCCAAGAAATTCAACTAGAGAAGATAAAATTTTTGCCTCTATGAATCTAGATAAATATGAACAAGTTCCAAATCCCAATATCCAATCTTGTAGATATGTTATTAAAGTACAATCCAGAAGAATATATCATCCTTGTATATTGATTTATCAAGGATTTTTATTCTAAGAATTTTTCTAGAAGCACCTAAAAAGTAATCTACAATACATCTTGGTCAGAGGAATATTTATAGAGTGGAGGTACGAATTGATCGATAAGAAAAATAATTGATTAATATCCTATTATTTCCTCACAAAAAAGATATCACACATTTTAAATATGAACTAGTTATGATCTATGATGAATGGTGAATGTTTTGGGCATTTCAATCCCCATGTGTATAACATAATAGTATACACTACAGTTTTTTTCTTCTTTAACAACATCCGAACATGGAAAGCCTTATAATATGTTCCCAAAACACTAGTTTTTTACCTCACTACAACCTCCAAAATAGGCATGGTTAGGTAGCACAAGTCATAGTCCATGGATTTTTCCTACATTCCTTACCAATTCCATGCATCATTCATCCCCATTTAATTGACCATTTTTCTTGTTTTTTTAAAGTATTTTCACTAGGGAACACTATGACTTACAATAAAACCATGTCGTATCTCATGTTGGCCTAATAGGCCTTTAAAAACCTTGAAAAACTATTAAAATGTTTCCTAAAAATTCTCAATAAAACAATTACTGCCCCCCCCCCCCACATTCTAGCGTAGCGATGAGTGGCATGACCATCTATAAAGAGCCTCAAAAGGGTCCATCTAAATAGAATCATGGAGACTATTATGGTACAAGAAATATAATATTTTTAAGGGATAATCCCATGATTTACTGAAGTCCAGTACGTATTTACAAAGCATTTCATTAAATATCTAAGTTGTCTTATTTGACTATTTATCAATCTGTATACGATTTTTCATACTCGGCTTTTTAGTCCACAAATCCTTATGAAATCCTTGTTAAAACCAAAACATTCAACAAGAATCACAATCTCATTAGACAATAAATCTCTAAGATCATATAATAATCACTGAGAATGGTTGGGGGTGAATCAATGATAACATTATTTTATGCCATCTACTTAGTGAATTCAAAATTCAAAACTTGTTAGAGTTCTTCATATACTCTATGGATATCTAAGAAGCACACTATATATTTATTTACATAACGATGGTGATCAACATAGGATATTTACAAGTATTAATACCCATACCTACTCCTTGTCAACTTGGTTATCCTTTATCATGTATTCATTCACTAACATGTATCAGGATAAAAAATTAATAGTTAGTGACTTGTTTTACAATGCAATAATCATTCCTCTAGTTCATCCTAGTTCTACCCCCGATAGAAAAATCATATGCCATAGTAGTTTAACAACCCCCAACAATTTTCCCTCTTATATCAACATCCTTCATGGAAAGTCATACCCCCCATCCATAAGAGTTTTTAGCAGCTGATTCTAAAACTCATCTATAATCTATTTCCTTTTCATTTATAACCAACTATAGAAAAATATTATTCATTAGATATACTTTATGTATATGAATTTTGGTTGAAATTCCCTTATATGATTTTTTTTATTCTCTTCACCATTTCTCTAAAGCTTTTTTTGTCTTAAAACATCCCTTTAATCATTAAAATACCTATAAAATGCTATATCACTTTTCAAAAACTTCATCAAGAAAATTACATTTCAAATTCTCCATCTGATCGAACTTCTTCTGGTCTCCCAATTGTTTGATCTGCTAAAATCACATTCGATTATGTCCCAATCTAGTATGCCTCTATTCAATGGGAATTAGTCCAATGTTATTTTTCTGATACACCTCAATATAATTCTCCTTGGTCTGATTCTTATCTTTCTAAAGGAGAAATCTTCAACTGATGCACCAACATCATCATTTAAAGATACTCGATATAATGTTACTCTTTCTCTAAATGATGAAAATCACCCTAATTAACCTTATTCAAATATTTATAACATTTCTTGTATAAATATATCATAAACCCATTACCATGTTCACCCAGGAAAAGTTTTAAAGTGTTTTACACTGTTATACAATACATTCAAACATATTAATAGATACACTTCTATGAGAAATTGTGGGAACCTAAAATTATTTTACCACTCATATAAACATTTTATTAAGTGTCTTCCCACTCATTTGACCTCATTTTAGGCCCTCTCAAACCATCTAGTATATTCTAAATGTTTCATTGAAAATAATTCAAATATGAATTTCTCCAAAATTCCAAAAAACATAATGTTAACAAACATATTCAAAATTACATAACTTTGGAATTATTTGTCACATTAAAATAAAATCATATAATCATAATTATTGCGTAAATTAATATGATTATGTAAATAACTTTAAAACTATATGTGGTATATGATTATTGAGTTTCCATTACGAGAACACATCAGTTGGAAGGTACAATATCAACATTCACCATCTGATAGTCTCAAAAACGTTTTTTTGATGAGTTTCATGTCTTTGATCCATTTGATAGAATAGAAAACATTCTTCATTTTACGGGCCTCTATACAGTTCACCTTAAAAAAGAAACACATTTCTTAAAAGATCAGGATATATATCTCTCATTATCTCTTCAAGAGTGTATTCATTCCAACTTCATTGATCATTAGATATTTCTTCTTAGTAGACATCATATCGATATTCTTCTGGTAATACATTAGAATATATATATTTTTATGACTCAACTCTATCCATCAGATAACATCAAAATACATACTTTGATATATTTCATGACTGTTCCTATAATGAACATTCATCTATTGTAACATCATACATTTCTCCATTAGATTAACTACATAGGTTTCCACCATTTGAAAGCATGTATATGTTATAATTCATTTGGTATATCATTCATCTCTATAACTATTAATTTTTACAATCTTTATAACATTGAATTTTTTTCTAATTTAAACATCATCACTTTGTTAACTTGAGTTTTGTAAAAAAAATATTTTTCATCAACCAAGTTTTATTAATATATTATTTATAACACAAAAATTATATAGCCACAACTCCATATATAAATCTTCCTACACTACCATCATTAAAAAAATTGACCTTCAGGTCATAATTCATGATCTAATTGACTTCATCAATGTCTATATACTATGTAAATTTTCACTTATCCATCCAACAAACAACATACACACCTATTTGATCAACTTCATTAACACCACATTTTTAACTCTTACATTGACTTCTCTACGTTTTTATAAACTCCCATAAATATACTAGAATCATGACTATATTCAAGATATTAGGAACATAAACATCAGTAGATCACGGTCAGATTTGTAGGGAACTTTCCTAAAAATCTATAAGGATGATTTATTACTCAGCTCTAGAAATTTATTCTATCAACTTTATCTACAAACATATATTGACACATCGATATCAAATGTAACCAAACACACATGGGAACAATAATATCCATCTTTTTTATGTCAATGTCTCCATAAAACATCATAAAAATTCAGTTTCCATATATTTTCATTATATGTTCTCCCTTTATATGTGGTTTATTTTATTTGTCTCCCTAAGTTAATTCTCCCCCTTATTGATAATCAAATACAAAAGGAAATTCAGAGAACATCACAGATCATATTCTTTCCTTGCATAATTATAAAATCATTCTTCAGGAGAAAAATATTATCACATTAGTTTCTTTACAAGGATCTATTAACATAGAAATTCTAGGATTATATTTTATATCCTGGTATAAAGAAAAAAACTATATAACCAAGGTGATTTGTGTTGTCGATAACCCATATTTTAGGTAATAATTTTATCAATATTATTCCAACATTTTTACATTATGGGTCATCTGAGTAAGGTTGTAGAGATAAATCTTACACTCATATCAACAACCATATCTAAATTCTTCATGTTTATGAACAAAATGCTCTATATATCTTTGTTTTCATATAAATCACTTTATTTATTAAAAATGTGTGGTAATCACACCTTAGCATTATTTTTCTCCCTTTAAAGGGTTTCTCTACATTCTTCATCATAGTGACAACAATGTTCCATGATACCCTGATATTCTGGCTATAAAACCATTATATTACTCTTCATTAATTTATTTTACTTCATACCTTTAAATTCATTAAATGTTATTATAATTATGACAGTATATTTGGAATAAAGAGGATGCTTGGAGTTCCTTATAAATAATTATAAAACTAATATTATTTCCCCTATCATGATTTTTTCTTCTTCTTCCTATTAATATTAGATTTGGAATGAGAAGTTATTTTTTATTTATGATATGTTTTTAAAAATTATGTAATAGATTCATTATAAGATGTTAAATCCTTATAATAAGCTTTTATCATATATTAATTGTTCATACTTTCTTTTTATCTTGAGTTTTTAATGTAATATTCATGCTTTCTATTTTAACAAGAATAAATGTGATGCATTTCTTCATATTATACACATCATTCTCAAATATCACATACTTCTTATAAATTTTAAAATCATCATATGTAGATAAATTTTTATCTATATTGTTTTCATTTTCTGATGAACTATTCATTACTTTTTATTTATATTTTCTTATTCCTATATCTTTCAATCCCTGTCCATTTGGTCATTCCAAATAAAAATGAAATGTTTTTCCCAACATAATAGTCTTCACATGAACAACGTTCTATTCTTAATAAACATTCAAAAACTTTTGACCTGCCTTACATAAATCATTAACATTACATAACTTCTCAGTTTTCATTTAATATTCAACATACATTATTGAATATTTTATATTTATTTAATTATTGTAACTACCCCATGATTCAAACCTCTTCCCTACTACAGAAATACACAACCATTATGAGTATTATTTGATCTTGAATACCCAAAAAATATAACATCCCATACATATATACATGAAATTCAATTTTTCAATTGATAAATATCTTACACGTAATTTTGTTTTGAAAACATAAGAAATAAATTGGTTATTTTGGACATTTATAGTCAATTATATATAAAAGAACATTATGAATCATACCATTTATAATAGAGAAATTGTATAGTAACCATTAAAATGATTATATTAGGTGTTATGATAATGTCCAATTTACCAAGACTAAAGAAGAGATGGTCTCGAAGAGTTGGTTTATACCTTATCCAGCCCATTTATAAGATCTTATGAGGGATATAGTGACTCTGTGATTTTCCCAAGATCAATTCCAATTCTAGATCCACCAAATAAATCAAGAGAAAACCATTTTACGGTATATCTTCGATCTCATCAAGATCATGGCCCAAACCATGTATGCCAGACCCAGTAAGAAAGTCTCACAATCCCACACCTTGCTATTAGGGTATTTACTAGTGTAATAAAGGGATATGTATCGATACCCTAAAAATATGAATTTCTATATATTATTTTATATAAAATAATGATTATGTCTATCCCTTTTTAATATTTCTTTTTATATTATTAAATAACATGTCAGGTAAAAAAAAAATTTAATATGATGAAACTGGATTTATATTCTGGGAAATATATAATTTCAACGAAGTCACTCATTTTCATATATTTTAATGTTTTTGACATAATTATTTTTTATTTAATTATTTTTATTAATCAATATTAATATAATAAAATCATAAAATATTTTTATAATGTAAAATGTTATTATATAAGCATTAAAAATATATTATTATTAAAAAAATACTTTTCAATAAATTGGTATTTTTATTGAAAAGTTCAAATACTCAAATTGGTAGAATTAATTTTATTAAATAAGTTTTATTTTTGAATCCAACATGATTAAATTATCCAATGGGGAATTATTTAGGATTTTCATAGACAATAAAATTTTTGGATAAAAATTAAATATGATATAAATTCATTGTATGTATTATGGAATCATAGTGATCCAAACGTGATGTAATATTTTCCATAAAATGTTCCCATGACCAAATTTTGGTTTTCCATTTAAATTATTTTTTAGAGGTAATTTATTTAATTTTATAAGGAATTAATGAATCCTTCAAATCTGATATAATATTTTCTGGTTTTAAAATCAATTATTTGTGAACAAGACACTATTACACGTCACCATGGGTATTATATTAATGTGTTCATTTCAAACACATATATAATAATTGAAACCACCACTATTTGGTAGATACCATGGGAAATAACATGTTATGGTTTCTGTTTTTGATTATTCTATCATATAGAATCCAAAACCTGTGTTTAGAAATTAATAAAGAATCCTCCTATCTTTTTATATATAAACACACACCAAACTCCCATTCCTCTTAACTCAGAACCATTTGAGACTGAGATTACTCTACCATTACCTCTTTATAGATCTATCAAGGTTCCAAAATCTCTTTAGAATATCCTCCAAATTTTTTAGAATCTCAACTCTATGTTGGGGATCATATCCTCCTATTTTTTCAATTGCTTTATTTTTATTATGCCTTTTGATTTAAAATTTATCAAGTTGGGATATGTTTTTACATATCAATATTATTTTCATTATTCTTAAAAATTAATTACGGGACCATTTATCTCTCATTCAAACCATCTATACACCTTTATTTACTCTTGTTGTGCTGTTGAAATTATCCTATGATTTTCCAGGACATACATTTGTGTAGTAAATTCCCATATCAATTAAAAATCAAATAAATTCATATAGTTGTACATATCATTCAATAATCATGGATTCATGTTTATATAACCCTCACTTTCTAATCATGGATTTAAATTTGATAATATAAAAACTTATGTTATATGTTCTATGTGGCACACTTTTCATGTACAAGATATGGAACTAACGAATAGGACAACAATTATATAGACATACAATTCATCGGGTAATGTTTTTAGGTCTTTATATTCCACATAAAGTTCAAAATAGGTTATCCAATGCATGCTATTTAGTGTTTTCATTGTGGTTCTCATTGAGTTTTTCATTATGATTCCATGTTTTATGTAGTTTCCATGATTTTATATTGCCTTTATGCTATCATGTTATATCTATCCTCATTGTAACAACACTAGTTTTTTAAAAATAAACTAAAATGAATGGGATACTAAATCTCTATATAATAAAAAAAATTAAGATTATGGTTATAAACTAGATTTTAAAAATAATTTTTCCACTTATATGATTATAATTTTGAAAAATGGGCATCTACGGTTGTGATCAGTATGTTATTCAGGAGTCTGACAGAACCAAATTTATTTTTCAGCAGTAGTAATATACCATTATGAATTGTAATATGAATATCAAAACAACCAATATGAATAGTGAATCATATTATTATTTTATTTTCGTAACGTTATAATATAATGAGATCTTGATTAATTTTTCAAGGAGATATAAAATTAGTTGTAGTTTTAATAATTTTATTTTTAGAATAAATTATGACAATATTTCAGAATTAAATTATTCATATTTAAAAAATTATTTTCAAAAAAATGGGGATCATTTTTTAATTATACACATCAAAAAAAATTTGGGATGCATTTTTTGTTGTTTTCTAAAATTATTGAATTTTTTATGAATATTAAAATACATTTATATACCATCTTTATACATTATATATTAAATATAATATTCCAAGCATCATGGATGATATAAGTACCCATATATCAAACTCACATTCTCATATTACTATTTGGGTCACATGAATCAGCATTATTCAAAGTATTAATTGAAAAATAATAAACTAATGATTAATATAATGGAAAACCCTTCCTCTCTTCACTATAAATACCTCCCTCGAAAACTGCTTCCACTCAAACCTCTAAATAATTGTGCATTGTCTAAATTTTACTCAATCCATATACCAAGGCTCTTCCCCATGACCAAGACCAATTGGTCTCAACAAAATTCCCAAAAAAAATCCTTAAGGAGGAACTCATGGATAGGAGATCAAGAGGTAAAGATCATCTTTCATTTTCTTTTGTTTTTTTCAATTCATTTTCTTTTATTATAGTCTCTTACACTACCACTTATCCAAGATAAATTTAAATAAAAAAATATTATATATTCTTGATGTTATCATTTTTATGGAAAAAATTCTTCATCATTCATCCTCTAATATTCTTCTTGTTGTAAAAAATAAAGTCATCATCTGTGATGTGTCGAATTAACGAGATCATGGATGATGGGTATTCAATTTCCATTAAATCCTTCAAATCTATTTATAAAACCAATTTAATGGTTAAAAGTGATTTTATATTTTATTATATTACCTCATTTGTTTTTTTAATTAACTTATATTCATAATATATAATTTATATGATGAAACTAGTTCATGATTATAGAAGAACTACCAAAATGATCTAAATGAATATCACAAATGATTTATCTAATGATTCATACTAATACAATATATCCAAAATTATTTATGGAATCATTTAATATTCTGGAATCAAATTGACACCATTTTCTTAATCTTCTGTATTTTTTATTCAATATGACAGGAAAATCCATTACAAACTGACCATGGAAATCATGTAAATTACACAATTGAAACAATGCAAATAACAAAATAATATTCATAAATGGGTCGAATTATGTCATAAATTGTCATATAAGGTGTTATAAACATGAATATGTTTCATTAAAATATTAATAAAACAATTTTAACCATTATATAAGATTTTTAGACAATTTTTATGTAAGATGAACCGGATGTAAGGGAATTCGTAACCCAATTTATGTTCTTTGGGATAACCTACTATTTCATTGATTATGTGATACTAAGATTATATTTGTAATGAATTTATTTTATACTAGGATTTATTATGTTGATTTACAGTTTATACACTAAATAATTTCTTTCTATTAATTCTCAAATCATTTTTATGATATTTTTACAAGACATTCCTTTAAAAATCCTTTTTAAAAATTCTATTTTATGAAATTAAAAATAAAATATGAAGTTATTCATGTTTTCTGACTCTATTATTATTCTCATGAATTTATTTTGATGAAATTTGGGACCGATATCTCCCTCCAATTCATTGGGTATCTATAAGTTGGAGGTCAACTCTATGGTTACTCCAAGTGTAATTGTGATTGTTACACCATAAGGTACTAATGACAATAACATTTTGTGGTAGCTGTTGGGATTAAAAATCATAAATTTTCCATCGGTATTACAATATAAGTAATTAATGACCTAAAATACACTTATGTTTTTATATAAGTGTTGAGTCAATAAGGTTTTCCTTATGAATTTTCCATTCCTTCATATTTGGGGGAGATTTTTGAGTCAATATGTTCTTCTAATGACTTTACCATTCCTTCTTGTTATAAAAATCACAAACACCTTATCTCCATGAAAATCTCATTTTGTCCCTATGTTTTACTTCTACAATGAAACTTTTCCTTCCCCAATGAAATTTATCCTTACCATGTTTTTCATTGTTCGTCATCTTGTCTAAGTGTAAGATTTAGTTTCATATCTAAAACCACAGAATCATATAATATTTATATAAAAAGTATTCTATTTTCAGACTCTAAATTTAGACTCTGTGATCTCTGAATTCAAACTCTGAACTCTTCAGAGTTCTCACTCTGAATTCTAATGAATACAGACTCTGAACTCGTATGAGTTCAGACTCTGAATTCTAATGAATTCAGACTTTGAACAATATGAGTTCTGACTCTGAATTCTAATGAATTCGGACTCTGAGATTTGGGAGTTCTACCTCTGAATTTTAATGAATTCGGACTTCGCACTTTTTGAGCTATGACGTAGAATTCTCAGGAATTAAGACTCCAAACATTGAGAGCTCAACATCCGAATTATCATTAACTCTCACTTCGAGCATTGTAAGTTCAGGTTCTTAATTCTTGTGAATCCAGTTTCTAAATTTCCTATAAATCCAGACTCGGGAATTTTATAGAGTCCAGGTCACGAATTCCTTAGAAAACAGAATATGAACATCCTTGTAATATAAATACTGAATGTGTTTTTGGTTAGACTCTGAACTTTTATTTCCTTACATTACAAAAATTTGATTTTGGTTAAGTAACCATAATTTTTATTACACATATTTTTGTTATAAAATTATGTAGTGCATTCAGTTACTAACTAACCATTGTTTGAGTGACACGTGTACAGGTCCCTCCAAAATTCTAGGAAAAATATGACCGTTAGAGGAGGGAGACGAGTGTTGGTGTTGTGCCTATAAATAGGAGCTCATTATAATGAGCTCAATACTGTTCGATCACTCTAGAGATTACATTTTGTAGAAGTGATTTCTAGAGTGAGACTCTCATTGACTTGTGTGTATTGAGCTTCTTGCTCAGACTTTCATTGTGTGCCTCTGATTGTTGTAGTGTATAATCAAGAGCTTCCGAGGTTATGAAGACACAGGTTCCGACTACCTTGAATTTGAGGGCTTCCTTGCTGAGGATGTTAGAGGTGACGACTACCGTAAGTTTAGGTCTTGCGGGGATAGCAAGATACACTCGGATCTTCATATCGAGGGCTTACCCATGGGTGCATAAGACATACATTATTGAAAGTATAAATCAAGGGACCATTATCCAAGGTTGTTAGATATGCTTCTCTTGGGTTAAAAGATTTACTACTTGTTACATGTTTTGTTATAAGTTTTCTGCAGCATTTTATTTGTTGAGGAATGTATAATTATCTTTTACTTCTTTATACTTGTACTATGATTTAGTTAGATTATAAATTCTTTAAGGTAGAATCTTCGTCTTTGTAAACTTTCATTAAGTTTCATTCTCTATAACCATCTTTCCAGAATCACTTCCCCAAAATCATATTTCTTGAATCAAGAAACTGTGTAGAACCAGAGGTTTTGTGAATTACCTTGTTTAACCATGTTAAACATAACCATCATTAAAAGGTCCAAAAGAGTTTTTTAAATAATACGGTTCACCCCCTCTTGCATATTGAGCATCATTAGATGCTTTATTCAGTATCTATATTGTTCCGATCATACATTTGGTATTATAGAGTATATCACACTCACATACCATCTCAATAATTGGTATCAGAGGAGGTGACCTTTTACCCTGAACCAATCTCAACAATTATTATCAGAGCGTTGGTTCAATCTGGAATAATCAAATGAAAAGATTCAAAATAGAATTCTTATTCTTCCTATTTTTTAGAATCATATTTTCAAACTCATAAAGTTAGGATTCATATTTTTCTTAGAAACACTATAGTTTTATTTTCCTTAATGGGGAATACGTTCCTTGTTTACAAACATTTTCTATTAATATGTTTTTGTGGAATGTATTTTTAGTTAAGATGGAAGGAATCAATGCTTGTTCCATATACAATCTCAATCCAACAAGACCACCTATTTTTTATGGGAATGATTATGAATATTGGATAGAGCGCATGAAGACTTTTATTATTAATACTGGAGTAGATAATTTTGTTATGCTTATAGGAGGATATAAAATCCCTTATAAGGAAGTTAGTACCTTCGCAAATCATGAAAATCATGAATATAAACAAAACTATAAGGTATGAAATACCTTGCTTTGTTCTTTGACTAGAAATATATATAGCCAAATTTAATCTTGTGAAGAAACAAATTATATTTGGACGAAACTTGATGTTACTCACTTTGGAAATTCGATAGTTATTGAAACAAGAAGATCCAAGCTCAAAATAGAATATCATTTTTTTCTTTCCTTATAGAGAACCCATTTGTAAGGTGAAAAAAAGATTCATGACTATTGTGAATAGTTTACAATATATGGGTGAGAAAGGATTAGATGATTAAGCTATTGTTGATAAGATCATAGACATTATGCCCAATGAGTGGGAATCCAAGAGAACTGCAATTAATGATAATAGAAAGGTTACTCAGATTTCTCTTGATGAAATATTTGGAAGACTTCATCAAAATGAGACCAGAATGAAGAGATATACTAATAATGTAAAGAAGAAAAATTTGAATGGAAGTGTTTCCTTTAGTACAACATCAAATCACGTGAAAGCAAAGACTCCAGAGAGAGTTACTAGATCCAAATATAAGAAGATAATTATTCAATCTGAATCTAGTTGAAGTGAATCTATAGAGAATTAGTTATAAAATCTTTCTCTAAGGATGAACAAGCTTATTGGATAGAATAACATTAAATCTAGATATAAGAAGAATAAACGGAAAGAAAAGAAAGATTTAGAAGTCACATGTTATGAATGCAAGAGATATGGACATTTAAGGCCAGATTCTGCAATGCATAAGAGATAAGAAAGAAAGGAAAAGAATTCTGGGATAAATAGAATGATGTAATATAATGTTAATGATAATAATGTATTGAATGCTAATGAAACCTGGAGTGCTAGTGGTGGTGACTCTTTAGATGAATCGTTATATTATGAATCTTATAGATAGAAGAATCTTGTTCTAATATCCAGACTACCCATTGACAATCATTGTTTGATGGCTAAGGTACACAATGTTGAATCAATGACCAATGTTTCTTTAAATACAAATTATAGTACTGATAAATACTATAAATCTTCAGATAAAGAATATTCTTCTGATGAAGATAATACTTTACCTTCCTATGAAGAAGTTTCTAGGTTTTCCAAACTCCTTGAAATTGAGAATTCAAAACTCATGAAAAATCTTGATAAGGAAAATTCTAGGAATACTATTTTACTAAGGAAATATCAGATCTTTCTGAAGATCTGGATAAGAAAATTATTGATTTTAAAATTATTTCAAAAAATCTTGAGGAAGTAAATTTTGAGAAGAATAAACATTATAAGGATCTAGAAAACACAATTTCTATGAAAAATATTTTTGTGCCTAACTCTAGTTCCAAATCAAATTTTTTAGAAGACAAGAACTTAGTTATCAAACTAAAATCTGAATAACTTGAAGTTGATGTCATGCGGGGATAGCAAGACATACTCTGATCTTCATATCGAGGGCTTACCCGGGTGTCGGTAAGATAGACTTTCTTGATGTTATAAATCAAAAGACCTTTATCCAAGTTTGTTGTATACCCTTATATTTGGGTTAAATGATTTACTACTTGTTAATTGTTTTGTTACAGGTTTTCCGCTGCATTTTATTTGTTGAAGATAGTATAACTATCTTATAATTCCTTATACTTATACTCTGATTTAGTGAGATTCAATACGCATTAAGGTAGAATCATTATATTTTTAAACTTTCATTAAGTTTCATTTTTCGGAACCCTCTTTCCAGAATCACTTTCTCATAATCATATTTCCTAAATCAAGAAAGTGTGTAGAAACAGAGGATTTGTGAATTATCATGTTTAACCATGATAATCATAACCATAATTAAATGTTCTAAAGGAATTTTTAATAGAATAAAATTCACCCCTCCCCCTCTGGTATAGTGAGCATAATTAGATACTTTATTCAATATCTCTATTATTTTGTTCCAAAATTTGGTATTATAGAGTATATCAGAATCACATACCATCTCAACACTAAGTTATTTAATTTTTAATGGAAATATAATGTTTCACTAATATATATGGGTGATAAGTATGTCTCTGTAAAATTGATTTCATATATTTATATGTATTCATCGAGTAATGGTTTCTTTTCATCTTTTTATATCCATTACTATGATTTTTATGTGCATTCCATGTTTTTAAAAGATTTTTGAATATTAAAATAATGTGTAAGAGAAATAATAAAGTCAAGTTAAATGTTATAATTATTTTTAAAAGATAACTTGATGTTTTTTGTGTTAAAAAATTTATGTTTTGGAAGAAATGAATAATATTTTAATTGTATCCAATTTGTATTCTTGTGGTTTGATATGGATGAGTTATATTCTAACATTACAAAAAAATAAAATGAAAATATATACGGGCATGTATGGAAGTAAAATCTAGTGGAAATAACTAGATTATTTAATGATTACGGAAGGTTCCCTATACTCATTATTCATGATTATGATTCTAACTCCACTCTTATAACATTGATATTCCTATGAGATCATATGTACTAATTTACCTCATTCCATTCTATGATTATTACCTTTCTGGGATTTACAGCACACCACTTTCTTATGAACATCCCTATGTTACCCATTGTAGGTTTAAAATAAAAATATAACTTCATAATATTGTTAAATAATATTTAAATAATATCATTGTATATATGTTTCATGTTGTTATCCTATATAGATAATTACCAAAACGAACTATTCATTTTGATCTTCTGATATTGTATAATTTTGACACTTATGTAATAAATAATGAAATAAGGCATATTAAATATATGGGTTTTTATATTTGGTAAGGGAGGAAGGCCTATTTATTTTTGGGAATAGGATTTTAAAAATCAAATGAAATCCTTAGGATTTATAACAAATATAAAAAACATCCCAATGTTTTGTTAAAATAAGGATTATGTAATTCATATTAAATTGAATCCATGTATAGATACTACAAGGGGATGTGTCCCAAGCATTGAGGTACCTAGGTGTAATAACCTCACAAAGAGTTTATTAATATTGACTCAATCATCATGTGAATCATAAAAACTAGACTTTTTTGCACAAGGTTTGACACTCCTGTGGATATTTTTGGTAAATTAACACACTATTTTCAAAACATTACAATGGGGAAAAAATACTTATAAGATCTTATGTTAAGAAATATATCCTGAATAAAATAGATTGATAACCAAAAATTAACAGTTTAAAAAATATATTTTCTTTGTAACTTATAGATATAATGTTTTTAGTTTCCTCTTATGTTTTTAATAGTTTAAATGTTCACCCAAATTTTTTCCTTTATTTTTACTCAAATGATGGAAATTTGAGTAACTATGTCAACAACCAATGTGAGGGGTAATGTGCTGATGGTCCAAATGAGATTCACAACCCGATAGGAGAAGGTATCATGAATATCATGAAAATAAATTACTAATTGATTCAGGTTTTGTACTGAAAACTGAATTTGGTGGAATTCCAAATGCCCCTAAGAAAGAAAAAATTTAAGTTATGAAATTTATACAACAAAGTAATTTGATTTTTAGTGGATCTTATGATCCCATAATCATGGATAAATTGATGAACTGCATTAAGAAGATATTCTCCATAACTCAATTTATAGATCAATATTAGTTCATTTTAGATGTATATAATATATATTAACAGCCAAATAATTGTATAATTTTTTTAATAAATATTAATCCTAATTAGGAGATTAAAATGTTGTAGTGGAAGTAATTTTGGGATTTTTTTTTAAAAAAAAATTTACTCTCACCCGTGACATAAAATAGAGTGTGATTTTTGTAGACTGATGAAAAGGATGATGAATGCATCTAGACTTTGTAGAAAAACATCACAAGACTTGCTTGATACACATCCATATTTTTCATTTCCCTAAAAAATATGGTTCAACACATCTTTTTTGGGATAATGATGAATCTATTAACAAAACTAAATACTCAATACTTTGATAACTGCGATGAATTTTTTAGATGATCTGTCAATGTGAAAATGGATATTGATAAATAACAAGGGTCTATAAAGACTCTAAATAATAAATGGAAATTATACTTTATTTATAAAAGTGATATAATAAAATTTCATTGTGGTAAGAAATTATGTCATCCATAATGTTAAAATAAATCAAACAAGAATATTGGAAATTTTGTGATGGCGGAATCAAAATTATTTAGGAGGTTGAAAGAAGAGAACCGAGATATTGATTACTAATAGAAGAACCCCTTAAATGTGATAGAATAATGGAATACTCTATTTAACCACTAGCATTTTATCCAATGTTTTTACTTCAAGTAACATGGAAATTATTTGAATCAATGACCAAATACAAGAGTTTTCATTGATAACAAATGATAAAAACCTATATTCCCTAGATTGTATGGGTGAGATAACACCATCACAACTAATGAGGTGGATCCTAGTAGTGATGTGGTGACATTTACCAATGTTATTCATTCAAGGATAATGAACATACTATTTCATAATCATTCTACAAATTTCATTCATATCAAGTATGTTTAGTATAACTATTCAACCATCGTCTTAATATATTGAAGTTATGTTGTCAGTGACGACAAAAAATTGGTCACTTGTTGCATCCTATGTATATAACTCATCCATTGCCACTAATTTTTGGATTAATTTCCTATTAACCTTATAACACACTCCTTGGTTTAATCTAAGGATATTCTAGGCATGGATTGGATTTCCATTAATAAAGACGATATAAATTATAGAGAGAAGGAAATCACCATATGCATCACAAATCACATATTATTCTATATAATTTTTTGGATGAGGTTGAATCTTATGTGTTACCAAATTCTCAAGCACAGAAATTTTCACCTTACGAGAAAGTGTATTGAGCCAAAATTCCTAGGACAAAATGAAATGTAATCATTGATAACATTTTCCTTTATGTAAATTCACTAATGAGTTTCCCAAATAAATTCCAGGTCTTCATCCAATCCATGAGGATGAGTTCTTAATTTACCTCAGACAATGAGTTTTTTGAATATCCAAATATCCATAAATAATGACCATTGATTAAATTTTGGATCTAATGATACAATTAAAATATAATCAAGATAAATATTTTATATTTCTTAGTGATTCACTTTGGCTTTCATTGGTCTAATTCATCATGAATAATTATTTGTCAATGCACCTCTTAATTTTTATCATGATCTCAAAAAGATCATGATAAATAACTGGTATCCTCTTCAACTAATTTATGAATAATTTGATCTGTTATGTGGAGAATAACAATTCTCAAAGGTGGATCTTTCACCATGATATTTTCATGTAACAGTGAAGAATGAAGATATACCCAATACTTCGTTTCATAACATGATAGGTAACATTGAGTCCATAGTGATACCATTTGGACTTAGTAATTATCATGAAATATTTATGGACTAAATGAATAGTTTCTTTATATATTACCACAAAAAAATTTGTATTCATTATAGATTATTTTCTTACCTACTCCAAAATAAAGGAGAAACATTATTATCAAATAAATAATGTATCAAAGACCTTATTAAAGGAAAGGATATATAATAATTAATGAAAATGTAGTTTTTTTTTGGGAAATTAAAGTTATTACAATTAAAGGTATAAATGTTGTTGATTCCAAAATATATTACAATGAAGGATGGAATAGATCAGTATAAGTGATGGAAATATTATGTTTCCATAGATTAGATGGGTAATATCATCAATTTTTGAGAAACATATCCTAATTTTCAAGAACAGTGGCCAATCTTACTAGGAAGGGAGCCAATTTTTTTGAACTGATGAATGTGAAGAAGGATTTAAGGGGATTAATAAGAAAATAATCATAGTATATTTTCTTACATTACCCACTAGTGGGGATTAATTTTTTATATGAAAATATTCATTCATATATGAATTGGTTTGTGTACTAATATAAGATAAAAATCGGATAGCCTGTACCTTTCACTAATTAAATATCCACGAGAAAAAATACCATAAAAATATCTATAATATCCATCATTGATATTCATATTGAATATGTGGTGACATTTTTTTCACTGAATAAATGTGAGATATATATATATTATAGAAATATCTATTATATACTCAAAAAGATATTTAAATATAACAATAAATGTGGATAGATTTGATCAAGAGTTATTATTTTTCAATCCATTACCATCCTAAGAATGTAAGCATAGTGAAATATCCTCTAAGTAGAAAGGACCCTGAAAACATGTCCATGATGAAGATTGTAAGTTATCTAGACTTTTTATACATGCAAAGAAAAGACTAGGGACTCATAAATTTATATTAATCCAACCATTATCAAATAACCACTCAATTGTATATTCTTGAGAGGATAATGGAGGCCCATAAATATTATTATTTGCAACAAAATATGGAAGCAAATATTCTATAGATCAACTTTTGGAGAAATAGAGTAATAAATTTGGGAACCTGGATATGTGTCTTATGAAAACCATAATTTTATAGTGAACTTTTGGATGTTATAAATAACTCATTCTTCTTTATTAATATATGATGAATTAAGATTGAAAAAATTATTTTCGGATAACAAGACTAGGACTTTGTGGATCTTTATCTCAATGCTTGGTATTTGTACATGTGAAATGTGAATGATATAACTCTAAATGTATAGTGAAACCATTTCCCATACTTTTATGTAAATGGGAAAACATAACCATGTATTCCTATAAAAATTTATATAGGACACCTAAATGATATAATTACACTTGATTGGTAGTTGATCACCTAACAATTTTAGTGCATTTCATTAATATAAAGTATGATTTATCTCTTGGCCAAATTAGAAATATATTAATATGAAAAGTGGTAAAAATGAATGCAATTCCACTCACTATTGTGTATGATAGATATATGATATATACCTTATGGTTTTCTTGGAATCCTTCATCATAAATTGGTTATAGAAATGAGATTCCTCATAGATTATCTACCATTGATGGACGGTCATTCTAAATGGACAATTCAAATTCAAGAGGATATGTTGAGCTCATGTTTAATGGATTTCCAATGATATTGGGATCAAAAACTCCCCCCTATTGGAGTTATTATATAACAAAAATTTACATTCTTGCATACCAAAGGAGACTTATGAGTCTTATTATAGGAATAGGAGTCAGAATCCAACATGTTGGGATGAAGTTGGAGATCATCAGATGAGTTAAAATGTTATTATCTAATATATAATACATAAATTTTATACCATTCACTATTTTATGAAAACCATAAAAAATTGATACAAAAAATATATTAATACAACTATCAAAGGAACTAAGAGTTTCATTACATAGATAATGTGTTTGTTTTTATATTTCCACGGAAGAAAGTCCTGAATTTTTGGAATAAAGGATATCATAATATATGATACGTCAGGCCCTTTGAGATTCTTGATCTCATTAAAGATCAGGTTGATCAACTAGTACTCCCATATAAACTATATTGAGTACATGTTTTGTTCCATGTACCCCACATGAGGATGTACATATAATAACCGTCACATGTACTGAACCCAAATGTGGTATAATTAATGAATGATCTTTCATATGAGGAACATACAGTGTTGATATTTTATCATAGATATAAATATCTATGAAACAATTCAACTTGCATGGTCAATTTCTTTTAGTAGAATCAAATGTTTGATAAAGTGACATGAGATCCAGGATATTTGATGAAACAGAAGTACCCACATCTATTCTACAGTGTTAATGAAATTTATAGGGGAAAATTATTGAAGGTGGGATGAATATAATGAAAATAAATTATAAATGAAATCCCATTTTTGAATAAATAAATTCTATATCAAGTAATAATGTAATAGAAAACATATTAACTATTTTTTTTGGATACTTATAGTATGTTGGATTAAAAAACAACATTAATCATTATAACTGTTGAAAATATTTCAATTTTATAGTGATAAATACAACTTTTATATTAACGGTTTTGATAAACACCAATTGAACCATATAGATGAAGTAATGTCCTTGACCAACAAGACCATACCCTACGAATCCCATTTATCGTAGCATCTGAAGGATATAACATTACATTGATTTCCCATTGAACAATCCAAATCCCGGATTAAATGTATAATTCATGAGCAAACCTATTTACTTGAGATGTTCATTCTCATTGAGATCACGGTCCAAAACTTGAATGACAATCCACCGTAAGAAAATCTCACAATCTCAAAACATGCCCTTAGGGAATTTGTTGGGGTAAAAAAAGATATGGATCTAGAACCTAATAGTATGAATTTTAAAATTATTTTTTTAATAAAAAAACTATACTTATACCTTTTTAATTTTAATTTTCAAATTATAATTCAATTTTTTTTATGAAAAGAAGGTTTCGATAAAATAAAACGTAAATTATATTTTTGAGACATAAATTATTTCCAAATATACCCTATTTTTAATGAATATAATAATTTCTAAAATAAATGATATTTTAATAAAAAATTATTATTCAATAATAATTATTATAAAATATATATGATAATATTATTTTTTTAAGTCAATTGTAATTTTTGAAATGATCAAAAAACGTGAAAATTTAAAAAAACTTGTTGGGTTCTTTTATAAATATTAAAAAATTATAATATTTATAAAATTATATTAATTAAATATATATTATTTTTAATTTATTATGACAAAACTATGTGATGTTTAGTTTTATTTAATTTTATAAGAGAAAAAAATTTGGGTAAAAATTACATATTGTATAAATACATAGCATGTATTATGACATCATAATTACCCAAATGGTGAAATAATATATTCCATAAAATATTTTCATGGAAAATATTATTTCTAACCTTTAAAATAAGTTATTTTTGAAGTAATTTTTTTTAATTTCATAAACTTCCAATTAATCCTACAAAACATATATCATACTTTGTGTTTTTTAAAATCACTTCTTTATAAACACAACTCACTTTCACATCACCAATGGTATTATTTGTGTTGTTCAGTTTTTATCCACTTAAAATAATTAATTAAACTCCATTTTGGATGAAACCATGGTTGTAATAATGGAAAGGTTTTAGGTTTTGATTAATTTATCACATAGAGTTCAAAAACATTGTTTGGAAATTTATAAAGAATCTTCTTTTATTTCTCAATATAAATCCACCCAAAATCATATTCACCTTCCCTAAAAACTCTTAGAGAACCAAATTATACTCCCCTTCACTATCTATAGTCCAATATTGGTTCATCATTACCTTAAGAAGATCCTCCATGTTTTTTAGATGCATCCAATTTGTGTAAGTGATCCCCTCCTTCCCTTCCCTATTTGTGCACCTTCATTATGTACTGCATTTGGATTTCAACATGATCAAGTTTCTATAGGTTTTTTACGTCACTAATATTTTCATTATGATTTACATGTACTAAGAGACTATTTCCTCTCTCTTTCACCCCTTCAATAGTCCTTTTTGGACACCTGTTATGCTTCCAAATTATCCTATGATTTTCCATGCCAATGATTTGTCTAGTGAATACCAATCTCATCATCTACTATAGAATATTAAAATAGTTTTATCTAATCTTCATTTATTTTGGATTTAAATGTATGTAACCCACACTGCTTAATAATGGGAAAAAATTTTATTAAATTCATCCTTATGTTATAGGATATATGTTGCACACATAAGCATGTAACTGAAATGGAAGTGACATGTGAGCTTATAACTATAAATCCCACCTATGCATTGAGGAATGTTTTAGTCTCTAGGGATGTCATGTACGGTTCATAGTAGGTTATACTAATCACACAAAAACAAGATGTTTATGCAGTCATTCTTCAACTATGTTTACGATTTCAGGTTTTATGTTATTTCAATGTTCCTACTTTTCCTTTACACTATTATATTTAATCATGATACATTATTCAGGAATATGATTCTAACCGATCTTTTATTAACATGATATGCCTATTATATCACATATACTACTTTTCCACATTATATTATTTGATTATTCCCTTAATGGAATTTATATTTCACCCCTTTAATATGAATGTCCCAAGGTTATCCCATGCATTTTTTTTAAAAATAGTGTAATTTTAATCGAATGTTATGGAATATTTCGACAGTGTCATTGTATTTTTGTTTCATGTTGTTATGATACATACATAATTCCTTAAATACAATTGGCTTCATGATATTCATGAAATTATAATGTGTTCCTATATTTAATAAATCAAAAAATACTAGGTTTTAAATATAAGTGTTTCTATAACAACACATGCAGTGACCTCTAAACCATCATCATTTAGACATATAGTGACATTGTTATGATGTTTGTTGTTGTTTTATCAATACTCCCCATCAGTTAAATTGTTCAAGTATATTCATTTTTGAATTTTTCAATTATTTCTTAGTGGAATATTATTTCTCACTAGCTTTCTTATCCCAATATAATTCAATTTTTTCTAAAAGGTAATGCTTTGGTCAAAGGCCAAAGAATAATTTATTGATAAGAAAAAAAGGATTACAAAAAGTGAAAGGAATGGATTTTTTTACAATCTCTATCAAAAAGATATAGTAAGTCAGAAGGAATAGCGTCCATCCAAGTCATGCTTTGATGGACTCCTTTGTTGGCTAGAGCATCTGCAACGACATTTGCTTCACGGTAGGCATGAGTAGCTATATAGTCAATCCCATGGAGCAAATTAAGGCAGTCCATCCAACGAGCGGTGAGAGACCAGGCTAGGTGGATGTTGCTATTCCAGATGTCATGTATAATAGTGGTTGAATAACTTTCAATCCATAGCCTTTTCCAACCACTTTGAAGAGCAAAGTCAACAGCATGAATGACGCCGAACATTTCTGCCTCCAGAGATGAAGAGTGACCACATCCAACAAAGAAACATCCCTGACATTGACCAGCTGAGTCTCTAAAGATAGCACCACAACTGGCAGGACCAGGGTTTCATTTGTGTCACGAACTGTCCTCGGGGCCCGTGTCGTGACTACCCCAAGCCCTCCTTCCATAGGCCAGGGGCTGGCGACTAGCACCAAAGGCGTAAATCCCAATAACTGGGAAGGAATTGCCTTTATAAAAGTAAACAAAACACCATAGAGTAAAAGCGGAAGTAAAACACTATGTACAAGAGAAGTGTTGAAAGGTAAATGGGCCAGAATACAAACCCAAAATGAAGTACAACTACAGTTGAACAAAGTACAATAGAAAAAGACAACATCTAGAAGGACGGAAGCGGCTCCTGGGTCGTCCTCCTTGGATCCTACCTGAACGGTAGGTACAAATATCCTCCACAATGCTCTCGCCCGTCAACCTCCTTCGAGTGTCGTCGCACTGTGAAGTCCACATCTAGATACTGACTTGTCATGTAGTCCACCTCCGGGTACTGACTCATCGTGTAGTCCACCTCCGGGTACCGTCTAGTCCTCGAACACTCGGCCTCTGTCAGCACTGTCCGTCGTCTGCAACCAGCACAACGAGGTGCGGGAAATGCCCGTGTAGGGGTGAGTAGAACGATACTCAGTAGGGACCCCAAGACCCTCAAGGTCTCACTAAAACCAACATGGATAACCACAAAGAAGATCTCAAAAGATATCCTCTACTTAGGTATATGCCCATGCATATACCTAAGTTATCATGTAAAGCATCTCAATCATGAGGAAAACACCATGATCATGAAATCAACGGATAACCAAAACCCAGGTATATGCCCATAGATGTACATAAGTTATCAAGTGACCCATCTCAATCAAGAGGTAAACACAAAGGTCATAGACTTAGCTCAAACCAGGATTTTCATTATCAAAACCGTAACTTCTGAAGAGCCCCGTCTTTGGAGTGTAGAGTGGTCCTGTCACGACTCCGAGGCACTGCTCACTAACCTAACACTGCTGAGGTACTCCTCATGTCGAGTACTGTGGGCCTGCTGCTAAAACCAAGAGCTTCCCACCATGGGTATGCCGCTACAACCAAGCGCTCCCCCTCATAGCCTCAAGAGGTACTCCTTCTGTTGAGTACCGCGGGTCTGCCGCTACAACCAAGCGCTCCTCCGCCGTGGGTCTGCTGCTACAACCAAGAGCTCCCCCTCAAAGCCTCCAGAGGTACTCCTTCTGTTGAGTACAATGGGTATGCTGCTACAACCAAGCGCTCCTCCTCCGTGGGTCTGCCGCTAGAACCAAGCGCTCCCCACTAGGCTATCTGAAACACACCGAGTCGATCGGTCGAGTAGTCGTCAGGTCTCAGCCGGCTACACGGTCTACTTATTATGCACGATCGTCTCTGGGAGGGTCCACTCCATTAGATGATGGTCGATACTACAATTATCACAAAGTTCCACGAAGAAGTATCTCAACGGACCGTCTCGTCACAGGGGTTTCAACACAATAGATGGCGCATCAATCGGACACCCGGTCTGTGAGTTACTAGCATTTTCGTCCCCGGGGCCTGGTTGGTTTCGTGTGCGAACCAACCCGTCCGTAACTCAACTGTACCCCAAACTCTCATAGGGTATACTCAAAGGGACCTTTTATCAACGTGATCACCAATGCCGCTGACGGTTCGTCAAACGGACGGCTGGTCTGAAAGATATCAGCTTTTCCATTCCAGGGGCCCGGTTCGATATCGGGGGCAATCCAACCCAGCCACTATCCAACTACAACCAAAACTCGGGCGAAGTATTCCAAAAGATCCGTCTCAACAAGAGGAAAACAACGAGACAGACGGCGCGTTAATCGGACGCCCGGTCTGTGAGTTATTGGCTTTTTCGTTCCAGGGGCCCGGTTGGTTTCGTGAGCGAACCAACCCAACCGCACTCTGACAGCACCCAAACCTCAAGAGGAGTAAGCCAAAATATCCTTATCACTTAGAGGAATCCATCAAAGTCAACGGCACGTCAATCGGACGTCTGGAGCTCAAGATATAAGTGTTTCCACTCCGAGGGCCCGGTTGGTTTTGTGTATGAACCAACCCGGCTGAACCCAACGTATTCTGAAACCTTTGGTGTAGTATACTGAAACGACCATCTCAATACAGGGGTCGCATCGCCACTGAAAACACGTCGTTCGGAGGCCCGTAACTCGTGTTATGAGAAAAAGACCGAAAAGGTCCGGAAACGGGGGGTCTGGGCCCGACCGACCCGGCCCGACCCCCCTGGGTCGGTCCGACCCGGTTGGGCGCAACCCGGCCCAGCTGGGGCGGCCCGGCCCGGCGGGCGGTGCGGCTCGGCTTGGTCGAGCGGCCGAGCGAGGGAAATCCGAGGGCGGGGTCGCGCTACCCCCGCATGATAGATCTGTGGCCCCGGTTTGGGCCGCAACTCACCAACGGACGCGACAGCCGGCTGCGTCCCTGCTTCGGTTCCGCACGGCCGCAGAACCGCACCACACTGTCGCGGCTTTAGCTGCGGCTGCTCCGTCTGGCGGCGCGTCGGGGCGCCGTCGGTGGAGTCCGTGGGCCACCGGAGTTGCTCCGATGGTCCGATTTCATTCCCATCTGCGTCGTAGTTCATCCCGGGTCCCGTTCTTCACTGCGGAATCAACAAATCGTCTCTGCGGCCCATTTTGTCATCGTCTGCCGTTCCGTACACCATGAACAAAAGGGCGGTGGGTTCGGACTTATTCGTTGGTCCGCACCCACCGCGTTAGCAGTTTGAAACAAGACCATAATTCCCAGTAATTGATAAACCCTGACCCGCAATAATAATTCGTGGACCAACTTGTTAATTGGTTGGTCCGCGTTCTTCCATTGGAGGAAAACAAACATGGGTATTAACATTTTCAAAATGAACCCTACCTTCATCGTCGTCGGACGCGAGTTCGTCGCGGAATTGACTGTCGCGGAAGAAAAGGATTGTCGTGTCGCGGAAGGGCGTCGCTGTCGTGCAGTACTCGGTGTCGTGTAGACAAAATCCGAGAATCAAGGACATACAGATTTAATTATAACAATTAAATCCATGTTGATTTTATAATCCACAAAGAATTAAAAGGGCCGCAATCCCCTACCTCAAGATGCCGATAGAAGATTGTCGCGGGGAAAGAACGTCGCGGAAGAAGCGTCGGTGTCGCGGTACTCGGCGTCGCGTCGTCGATCTCCGAGGGCTCGGTGTTCTTCGCGTTCTTTGTGTTCTTTGCCTTCTTTGCGTTCTTCGCGAAAAAGGATGAATATCTTTAGAGATTCTCCAAAGGTTTAACACAACAACCAGATAATAAAATAAGTCCTCGTCTTATTTTATTATCAACTAAAGAATTTGAAAAAAAAAAGATAAGTAATGAACAATTAATTCATAGAATTAATTGCAACGAACTAACCGCCCAATTAATAGGGGCGTTATGAATTTAGAAAACGCGTCAGTTGACTTTCATTTAAAAAGGGGTTTTCACGGGTGCGTTACTTAGCGGAAAAGAAACGGTGGGGCTCGTGCGGGCCCCACCTCACAAATATCCTACCAAGAGGGTAGGATATTTTGGGTTCCACCCTATCCTCTTTAACTCAGCTTAAGTAGCTCTAAGTGGCTTTAAGCGGCTTTAAGTGAAATAAAATAAAGTTTGTCATACCACATTATTTTATTTCTTAACTTAAAGCCCAAAAATTAAAAACTACACCCGAGAAAACACAACTCCGGAAGAGGCGTTTCTAAGCAATTACCGGCGCTGCGATTCCATCGGTGCCCTCGGGATTCGGTTTTGAGCCCCGGTTCAAAAGTTATAAAAAACCCACTCGTTCGTTCACTGAACGTACCCGAGCGAAACTTCGGAAAATGATTCCGGGCACACCGGACCTCGGAATCACGTGCCGTCAGAAACTACGTTCTTGTAAAATCCCAAAAAAAATTAGAAAAAAGTTCCCTTGAATTTTTACGGCTCTTTACATTACTCCCACCTCAGGGCTTTACATCCTCGTAAAGCATTAACACAAACTAGGGTCACAAAAGCGGTATTGAGCACGCATCTGAGCCTCCCGCTCTCATGTGTTCACCTGGAGGTTCTCGTACTTCCAGTGAAAGTGCACCCGATGAATAGACCGTTCTCGTAGGATCCACCCCTGTCGATCCTCGATCCCCACTAGAACCTCCGTGAAAGTCACCCCATCGCCATCGTCCAGCTCCCCATGGTCGATGGTATACGAAGGGTCAAGCACGTATCTCCTCGGCTGAGATACGTGGAAGTCGTCGTGCACCTGGTGCAACTGAGGTGGATGGTTCAAGCGGTAAACCACCCCGCCTACCCAACTGAGGACCTAATAAGGTCCACTGAACCTCGGAGATAACATTCCACCTTGCTCACATCTCCATAAACCTAGTCGAGGTGAGACCCATATAAGGACGTGATTGTCATCCTCGAACTCCAGAGGTCTCCAACTCCTGTTTAGAACTAGAACTCAAAACGACTACTGCCATGAGGGTAAGATTGACTAACTCAAGAGTGATCGGTCGCACCCTCATGTGCATGAGTTACCCAGTGCTGCCTAGGGTTTCCTTTTTCTCCGACCAAGGAAAACCCATTCTGACGTCGTAGTTAAACCACAACATTTTTGCCTAATACCATCAATTCATGTATGAACTGTGATTGCCCAGTCCATACTCAAACCAACGTCGTAAGGCCTCGACGCTGCTACCAAGAGATTCCAACCGAAACTCTCACCTCGAGGGTCTGACCACACCGTCGGCGTAAGTGTTATTATCGAGTCTCCTCCCAAGGTATCTCCAGACGTGAGGGTCATGTCCACGGATTACAAGAAACTCTAGGTCTGGAACAAGATTTGTTAAAGTAAGGAATGATTCATAACAACATCTGTTACTACAGCAGCTAGTAGTGGACACAGACTATCCCATGAATCATTTTTAGAGCCATTGGGTCACACTCCATGACCGCATGCAGCCGCACTCTTCCTCTGCCCTCCAGCTCCCTGAGCCTGGCGGGGATAACTAAGGCGGGTGGTTGTAGCATGTTAAGATGTACACCACCTCATGCTGCTCTACTAGCTCTGCCTCCACGTAGGTTGCCTCGCAAACTCATCTCTCCTTAAAGCTTCCTCTTATGGAAACATTTAACACACCCGAGTCTCTAAGATTGGCACCCGTTTTCTGTTTCTACTGCACTGTGTAGTCTTCATCTGCCCCTGGATGATTTGCACCTTCTTTGCCTACGATTTTAAAGAGCTTCTAAAATTTATCCTTTGCCGAAAAGAGAAAATCGGTCTCATCCTCTGGATGAACCATGCCCATTGCGTAATACAGTCAATCCTGACATGAATGATGTATTCATTCTATGGATGGCGTCGTAAAGCCTCGACGTAACTACCAAGAGATCCAACTGTCACTCTCACCTCCAAGGGTCGAGTCACACTGTCGGCATCAGTGCGAGGTCACTGGGTCTCCTCCAGTAGAAATCTCAAAAGTGAGGGTCAACTCAAAAGTTTTAACTGGGACCACTCAGTATCAACCAAACAAAATGATAGGAAAGCAAACATCACAACGATAAGTGTCTTTTTATTATTTAATCTCATAGTACAAAGATGTGAATACAACCGCAACATGGAACTAGAAGTACAAGGGACGTATCCACTAGTTCCTCTCCTATCCACCTGCTCCCAGAGCTCTACTGCCTTGTCCACTACTCGGCTGTTGCTCAAGCACCCTCCGCTGCTTCTGCCTCGGTGGCTCTTCCAAAGCATGCGGATCAACTGTACGAGGAGTCGGACAGTCACATGCCAGGGGACCCTTTCCGCCGCATTCATAACACTTCCTGCTCCTTTTATGGTTGGATCTGGTCCTCTTGGACCTCTGCATCATCTTTCTACTTCCCACAGATGACTCGGCTACTGATCGAAAACCCTACGGTAAAGGTAGAAGCTCTTGTACACGCTCGGGGTGTAGAGCTACTAGCACAAACTCTACCCTAAAGAAGGTCTCGAAGTATTCCTATGTGAAGACCATCCTTTCGCAAAACTGCAACAAGTGGATCCACCACCCGCCTACTGCTGCCTGAAGAAGGCTGGCAGCAAAGATCACCATGATGTCTGTCGGCGCCCACACTAGCCTGAAGACTCTCACCACAGCCTCCAGCCAATCCTCAGCCGCATGCGGGTCCGTCTCTCCCCAGAACATGGGTGGTCTCTGGCGCTGGAACTCGTGTAGCGCGCTCAAGTGGCGTGCTTCGCCTACTACTGGGGCTGGTGGCATCGGTGGCCCAACGTATGGTAGTACTGCCGGTGCCTTCGCTTGTCCCTCAACTGCAAGAGGGCCCTATAGCGAAGCCTCGTCACTCGGCAGGCTGCCAGTACGCACATCCCTCTGGGCTCTAGCTAGTCGTCCGTGAAAAGGCATCCTGAAAGAAACAACGTGACACGGTCAAACGATTATACCTGGTTTGAGATGACATTTAAAAACTTCTGGAAACACACACGCAATCAGTGTTTTTGTGCACAGAGTCGGAAATCGGTTGTCAGGGTCCTAGTGTATGGATACGTCAGCCACCCGCACCAACACTGGACTCCCTGAACTGAAAACCACACTTGGTACTCTTAACACTATTGCTTCACAGAAAGGAAATATCAGAGTTATAAGTTCTGCGGTAGAATCATCCCCTCTAATACCAATTTGTCACAACCCGTCCTTGGGGCACGTGCCGTAACTACCCCAAGCCCGCCTTCCATAGGACAGGGGCTGGTGACTAGCACCAATGGCATGAATCCCGATAACTGGGAAGGAATTGCCTTTATAAAAGTAAACAAAACACCACAGAGTACAAGCGGAAGTAAAATACTAAGTACAATAGAAGTGATAATAGGTAAATGGGCCATAATAAAAACCCAAAAGAAATTACAACTACAGCTGAACAAAGTGCAACAGAAAAAGACAACAGCTGGAAGGACGGAGGCAACTCTTGGGTCGTCCTCCTCGGATCCTACCTGAAGGGTAGGTACAGATAGCCTCCACAATGCTCTCACCCGTCAACCTCATCTATGTGTCGTCTCACCGTGAAGTCCACCTCTGAATACTGACCTGTCATGTAGTCCACCTCCGAGTACTGACTCGTCGTGTAGTCCACCTCTGGATACCGTCCAGTACTCGAACACTCGGCCTCCGTCAGCACTGTCCGTCGTCTGCAACCAACACAACGAGGTGCGGGCAAATCCCATGTAGGGGTGAGTATAATGATACCTAGTAGGGACCCCAAGACCCTCAAGGTATCACTAAAACCAACATGGATAACCAAAAATAAGATCTCAACAGATAACCTCTACTTAGGTATATGCCCATGCATATACCTAAGTTATCAAGTAACCCATCTCAATCATGAGGAAAACACCAAGATCATGAAATCAATGGATAAACACCACCCAGGTATATGCCCATACAAATACCTTAGTTATCAAGTGACCCATCTCAATCAAGAGGTAAACACAAAGGTTATAGAGTCAGCTCAAACCCAGATTTTCATTATCAAAACCGTAACTGCTGAAGAGCCCCGTATCTGGAGTGTACAATGGTCATGTCGCGACTCTGAGGCACTGCTCACTAACCTAAGACTGCTGAGGTACTCCTCCTATCGAGTACTGTGGGCCTGCTGCTACAACTAAGCGCTTCCCACCATGGGTTTGCCGCTACAACAAGAACTCCCCCTCATAGCCTCAAGAGGTACTCCTTCTCTTGAGTACCACGGGTCTGCTGCAACAACCAAGCGCTCCTCCGCCGTGGGTCTACCGCTACAACCAAGCACTCCCCCTCAAAGCCTCCAGAGGTACTCCTTATGTTGAGTACCATGGGTCTGCTGCTACAACCAAGCGCTCCTCCGCCGTGGGTATACCGCTACAACCAAGCGCTCCCCACTGGGCTATCTGAAACACACCGAGTCGATCGGTCAAGCAGTCGATAGGTCTCAGCCGGCTACACGGTCTCCGTATTCCGCACGCTCGTCTCCGGGAAGGTCCGCTCCACGAGCTGCTGGTCGATACTACAATTATCACAAAGTTCCATGAAGAAGTATCTAAAAGGACCGTCTCGTCACAGGGGTCACAACACAACAGACGGCGCGTCAATCGGACACTCGGTCTATGAGTTACTAGATTTTTCGTCCCCAGGGCCTGGTGGTTTCGTGTGCGAACCAACCTAGCCTTATAGCTACTCCTTGCCCATGAAGTAAATCCTAATATCATCTATAAATAGTACAAAATTTTCTCAAGGTAATCCCTAAATAATATATTCATTAATTATATAAATATTTCTAGGGAATTATTGAGTATAAAAAAATCACTATAAATTCATAGGGTTGAGACCTTGTTCGAAATGTAGTTTTGTTAATATCATCCTTATTCACCTTAATTTGGTAATATACTAACCAGACATCCACCTAATATAAATATTGAGACTCATTGCCTTGATGGAATAAGTCTGTTATCTATTGTATGGGGTACTTTTTCTTTATCTTGATTTTTTATGATCAAAATAACCAATTTAGTTACACCTTTATCCAAACTTCTTCTTGATGAAGGGGACTGATGAACGATATAGTGATGCACTTGGGAATATAAACCCTTTATAATGCTTATCCTATAATTTTTTCTTTAGCTTTTCAAGTTAAAAAATAGAGATTTTATATGGATTATAAGATATCGAAAAAGGTCTAAGTATAAGATTGATTGAAAATTCATCCTCTCATTTAAGAGTACGACCATAAAACTCTTTCATAAACATATCATTATGGTCCCACACAGAGGGAATCTATTTAAGCATGATCATTTCCATAGTATCAATCATGTGATTAAGATATTATTTATCAGAGGGAAAAAATATCGGTTCATTAGATGATGATGATACCAAAAGAAATTTATTCTCCTCCTTTAACATTAATAGATTTTGAGGTCAATTAAAAATTTGATGGGTGATTTCTTTCTTATGTAATTTTATGTCTTCTCTAAAAAATGATAGAACTTTCAAGCTCATAATTACATAAAATTACAATAAATCTATTATCATATTGTTTTTTGGGAATTCATTCCCACAAATATATATCAGGGATGAGTTATATAGTTGGGCACTAATAACTTGACAATTTATTATCTTCATTGATAACTCAGCTTACACATTTTTATGTGGTTCTTAAATATTTCTACTAAACATTAATGATACGAAAGAATGCATTTGTAACTAGTGTACATGTTACCACATTATTTTCAAGATCCACCTATGAAGTTTTAGTGGACTAATCTCATTCTTTCTTGCCAGACGACGGAGGTTGTTTCTATAGGTTATCTATATAAACCCTAGTCATAGTGAATTGGTTTTCACAGTATCTTTCCTACTTGTAGTTTTAACATTGGAAAAAATGTTATGGTTGGTTGTATCATTCCTTTCATCCATCATATTTGTTGGTATCTCTCTTCAACAATCACTAGTTAGGATCCCTTCCTTTCCGCACCTAAAGCACACATTGGGATTCTTCATATATATTTTAGGATTCTAATTCCTAGACATTAAACAAGTTATGCATTTAAATTTTATTACACCATTTTATTTATCTGTAATACCAATAGAGTTAAACATTATTTTCTTTTTCATATCCCCCTAAGATACTTGAAATTCATAGATATCTATAATGAATTTTTGGACACATCGTTCAATTTCTTAATTGATCTCGATGTCCTGATTTACCAAATCTTTTTATAGACATAGAATTATCCCACAATGTAAGCGTTCAACTATAGTTTTAGTGGATATGAAAACGATGGATGTGTATCATTTATGACTTGTGATGGTTTTTTATACACCCAAATATATTCATCAACCTTTTTTAGGATAAATAAATCAATCTCCATTTTATGTTAGAGTATATGAGGAAAATATTTTCTAGATAACATTTCCCAAAATTAGTTCCACTAAATCTCTTTGAAATATTCCTCAAGATTTATATTTTTATCATTTTACACCATTGATCAGCTTCTCCCTCCATATAAAATATTTTAACCCCAATGCAATCTTACTCAAATCATTGAATTATATATAATATATTTTCAATGTATTTTATCCATTTTTAAAATTTAATGGGTTAAAATATATAATAAATATTAAAGGTACTTTTCTTAGAAAGGATCTAACTTCAACTTTCCCATTCATGGGGGGGGTCATTCTACTTTACTAATTTTTAGTGGAAAAATATAGTTATCAGATAATGTATTGTTATAATCACCCAAATACTTCTTTAATTGGGTTGATAATATCATTCTAATAATCTTAACATTTCCCATCACAAAGGTTATTGACTAGATTTATCCTATTTCTAGAAATTAGAATGATATAAATGGATATATTGGGAAGAGAAATTTCAATGTATTGAACCCATATAAGGTAAACTATGATCAATAATGTGATAAATCATAAATAAAATATATTCATTCACTTATGAATTTATAGATTTAAATATAAGTTACCCATTTTCGTTTTTCTAATATAAAATAATATATTTATTTTGGTTCCCTACATAATGTTTCACAATGATTTTATGAATTTTTTATTCATATCACCCGACAGTTACAATCATGGTGCGTAGTAGGGCCCATTGTAGTGTACCAGGGAAATCTCGATTCATTCTCAACGTGCCTTTTTTGAGTTATTACCACCTGATTAATCTATTCCGGAACTATATCCCCTTGTAATATCAAGAAAGAGATGTATTTTATCAAAAACGAATCTCTCTATGCATTACCTAGATTCCATGGTATTTTTCTATACTTATTCTTATCCTTATACATATCCTTGTATTTATCCCTGTGGTTATCAATATATATTTATCATCCTAGTCTCCATATTTTATCTGAAACATGGTTCAGAAACCAACAATGGAGACCCATACACTGTACACATATTATTACATGATAATTAAACATAAATGACCAATATTTTGAGAATAATGATCATAAAGGACTAGTGTCTTTAGAAGACAAGGTTTATAATACATTTAATGTAACTAAAACATGGAATCCTAATTTATTCTCCATAGAGAGATCATAAACTCTACTTGAAATCCCAAATTTTAATGTGATAACTAGGAGAACAAATGAATGAAATGTTTAAGCTAAATAGCCCAATTAATGAATAAGGAATCAAAACATATGATTTAAATTTATAACTTCTATCATAAAAGAAAAGTTACATGACTAATAAAGTAGAATTATGAACTATATATAATGGTATAAAACAACATGGAAACATATGAATGTGAAAAATTAAAAAATATTAATTCAATTATATCTTCTAGGATAATATCACTTGGTGGAAAAGTCCCATAATGGATTAGGTTCACTCCATATTCACATATATGATTTCTCATGAGGCTAATACATTACCAAATGCATTGGTGGGATATTTAATTATAGGCCCTCCCATCACAATCTTTCATGTATATGAATATTCATTCAACAAAAATGTACCTGTAATAAGGTATAGACATAATAATTACTAGATGAATGATGTACGTCGCATAATATTTTCTCAGAACACAATCAATAGGAACTCATTAAATATGTAATCTGAGAGACAAAAATAAGGAATTTATTACCCAATAAAAGGAAGGTATGATATGATATGTATTCATGTGGTTTATATATATAATTAATTTATAATCATTCTAAAGCATTTAATATTAATAAAGAGAGTGATATTGGGAATTATCACAACCTAAATAAATGGGTGGGTTTGAAAGATCCATTACATTGAGCCTAATTCATCACATGAGTTCATTATATTCATGGATAATAAAATTATGTTAGTTATATAAATTATTAATATCCTTAATCATTTTAATTATTCATTTAATTTTATTTTTAACCATCTCATATTCAATTACCTTTCCAATTAATTTCACATCATACGTTTTAACGATAAATGAATCATATGTCAAATATATCTTTCTTATGTTGACTAACATAAAAGAGAATATATTTTTAGAATATCAATAATTTTAAAAATGAAATATATTGAAATATTATTCATAAATTATTCTTTTATAAACATCTTTGAAACATGTTTATGAAAATTGAACTATGTTACAATCATTGAGATGGTTGGTCGTACGTACAAATGAGTAACATTTCCATTTTTTGAAGATCATGATACAAGAAGGTAATTTTTATTTTATCATTAAAGGGTGATAATTATATCATAAATATCATATAATTTCTTCAAATAACCTTACACATAACATCCATTTGATTTGAAAATAAAATTATTCAATTCTCTTCATGAGGCGGTAGTCCACAGTACACTTAATTGATGTTATCAATTATTTAATGGATAGTATGACAATTAATTATATGATATGTTACTTAAAATTAATATTTAATATCTCATTATTATCATGAATAAACATTAATGTAATCTATATTACCTTCCATATAGTTCATAAGTGAAAAACAAATCACATCACATTGTGAGGATGTAGTCTGTTGTACAAACGAATTATATTATCTTATTCAATATGGAAAATAATGTAAGAATGTATATGTGATATTAAAAATATTTATGTATAATTATATTATAAAAATTTTATAAAAACATTATATATAAAATTATATCCTTCTATGGGAAGTAGTGATGGAGAACAAATTACATCGGTTTATAAGGCGGTAGTCCTCCTTACACACAATCCCAGCTTTTGTTTCCCATTTGAGGAAGGAGGAGATGGATGAAGGTCATTACCATAAAATAAATAAATATAAGTATATGGATGATAATGTGGTAATGTTATCTTAGTTTTTTAATAATATTATAAGGATGTAGAATTATTAAAAAAATAAAATTCTTGGTTAAGTACGTTACCTCTTCTTCGGTGAACTTAGTTATTATTTCACCAAAATCATTCTAAGGGTTTATTTATTTCAAACTCATGGATTTATGATTATTTAGTGTAATTAGTGAATTTATATGTTCATATATTTGATTAAATAATTGTATTTGTAAGAGTTTAAATGATACGGGAGGGGTAATCTTTTATTAGTAGGAGAGAGGTACACTAGGAATTTTTTAAAAGAATAAATTCCACCCATGATTTTCTCATTAAACAATGATAAAAAAGATCAATTCAATACATAAAATATATATGTTTTAAATTTTACCATTAAATTTTAATTATATATGTTTTGGTTACTTTTTAACCCTCAATGTTTTTTTATCCCCCAATAAACACATCTTTACCTTGACCGAGATAATTTTTTACTGTTTTCATAGTTCAATAAGGCAATAAATTAAATTTCCTTTATTGGAAAATAATAATTATGATGATTCATATTTTTTAATACATTTATTTAAATTTAAATCCAAAAGTGTTATAATTTAATTTATAATTAAACACGTAGATGTTTAAAAACCAATTTTTAAGAGATTCATTTTTAAGGGAATATGATGACATATTAACTATATGATAAGTGATAAAAAAAATTAATCTCCATCAACATTTATAGATATAAAATATATAAAATTAATTTAAATAATTAAACATTAAATAGTATTTATTTATTGAAAATTGAAAAATATTGTTCACATTAAATTCACTTTCTGGAAAAAAAGTGATTTAAATCCATAGAATACAAGTATTCTAAGATATAATATAAATATGATTTAAATATAATTATATAAATTTAATATAAATAAATAATAATTTTCTTAATTTGAAATAAAATTCAAATAATTATCTGAATGAATTTTTTAAAAATAAATGAAAACTCTAATATATCATAAACCATATAGTTATTTATAATTTATTTATTCCTATTCACACCCTCCAACATAATGGAGAGCTTATAATAATGTTTTAATTGAGTGTCACATTTCTATTAAACCATGTTATTCATGAATCGCTTACTATTGATGAGATTAAATTTATTTGTAAATAAATATATTGTTACTTGTTGTGGTGTTATATGAATGTTCAAATAAGTAATTCGGGTGGATGACGAAAAAACTAGTGGATTTTTTTAACAAGGGATTTTACACTTTAGAGTTTCACCTTATGTAGACCCTATTATTTTCTTTAAGAAGAAAGATTTACTTATGAGGATATGCATTTTTAATAGGTAAATCAATGATATTATGATAAATAAAAACTATCATCTACCTAACATTGACTATTTATTTCATCAACATCATGGAACATAATATTTTTCAAATCATTAACTTCATTTTGGGTATCATCAGTTACATGTAAATAATGATGATATTTCAGAACAACCATTTCATATGAGTTATAAAATTTATAATTTCATAGTAATGCCATTTGGATTGACTAATTAATCCTCTATACTTATGTATCTAATGAAAGTACTATTTAATTAATATCTTGATGATTTTTTCTGTATTTATTATAGATTTATTTTTCTAATATAATACTTAACAAAACCATCATAATCACTTATGAATCATTATTAAGACTATTAAAAGATATTATTAATAAGGTAAATTTTTTAGGATTGAATTATATATTTAGAATGATTAATTTACTAGACATATTTCCTCTAATTGTGGAACCTCAGTTGATCATACAATGAAAAAATAAGTCCAAGAATGTCTGACACTATGTAACATAACTGAGGATTGTAGATTCATTCATTTAGAAGGTTATTATTGGTGATTATTTCCAAATTTACAATTATTGGATTACATATTAACCAAGGTAACTCATAATGGTGTAAAGAATAAATAGACAAAGCAATGGAAGGAATTTTTTAAAGAATTAAATAAGGGATTAGTGAATGCTCTGATTTTGACTCTACCATTAAGAAATTAGGGATTTTTTAAAAGTAATTATTTATCAAATATATTTTTTTTTTCTACCCTTATGTATAATTATATTATTATTGTCAATGGGTTAGTGAAGATAATGATTCAAGAATAATTCAATCAATCCAACAATCTTGAGTTTGTAGTTGTAATTGTTTCTTAAGAAATATGGAGACATTATCACAATGGTTAAATATTTAATATATGCAAGAATCACAGTATTTTAAAATAAATATTTACACAGAGTGGTTTTCACAAGAGTAAAAGTTAATTTATTGAGTTACTAAAGGATAATAAGTTCTCAATTCCCTTCCACCCCTGTAATTAAAATAAGGTATAAAATTAATTAATTAGTCAATATCATGGAATTATAACCAAAATTAGATTTGGAAGAGAATTTTTATGTTCATGGTTATGGTATATATTGATATGGTAATTAATAAGGAAGTCGAGATATCACACATTTTTTAAATTATTTCCAATTCATATTTGTTTCAATATATAAATATCTCTCAAAAAAATGATGAGAATTCTCAAATGAAAATTAAATCCATGACTGATAAAAAATGAAAGATTTTATTTTTAATATAGAGTTTTGAATTTTCATTAGAGAGTTTTTGTTCTATATAAATATATGCTAAATAGGTAATTATTGAGTAATTTTCAAAGATCAAATTCTTTTACTCACCCTAGTATCACCAATATTAATATATATTTTAACGATCATTTTTTTTGTGTAAATATGAAGTGGAAATTTCTGATTTTGTGTCGAGATGGTTGGTTTTACAGTAGGAGAAGGATCAAATACATCATACAATAGTAGTTACGAAACCTATATCGATTCATAAAAGGAAATAGAAATAAAATATTATGGAAATTGTCAAGGGATTAAAAAATAATCCTAGAAATAATGACTCATTATGTGTTACTATTGACCACCTCATGAAATATTCACATCTTCTTATAATAAGAATTAACCCTTTAGGTCCATCCATGGTTCAATACAATTGATGTTTTATGACTTCATAGTGGAACTGTTCTAATTTTGTTTTATTGTGATCAAATATTAACATTGAAACGATGAAAGATTCTTAAATAGTCTATTCATACTAAGCTTCATTTGAGCACTATATATCACCCTCAAACTGATAGATAACCAAAAATTACTATTAAAATATTATAATAAATGTGAAGGTCATTCTATATTCACGTTAACGGTATGTAGGATCATTATTTTCCTATGGTAGAGTTATCATAAAAAATCAAATTCCATTAAAGTATTCAAATGGAACCATATGAATAATTATTGGGATGGATAATTCATACTATATCTTGTTGGGATGAAGTCGGTGAAAGGGAGATTACATGCTTAGATCATGTGGATGAGGCAATGTTAAAGGTAAAGACGATAAAAAACAATATGAAAGAAGCTCAAAGTGGTTAAAATAGTTATATTGAGAACCATAGAAATGATTTGGAATTTAAAGTTAGAGATCACATTATCTGGAAAGTATCTCAATGTAACTACGTTATAATGTTTTGTAAAAAAATGAAATTGGGACCCTTATACGTTATAAATTCTTAAATATTACCAATAATTGGTGATTAGTCTTACCATTCATAAATTCCACCAAGTCTCTCTAAACTATAGGATGTGTTAAATAGGTTATTTTTCATAAAGTACATGCTTTTCCCACTTCATGATCACATCTATGAGGAAATGGAACTAAAATTTTTTCTATATTACTATGAAGATACTATCCAAATTTTGGAAACTAGTGTATAATATTTGAGGAATATTATAACTTGGTTGGTAAAGCAACTTTGGAGTAATCATAAAATAGAAGAGGTGACATGAAAACCTAAAATATTATGATAACGTACTACCCAAATGTTTAAATGAGGTGAAATTCTATAAATTTGGAGTATATATTATTATTTTAGGATAGATTAATGTTACACCTCGATGATTTATGATATATTTATTTAAAATTAAATTTAACCTCCTTGATAGGTTGTTGTACGCGCAATATAGAGTCTAAAAAAACTATAATACTATATACCTTTATCACAATAATTTAAAAATAGCATATATGAATAATACTAAATAAATTATAAAAATTAATTGGGTTTAACCTATATATAATAAATTAATTAGTTAATATAAAAGTATAAATGACAATCAGAATCATTTGAAAGAAAAAACAAATTTCTAAAAAACATTACTCTTTTTAAAATAAGATTCATCATATTCTCTGAAATTATTTTATAATTTATTTTCTAAAATTTTATACAATTTCATTAATTTTTTTTTCTTCTAAATAATCATTTTATAATTATATAAGTGTGTTTTTATATTATTTCTGGAAAAAATTCATTTTTCAATGAATAGTGAAAAAAACATATTTTTATTTAAAAATTTATTTTTTCTTTAAATTATTTACACATTTAAATTTGGTTTTTATATTATTTAAAAGTAATATGTTTTAAATAATATTTTTTTAATACAATTTAAGTCATCTAAAACAACTTTAAGATGAATCTTTATATCAAATTATTTTTCTTAATAATACTTTTCCATGGAAATTTTTTTCCAAATGATTTAGGATTTAATCTAAATTAAATTATCTTTCTTTTTGTTTTGAATTTAAAAAATAGAATGAATATTTTAAATAAATTTAATTTATATTATTTATTAATGTCAACCTTATATTTTTATTTAAGAGTAAAAAATTTTAAAATTTATTTTGGAGGTTATGGTTTATATGTTCTTTCCTATTGTTAAACAAAAATGATAATGGTAAAAATAACCTATTAAATTGTATAATTTTTATTCTATGAACATATTTTGACTAAATAACATATTATGTTTTGTAATTTCCTATTTTGGATCCATTTATATTGTAAAAAATGAGGGTATAATTTATTCTTTATAAACCCTCAATTTGTGTCATCTCTCCACTAATTAATGGACACCCCTATCGTCTCCTGTATATACATAAAGATTGATTTAGTTGTTCCAGTAAATAGAAAAATAATTCATTTTAATACTTCCATATTAAATAGTTCTTTTTTATCATAAAATCATTTTAGGATGTTTTTAGGGTTAATCCTGAAGAGGTTTTTCAATGAAGAGGTGTTGTTTTTTACCATGAATTTTCATTTAATTTATTATTATAAATTTAAAGAGTCTTTAAAAACAATGATAAAATATCGAAATAAATATCTAATATTTAGTGATATATTTTATGTAAATGGAATATTCCATATCCATATTATATTATAACATATGGATAACGAAATTATCGACCATGTGTGTGGTGAACTACCACCTCAAAACCGATAAAACAGATTTTCAATAACCAAATCACATGAATGGATATAATGATGGATTTAGTAAATATAAATGATATTTATGAGCATATAAATATGAAATTATAATATCACATATGACCCCAATACCTTCTAACTCATTGAGTGATGATAAAGTTACCCATCTATACATGCGGACTACAACGTCCACGAAGTGAGGTGATTAATTTTCATTTTATTTGGATATGGGTTGTAATAATGATTAATTTTATTAAAATATATTATGTATATGATATAATAATAATTATGTAATATTTAATTATTATTTACTATATTTTTTTCCATCCATCAAAAAATTAAAACAATATTCATGTGTACATACGGACTACCGTCTTTGTGAATGGAGTAACTCATTATTCAATATATAAGTTTTATAGAGGAATATAAATATAAATATAATTATTATTTATGATATTAATATCATGTTTATAATTTTGATAATTTATGGAACCAAGATAAATTTATGATGATAGAAAATACAACAAAAAACATGAATGAAAAATATTATAGTGATATCATGAAAATTTGATTTTTAACAAATAATTTTAATAAATGGGAGATAATATTTTATAAAAAAGTCATTTGATGCATGAAATATGTGAGTATGGTTATATAATATATTATAAATAATTCTATATTTATTATATATTATGTCAAAACATGTATCAATGTATTCATACATGAGATAATATATTTTTTCCCACTTATATTTTTAATGATACATGACATATTCACCACTTATTTCTATTTGGAGGTCTATATAAAATCATGAATGTATTCTATAACTATTATCCTAAATTTATTTGACATAAATTTCCTTCTAAATTTATTTCATTTAATATGTTTATGATTCAATAATTACCAAAGTTGTGAGGGATTATTTTACATTCTCTTAATATTTTAGGATTCCTTGTTTTTATGTCCTTGCCGAGTGAATTATATGATATTTATATCTAAAAGATAAAGAACATAATAAAATTATGCTGTTTCATTGGTTTGGAAGGTTAATATTTGTGATTATTTCAAAATTTTACTCATTTGGCTAACCTGTTAACCATGTATACTTGTAAAGTGGTTATGTTCATGTATATAATGTAATGTGAGGAATTAATGATGGGAATGGTGAATTCTCCAATTTTAACTCTAATAAGAGGAAATTAAGGATTTTTTATATATAATGTTTCATTGATGAATGTACCTAGTTGTTTCCATATAAAAATTTATAATATTATTTCTTATGCATCAATTCTGTTATATATTCGTGGAAAAAACTATAATATCTATGATATTGAGTTGGAATCTATAATCTTTTCATTGAATATATGGAGAAAATATGTTAATGGAAAATGAGGTTTTATAAATATGGATCATAGGATTTAAAAATATATAATTTTATATAAATAAATAAACCTGAGGCAAACGTGATGGTTTAAGAAACTCAAGCATTAAAATTTCTCAATACATTACCATTAATGGAAGGAAAATTATTTAGTGAATTAATTGATAACAAATCATCATGGAGTTATAACAAAAATTATTATTTAAAGGTATTATATGTGATTGGTTCTACGGTATATAGATATATGTATTATTGAAGAATTGGTGACATCACTCATTTTTCAAATGATTACCAAACCATCTTTCTTTGAAAAGATATAAAATTATAAACCTAATGATGAGAATTTTCCAAATAAAATTAAAGACATGAATGATTATAAATTTAACGATTTTATTTTTGAAGATGGTATTCCTAATTTTGAAAATAGACTTTATTCCATATATACTTGATCTGATGAGGGAATTTTTGGATGATTCCCACAACTCTAATTTTTCTATTCACCCTAGTAGCACCACAATTTAACGATATTTTAGGGAATATTTTAGGTGGGATAATATGAAGTGGTAAATTTCTGATTATTTTCCAAGATGAATTGTTTTCAAACTATTCAAGGATATAATATATCATCCTAGATGATTAATGTAATGTATACCTATTACAAGGTCAATATGTAATGAAATTATCATGTACTCTATTATGGGATTACAAAAAGACTCCTATTAATAATGTTTTATTGTTGGTTTTTGTTGATGAACTCCTTAAATCTACATATTACCCTATTATAAGTGAAGATTTACCTCTGTAGAACCTTGAAGAGCTCTATTCAAGTGATTTTTTAATACCTCATAGTGGACCCCATTAATTTTTTGGATTAAAATACATGATTTTCATAGATATTCTAGACAATTATTTTTAAGGTTATTTGTATTGAGCTTCGTTTGAGTACTGTTTATCACCCTAAAAATGATGGATTATAAAAATTAACTGTTCAAACATTATAAGTCATGGTGTGGTCATTATATCGTTAAATTAATGTAATGTGGGATTCTTATTTACCTTTAGTAGTGTTTTCCTATATAAATATCATTTATTAAATTGATCAAATGGATTCATAAGAAACATTATATGGCTAGATATTATTTACTCCATCATGTTGGGTTGAAGTTACTAGAATTAGTCATGTAGGAATAGAAATTTTGGATCACCCAACGGAAAATGATAATACTATTCAAACCCATTTCAATGCAACTCGATGTAGGAAAAAGGGTTATATCTATAACCTGAAAAAAGATTCATAATTCAGGTGAAAGATCATGTAATCTTGAAAGTATCTCCATGGGAAGGTGTTATATGTTTTTTTTAAGAATGTTAAACCGATCTCCATGTAGATCGGACTTTTCAAAATCTTGTAAATAATTATATATGTGGACTTCCATTTGGTACTTTTACCAAGTCTCTCTAACGCGCATGATGTGTTCCATATATCATTGTTAATGAAGTACATTCTAGACCCAACACATCTTCTCTCCACTAAATAAATATAAATGAACTTGATTTATCTTACCATGAGGATCCTAATAATTTTTTTAATACTATATAATTATTGTTGAGGAATTGGATTACTCTATTAGTAATTAATTTGGAGAAATCATAAGATAAGAGAGGTGACATGGGAACCTGATGAAATTATGGTAGAGAACAACCATAATCTGTTTGTGATGTGAAATTAAGGAAATTTAAACAATTGAATTTTTTAAGGAGTAAATAATGTAACACATTCAGACTTAATGAAATATTTCTTTCTAAATAAATTCAATATCTCTGATATATTACGGTACACGGATCCCCAACTTTAAATGAACTATAAGATTACATACAATTATAACATTGTTATTGAATATAGGAATATGAGTAATAATAAATATATTATTGTAATTAAATTGTTTAATCATGTATAAAATTATTTAATTGGTTATAAATTTTGTAAAAGTGATATACAAAACCATTATAATAGAAAAAATAAATTTTTTCTAAAAAAATATTATTTTTCTAAAAACCTGTTTCATCATGTTTTGTAAACTTATTTTAAAATTATTCATTAAAATTTTTACAATATAAATTTTAAAAACTATAATTAATTTTCTTAATGATAATTTCAAAATTATATGTGAATTATTTATTTTGAATTTTAGAAAACAATAAATGTATAGTGAAAAATAATTATTTTTTTAAATTAACATTTATTTTAAGGAATTGACATTGCTAACTTTTATGAATAAATGGATTCAAAATTAAAATACTTCATTTTTATTATTACTAGTAATATTTTTTCCATTATAATAAATTTAAATTTGAAATTTGAAATAAAAATTTTATACTTAAGATTACTTTTCCAAGGAAGACTATTTTTTCATCACCCTTATGGTTTTAAATTTAATTTAAATTATTCAAATTCTATGATTTTAATTAAAAAAATATATTCCATATTTTAAATGATAATAATTGATATTATTTAATATTTTATTCTTAATTTTTTTCATAATGAATATTAAAAATAGTAAAAGTTCATTTCTATAGATAAAGATTAAATGGGTTTTCTCAGGGTCAAATAAAAATTTAAATGGTAAAAATAACAAGTAAACATGTATAATTTATATTTAATAAACATATTTTGACCATGTAAAATATAAGGTTATGTAATTGTAAATTTTTGAGCCATTCTATGGGTAAAAACATTTGTATAATTTATTCTTCTCAAAAATTCCATGTCTATCACATCCCCCACTTATAAAAGGACACCCTCTATCATCTCTTCTACACAATTCAAGATCCATATTTTTATACCAATAACAAACCAAATTCTTTCTAAACAACCCACTACATGGCCAAGATTCCCTTATTTTCGTATAACCCCATTTTAGGAAGGATATAATTATAAATCTAAAGTGTTTGTCTGAAGAAGAGGAATATTTCTCAACCATGAATTTTCATTTTTTTGGTTCTAATAAAAAATTTAAATATTCATAATTTATTATAAAATAAAAAACAATTTCTAACATATACTAATTTTTTATGTTAATTTAATAATCTACATTCATCTTCACTTCCATCAAATGGGAAACGAAATTGTAGATCCTCGATATGGTGGACTACTGCGTTGCAAACTGATGAAATTCATTTTCCATCACCATATCTCATGAATAAACATAATGATAAATTTGATAAATATATATTGTATTTATGAAATTATTATGCTTTTGAAATTTTAATATATCTTCTAACTTTATACTTTTTATTATCTTGCATGATGATAACATCACTCATGTGTACGTATGGACTACCACCTCCATAATGTGATATGATTCATTTTTCCTTTAATTTTGACATTGATGGTAATAAGGATTGATTTGATAAAAATATATTATTTATAAGATATAATAATTATTAGTTAAATATTAATTATTATTTAACTTTCTTTATTTACATCAGCAACAATTGAAAACAATGTGCATGAGTATATGTGTCATATTGTCTCCATGAACAAAGTAACTCATAATTCAATCTATAAATTTTAAGGATAACTATAAATATTTAAATAATATATATTTATAATTTGCACTAAAATAATTCACAACATTCGGATGGTTATGTAACCTTGATCATGGTATAAGGACCCAAACTATGAAACCAACACATATATGAAAAATAATGTAGTTATTGTACAAAAAAGTGATATTTGAAAAATAATTATTAAAAACATGTGATAAAATATTATAATATAGTCATATGATCCATAATTTATGTGATAATTTATATTTAACAAATTTATAAAATATATATATATATTATAGGAGTTATAAACATGCTTTATGGATTTCAGGTGTGAGTTAATGGCTTTTAATAACACTTTTATTTTCATAAGACACACGCCATATTCACCACATGTTTATTTTATGTGGTGTATATATATAATATGAATGAATTTAATGAATATACTCATGAAAATTATAGTTTATAAAATTCCATATGAAGTTATTTAATTCATGGGAATTACAATTTAATGGTTACCAAAGTGGTAAGGGTTTATTTCACAATACCTTCATTATTTGGTTTTATTTGTTTTTATGTATACCATTGTGTAATTATATGGTATTTATATTATAAACCCATTTTTCTATTCTAATCAGTTTATTCCGAAAATTTCCATATAATAGTATTAGTTTCCTTAATTTTGTACTTAAAATGAATGAGTAAATTGTTTTAATAAAACATGACTTTATTTATCTCTTTATTGAAAAACCATTTTTCTTTCGTATTCCAGTTTTCGAAAAATATTATCAAAAATGTTTTATCATTCAAAAAATTATTTATTAAATAAAATTATTACCATTATTCAACTTTTAAAATGGTTTTAAATTAATCTTTCTTTTGTTTACCAAATGATAATACTTTTTAATTTTTTAAAGAGTGAACGAATAAGTTTCCTTATAACTTATTCAACATGAATTGAATTCCCCACTATCCTGGCTACAAAATTATTTTTAGATTCCATTAAAATGTTCAATGTTTCAATTAAAATTAAAAAATTTCCTTGATATTCTAGAATGTATTATATTTTAAATTTTCATTTCAATATAAAAATTTAATTTTCCTCAACAATATTTTAATGAAATTTTATATTTTTCCTATTTGAAAAAGAAAAAACTATCTTACATATTATCCCCTAAGTATATGATGTAATGATACCATATTTATTATTTTTATGGACAACTAGTAATTACTTTGATTGGTCAAGTTCAATTCTGATAACATTCCACATATTACTCTAAATGTTTTATGACTATGTTATTGATTGGGGAATGTATTAAAATTTCATATTATAGTTTTCCAAATGATTATTTATATTGATTTTGTTTTACCCCATTCATATGAGAAATTCATTGGACTTATTATGTGATGGATAGGTCCACTATAGAACCTTGATGTATCAGTAGGAATCATGAGACATCTAGAATGGGTATTTGGAAAACACCATATACATTTATACAATATATCTTGGCACAAGTCTTTCACGTTATTTATATGATGTTTGGAATTATGTGTTCCCTCATTATGAGATTATTTATTTATTTCCATGTGATTATTTTATTATTTATTATATCCATGGATATTTTTCATTCTCATGTGATTATTTATATTGAATTATCTGATCATCAGTTATCCCTACAATATTATTTTTTGTGTGAATGTTATTTATTAAATAAGATTTTTTGTTATTTTTTTCCATATTTATTTTGATATCCTCTACATACGCATACCCTTATTGGGTATCTGAGCTTACACCATTCTTATGCTTCCTTTCCCAAGGATACTAGGAAGTTTATTATGTCTCATATATAGTGATATGCTTAATGGAATAATGGTGTCCTCAAATAAAATACAATGTTTTATATTATGTTTTCAAATGTGTTGTGAAATTCATGGATGTATTTATTTTCCCATATTGAAAAACTATTTTATCCAATGGAATGTGATTGCATGAATCTAGCACCAATATAAAAATGTAACCATTGAATTCATGATACATGTTTTGGAATATTTAAACTAAGGATTATAAAAAATCATATAATCAGACTGTTTGATTACATGGCCTCTATAAGGAATAAAACTTCTTAAATCAAGTGTAAAATATTCAATGTCAATGTTATCCAACAGAACATTCACCTGAACCAGGTTTTAACACCACTAATAATAAAATTTCACTTACTATAAACCAATAACTAATTATTATTCAACATGATAAGAGATCTTGATGAAGGCCGATAACAAGTAAACGGTGAGGGTATAGTTGAAAATTAAACAAAATTCAAGATTTTCATTGAAAGATTTAAATATTATTTTAGTAAGATGTAATTTTTCTCTTAGAATAGTGATCAGACATGAGGACAGGTATGTCCCCATAAATATAGATTAATATAAATAGGGATAAACACCAAATTGTAGACCTTCCTTCAAGGCTATGAAATTATAATCATGATTAATGAATTTCCCAAGGTTGTAGCTTCATCAATGATCTTATTCCATTGGATTTCCCAAAAAATTCCTTAAATTTAATCAATAATTAATCTAGGACAATAGATTCCTCAAAGAGAGGAGGAGTAAATTGATTAATATGGAAAATAATCAATTAATAACTAATTAAATAACTCGTATAAATATTTCACACATTCCACTTTGAATCAGTCAAGATCCATGATGAAAAGGGTTAGTTTTAAACATTTCAAAACCTATGGGATTTCCACCACTTCCTACACTATGGTATCTACCATGTCCATAGTGTTTATTAAAATTAATTATAACACAGTAACAACTATGGTGTGTTCTAAAAACTCTTATAATACTCGTACACCATAGCATGTAACATTTTAATTAAGAGGTCACTAAAGTCAAGAAAATTATGATCATCCAATCATTTCTCTCTATGGACACACCATGTCCATCCCTATTTCCAATACAATTCTTCATTCAAACACAATATTAGTTTTACCATTAACAACAACGGTCATTGTTTTTCCTTTGTTGTACCAAATATTGTACAAATCCATTCAAAACATCTAAAATCCAAAAGTCCCCACCCAATTATTCCTCAATCCGAAAATAAAAGTAAAAACATGGAAGAAGAAAACATCATATTATAAAAAAATGATACAATAATTTATAACCACTAAATTGAATAACAATGAAAGAACTAATTTGATCATTCACGTTGATTTTAATTGCATAACCTAATTAGAATTGGGGACAACCAAATGATTTTCATGATCTATACCTTACCAATATGGTATTTATATCTAAGAACAAAAATAAGTCCTATAATGGCCCATATTTTAAATTTATATATTAATTATACATTGAATAATATTTATTACATAACATAACAAATACCACACTTAGACCCTATAAGATTTGTGTATTTAGAAATTGGTAAACATAAACGATTGGTTCATTAAACATCTACATTTTCACACACATATTTCATCAAAACAGTACTCCTTTCTGATATATCTTACTTAATGCCCTTATTCATGACTTGGGGAAAAGAAACATATGAATGGGTGAGCTCAAATTCTATGTCAGGGTAAAATGGGAAATATAAATCATATTTTCATAACATAACATTTGTAAATCATATCCTACATATAAAATATCAGAATATCATGTCACATGATATATCATAATAGTGAAATGTAATCCCAATAGTCATAACAAAAGACATTAAATTTCATGGAATACATACATAATCATTTAAAACAATTTAATATTAGTGAGGGATTATGACCAATCCATCTTAGCAGATAAATTCTATTATTTAACCAAGTTCACTCCTCGTTATAACCTTTTATTACTGACCCAGATTTACGTTCCATTATAGTCATGTCTATCTAATGATATATAAATCTTTATAAAATTAATTATATGGAGATATAGGTACCACCCATCTCATAATTAAACCATTATTACATATTCCACAAAAACATTAATCATTTATCATAGCATAACCCATGAAAAGATATGGGTTTCTTAAACATCATTCTATCATAATAAATTTAAAAGAAATGGATTTCATGAAAATAATTCCATCATAAACACAATAAAATATAACTAATAAAAGTGATGTAAACATAACCCAATATCATCATACATGGAAAGTAATTTTGATAATTCACTTGAACTTAATTCCTGAGTAAAATAAACTTTCTTTTTCAAAAAAAAAATTCTTTTATAAAAATTACATGTAATTTTAAAGGAAAATAATTTAGTTGAAAATAATATTGAAATTTTGTAGAGTAAGCTTCATTGAAATAAGGTTTTATGAATCTGTAAAATTCCATTCATGTCATATAAGTTAAAAAACTATCTCCAAATACTTTTGCCAAAAAAGTCAAAATGTACCTCAAATCCAATAACGAAAAAGGATTTTTTTCCTTATCATTTAATAAAAATTCACCAAAACGTATAATTAACTTTAAACAATTTAATAATAATATAAATAATATTACATAATTATGAACCATAGATGTGGGTGATAAATATACCCATATAAATACTTACATATAAAAAATCTCAAATAAAATTGAGATTATAAAATTATATCTTACCTTATGAATGATATCCTTAATATGTAAATAAACCTCCTTTATAATGATTTAAATAATTTTGATGACTTATTAAAAATTAATAATAATTTTTATGATATAATTTTTTTTTATTTTTTTATTTTTTGTTGGTAACATATCATTTTAACTCATTATTCAGATATTAACGGCTTAATGTTCTTATGGGCGATATGTCAGCTATGTTCTTGTTAAACTATATAGGTTATAGTTAAATCATTTAAAAATTATATTAGTATAAATATTTCATATTTTTTCATTCAATTCATGTATATAATCATTATTTAATGATGATTATGTAGAATGAATCACATCGCACAATAGAGATGGTAGGTCTTACATACGGACGAGTGATAATATCATTCCCAAAATTATAGAATGGTATTGAAGTGGATGTTTTATAATATTTCAAGATTAGTAAGAAGTGAAAATAATCATATATGGTTATTATTTCCAACATTATACCAATCCATGTAAGGTGGTGGTGAAAACAGATTACACCACTGCGTGGAGATGGTAATATGTAAGTATGCACACACTATGATTTTATTTTTCATAGGATGTTTAGAAAGGGAAATAAAGTTTTTTCATATATATATATAATAACACATCAATATATTAGGGATTATGATTTTATTACATTATTATGAAACAAATAATTAATTGTAATAATAAGAAAATAGATGTTTGAAAGAATCGATAGAAGAGATTACCACTTTCTCAACATGGTTCTTCTAGATCTATTATTAAAGAAATAGAGTTTGACTGTGGAGATGACCAGAACCTCCAGAATAAAAATAGGAAATTTGAGAAGGAAATATTTTAGGTGATGGATGAGCAAGGAGGATCAAAATAAAGTGAAGAGGTGCGGAAGGAGGTTCCTTTTTATGATTGAGGGGAGGGGAACTTTTGGAAACACCATAAATAATAGTTTAGAATAAAATAAAACCATACCCAAAAAAATCAAAAATTTCTTAATTTAGATTGTTATATGAGATATGGATGTAATATAATCAAATAAATTTTTTTTACATGTTATATTGTAAATTTTGACTATATTTTTTAATTTACACTTTGTTATTCTATTTAGTTTCAATTTTGGTAGTAACATTCTAAATATTTAATGGTTATAAATATTTACATAATTGGTTTTAATTGATGATAAATAGATATTTAATTAAATTTTATACCTTATAGTTTTCACATTTAAATTTTTAAATATTTTCATGACATTTAAATAATTTAATTAAATCTTATTTTTATAAAATATCATTAGTGTCAATTTTAAAACAATTCATTTATTTGACATTAAATAAAATTCACACCGAAGATAAATTCAAACCAAAATATCTAATACACTCATATCATGTCATATTAGGCTATAAAATTCGTGGATAACATTAATTACTACATATTATATTTATTTTAATATTTTTAATGCTGTTTTTTTATATTTCTGTGGTTAAAATAATTTCTACATAACTATTATATCATCATTAATGGTAATTATATAATCTATAAAAATTATAAATAAATTTCTATGATGTAGGTAATTCTTGTAGGTTTCCATAGACTATCTATAGTTAATATCCTAGTTATCCATTTATTAAAATTATATACTTATATAAAATGAGATTGTGACATTTTGTCAAATTCATTAGTTTTTATTATATTCATGTCATTTTCATAGGTAATTGGCCGTTAAAATATTCCATTTAGAAAAATAAATGATAAGGGTATAACTTTTTCAGCCAATAATATCTTATAGGTGTTAAGGTAGTTTTGAAAGATTAATTTTACCTTTAATTACCCGATTTACCTTTAACCAAGGTAATAAAAATAATTACCAATGTTACTATTCAAAATTCCCAAATATAAACATTGAATATTAACATAATTTGGGACTACTAATTTCTAATATGGAATATATTTTTCTAAATTCAAAACATAGAAGTTGATGTGATTAATTTCAAATTAATCTCATTGAAATGAGAAAACAGGTTCTAAAAGTTTAAATATTGCAAAAAATTGAAATGTTTTTACGTCTAAATATATTTTAAAATTAATTCCAATGACCTAAATTATATTAAATAATAAAAATATATTCTATTTATACTTTTAAACCATTCAATAAAATAATTTAACAATATAAATTATTTCCATCAAAAAAAGTTATTTTCATATAAAATTACATGTATTTTTACTATTCTTTAAAACATGAACGTTATCAGAAAAATCTCAGAAATTCATCAAAATTAAATTTTTATATGAAAATTCAAAATAAAATGTTTATGTTTTCAAATAAATATTATTAATGTCTCAAAGTATTAATTTAAATGGGTTTCTCTATTCAAAAGATTAAAATTAAACATTAAAAAAATTACACATCAAATAGTGCCTTATTCACACCGTATGACTAAAATATCCATTTAATGAATATGGAAAATATTTTATTACATTTTAAATACATATATATCTCATTAATTTCATTAAAAAATTTAATTAACTCCAAAATAATAATATATAATTGTTTTATATTTTTCATAAATAATTCATAACCAATCGATTCACAATGCATTTTCTTAAGTTAGTTATAATTAGTCCCACTATCCTTACGGCCATTCTATAATGGAAATTTTATAATACAGTCCTCTAGTTGTTATTTTAAACTCAAGATTTTTTTAAAAGTAAAAAACTTAAGAATAAAATTTATTTAATGACTACCCTTTTATACTGAATTATGCCCTCAAAATTCGTCACATGAAAACAAAGAGATTAGGATACCTCTCCAACATCATAACCTTGAATTCTCATGTCGGTTTCTAAAATTGGTGGTTCCCCCATAAAACATTAACAAAGATATTGGTCATGTTTTATAGATATTTTCCCATATGATCTAGAATTTCAATATGTGGTTCTTTATAATAAAGATCATGCTCTAACGGTATGAATCTTGTTCATAGTACATGTGACGGATCACATATGTACTTTCTCAGGAGAGATACATGGAACACATAATGAACTTGCGAGATATTTGTAGGAAATTCCAATCAGTAAGATACCTTCCCACGATGATCAAAATTTTTGAAAGGACTCATATACCTATGTATCAGCTTTACATTATTTCCAAATCTCATTACTCTCTTCCAGGGAGGTATTCATTATAACACATTATCAATGCCTTCCAACTCTAGTTATTTTTTTCAATTTTCAGAATAAATTTTTTGTCTATTCTATAATTATATTATATGTTGTTCCGTAAATCTAACCATTACATTCATTTCATAAACAAGTTTAGGTCCTAAAATATTTTTCCCCAACATCATCTCAGTAAGTTAGAGTTCCACACTTTTTTCTATAGAGGTATTTATAAGGAGTCATCTGATTACTAGAGAAATAGATATTAATGTATGAAAATTACAACAATGATAGGCTTTGATCTTGAAAACCATTGAAATTCATTGATAAGGCTCTCAAAATTTCTTCCATGGTATTAATTATTATCTCAGACTAACAGTCTGTTAGAGGATGACAAGCAGTGCTAAAAATTTACTCTATATCCAGAGCATGCTGAAGACATTTCCAGAATATTGAGCTAAAACTCAGATCCCGATCAGATATAAGAGAAAGTGTTACTCCATGTAATATTACCACTTCATTTATATATATATATATATAATGGCTAGCTAATAAAGTGATAAATCATCTCTAATAAAAATGAAGTGTGCCAACTTTGTAAGGCAATCAGCTATAACCCATATAACATTATTTCCGATGGATGTATTGGTATGTCCTATTAAATTGTCCATAGTTATGTTTTTCAATTTTCATCATGGTATTTTTAAGAGTTATAACATCCACTTATACATTTATCTCTCAGAAAAAACATTATGTCCACCCATGCATCAAGAGACATATTCAGAGACATCTCTTTTTAGGCCATCCCACCATAAGTACTCTTTTAGGTCCCTGCATATCATTTTTTCTTTTAGGTTGAATATAGAATGAAGAACTATGAGATACATCCAAGACCTCTTTCTATAATTCTGGTATGGGAGGAATAACAACCTGGTTCCTAAACCTTGTTTGTTGACCACAATCAATGTAGAATTCAAAAATATTTATCACCTTATTTTTTATTTCTACATCTGTATTATTTGCCTCCTTAATCATCACTTATATTGATTGTTGAACATTCATTTGGGAAATATAACAACCCCCCTTCCTTTGAAATTTTAGGATCCATACTTTTCAAATCTGTAAATTTTGGATCTTTTTTAATCCTCATCAAGGAAAAGCTAGCATGTTCTTATGGACCTAATGTGTCTGCCATATTATTTTCTATTCCATGGTGGTAATTTATTGATAAATCATAACATTAAAACTACTCCAACCATCACCTTTCATATATATTCTTCACCTTTTGTGTGATAATATACTTTAAACATTTATGTTCCGTATAAATATCACACCTTCCACCATAACAATAATTCCTCTATATATTTAATGCAAGGATTACAGAGGCTAACATCAAATCATGAGTTGGGTAATTTTGATCATGGATTTTCAACTAATTTGACGCATAAACCATTACCATATCATTCTCAATGAGAACACATCCCATCCCATTCATTGATTCATCACTTTATATCACAAATATTTCTCCACTTTAGGGAACTGTGAGCATAGGTGCACTAGGTAACCTTATTTTTAGTTCATTCAAATTAACTACACATTCCTCCATCCAAACGAACATAACACCTTTCTATGTAAACATGGTGAGAGGATTTGATAATCGTGAAAAATATTTCAAAAACGTAGATAATATCCATCAAAACCAAGAAAAATTCAGACCTTAGTTACCTTTGTTGGTCTCAGCCATCATTAAATAACCTCTTTTTATTGCTAGATCTAAAGATATCTCATATTTCAAGACTATGTGACTCAAAAATGAAACTTTCTGAGCGAAAATTCAAACTTGGTAAATTTGGTATAATGATTCACCTTTCTCCGGGTCTTCAGTACTATTCTCAAGTGATCTTCATGTTCTTCGTTGATCATTTAATAAAAAAATATCATCTATAAATACTACCACAAACTAATCAAGATATCCATTAAAGAGTCTATTCATTTGATCCATGGAGATAGAGAGGTAATTAATAAGACTAAAAGGAATCACTATAAATGCATTGTTTCCATACCTTGAACGGAATTTAGTCATTGGTATTTCATCCTTTTTGACACTTAATTGATGATATCCTGAATGAAGATCAATCTTTGAGAAGTATTGAGCTCCATGTAGCTATTCAAATAATTCATCAATGTAGGGTGTAAGATATTTGTTCTTGATAGTGATCTTGTTAAGTTCGTGATAATCTATTAAGTGTCTCATTGATCCATCTTTCTTCTTAAAAAATAGAACATGTTCTCTCCAAGGGGATGCACTAGGGAATATGAATCGCAAATCAATATTATCTTGGCATTTCTTCTTCAATTATTGTAACTCAATTTGGGCCATTCTATAAGGTGTCTACATAAAGGCATATAACATTGTATAAGTTCTACTGAAATATCAACTTCACAATTTGGAGAAAGACCTGGAAATTCCTCCGAAATTACATCATCAAACTCCCATACAATTGTTATATTATTAATCATGAGTTTATTTCACACAATTTCAGATAAATAACCTTCATTGAAAAGAATCAAGGACCATAATATGGGAGAAATTTTTACTGGAAGGTTATATTAAACTTTGCGTCGATAAGTGATCATATATTTATCTAGAATCTAAAATGTGACTCCCCTTATTTGAAAATTAATATGTGATCCATATTTAGAAAGTAAATACATTACAAGAATCACATAAAATTCCACTATAGGAAGGATCCAACAATTTTTAGGAATCACTTTCCTAAAAACATCAACCGGAGAAGAATTATAATCTTTTGAGACCACCATTGTGCCAATAAGAGTTCTCACAGCTAACTGGGCATCTGATTGTTGAGCTAATATGGTGATACCCTTAGAATATTCTTTAGGAATAAATGAGTGGTTGGATCCAGAATCAAATAAAACATTTTCTACTTTAGAGTGGATGGTATGTGTAACTTTCACCACTACATTATTGCACTACACGACGCAAATAGTGATTTCATGTGAATTTCATTTATTATTGAACATAAACTTTTGTTGATATCGATCATCATCAATATCCCTTAGATTAGAGAATTGATTAGAATAATTTCCCACTTTAATTCACTTTTAGAATTAATTTGTAGGTGGTTCATTATGTGTAGCCTTTTATTTTTCACATCATTAGACATCTTTTTCTCATCACTTCAGTATTCAACTACCTGATGACCAGTCCCATTAAGACATTTACCCATATTTTTCCTTCCACCCATTAAACATAAGGAAAAAAACATCTTATATTCAGTGTGGTATTTATATTTTACTTGGTATTAAATTTTTCTCTTCTTATCAAACTCAAACGACTAATGGGTTACTCCAATATCCATCACAACCTTGATAGAACATTTAAAACATTAATCATATCTATTGAAGTCCCTTATTTTTAATTCATTAAGATACATGGTTTTAATCCATTAATGAATCTATCAATATTACTCTGAAGATAGATAATAATTCCATAATCATAGTTTGCATGTATTGTAAAATTTTCTTCATAGGTACCAATGGATTCATCATCATTTTTCTAAAGTTGAAGGAACTCCTTTTCTGAAATTGTTCAAAGAATAAGAGGATTGTACTTATTGAGAAATAAGTTCTTTAACTCATCTGATTCCATGGACTCAATTTCATCTATTTGAATTTTATTCCTGATAATATTTCATTATTGGTCAGCTTAACCATCCAACCGATATACTACTAAGATAACATTATCATGTTCATAACATTGTAGAACTGAAAGTGGTAATGATCCATTATTCATCCACTAATGGATTTGAAGACCTGATGAATGAATATATGTCGTACCTCATGAAGGATTCAAAAGATTGTTGCTCAAAAATTTACTCAATTAGATGTTTAGAATGATTCATAGCTTGTGAAATTTTTGGTAGCATGGATAAGTGATTTTTCATTCTATCTCCATTTACATTTGTTTGATTTGGGGGGAAATCATTGCATTGCATGTAATATTTAGCATTAACATGGTTCCGTCGGGTTACATCTATTGACTAAGACAAAGAATCATATTGTGAGAAACACTATTCATAGTGGAAAAACCACATTATTAATGAATAAAATATCAATTTAGGACACTTATGGTTTTATCCTAGGTTATTAATGAACATATTTAAAACCCTATGATAATATTTTAACATATAAAAAAACATATACTTAGGGTTCTTACTAAGGTTCTCTCATCCTAGTTTCCAATTGTTAACAATAAATTTGCTCTAATACCAACTATAACAGTTGATACATTTCTATAGATATTACTTTAACATTGAATAATAATTATTACATAACATATAAATTCCACAATAGGACTATATATGATTAGTGTACTTATAAACTATAAAACCTATATAACTGGTTCAAAAAACATCTACATTGTCTCCCACTTTTTTCTTCAAAAATAGACTCCATTTTTACATATCTTACATAAGGAACTTCTTGATGACTTGGGGAAAAGAGACATATGAATCGGTGTTCTCAAATGCTCAAAAAGGAAAAACAACGGAAATATTAATCATATTATAAGAACATAACCTTTGAAAATCTTATAATGCATATAAAATAACTGAATATCATGTCATGTTGTAAATCATAAAAGTGAAATTTAATACCAATAATCAAAAATTAATAGATTAAATTTCATGGCATACCCACAAAATCATATAAGATCATTTAATATTAGTCAAGGATCCTCTCCAAGACAATCATAATGGTAATATTTCATTATTGAACTGAGTTCACTCCTCGTTATGGATTTATATTACTGAACCACATTTAAGTTTCCCTCCAGTCATGTCTATATCATGAGATATTGATATTTACCAAATGCATTATTGGTAGATATAGGTCTAAAAAAACTCATAATGAAACCATTTTTATGTCTTCCACAAAAACATAAATCATTTATCATAGAATAACCCCTAAAATAAAATGGGTTTCTCAAACATAATTCCGTCATAATATTTTTAAAATAAACAAATTTCATAAAAACAATTAAATTATAAACACAATACAATCAATGTAATAATAGGGATGGAAAAATAACCCTGGTTCATCTTAGATATAAAATAATTTTTTTAAAACACAAGAACTTATTTCCTGAGGAAAATGTCTAATATTTTTCAAAAATGTTATCTTTTCCCAAAATGCAATCTTATTTAAAAAAAATATTTGAAATTAATATTGAAATCATGTATAAGAAGCTCCATGAAAATAATATGTTGTGAAACTATAAAATTCCATTTTTTTCACATAAGTTATAAAAATATTATCATCAATCATTTTTCGTAAAGGTCAATAAGTACCCCAAATAGAATAATGAAAAATATTCATTTCATGCCATTTAATAAAAATTCAGAAAAGATTAATATTATATTTATAAACATTTTTATGAATAAAAATAATATTTCATAATTATGAAACCTGGATGGGGGTGATAAATATACCCCATTAAATATTTAGGTATAAACCATCTAGGATAAAAATGAAATCGTAAAATTATCCCTTACCATAGGTCTAATATCCTTTGTATATATATGAACCTCATGTATAATTATTTAAATAATGTTATTGAATTATTACAGAATCATTATTATTTTTCTGTTATCATATTTGATTATACTATCATCCATTTGATAGTAAAATTTCATTGTCACTCGTTATTTGAATATTAAGTGCCTTATTTTCGTATGCAAGATTTGTCGGATAAGTTCTTGTTCGACTTCATAGGTTATAGTTAAATAATTTATAGAATGATATTATTATAAAATATAACATATTATTTATTCAATTAATATATATAATCGTGGTTTAATGAAGATCTTGTTGAATGAATCACATTACATCATTGAGAAGATAGGTCAAACATATGCACGAGCGATTATATCATTCCAAAAATTATTGAATGGTATTGAAGTGGATGGTGTATAATTTTTCAGGATTATTAACATGTTATTATATTCATATATAGTATTTATTTTAATCACTAGACACATAAAAATAATGTGGTGGTGAAAAACATATTAAGCCACAACATGAAGAAGGTTAACTGTACGTACTCATGCGTAGTGATTCAATTTTTCATAAAATGGCTAAAAGATGAAATATGGTTGTTTAATATTTATAATAACATATCATAATACGATTGATACTGATGTTATTACATTATAATGAATTAACTAATGATGAGTAATTTGAAGAAGAAATCATTTTTAATGAATCAGTAGAAGAGATTGCCTCCTCCTCAACTAGCTTCATCTAAATCTCTTCTTAGACAACTAGAGTTGGTCTTGGAAGATGAACAGAACCTCTAGAAGAAAAATTAGGATGTTTATAAGGAAAAAGGTATGGGTATGGATGAGATTGAAGGATCGAAATAAAGTGAATAGGTGAGGGAGGAGGATCTATTTTATAATTTAGGTTAGGGGCACTTCTGGAAACACCATAAATAACAAATTATAATAAAATAAAACATTGCCAAAAACCACCCAAATGTCCCAATTTTGAAGATGAGATGATACAGGGTTGTAATATCATCAACCAATAAATTATGGAAAAGTTATCTTTATCAATTTAAACCATATCTTTTTAATAGACACTCGGTTGTACTATTTAATTTTAATTGTGGTAATAAATTTTAAAATATTTAAAGATTATTTATTTTTTATATGATATTAATAAACTATAAATGGATATTTTATTCCAATTTATACCTTATAATTAACACTTTTTAATTTTTAAATATTTTTAATTTTTAAATAATTTAATAAAATGTTATTTTCATAAAATATCTACAATGTCAATCTTATCACAATTTATTTATTTGACATTAAAAAAATCTACACATAAGATAAATTCTAAAAAACTATTTAATATAGTCATAAAATTTCTTAGTAACCTATTTTATTCTTGGATAAAATTAATTGGTTCATATGATATTTTATTTATTATTTTTAAAACAAATTTTTTGATATTTCTATTAATAAAATAATTTCTACATCACTATTGTGACATTAATAATGGTAATTATTTTATATCTAAAAATTATAATTAAATTTCAATGATGTATGTAATTATTTTAGATTTCCATATACAATCGATAGTTGATATTATCTCATAGTTATATATATATATTGAGATTAATATAAATATATAAAATGTGGTTGTGACATTTTGTCACATTCATTAGTTTTTATTATATTCTTGTCATACTGATATGTAAGTTTCCATTAAGTAATTTCATTTCAAAAAAAATAATTGATAAGGGTTGAATTTAGTCAACAAATAAGTTTTTTACAGGAGTTAATGTGGTTTGATAATATTATTTGTACAATTAATTACCCTATTTTCCTTTGAACATGGTTATAAAAATAATTTCCAAAGTTACTATTCATAATGCCCAAAAAAACGTATCCTTTTAACAATATTTTGACCTACTAATTCCAATTATGTAATTAATTTTTCAAAATTCAAAACACATATGTTTCAGTAATTCATTTAAAATTATACCCATTGTTGAAATGAGAAAACAGGTTCTAAAAGATATAATATTTCAAAAGATTGAAATGTTTTAACATCTGAATTTAATATAGAATTAATTCCAATGGCCTAAATAATATTAAATGGTAAATATAAATTCTATTTATATTTTTTAAACCATTCAAAAATATATTTGAACCATATAAATTATTTCCAGGAAAAAAGTTATTTTCAATTACAATTTTGCACATTTTTACTGTTCATCAAAATATTAAAGTTATTAGAAAAATAACAAAAATTCATACAATGTAAATTTTTATATCCAGATTAATAATAAAATGTTTATATTTTAATATAAAAATTATTTATGTCTCAAAATCTATATTTAAAAAGGGTTCTCCTTTGAAAGGTGTAAAATTAAACTTTCAAAAAAATGCCTTTTATACATCAAATAGGGTTTTATTCATACCTTAGGAATATAATATCCATTGGATGAATATAAAAAATATTTTATTAATTATATAGAACATATTTATGACATTAAATTCATTACCATAAATAATTCACTCAAAAATAGAAATATATAAGTGATTTATATTTTTCATAAATAATTGATAGCCAATTAGTTCAGAATAAATTTTCTTAAGTTGGTTATAATTATTACCACTAACTTAATTACTAGTATATAATGATAATTTTATATTAGGGCGATCTTGTAGTTTTTTTTAAACTCGGGATTTCGTGCAGAACAAGCTACGAAATAATAAAAAAAATTCATTAAAAATTTTTCATATAAAAATTTGGTTTTTACAACACCCACGATCACATAATGTTTGAAAACATTAAATATAAAAAAAATTAAATAAAAACATTTAACATACTAAAACTCCCTTATAATAATTATTCCTTTTTCAACAAGAAATATTAAATTCATTTACCAAAAAATAAATCAATCATATATATTTAATGTGATAAATGACAGTGGGTGATACGATACAAATATAAAATAATCCTATTTATTAAAAAAGGTAAACATATCACTAAAAGAGTTGATAATAATTTAACACCTGTCAAAATTACATTAATTTAAACTACAATCAAATAAGAATTTATAGAATCTTAATAATGACATAATCAAGAATGAATGATTTTAATTTATTAATTTAAAGAACAACCAATAAGTTTAAATTCAATAAACAGTATATATACCTAAATATTATTGTATATATTTATTAAGTAGAATATATTTTTAATGTTATTCCCAACCAATAACATTTAAATTTTGTAATATCACTTTTTATCATACATAAAAAATTCATAATTATGCTTCGGGATATAAATAATAATTATAGAAAGAAATTATAATTGATTATGAATGAGTTTTTATGTAAACATTTTCTAGGAGCAAAAATCCACTTATTATAAATTAGGTTTCTAGAGAAATTGAAATTTGAAAAAAGGATATATGTGATTAATACAGCTACATAAATGTAATTCAGTAGTGATTTTATTAATATTTAATGATGGATTAAATTCCCTATAATTCATTTAGAATGTTTTCTTAAAACTTATTTGCATAAATTTGTTAGAAACCATTATATAACAGTTTTTGGAATAGCAATTAAACAATTAGTGAAAGTTTTGTTAACAAATATTTTATTTTTAGTTTTTTTTAAATGAAATATAACTAATAATAATTTTTTAATAATCCTTATTAGACATGATGTGGCCTTTCTCACCCAAACCTACAAGCCCACTGAACCATGCTCGACCATCCAAACCTGCCCTACCGAATCTGGTCCACCACTACTACAAAACTGGCCATTAAGAGTGCTAGTCATTATATTTGATAGAAACAATTGTTTATAATTAGTACATTTTAGAAGCTCTTTTAGTTTTTCACTAATAAAAGCCACATGTTATCATCTCTTTTTTTTAGTGCTAATAAAGGGTACACTTTATAAGTTCTTTATTTTTAGTGATGATAAAGGGAACACTTTATCAGTGTATTATTTTTATCACTATTAAAGGGTAACCTTTATTAGTGCATTATTTTTGTCACTAATAAAGGGTACCCTTTATCAGTGCATTATTTTTTTCACTCATAAATGGATACTTTATTTTCACTATACTAGCACTGATAAATGTCCTAATAAATTTAAATAATTAAATAAATAAAAATAAAAAAGTGTTTATTCAAAAAAATATAAAAATTTTATTAATTAAATAATTATTTAGAAAAATGAAAAAATTGATTTCACTGTATATAAATTATAAAAAATAATAAATATTGTATGATAAATATATAGATATATGAAAAAATAGAATTAAAAATAATAAAATTAAAAATAATAAAATTTAGAAAAATATTAAACATTTTATGAATCATATAATTATATATAATTTCAAAAAATTATATATTTTAAATATATCTATGTGTGACTGTGTAAATATAATTTATATAATACCATAAAATTATGGTTTATATTAAATATTCTTATATTTATTGAATAATGGTTTATAATAAAAAATTAATATGAATTAAAAATACTGAAAAATTTCATAGAGTAATGTACATAATTGAATGTTATCATATTTTTTAACATAGATCAAACATTTTTTATATTGATTTCACATATACTAAATTAATGAAATTTTATATACAATGCAAGCAGACAAAACATAACCATTTTTCAATATTGTTAAGGTTTACTTATTTTAAAATTATTCAATTTCACTCATTTTTATCATGCATACACATAAGATTAAATATTCAATGTTAATTCTAAAAATTTATTTGTAAAAAATTATTTATAAAAAATATATATATTTAGAAATTTACATTTAATATATTTATACATTTGAATATTTATATTTATATATAAATAAATATTACTATTTAAAGAAGTATTTATATAATAATAAATCAAAAATTATATATATTTTAATAATTATTAAATTTAAAATAAATTTATTTAAATAAAAAAATATATTTAATCAAATCATATATATATATAATTAAATTAATATATATAAAATGATATAAATATTATTCTTTTAAAATATTTATATACTTATAATAAATTATATAATTCAATAACAATTAAATTAATATATATATATATATATACAATTTTTAGCTTAAAGTTATAATTATAAATCCTTTATTAGTGCATATGTAAGAATTCTTGATAAATGGAATATTTATCGGTGATTTTTTTCACTGATAAAGTTTCCTTTTATTGGGGATTATTACTTCGGGGTTGATAAAAGATATCCTTATCAGCAAGTTTTTTGGAAGCGTTGATAAAAGTGTCTTAATCTACTTAAAAACCCCTAATAAGTCATGAACTTGTCTCTATATCACAAGCTTTCCATGAAAGCCATCCACTACTAGTACACATCCTCAGTGAATCAAAACTCTTATCATGGATCAACATATGGCTCAATCAAATCAAAGGCTCGAATTCAAGCCTATAATGATTTAAGGGTCGACAAAATCCCATGATGAAACATAAGTTTTTGTCAACTGTCTCTTGAACATAGTTATTTCTCTATTTTCTCTTAGGGAACACTAGGATTAAAACATTCATGGTTCTAGATATGGTGGAATATGTTCTGTAACTATGAGTGTGGTGAGTTAGTCATTTTTTTATATTTGGATATTAAGATCATCTATTTTTATTCTTGAAATTTTTATAGTTTGAAGCACCAATCTTGTGAGCCTTTCTAACTTTTCTTTGAGGCCACATGAGCATCTCCTTCCTTCTCTAGTGGATTTATGAATTAATGTAGGGTATTTTTGAGACACTTTTTTTAATGTAAATATTTGGATGAATAATGATTTATTTTCATTTGATAAATAATTAAATTATCCATATGTTAGTATTCCCACCCCATTTTACATTTTCTATATATTTTTGTATTTACCAATTTCTATGATGGTGGTTGGGTATCCAATTCGACTTTTTCCTAGTATATTAAACTAATTAGTTATTTTTTTAATTGTGTATTTGTGACTTTATATAGGGATTGATGTTTTATATATCTATTAATTTTGTGATTTGACATAGATTTATGGGGAAAAGTAAGGGTATTCCACATAGAAAATGTGACCTCATGGGAGTCGCTCTATCTTGGTAGACCCTAGTGTGTGTGGGATATTTGTTGCAAGGGTCGGTGTTTTTTTCTCCCTTATTTTTTATATATCTTATTATTGTGTATTATTTATTTATTTCAAAATCAGAATGGACCTCCCTAAAATCTCAAGTATGATTTAATGTGATTTAGATGGCCTCCCTATAATCTTTCGACTAGGTATAGCTATTGTGATTACCTCACTAGAATCATTAGGATGGGTTATTATACCGATATGACATCAAAAATGTACTGAGATGTATTGAAATATCTAATATACCATTAATATTAAATTTAATGATTCCATAATTTGTTACAACACTTGTTCCAAAAAATAGAATGAAGGTTATAAAATCCAATATATTAGAAATTATTTTTAGGTATTCATCATTTTAGTATACATGTATTGGTTACACTCCTAGGAATCTATTATTACCATCTATTTATAGGAACTAAATCTTTATTTAATATATTTTTTTATCAACACAATTATATATCTTCTATTTGATTGAATGATATTTTATTACAGTTATTTATCATATTTTGGTTTCTTATTACCCCATAATTTCCAATATTATATTTCCTTTTATTTAGGGTATTTAATAAAGATTTGATGTGTGTTAATCAATATTCATTAATGAGATATTATTATTGAGACTCGTCCATCATATCTTTTATAAAATACTATCATTCCCTTTAGTTTAATCCCCCATATAGTTATTTAATTTTTTTATTAAGAAACATACTTCATAATTTTATATTTCTGTTACTATTTTAAGATGTATTCATTCTATGGATGACTACAAATTAGAATGTTTCAAGATATATATTTTCAGGTCCACATAAGAAGTTGGATGTCTGTTAAACAAAAAATGCAGTGATACATGTTTGGGAGATGATCTAATGAGCATGACGGTTCGTAATAACATTTAACTTTTAATGAATTCAAAGAATAACACCTACAATAGTGGAGTAACTCTTTCCTTAAATTTAATTACCCATATTCTTCAAATCATATAGAAAATATTTGAAACATTCTAATGTTGGGTTTAGATTTTTAGAATTTTTTGTAACATTTACCTTTGTTAATAAATATTTAATGAGTATTTATTTATTTACTATACCAATTGAATTTTTTATGAACCCAATATGATGGATATGAATCGTAAATGGATGTACACTAATCGTTTGACAAAAGGGTTTGAATTTGGAGTTAAATATTTCATCAAGTTTGTCAGAGACCATGCATATAAACCTTCTCACATCCTCTATCTGTTTTTTATATGTTTTTATTTACGAAAAATTATTCTGAAAGAGTTGTAATAAAACATTATTTGTCACAAAATAGTTGAGAACTATAAATTTAGGACCAATCATAGGATTATTCTAAATGTACACACCGATGAGAATGATACTGTTGTTTATGGATCATTTGATATTAATACCAATGTAAACAATGATGGGTATCACATGTAAGTAATAAGAATTTCAATTAAAGATGACCATTGTGATTGTACAATGTTGTTTGAGAAGTTAAATAGTTGTTACGATACATAATTATATACCGGTTTTACTAAATATGAAACATTGTCAGCTGTAGTGAAGTTATATAATTTGAAATCTAGAAGAGGATAGAGTGACACATGCTTTACAGAAATACTTGGTCTACTGAATGATATGATACCAAAATAATATTAACTATAATGTCAAAATATAATTCTAAAAAATTCTTAAAACCAATGGGAATGATCTCTAAACAAAATACATGCTTGTCCAAAGTATTTCATATTGTTTCTCAAGGAACATTAATCACTCATAAAATGGACAATGTGAGGTGTAGATTGATACAATTAAATTCAATAATGTCCGTTGAAATCTATATATAATTTTTTTTTCATTCCACCATCTAGAAGGATATAAGAATGTCCGGAAACTATGAGACAATTAACATGGCATGTAGACACAATAATTAAATATGGGAACTTATTCTATCCAATATTTTTTCCTTAGTGGCAAAAAATTGATAACGAGTGTCATGAATTTTGAAATGAGGCAATAAACATTAATCTTGAATTATCTATAGATGGAATAAAATCAATTTCTAAAAAAAGTATTACTTTTAGTACTCGGAACATCATGTTATAAAATTATAGCATGTCACTATTATTATTAATTAATTACAAATACAATATTTTGACTATGATTATATCTAGAAAAATGAAACCTAGTGATGATACTACTGTCTATTTGTATCCATTGGTCGAAGATCTGAAATTCATGTGGGATACTTGTGTTACAATGTATGATGCACATAGAAGTAAAGAACCCACAGTGAGGCCCATGTTGTATGTGATGATAATTGAATTCCCCATTTATGGAAATTTATCAGGAAAAATAATTAATAAAATGTGGGGGTATTCCATTTGGAAAAAATGCACATACTCAGTTCAGTTGAAACATTCCATGAAGACTGTTTTTTTAAGACATTAAATTTTTTACCTCGATGTCATTAATATCAATCTTGAATACCAACATTTAATGGGAATATCAAACAAGGTACAACACTATCTCAAGTAACAGGTGATCAACTGTGTTATAAAGTAAAAGAAGTTGACACTATATTCAGTAATCCATTTTCAAAAATCATTTCAAATCATGTTGATAGATTAGATAAGTTTTCATTGAATTTCCATATTGTAATTTTTTCTTATGTCTGAAATTTTTGTTAATGTCATGCATGTATAAAAAAATTATTTTGTAATTGTACAAACAAGATGATAAATGTTCCATGAAAAACTAAATATGGCATCACATATGGGTTAGATTTTATTAAAATGGGGATGAGGGAAGAATAAGCACTAGTGGAGAGTAAAAGGAAACAATTTCTTCTTCTAGTGGCAAACACTCTATCCAAAAATAAAAAATTAAAAATTTCCCTTTTCCTAAATTGTGTAAATGTTCCAAATGGGTATTCATCAAATATAAAGAATGTCCTGTAAATGAATAAATTAAAGTTACCAGGACAAAAATCACAAAATTTTCATGGTTTGATGAAAGATTTGATAGTTGTTACATTATATTGCATTCAAACTCAAAATTTAGGGAAACCTTTACCAGAATATTCTTCTTTTTCAAACACATGTGAAATATATTTATAGACCCTATGAAGTACCAAATCCTAAATAATGATTATTTAGTCATATTATGTGAGTTAAATATGTTCTTCCCACCATCAGTATTTTATTTAAAGGCCCACCCAATGGAACTATTGGTTAGAGAGGTTCAACTATGTAGTCCAATCCAATATATTTGGATGTTCCCCATTGAATGATATATGAATATTTTTAAAGGTAATATCATGAATTATATCCAGCAAAAAGGTTGTATTGCACAATGATATATTGTTCAAGAATATATTGTATTCTCTACTGATTACCTATCATATATTGTTATCATTAGTCCCCCAATGTCTTATCACATGGAATGTCTTATGGGAGAAGGGATTTCTAGAAGATATGTTGTTACCATCACCTTGATATAGAATTAGAATGATCACATTTACATTTCACATAATAGTCAAAATTTTGATCCATAAATTGAATCCGAGAAATAAATTTGTATACATTTGAATCCGTCAATGCTTGATGGATGGATATCAAATAAATAATAAAAAATTATAGGATTGTTCTGAGATCTAATTTATAAATATTACCTTAAAATCCTAATTCAACTGCCAAACGAACTGAATGTCTTACCAAGGGACTGATCTAAATGTAATATCTTACACTGGTTTTTTAATCAAGAGTTATTCATTATATAGAAAGAAATGTGATTATTTTAGTACTTTGAAAAACAGTGGTGTTATGATTATGGATGAAGCGACGAACACATTTGGATCTAGTGATAGAAATCTAATTTATGAAAATATTTCATTTTTTGTATTATTGAATAGATAAACTAGTTTTAGTATTCAATATTTCAAATGTTGATTTATTCCTGCAAATGGATTGACAATATAAGTGTAGTGAAAGTTGATGAAATGGGCTTCATGAAGATGAATTTCAGGGTTGCAAGAAAAAAAGAAGAACCCATTAAAATGGAATCAAATTCAGTTCTAGTATTTATATCTGAGATTTGGAAAAAAATAATTGGTCCATTTACCTACTGCTGACTAAAAAAAATATTGTTTTAGTTGAAAATTCAATCATGGATTAACCTTTCATAGGGAAATCAAAATTATATCATGCTGGTCCCAATGTGAATAATGTATTATATATTATAGGGCACCGAAAATAGGAGATTTGGATTCTCGATATAGGTACCATATCCATAAAACCGTTAAATAAATAAAGACAAAACAATGAGATGGTAAAAGTTTTTTTAATATATTGTTTTTTCACTATAATATTATATATTCTATACTAAGTTAACATAAACTAATTAAAATTATTAACTACTTGTGAAAATATTTTCTTCTGGATGTGATGATGTTACTAATCCCTTGGAAGAAAAAAACATAATTGAAGGAAACCATTAAGAATGATGTAAATGTAGTTTTAGGATATACTTTATCTATTTTACCGAAAAATTATATAATGGAACATTTATTTTATTTTCATTAATCCTTACTATGTACATTTATTTTAGAAGATTTATATCCTTCAATCATTCCATTATAGGAAGAGAAACAACGTAGTCTCTACTTAATCACAGATATAATCTTGATGTTCGAATAGTGAAATCATTTTTTAAAGATTTAATGTATTATTTTATTTTTATGTTTAGTTTATTTATTTTTAGTATTTTACACATAATAATTATATATATATATATATATATATATGGATTCCTTTTTTCTGAGTTGGGGTATTATATCGAAATTTCATTACTTTCTGCACTAAAACATCAAAAAACATCTTCTCCCTCAAATCCATTTCACCACAGCAATATTGGCATTTGTCACATTCTTTTATGTTTTGTTTATTGCTCAATCAGAGAGTTAATTGCACAATAAAATCATTCTCAAAATAATTAATGTATTATTTCGTATTTATTTTTAATTTATTTGCATTTACGATTAATCATATAAATATTTTTTCATATATATGTGGATACTTTTGTTCGAGTTGGGTGGTTTGTTCAAATATTCTCATTCTCTAAAGAGATTGTACATTGAGCCTAAAAATATGATCATAACTACAATGAAATGTGTGAAGAATTCCTATGACCATCATGAAAAGTTAAATGACTACAACTTATTTAATTTATTTTTTCATCATTTTATCATCAATTTTTAAGATATTTTCCAAATCAGTTTTGTCTAATATTTATTTAATTTATTTCAGAAATATTTCGAGTAGTCATATTTACTCAATGTTCATGATAGAAAATCATTTCTCGTTGATGTCCAAAATAGTACATATATCTCATGTAGTCATTTTTTGGAATTATTATGAAATAATGGGAACATGAGATTTCACTAATATTCTGTATTTCAATAATGAGAATTTTTTTTTAACTATAAACATTTATTCAATATACAATGTTGGTAGTTTGAAAAATAAAGGAAATTGAAATCAATGTACCATTGGTAGGTATGATTTTTTAGATATTGGGATGTGTGTGAATCAGCCTCACCATAATATGACACATAGTGTGACTGGTATGACTCCATGTACTTATTCTTATTTATAATTGACATTAATTTTAGTAAAAAATTAATGTGACATATACAAAACATAGAAAAATATTCAGATAGTTTTGATAATTTAGAAGAATGATTAGTTAGTCATTTTTGATGAGTAGGATTCATGGAATACTCAATCTAATACACTATGGGACCATTATTACACAAAGTGTGTGTTATTAGTTTTAAATCAATATTTTACTTCAAATAGTGTCACCATCTAAAAACAAATCAAAAAATCTTCAATTTTCATGATAATTTAGTACAATAACTCATAATCAATTTTTTACAATAAGGGATTGGTCTCACAGCATACCAATATATAGCGTTGTCTATATGACTCAGATTGCAGGTTTCTAGATACAAATAACATTTTAGTAAAATGGAAAAGTGAAATACTAAAAACAGACAAAAAAATTCATATTGTTTTACATTATGATATAATCCATAATTTACTTTAGACATTTGGGAATCATTTGTACCTCAATCTGATGTGCAGTGTGATCAGTATAACTCCAACTGTGTATTTATATTTAAGATTGTCATCAATTTTAGTATAATTGAAAACTAGGGTACCCACAACTATAAAAAATTATTTTGAATAGTTTTTATAATTTACCAAAACAATTAATAATTGATTTTCAATTTGTATAAATCAGCCACCCATCAATATGATAAATGATGTTCCCAACATCACCCAAAATGTCTGGTATTAGTTTAAAATTGACATTTTACTTCCAAATGTGTCACTCAATGTACACTGATCAAACACACTCATGTTTTTTGATAATTTATAAGAACAATTGATAATTCATTTTTTTATCTTGATGATATTTTCTCACATCAAGCCGACACATTAAGTGAAAATTATGAGCCAAAGTCCATGATCTAGTTTGAAGTGTCTTTTTTGTAAAAAAAAGTGACATAATCCAAACTGAGAAAATACATTCATATTGTTTTGAGATTTTATACTAAAATCCCTAATTAATTTGAGATATTTAGGAATTAGAAACACCTTAATCTGATTCATGGTGTGAACTATATGACTCTAATTTTTTCTTTTTATTTAAAATTCACATCAATTTTAGTAAAATGTACAACTGACCTACCCAAAACAGATCACAAAATATAATTGTATTTATACATTTCAAAAGTAATCTGTAGTGACCCGAAGCTTGACATACATGGACATTACATTAATTTTTCATAATACTTAGAAAATAACAAAAACACACACACAAGGACCGTAATAGTTTAGTGTCTTTGGATACTCGGAATATAATCTTCTAATCGTGGTGAAAGATCTTAAACATCTCCCATAAAGATCTTCCTTTTTTACCTAAAACCTTTCTTTATATCCTGGGGAAAAGAAAACATAAAAGGGTGAGCTCAAATTCTCAGTAAGGGTAAACAAAAGAAATATCAATCACATCATATTCATAAGAACATAACATTTTGGAAATCTTAACCTGTAGAAGAGATCATAATATCATAACATGGGATAAATCATAGTAGTGAAATGTAATCCCAATAATCATAACATAAAACATGAAACATTTTGGAATACACACATAATCATAGATAATCATTTCTTATTAGTCAAGACTCATTTCCAATACTATCTTAGTGGACAAAGTCCATTTCTGAACCGAGTTCATTCCTCGTTTCAGTCCTATTTCACTGAAACGGTTTAACCTTCCGTTACAACCATGTATATCTAATGAGATATAAAATCATGACCCAATGCATTGTAGGGATATATTGGACCCACCCATCTCATAATGATACCATTCATATGTGTGCCACAAAATCATAAATCATATATCATTGCATAACCCATGTAATAAAAATGGGATTCAAAAACAACATGACATCATAAAACAATTCATATAAGATATAGGAATTCATAAAAATAATTCCATCACAACATAATAAAATCAATGTAATAATAGGGATAGAAATAGAACCCTATATTATCTTAGATGGAAAATAATTTTGATAAAACACTTGAACTCCATTCTTGAGGAAAATATCCTTTCTACTTCAAAAAAATTTTCCTTAACATGTCATACAATTCTAAAATAAAAGAAGTTGAATAAAAATAAACATGAAAACTTGTAAAGTAAGATTCTTGGAAATAATGTTTTAAAAATCCATTCATGCCGTATAAGTTTAAAAAACATTCTTCTTGTACTTTTGTTGGAAAAGTCAAAAAGTACCTCATACGAAAAACGAAAAAAGATTCCTTTCATATATTTTACTATAAACTCACAGAAGGGTAAAAATGGATTTAAAAAATTGTAGGTGGATGGAAATAATATTAAATATTGAGGAAACATGGATGTGGATGATAAAATACACCCCAGTAATTTCTGAAGTATAAACAATCTCAGATAAAAATGAGATTGTGATATTTCCCTTACCTTAGGTCCGATTTTCTTCATAAGTGTATGAACCTCATGTATAATTATTTAAATAATGTCATTTACTTATTCCATAATCATACTCATTGTTATGATATCATATATGGTTCACTTATGACTTTATATTACCCGTTCTTTTGTAAATTCCATGTTAAAGAGCGTTTTGGGTAAAATCGTTTCATTTGTCGTCTGTGTTTTGACTTGTAATTATTAATATGATTACTTAGATCATGATTACATAATTCCAGAATATAAAACATGATTTATATTTAAGATATATTAAGAATATAAATATATATAATAGATCAGTAAATGGAATGAAATACACCGTTCATGGAGACGGTAGGCCGTACATACGCATGAACATTGTTTTCGTTTCCTTATTGAGTTGAATGGAATTAAGTAGATGACATACATATATATACACATAAATACAATATCATTATTATGTCATATATTTCATGATTACTTATTATATACACTTTATAATCATTCATGAATGGTTAACATGGAGAATCAATCTCATCGCATCGTGGAGACGGTAGTCCGTACGTACGCACGAGCGATGTTATCGTTCTCATGATCTTGGAATTGTATTGGAGTGTATGTATATTTTTTCAGAATCATTATCACTTTACAATAATCATATATAGTTATTATGTACACCATTATACCCATCCAAGTAAGGTGGTGGTGGAAAATAGATTACACCACGGCGTGGAGACGGTATTTCGTACGTACGCACGCGTGGTGATTTCATTTTCCATAGGATGGATAGATGGTGAAATAGGGTTGTTTCATACATATAATAACATATCAGTATATGAGTGATACTGATGTTATTACTTCATAGTGAAAAAACCTAATAAGAATAAGTGGGAGAAGAAATAAAGTTGAAAGAATCGGTAACGGACATTACCTCTTCTTTGAAGTGCCTCTTTGAGTCCTCCTCTTAGGGCACTAAAATTGATCTTTGAAAAAGACCAGGACCTCTATAATGTTTCTTGGGAAGTGTAAAATTCGGTTTTAAATAGCTCCAAATTGATTTATATCTATGTTAAGGTGGGTATGGGTCGAAAGCATCGCATCCAATAGAATTTAGACAAGTTTAGATTCCTATTGTAACCTTATCATTTATATTTAACTTTAAGCTAGATAATTTTACTTTTACCGTGTCTTTTTGTGTTCTTACACTATAAGGTTAATAAACATACTATAACAAGCCAAACGAACCCCAAGATGTTTATTATTAATATATATAACTTTATCTAAGTCATTTGGCAGAAAAATATATTTTTAGGAATAAATAAAAATTACTAATATAATATTTGTTTTAAAAACTATTTTATGTCAATTTTGACACTATTTAAAAATTCATTTTTGTGAAAATGATAAAAGAATGATTAGTTCGCAAAAAGTTACTTAAATAAATAATAACATGTCATATTAACCTATAAAATTAGTGGAATTCATAAAAAGTCTCAAATTACATTTATTTGGGTATTTATAACATCAATTATATCCATATTTCATTAACAAGATAATTACTTCATCATCGTTGTGTCATAAATAAATTAAATTATTTAATGTCTAAAAATTACAAATAAAATACAATTATGTAGGAAATCGTTTTATATTTCTAATTAATATTTATAGTCGAATTTTTCTTATGTATCACCCTATATTAAAAATTATCTACTTATTAAACATTGATTTTAACTTTTTTAACCCTTCTTTAAATAAATTAATAATAAATGTTCTAATCTAATCTAAGTGGGCCAAAATGGTCATATTTTATTCCTAAGGTTGTTTTTGGTCGAATTACACTTATCCAAGATAATTATGACATGTGTTAGGGTAATAATAATTTCATTTTTACCCTTAATTACCCTATTTACTTTTAACCGTGGTAAGAAAAAGTAAAAAGTTACTATTCACCAAAAATTAATATCATCTCATTGAACCACATTTTACATACTGACATCAACCGTGTCTCTCGGATTTTTGAAAATCCACTCTCAGAAGCGGTAAAATTATGTTTTATGAAAAATTCATTTTTTTTAACTACCACTTAGTGGTTTCACTATTCATCAAAAAATGAATGTTTCCAAAAAAAATACCAAAAATTAGGCCTAAGCTATATTTAATATTATGAACTCTAAAATGATGTCTATTTTAACAAATTCAAAACATATCAGTTGCATTAATTAATTTAAAAATTATTTCCCGTCGTCAAAACAAATAGCGCATTCTTAAGAGATAATAACTATAAAAAGATTGACACTTGTTTATGTCTGGTTTAAATGTGAAATTACATCCAATGACCAACATTGTATTAAATTGTAAAAATATATTCTAAATATACTTTAAAACCACTCAAATTAATAATTTATCACTATTGTTTATTTCGATTGAAAAAGTTGTTTTTAATTAAAATTTAGTAATTTTTACTATTCATCAAAATATGAAAGTTATCCGAAAATTACCAAAATTTCACCCTAAGCTAATTTCGATATTCCGAATCCAAAAATGAAGTCAATTTTGAAAAATAAAATTTACAAAATTTCAAAAAGTGGTTAATACTATTCATATCTGCTAGTTTTAATAATATTTTAATAGCATATTGTTGTTTAGTGAAACTCGTTATTGCGTACTACACACGCTATCGAGGAAGGTCGCAATTGCATGTAATACAAGGCAAGTCAAGGATGCATGTTGTGAAAACTTCTTTTGGTGTAGCGTAAAACACAAGAAGTTAATGAAATTAAAAAGATTACTTTTCATAAAATCTCGGGGTGTTACATTCTACCCCCCTTAAAATGAATTTCGCCCTCGAAATTTGGCGGGGTTATAAATGGTTTACTACTCACAAGGTTTTTTAATAGAAACCCACATCGTAAAAAGTAATACCAAAAAAAATCTTTAAAAACAAAAGTATGAAACGTAACAGTTACCCAAATAAACTAATCACTGGGTTTCCACATAGGTGAAAATATGGATATGGAAGAGAAACCTAACCATCATGTTCTAATGGAGAGTGGTAGAGAACATGGCTATGGAAAATCCAGAAAGCACAAAGCCATAAATTTGTGACGATCTAAGGTACCATCTGATTCATCAGATATAAGAGCACTGGGAAAACATTTTTGGTTTTCATGAACATTTCCCCTAAAGTTGATGAAATTTGAATTAGAAGAAATACTTTCATGATTTTGGTGTAGTCTCACCATTAGTCGTTCTTTGGACAATTTCCACTTCATCTCTTAAATAAATAAAGTTTAATTTTTCATTCGTGATGTGTTAGCAGATCATTTGATAGAACGAGGTGGCATTCCATCTGTCTCAAACAAAAGGTTAGAAAAGTTATCAGAAAATACGTAAGTCCATCTATAGTGAGATTTATCATATATGGTTCCTAAAATGGACTTATACTTCTTATATTATACTTCTTAATATAATAAAACTAGTTTCTACTAAACAGGGACTTCGTGTAGGCCAGTGGTAGGTGATAAAGGCCAGTTGCACTTCGGTTGTGGGTTCGATTCCCACAGTCTTGTCCGACGCGATGGGTTGTTGCCCGTTCTGCAGGTTGTCCATTTTCTAAAACTATATTACTATAACATCCCATAAATAATATCAAAAAATACTAACTTATGTCCAACATAATCCATTCCAATATTTAGGCTTATCTATAATACTTCGGTCCAAGCTCATAGTATAAAGATAATGAATACTTGAAATGTCACATAAGAATCACGTGAATGCCATAATTTATCCCCATATATCATAAGATATATCTTGTTGGTAAAATTACAAACATGTGAATACCTTAATCATGTATTCTCTTGAAGAATGAATACCCATTGAACCATAGTTAAAACATGAATGCAGTTAAAAGTTAACACTTCACACAAACCAAAATCCTCAAAATTCTTTATAATCAAACCATGATATCACTTAGTCTTTATATCAATCATGAGCTCATGAATACTGTTAAATATTACATTTTCTCGTTTTCCCTTCATTATGCGCATATCATCTACATTCCAAAAATATCTGAATAACCTTTCATGGATAAACGTACCATTAATCATACAATTTCAAAACTCAAGGAAAGACAACAGTGTAACAATCCTTAGATGTCTGTTTATTCCATAGTACCATGAGATTACTTATACAACATTACACTTGATAAACATGTAATCATTTCACTACCTTCTTAAACCATTGACCGAGTTTCAAAAATTCTTTCATCTCACATATCATTTGTAGTCTCTTCATCATCATCAACATAAATACTACCCATACGGTCGTACTGATTCTCTTCATGAGACTTTCCCTTAGGGAATTGGTTTTCATAATTCCCGTACATTCCACATTTAAAACATTTAACCATTGTTGATGTCGTAAAAATACCATTATCTTCATCCATGGTGTTAACTGAACGTTTTCATTTGCACTTACTAGCTTTGTGTCCTTCTTTTCCACACCCAAAGCATCTTCCAGTTCCCTTGAAACAATCTCCCCGATTCCTCTTCCCACATGATTTACATGAGGGAAATTTAACTTTCTTTCCTCTATGATCATCATGAAACTCCATCTTTCTCTTATTAGCCGAGTCAGGAAACTTACCAAATTTGAGTTTATTGATCATATTATGAGATTGCTGATTCAGCATAATAATGTTGTTCGGACTTCCAAATCCCATTTCATTTTGTTTCTCAAGATGAATATCATTCCATTGTCCGTCATATCCTCCATTATCATGAATCTTCATGTTTCCATCCATTTTCTAAAACCCAAAAAGAATAGTGTGAGAGGAAAAAATCATGCTAGGGAAAACAACATGGTAAAGGGGGAGCACCCTCAATATCTAAAATCTTAGGTTACATTCTAAGATCGTTACCATAGTTCTAGGACTATATCCTATACGTATACTTATCCTTATGTACATCCCTAGACATACCTTGGAAATATCTCTAGGGATCTCACTAACATTTTCGCATCCGAGTTTCCAAAGGTTGACTAAACCTTTCCATTGATACCAACTGTAGAGACCCGATGCTTGACATACATGGACATTACATTACTTTTGCGGAATACATAGAAAATAACAAAAAACACACACACAAGGACCGTAATAGTTTTGTGTCTTTGGAAACTCGGAATATCATCTTCTAATAGTGGCGAAAGATCTTCAAAATCTCCCATAAAGATCTTCCTTTTTTACCTAAAACATATCTTTATATCCTGGGGAAAAGAAAACATAAAAGGGTGAGCTCAAATTCTCAGTAAGGGTAAACAAAAGAAATATCAATCACATCATATTCATAAGATCATAACATTTTGGAAATATTAACCTGCAAAAGAGATCATAATATCATAACATGGGATAAATCACAGTAGTGAAATGTAATCCCAATAATCATAACTTAAAACATGAAACTTTGTGGCATGCACACATAATCATATATAATCATTTCTTATTAGTCAAGACTCATTGCCAAGACTATCTTAGTGGACAAAGTCCATTTCTGAACCGAGTTCATTCCTCGTTTCAGTCCTGTTTCACTGAACCTGTTTAACCTGTCGTTCCAGCCATGTCTATCTCATTAGATATAAAATCTTTACCCAATGCATTGTAGGGAGATATAGGTCCCACCCATCTCATAATGATACCATTCATATGTGTGCCACAAAATCATAAATCATACATCATTTCATAACCCATGTAATAAAAATGGGATTCTTAAACAACATGACATCATAAAAAATTCATATAAGATAAAGGAATACATAAAAATAATTCCATCACAAAATAATCAAATCAATGTAATAATAGGGATAGAAAAAGAACCCTATATTATCTTAGATGGAAAATAAATTTGATAAAACACTTGAACTCCATTCTTGAGGAAAATAACCTTTCTACATCAAAAACATTTTCCTTTCTAAACATGTCATACAATTCTAAAATAAAAGTAGTTAATTAAAAATAAACTTCAAAACTTGTAATGTAAGCTTCTTGGATATAATGTTTAAAAATCCATTCATGTCGTATATGTTTAAAAAACATTCTTCTCGTACTTTTTTCAGAAAAGTCAAAAAGTACCTCGTACGAAAAACGACAAAAGATTCCTTTCATATCTTTTACTATAAACTCACCAAAGGGTAAAAATGGATTTAAAATTTTTTAGGTGGATGGAAATAATATTACATATTGAGGAAACATCTATGTGGATGATAAAATACACCCCAGTAATTTCTGAAGTATAAACAATCTCAGATAAAAATGAGATTGTGATATTTCCCTTACCTTAGGTCCGATTTGCTTCATAAGTGTCTGAACCTCCTGTATAATGATTTAAATAATGTCATTTACTTTTCCAGAATCATACTCATTGTTATGATATCATATATAGTTCACTTATGACTTTATATTACCCGTTCTTTTGTAAATTCCATGTTAAAGAGCGTTTTGGGTAAAATCGTTTCATTTGTCGTCTGTGTTTTGACTTGTAATTATTCATATGATTACTTAGATCATGATTAATTAATTCCAGAATATAAAACATGATTTATATATAAGATATATTCAGAATATAAATATATATAATTGATCAGTAAATGGAAAGAAATACACCATTCATGGAGACGGTAGGATGTACGTACGCATGAACGCTGTTTTCGTTTCCTTATTTAGTTGAATGGAATTAAGTAGATGACATAAATATATATACACATAAATCCATTATCACTATTATGTCATATATTTCATGATTACTTATTAAATATACTTTATAGTCATTCATGAATGGTTAACATAGAGAATCAATCTCATCGCGTCGTGGAGACGGTAGTCCATACGTACGCACGAGCGAGGATATCCTTCTCATGATCGTGGAATTGTATTGGAGTGTATGTATACTTTTTCAGAATCAATATCCCTTTAAAATAATCATATATAGTTATTATGTACACCATTATACCCATCCAAATAAGGTGGTGGTGGAAAATAAATTACACCACGGCATGGAGACGGTATTCCGTACGTACACACACTTGGTGATTTCATTTTCCGTAGGATGGATAGATAATGAAATAGGGTTGTTTCATACTTATAATAACATATCATTATATGATTGATACTTATTTTATTACTTCATAATGAAACAACCTACGAAGAAGAAGTGGAAGAAGAAATAAAGTTGAAAGAATCGGTAATAGACATTACCTCTTCTTTGAAGCGCCTCTTTGAGTCCTCCTCTTAGGGCACTAAAATTGGTCTTTGAAAAAGACCAGGACCTCTAGGATGTTTCTAGGGAAGTGGAGAGGAGAATTTGGCAGGGTTTGGGGGAGCTTGAAGGCTCTAAGTTGTGTGAGGAAGAGAGGGAGGAGGAGGTTCCCTTTTATAAGGGAGGAGAGGGGCACCTTTGGAAAACTAAAAATATTATTTTATTATAAAGCCAAATTCGGTTTTATATAGCTCCAAATTGATTTATTTGGAAGCTAAGGTGGGTATCGGTCGAAATACTCTCATACAATAGAATTTAGACAAGTTTAGGATCCTATTGTAACCTTATCATTTTTATTTAACTTTAAGTTAGATAATTTTACTTTTACTGTGTCTTTTTTGTGTTCTTACACTTTAAGGTTAATAAACCTACTATAACAAGCCAAACGAACCCCATGTTTTTTATTATTAATATATATAACCTTATCTAAGTCATTTTTCTGAACCATAGATTTTTAGGAATAAATAACAATTAATAATATAATATTCATTTGAAAAACTATATTATGTCAATTTTGACACTATTTAGAAATTGAATTTTTTTAAAATCATAACAGAATTATTAGTATGACAAAAGTTACATAAATCAATACTAACATGTCATATTAACCTATAAAATTAGTGTAATACATAAAAAGTCTCAAATTTCATTTATTTGGGTATTTATAACATCAATCATGTCAATATTTCATTTATAAGATAATTACTCCATCATCGTTGTGTCATAAATAAATTAAATTATTTAACGTCTAAAAATTACAAATAAAATAAAATTATGTATGAAATAGTTTTAGCTTTCCAATGAATATTTATAGTCGAATTTGTCTTATGTATAACCCTATATTAAATATTATCTACTTATTAAACTTTCATTTTAACGATTTTAACCCTTCTTTAAATAAATTAATAATAAATGTCCCAATCTAATCCAAGTGGTCCTAAATGGTCATATTTTATTCTATGGTTGTTTTTGATCTAATTACACTTATCCAATAGAATTAGTACATGTTTTATGGTGATAATAATATCATTTTTACCCTTAATTACCCTATTTACTTTTAACCGTGCTAAGAAAAAGTAAAAAGTTACTATTCACCAAAAATTATTTTAATCTCATTGAACCACATTTTACATACTAACATCAACCGTGTCTCTTAGTTTTTTGAAATTCCACTCACAAAAGTGGTAAAATTATGTTTTACGAAAAATTCATTTTTTTAACTACCACTTAGTGGTTTGACTATTCATCAAAAAATGAAAGTTTCCAGAAAAATACCAAAAATTAGGCCTAAGCTATATTTGATATTAGGAACTCAAAAATGATGTCTATTTTACCAAATTCAAAACATATCAGTTGCATTAATTAATTTAAAAATTATTTCCCATCGTCAAAACAAATAGCGTGTTCTTAAGAGATAATAACTATCAAAAGATTGACACTTGTTTATGTCTGGTTTAAATGTGAAATTACATCCAATGACCAACATTGTATTAAATTGTAAAAATATATTCTAAATATACTTTAAAACCACTCAAATTAATAATTTATCACTAATAATTATTTAGATTGAAAAAGTTGTTTTTAATTAAAATTTAGTAATTTTCACTATTCATCAAAATATGAAAGTTATCCGAAAATTACCAAAATTTCACCCTAAGCTAATTTCGATATTCCGAATCCAAAAATGAAGTCCATTTTAAAAAATGAAATTTACAAAATTTTAAAAAGTGGTTATTACTATTCATAATGGCTAGTTTTATTAATATTTTAATAGCATATTGTTGTTTAGTGAAACTCGTTATTGCGTACTACACATGCTATCGAGGAAGGTCGTGATTGTGTGTTATACAAGGCAATTCAAGGATGTGTGTTGTGCAAACTCCTTTTGGTTTAGCATACCACACAAGACATTAATGAAATTAAAAAGAATACTTTTCATAAAATCTCGGGGTGTTACATAATCCAAAAGTAATTTTTGATGTATAGGAATATCATCATGTCAATGCGGTACATGATGATCCTGGTATGACTGAGAGTGTCTGTTATAGATTAAAGTTAACATTTCAGATAAAAAAGTGTCACTCAATAAAAATGATCAAACGTGCGCATATTTTCTTGATAATTTATGAATGTGATTCATAAGTCCTGTATGAGATGTAGGAATCTGTCTCATATCAAATTGATTCAATATGTGATTTTATGAGTTATACTGTTTTTTTCTAGTTTAAGATGATATTTTAATCAAAAAAATACAACTGGCGTACTCAAAACTAGGAATAAACTCTTAGATTATTTTTGATACATAAGTGAAATTATCCATAAGTAATTTTAGATGTGTATGAATTTTCCAAACCCTAATAAAACAAATGGTGGGACTTGTATGACTTTAAGTGAGTCTTTTTAATTAAAATTGACATTAATTTTAGTAAAATGGACAAAAGTACAAATCAAAAATGAGAAAATGAATTTTTATTGTTTTTATAATTTAGGAAAGTGGCCCATTATCCATTTTGAAAGTGTAGGAATCAATCTCAACTCAATATGATGAACAGTGTGATCGGAATGACTGCAAGTGTGACTTAGTATTTAAAATTGAAATTATTTTTAGTAAAATGGACAATAGAGATACTAAAAACTGAGAAAATATATTCTTATTGATTTGATAATTCACATAAATGTACCATATTTAATTATTCATGTGTAGGATTCAGTTACACCTCAATATATAACACGATATGCCTAATATCAATCAAAGTGTCTTTTATCAGTTTAAAATTAATATTTTTTTCTAAAAGTTTCACTCAAGAAACAACTAGGCTATGACCATGGGGTTTTTTGTATTATTATTTAATTAATTTTCAAATAGATAATAATTGACTATGAACAAGATATTTTGTGGCATGTATAAATCAACAATAGCTTAATCTGATACCCAATGTGCCCATTATGACTCAATGTTTAGTTTAAAATTAATACATTTTTTTATTTTATTTCCTTACAAAATTACTAGAATCAGTATTATTAATTATAAAGGGGTTTTATTTTTCACAATAAGGGGTTATTTGTTTGGCCATATCATGAGTGGGGGTAATGATCAAAATAAAAAGGTACATTATTGATTTTGAATGTGTATAATTATTTTAACTTATTTAATTGCATAATCCAATGTTTAAAAATTATACAATATATTTTTATTGTTGTATTGGTGTTATAATTATTATTTCATTTACAATATGTACAGGTACGTGATTTTGATTATATCTAGTGGTGTTTTTGTTTTTGCGGTGTTCTTCTACATCACATTTCATTGGTTATATAGTGTCTTGTTACAAGACACTACTGAATGCCCTTTTATTAGTTCATTTGATAGCACAAATAAATGGGAGATATAGCATTTCGTTTGAAAACATTGATAAATTATTCCTTTATAGGCCTCTTTGAAATCTAAGATAAATTCATCCTTTCACATTCCTTTCCAAAGCACTAATAAATGACTCCTTCATCAATCCTTTTAAAAATGCTGATAAAGGTACAATTTATCAGCACTAAATAAAAACACAACTAAAGGACCCATTTTAATCTCTTTTTTAGAGTTGATAAAATATTAGGGATTTTAATCTCGCTCTTGCAGTTAGTGCTTCTCTAGCACTGATAAAGTCCATTTTTTGTTATGTTAAAGCCCAATTTCGTAGTAGAGCAACCTATCCAACCAATCCCGCACACCAGACCCACCCTACTATCACCAACCTGAGCCACATGCCTACCCCTCCCACCCACAAAGCAACAATCTTATATAGATAATTATATTATTCCTTGGATATGAATTGAACCACTAGTCTCTCTATTGAGAGTCAAGGACCAAACCAGTAGCCCAAGAACCCCTATGTGTTTCATTCATTCTAAATATATATATATATATATATATATATTTATGTGTATAAATTAATAGTATTGATTTATATAAATATAAATTAATGGTGCCATAGTTGAGTGATTTACTGCACCCCATTTACTTCATATTTCTAGGATCCATATCCGACATGTTTCATATCTTCGCACACATTTATGGGCGGTGTTTATTCCCTTCTTTGAATGAGTGGTATCAATGGAGGTGATAAGAGATAACATGGTTTGAAATAGTGGTATCATGAGATGCAAGGTCATTGAGATACATAATGAGGTTGGGGTAGTTTACTTATAAAACCTAACTAACATGTGAATTGGATCCAACTGGCGATGTGGAAATGTTTTGGAAGTCAATGAACAAATGTAAAAAACAATAAAATAATGCAATTGGGGGAAATTAATGGTGTATGGACATTGGTTCATTGGACCTTCCACATATAGGGACATTAACAAACCATTTATCTATGCTATTGAAGTTGTTGTACTTTAAGCATTTGGATGGAATTTAATGGTCCTTGTCTGTTCTAGAAAATCCCTTTGTGTGAAGATAACCCATATGGAAGTGGTATTTCTTATATAAAATATAACTAGATGTTCATGGAATGAAACTAGAGATATAAAAATGTATTATAAGTTTATGAAGTGATAATATAAATAAGAAAAATAGAAATGAAATAATAGATACTTAAAGTATTATGTCTATTCAGCCTTTGGGTCTTGCTCATTTTGGTCCTCGAGCCACTATATATCTGGTATATTAGGAAATTAGGCTTCTATAACATTTGAAGGACATTAATGGTCCTCTTTAGTGTTGGTTAGACCATCCAGGGAGAAATGATTAATGACCTAATTATGTACCTTGGGTTTGTGGGTTCTTTGAATTTGTAATCCCCTCAACTTGAATAAAGATTACACAAAAATATTCCAAATATATATAATTATAAAATAAATAAATAATTATATTATTATATAAATTATTTTATTCTAATATATATATATATATTATTATTATAAAATATATAGGTATATATAGAAATATAAATAAATAAAATAAATTACTAATAAATTATTAATTATTAATTATTAATTAATATATCTATATATATGAATTTATATATGTGTTTATCATATTATCTATAATTTAATTTTAATTACTAATTAAAAGAAGCTAATTTATTTATATAATAATAAATAATAAATTATAGAGAATTCATATTTAATAATTTATAATTAAAAAATATGAATTACTATTTTGGTAGTTAATAATAGTTTTATGTAATAATTTTATTAATTAGTTAATCATTTTTAATTTGTTTGTATATATATAAATGTATTTAAAAATAAATAGACATATATGTATTTATGAATATTTATTTGTTTTCATATATATTTATTGATGTGTATATTTATATATCTATTTGAATTTATAAATTTAAATATAAATACGCACATGTGATTTTGATTGAATAATGTTTTTAATATATCTCAGTATATATAAATATATAAATATGTAAAATAATATAACTAATTAACAATTGATAATAGATTATAATTCAGTGTATATGTATATAATTTTTATGTTAACACTTCTCGTTTTTTTTATTACCTAAAATATTTTTAATTAGTAATTTATAAAATAAAATAATTAATATTAAATATTAAATAATATATAATTTGAATTTATTAATTTATAATTATTCCTTAGAATTATTTTTAAAAAAAATTAATGTTATATCAAATTATATTATCATTATTTATTATTTATTTTCAAATAAATATATAATTAATTAATTATTATTTAATGAGTTGTGAAAATATGCATAAACTGTTTTCATAATATTGGTCATTTTGAAAAACAAAAAAAATTGTGAAATGTGATATTATTCATTAATTTTAAAAGGTCTTATAAAATCACATTGAAAGAAGGGAATCATAAAATAATTATTTTACCATTCAAATAGTTTTTTTGGAAACAATCACTAAAAACTCCACCGCTAAATCAACCCTTGGTTATACTATAATATGAAACATGCGCACCAAAAATTCTGAAAATTTACAATTTATGAAACCCTAAATAAAATCTCATTCCAATATGGCTAGATTGGGGAAACAATAGGACAACAATGAAGATGAATGATATAAATGACAAATATAGTTTCCTTGGACTTGTATAATAAATAAGATTCATGGGAGAAATGCCCATGATGGAATGCGGGAAGAGGATGAAGTGGTTGGGGATCCTCCTATTTGATGGTTAACACATCTTTGAGAGATATTATAGGTAGATTGATGTTAATATAGGTTTTTTTATTAAAAACAATTAAAATATTAAATAAATATTCCTTCTAACTATATATTCTTGTAGACATTTCATGACTGCATTCAAAATACCCTAACTCGAATATCCTAACATTCGTGGTCCCATTGTTATTTCATTTTAAAAATTTTGTTTTGTAAAATTTTATAAAATTTCCTAATATACAATGTAAACTCCATCAATCACGACATAATAAAATAATGTAGAAATAAATATATACCAACGATATCATGAGTGTCACATTTCTCATTTCCATGTAACTTTATACCCATAATATTTAATCATGACCCTAGGTTGAAAAATATGTGATGGTATTATTATCCCCCCAAGTACTCCCACTCAGTTGATTTAGGATAATTATGACCAAGATAATAGGAATTTAAATAAGAGGTAGTATTTAATCACCACCTTCCTCAATTATGTACGATTTATTATCCATTTCATTAATTTAAAAAATAATATCATTTAACCAAGCCAATTTAACATTCATTCACCAAAAATTTAAAACTCCTTATAAACAATATAATTTTCTTCTAAAATTTTTTAATACTCACTATGGGTAATAATGCATAGTTTGATCAGTCTATTTGATAAATAAATTATTATCCTCCTTAAACTATATATAAAATTTTATAAATAAATCTACTTGGTGATATTCATCCCTCAACACGTTTATTAATGGAACTATAAATTTTAAATATAGTTCAGTAATGAAAATATTATATTTCTAGTGAAAAATGTATATTTGAAATCATATTCTTAGTGATATAACACCCATAACCTATATATATAATTTAGATCAACTTGTTAAAATATATATTATATAAACTTTTTATTGGTATAGGTAATTAATTTCCCATAAAAATAAGTAATGTTTTGAGTAATTTAAAGTATGCATACGATGGCTAATTCAGGATATTGAGTTGTGTCATTTTTTCATCTGAAAGTAACCGGTGATAACCATAATCCATATTGTTATATTTCTATATAATAACATAAAAAATCATTACCATATGATTTTAAATATATAATTCTTCCATCACCAGACTTTATAAGGATTGATATTACATTTTAAAATACTCAATATTTAAGTAAATAAAAATATTTTTGACATTTAACACTCGAAATAATTTTTATCCTCTATGATTTATTTAACACCCTGTGATTATAAAATATGACTCAAAATGATATAATATTTTATTTGATAAATCTTATTACATTTATAAGTATACTAAAATAAATCATTTTATATTATACTACAAGGCATTATGAGAATAATATGTGAACCATCAGTATTAAATAATTTGAATTATAGAACCTAAAATTAAAAAAAAATCATGATACTTAATTTATTCATTATATATTATTATTATTTACTGATTAAAATTAATGATTTGAGGATAAAAAATTAATATGATGTGATAAAACATATTCAATGTCAAAAAAATTACTATAAAAATACTATTTTTAAATTGTGGTGAATTTTATTTTACTAAATTAAATTGTTCGCCATAAAAATATTAACGATACCAAAACATTTCATTTAAAAATATTAAAAAAATAAGAATAATATTTATTCAATATCATAATAATATATTCCAAAGAACCATGATGTTTTAATTTCATTGGATACATGATACATCATCAAAACAATTCAATTAAATATCTTCATCATATCCCATAGAGTTTATCTAATATTGTACTAGGTTTTGTAATACCAAATTTTAAATCATTCTTCAGGAAATATGGTTATGAAAACATAATAATGTGTAAGATCGGATCCCCAATAATGGAAAATAATGGATAGATCAGTTAATGATCATTTGAGATAATAAGATATAAATAATGGTATAAAATAGTGAACACTACGTACAAAATTCATATACAACCAGACAAGGATGATTAATCTTGATTCATGGTATAAAAATTTTTCATAACAAAATATGTTAATCATTTTAGTATATTATCATTGATTATCATTCATGAGATTTGAGAGAATATACTAAGAAAAGGATATCAATTTTTGGAATAAAATTATAATAATAACATATGACTAACAATTATATTTCTAGTCTTCACACTAAGAAAAATATCACATTAGATTCTTGGCATACCCCACCCCCCCCCCCCCCCTCTGGGATCTTGTTGGGTGAAGGTTAATGGCTTTCATACCTTCTTGGTCTTGGTATAGCCTGACCACATACCTTTGGGATTTTGATAATCACCATGTACCCTTTTAATAAAATGACAAATAAAAAATTTCCTAATGAATTGTATATTTCTAATCATCCCACTTGTACCATAATGAAAAGCATAAATATAATTTCCATATGATTACAAAATCATCGATCACATCAACATAGAATAATTAACCAATGGGAAAGAAATGGGTTTCATTAAAATACCATTTAAGTATCATCATTCTAATTCATCTATAGAAAAATTATATGTAGTACTGTCTTACCATATCCATAATGAAATGTAAGATTCCTTAAAGGTTAATAACATATATAATAAAATTTTGTATAAAATATTTTAACATTTTCATTGAAATAAATTTGAAAATTAATTTTATTTTTTTCTCATTTTAATAAATTAAAATTCATATAAAATGAAAAATTATTTTCCTAATAAACCCATAAAAAATATCAAGTATTTTTTTATAAATAATAGTCCTGATTGTTTAAAAATACATTCATTCAGTAAACATTAAAAAATATTATTTTCCCACATAAGTAAAAAGTAAAACCTATCCAATATGGAAGAAGTTATATAAATTCATTTTAAAAACATTAAATTTTCAAATCATTTGAATCTTATTTTATAGAATCATATTATAATAAAAAATTGCATCATTGAAATATTTTAAAAAATAAAAACTTGAAATAATAATATATTTCTCACCTAGAAAGAAAAAAAGAATAGTTTTTAATAAAATAAAAATTTCGTATTTTTATTAAAAACAAATTGGAAAAATAAATAATACTTGTAATCTAACGAATGAACCATTAAAGATGAATAAGGAAGATGCTTAAGAGAAAAATATCTTCTAATTCTCCGAAAGGATATTCAAGTATGAACAATCCATGTGATGGTTCATTTTGATTTGGAGGAAGTCTTGATTATAGGGTTGGTCCAATTCCCCTTATATCTACTATGACCTTCGTTTCTACCTCTTCAATTGGATGTTTTACTTTCACATGAAACAAGACTACTCATCTAAAGCTAATTGGCTAATCTTCCCCGAAATACCCATACAATTTCAAAACCATGCAATTCTTTGTGTTCTTGGGAATCTAGTAACAAGTAATTTGTGTTCAGAAAATATGTCACGATCAATTTTACATCATGTGTCTCAACATATATTTGTGAAAGTGTATGTCAAAAAATTTACAACTGTGTTTGTTTAGACTTGTGTTAGGGAAGAGTTTAGATGGAAATTTTCTATTTAGTTAGAGAAATGGTTTGATTTATGTTCTTCCTATAAGAAAATTAGACATGAAATTTTATCATGTAGACATGGAGTCAAGAAAGGATATTTTATAATGGTAGTGCCTTTAGATGATAGTGGAAAGGCTCCAGGGATGGTTGACGGTCCAACTGCGAAGATCCTCCAAGATGTTCATTCTGATCCAACTTTGTGAAATGATGTACATAATGATTCTCAAGAAGGTAACCCCATGGTTTATGAAAATTTCAATCAATTGAGGGGATACTAGGGTATTTGAAACCATATTGTGATTTATTATTTGGGAAACATAGTGTCACGAACCCTACCTCGGGACCTATGTCCCGACTACCCCAAGATAGCCTCCCAAAGGCCAGGTGCTGGTGACTGGCGCCAAAGGAATCAATCATCATGTGGGAGGCATTTTCCGAGAACCTGTACACATGCACACATAGAACCCCATCCCATAATGCTAAAAAGATAAATTAGTACGCCACTAAGACAACTAAAATGAGTATAGCAGCACAAGATGAAAGTAAAGGGTGCAGAATACAAGCCCAACAAAGATGAGCAGAAAACTAGATAGTAAAAAGGTCCCTAAAAATATATCTATTGAAAACCCTACCTAAAGGGTAGGTATAAAGTGACTATTGGAATTCATAGGAGTATTCCTCCCCTGTCTGATCTCACAGGGAACCTACTGGTCCTAAGCCACTAAAGTCTTCTTAGAACCTTCGATACTATTCAAAATAAATGAAATTTTTGGGAGAAGCTCGTGAATGTGTGAGTAACACAATACTCATTAGGGACTGAAAACCATAATGGAATAGAACAAAAGAAGTATTGGATAGCTCACATGTGTATAATCTAACATGAGTAAATAAAGACTAACAGTCGTAATTCTTAACAACTAGTACTACTAAAGTATTCATCCATGATGAATTCATGGGGCTGTTAGAGAACCTATACATTATATTTACATGGGCCAACAAGATCACTTATACTTGCTCATCAATTGGGAAAACTGGATCACTTATACCTTCTCTTCTCTTAGGCCAGCTAGATCACTTAGACCCGCTGGTCTCTTTGGACAGCTAGATCACATAGAACCATTGGTCTCTTGAGATAGCTAGATCACATAGACACACTCGTCTCTTGGTCATGGTGGATCATTGGGACCCACTTGTCTCTTGGGCCTACTGGATCACATAGACCCATTCCTCATTATATTCATGATACAGTCATCCACAAGAATTATGTATGTATCATTCTTGATTCTAGGAGATTCAGCTACTCAAGACATCAATCACATATAAATTTCATGAAAATAAACTTAATACATACCAATGATACCTTCTCATCGTGATTGTCGCAATTCTGAAAATGGATCTTCAATCGGACGTACGATATGGATGTTATACCTATTTTACTTAATAGGGGTCGATTGGGACCGGGTCCGGGGAGAACTGTCTGGGCCGCAGGTCCTCCTCAGACCAACATTGTCATGGGTCCATCCCAAACCAACTGGGTCCTGGGTCCAGCCCGCATATGCGGCTGGCCTAGGAGTGGCAGTGGTTGTAGAGTTAGCCCTTGGTCAGAACATCAGTTTTGCCACGTGACCTCCATGTTGTTCTCCATGGGGCCCTCATGTTGGGATCTCATTAGAAAGCGATCGTCTGGTCGCGGGACGCAGCTCAGTGTCTTTTTCTCTAAACCCCCACCACTGTCAACTGCTAGTTGCAGTTTGCATGGGGTTCTCCACCTCCACTAAGTTCCACCCTCTGCACCATCGCTACCTCCTCTACCCAATGCAGTGCCCTACTAGCACCATGGTCCCGCACAGCCGCGGCCTGAAGGTCACAACCTCCTCTAGTGTGTCACACTTCCAAAAAATACTTCTGTATTCCATATCCACCAATGTTTCTACTACTAACCCTTCAATCTGACGACCCCATGTATTCTCCACCTCCTACAGCAGTATCTTCCCACTTCCATTATGACCCATTGGCATGTTGTGATCATTGAATTGTTGCAGCGGTGGAGTTTGGAGGAACAATGAACATGTGATTATTGGCTCACATGAACACCCAAGGACGATATATCAAGCCTCGTTTGTGTTGTCCATGATTCATACATGTAAGAACTTTATGGGAGGCTAAATGAAGATAAAAATCAATACAAGGATTCAATATGGATCTATATTCAAGATGTTTATCCATAAATCAAACCCATGATGAAAAAACAAAAAACATTCAGATCAGCCCTTTGGTGGATTGATCCACACTCATTGTTTTAGAAATAATGAATTGAAAATAAATTCACAAAGAATAATCCTCTACCTGGAGAACAAGTTTGGTCAGAGGAAGGATTTTTCACTAATCGTGATCTATCCACGAATGTCCTCAATCCATCATCGAGGGAGAGATCCCTCAAAGGGGAGGTGGCAATGTTCCATGTTTTTATCCGACATCATTTGTCAATGGTTATAATCTAGAGATTCAGTGTGATTTTTCAAATCCACATCTGATCTCCAATTCATGTTATCCCATTAAAAGGGGAAATGTGTTACAACATTCCAATTACTCTAACTCAATATCGTTATGTTGTTTCATTTATGAAACAATGTTTGGGTTAGTTTTCATTTTGGCATCATTACAAGGCATCATTTATGGAATGAATCATTTGACTCGTCATTTCATTTTTGCAAAATAGTTTTGAATAAAATAAAAAAATTAAGTTTATTTTATTTTTTTTAACGTCTGAAAATAAATGTTTTCCCTTGACCCTCACCGGTCAAGGATAATCCCATTCTTAGGAAATGTCGACATTTCGAATGCAATGGTTCCCTTTTATTTTTAATCCGGTCACATGTTTAGATGTTTCCAAAACCATACAAGCATGACATTTTAATTTTCTCAAAAAATTGTACAAATGTTTAGGATGGGATCATCAACCTCAAATGTCATCTGAGTATCTGGCCTTAAAATAATCCCATATAATTTAAAAAAATTACATGGGATTTCAAGACATTACATTACACCCAACTATAGGGATTCACATACTTATAATCTAAAACAATGGCTAAACATACAAATGGTGGTACTGAACATGAATCTCAGCCTCCCACTCACAAGTGATCTCTTAGAGTTTATCAGGATTTCATCGAATGCATACTTGGGGAATCGACCATCTATAAAAGATCTTATGTTGTCAATCCTCAATCTCTGTAGGGAACTCCACAAATGTTTCCCCATCATTGATGTCTATCTCTCCATAGTAAATGACATGTGATGGATCGTTCACATACATATTCAGTTGCAACATATGGAAGACATCAGGCACATGGTGTATCTATGGGTGGAGAGCTTGTAGTTTCTCCACCTTTTCAAATCATCTAAGAATATGAAATGGGCCTATCAATTTTGGAGAAAAATAGACATCCTATCCAAATCTCTACAATCCCCATTAAGGTGAAACCTGAAATAACCCATGTTTCCTCTCCTCGAACTCCTAGGGCCTCCATATCCTAACTCCATAATATTTTTTTCTATGTGAATTCATCATTCGCTTCCCAATGACATGAAATTTCTCAGTGGTAGCCCATACAAACTCTAGAACCATATGTTTTGATTTCCATATGAATCTCCAGCATACAGTTGATCTAAATTGTCACTATTAAAGAACCTCGTATTGTTCCATACCAATGATGGAGTGGTAAATGTTGTTTTTTTCAAACTCCTCCAGCGGTTGTGGATCCACCCAACTGTGCCTGAAGTCCAAGATAAATGTATAAAGAATATCCACTAAAACTGATATAGTCCACTCCATGTGACCATCCTTTTAATGGTGAAAATTTCTGCTCATGAGATGATACATCTTGAACACCACCTTTAATCCCTTATACAACCTGGATGTAAAGTGTGTGTACCAATCCAATACAATCATTGATGGGACCCCATGTAGTCGAACTATCTTCTGTATGTAGAGGCATCCCAAGCCCTCTATTAATCCATACTCCCGAATGGGTGGGAAGTGGGCCAACATAGTGAGCATGTCAATGATCACACAGATAGTAACGGGGACCTATGATGTGTATTGAAATCATGTCATGAAGTCCATCGAGATACCATCCCACTTCCACTCTGGTGCCTCAAGTGGTTGGGTCAAGCCTATTAGAACCTGGTGCTCAACATTCACTAACTGATAAGTGAGGCCCCGTGAAAAAAACTCTATCACTGCTTTCTTAATCCCTAGACACCAATATTAATGTTGAAGATCCTAGTATATATTTTCAACTCAAGGATTCACCATTAATGGGGAGGTGTGGAACTCCCTCAGAACCTCCTCATTTGATGCCACATTCATAGTGGTGCGCCCTCTAAGAAGGGTGGTGTACTCTCCAACTATTGAAAAATCAATCAAGAACTTATTCTGAGGATAAATGACAATGTTGGGACTTGTAATCAACATCCACAAGTTGTACCTCCATAACATGTTGTAAGAGAGGGGGAGTTACATTTATCCATTGAAGGTATGTTTCCCCATCATAATCCATGAAGGATATCTACATCGTGGATAACTTCTCTAATCCCTCAATCAACAACCACCACCTAGATATCTTACTGATTGTGTCTTCTACCACATTACATTTTCCAAGAGTATATAGTATCTCAATGTCATAATCCTGGAGGAACTCCAACCATCATCATTCCCTCACGTTCTAGTCCTTCTGTGAGAAGATATACCAGAGACATTTGTGATCGAAGTAGACGGTAAACCACTCACCCATCAAGTAGTTCCACAACATCATTAATGAAAATACCACTACCGCTAGCTCTAGTTTAGGGTTCATGTAGTTCTGCACATGTTGACTCAACCTACTTGAATCATAGGTGATCACTGCTTTCTCCTTTATCAAGACACAACCTTATCTTGTTCCTAATGCTTCACTGTAAAATTTAGACCCAACACCTTCCCATGGTTTTCTCAAGATGTGGGAAATCATCAGTATCTGCCTCAACAATTGGAAACTCTCTTAACACCTATCTTCCCACATAAAGGGATGTCTCTTCAATGTTATATATGATAAGAGTGCTACTATTATGGAAAATGTGGGCATGAACCTCCAGTAGTATCCATCCAAATCCAAGAAAATTAACACCTCAGTCACACACCTGGGTTTCTTTTAAAAAATCAATACCTCCATCTTTTATGGATCCATTGTGACTCCAGCCTCTAATATAATGTGCCCCAGAACTATCCACATGTGTCTAGAGTTTTCCTCCATAGATGTAGAGTTCATTAGGATGTCGTCACTGAATACCATGATGAAACAGTCAAGGTAGAGTTGGAAGATCTTGTTCATGAGTCCCATGAACATTGTTTGTTAAACAGTCACAGCTAAGGGAATCAAGAATAACTCATAGAGTCTATACTATAATCTAAAGGATTTCATTTCTACATCCTCATTCCATACACAATGTTGATGATATCTTGATCTGAGGTCTATCTTCAAGAACACACTGTCTTCCTTTAATTGATCTAAGAGATCCTCAATCCTTTATAGTGGATACTTGTTCTTCATGGTCACCTAGTTCAGGAACCGGAAGTCCAAACACAACCTCAACCTCCCATATTCCTTCTTGGAAAAAAACATGGGATGACCACAGTTAAATGTTGGGTCTCAAAAAGTTATTCTCTTGAAAACACTCCAAATGTACCCTTTAATCACTAAACACCACAAGAAATATCCGATGTGTTGATGTGGATATTGGTGTTGTCCTAGGGTACATATGAATGAGTAAGTCTACCTATAAGTGAGGAGGTAACCCCAGAAAATACTTTGGAAAATTTTCTTCATACTCATCCACCACTATAGAAAAGTGAGGAGTCCTCTCGTCCACCTCATTGAGGGTGAGGCTATCAAACTGGTGAGTGATATGCCACACCATTCTCTAAAAAATTCATTCATGTGATACAAGAACTCCCATCTCACTGGTTAAGGAAAACCAGTTCTGATCCTCATGGAAACACTACACTCTGGGCATAAGATAGTCGATATGAGCATGAATTGTGGATAACCAGTCCATACCCAGGATGAAATTGTAAGGCCTATACACATCTACTAGAAGATCACATCCATTGATATCACCTCCAAGATTAATCTCACACTACCAAAACCATTCTGTAATCATTGAATACCCTCTCATAAGAGTCTCTAATCATAAGGATTGAGCCAAAAGCTCCAACAGAATCTCTATGCTCTGAACAAATTACATTGCAAGGAAAGTGTGACTAGCACCTCTGTCTATAATAACAATATATAAGGTGGAGAAGACAAATATCATTCCTATAATAATCTATGGATCACTATGGTCATATGCCTTCATCACATGATGTTTTCCCCACCCTTGTCCACCTACTCTTGGAGCTTGTGGTGTACCACCTGGGGATGGTGGGGGTGGCACCTTAAACCTCCGCCCACAACAGGATGCTCTGCCCGCTCCCCTTCCACATCTGCCTCCTTACAGACTACCCTTCTCGACCCTCTTCCTTTGCTCAATGGTCCCTTGATAGTCTTCTGATCATGTGCAAGGAGAGTCAGGTAGTCACGTTCCATGTGTCCCTGCCTGCCATATGAGTAGCACACCCTAGTCATCTGATAACTCCCATTGTCCCGGTGGACTCATACAACTAACCCGTTGTCCTAGGGTTATCCTCTAAAAATACTGAACTATTTGGTTCTCTATGTCAACATATTTCTATCCACTTATAATGACTCCACCATCTGATTTCTACTGGAAACTCTTGTTGTTGGTGCCTGCTCGGCAATGAAACTCCCAATAAGAATGGCTCACTCTAGCACCCCAGCCTGAGTAGGGATGCTAATTGATTCCATGGAAGCCCTAATCTATCATCGTATTCCCTACACAAAATCACAATCCCATAAAAATTGGTTTCATATTATATCTTTAGAGTTTCAATAAATCTCAGTGAATCTTGTTGATTACTCTGCTACTGTCATGCCACACTGTTGTAGGTGCAATAGCACCTATATGCGCACTGCACTCAACGTTGCTGGGAAGGACTCCCCCAGGAAGAGGTGCTCAATTTTTTCCAAGAAAGGGTCACCTCATCATTTATATGTATTGCCAAGATCTACCATCTCTCTGGAGATCCCTGCAGAAGGATCACGACTAAGAACTCCATCAGGTTGAGAGGTATCCTCACTAGACATAGGACTCGTGAAACTACCTCAAGCCAATCCTCATCAACCTAGGGGTTAGTATCACAACTGAACCAGGGAGTTATATACCTATGGAACTCATATAAGTCATTGATCATAATCATATCCTCTACTGGTAATGCTGGTAAGAACAGATAATCCGCGGGAGGTGGGAACATTGCTGCACAACCTTTTGGGGCCATCTCCAACACCATCCCCTGAATAGACGCCTCATAAATGTGTGTACCATCCTCATGGTAATGTGCTGGAATCCGGGAACATAGTATGTAATGATTCATCCTAAAGTAGATCATGATGAAACAGTGTCAATGGATTATACCTGGTGAGATGACTCTGACTAAAAATACATGAGAACACTTTAAATTTTTATATGATACATGAAACCAGTGTTTTTATTAACTTAGTTGAAAAGAAAAAATCAGGGTCCTGGTATAAAGATATGTCAGTCGCTATACCAACAATATACTCCCCGAGTATGAAGGTCAATGTCGAAACATTCAACAATATTTCCCCCAAAAAAATTACAGACTCCCAGTCTATGATGTAGAACAGACCAACTATGATTCCAATTTTCATGAACAATCCCCTGGAGCCCTTGTCGTGACTACCCCAATCCTGCCTCCCATGGTCCATGGGATGACTACTAGTTCCAGAGGAATTAACCTAAAATTGAGAGTAATTTTCTATGAACATATACACAACCACACTCAGATCCATATCCCACAATACTGAAAATGAATATGAGTATTCCACTAAGACATCCACATAGAGTATAACAGTACAAGTTGAGAGAAAATGGGCTGAAATACAAGCCCCACAAATACAAGTGGAAAACAAGAAAGTTCAAAGGTACCTAAAAATCAATTCACTAAAAACCATAACATAAGGATAAGTTTTGATTGACTACTATATTCTATAAGAGTATGCCTCGCATGTCTGATCTCACTGGGAATAACCTTGTCTTAGGCCGCCAAGGTCTCCATCAAAGCGTCAATCATTTGTACAGTATAAGACACATGTGGGTGAAGCCTGAATTGGGGTGAGTAACCTAATACTCTGTAGGGACCCCAATCTACAAAGTAATAGTACACACGAAGCAATGGACAACTCACACATTTATAATCTAATGGAATTAAAGATAGACTAAAAGTCATCCTTCTTAACACCTTGTACTATAGATGCACTCATGCCTAATGAGTGATTAGGGCTACTAGATCTTCTATTACCACTATTAACATGGGCCAACTAGATCACTTAGTCCCACCCTTCCCTTGGGCCATCTGAATCACTTAGACCCACTCTTCTTTTAGGCCAGCTTGATCACTTAGACATGCTCATCCCTTGGGCCAATTGGATAACCGAGACCCACTCCTCTCATGGTCAATATTGATCACGTATACCCTATCCTATCATGGTTAGGCTAGATCACTTAGAACTTATCATCATAGTATTCATCATACATCCAAACACAGGATTCTCATACGCAGAACTCTAGATTCTGGGAGAATCTACACGTCAATACATATGTTTCATCTAAACTTCCACTAAAATTTAAGTAGTTTATACCAATGGTACAACCTCATGGTGAGGGTCCCAATTCTATAAAATTCTCATCAATCATATGTATATTTTTGAATTAATGTACATTTCACTAAAAAGGGACCAATTGGGTCTAGGTCTGGTCCAGTATGGACCAACAAGGCTATGGGCTGGGCCTACTATGGTGGCCCACCTTAGATCATTCGGATGCGGTAGTAGTCTCCACATCCTCCCATAGTCATTATAGTGCTTTCATCGTGTGACCGCCTCATGGTTCTCCATGAGACTCTCTTTCCATAAGTCGTGGCTCGGTGTCGTGTCTGCCGAAGCCTAGCCACCAGTAGTTTATGGCAGCCCAATCACCACCCCATAATAGTTCCCATAGGGTTATCCAACGTTGCGGCACACCAGCATCAAAATTTCTGGTTCCTGATGGCCTCATCCTCCTCCACCCAACACGGTGCCCTGCTGGAACCATCATCCCACTCTATAGAAGCCCAATGGTTGATACCTCTTCTGCTGCAGCATGCCGCTGGTGCGGAATGCCTCTCTCATGTGGCCCATGCCAAATTATGCCTCCAACGCTGGCCCTGTGAGATTTTAGTCCCATGTCGTCGCGGCCTCCTACCATGGTATATGTCCTCTTCTGTTGTGATCTGCCACCATATTGAAGTCATTGTGTTTTTTCGGTGACAGAGATTGGAGGAATAAAGAATGGGGGAGGAGGAGGTTCACATGAATACCCAAGGTGGATGGATCGGGCCATGTTTTTCTCATCCATGATCTTTCCACAAAAAATTTTTATGGGTGGCTAAATGAAGATTTAAATCAAAAAATGGATCCAACATGGATCCATTTTCTCGATGGTTAACTCAAAATCAAACCCATATCACATGAACTGATTCCTAGTGGTTAAAACCATTGGTGGGTTAATCTATAATTGATACTTTAGAAAGACGGAATGGGAATTAAATTCACATAGAATAAACCCCTACCTAGAGAACATGTTTGATTGGATGAAGGTTTTGTCGCTGATGGTTATTTATCCAAAAAATTACATGATCCGTCATCATGGGTGAGATCTCTCGATGAAGAGGGAGTGTGCTCAAAGTTTTTTGTGATCTTCGTTAATCAATGGTGATCCACTAGAGATTCAGAGTTATTTTCTATATCTAGATCTGATCTTTAATTCTTGTCATCCCATTAAATGGGGAAATGTGTTGCAACGCACCTTTTACACTAAGTCAACGTCATTATGCTATTTCATTTATAAAATAGTGTTTTTGTTACATTGTGTTTAAACTTCATTATGCGAATTCATTTAGGGAATGAATACGTCATCACATAATTGAATTGTAGTGAAACAATATAAAACAAAATAAACTTTTTATTTTTTTTAAACGTCTAAAAATCGCCTTTTTTCTATGACCCGTACTAATCGATGCTAGGCCCATTCATAGGTAATGTTTTAATTATTGACATATTGGTTCCCTAAGATTTCTAATCTGGGAACCAATTTAGAGGTTTCCAATAATGCACACCTCCACCATTTTAAGTGTCTTAAAAAAATTCAAATGTTTATTTTGGGCACGCTGGGCGTCATAATCAAATGTCGTATGAGTGTCTAGTCTTGAAATAATCCCATATAATATAAAACAATAAAATGATTTTTGGGATATTAAAATGGGTTATGTTTTGGATAATGTTGTTTCTATTGGTGTTCTGGACATTCTAGTTGATGTATCAAAAGTTGATATTGTTAATGGTACCATTCAAGATGCTAAAAAGGTAGATAAGGAAGATTCAAAGGACCTCAAGGATTCTTCAAACACGGAGGAAGTTCTTAATGTGTTTTTTAACACTGGGAGATAGGTATCATAGAATAATGAACCAATTAAATCAAATAGGTCATGTCCGATGATAGATTTTTCAACTATTAAACTAGGTAATCACTTGGAGGGATTCGATAATGAAGGCCATATTTAGGAGGTAGATCAGGAAGTGAACATCAATGAGGAGAAGGTTATACTAAGGGTTGAGTTTGTAGATGAGTCACCTAGTCCATTATCAGGACATAGTGAACAATAATTTCATGATAGAGACCTCTATAGTCCGAGGAGGTGGAAGGGTCAACGAGATAGTAAGAAATGATGAATGGAATACTCCAATATACCATTACTTATTAAGACATGAACTGCTAAAAATCCCAAATTCATGGTGGTAGCAGGTGTCCTCAAAATTAATGGAAATTCTATTTGAGCAGCGGCTTTGCACTATGGGAAAATTTCTCTTAACTATGTCTTGTAGGAGACAATCATGGAAATTTTGAAACCAATGGAGTTACTCATGTATTCCGGATAAAAAATGGAAGAGGAATTCCTTGTGACAAAAGACTCATTAGAATACATTGATATGATGATGGAAAAGACCATTGTGGTGGATACTAATAGTGAAAAGAGTGTCTGGATCAATGAGAAGAATATTATCTCTGTGTGAGGCTTCAATTAAAGGTAAATCAACTAGGATGAGTACATGAAAATGTGCAACAAGTTGTCTATTTGATTCGAATACCCTATAAAGGAATATCTAGAAACATTGGTTACCTCCATCTCCTAGAAACCATTTACATATACGAATTATAATATACTCAAGTTATCATATAATAATTATGTTTTCTCCTTTAACGCAACTTTTGGGTGAAACATGGGGTTTCTCACTTTTTCCTTAAATGTTTACCTAGATAATAAAAATTTAATTTTCAATCACATCATAAATATGGTAGACAGTTCATACACATGGGCAACACATTCATTTACCATTAGATTAAAATTAAATATTTTATTGTTTTATAATTAAAAATAAATCATCTTAATATAGTTAATATATTCATTTCAATGAATTACGATTGGTATTGAACATTTTAGGATAATTTAGTTGAAAGAAACATGAAAATGGTTGATAAAAATATATACCTTTTCCTTGGATAATCTCTTTTGTAAAAAAATAATAGGTTCTTTGATGGGTATATTTGGAAAATAAGTACCTATAGGACATGTTTAATAATATTGGAAAGGTATTTCTGTAGATATTTGTTGAGATAAGATGCTCAGTTGGTGTGGATTTGTGAGAAGAGGAGGTTCCCCTTTCTATGTGAGGGTAGTGTCACCCTTGCAAATACCCTGACCATTAAAATTATATAAAGACACATTCTTGGGTAAGTTGAAAAAAAATTAATAAGATGATAATATATTATAATTAACGGTTCGTGTACACTTATCCAATCATATTTTGAAAAAATTTAGAGATATTTTATTTATTTTCTCTTGGTTTAACATCCTTATTAACCCATTATAACCTTTCTATGGTTATAAGATTTTTACCATATAAATAGTTAATTATGAATAAAAAATAATATTACTCTTATAAAATGATCATAAAATTTAGATTAAAATATTGAATATATTATTGTAGATATAATTCCATGAGTTGGTCACGATGAATTTCAAAATTAGTGGGAAAACCCTATAAAAATAGTTTTTAAAATTTAACATTTTAAGTATAAAAATAAATTAATTCACATTTCATTCCTTATAAAAACTGTTAGATGAATGTTAAGAGTGTTTATTAACTATATTATCCAATCATTTAAATAAAATTATTCACCCATATTTGTTAATTTAATTTATGAACATAAAAACACATTCCTTGTACGAAAAATAGTGTTCTGGGAAAAAAGTTAAAATCAAATGATTTTATCTAAATTTCATAGAATTTTATAAACATTTTAAGAATTTACACATATTTTTATACTTTAATAATCAATAATTATCTCTGTTATTAATAAAAATAAAAATAAAAAATAAATTTAATTTTTAAATAAAAAATAAAAAAATAAAAAGAATTTTTTAAAATAATACAAGTTCATCGAACCAAGAATTACAATACCAAAATTAATTATCATTTATAAACTACTTAATAAGTGAAATTATTTTATTTTATTAAATTAATTATATAAATTTCATTTAACTATCTACAAATTTAATATTTTATATAATGCATCATTCACTGAAATTTGGTGTTGTGTTTATCACAAGCTATCATATGCATCAAATTTATTAATGAGAAATCTATTATAAAAACATGTGTTGTTTCTTTATTGACCCTTAAATCACTTTTTCTCACTAAAGTTGGTTACTAAAAGGAAAACATGTGGAATTTTTTGTCTCATTATATCCATAGGGTCCCACATACCTTCCCTAAATTTATATTATCACCATAAAACCTTTCATAGGTGAGTGGTCTTCTTCTGTGCAATATTATTGTTATGATCCATGTTTTATATGGGATATTACTCATATGAATGATCATGTTTTAGTGGTTTGACCCCAAAGTTATGAATGTGAAGGATATGTTATATACATCATAAATATATAAACACGAAACACATCAGGATATTGGGGGAGGATATGTGATGTTCTAATATATAAGATATCATCCAAACATGATCAATATTATAAAAGGGAGTGATATCTCTAGGGATCAGTTTCCCTATAATTCCAAATTAGATAACCGTTTTCCAATGATATATCCATGAGAAAAAATTCCCTCCCTCATCAAACTCACTATATAATCGACATTTATCAAAAAAACTATTCTATTTTCTATAAGATCCACTAATGTGAAATTGAATATCTTCAAATTTGACTTATATTTCACTATAAAGCACATTTCCTAATAGATTTTATTTTCCAACATCATCTTCGCTTGTTGATAATTATTCAAATCCATCCATTGAGTGCTTTATAAGGATTTGTATGAAATTTGGAGAGATATTTATTATTATAGGAAATTTCAAATAGATGAAGGGGTTCATCCCAACCTTATTTTAAATATATTGAAAAATATCTTATCATATATTCTTTGGTTTTTATTTTTCTCTCAAACAGATTATGTTTTTAAAGATGAAAATTACTACTAATGTTAGAATTTTTCTTTTAATCCTATTAATGACTTATCCAAAATGTTGAGGTAAAACTCAAACATTACCAGATAAAACTAAGATTGGTAAACCATGAAACCTTATCACATTCTTAGTCTTTATTATTTAATATTTTTCAAGAGATGAATGTTTATTGATAGAAATGAAACATAGTTACTTTATAAGGTGGTAGAATATAACCCAAATGGTGGTACGACCATTAGATTTCATAGAGCATTCTATAATAACTCCCTGGTGATTTTTTTATACTCTAGTATAGGTATGATTAATTATTTCATCCCCCCATATGAATTTTGAAACTTTTTATTAACATGTTGACAAACCAAGCATCGAGATACATAATCCTCAATATCCTTCATCTTTGTTTCCCAAAAAAATGATATTTTTTATATACATAAATCATTGTTTTACCATTTTGGATAGAGAATAAAGATCAATGTTCGTTATCAAATAGTTGTTTTATCTCTTCTAGTATTAACAAGACACAGTATGGGTACTTAATCTTGATCATTCCATCAATATCATAGTTATACTTTGGAATTTTCAATACCATAATTTTAGATCCCCATCCTCCTATAAATATTTTATATTTAAAAATATATATGATAGAAAATTGTTCTGGTCACGATATTTTTTATCTCTTTTTATCTTGATTTCAAGACCGATCTTATTCTAATTTTTAAATGTTATATCTTTTTCAATCCGCATTATAGAAAAGATACAATGGTTATTTTGAATCAAATCATCAAAAAACGTGTCCTCCCTATCATTTTGGTAATGTATTATCTATTCATAATTATTAATAAACTCTTACCATAACCATGGTTATATAATTCAATCTTTCTCTTTGAGAATATGCATCATTATTTTATTATAATTATATATATCACACAGTTTAACATAAATATAAGGTCTTAGTAATTCACTCTTTCCTTTTGAATATGTACAATCACCATGAAATTCATCATGAAAACACATTCCAACCCGTTATTTAATTCATCACTATAAAGCACAAACCCTTCTCCGCTTTAGGTAAGTGTTACCATTGGTGTATTATTCAACATTCTACATGGTTCCTTATAATTCTCTTCATGTTCATTAGTCTAATTGATCATACCATTTCCACATTGTTAGTAGATTTTATTTCTATGACAAATTTCTTATAAATTGTCTATTGCATCTAGTCCAAGAAAATAAAATTATGGATCTCAGTCATTATGGTTAGTCCAGGACAATATTTAGTAACTTCCATATTATAATGACCCACTAGTATTCCCACATGTATAATTATATAAAAATTTATTTTTTCTGTAACCAGAATTCACACTTACTAAATTTATCATATAGATTATACATTCTTATTGACTTCGACTAAATCCTCAAATGATATTAATCCTCTTACTTTTAATTTAAATATAAAATGAAATATTCTAAAATGACTAAAAAATTATATAGGCAATACCTAATATTAAATTCAATATATCAATGAAAATATAATTAAAATTTGTGATTAAAAATTTAATCAATATAAATTCGAAGTGTTCATACCTTATATAGAAGTGTGACATGGGTATTTCCTTTCTTTCTACCCTTAACTGATGATATCCAAATCAATGATCTATACTTAAAAAGAATATATCTTATAACTATTGATCTTACAAGTCATAAATATAGGGAATATGATATTTATTCATGATCATTATCATATTATCTTCATAATTATTAATGAAAATATGCATTAAACAAAAGTTAAGTTTGATAAATAAATATCTTCACTCCCAACTAAAGCACTTTGTCAAATTAATCCCTTATCATAATTATACTAGTATTTCTTCTTTGAATATTGAAACTTAATCAAAGTCATTCTATAACAAGTATTTCATATAGGGGTATCTCTATGAATGAGTTCTACTGAAAACTCAACATCATCATTTATCGGAATATTATGAAACTATATAACAAAAAAATCTTCATATTCATAAAAAATGCATGTATTTAATTTTAATCTTCTCCCCAACCATTTGATATATATTCCCCTCGTGGATTTTTATTAAGACCTATATAATAAATTTAATTTATATAGGATTTTCATATTCATCCAAAAAATTATAGATGATCATAGCTGGATTTTGAATATAAAATATAAATTCCATTCCTAAAAATGTATTATGATATATATATATATATATCATATAAATTACCAAAAAATATATATAACAACTAAATGAAGAATAACAATATTTTTATGAAGAACATTCCCAAAAAATCAATCAATGATGAGCTATATACATAAGATTTGATCACCACACCCTTACAATTTTTCACTGATAATTTAATAACTAATCATTAAAGAGTTGATTTTATAAACATAGATAATTTATTAAATATAAAATATTTTGAAGATCCAAAATAAAATTAGAAATTTGAAGGTACAGAGTTAGTGATATATGAACCATTCACCACACCATTCCTATGATACACTTTAGTGGTTGTGATCACATGAGCTTTCAAATTTTTTCTTGGCTTAAGTGGTTTCGATGCATATTTTTTTGTTAACCCTTGAATTAATGCATTGCTATAAATAATTACCATACACATTGAAGTTGAATAATTATAATGTTTTTATTATATCTGGTTGATCATTCACTCTATTCATTTGATTTACGAACCAATTCATGTCTCTTTGGTAATCATTTACCTTATTGACTTGTTTCGATAGTTTGAACATTTACCAAACACTTATATCAATTTACCATATGATTGTGTACACAATTTTTAATTGAAGGAATATTATTTTTTATCCAATAATTATATTATTATAATTTCATTAAAATCCATCTTCCACTTCTTGTACATATAACCAAGACAATAATTCAAGTCTCTAATTTTCATTTCTCCCTTGTGAGTAGAACGAATGATTTCTTCATTGGAAATAATTTCATTAATGGATAATTCTTCATTTTATTTTTTTTAAGAGAATAAAGAAAAGATAAAATTTTCATTCCAAATTTATGATCAAAACAAAATTGTTCCCTATATTTCTTGTAAAACAATCCCCATAAGTACTAATGGATTCATCATCCTTCTTCTTTATCTCGAGGAATCCCCTTTAAATTATTTTATAAGTAGGTTAGAGAAATTAATTAAATAAAAATATCATATTATACTAATTCAATTCCATATATTAAATTTAGTCATCTTGCCTCATATTCTTAATAATTATTCACTACTTCTCTATGTCACATTTCAACATTAATCAAAAAAGACAACATTATCATGATATGAGAGGTATAGAGTATAATAAATACTTAATGTGTAATGATATATATTTTTATAATAAGTTGATCTAATGAACCACTAAAGAAAGGATTATGTTTCCTCTTGAATGAATCAGTGGTACAATTTTCATTTTTTTGTTCATTTAGAAACTCACCATGATTTATAAAATAGGAGAATTATGTAAATATAAAAAAAACTATTTTCAACCACATGTGGTTAAGTTTACCCTGACGAATATACATATATTATCTTCCAAATACATTATTAACATGATTTCACCAAGTTCACAGAATTGAATAAAACTATAATGGAGAGTATGAGAATCAAGCATTTATAATCAAAGTGGATAATAAAATAATCATGAAAATTATCCCTAATATGTTCTAATTTATGAAAAAAAATTATCAACCTATAACAATGTTTCTTTATACTATATCACACTCAGTTCATGATAGGTTATCCTATGTATATTACCCCTATTATTTATAAATTATTATAAAAAACATACTAAACCATTCTCTAATACAAACGAAGGTGACAAAAGAATAACATATATACTTATTTTATCATTTTCAGAAATATTTAATAATTTTCATAATAATAATTGTTTTAGAAAATTAATGGTTTATTTTCATTGATTAATATGTACATAATAAACATATTTCATGATATATATTCAATATATCCCAAAAAATTTATATAAAATACTAGGTTTACCTGATATATCCAATATAAAAGGATTATTCAAAACATGGAGAAATAAAAACATAAGAAAGGTTGATCTTTGATTCTTAATAAGGGTAAACATGGAGGATGCTAAGCAATGATCGTTTAAGAGAATATTATAATTATAAGGTTTTGGGGGAATGATCCTAAATTATTAAATTCATACTCATTACTACATAGATCATAAATGGTTTTTAGTGGTATAAAACATTGTCATAATAGAATACATGAGTCAAAATATTTTAGATTCATTAAGAATCTATCATGATCTATGATAGAATATCCTAATAATAAGACTTTATTTTATGGAATGAAATTATATACTAAACATAAACATAGAAATAATAAATCAAGGATTACCACTATGACATTCACCACATTGTATTCCTTGGATAACCACCTATGTACCTTCTTAGTGGTGGGATAACCACCTATTTACCCTTTATGATTGAGATAACCTCCCATGTACCCTTGGGCTTGGGATAAACACATGTGTAACCTTTCAAGATTATAATATATAAAACATTAAAAAACTTTTTTGGGAAATCATCATTTAGTGAGGCGGTTAAGGAAAAATTGGAAATCATCATTTGCTGAGGCGACATTTCATTGTACACATAAATATTATGTCTGTTTTCAATTACAAGGATGTGTGCGTATGTTTAGTTAGAATCCATAGAATAAAAACATCCTAGTATATGGAATATACTAGTGATATTATACTACCATGTAATAAAGATATTGGAGTGGGTGTACACAGAAAATAAAAGAAATGATCTTGAATGTAGTTGTTACCTCTTAACTGGGTACTTCTTTTGGTTTGTGACAAAAGGCTTCTATGGATTTATCTATACACAATTATAGCATTTTAAGAGTGAGGTATATGTTTTTGGAATTTTATTTGGGATATAAATATATAAACATATTTTCTTGAGAGGTGTGAAGAAGTGCAAGAGGCGGTGGCCTTTTATATGGAAGGAAATGGACTCCCTTGAAATTTTGGAAAAAAGAGATACGTGTACACAAGTTCTTACATATAAAAAAGTCACACAAAACCAAAATAAATATATAAATGAATGTTTATGTCCGATATATGGCCATAAATCGGATATTTTGCAACTATCTAGTTAGTTCTGAATCTTAAATTTAAGGATTAGTCCTAAGTTAAGCGTAATTTTACCTTATTTGATGTAATTAATTTTAATTACTTCCACAAATATTTTTCGTCAAAAATTTTTTTGAACACTTACAAAATTATAAATTATTTTTACTAAAAATAGGTATTAAATATTTCTTAATTATAATCAATGAAGTGGAAATTTTTAATTTAAAATTAATCCTGCTGACAAGACGACATTTCTTGTTTTTAAAGTAAAAATGGTCAAATGTTTACTTAGTTTTTATAAACAATTTCAATGTGAAATTGGTTATAATGACTTCAATTGGTTTAATTTATAAAAATATTATCTAATTATACATTTAAAACAATTAAACATATATTTTATTCTTGTAAATAAAGTATATGAAAAAAAAAATTCAATTATAATTTAGTATTTTATCTATTCATTAAAAAGTTAAACTTCATACAAAAATAACACAAATTTATCCGAACCAAAGTTTATTATATTTAATTAAAATATTAAGTTTATATTTAAATAATAAATCTATAAAAATTAAAAAAAATGATTTGAAATGGTTTCTCCATTAAAAGGCGAAAAAACTACATTTATAAAACTATAGGTTTTTAAGAATAAAATTTGGTTTATTCATATGTTATTTCTATAAAATGTTTTGAATGAATATCAAAAAATTGATTGAATATATAACATATATATTACATTAATATTCATAAATAGTTGTAATTTATTTGATTTATTTGGGTAAAATATTTTTGTTTCATTAAAAATATTAATATTCTCCTTAATATTTAATCATTTTTCGTATTCATTTATAATTAATTGGTGACCAATAAATTCATATTATATTTTTTATCCATATATTTTAAAAAATTAGATAACACTATTCATAACTTCTAATATAATTACAAGTTTGTGTTTTATTATATGAAATAATAATATTTTAATAATATATATTATTTTTTGTAAAACTCTCTATTGTGTGTTGTACAAGCCATCGATTAGAGTCATTTTTGTGAGTAAGTTATCCTCGGTGTTATGTGAAAATAAATTTAAATGTTATGTTTCATGTATTGAATGATTATATTTTTTTGGGTATAAAATAAGCCAAACATTGTGATTTAATTTAAGATAAAATATTTTCATTGTTTAGTGAAATAGAAAATAAAAAAAAGATTAAATTAATTAGAAAAATAATAATTTAAAAAATCTAGGGGTGTTACATTTTACCCGCATTAAAAATACGTTATCCCATGAAATTTATTTGGTCTATCAAATTTAAATACTTGAAATTTCCATTCATAGAAACCCACATCGTATAAATGAATATTAAAGCCTCCCTTAAAAAGGGAATGTTGGAACCATAATGGTTACCCAAAGTATCATATAACTAGTTTTGCACATTGGTTAACATAGGTGGGAAGTAAAAACATGGACATGGAAAATAAATCTAACCATCATTTTTATATGGAGATTGATTGATAACAAAGTCTTGATAATGTTAACAATTACAAATCCCTATATATGTGATGACCTAAGGTACATTTGATTCATCAGAAAGGAAAGTACTTTTAATTTTTTGGTCATCAATAACCTGTTTTCCCAAATTAAAATAATTTTTGTTAAAAGATAAACTTTCTTGATTTTAGTACAATTTCTCCCCATAGTATTTTTTGATCCACTATATCTCTTTCTCTAAAAACAATGGTGGATTTTTCATTATTGAAGTACTAACAGATCATGAGACTTATGATATGTCATCTAATCAATGATCATCAACATAATGTAGTTTTACTTGGCTATCCAAAATGTATAAATCTTCACACGGATATATGACACTTTAATATTAATGACTTCATATAAATATTAACTTAAACATTCCATAAATTGTAAATATTTTAACACTTTCAAAATATAATCCATGCTTTATTCCTCGAATATTATCTTATCTAAACCAAAATAAAATTATTAGAAACATGGGTCATCATTGTACTAGTTATATAACAAATATAATTTTACTATACAATAATACATGTAGGGAACGATAATAATAAGAAATCTCACTAAAGGATGAAGAATATGACTAAAATAGGGATTAATCATACAAAATCAAACATAAAATTCCTAACTAAGGAGGAAAGGATAAGTAATTATTAATTACCTTTGTTCACAACATCTATCATGAACATAAAATGATTCCCTTTTTCATTTTCCTTTAGATTTTGTTTGTTTCGTTTCATTCACATTAGTCCTTGTATTGGGGAACTTGTTAGTATAATGGGAAAAATCCATGCAATTGAAACGCTGAGGTGTGGTAGGTTCATTCTGTGGGGATTTCTCATTGTTTCCACCTCTACCTAACTTTCTCCCATAAAATCCAAATTCATCCACTCGATGACCTTATATTTTATAGATAATATGTTTTTTATTCCACTTAAGGAGATACCATCCTTGTTAATACAAATAATTTTTTCCTAAGGGATGTCTCATTTTCATTTCTCTTTGTTTTTTGGATTTTTCATTGAACACTGTCTTCTTTTTATTGTAAGAACCATGATATTGATACACAACTAGAATCTCCATTTCCACATTTATATCACTTATAACCACTTATTCATATCTAATAAAATCTCTTATAGCTAAGGAATTTCCAATAATAGGTTTCATACCACCAAAGAATGGATTAATTTTTTATTAAATTTTAATGATAATACCTAATGAGTACTTCTCAAGCCTTGTAAAATTTTATTCATAAGTACAAACATATTCATCTTCCATCTAATTCTGCTCTATAATTTTTTTTTTCATATTCATAGGAATAATTAGAGAAAATTACTTATTATAAATTATATTTTTGTATTATTCCCAATCTGTTGAATCAATTTTATCTTGCTGCCTCTTCTTCTTGGTTAGATTATAGTACTGATCCACATCACCATTTAACTGATAAACATCCAGATTTACATTATCATGTTCCAAACATTGGATAATTGAAAATATATTTTCAACGGTACTCATCCATTGTGCAGTAGCAAGTGGATAAGGATACCCGCTAAAAGAAGATAAATATTTCCTCATGAATGAATAAACATAATTTTGTTCCCTCCTTTTTTCATTTGAGAATTCATCATTGTTTATATCTTGAGAAATTTGGTTGTGTATAGCTACGATACTTTTTATTCCCTCTAAAATTGAATTTGTTTGCTCAGGAGGACAATCACTACATTTCCCATTGCATTCAATATTAACTTGGTTCTTTCAGTTACTATCCATTGACTAAAACCAAAATTATAGAGTGTGAAACATTTATCATATTGAAAAACAAAATAATCATTAAAAACACTTATATGAAATCTAAACTATAACTCCATTCATTAACTATGAATCCTTAGTTTTATCATATGTTCTTGCCAAAAAAAATATATTTAAATCCTTCATGATGGTTTGAGAAGGGATTTTTAATTCCCAAAGCCTATCCCACAAGAGTCTCATACCTATTGGGTAGCATGTCATGTTGTCAAGAAGTAAATTACCTCAGGTCAGTCATGGGAAGTCTTTTAAGATTTTTTACCCATATGTAAATTTGTTCTTGAGCCACATCCACTATTAGTATCCTCAAAGGGATTTATTTCTATTAAACATCTTATTATATACTTTAAGAAAATTCTAGGATATTTTCATAAATGTTAACCCATATTTATACTTTTACATAGAGACACACCTAGAAATATACATATGAATATACTGAGGGATATCACTGAAGATTTATAATTCTAGTTTTTAATGGTTGAAAATACAATTCATTTTAAACTAACTATAGTGACCCAATATATACATACACAGACATTACATAATTTTAGATGAATAATCAGTACATTACAAAAATACATTAGAGGGGACCATAATAGTTTAGTGTATTTGAAAACATGGAAACAAAATAATTTATCCTGGTGAATGATATATAACATCTCCCATAAATATCTCCATCGTTATTAATTACTCCTAAAATGTTTCTTTATTTCTTAGGGAAATTAAACATATGGAATGGGTGAGCTCAAATGTTTATTAAGGGTAAATAAACGAAATGTGTAAGCATAAAATGAAAAATAGGCTATGGAATGTAAACATAAAATTTTAAGATCCTACACTCCATATAAATGATATTAACAAAGATTTGGTTAATCAACCATGTAGCGTATTTAGGATTAGGATTCCCACCTAGGAACCCTCTTGTTCTGGCTTGGTATGTCCTCTTATGTACCCTATTCTTTCGAGCATGGGATGTCCTCTCGTGTACTATCTTGTTTCGGGTGTGGGATGTCCTTCCATGTAACCTCTTGTTTCAGGTGTGGGATGTCCTCTCATTTACCATCTTGTTTTAGGCTTCGGATGTCCTCTTCTATACCCTCTCGTTTCAATCATGGAATGTACTCCCATATACCGTCTTTTTTGGGGTTTCATATTTCCTCCCATGTACCCTTTTAGCTTATAAATCATGTATCATTACCCAATGAATTAGAGGGATATATAGGTCCCACCATTCACATATTGAAATCATACATGAATTCCCACAGAAGATACATCATATTATAACCCATGAAAATATATTAGTTTCATAAACATCAAATCATAACACATTAACTGAAATGGGTATCATTAACATTTCATCACATCCAAACCTTTGGAAATGACATAGGTTTTATAATCACACTATCAAACCATAACATATGAAATGAATCAGGTTTCAAAATCATATAACTCATGGAATAAAAAATGGTTTCTTAAAAATCATGGCATCTAAGAATAAACCATTCATATAAATTATATAAATTTAACTATTATATCATTTCCTAGAAATTAATGAGTAACATTAGTAGATGTCGTCTTAGATGGAAAATAATTTTCAAATATGTTTCAAAAAAAATCACCATAAAAATATCCTTCCTTTTTGTTGAATTTTTTTTAAAAAATATATATACTTTTGATAACTATTTACTATTAAAATACTTTGAAAACATAGATATAATCATTGAAGTCATTTTGAAAACATCTTTCCTTGAAAACTTATTAAATTAACTAGAAAAAAATTTCAAATCCAATTTCCTTGAAATCATATAATATAATATTTAAAATATTTTAAAAAAAATTCTTTGAAAACAATTTAAGGTCACAAAAAAAACATTTTAAATCCATTTCATTAAAGATAAATTGAAAACATACAATGATAGATTGAATATGTTCTAAAATCCATTTCACTAAAAATAAAATTTTGAAATTATAAAGGAAGATTTATAAACCATAAAACATTTTTAAAATCTAATACCTTCAAAATTATCTTCAAATATAATATTAATAAATTTTTTAAAACATTGTTTTGGAAATAAAATATATTTTAAAAATGAAGACAAATATACAATCATATTTTTCATAAAAAAATATTTTCTTAATTATCTTAAGTACCATGGTGTGTAAAAATGGGAAAAATACAAGGAGATAAGAGTAATAAAAATATTATAATATAACTCATGATTTTTATTGGTATATGGATCATAATATTTCATCAATGGAATCATAATTGTAGAAACTCTTGATAATTGATTAGATTGTTTCAATAAATATCATATCATTTAGTAACTTTGAATAACACACCTAATGTATGAAAATGAAATTACATGAATCTTTAATTATCATTAATTGAATTATAAGCATTATATAACATGTAAAATATATTATATACACTATATATAAAAATTTATGTGCATAGTAGGGAAAGTGTCCCAAAGAAGGAAAATTTTGATGAAGTTACATGACCTATTGGTTACTTTTCAAACATAAATCTCATTAGAGAAACACAAAACATTGGATATGAAAAAAACTATAAATTTAATTATAATAATCATAAAATATATCAATTTTCTGTATAAACACCACTCAAAATGTATGGTCGGTGAATAAATCATGTATCTCATAGAAATAAAAAGTAAGATGAGATCCCCTTAACATGTGTCTTGAATCTCAGTCTACTCATTCAAAAAAAATTATACTAAATATATAATTATTATATACCATATAATTAACACTATTATTATATATAATTTAGTATATTTATTATTATGAATTTATATTACCAACTTCTTAACAATTTCATGTTAAAGTTACACTTCGGTTAATATTCTCATTGTATTTATCATGTGTCTTAATTTGTAATATCATTTGTCTTTATACATATATCATTATTTCAATCATGTAAACCATTATATAAATATCAATTATATTAATTATATATTTTTTATAATAATATATATAATGTATAAGTATGAAATGGAAAACACCGTGCTTGGAGACGGTAAGCCATATGTACGCATGAATATTATTTCTATTTCTTATTGTTGTATTGAAAGAAAAACATTACATTACATGTATATATATATAATTATTAAAATAGAATTATTGTATCTTATGTATCTTATATGTTCACTAAACCCATACTTAATACATTTCATGTAGCTTTTGAATGAGTAACATCACTTTGAGGGGGCAGTAATCAACACTTCCTCAAACAAAATTATCGTATTTACACCAAATGTAATGTAATAGGACATGTGTTGTAAAATGAATAAATACGTTTAAATAAATAATAAATATAATATATTACATATACAAATATACTTTCCATCATATTATCCACCATGATAGGATTTAATATAAAAATGAACAATCATCATGTAGTGATGCAGTAGTTCCCCATACACATAAACAGTTTGTTTGTTACCCATTAGATGGATGTGTGTGTAATTTTAGGTGAAACCCATTGAATAAGAATCATAGTATATTTAATATTCTGGTGTTTTTATAAAATAATGGAATAAATAGTGTGGTGGGTTGGATAAAGAATATAAAATAATGTAGCTTGAGAGGATTTGTTACCTCTTAATCGGGTAACTTCTTTTGGTTTGTGTCAAAAGGATTATTTGGATATATTTCTACCCAAGCATAGTATTATAAGAGTAATTTAATGATTTTGGAAAGTTAATTGGGTAGATATTTCCTGAACCTAAATGGTTTGAGTGGTGGGATGAAGTGGGAGATGTGGTGACCATTTATAAGAATGGAAAAGGACTCGTTGGGAATTTTTTAAAACAAGTAGGCTCTACACATGTTCTTACATAATAAAATTCAAAATAACCCAACCAAAATCCATATATAAAGGTTTATGGCCGAAATAATTCCTTAACAATTCTGTTTAAAATGTTTACATGTCGTTTTGTGTTTTAAATTTAAGGATTAGTCCTTGTTTAAGTTTAATTTTACTATAATCAATGTATTTAATTTTAATTTCTTTCACAAATATGTTTTTGGTAGAAAAGTAAGTTCAACTTTTAAAAATTCATTAATTATTATGATTAAAAATATGGAATTCATTTCTCCAAATTATAATCACATAAGTGGATGAAATTAACATAAAATTAATCCAACTGATGGGATGAAACTCAGATATTTTATGTAAAAATGATCAAACATTTGTTAAAATTTTATCCCGAATTTCAATGTAAAATTGGTTCGAATGAATTAAATTGGATTAACATAAAAAAATGTTATATAATTAAATTTATAATAATATTTATAATAATATTTAAACTTATAAATATAGTAGACAAAAGGCAGTTTAGAAATAAAATGCATCATTTGTCATTATTAATTAAAAAATGAAACTTCAATAAAAAATACCAAAAATTTATCCTAACTTATTTCTATGTTTATATTTAAAATATGAAGTTTTTTTAAATATTAAATTTATTAAAGTTCCAAATTTGGTATTTTAAATGGGTTCTCCATCAAAAGGTAGTAAAACTGCATTTATAAAAATATATGTTTTTAAGAATACAATTGGTTTTGTTCAAATATTATATCTATCATGTCTATTAAATGAATATAAAAAATATTTTATTGAATATATATCCTATATATTTCAATAATATCTCTCACTAATTTTAATAAATTAAATTTATTATGGTAAAATCGTTTTGTGACCATAAAAATATTATTATTTTCATTTATAATCAATTATTATTCATATTCATTTCTAATTAATTGGTAACCTATGAATTAGTCTTATATTTTATTAAACCATAGATTCTAATAAATTATTTACCACTATTCAAAACCACTATTTTAACTTCTATGATTATCTTTAAATATTAAGTAATAATATTTTAATAATATATTTTTTTAGTATAACTCGGTCATGCATGTTTCACAAGCCATTGGGGAGTGTCATTGTTTTGTGCAAGATAATATTATTGTTATATAAAAAGAAAACTAAAATTTATGTGGCATAGAGTTCATGATTAACTTATTTTTATAGATAATAAAATCCAAAAATAGCTCTTTTAAATAAAATAAACTATATTTAGTGTTGCGTGAAATAAAAAATACAACAAAGATTAAATTAATTTAAAAAATCAAAAAAATATCAGGGTGTTATAGTGTTGGTATCCCTTACTAATTTCATTGTATTTAGTGTAACCCCTTGAAACACTAGGGAATAAGTTCTCTACCAACATATTTTCATCCCCACCCCCACACGCACACAACCACGATGGACTAGTGTGTGGGCACTCTACCCACTAAGTGGAACCCTCCAAATGTGTAGGGGTGTAGGTCCTCAACCTACTAAGTAGACCCCCTGATGCACTCTAGAAAGGTTTATATACCTACTAAGTGGCACCACTGATATATTTTGGTCAAGGTCTTCTACCTACTGAGTAGATACCCCAAAAAACATGTACATGGTCCCCATAATTCTATATTTTTCCTCTAATACTATGAGACATAGGGGTGAGGTGTGGGTCCTACACATGGTTATGTATTTAGACACATGAGATGTTGAACATTGAATACAAATCCATTGGAGATATTGGGTTACTCATCAACCATAGTTGGGATATGAGGTGAATATCCCCCTTCTCACTCATTTTTTTGTTTTATGAGATTATTTATATGATTTTGGTCTATATTTTCTGATTTCTTTGGGTCGAGTTGACTATTTTGGTATATCTATATCCCTCACATTTTGTTTTTGGGATGTCCTCCAGGATTTGTATATACTCACACAAGTATAGGATTTTTCATTACATGTCATGTATCTTGTAGATAACAGATATATTGTTGGTGATTTCGATGGATCATAGGGACACATAGGTGTATAGAATGTGTATGGTGGTTGATAGTGTAGATCATGAGGCAGGAAATCTTATATATTTTTCCATATCAATTGTTTAAAGGTTGTGATATATTTTCTATGATTGTATGTATTTTTTCCCTTATATTTCGTATTATGTTATTACATTTTTTTTATTTCCTAGAGATTATAACATGCATGTTTTTTACTTTATATGTTATTGTCTTTTTCCTTTATTCCTCTGCACAACTGTATAGAAATTTTTGAGCTTATTAATATAGGTATTTTATTAAATGAACTCCCATTTTAGTTATTCCACCTCTATTATTTTCACTAGCCCATATCATGTTTACATGGGTTTGGGGTTTTGGCCACCTTGTCTTCAACATGACATGTGGTCCCTAGTGGGTCAGGTTGTTACCGAGATATTTCAAAGGTGGAATGACCTTGAGATAGTGGTTGTTTTTTCTCATTATGAGGGTTTTTTGTGAATTTATTGAAACAATGTCAAAATTTATATAGTGATACATCCATTCCAGGAAACCAAGTATTGGTTTCCTAACCGATGTATACATACACTAGGACTCTGAATACTTTCTAGTTGACTTCAAATATCAAAACATTGGATGTAGGGAACATTCATACAAGCATTATATTGGATTTAGTGATTTTGTTGTCCTTATACATTCATATCCCCATATATACCCACTCATATAACCTTGGTCTGTCCTAATTAGATTTAGGATTCCTCTACGAATAAATTCATACATGTTATCATTTTAGGATAATAATAATAATGATAAGATGAGGAATTAGGCCTTAGTTTAGGTTCAATCACTCAAGGTAATTCCTCCAGGAGGGATGGTAGTTTCTCCCTCACCCATTGAGCTTCATATTGTTCCTGTAGATATGCCTATTGATTCATGAAGTCTTGTCACTCTATATGAGTCCCAAAGCTAGAGGCCACTGAGTTTCCACAAGGATTCAAATCCCTAGGTAGTAGAGGATTATCTTGAGTCCGTGATTTTTTTTTCAAGCTTCTATGGACCCTAAATAATAATATAGTTTCACTAGAGGCTAGTCTCATCCACATAGAAGTACGTTTCTCACAGACTTTAGTCACATAGACACATGATGGGTTAGTACACTATTGGTCATACTTCCAACAACATTTTCAATTGGATTTCTACCCCTCATGCTTATGCTCAATTTGGATTCAAGATCTTTTAGTGCATCATCATAGAGGGATTACATTTATTAAATACGCTATGAGTTTTACAAAACAAACACAGTACTACCTCAAAAAAAATTCGGATAGGTACATCTATAAATAAAAGCTCAACAACTATAGAGACATCCATGTCGGTGTGGTACCCCTATAAATTCCCACATACCATTCTCATCTTGGTAGGTTTCTCATGTATGAGACCTTCTCTAAGGAAGACACGAGCACATAGACTGGTGGCATAGGGAACACGCAGAGCACCAGGGAATCCCACATAGGGGAGATGTTATGAATGTTATGGGAGACGTCACCTGAGATTTTATTTCCAATCCCAATTTACTAAGGAGGGTAGGAATTCGTAAAATGGACAGAAAAGGGAGGGGTAACTCAATGAAAATAGATCTCCCAAGAGAGTCCACAACATCCCCCAAGGAGGTGGATCTTGTAGAGGAGAAGGTGGGGATATAGGAGGAGTGGATTTTGGGGAGGGTGATGATATGAGCTGCTTCCACCACCATGACTAGGGGGGCCTACATAAAGCTTCATGGGATAACTGATGGGGCCATTGGTCACTATATGCCATGTTGTCTTAGGGCCCAATAGTTTATGAGATGGTATGAGGTATGGTATGTGTTTATTTTTTGAATTATCTAGAACATACAAACATATGTTTGAGTCACTACATTATTTTTGTATCCATTATGTGAGATCTAGAGCTCCTCACTAACAACCCATCACAAAATCTTTTTCTAGAGGTTTCGTCTGGTTGAGATTCATTAATATTATATATCTAATTGAAGTGTGAATTTTTTATTTGTAGATTGAGTATCTGATGGGACATATTTTTCCTCAAATGAAAACATTATCATGTAATCATGGGTAAATAATGTTTTTCCATGTTCGAAGACCAAATTGACTATCACAGTAGGCATGTCAGATGCATTTGGATTAATGGAAAGAGATTGTCTTTTGTGTGGGATATATATCTCATGGATGAGTGAGTAGTTATTATGAGTAGGAATATATAAACCATTACACATATTTTAGTGATTGTATCACTTGTTTTAGTGGGATATTTTGTTATCTAGGTTCTATCATTTTGGGATGATTATTTGGATATCTTCTTTGATGAAGTTCTAGGACGTCCTTAGAGGTTGGATATGGAAATATGCAATAACATTCACCTAGGGACCACACTGTTATCTTCTACAACATATTTGATTTCCCCTTCAATGCTTAGAGAGTTGAGGGTACAGTTATAATAGATTTGAGATAATGTATTTATCATACCTTTTGTTTCCACTAGACATATCGATTCTTGTTCATGAAAAAGGAAAATGGAATCATTGCCTTTTTTTATTACCATCTCTGTGATCAAGCTATTCCAAATAATAAGTACCCCTTTCTTACGGTTGAATACCTATTTTATTGGTTTCAATGTGTGAAATGGATCTCAAAGATCATTATAAGGGGTTTCTACCACCATGTGTGGTTCACAAGGTTGATATTCCAAGGTAGGAATTTTGATGCACTACAGACACTATGAGTTCTAAGTCATTCCTTTTAGTGGAAAAATATCACAACTTTTTTATGGATTTTATGAACCAGATATTCCTTCCATAAATGGATTTATTTTGTTTGTTTATCGATTACATACTCAACTAATCCATCTCAATGTATAAGCATGTAATGCACTTGAGGATTTTCTTATATATACTCTAGAAGCATCATATTTATGGTTATATCATGAAGTACTTGTTTTGGATCTTTGATGCTCAATTTATAGGTCACGTAATATATGGTAAGGGATTATCTAGGGACTGTGATAGTATTTAATAATTTATTTATGATGATCCACAAAACAACATGTCATAGATTTATATTTTTCTTGGCATGTCATGGTACTACATGAGGTTGATGGAAGACTTATCCGAGATTGTATCTGATTTAACAGCCATAGAATAGAAATTTTAGTCATTTACATTGACCGAGTAGTGTTAGAGATCCATTAATACATTTAGTTTTATGTTGACCATGTCTCCTATTTTGAGACTACTAGAGGAGAGAGTGGAGTACAATGTGTATTATGATTCCTCTAAAGATATGCTTGACTTCAGGTTGATTTAGAGTCATGTTGTGATCATATATGGTTTGAGTTAGTTGAGACCAAGTGAGTATAACTACATGACTCATGACCTGTAGTTGGAAGCAGTAGTATTCACTCTAAGGTTGTCGAGGATTTATCTTCTGAGAGAGAACTATTTTATTTACTCAGACCATCTGTGTCCTTGGTATATCAACACACAGAGACTTATGAACTGGATATAGATGTTCTAGATTAAGTTATTGTTGTATTATGACTTTAAGACAGTCTATGATCCATAGAATGGTAATTTGGTGGAATATTACCTTATTAGGACTTTCATTTCATGCATGGTGGGGGAGGAATTTCATCATCTAGCTCCATTTCAGCTGAACATGGTGGAGGAGATGTCTTAACCCGACCCAAACCAGGGCTCGAGGTGAAACTACGCCAATCCCGCCTCCATAGGCCAGAGGTAGTGACTAGCACCAAATGGAAAAATAATATAGGTAAGTATTTTAATAATTGGCTATTTAAAAAAATCCAAATCAATTGAAAATTTTAGAGGAATAATAGTAAAATATGAAAAATAGTACGGGGAACAACCATGCATATAAAACCTCTAGATAGTAGTAGAGTACAGTACAAAACACCGAACAATAAAGGGAATCAATGTGCATCCAATAATAAATCTGTTCTAAACTAAAAAAAAATATAGATACAAATGCAGAGGGATCGATGATTCTAATCATCAAGCGATGGACATTCTCTTCTGCTAGTTTAGTTCTTCAAGGATGGAAGAACATTTCATGCACTGGAACTATGGTTTCTACAAGGATGTTTGTGGTCTGAGGTATGGGTATCCTCTCTCGCTGACCCTTTTTGTTCTTGAACAGTACATCCTCAGTTATCTTATCAACGGGGATATCTTGTAGGGATCCATCTAGTCTAATCGATGTCATCCCAATTTAAGGATTATCTACCATCTGATGTTTTTGGGTGATTCAATCATTTTAATGAATGTAGGTAGGTGGTTTGTTCTGTGGTTTAAAAATATCCTTGAAGACTATTGCAGATGGAGTGGGTAGGTTTTCAATCACATCAAGAGAACCATCTAGGACCCAAAGTGGTGCCTATATATTAGGGTGTCTACCTTGAGCATGTGTCATGGCATGCGGCGGGGCTCTTTCCCATGGAGTATCTCGGTGCCTAGGAATCCCCATGTATGATGTGTATCCTCTACTTTGATGAAATTTTTTAGAGGATGAAAAGAAGGATTTTGAACACGATGAACCACATCCTATCCCTTGGAGGTAGGATCACCCTAGAAAACTATGCCTTATCATAAAATCACTGCCAGACACTTGTGGATTCCAAAGTCCAAAAGGGGGTTATCAATAAGATTGATTCCATTCTATCCTCTTTTATTTGGGATTCTCATGATGATGAGAGGAAACACTGGGCAGCTTGGGTTAGGCTGGCGAAGCCAGTACAGTAGGGGGGGCATTGGTGTTAGTAGCTTCTCAGATATGCTGCATGGAATGTGTGAAAATCTGGCATGGGAGGATAACGTGGGGTACACACTTTGGGGTATGTTCATGGCTGCCCAGCTAAATGGAGGGGGGAAGAGACCTAATACTCATCAGTCACAGCTCCGTATAGATGTTCTCTCCAACAAAAAGGCCCGACAACCCTTTTCCAGTTTTATTATGGGTGTGGGGACATCTCTTTCTAGTTCCAAAATTGGTCTGGGTATATTCTTGGGTTCCTAGGATGCTCCGACACCCAAATCATGTTCCAGGAGACGAGAAGGTACCAGAATTTCATCAGTACAGTGCCGAACAGCTCGCAGTGTCAGGGCATTGATTTGATCGACCCCTCTGATGATCGAAATAATTTTGTCTTCACTAAATTGTCTCTTGGTATATTCTCCTATAAAGATTAAAAGAGGTTACATTTCAGTTCATACTAGCATGACCCTTGGGGATCGACTGAATGGGTTAAAGACATCTCTGTGAAATGCAATTTTCTTCTCTGGTGCATCAGGAACAGGGCGCTGGCTACAAATGAGAACGTGAAGTGATCAGGCGTCAACCTAACCATTTATTGTCTATGTTGCAAGGTTTCCAAGGAGAAACACTCTTCCCACCTTTTAGTTACATCGACTGGCCATGCCAGGTGTGGTAGGATTTTGGAGACTTCAGGGCTTCTCAGTCATGGCGCTGAGGGACCTTCCTTTTCTCAACTGTTGGTTCTATGGTGCTGGGGAAGGTGGCCTAGAGAGGAATTACCACACCATTATCCTCATATCAGGATTCTAGTTAATTACAATGGATCAAAACCATGATAGGTATGAGGGGATTCAGTGCTCTGGTAGGAATCAGGTGGCTAGGACCAGTTTTCTACTACTTGATCTGATTTGATCATGTAACAAGTGGCATGAGGCCCCCTCTCATCACTTTATTCAAGTCGTCCTTCCTGTGTGGATCCCACCAATGGTTGATAACTAGGATATACGGTATCCTCACCCTCTCAGATTGAAGCTAAAATTATAAGGCTCTTGCTCCATGGATGAAATAAAGGGCGGTGGTGTGGTTTAGGACCCCAGAGGGCATGTCGTCCCTGACTTTGCTTCTCACTTTCGCAGGGGTAATTCTCTCTGGGCAGATTCCATGGCCATGCTCATTGGCCTACAGCTCTATAGGTATGTGGTATAACCCTTGGCATGATTGAGATAGATTATCTCATCTTAATGACTACATGAATTGTAAACAAGGCAACCCATGGTCGGTTACCTATATTCTGAGGATATGCAGGAACATCATCAATAATGACACTTCATTTTTTCACACGTAGAGGGAGGGTAATGAAGTTTCGGATTATCTATCCTCGATGGTAGTGCAACGTCTCAATGTGTTTACTCTTTTGGAGGTTCTTTACTTTATTAATGAAGGAAGGAACCTGATCAGAGGGGATTCCCTTATACTTCATTATTTTAGAACCCCTTAACTCCACCACCATTATGGGATCCTATTTGGACCCTTTTTTGTTGTACATTTAATGTACCTAATAATGAAATGATTATGATGATGATGATGATGAGAGATAAAAAAATTCCAATAACTAAGGGATCAATCTGGTGTTTACATGGACTATACATTGAGTCTCTTCCACCCATATCTGGAGAGTATCATCATTCATCCATGATAAGGTAAAAATGGAAATCTCATGGCATATCCAATGTGTCTTTACATCCAATGGAAGAGTGTAACCAAGTCCAATGGATTGGATATATATATATATGCTCAGTAAAAAGAAGCCCAAGTGAGAGAGTAATGGGATCTCCATCTCACAACTCTTCCCATAAAGAGATTCACCAACAGTTCCAAAAATTCATCAATGATGTATATTGTCTAACATATATTCCCTGAAGTAACCGTACAAGGGCCCATGCCTCTCCACTTTGTCCATTGCTAAAGGGGAACAAACTCCATGTAAAGGACCCACTCCCTAGTATTTCAGGGGGTTCCACTCTATATGTATCAGTAAAGGACCAACACACTAATATGTCAGGGGGTTCCACTCTAGTGTCATGAGGACTTGAACCATATCTGATAGGGGTTCCACATGTTAGATAGTGGTCCCACACTGAATCTGGTGGGGTTTCACCTCTTGTATAATGAGGACGTACACTGTATCTGATAGAGGGTTTTACATAGTAATCATCTGTATATGACCAATTCCCTATCTGATATGGGGTTTCACTCAGTAGGTAGAGGACCCACAAACAAGTTTTTTTGGGGGGTTGTACTCTATAGGTTGCCTATGGTGAACCCTATAGATCAATCTTGCAATCTGGAATCTCCTCAACTAGCGTTGTTCCCTATACATTCCACATCGTATCCCAAAAAACCTCAATGGAAAAAAATCACATTATACATAAACTAAAACATAGGATAGGCCACTGACTGGCTAAAATATAAGTTCAAACAAAGGACATATGGAAGATTTTTGTTTACTCAAAAGGAACCAAGGGGTATATGGTGTGTAAGGGGACCCAGTAGGCTTGTGGTCCTACTCAATCACCAATTCATGTCCCTATAGGTACATGTCTTACCAACTATGTAGGGACATATGGTGTGTTGGGATCTAAATGGTGTTCCCATGCTACTCTGGATCCCACCTGTGTGCATGGTCATGTCTATGTATTCCATTTAATGTTTGTTTAGTTTAGTGCACGGTGTGCCTCTTCAAATTGGGTTTTTCCTGTGTCTTTGTTCATAACCATATACATAGACACATGGATTGTTATGGGATGTGTGCTCTACCACACAACTTTTTCTCTCAGAGAATGGCTACACACTATGTTCGGAGTCTACATGACAAAAAAATTTCATAAATTCACAGAACACTAGCTATCGCAGCGTGGGGACAACACGTAGTGTGTTCGTCAGAGTACATGATGGGAATTTATGCTCTTAAAAAATTCATAGATCCGCATTTAATTCTCAACATTTCCATTCATCTTGTCTAATATAGACTCATCTACTCTCAAAAATGGTATATCTAGTCATCATTGGTTGTTTCTGGCCATCGCGTGTCAAGATACAGGCATTCACATGTCATAGTGTGTCTACAATCATATCGCACGCATCAGGATCATTTGGAATTGATTATTTAGATATAAATATTCTAAAATATCCTCCTCAAGCTGCAATCTACCAAAAGTCATCCATTTTTTTAGATCATCCCCTTGGACATAGATTCATCAGGATTCTAGAGGTTCGATCAGGCTCGGTGCCACCCGACAATGTCGAACTAGGACAGTGGGGTTTAATTGTTGATGAACGCGAAACAATTGTGAGGGAAACAATAAAAAATGATTCGTTACCATTTCAAATTTTTATTATATAGAAATCAAGAATGGGTATATTTGGGGTTACAAAAACAATTAATAATCAATTAAACTCTTATGTGGGTGTATTAAACGACCACAATTGGCGTAGATTGAAGGAAGAGACAAATATTCTAAATAAATTTATTCAAAATGTTAGAAATAGACAAATGGATTCCTCTTACAACGATATTGGATCATTATTCATATAATAATGAACTCACCAATGATTGATGTAACTCATCATGTTTGATGTGCTCCGATCTAGAGTTTCTTCGTCATTTGAGGTAATTTCACTAATAAAATGAGAGGATTAGTATATCTAAAATCCTCCCTTGTTTTAGGTATCTGACCCCAGAGGAATCTCAATAGAAGTGATATTACATAAAATTTAGTTAGGTTAAACTATAAAACTTCTTAAAATACTATAACAAATTAACCAATTAAACACACCGCCAACTGGAGAGATATCTGAGTGCCCCATATTTCCCCATTTTAGGTCACACCTTTGGTAAAAAAACATTCAAGATCACCATTGATATCATCTTTTGGATTGGAGTGTCCATTTAATATTTATAAAAATTTCATTAAGAAACAACATTTTATTAATAAAAAATATATTTAATATTTTAAAAAATATATATGGGCACACTAGGTTCGAAATCGCATGACGTCTAGGTGTCTGACTCTAAAAATATATATAGAAATATTCTAAATTCATACAAGGGAAAATGGTTCTCTACATCATTACCTCCTTAAATATTTTCATTCCTGAAATGAAAAACTAAATAAACAACTCAGGATACTAAGCCCTCATCTAGCTCTCCAGCTACCAAGAGCTCTCTTGAATAATCACATATTGTCAAATCACATGAACCAAGTTCGTGGTATATCCATGTAGGGTCCTCTCATGTCAATCCTTGATCACCACTAGGTTCTTCATAAAGGTGTCTCCATCCTTGATTCCATGTTTTCCCCATTCAATGTCATGTGTTAGGATAAGATCATATCTCATTAGATATGATACACAGAAGACATCATACATCCCCTCCAACTTTAGGGGTAGTTAGAGGCAGTATGAAATATTTCCAACCCTTTCCACTATATTGAACTGCCTGATAAACCTCTGTGATAGCTTTCCTCCCCTTCCACACCTCTATCATCCTAATCATGTGGATAAACCCAAGAAATGATGATCTTCTTACTCAACCTCCAAGGTCATATGATGATGATCTATAGATTATTTTTTCCTACTATGATCCATCCTCATCTACTCATGGATGACCTGAACCATATTTTCATCACATACACCAAATCATGACCCACAAGATATATCCCTCCAATCTCTATACAGCATAAGGGTGACCTATAGTGTCTCTCATATGGGGCCTCAAAAGTTTCCATGAATTTCATAGAGTGGTATCTATTATTGTACACAAACTCTACTAAGGGAAATTGATCCTCCCATCTCTGGATAAAGTATGACACACAATACCTCAACAAATTATCTCTAATACCTAAATCATGCATTTGGTCTTCCAATCTGTCTAATGGTGAAAGGTTATACTCATCCTCATCTGGGTCCTGAATTCCTTTTTCAAGACACTCCATTACCCAAATTAAAATTATGAATCATGGTCAGAAACAATCATAGAGGGAACCACATGATGGAGGAAAATATCTCATACATTCAAATGCATTAATATCTCTACCAAACTCTAATCCCTAATAGAAATGAATTGTTCTGAATTCATGATTCAGTAAAAAATCAGCCAGATGGAATCATGGACCTTTTTCATGGTAAAATAGAAATAACACCGTTGGATATTTCTTCTCACTTATATTGTCGGATCTCAAGTGGTTGCAATAAACATACCAAATCCTTGGGCTCAACCTTCACCGAAATATAATTGAAGAACTGAGAGATTAAACCAGATATGCTCCATCTCATGTTAGTCCTCCAAATAATTCTCTAAATTTGTTGGTACATATTACCCACTCTTGTACGCACGTCAATGGGAGAAGTATAGAACACTCAAATAACCCCCACCATCATTGTGAATGGGACAACCATCTTTCCTGGGAAAATAATGACATGATCCCCTCTTTCAAAATATCCATCTGATGAGTTCCCCATGGATATATGGTGATTTAATACATTTAAATTATTATCTCCTAGCTGGGACTCACTCATTTTCTAATGAATCGGAGGATACAACACCATCGACTATAGAAATATTGTACCCTCGTGGTCCACTAGGGTCAGCTATAAGGATTCCAACTACTCAGATGCCTTATAAACAAAGTAATCTTGAGACATACTAATAATTGAATTAACTACCATGATTCCATTCCAAAGATAATAAAATATCTTCACGTAATATTCCAACATGAACTCCAACTATCTTCACTATATCAAGGTCATGTCTCTCTCTATGAAGACATACCTGATATTCTGATGGTCTAAGAAAACCAAAAAACACTCTCCAAGAAGATATTCCCTCTACATCCTTATGAGTAGACTAATAGATTAAACTCTTGTATGTGATTAATGAAGTTTTTCTCAAAGAATATCAATTGCCTTCACCCATATGCAATTACTTCCTACCACTGCATCATCATGCAACTGAGGATAACTCCTAAGGAATCACATTATACTGCATAATTCATTCCATCCTCTAGTACATTAAACATAAGGGGACTCATTAGCCACATACATAACTTCTTGATGTCCCTCTAGAACTACTCAGTAAAGCTAAAAGTTTACGCACCCATGTTAGGGCAGTCAAAGGTGCTGAAATCCTACAGATATCTGCCAAAAAACTCATACATTCCCCCACCAAGCTTTGAAATATCTTCTCATGTGACATGTTCTTCAGTGGCTCCCAATAAATCACTACATAGATAATCATTGGTTATATGATAATACCATTCTTAGAAATGAAATACCAATAATTAAAACCTCATGAATCTAGAACTATAAATTCCATATTTTTCTATTTAGATGGTTCTATTAAAGAAAATATACGACCAAACTCAAGTGTTCTACATGTTTCTCCTCGGATGCATAGAATATAAGTATGTTTTTATGAAGAAAACCACAAATTTGCATGAGTATAGTATAAATACCTTGTTCTACATATCCATAAACATAGTGGGGGAGTTAATCACCCTAAATGGAATCACCATAAACTCATAGTGTTTGTTGTGAAATTATAATTATAGATCTAGAATATATACCTAAAATCCCTCAACTGGTGGTAGAAAAACTTGAAATCGATCGTCAGGAACCATATCACACCTCAAAACTAGACAAAGAGGTTGTTAATACTCATTAAGGGGCACTTATTAATTATTGTTTCCATGTTCAGGTGATGACAATGCATGAAAATTACCAAGCTCCCACACCGATTATCATGATGATGAATGGAGCTTCCCTGGGGAGCCATAGTGCCCAATGAAGTCTTCTCTCAAGGGTGCTCCAACTACAAATATAGTAACCTATGTTTGGTAATAGACATACTATATTCCACAGAATATATCAAAGTAGTATTAGGATGTAGTTCAACCAAAAAAACCATCTCCTTCTTCATAGGTAGTCCCATAATGTCTTTAAAGAAGATGTGCATGAAATACTCCATGGTTAAAGGAATCTATATGCTTGAAGAGACTTCAGTAACAATATCAATACCCACTAAATAATAGCTTATTACCTACATCCTCTTTCCTAAATAACATACATATACATCCATGAGATCTCTCTCACCATAAAAGGAAAATCTCATCCTATTAGTGTGAATGAATATCACTCATCTATGGTGATCGTTAATCTAGGTTTGGACCATGAAAAAAATTCATGCCCAAGATGAAATCATTGGGTACATTGTTATGATAAAAAGGTATAACATGGACCTCTCTCCACCAAACAATATATCTACCCACTAGTAGATAAAATAATCAAAATAATACTTCCCTCTAGGAACCTCAAAACAAAGCTGTTGGGATAGAACATCAACTAGTAGATCCAAACCATGCACCATGAGTATATAGATAAAGTTATGACTAGTACATTTGTCTACTAATATAGAAGAAAGAGTATAATAAACACATATCGTACCTCTATCCTTTTCGTATGCAATTGGGTCATAATCCTTCAATGCCTAAAGCTGTCTGGTGCCCCAACCCATACCTCCCTGAGCGTAATGTGGGCTGCATATTGATGGTGGTGGAAGAATCACATACCATTTTCTACAAACCACAACTACTTCTTTTATACTAGAATGCCTCCCTGGGAACCACTTAGCCCTCCCTGGGAGATCCCCAATCACAACTTTTCCTCTACAATGGTGTTTGGTCAGATTTCTTCCTACACACTATGGAATGTTTGGTTTGGAAGTCTAGTGCCAGGTGGCCTCCCCCATCATAAGCATAGAAATTACCCTCTATAGGACACCTTAGATCTTTGTGCTTCCCCCTAACCAAATTCATGAGTTTAGACATAGGGAGGTCTCTTTCATCATGATCTATTCGTCTAGTGCTTTTTAGTTTCTCCAGATGACTCAAACCTGATAGAGCCACTACCATCTCCAGATACATGGAGTCCCTATGATAAGAATCTATATATCCTCAGTTCTCTCTCCAATAGTGAAACATAAGTGGTGATTCAAAAGTGCACTATGATACCATAGATATCCTGAGGATTCATTTCTCAAACTTTTGTTCTCAGATGTAGTTATACATAATCATGTCAACAGAGTACTCTTTAAGGTCTGTGAACCTCAGTATGTAGTTAGCCACGGTCATCCCTACCTTCTATTCTCCAAAATATATTAAATAAAAATAGAGAAAGATAAGGAGGGGTATTACTCCTCACAAAATAGCTACTGGATTCCACCCAATAAGAGTGTCGATTCATCATGCATATGGGAAAAAAATACTCTACCAGCACCTAAATTCTCCTTGTAAATGTGTTGCTACTAGTGGAACGGCCTATTTGGTGGGATTCCATGTGAGTCTGAAAACATAAAACATTTTATATTGCCAATCTGCTGATGCCTGAGGATCAAGCTCCCTGTATAAGCTTAGCATCATTTGTCTCTAGAAATCACGGAGCACGCTAAGCCTCCACACATCCTTAAAATGCCCTTCTGGATTGATGTACTACTCAAAATGGAGGGTTTCTGCTACCTACCTACCTAGATGAAGAATCATGATTGATGAACAACGAAATGAGGCCACATCACTCGTTGAATCATTTCCATAATCCAGATTGGATATCTTGGTTGGTTATCCCTGTGATGGAATCATGAGATTTAATCAATATGTACCTTGGTCAATTGATCATATATATATAATGGGTAGTTTACTCAATAATTATAATCAAATAATAAATCCTATATATTAAATTTACCATTTATCTCTACATACAATTTCCCATTATACCAAGTCAATACGAAAGAAGTCGAATTCCATTTGAATGGATATGTCGGCCACCCAAAACAACCATGGATTCCCTAACATGATATATGTAATTGAGATAGTTCGACACTATTTACCTAATTCCAAATAAATACTCATAAAGATATTATTCTAAACATTATAACATGGATTGAACCATCTTATATACAAATCTATCATCACCCAGCCCAAATTTGGGCTCTAGCTGCAACCACCCCAAGACAGACTTTATATGCTTAATGATGGAGACCAATGATGAAGGAATAACTAACATGGGGAGGCATTTTCATATGTAATATATCACAAAAAATTCCATATCGATGAAATAGTACTGATGAAAATTTAAAATATTTAAAATACTCTATGAATAACTATGCATGTAAAACGTATAGATAGTATAAGAGTAATATAGTGAAGATTAAAAAGAAAAGGGAAAAAATACTCACCCAACTAGAATGATTCCCCAACCTAAAAAAATTGATGGTAAAATGTTGAAAAAATTTGGATAACGATCTCTAATCTATGATTGTTGTACTTGATCCAGAGTACCATGTATCCCCAGGATCCTCTTTAGTCACCACCGACATGTCTATTATCCTCATAAGACATAACACATGTAGGTAACTACTATGAAGGGGTGAGTATATAAATACCTATTAGGACACCCTAAAATGTGAAGGGGAAGAAGTAAGAGATAAAATATTAATGTAAATATAATATATTTCAAATTGGATGTCAAAAGTAGTGAAAGAGAATAGATCATTCCAAAACAAGAAAGAGAGAAATCTCATCCAAGCACATGGGGCTCAACACGATGTTTACATGGGCTACACATCTAGTCTTTGGCACCCATATCAGGATATTAACATCATCCAACCACCATAATTTAAATACTAAAAGCACACAAAATACCCCACACATCCTTAAAACCCATGCCAGAAGAGTATCAAAATATATAGGTATGGATACAGGTACATCCACGTGATTAGTCAAAATAATACCAAATGAGAGAGTATGAGGATATCAATATCACTGCTCATCCTATAAATATAGTCACCGACATTTACAAAAGTCAGTAAACAATTCCCAGAATCACATGTGTCTACCCAAAATTAATCATGTGAAGGCCCACACCACTCCACTGTGTAAATACATGTATATGACCGACACATTGATGCATCTAGTGGAAGGTTCCACTCTAGTGTGATAGAGATAAGAACCATATCCAACATGTGGGTTCTACTCAGTTCGTAGTGGAATAGAATTCAAGCCGATGGGGGTGGTTACACTTAATCTTTATGAGGAACCACATCCTATACGATAGGGGGTTCTACTCGGTAAGAACATATAGATGACACAACCCCTGATGAGTCAGGGGTTTTGCATGGTTGTGTCATGAGGACTCACACCCTATTTGATAAGAGGGTTCACATTATAGTTAGAGGAATAGTACCAAGCTGATGGCGGGTTCTACTATAGTGGTTTCCTCGAGTAATCTCAACTGAATCGTGTCATCATCAAGTGTCACCTCAGTAACTTTCATTCCCAAATCATTCCACATCATATACCATAGGTGAAAATAGATAAACAATCATATTCTACACACAAAAAACACTTTGTATAAGATAATATAGGTTCAAAATGTGAGTTCAAATAAAGGAGACATGAAAGAATGAGGTTTCTCCGAAGGGAACCAAGGGGTACACTATGTGTTTGGGGACCCACAAGGTGTGTGGTTTCACTCCCTCACATGGTTTTGTTCGTATAATTACATTTATCTCCAACCATTTATGGACACATTTCAAGTGATGTATCAACATAGAGTGCATATGCCACTCGAGGTTTCACCCATTTGATATGCCATGTTTATGTATTCCATACCGTGTCTGTGTACTTTAGTGCATGTTGTGCATCTTCACACATGGTGTTTCCCATGTCTCTATCCATGAATGTGTTCTCATGAACATGGTTTTTCCTAGAAGAGTGATATACCACACATATCATCCATTCGGGGAATGGTTACATGGTTTATAGGGAGTATAAATGGTGTTCCATACTTATAAATTCCAAATACCCTATGTGCCACAACATAGTGACTAAAGGTTATATGTTTGTCATCGTAAATGGTGTGTAGTTATGTTTTTAAAAAATTATTATATCTTCCTTCAATAATCTAAATACGGCTTCATTCCTTTGAATATGTCCACATCCTCACCTAAAAAATTGTTAATATTGTCAATATCGCTTTTTTCGGCCATTTAGTGGCCAGAAATAGACATCCAATTTTTGTGATTGTTCTTCAATCATCTCATATGCCTAAGGTTCTTACGGTGTTTCTGATTTGCCTGTAGTTTAATAAAATATCTCTTGAAACCCTAAATAAACCTGAAATCATCACTAGTTTTTTGATCTATCCCTCTCATGGGGATTCATCATAATTCCATGGATTTTATTGGGCTTGGTGAAACCTATAAATGTCATACTGGGACTAAGAGGTCCAACTAATGAAAAAAATGAATCAATTGTGGGGAAAAAAGTAAAAAAATAATTATTGATTGTTTCCAAGATTGGTTGTCCAAAAATCAAAAACAAGGACATATGGGGTTATAAAAACAAAGACTAATCAATTAAATGAGTATATGGGAGCATGAAAAGGATAAAATTTGCATCGATTGAAGTATGAGATTGACACGAATAATCAATTTAACAAAAATTGGAATAATACAAAATTTGAAATTCCAACAAGTAAATTAGATCAATTTTTATCAAGGAACATCTTCTCCAATGATCTAAGGAATATTTGGTATTCACTGCACTCCGATATTCTCTTTTTCATATTTTCATTTTCATCTAAACTGATTCTTCTAATGGAAGAATAGTTGGAAATGATATGGAATCCTCCTATGGTTTATATGAGTAACCCTGGAGGATTCTCTATAGCAGTGATCTGATTGATATTTTAGATGGTTTAAATTATTAATTAAATTAATTAATTTATTTAATAAACTAATTGAATGCACCACCAATGAGAGATATATCTAAATGCCCTACGTCGACTCCTTTTAGGTCATGTCTTGGGTGAAAAATGTGTTTTATGCTCAATGGTGTTATCGTGTATTATATACATCATTTTTTTAATTTGTCTCCCATTTTATTTATGATATTTCAGGCATGTATCAATAAATATATTTAATATTTTTATAAAATTAATTTTGGGTACATCGGGACTTTGAATTGCAAATTGTCTCAGGTCCTAGATTTGAATATATATATATATATATATTTATTTATTTAAAAGTCATACAAATCCAAAAACGAGCCTTTAAAAGAAAGGGGTATATATAATATTTTGTTTTCTTGGTGAATCCTATGCTATTTATTTTTATTGGGATATTCTTTTTAGATACATCGACAACGTGGTCCGACGATACATGATATCCTTATAAGATTCTCCAGATGGGTTCTATAAAATAGGTTATCATGTCATCTTTTTCTATGGATGGGTAATAGTTATGATCACATAGCAAGTAGAGGTGATGAGGTATTTTTATACATCTCATTTGGTTGTACATACTGGTATAAGGAAGATGTAAATTAAACATCAGTGGCACTTTTGCTGTGTTGGAATGAGGTGGAGTGTCCCCGATTTCTTCTCTCAATGTCTCAAATGTCAGAATTGATGAATTAGAACCATGTTCTTGTGGATTTACACAACCTCTTGAGATCCTATATTTGAAATGGTATGTCATATTCATGTACTTGATTATAGGGATTCCGTGAAAAGAAATAGGACGTGATTCCATAATTGTGGTTGTTGAATTACACTTAATGTAATCACGCATCTTTTCCATCTGGGAGAATACATCAGTGGAGAGTCTAGGATAGTTATACATGTGAGGGATCATCTAAATTTATGGGGTAACCTCATTGATAGTCTCAAAATAGGAAATTTCATTTATGTCATGATTCTGTAGAGACCTTAAAGAGGATTTCAATACCTAGTTGAGGATGATTACAAATTTTCACCCCTGGACTGATGGATAGCCCAAGAACACAACCCTTATGTTTTGTAATTTTCTTGGATATATTGTTTTATAATTCATCAATAGATAAGATGTTCACATTCCATTGTTGATGTTTTATTATAATCAAAACCATCACTCTATAATATCCATGACACCTTTTAGGATCAAATATGGGATACCCTATAGGTAAACATTTTTCTGGGAAATGATTGGAGATTAATCTCTAGTTGGGTCACAGATGGTGCAGGTGATGAAAAAGAGGGTCCATATGATCCATAAGTAGATAAGGATATCCCTAAGGCAACATAATTGAAATTAATATTGATGCTTTATGCCCTTGGAGTTTGAGTATGGATACAATGTTTTTATGAGAGTCTCCCCAGCATGATGATTATTGAGATTTGCGGGGTGTTATCACAAAGGTTCATCAACATGTTTCAGATCCAATAGAGGGTTGGAAATAATTCACAGAACATAGAATGACACCTACTGTTTTATTAGGTGCATTATATCTTCCATGTGTCGTAGTTGTGGAGACACAGGTTCAATAAATTTCATGTCATTAAATAAGGGAGGGATGGGGGTAGAGGATGAATCCACCTTTACAGTGTACCCAATGTCGATTTTGGACAAGCATGAATGGATCCTGTAAGGATGGTCCATTGCTTTGGTTTTTCAGTTGTGGTATCATGTCAGAGAGCAGAAGAGATCCAATGAGAGGGAGAGCCAGATGTGGGTTCAGTATCCAAACGTTTTTTAGATTTTTCATATCTCGGAAGAATTTTCGTGAAGAATGGAATAATTTAGAGACACCGTTTTTTACATATAACACTTTTAAAAATATTTATGACTGTTTTCAGATCCATGCGTTGAGACAACATTATATTCATAGGCATCATCATCCTGAATCTAATTTTAATAATAAATTTTTTTTATTAATGTCGCATGAAATTAATATTCCACAAATATATAATAAATCCGAAATAGAAAATTGGATTGAAAATTTGGCTCCACGGTTGATTCTGGAATATACGGTTTACCCTATACATGACCTAAGGATGTCCAACACTAATATTCTAGTTATGTCAGCCATTAGCATGTGCATTTAATTAAAATAAATAATTTATTATTATTTTTAAATAGACGAATTAGAATCCTCTATAATGACCCTTTTGCCGTGATTTTATAATGTTTAGCCTCATAACCATTTCTCGAACTGACATGATGAGGATGGTGATCTTCACCAGCGGATCAACCTCGAATGATGAATGATGATCATATCGAGGTGGATTAATGGATAGAAAACATAGTGTGAATTACCTATCTCGGGTGAGTGCATTATTCACCAAAAATCAATCCATGATTGAGGAAGGGCTAATCAATTATAGGTTTTGACCTGTTATTAAAATATTGATCACAGATTAATTATATGTATTTGATATTTGATTTATGTATTCCTTCTTATGATACCCAGTTTCATATTGTATAATTGATCTGTTCATCCCATTGATTTAATTCATATCAACAAATTTATATAATATTTTTCCAAGAACTATTTTCTAATTATAGTTTAATTTTCTTCTTTTCTCCTCATTATTCATTGTGTTATACATTGCTTGCATATCGGGTTATAGTTCGTCATTTTCCAAGTGAGATCAAGAATGATTGAACCCAAAATTTGTCGCATTATAACAAACAAAATGTCGATTGACTTTTAAATAATGATCGATGATGAATATGGGATATTAGTGATTGTTTTTGTTTTATGGATCCTTTGGGGCAATGGGATTGAGTTCCAGTCCACATGAGACATGTCTGATTATGTGAGGTTTCTATGGATTGATGTGGATGGTTTTTCGATTAATAATGGAAAGAATTAGATTTCACTCCTCCTACAGAGGGTGGTATGTTATTATTTTTTATAATAATAGTTTTATATTTTTACTTATAATAATAATAATAAAATTATTAATTAAAAAAATAAAGGGACGATACCCCTGATGGGAAGACAACTTGAGTATATTGAGGGAGAGTTTTGTTTCATTTTATTTTATTATTAAAAATGAAAATGATAAATATAATGAATTGAAAAAAGTGTAACCAAGGGTTTAGTCTACCATAAAATGATAAGTGGGGGGATTTTTGCATGTTTTTCGCTGGTAATAATGTTCTATAAAAATTATAATTTAATCTAATTTTGTTTTTTAACAGTACTTGTTTTAGTTGTAACATATTTATACAATGTCAGAATGGTAAATTTTATATGCCATCAGGATCCTACAATTTATGTGGAGTATTCAAGACCAATGATATAAATTGAATTCATACTCGTGCCTCAATCCCAAGAAATGTCAAACATAATTGTAGTAATAAAATGAATTTTTTCACTTGGTGTCTGATTTGGGAAAGTAAATAGACTATCCTAAGAATGTTTCCATGAGGATCACAAATGTGTGATATGTTTTTCCATTCCTAACTATTTTAAATTATATATACATGGATTGATGGTTTATTCTAATAGATAGATGATGAATTGCGTGTTCTCATTAATAATTTTTTCCTTCCTCAGATTTTAGTTCATAAATAGTCGTTCCCTAGCTATTTTTCAAGTATAATATGATAAAATAATTCAATGTTTTTATAGATATATGATGTGTAATATTGGATGTTTGATACTTCTTTCGGTGATTCCAGATTGTGATAATGGTCATGTAGTATTAACATAGAGTGGTTGGGGATGGAACCCCCCCCCCCCCCCCCGACATACCAAACTGTGTGTCCCCCATATTTCTCACACGAGTTTTAGTGGAAACCCCGTGAAACATTGGGGTTTGAGTCCACTACCAACTAACTAGAACCCCCTAATAGACTAAGGAATTGGAATTATGCCTACTAATTGGTACCCACCCTCTCCCCACCTGATGGTCTAGGGAGTGTGTCTTTTACGAACTGACAATCACCCCTCACACCCTAGGGCAAGGTTCTCTAACAACTGAGTGTCCCTCTAATAGACAGGGTGTAGGTCCAATAACTATTGAGTGTCACTCCCATAAAAGACTACTGAATGGGTCTTCTAATTATAGATTGTTCCTCCATGACTATAAAAAATTGTGTTAAGGTGTGGGTCCTCCACACAGTTACTTCTTCAAACACAAGAGAAGTTGGGAATTCTATATGGTTCTTTAAGAGTTGTTGGCATACACATCGACCTCAACTAGGATGTGAGATGAATATCCCCATTTTCTCCCATCTCTGTTTCTTTTATGAAAATATTTATATGATGTTGGGTTTTATTCCCCCCTTTAGTTGGATTGATATTACTATTTTTATATCTCTATATGGCTCCCTTTTAATTTTGGTGGTATCTTAATGGGTACAAATATTCTCACCCGGATAAGGGATTCTCTCACATGTTTCTTGTCTTATACATATTATGGATAGATCAATTATGATTATGGTGTATCATTAGGAAAATAGAACGCATAGACCATATATAGTGGTCGATCATAGAGATCATGATCTAGGCTCTCTCAACTATTTTTCTATTACAGTTATTGATAAGGTTGGACATGTTTTTCGGTGCGTGGTTATTTTTTCTTTAATATTTGGGATTAGGTTTTCACACCATTTTTTCCCAAAGATTATTAAATTCAATGTTTTCCGTCTAGATGTTTCTGTAATATTTTTTTATTCCTCTACACTTATTCATATATATGTTTGAGTGAATACATACATGTACTTTAGGAAAAGGCATCACATTTTAGTTATTCCCTGTCAAAGCTTTTTTCTAGACACTGGATGAAAGAGGATGGCTTGAGGTTGTGGAGGAACAATCACCACTAACCAGAATATTCCATAAGGCATAGGTTTTTACACTGATCATTACATAATATAAACTATACATATAAGTTCCAAAAGATCAATAAATCATTCATCATTTACTCATATACTACGTAAACCCTGAAAAAAGAATTTGGTTTTCTGAAAATTAACTTTATAGAACATCTTCATAGACTATCCATAAAATGGAATTATATGGTATCACCAGTTAATATCTCGTATGAATCATAATATTCCCTATATTATGTTTACATTGGTTAAAACTACGTATATTAAATAATGTGAAATATTATTTGAGAAATAACAGAAATCATTCTTTTCATTTTGAATCATTTTATGAATAAAAATATTATCATAAAATTAGAATAGGATTTTATATTTAGAAACATGTACCAAGGTAATGTAATATTAAAAAAATAATTTTCATGATGGTGGAAAATTCAAATCAATTTGGAAACATTACAAAAATATCCTTATATAGTTTTGTAAAAATTCAAACATCTCCCATATAGAAGACATTATAAAAATTAAAATATTAATTTTTGAGAAGAATGTAAATTTTATTTGAAATTGAATTAAAGAATCATTAGATAATATTTAAAATCATGTTTATAAATTCTAAAATAATATAGACATAAAAGAAAGTTACTTTCAACCAAAAAGGATAAAAACATTTTGTATTTCATAAAAATAATTTTTTTTATTTTTTGTACTAACAAATAGGAAAATAGAAAGAAAATATTTATATACTAGAAATAAAAATTGGACAAGAAAATAGGTGTGGTTTAATTATTAAATATCATATAATTACCCTAATAAAGATTCAAGTATAAAAACTCTCAATAAAAATGTGATTGCAAAATAAACCCTTACCTTATGTCCTAACCTGATCAATTTAGGATTTAACCACTTGTATAATGAATTAATATTTATTATAAATATATATCATAAAAAATAATATTTTTCCTAAAAAATATTTCTAATTAATAATTTTTAATGACCCGTTTAATAAAAATTCCCCACCAAAATCATTATTATTTTTTATCTGTTTATTTCTTCATTCATGTTTCAGTTACAAGGTTCTATTACTTTCACCTTATCAAGGATTCATTATATATATATTCTTAATAAGGAAATAAATATCATATAAATTAATTCTATAAAATTTTATAGATTACCATGTAATTATATAATGACGTATAAACTATATCACCTAAAGGATTTTATAGCCCACACATAAGAAATGGCGATGCTTTCCTTTTCCAATGAATAGAATTAATGGATGGTAAATGATAATTTTCATCTATAGAATAAAATTTATAATATAAATATCATATATATTCCAAAATTATAATGAAATAACCTTAAATTTATGGGATTAATGAAAAATTAAGTATTACCCATCATTGAGATGTCGGTTCGTACATATGCATGATCAGAACATTCATTCCCATTAGATGAAATGGAGACATAAAATTGTTGTACCATTAATATAAAAAATATGATATTAAATATAATTATGTTATTATATTAAAATATTTATTTAATAATTTTATTATTTTTAAAAATAAAGAGACCAAAGAAACCTTCATAAGAATATATACCTCGTCCATGGATAATCCTCTATGGAAATTTTTTTTTGAATCTTCGATGGATTTTCATGAAATCCATAACTTCTAGGTTATAAATTATTATGTTTAGATAAGATTTTTGTAGACAATGGTTGATATAATTTTGTCAATTGGCATAGAAAAGTGGAAAGAGGGGATTCTCTTTTATAAATGATGGGAGTGATACCCTTGTAAATACCCTTAACATTATTAAATAAAAAAAATCATTGAAATATGAATAAAAAACAGTAAATTTTAGATGTGAATTCAAGTTATGTTTAAAATATACTCATACAATAAATTATATACATATTTTAAATATATTGTAATCCTTTCCTCTTAGTTTATCCTTGTCATTACCCCCTTTAACCAGTTTTGTGGTGATACAGTTTTAACAAAGGTGACTATTGATTAATGAACAAAAATAATATTATATTTAAAAAAATTAATATTATGATTAAAATTATAAAATATATTTTTAAATATTAAATTCCATTATTTTCTAGAAATTAATTTTTAAATAATCGCACAAAACTGAATGAAAAAAAGATTTAGAAAATTTCATTTTACGCATAAAAACATTTATCTCCTTTATTATATTTTAAAATTTATTTGGTGAATATATACATATTTTATTGAATATATTATATTAATACATTAATATAATCATCCACTAAAATTTATTAATTTAATTTATTATAAAAAAAATTATATTTCACCTAATAATATTATTTTCTAATAGACTATATATTTTTATCTCCAAATGATATTATCTTCATTTATAATACGTTGACAAAAAATTAATGTATCATCACACATTTTTTCGTATATATATTCATATATTTTAAATAATTTAGTACTAAATTTAAAATTGATTAATTTATAAATGTAATATATAAAATAAAAATAATTATTGTAAAAAAAACATCTTCGACTATCCAATAATTACAATAATAACATTCATAATAATTTAACAACTATTTCAGTAATTTAATTAATTGATTTCAATAGTTGAATTTTATTAATTTCGTTTAAATAGATATTAGTTTTATATTTTAATAAGGCATTATTCCCTTGGGGGTTCAATTTGACATTGATCAAAAGCTATCAATCACATTGAATTTAATAAAGGAAATATATTTTGAAATATAATGTTGTTATAGATATTATATGTAATATTCATAATATATGAAGACATAATTAATTATAAATTGACCATAAAAAATTAAGAATTCCTTATGATTAAAATTGTATTTTTTTATTAATGTGTTTTTTTATTAATTTTATCTTCATTTAAAATATAAAAAAACACATTTTTTAAAATAAATTTGTTAAAATTAACATAATTTATGAATTAATAATTTTAAAACTATATTTGGGTGAATTTTTATTATTTTTCGAAATTTGGTAATTTTTTATGAATAGTGGAAAGCTTGGTTTTGGAAAATACTATACTTTTTAAGAAATAATCAAGATATAAAAATATAAAATAAAATTATGAAACCATTTATCGTGAAAAAATATCTATTTATAGAGTTAAATAAAACATATAAAAATAGTATATTGATTTTAAAAACACATGTGCTACATTTACAATAAATGTGATGTTTTATTTTAATAAAGGAACAATTTTTTATCCTCTTCATCAATTAATTTTTTAAAATGTTACATTAATTTTTATATCATGTTAAAAGTCACCTAACTATAATTTTTTTAATAAAATAATAAATTTCATTAAAATTTATTTTATACATGTTTTTTGTAAATTCATTTATATAATTAAAAAACCATTTCTAAAAAAATAAAATCATTTTGAAAATTTATGTTGAGATTATATTTTACCATTGATAGATATTTTTTATTTGGAATTAGGATAGTCCAATTATGTAATAAATCTCATTTTATATATTATCCATAGTAAATATTTCTCATGATAAATGTTTGACACCATAGTAATGGTTAAAAGAGATAATAAAGGGCTTAAACTAAGAAATAATACTACAAATATCACTATTTTTTTCTAAATAAGATTTTGTGAGTGAATTTTTCCAAAAAAATTACCTATATTTAAATATTTTTCAATTTAGTAAAATTTATTTTTTTTATGAAATTATTCTATATTATAATTTTATTAATTAGAAAAATGTGTTTCGTTCCCATTTACAAATTTATCTTAACAATGATATGGGAAAAATATATTATTAATGTTAAAAAATTTAATATATATGATGAATAAAATTTTTAATTAACTTAATTCTATTTTTATTTAATAAAATTACGAAAAATACTTATGTAGTGTTAACACAGTGCTTGTAAAAATAATATAAAAATATAAAAATGATTTTAAAAATACTAAAAATGTTAATATCATGATAAATTAATATATTATATGAAATTTAAGGATAACAATGAATTGTATGTGCTGAATTTATTTAATATATTTGATCCCCATTGTAAACATTATATTTTTGAAGAAACTTTTTTTGAGTGGTCATTAAAATAACATTAAATTGTACATAATGTTAAAATTTTAATTATAAATTAATTTAAAAATATATAATATTATATACATTAACTTATATAGGAAATGGTATATAATAACATACATGTTCCATTTATGAGACACATCTCATATTTTAAATTCCATTCTTAATCCTTAACGATTGAATATTTTCAAGAAGATATGATTTTTACCTATAAAAAGGGACTCAATATTTCCATTCTAAAAAACCTATGAAATCATATTTATATCAAACCACTACATTAATCCCCCCAAAAAATTTCCATTCCATGCCATCAAGCCCCTATTTTGAACATAAGTCTCTCCTATAAAGGCCTTAGGTTTAAGAAAATATGGGAAAAAGAAGAGGTAATCATATTTTATTATTATTTCAAGATTCATGCCTCTTAAAACATATCAAAATTTTCTATAGGTATATTAAACTGATTATATAATTATCATTAGTTTAAAAAATGTTATTATGTGGTTGGAATAACCATTATATTCCTCCTTTTCATCTGTTCGAGAATGAAAATAACACTCAAGTATACGTCAAGACAACCTACTCCATGAATGATATAATTCATTTTTTATTACCACATCACATGGATAGTTATATATATGGGTTCAATGAATAAATATTATATTGATGAAGTAATTAAAATACTATAAATAAAAATCATTATCTACCTTATTTTCATTCAACCCATTCAAAAATGAGGTAGTTTCTCTTGCATTTTTGTAGACTACCTCCTCCATTAAGAGAAATGATTTATTTTTCATCACCATCCCTCGTGTATAGTGATAGGGATATATCTGATGAATATATATAATATTTATGACATTATTTTTATTCATGAAATATAAATTATTATATTCCTTAGTTTCGATCCATCAATTAAAAATTGAAAACATATCCCACGTATATGTGCATACTGCCAACTCTATGAAGTAATATATTTCATTTTTCATCTATACATTTAATGGATTGATTGAATTGTATATATAATAAATAAAAATGATTTATCTTATCTGGTTAATATTGTTGATCCATGACTAAGGCTCAATGATAGAAGCTAATGAACAGAATTAGTCATGTAATAAAGAAAAATTTATAACTGAATACAGACATTAACAATTTCTAATAAATAAACAAGTACGAATAACTTTAATTTGGATTTTATATATTAAGGTTAGTATAAATATGGTTATAATATTGATTTATACTAAATATAAATCTATTTTTAGGAGGTTATAACATATTCAACAATGTAGAATATTGAGACAAGGGTTTATGATTCTACTTCACCTTCTATTTATATTTCATCTATATCGATTTTTTTAGGTTATTTATTATGTTTTTCAAAACCCATTTATATTTTCATAAACTATTGTTTTTTATGTTTACGAGTATTATTTTCATTTCCTCAACTATTGTTAATTAAATTATCCAAATGAATTTCTATAGGAAAAATAAACCATGTTTCCTATTTTTAGTTAGGAATATTTTCCCTCTATATCCATATTCATTGTTTTTGATAAATTATTATATTTTATATATTAAAATGGTTTCTAATGGGTATTTATTGTAAAATTTTATTTTAAATATATCTTAGAGGAATTTTTTTAAACATTTTTATCTTGGTAGATTATGCCTTTTTATAAAAATGGGAGAAAAATATTTTTAATGTTTTACACTTGACTAAAATTATCCATCATTATAAAAATTATTTGTTTTGAGGTATACTTTACATGTTTCTATGGTTCTGATATAAAATTCTTCCAATTCCTTAAATAATTTTTTTGTTTTTTTATTTTAAAAAATAAAAAGGATTTTTTTTGTATACTCAAAAAAATTGCCTAATTATATTATAATGGTATTTTTTATCTATTCCAACATAATATATATAATAATATCATTCAATGAAACAATAAAACATCTTTATTTGGATAAATTATATTCATGTAATTCAGTTTCTTGAATAGGGAAAATATTGACATTCTATATTGTAGTTTTTCAATACTCATGTTTATTGATAACCAAGTATGTTGACCAAATTCTATATTTTTATTTATTTACTTAATTTGACAAATTCATTGGATTTTTTAAGCATTAGGGGATTATAATTAGAAATATCTTTTATGAATTGGTTTGTTTGATAAGAAATATATTTGGGGTATGTTTTTTATTCCTACCCAATTATTTATAATTCCTTTTCAGGATGTCATGATTATATATTCCTGATTTAATCTCACAATGGGTGGAAGGTAATATTAATATGTCAATAATTATTTATTATATTACTATTAAACTATTTATTGTTTCCCATGTAATTATTTATGAATTCATATTATGTATTCATATATTATAATTTTATAATATTATTCATATATTTAATTTTATTTTTATTTTTATCTATCAATTTATTCATTCCATGGTTATTCTATGATAGCTTCTATTGTATGTTTTCGAACACTGATCATATAATAACACCATTTTCTCTGCTTTCCTTTTCATGATATATTAATAAGATATATTAGAAATATATCGAGAATATACAAAATGAAATAAAACATTTTTCAAGTTTTCTATAAGTTATATTTTGGTTTCCAATATAATATGAAAATCATGTATATGTATAGTCTCACATAACGGATAAGATCTTCAATATATTGGGATGTGATGTCTTGTATATTTAACCACTATAATCAATTTAACACTGCATTTTTGTTACTAGAGTCAGGGATTTTGAAATTAGTATTAGATCATGTTCAGTAGGACCCTTTAAGACTAAATTTTTAGAGAGCTTAACTAGAACTAAAATTAAGATAAACCCATAAATATTAATGAGCATATAATGATTTTAATCTATGAATCAATATTCATGATTATTATTACTAATTAAGTGAATTAAATTATATATATATGTTTCCTTGCGTATGGAATAGAAAGCATATTAACACTCATAATCATTATTGAGATTTACCTCCTCAGTATGTTAATACATGTGGTGTCAGAGCTAAGTAAATTATGAATATATATGGGTAGTTAACAAGGGTTATAACCAAAAAACATTCCATTATAGAAATATATATTTCTTCAAAAAAATTATTAAATGATTTTTGACAGATTCATGTAGAAAAAAGATCTATCCTTTAATGGAACTACTGATCCATTAATATTTGAGTAATGGATTAATTCCCTTGAAAAAATATTTATGCATTTTATAATTAATGAAAAGGGGGATATATTAGGGAAGTATAGTATTTAAAGTAAGATGATTATAAATAATGGTTATTGATTAAAAATAAAATAGTGGTGTGTGAGATATGAACATTGTAATGGAATAATTTTAAGGTCATATTATTTGAGAAGTATTTTACTCAAGAGAAATATGAAGACATGGAAAAAATTCTGTAATTATTTATAGAATAAAAATGAATGTATTTATTATTATGAGGTACTATTTATGACATTATAAAGGAATTTTAAAGGCTATATATATAATCATGAATTTAATATTGAATTTTTATTTGAAATTTTGAAGACAAGCCTATCAAGGGAAATAATATATAAAATTATTCCATTATATGATTATATAGTATTAAGTTTGTTAAAGAATGTGAACTAATTATTATCGCCTTATATTTCAAAATGAAAGAAATAGAAAAATAGGATAGTTGAGAACCCCAATAAAAATAGGTGGAGGAGAAAATGGAATCGTGAATCTTCCAATATGTGATAATTTTGGAAAGAAACACTATGGTACCTACTAAAATACTGGGGGGGTCTTTTATAAGTGTTCCAAGAACGGACATCAAGCTCAAGAATGAGAGTGAAATAAATAACCCATAATTATCTAGTACTTCAACATTAATAATATGAGACACTATTAGAACAAATTCACACATAGTCATTGTACATTATCTCAAAGGAGGCTAAGGGGAAAATTCATCATTATGAAATTTCTAATGATTACATTAAAGTCTCATTAGTTGTGATATCAGGCACTTTGATTGTAAACTCATGCTTTACATGACTCTATGTCTATGAAATATTTTATTTTTTTCTTAGATTTTGAATTGTCCATTTGACACTCTTTTGGAACCATAAAACTAGCCAATTAAATTCAACCAATTCCTCCAAAAATGATCTCAAAGCATAGATCATTTAGAAAGCTTCTGTATGACTAGTCGGGGAGCTTGAATGAGGTAACAGATCAGAAGTAATCAAGGATCAAATTCAGACTACTAAAAATTTCCATCCAGGATGATTTTAGGGCAATGTATGGTTTTTCACGCAATAATGGAAATTTGGTATGCATGAATTGATGTTTTTCAGAAAATAATTGAACCTTATGCTCAAAAACGAAATCTTGTGTGCAACCTATCATGAAAATCCTTTACACGCACAATGTTGTGTCTTATTTCAACCTGGCCACCCAAACAAATGTCTGCTTAAGGTACATGAAATTTTCTAGAAGAGCGTGCAAGATTGAAATATTAATGAAAGATTCCTAGAAACTCAATGTGATGTATGTTAGGGAAGTTCTACGAATTCTATGAAAAATTTCTATGTAAGGTGTGTTCATGTTTTGAGATATGCATGCATGATTAGAATCTGCATATAAGACTCTTATACACCAAATGCACCATAAAATGACCCTTTCTGCATACAACAACCACATGGTGTGTGGAAGATCTTATCCACTCCTAGAATCTTATGTTCCACCACTCTAGGTTTTTTCCAATAAATTCATGTGTACCCCCTCCCATCGGGGTAAGTCTCTGAAGGTCAGCCACCACTCTACTATGCGTAAGATCACCACTTTCGTGCCTATGTTGAAGAATGGAAACCTTTCTGTGAGATCGTTCATGATAGGTCCAATATGGGTCTTCCTTCGCATGGGCCCACAGTGGTTTGATCCACATACAACCTCTTTTCTACCAAATTCACGTACGTGTAATATTTCTTATTACATGAAAAACTCCCAGTATTTAATTTAAGACATCAATCTTGCGGACAACAATGCCAAGGTTCCCAATATTGTGTGCACCTGTGTTGTACCCCACTTCCACCTATGAAGTACAATTATTCGAGATACTCTTCCACACTGCATGAAACACCTTGAGTAAGAATCTTACTCATTGTCCTTTTCCCATGTCTTAAGTTTAGATCCTTTTATTCTATTCCCTGGGTACATTGAGTCAAACCATTCCTCAAGAAGGTCCTCCAAACACCATTGCCTAACTCAAATTCCATGTTTAACCTGAAAACATATCTCTTTCATAAGTCCCACATAGGACATTGCTGGGAACCTTAATCCTAATAGTACTTACATCATTACATTAAACTATATTAAATCCAATATGATAGACAAGGGATGACTCTTATTCCAAATAAGAGAATCCTTAAGAGCCAACCATGAGATTCCAACAATCCTGACTACATGACTTTAAATGATATCATACCCTATCATTCATGAATAAGATTCCGAATGCATCAAGAAGTAGATGCTTCATCAAGATATGGACATCAAATAAAACTCAGGGACACCTCATCAGGTGTAATACCCAACCATACCTGTCGACCCATCTACAATTTGATATTCCCTCATGGACTGACATGAGGAAGACATCATGGGAAGCACATTGCATAAACCTCAAACAACTTGTCTATTCACATGATGGTAAAATAAATCCTTACCCTCATAATGAACATAGGATTTCATCAGGACCCTTCATAAAGAGGATATCATGGGATCATTCCATGTGTAACCCCCCTCAATCAATATCTCTATGTAGCTGTATGAGTGAAACTTCCATGTTTAAGCCCTATAGATCATGGCTACTCCATAGCTTCACCTGGGTAGCTTCCACGCATAAGATCCATTCACCGTTCCCTATGCACATGCCTTCTATGATATGTCTGTTTTTTCTATAACTTTCTCTTGTTTCTCACATCAAGCATGACTCATGGGATCATAGAGTGTAGATGCCACCATGACAACCACTTTGGATTCCTTAGCGTGTAAGCCCCACACCCCTATTCACTGAACTATGTGGACTTTGATTCCCCACCACATGGATTTGAATGAAGATTCCATGAGAATCAAACCATTCACCCGTCTTCCCTGACCATTTCATGTAAGTTTATTATTCACCCAACATGATGTAAAATTGTATCTCTGGACAATGGGGGGTTTTGATTGCTTTTGGATACACAGGAATCCTATTTGAGGTTCAATCCCATCCAATGGTAAAATATGGTGCTCCCTCTTAAGGACATTCACACGTAATGCGATATATACCCATTCTTGGACAAATCTCTTGGGTCAACCTCTTTGGGGTATTATAATTCATCAGGGAAACTAACCATGCATTAACCCCTCACTCAATCCATATTTCTCCAACCAATATTGTCCCTATAGAGATGGGAAGCTAACCATACGTAATCTCCAACATGTCTTCTGGCTACTGTCCTTTGCACAGACCCTGATTCTATGCTCTATCCAGAACTATGTGTACACTGATTCCCTATCATGGGGATACGTATAAAGCTTCCCCGATGTTAAATAACATCATATAGGTCCCATCATGGTCCCACCCTTGAGTCTTTTTGTTTCGGTAAGTTCATTCCCCAACCAAGTGGTTCCACTTCCTTCGGGTGCCAATTCAAGCATCCATTTTCAAGGATTTCCTCCATAGGTGTCTCATCATCCCATTAATGAAATACACAGACTTTTATTCGCAGTCCTTGGAATATATATGAAACCTCCTTGAATTTCAATCCAAATGGCATCATATTCATGTTATTTTAACCAATTTAATTTCATTGACTTCATTTAAATCCTCTATCATCCATCCTAATTATTACCCAGGCTTCCAAATCTCAGTGAGATCAGGAAATCCACTTCTTCTCTACATATACCAGCACCTTGGTAGCTAACCATAATTAATACATATACTTCAATATCATCCAAATAAAATTTACCCTCTTGTAAAGGGATGCAAACAACATATAATCCCCAAACCACCCCTTAAAAGTAAATGGGTTTTGAATCCTGTCTTTTAAACTGGGTACCTAGGAAACACCAATGAGGTTCAATCCTAGTCAATGGTAAAACATGATTTTTCCCCTTTTTGTGATACACACTCATGGTCTGACATCTTCCCATTTGGGACACACCACCCTGGATCTGATATTTTTATGTGTTTTGACCCATCCATATAGTAATCCCTTTTCAGGAAACACACTCACGGTGTGAAATCTTCCATTCTTGGGAAACACCACCATGGTTACTCTCTTTTTTGGCCATATGATCCATCTATATGGTGATCCCTTTTAGGGATACACCCTCACAGTGTCACATATTCCATTTTCTAGACACATCACTCGGGTTCCCCTCTTTTTTGGTTTTTTGATTCATATATTTGGTGATCACTTTTTGGGATACACCCTCATCTTGTCACGTCATCCCTTTTTGGGAAACGCTACCATAGGTGAGATATTTTTGGGTGTTTCAATCTATCCATCTACTATGACTTTCAAGAACTCCCTCCTAGGGATGTAGAGATTTGATCTGTCTCGGTGGATCATCCTGATAACTCTCATTATATCTCCGCAAGACATTAAACTCATAGCATACCCTGTGCTTAACATGGGATCTTTGGGGAAAACCTTGAAAACTATGCCTTTAGTGTAACTATCTCCGCTAGATGTTAAAATCACGGCACACCCGTTATTAAAAATGGGAGTTCAAGGAAATCCTTTGAAAAATGCCTCTGGTATCATATACCCAACAATCAACATGGGATGCATTGGATTTTTTACCCTTAATAATCCCACCTATGAGGAAGAATACATGTGACCAATGATCACACATTCAGAGATGCCACACCATTCCTAATGTTATAACCTCCTCTGACTAAAGGTTGTTGCCTTGTCAATCCCATTGGAATTTCTTGACGAAGGTAGAGTAATTAACCAGCGTCTAGGAATATATGGCATAGGGAATGAGAATCATGAACAATGAACCAAATATATGAGGGATACTCGTATTAGGTGACAAGTTCTGAAGAAAAATCCACCAAAGGAGGAATAGGCATCCCATCATCCAATTTGGATCACAAGGAAAACATTTTTGAAGATGTGATGGAAGTATCTCGCCTTTGGAAAGAGGGAACATGAGGCTGCAAGAAGCACGTTTCCATTGATGGTGCATGGGCTGACCACAGAATGCGTTGGAAATGCGCTCTATGGAATGATTTTTCAATTTATACAACTAATATTAATCTAGTTAGAACAATCATATATTGGTTGGTCTCAGTTAAATTGTAAAATTTATTCCCTTGTGGAAAACATGGTTGTTATACCAATGAATAACATCGAAAAGATCCAAATTTATTTTTGTTTTTAGGTTTAAGGAATTTTTAGATAAAGTACCAAATAATTTATGTTGACTAAGTGGTATTACATTTAATAAAGAATTTGAATGTATGAATTTCAATGGATATGTTTTTACTCACAGTAACCATTAATATTTTAGTATGTGGCTTAATATATAAGGAATATGTTATCATTTTTTATCAATATTATGATCCATTAATACCATATTTTCATTTTTTAGACATGAAAAATTAATCACGATTATTTAGAACCTATAATATGAAAAGAATTTAATGTTGGAAATTGACTTGATAAATAATCAATGGTTGAAATCATGCATGTAGCATTAATTTAAAGTAAATTAAGATTCTTTTCAAATATTCTCTATCTAGTTGTTAATAAATTCATTGAACTACCATTAGAGGATGATAAATTTATCAATTCATATGTGGAAGAAGTTTATGGAATAACCTTTTGAGTATTGCAGAGAACATGAATAAAAGATGGATCATTCATGGTGATTTCAACACAGTTTTGAGGCCATAGGAGAAAACTGGGAGCAACTTCGGCCGTGCATCAGCCAGGAACTTCTCCACATGTATTGATCGATGTAGATTGATTGAAATTATTATTCTGGGTGCTATTTATACCTGGCATAGATTCACTCACAATGGAAGGAAATCTAGTATACTATATAGATGCTTGGTGCAAATTGATGAGCAAGGTGATGAAATGGAAGTATCTGGAATCACTTTGTCTAGATTACATTATGATCATCATCCAATTTTAATTGATATTTGTCTGAATACATTAAGGTCATCACCCCTGCCCTTTAAGTTTAACAATGCTTGTCTGATGGTTCCTGGATGTAGAGAGACTGTTTTGGAGACATGGAAGAAGTATGTCCAATGAAGTGCTTTATATATTCTGGTTAGCAAATTGAAAATTGTTAAGGCTCGAATAAGGGAATGGAGTAAAAAATCTTTCTCTACACTTGATCAGGATATCAAATAGGATGATTCACACATGTATGATTGTCAACAAGGAAATATGTCCCAAGATACTATATATGCACAAGAAGTACATGCAGTAGAAAGGATTGATAACTTGTTAAATCTTAAGGAAAACCTTGCTAGGAATCAGTTCAGTGTAAGTTGGCTGAAAGAAGGTGATAGGAATTCTCGGTTTTTTCACTGCATGCATAGGGAGAAAAAAGTAAGAAGGAATATCAAGGCTTTAAGAGTTGGTGATATATTATATAATTCTAAAGATGATATTGTTTACTCTCTGAAACACTGTTTTGAAAGTCTCTATTCTGAATCTGGGGGGATATTTCAGATAGAATTTTAAGATGTATTGAACCAAGCTTGGAGGATGTGCAGAATAAAAAACTTTCTGACATCCCTGCCACAAAGGAAATTCATGATGACCTCTTTTCATTGAATATGGATAGTGTGGCTGGACCTGATGGTTTCTCCAATAAATGTTTCATGTTATACTGGTATATCTTACATAAGGAAGTGATAGAACCATTAAGGGAGTTCTTTTATCACTCCTATATGCCTTTTGGAATGAATTAAAATTTTATTGCTCTGATACCCAAGGAGCAAAATGCCCTTGATATAAAAGACTTCATACCGGTTTCCATTAGTAATTCTATCCCTAAAGTTATCAGCAAAATCATGGCAACAAGACTTGGTGGTATTGCTAGGTCTCTCATTTCCCATAATCAATTTAGTTTTGTACCTAGAAGAAATATACAGAATTGTCTTTTCACTTCAACAGAATGTGTCAATATAATGAGAACAAAGGTTAGGAATGGCAATATGCCACTCAATGTGGATATATCAAATTCCTTTGATACTATTAGGATGGAATTTATCTTCACTGTTTTGAATATGCATGGTTTCTCATGTAAATTTATTGGCTTGGTTAAATCCATTTTGGAAAGTGCTAGATTATCCATCTTGAGCAATGGATCAACAAGGGGTTTTTTTGAGTGCTCCAGAGGTGTAAGGCAGGGTGATCCTTTATCTGGATTATTGTTTTCCATGGCTGAGGATTATTTGAGAATTTGTATTAATGACCTTGTTAATTCTGGGATTTATCATAGAATGATGTATGGGAGGAATTGCTTCATTCCTTCGCACGTTTTTTATGCTGATGATATTATTCTCTTCTCTAAAGCTGATAGGAAAACTATAACCTCTATTAAGACTATTTTCAATCACTATGAGAAAGATTTGGGTCTGGTTATAAGTTGGAGTAAGTCTTTTTTAATCATTAGTGAAGGGTTTCAAGCTGTAAAACAAAACAGAGTGGCTAATAGGCATGGTGTTAAAAGGGGTGCATTACCCTTTACTTATCTTGGACTTCCCATGTTTTGGGGAAGGATGAAGAGGGTTCACTTGGAAATTATCTCTCTTAAAATCATCAATAAATTGGCTATTTGGAAAGGGAAATCAATGTCCCAGGCTGGTAGGATCTTCCTTGTGAATTCAGTCAACACCTCAAAGTTTGTGTATTCCTTTTCACTCCACAAGTGGCCTACTGCTTTGATCAAGGAACTAGATGGCTTGATCATAAATTTTATCTAGACTGGATCTTCTCAACAAAGAAAACTGATTATTGTTAAATGGATGGACTGTATCAATCCTCTCTCATGTGGTGGAATGGGAGTTAAGGATGTTAGGGTTTTTAATGATGCTTTGCTCAAAAAATTCACATGGAGACTCATTGTAGGTTATGACTTCTACCTGGAATTTCTTTCTGAAAGATTTACTGACAGGTTACATAGGAGGGAGAGGATATATTTGAGATCCTCTATTTGGCCATCTATTAGGAGAACTTATAATGATCTTATGGAACATTCTAAATGGCTGGTTTGTCACAGTTCCAAATTGAATTGCTGGACAACAAAGTGGTTATCCTGTCCTATTGCGAATACAACTAATATACCATTATATTTGAGAAACATCACTGTCTCTAATTTGCAGGGAAATGCACTGGCTCAAGGAGTTCTTCCTCCTAATCTGTAAATTGAATTCCCTTCTTAAGAATATATGGATCAAGACACTCTGATTTGGGAACATGATATTAATTGCTTATTCTCCAGCCGGCTATCATATGACATGCAGTGTGGGAATGTGGCATCAATTCATGCTTGGGTGGTGGAGGTAGGAAGGCTTTCATCCTTCGAGCTGATGCCCTTCTTATCTGGAGAATCTAGAAAAACAGGATGCCAGTCCAAACATACCTTAAAATAAAAGGTTTTAATCTGGCCCTGGTTTGCTTCTCGGTCTAAATTCTAATGAATCTATTGATCACATCTTTATCAACTGCTCCTTTACTGCTCGGTTCTGGAGGTATCTGATGGATATTTTTCACTGTCACTTTGGCTTTAAATCAGTTGGCTCCATGCTCAATTCTGTTATCCATTAAGGGAACATTGAGAAGGTTCACTCCCTGCTCATTGTTTTTGTTGTTTCTATCATCTCTTATATTTGAAAAGCCTGGAATAATATTGTTTTCAATGGTGGAAGGTCCTCCTTCAAGGAGGGGATGATGGCAATTCACCGAAGCATTAAACTTGCTTCGGTGAAACAGTTTGGATTTATGAACAATAATATGTCTGATTTTATATTACTGAGATCTCTTGGTGTGAGTGGCAGGGCGAGGAAGCCTAAGGTGATGAAATATATTAGATGGATCCCTCCAATCAATGACTACATAAAGGTGAATGTTGATGGAGCTGTTTCTGGCACACCGGGTCCTACTGGATGTGGAGGCATCTTTAGGACATCTCGTAGATTTGTAAAGGGATGTTCCTTTCATTACATTGTCAATAGCTATGCTCTTGAGGTGGAGCTTTGGGCTATGGTAAAGGCAATCGGGTATGCTACTCGTTATGGTTGGAGGAAGATTTGGATAGAATCAGACTCTTTTGTTGCTGTACAGATCCTCAAAGAGTGGTCAAGGAATGTACCCTGGAGGATGCTTCTTGTTTGGACTGGTTCTTTAAAGATATCTGAACAACTTACCCTTGAAGTATCTCATGTGCTCAGGGAAGCCAATCAAGTGGCGGATGCACTCTCAAAAATGGAATTTCTGGAGGTGAGCTCTAGTTGGTCATTTTTTCTTCCTGAGTATTGCAATGATCTTGTGTGGAATGATAGAATTGGTACTGTGTGTACAATAATGTGTAAAGCTCCCCTTTCCTGAGTGGTTTGTACTGTTTAAACGTTTTCTTATTTAATTTTATGGGAGTAGGTTTCACCTGGATCTCGGGCTTTTTCGGTATGTGGAAGATATCTCTCAGCTATCATGGTATGCCTATGGAAACTCATTCATGGGAATGGGAATTATAAAGGTATACACATGGTTTTTTGGAATATTACTTTTGAAATTTGAAGATTCCAATTAATAACTTAAGAATTACTTTCCATGTTAAAAAATATAATATTTAATACCAATATTAAAATACATACATTTTGGTAAGAAAAAAATATAAAATTTATTATTTAGTTTTTTTAAGAGCGGGGAATGTAACACCCTTGGGATTCAATATTTAATTCCCCTTTAAATAGAACAATAATAGATAGATAATGTTAAATTCACCCCCAAACAAAAATTAATCACTATATATTTTATTAAAATACATTACGGGAATGCAATTAAAAACATCATTAAGAAATTACATGAAGTGTTGAAACGTAATGTTTATAAAATATAATAAGTAATTTATTTATTACATGTTAATAATATCGACTGATGAGATTTCATGATCAAAGGGTAATTAATTGGTGACATATGATTAAATTCATTCACTTTTAAAAGGTATATTTTTCATAATAAATGTTTTTCATTTTCTCATAATAAATTAATTCGATCACCTATAGAATATGATATGTAATATTTTATATATATTATCACTCAATTAAGTATATGTTGATATGAAAAAATATTGTGAATGTATAATGTTTAAAAGTGTCATTTTTCAACAAAAGTGGTTTTTATTTATAGTGAATTTTCTCATTTATAAGATATATAATTTTTTCAATAATGTTATTTTAGAAAATAGAAATTTATTTTTAATTTATTTTATTGAAATCATATTAGGCTGAATTTTTGGATATTTCCAAAAAAAATTGTATTTGAGTTAATAGTGAAAAATACAGTTTTTCAAAATACCATCACAAATAAGATATCATATTCTTAAATGAATGGAATATATCATTATAAAACATTCAGTATTGACTAACTAACTTTTTAAGGATTATAATAGTTCATAAAAAAATATTACTTTAAATTTATTGATCAATGTTTAACATTTTACAACCTAATTGATGGTTTATTTTAATAAAATAATTATTTTTTATCCTCTTCAAAAATTATGTAATTGGAAGGATTTATTCATTTTAATTAGTTTTAATGTCACATAAATATCATATTTATTCATCGAAAAATAAATTTCCTAAAAATCAATTTAATACCTGATTTTGGTGTAATAACAATTTTTTCATGAAAGACAGTTTTTCCAAAAAAAAAATCTTCCTTTTATTTTGTGTACTTTACAAATAGTAAATTTTTTAACCTATATTAATTGAATGACTTAAAATGGATTATATATTTTTAGTCAAAAAGTTAAAATTATTTAATAAAGTCGTACTAATTTTTTAGGCATAATGAATAGCTGTCATAGTAAATGATTATCACAAGGGTAAGGCTCAAAAGTATAAATATAGGGGGACAAACTAAGAGAAAATTAAATAAATATAAATAAAAAATTTTAAATTTAGTAAAATGAATATATTAAGACCTTCAATTATCCTATAATTTGAGATTTTCTATTCGGTTCCACTATATTAAATTATTACATTCGTTTTATGTTATAAAATCAATGGTTAAAAATAGTCACATAATACATTTGACTGAAAATGAAAAGTATTAAAATAAATTATAATTTTTAATAATCATAATATTCAGGTATAATTAATTAAATTTTTGTGGCTATTTTGTTTTTAATTTTAAACAATATTATAATTATCTACAATTCTTATGGAGTTTTGACACATTGGTTGTGAAATTAGTAGAACAATCATAAAATTAATTTTTAAAATATTAAAAGTGATAGCTTTTGGATGAATTATGGTGTGAAATGAATTTTATATAAAAAATTTAAGGATAATTTTTATGTTTTTATTTATATTCAAAATAAATTTCTATCTTTTTATTTTTAAATTTAACTAATGAAAATAGTGCAAATAATATTTTAAAAGTTTATTTGACGTCAAAAAAAATTTACTATTTAATTTAATTACAATAAAATGTGAATAATTTTTCAAGTGGTAGTGAAATGGTCTTAAATTCTCTAAATAGTCAATTTATGAGGCATATGGAATTTTTAAACATTATTTTTTTAACTCTTTACTATTGAATATTTTCAAAATAACCCAATAATTTTTACCTTTATAAATGGTTTAAATATATCCATTCAAAATACACATACGAGAATAATTTTCAGTCAACATTATACACAAATACCTATCTAAAATTTCCAAATAATATCCCCACTACCCTAGTGTCACCATTTATCTCTCCTCCAAATTCCATAAGTTTGATTAAGTGGATGGTATCAAAAGAATATATAGTCATAGTTAATGACGTGTTACTTTTTTTCCTTCTTAAACCTCTCTCAAATGGTATATAACCATTTTAGAATAATAAAATTGTCATCATTATTTTTCAAATGTTTTATTATAGTGATTAAATAACCATAACCTACTAATTTTTCATTCAATGTAGAATGAAAATGTTGCTCACGCATACATTTGGAAGAAAGAATCTATGAATGGTTTATTTAATTATTCATCATTGACTCACACGAATGATTATAAATTTTGATTTTATGAAAAATTTTGAAATTTATGTCCATTTTTGGATACTATATTTTTAAAACATTACATGTATTCATACCATTCATTACATTAAAAAATTTGAATTTTTCTCATTATCATAGATGGACTAGTGCCTCCATGAAGTGGTGCCTTTAAATTTTAATTATTATCTCTCAAAAATGGTAATAAAGACTTATTTATTAAATAAATATCATATTTATGAAATAATTATTACTCTATAAAGATAAATTATTTTCAGTTATCCTTTCCCTACATCCGTTAGAAAATTAAACCATCAATCGTGTGTACATTAAAACTTTGGAATCCATGAAGAGATATATTCCATTTTTAATCACCAAATTAATTTTTTAATATATATATATATATAGTTATTAAATATGGTATTTATTTCAATATTAGAATTTTTAAACCATGAAAACATTATAACTACCCGAACCATTGTAGTGAAACATGATTTTAAAATGAAAGAGTTAACACCCAAATCCAACATTAATAATTATTAAAAAAACATATAATAAGAAGTTTTATGTGAATGGTATATAGTAAGATAAAAATAAATATGAATATAAAATTTAAGTTTAATAAATTTATATTTATTATATAAGAATTAAAATGTTTTTCAACTAAGTGGATGACTAAGGTAATATTTTAGGTTTCAATCACACTTTTTATTTGGATTGTCTATATTTCAATTATCATTGGGAAAATTACATGTTTTTATACTAAAACTCATATGTTTTCTTCACCTCTAGTTATTTATTATTTTATTTAGTATTATTTATATTTTTTCTACTTTTTGGTACTCGAATATACTAAAAGAATGTTTCTAATAGAAACTGATCTTATTTCAAAAATTTTATTGGGAATTTAATTCCTTAGTATACATATTAATTATTTTTTTCAATTATGTTATATTTTATAATTAAATTAATTATTGTTGTAAATTTTAATTAACATTTACTTTTTATAAAAAACATTAAAAGATCATTTTTAAAATTTAATATATGAACCATTTTTTACTTTTTTTAACAAATTAAGAAAACATTTGAATGCTAACTACATGACCACATTTTCCTATAATAATTATCTTTGTTCATTAAGAAATTTTATTTACATATTTTTAGTTTTCTCATATATTATTCTCATTTAACGAGGAATCTAATGTTTTTTATTAAATTTAATAGAAAAATGTGATATTTATTCAACTTTATAAATAAAATACATAAGATTTATATAATTTTTTTATATCATATTTCAAATGACATTTAATTATCATGAATTTTAATGATAGTATACAATTTATTTATCTATTTGGAATATGTTAATATTTTTAAATATATTTATTGGTAAAAATATTAACATTCTATAAGCATTATTTCTAATATATATTTATTGATTATCATGGATAGTTGATTATAAATTTTATTTTTTTTATTTAATTCATATGATTAATGGATTAGACACAGTTAGTGATGTGTGGTGTCTAAATTTTATATCCCCTTGATGTGTTTGTATAATTAATGAGACATTTTAGCTATAGTATTTTCTTTATGTCTACCCAATTTTTTATGATGTCTTTGAACAAGCTGTTGACCGTAGTTTCTTGATTTCTTTTTGTAAGGATAATAAAATAATATTATGATTTATAAAATGATATATTATATCACTATAAAATTATTTTCTTATATACATTTTAGTATTTATGTTTTTTTTAATCTACTGATATATTAGTCTTATAATATATTATTTATAAATAGAATTTTATTATTATTTATTTTTAACATTTTATTCACACCATGGTTATTTTAAAATAGCTTCCACTCTACACAATCCATTATTTAAAATCTATGATAGCACTTTCATTTTTTTTTCAATTCCCTAGGGTATCAATAATGTTTCTATGAATGATCTCTAGGGTGTACTAAAAGGAATAACAATGTTATAAATAATTTTTAATGTTACGATTTATGTATCCAATTTAATATGGAAATCATATATATATATATATATATCTTCACTCCCAAGACTTGTAAAATTTTATAACCTTTGAAAATATAAAATATTTTTTCTTTCTCAAATGTAATAAATTGAATACAAGATCTAGGTTACTAAATATAGGGTTCTTAAAGTAGTATTTCTCAAAGTGGATTCCAACTTAAAAAATATTTCCCATACATTATTTAATATCACAATAACCCAACAATAGCTATATATCAAAAATGTTATTTTTAGTCTATATTGGTATAATAGCCTCAATAATATCAAGGACATGTAATATGAAATATACATAAACAAAAATCTCTATGAATTTAACTTCTCAAAAAAAACATTAAACATGGTTAATTTATTATACAAAGGTTAATCACTAATAATTTTTTTATGAGCATGATATATTGTTCATAGTTCTCCATTGGCATGAAGTAAACCCGAATAATATCTTGAAACCCCATGAAAAGGTAGTCATTCTATTTATGGAAGATCTTTTTAAATAATTCAATTTTAGTATTATGATTATATATTTATTTAAATAGTATCCACATGAATTAAAAACGCATAATCAACCTTATAAATTGGTCATGTGATTGTTTTGGTACTGTACCCATGGTTGGTGACACCAATATTGATTGAAAATTTTGGTAAACAACCTCACCCCATTTAATTTACAAAAAGATTCATAAATGTAGGATTGACATTGTTGATTTTTATTATTCACTAAGATAAGATTTAGTTAATCAACATAAATTTATAAAGTCTCATCATAATTCCTAGAAAATATTATTGGGGAAACCTGTGGTGACATTTTATGATCAAAAATACCTTTACTCTAATGAAGCTCTAATTAAACATTGATCCCCTTCATTCTGACAAGATATATAAAATATAATGTTATGAAAATTTATGTTTTTCATATAAATATATCTAACAATAATTGTTTTTCATTTTATAAAGTTAATCTTGATAAATAATCATGAAATAATTTTGGATAAATCCTTACCATTGATAGAATTTCAATTCATGAATTTACATAAACAGCTTCCTCATGAAAAGACATCAGTGAAAAAATATAAATTCCCATTTCAAAGAGAAATAAGTATCTTCTTTACTGTCCTAGGATTTCATCACCATTATAACAAATTTTAACTTTCTTTGGTCACATGAAAGCCACTATTTTTTGATTGTGGTTAATGAAATTATTAATTCTGTTCATCGAATCCATTCCTATAATAATATATATTTTATCAATGTCAAGAAGAAGAAAATATTCAGGAATGTCATTATTAGTCTTCAATATCAAATATGAGTGGTGTCATAATCCATGATCCTTATTAATTCACAAAGTTGAAGAGATATCCATGTATTAAATTTGATACGTGTATAAAAAATAAATGAGTAAATCTGCATGAAGATATAAAATAGTGACAGGAAATTGTATTAATAAAATCAAAAATCATAATGGATTTATTTAAAAAAATATTTTACACTACATATAATATAATTCAGTACTCATTTGTCAAATAATATATCATAAAAAATTCCTATATTTATAATATATTAAACATGTTCTATTAATCAAGATTCAATTTACAACTGGGGTCATCCTAGAGATGGTTAACTTCTTCCTAGATGATGAAAAATAATGAGATCCTTTATATTTTAGGGAATCATATTGTAGTTGTGATCCCTTTGGAACTATAAAAAAATCTCTAATTCACTATTAATAGTTCATTCAAATAAACATTCAAATGTTTCCCAAATAACTATAATTATGATAACCATTTGGTGTCTTTAGACATGGTCACTTTGAATTCATAGGTAAAAACACTATGAAAAAACTAGGGTATTATTACATAAATAAAATGAATATTATTTATTAGATAGTATATATTAATATAAATTAATTCCTCATCTAAATTCACTCCAATTAATCTTGTTGTGGTATAATAAAGTTTCACTAATGGAAGTACTAAATGAAACACTACACATTCTAGAATGTCCCTCAATGACTATTTCCATAATCACACTCTAAAAAATTTCATAATAAACATTTTATTCAATAACAGTACATTAATGGGATACCATACTGAAGGACTGCTTCAATCTTCATAACCTTAATAATAAAATTCATGAATTTTCCAAATGTAAAATGCACCATCTTAGTAAAGAATGTAGTATACTCAATAATCATTAAATTATCATACTATAGATAAAAATTAATTGTTGTATTCCATGAATTTATGGTTTTATCATGATTATATTGAATGAATAATATTATCAAATCATTTTAACACATGTTAAATTTTAGTAAATCATTTTTCATGAAATCAGTGAATATCATATTAAAACCATCAATCATAATGTATGAATATTTGACCATATAGGAATCACAATTTTCAAAAAATAAATTATACATTAAAAATTTTCTTACCAATCCTTCTCTGATTATAGATCATTGTCACCGTGAAGAAACAAATTATTATTCTTATGGATTTTTTAATTTCAATACCCTACTTGAGTATAATAAATTATATTTTCATATCTCATAGATATGATAGTATTTTAATAAAATCAACTATTTTCTAATAAGTAAAGGATTTATACCACGTAAAGTTATCCAAAAAAACTCTTCAGATGATTTACATGTGCTCATATTAAAATAACATATTTATAAATTTTAAAAAAAAATTAAACACCATCAAAACATGTTTAAACATATTAAGTAATATAAAATAATTTATAATTTTATAAAATAATTTCATTAAATCATAATTTTTTTAAAAAACATAATAAAAATGTCATAAATTTTCATTTAGGGTATAAAATATACTAGGGAAAAAAATCCAAAAAAATGAAATGAAACCATGAACAATAAGAATTCATACTCTGAGTATTTTTCTTGACTATGTTTTACATGTTGGGCGATTCATAATGAGTTTCTTAATTTTCATATATAACCTAATACATTTCCATTCTATATGTATAAAATGTATTATCCTTTCATTCCACTCCAAAAAATAAATTTTTCATAAATTAATTTAAATTATAGAATCCTTAATATAATAGATATAAGTTATTTTAAATAAAAATTAATAAGACCGAATTCCCATATAAAATTTAGGACCATTAAGAATAATTTTTTACGTACAATTCTTCATAACATACCCCTTTAGTTTTGAAAATACTATCATTTTAATTCCCTAAATTCTCAAAAAACATATTTAAAATGGCCCTTAATTATATTATGTAACATAAAAAAGGGGATATCCCTACTTTTTTCAAGATCCAATAACTTATAAGGCCTAAATTGTATTATTTATAACAAAAATCAGGCACATGTTTTAAATGAATTAGAAAAAATAATTATGAATTATTTGACCTTGTTTAAACTAAAACATGATAAATATATTTCTACAAGAAACCACTCTTCAATAATCCATTCACTAGACTAATAATACCAAGAGATATTAAAATTTCTATAAAAAGTATTTTCAAAACATCATAACATTTAACACACACAATAAACATTAATAAAATAAAAAATAACAATTTATATGCAGAAATCCTATAAAACAAGCATAAAACCCATATATATATATGAAAAAATAAATTAAAAACATATAATAAAAAAAAGGGAAGAAATGATTGTTAAAATACATGTGGTAGAAAAAATTTCTCTATATATATTTCTAAAAAAACTAAAACAAATAATGAATAAAAATACTATTACATCTCCATGTTATATGTTAGTATACAATACCTATCTCATCATCTGTTGAATGATCATCACTGTGGTATCCCTCTTATATAAATGGAGAATTTTGCTTTTATTTTTTAGGAAATGAAATTTATACATACTCAACAACTTGTAAATAAATTGAGTAATTACATACCTAGTAAGATTCCACTAAAATTTTCTATGAACTCATACACTATTTATGAAACTAACATACTAGTTTAGAAAAAATATCAATAAGATATGTTTATATTTTATTGAAGGAATGAATAAAAAGATGACTTACTATTAAAAATATCATATTGAATACACTAGTATAATACATTTCATTAAAAAGTATTATTAAATATGAAGCACTGGAAAAAAAATTTAGAAAATGAACTTAATCATCATTATGGGAATATTTTATTGATTCACAAGAGCTATTATTCTAATAAACAGTTCCACCCTACTAGAACGGATATGATAAGACCCTCTTACCCAACATTCTGATTTGGGCTTTGTCGATGACAACCAACTATTGTACCAGTTCTTGTCTTAGCCATTGGGTGTCTATATTTATGATTCCCACAAATCCCTTCAAACCCATGAAGTTCCAAAACATATATTAAATGAATCAATTTAATTGAAACTAAATATCTCGACACCTTATACTTACTTTATATAAATATCCCTCATCTGTTATGAAATATTTAATTTATATTCTAAATAATAGGTAAGATAAAATAGAAATAATACATAATAGAGAATAACTAGATACCAAGATATAATAAAACTCACTCTTCATGATCCAAATATAACCCAATAACAAGAAAATATATTTAAACACTTATACATATCTCATTAAATACAAATTATAGTTTATGAAATCCCAAATATGGAATGATCATTATTAAATGACATTAATTAACAAATTTAATGAATAAAACACTAGTCATAAATTGTAAATTGTGACTTGTGTGTTTATTCAAAATTCACATAAAATATATGTATTTCTAAAATCACATATTAACATACATTAATAATATATTTATATAACTAAAGATATTTTAATTCATTCATGAATGAAATTATTAATCATAAAGAGTAAATGTTTTTGTAAAATATATAGAGAGGTGAAAATTACCTCGTTTAAACTATTCAATTAAATATATTATACCAATTACATTTATATCATGGATTAAAATGAGATCTAAACTCCAAAATATAAAAATGTTCTAATAAATATAAACAAAATTGTATTCTCATTCCAATACAGTCCTATTTGGATAAAATAGAAGATATAAAATAATACAGTATAGGGAATGGAAGAAAATAAAATCCTTATCCATCAAGAATCATGAAAATTCATGTAAAAACACCATAATGGGTGAGCATTATAATGAGGACTTAGATAATAATTCTATTAGTTGTTTTTTACTGTGAAAATTAAAAATTAAGTGGGCATTTTGGAATTAAATGACTTCAGTTTAAAATAATAAAAATTTTTAAATAATTTATATCTCAGATGTGTGGTCTTACCAACTCTCCATGAGACCATGAAAAATTCACTATCAAAAATATTCTAAATTATAAGGTTCCCTTTCATAGTATCACTACTTCTACTTTCAGACCATATATTCAATAATATTTTATATAATTTCCAAATTTTTACTCGAAAATCCTCAAAACCTATTAAATAATTAATTTAAATAATAAGTGCCCTAAAATAAAAAAACTCTTTCTACAATTATATTACTTTAGATGATATATTACATAAAAACAAGTTTTATTGAGTTTTTATTTCTTGATAATAGTAAAAAATTATTAATATAAAAGTTTCAACAAACTATAAAATAGATGATTAAAATTATCAAACAAAAAAATTGGTTGAATATATTAAGTTAAATAATTGATCTACAACTAATTAAATCATTTAAGAAATCGGTGTGTAGTTGTAAGTTACAACGCCCATAACCCTGTATTGAGGTTGTGGAACGATATTTCTTATCCAGATTTCATTACCTCTTCATATTACATACACATAAGATAAAAGAATTCCCAAAATTATTTATAAATATATATCCACAAAATTTTGAGAAAACTAAAATGAAGTAGAACCCTGACATTCTAGATAGTGTAAACCATCAATAGATGACTCCAGTATTATTTCATTAATGATATAATCTGTAACATCTCAACTATAACTATGACATTTAAGTCAAACATTCTCAATACAGAATCAAAACATCCCCTTGTATAAGATGCTACTGAAAAATTGGACTATGACCTAAATATCATGACACTGATTATTGAAGAGATAATAATAATAAACACGGTACAAAATTACTGTAATCATTGAGAAAAATAGAATAAGGTGTATATGTAATACAAGAGATAATTAAATACCAATTTTTTGTTCCTAAAAAATTAAAATACATAGAATGTAATATATAAATAATAAAAATTCCTCTGACATTTGTCTTGGTCTGCTACCATCTTTTTACTCTTCTTCTCATCCATCCAACATGGACCCTTTCCATTTGCTATGACTCTATCCATAAAATCTACAATCAAGCTAAAATTCAAAACTATGTTGTGAGTACCATAATTAGAAGGATACTACAAATTATTCCTTAAAATAATTAAATATATATAATAATGTTTATTATGTGATAAGTAAATTCTAAATAGACATACAACCGTACATGTGTTGAGTCATCATGTATTGAACATGCCAACATGAACTCTATCTGCACCTTCTTTATCTTTTTACTAATAATGGTTTCAGATAAGCAATATAATTAGAACCATTATGGTAACAAATGTTACCCAAACTAGATGGATATTATCACCATGAATGCAACATATTCAACCATGTCGATCCCTAGTCATATATCTGTTTAATCACCCATGTCTCGTGTCTATAGCTGCTCATTACGGTATTTTACTGCCATCCACTTATTTATATACCACTACATGGATTTCCACCACTACCATTAATAACATTTGAACTATGTTATTTGGGTTAAACAAATAATTATAAAAACACCTCAGTATGAATAGATTTTCATGACTTTAATGACATTAGGACTACCAACACTACAACCTCAGTATAAAGGAATAAAAAGGTACACTATGATAGAATATGGGGATCCAAACATTATAACATGTTTTTAATTAATAATACATCATGGCCTTTCATGAACCCATAAGAAACTCATAACATTCATCGGTTAATCAACAATAAACACCATATCATTCCAAAGTCATATACATGTTCCAAAATGGTATGAAACATCATAACATGCAGTTTTCAAATCAAAATCATGGTTTATTGAATGCGTTTTCAAAACAACGACATTCACCTACTAACTTGAACATGATCACGCACCTATCACTCCTAAGGTCGATCACTAAACAACCTCAAGTTCTTATGAGTGGTAATTTGGAAAATAGTAAGGCTCCCTGACATAAATAGGAAATTAAGGTGTGGAGGTTTATTGAAAATAACTACCATGGAATGGGTAGAACACCCTGGCATAAGGGTTCATATAAATAATACCATTATGGTGTAGTATTAACAACATAAGTGTGGTCACAAACGACTACTCTATAGATATGGAAACTCTTTTGTGAAAAAACACTAAATAATGGCCTCCAAGGGGTAAGGGGAAGGACTTCAGCATATAACCACTCTGAAACTAGAACCATTATAGTGTATGGAGTTATCTATAACATAGATTTATAGAATTAGTTTATTAAATATAATATAATGAATGCTAGATTATGTCGGAGATACAAGAAAATGCAATGGATTTTTGGAGAGTCAAATCCACATGAAATCCCCTCAAATGACTCTTAAATTCCCACCATTAAATTACATGATTAATTCTCATTTCAAAAAAAAATATCTAAATTAATTTTTACAACTTATTTTTAAGGTAAAACACATGAAGAAAATAATGTCACACCATTTTTCTATAACTAATGTACAGAAGTACTCTTTGAAATAGTTTAGTCTTCCAGAATGAAACCTCCATGAACCATTCATCCATGTTTAAGGATAAAAACCAACTTCCATTTAAAAATACTACTATTTCATATCCCTCTCTTCTATAGCATGACAATGATTCCACAGTACCCATAATTTTATACATTAAGACCACTGTTTGGTATAACTATTTTTGGGAGAAGGTTTTCTAAATACACACTTAAGAATTCTTAATTTCTTCAAAGGACCTAATAATTTTCTGAACATAGACTATAACAAAATCAAGGGTATGAAAAAGTTAAATAAGGATATCAATTTAGTAAACAAAAGTTTCGGGGTTTTACAATTCACACCTATAGTGACTTCTTGTCCTCAGCAAGAATCTCCATATTTATAGTACAAAATAAACAACCCACTAAGAAAGGACATCAAACTACATCCCCCAAGTCTCACCCTAGATCCACCCTTGATACTATTGAATCTAGTTTAGGGTTACCATCTTCTGTCATATGTCCTTACTTTTGCATTATGTAATCATTACTAGAATCCCCTCATATGATGTATTCGGTTCTAAATCAACATCTTAAGAGTCTATAAAATACCAAAGATTCAGAGTGTACATATGAAGTTGAGAAACATTGAACACATCATGCAGGACTCGATATTATTTTGGAAATCCTTGATTGTACTTCAATTTTCTAACCCTCTTGATGATCTTGAAGGGTCCCAGAAATGGTATGTCTGAAATAGCCTTCTTCCATAAATGTCATTGACCTAAAAAAGTATTAACTCTTACAAAAAAACAATAACCAATAGTGAAATATAATGGTATCTTCCTCCGGTCAGAATATGATGTCTTCTTGGTCTGAGAAGTGATCAGCCTCTGCTAAATTAGTTTCACTTTCTCAAGGGTCACAAAAAAGACTGGGTTCCACAACTTCTACCACACCTTGGTCATGCTAAAAAACCATTGAATGAAACTTACTCTTGTAAATAACATCATAAGGTTCAATCTGAATGGAAACCTAGTAACTATTTTTCTATATAAACTCAAACAAGTATAAGTGACAATCCCATGATTCATAGAAGTCTAGGACACAACCATTAATCATATTCTCTGATATGTGTATAGTCTTCTCAAACTCTCATTGTTTCTAAGGATGGTATGCTATTCTCTTTCTTAGATAATCTCATAGGAACTTATATAATCCCTTCAAAAATCACAATATAAAATGTGAATCTATATTAAAAATAACACTCAAGGGGAATCCATATATTCATACCTATGAATTGACACATTACATTTGCAACTAATCCACTAAGTGAGTCTCCCCAATCTGTAGAAGTGATAAATCATTTTCAAAAATTCAAGAATCATTCATATGACATCATGAATCCAAGGGGTCTTATGTAAACCCTTTACAATGTCCATCATGACATCCTTCAACTTACACATAGTCACTAGATTTTTCATGAGAAAACCAAAAACATAGTGATGCTCAACATTCATCCCCAGATATGTAATGCGTCAAGAGACAAACCCCTCAATGTACATCTTTATCCCTAACCACTAGAACTGTTGTACAATGTTTTAATGCTTCTCAATAACACTATAAACTATGTACCATAAATAGGTACAGTAATCCATCATCATCTCCTTTGTGATAGTTATATGGACTAATACTCTCCGAAGGAAAAGTATTACGTCATCATCACACATCAAAATCATAGGTTTTATATTACCTCAATCTAGTTGTTCCCCATCACAGTAAACTGTAGGTATTATTATTGACTAGTATTCTACTAGTCTACAAGTGAAGATATAATTTTAAATAGGTTAGTAATCATTAACCCTTCATCTTTATAATCATCCTTCCTTCTGACATCCCATGGGATTATCATGCTCCCCTCCACCTCTAAAGCCCCCCTACATACTCTTACATGACTTGTGTCTTACATCTAATAGAATTTATAATGACATTAACATTTATAGGTGTATAAGTACCGAAAATATGAAATTTTTATATATACTACATCCAGTACCTCTTTTTTATATACAATCCTCATTGTGTACAGATATAGGAAAGGATTTTTTGGTCTATGTGAAGCAAAAATCTCTTACTAGGGAGATACATTTTCTAACAAATTATAGTGTGGACCATAATTTCTAGATCTAGGTCATGTTTAGGGTAGTTTATCTTATGGGTTTTGAGGGTAAATTTCCCGTAAGCTACTTACTTTATAATCTATATAAGTAACACTCCTACACTAATGTTCGGTTCATCACAGTGAACAACATATCTAATCTTAGTCTTGGGTAGTTTCAGAACTGGATATATAGTCAAATTTCTCATTAGTTCATGAAAACATTATTCACACTGGTCTAACCACTAGAACAGTAGTCCCTTTAATTTTCAATTCACTCATGGGTGCTAAAAATAAATACAATTCAAGGAAAAAGCATTAGTAATATCCTTCAATTCCAATAAACCTCATGATCATAAAAATGTTTTTTGGATCTGTCTAGGAAAAAACATCCTCCAATTTATTTGGGTCCATATGTATTCTTATCTCAGACAAAACATAAACTACGATTCTCATTTCCAATATCTATAATTCATACTTCGAAATCATTTCCTAAAGATAATGTGTTCAAATTATACTAAAGACCATCTAGTGGCATCTCACATGTTCCTATGGTGTCGGCGGTATATCAGGATGTCTTCAAAACTAAATATATTGAATGAGTCTCATTATCTAGTAATGATAATGTCATTATATCCTTGAAAAATATCATTGTATTCATCAACACAAAGAGCTTCACCAGGTACTCGTACAACCCATAAATAATTTGAAACTCAATATTCAAAGAGTCCTCCTATATTAATCATATCTAGTGATAGTATGATTGAAGTTAAATAATGGAGAACAATCAGGATCCATGTCACTGAATCAATATATCATTTATCTAAGGAAAGGAATATTGGTTATCCACCATAATCTATTTTCAGATTCTTTTAATCAATATAGATTCGATGACTATAATCTATCTTCAAGGATAGAAACACAATTTAAAAATATGGAGATGTACTCATCTTGAAAAATAAGTTTTCTATAAGTCCTTGAGATTTACCTTGATATCATTCTATATAGATTTCACCATGAATAAATGGGGTATCGAAATGGGTTGTGTACTATTCATGAGCTCAATATCAATTCTATCTCCACTATTACGGAGAAAATTTCTGAATTCATTTTAAAATATGTCCATATAAAGATTTATGACTATATTATAAGATAATGGGGTTGTTTTTGATCCCATAAAATGTGCCCAACTTTACATATGTGATTTAATAATCCTGGTCAAACTCAAGTATAGTCTAAAAGTACTCGCTCATAGTTCCTACTCTTCAGTCATCACTAACTCCTCTTCCTCATGTCAAGTGAAAGTAACACATCTCTGATGTAAATCAATGTGATCTCGAAAATTGGTCAACCATTCTACCCTGAGAATCATATCATTGTTATTCATCATGACAATAACGATCTCCCATAGATTTCCATATCCAATGAAAACTATAGGACACTATAGTAAACACTGGATAAGATCAAATTTTATTCCAAATGGTTTACCAAAAGAGACTAACTTAGAATATAACTTTACATTAATGTCATGTCAAATAACAACATGTGACGAAATAAAGGAATGTGAATCACTAATATCAAAAAAAGAGGTGGGTAAGGTGTACATGATCAGGCCCATTTCTAAAATAGATGATGGACCATCTCTATTATCTACTAGAATATAGTCCACTGTATAAACACACCATGTCTCAAATCTATGAACTTATCTATAATTTTCAACATCTAGGATGTCTGTATCCTCTAATGAGGTCAACCACACCATGATTTCCATAATCTCATAATACATCTCTAAGATAAATTTGAGTAAATTAATAAAAGATGACCAACCATGCCATAATGGTGTAACTACCTAGATGGCTTCCTCCAAGCCCTACTATAATTACTTTGTGGCCTAAAAGAATATAACCTATTAGAATCATCTCCCATAAATGGTACGAAAGATGTTAGGATCTTACCCAACATTCAACCCTATTGTTCCTAGTCCCACTTTATCTTCCTAAAACCCTAATATTGTACCTGTATAGTGAGATAAATCTTAATAACTAGGAAACTATGGTATGAAAGTAATGATTCTTCCATGTACTCCTCAAGACCCTCCACAATGGTCAATACATTTTGAATCACCTATGAGTATGTCATTCTATGAAATAACTTAAACTGATGTCTTTGATTTGTTTGGAGGTCTATCTTGAACTTTTATTCCTTATTCACCTCGTTCCTAGAAAAAAATGGATAAAAGAAAAGTAACTTTATAAACCAGTTACAATAAGTATAGAAAGTCCAAACCCCCTATAATAACTCTATAAACACCTGGGAATGGTCCAACATCATCATCTAAGGAAATTAAAACGTGATAAAAAATCTTTTTAATGTACACTCAAGTAATACCCTCTAAACTCCTAGCTCAACTCATGTCTGTCCACCATCACCTAGATGGTTCATGGAAAATAAAGGATTCTAGAATAACTTTTCATTCCCTGAAGAGTTTTACCAACTCATAAATTTTATCTATAATGTAAAACCAGTCTTTTTTTATTATGGACAACCAGTAGTCTAGAATTTAATATGATGTTAGAGCTAGAAATCTTGATCATGGTTATTCAATGGACTGTAACTATTTGAATGTGTCCTTATTGAATGGGCATTATATCCTAGATAATCTGTCTTGATGTATGAGCATGCTAGGGCACATCCTACATCACTATAAGGGATGAAATGGGAGAATCCTAGGATAAATAAAATGGTGGTCTTATCAAAAGATACTAATGTGGAATCTCTACAACATGAATGAAATTAGAAAAATTAACATGGGATAATAGTATATAGGATCACACATTGGATTTTCTTTAAGTTCACACTCATCCTAAGGTATAACCCTCTGACAGCTGGTCATATTCTCCATATCTATATGTTATTAATTGGCATCATATTTATACCAAATTAATATAATTCTCAGTTAAAATAATTAATTCCACTAAATATATATCACAATTGAAATATAATAGACATGTGTCATGAAGTAATATAAAATATCCCAAATACGTATCAAAAATAGGTTAATTAAATTAAATTTCTAGTATATATCCCAATAACAAGTATAAACATTGCATGTAAACCTATGTTTCTATTTATTATGCATGAACATACCTAACAACTCATAAATCAAATATCTACATAATGTTCATAACCCAATGAGTCTTTAGTAAATGGTAATAACAACCCCATCCAAGGTAACTTTGAGGTCCATTACATGTGTGATAGTCTGGTACATGGAAACTCCCCTTCCTGAGTACCATAAAATTGTCTCATTTATAACATGTAGTTGGTTAGATAAAAGGAAAAGAATAAAAATTATTCTATAATAACATTTTGCAACATCAAAATTACTAAGATCGAGTCTGAGCTAGAATGAAACATGAACTTGTTCACATATCCCTATATGAAACAGGTTGTTGTCTAGCCTCAAGGGGCTAAGTCTACCAATAGGGAGACTATTCCCTCTGTATCATGTCATTGAGCATTGAGAAAATGATAATTATATATATTAAATTAAATAATTAGAGAAATCATATGGAAATAAGAAATAAAGAAAATCATTAGTGTAATAGATAATGAGCCCACAAAGAGGTAATCTATACAAAGTAAAAAAAAATATGTAATTAATAAATAAAAACTATTCCTCTGTATTTTATCATATTATTATAATATTTCCTTACTAATTTTCTCATCCATCCACTATATTCACCTTGACCTTTTGTGGGTATCTAGCCATGAAATCTATAGGTACACTAAAATACCTGATTAGGGTGTGATTAAAAGTCTCAGTGAGAAACCACCAATGTTTCTTTATCATAGGGGAAAAATATTTATAGTAGTCCAGGTCATATCATAATTAAATCTCAAATAGACATATAACCATAAACAAGTCATGTAATCATTCCCTGACTAAGCCAACATGAACTACTTCTACACCTTCTTCGGCTCGCTTCTCATAAGTGTATTCGGTAAGTAAAAAATACTACATTTATGGTAATAATGTTAATCCAACTAAAATGGTGGTTTCTATGAAGAACCTCACATATTCTTCTATATCGATCGATTATTGGAAACTATTTTAATAATCCCCATCCCATGCTCATAAGATCCAATGCCGGTATCTTCCAGTAAAATACTTATACACACGCTACTGGAGAGATATCCACACCCTCCATTAATAAAATTTTAATTACTTCAGGTTAGTTAAATGGAAACATAGGCACATCCATATTTAAGGGTAGACATGATTGAATTTAAGTACATTTGGAAAAAATATCAACATCCTTAAGGAACCACATGATCATCTCAAAACATAAAACATATTTCTATGGAATATTAAACACAAAAATAAATATAAGTCATTGAAAGAAACAATAAGTCACACAAAAAAATCACACATTAGGATCTACACATAATCACATAGTCATAATCCAGAAATCATCATGAAAAATCAATCACTAGCATACAACTCATAACAGGTATCAGTTAATAAATCGTAAACAACATATCATTTCAAACATCATATACAGGGCCCAAAATGAAAAGGAACATAATACCTCATAGTTTTCAAATCAACATCAATGTATTTTGATGGTTTCTTCACCAAAATCATATTCTTACACAAAATAGAAAATGATCACCCACCAAGGACTCCCATGGTCAATATTCAATCAACATTATGTTTTACCGGGTGGTATTCTAAACAATTGGAAGGATCTATGGTTCATGGTATGAACTGCATCGTAGAGGTGTACTGGAAATAACCATTATGTTGTAGGTTGAACAAATATGGGTCATGGGTGTGATCGAAGAATACCACCATGAAATTTGATGAATAGATTTCTCATGGGAATAACTAACCACAGTGAAGAGTAGGTTTCTACATCATGGATAATTCTTAGAATTGCATCCATCATTTAAGGGGAACTAATGTTGTGCAAAACCACTCTGAAACAAAAAAAATTCTGGTATAGGTGGAGGCCAGTTATGTGTATTAATCCCAATATCACTTTGGAGTCCTAGAATTGATTCCAAAAATATTCTAGAGGAACAATTAAATTCCCAGGATGATTGATGGTTCAAATACACATCAAGACCAATCATAAAGACTCTTTAATTTACCCCCATTATATTTATGATGATCAATTAAATTTCAAAGAAAATTAAATCACTGAAGAATTTCAAAATTTCCTTTTTAAATGGAATAACTCCTGGAAACCAAACAGCATGACCGACCATCTATAAATGAGGAAGAGAAGAGCTATGTGGGATGGTCTAATCCTCCACATAAAAGGCTATGGATAAACCTCTAATGAAGAGTAACACTAATGTATATCACCTTCTACAGTGGTTTGTAGTTGATTCAATAGTACCCTATTGAATTTCTATTTAGATTTTGGCATTGTAAAACTAGTTTTTGATGACGGTTTCCCAAAAAAACACACTAATCTCCTTTAATCTCTTCAAATCCAATTAGTATTTTCCCAACATGGATGAAACAAAACAATGGGATGAATAAGGGGAATAATGATCTTAACAAAATGAAAAAATAAATTTCTTACGTTAGTTTTTGGATTTAGTCTCTAATGACTTTCGGTTCTAGAAAATAGAAAAATATCCATTAATGAAATATGAAAATATTTTAATTAAATAGACTATACAAATTAAGTAATATGATTTTACATTTATTTTAGAAGGGTTTTTATATAGAATATAATGATTCAATCATGATCCATTCAATATATGATATAGAAATTTCTCATCTATAAGTGTATAGTATATGATTATGTGGTCCTATTAAAAGGAGAATGAATTTTAATATACATATATATATTCTTAATTTTTTACAAATGGTTTATCATCTGTCAATTGACGATATGATCCAATAATGTGGTGGGTGATATAATAAAGGGTTTTGGTGGTTCTTGTAAAAGGGTGAAACCTTATGTGTATGTACAATATTTGATCATATGTATATATATATATGGATAGAGCCAATATGTAATTTTTTCAACCCCAATTACCAAATTTGAAAAAAATCAAAATATTTTATTTGGTATTTTATATATTTAAACACTAAAAATGGTAGTGAATATTTCATTAAGAATTAAAAGAGTACAATTATTTGTACTTTCAAAACTAGAACACAAAATTCTCTATTGTTAGGACACATATAGATTTAAATGTAGTTTTTTTCTATGATATGATATTGATTGTGTATATATTATCAGGAAATCTAGATATTTTTTATAACCCAAGAGGTGTTTTCAAGGGTACTCACAATCATTATCATGTATATGTAAATAAAATAAAATTATTTGTAATCTTTGATATGATTATTTGTAAAATGATATTTTCATAAATGAAAATTTGTGTACATTGTGTAGGTTCGTCAAGATAAGAAGCATTAAGTTACTTTATTAGATGAAAAATAATCACTCTATATATATAAGAAAGGTAATATGATTTTATATGATACCAATATTTTTGTTATGTGTTTCTTCCTCATTCATTTACATAGGTGGTTATTATGATACCAATAATTTTTATACTATGAGGAGTTTTCCAATGGTACACTATAAATCCTAATGAGATAACTGACATGTGATAGACACTAGTTTTTCATTATTTATATTGTGTCTCCTAACAGATAAAAAGAGATGATCTATTTAGTGTGATCACATAAGATGTCGATATGAATGATGAGTTACCTACTTTTTTCCTAAATGACTTGTGTCAAGATACTCCTAATCATGATCATAGATAAGATGATGTGATTATAGAATGACATTTTACCTTACATAATATGTGAAAGATAAATCATTTAACAAAATATAAATCTTGAGGTGATTTAAAAAATCTGCAGATGTAAACAAATTTATTGTACTTAATTATTTGATAAATTGTACTTTAGTTGACCAATTTCTATAGACTACTATTGAAATGATCTTAACAGTAAGATAAGTACTATTATGAATTTTATTTTGAGCTTGGGAAAATATATGGGTCATGTAACCCTGTAATTAATTACTAACTAGCTAGGTTAAAGGTTCTCTACATTATTATGGGAATGCTTTCACCTAAATAGAAGTAAAATTTTGATGGTTTTTGGGTCCCTTCATGTGACATGGGGTTAGATACTATAAATTTTAATAACCTTTTTATAAATGAAACACTGCGCCCTTATCGATTTATTTGAGTACACCCTCGTCTAATACATAACTCAGTGGATTTTTAGACAATAATAAAGAATTAGAATCAGGAGTGAGTATTTTTCAATTCATGATGATAAATACATCCACATTGATAATGATACTTTCCATTTTATATACCTATATTATTTTACATAACATTTTGTTCTTATAAATAACTAAATTTATGGGTGGTGACATATAGACCCATATAAGAGTTTGAATCATGTATTATATTTTTTGACATCATAATCACAATATATTCACATCATTAATTATTTACTTATATTACCCTATGGTTTTACGCAACTCTGAAGACATTACATTATATTAATATTTTTCTTATTTTTCTTATTATTCATTCATCATCTTGAATATGGTATGGCTTGGTAGTTTGGATGTACAATTGTGTCATTAGACACACATGAACATAGTTTATTGTATGGCGGTGTAGTTCTATCTATAAACTTGTTTATATTTTACATAAGTAAAAAATTTCTAAAATATTTATTTTTTATATACATAGATTGAAAAGATATTAATTGTCAATGTTTTATAAGAATATGCTTTTTCCTTTTCTTCAGTGTGATTCTTTTAGGATTTAATTAATTGGGAGCATTATGATGTGTATGGTGTAACAGATTATTTATATTATCATATGATTTTTATAATGTACTATTGGATATCTTATATGTGGTTTTTCATATATAGTAAAATCTATTTCATTTTAATTCTATATATTCATTACAGATGAAGTTTTCTTGTAGATTAATAGTGATTTATAATTATAAGTTTTATGATTAAATTTTATCATGTAATGTTCCTACCCCCATTGTTTGATCCACTAACCCCTAGCCAATTGTATGTGGGGTAGGAGAGAAATTTTATTTTTATCACTGAATTGGTCAATAATTGGCATATTAAGGTCATATTAATGTATAATTTTGGGTGGTTATATATTAAAAATAGATTTTTTGGTAAGGAAAATCTACTGTTTCTGTTTTTGTATACTATGAATGAAATTCCTTAGGTATCTAAGTTCATACAATAAGGTCAGAGATATCAGTTAAGGGGTGTGGATGCTAACCAATTCCTATAAAATGACTAGAAATATTTAATAACTCACACTATTACTTAGAGAACTATTTATCCGAATTATTTATCCTAAAAATATATTATATAGTGTTTAAGATATAAACTAAAACAAAATTCCTTATAATATGGGGGAAATTAGCTGATTGATAGCTGTAAAATTCAATTGATATATTTTCCACCAATCCCATTAGTAGATTTTAAAAAGATCTCCTAATTATAAAAGAAACCCAAATTATATGAGTCAACATATAAAAAATTATTTTTATGTTATAAGATAATAATACCCATTTCCATCTATAATATCTCCACATGATGTTTATCATTATGACAATTACCTCATAATCCAAGAATATGTATATACATACATATAAATATTACAATGAAAAAGATAAATTAATTACGATGGACAATATATCTTATAAAATTAATATAATATATGATTTTATGTTCTTTATTTTTTGTGGGTTATAGAGTTGAATAATAATACATGGATAGAGAAATTTGGTGGGATGGTGTTAATAGGCCACCTCCCATATGAAGTAATCCATGATTTCTTCTAAGAAGGATCATGATTTATGTATAGTTGGTAGTTTTTGAATGAAATTTTTTTTGATGAAGAGAGTATAAATTCTAACAAAGAGTGCATTAAACTATTTTTTATGATATTGATATTTTAATTGTGAAGTATATGATTATAGAACTAGTGATAATGAGGATAGTGTTTAAAATGATATGTTGTATGCCCATTTATTTGAATAAAATATTTATTTAAATATTGTAAATGGTATGATGAAGTTAATGTATTTTTTTACTCAATAATTTTATATGAAAAATAGTCAAGGTATATTGGAGTAAGTTAATGAGAATGATACCAATAAAGGAAGATTTGGATATTCCCTAGGGTTGATAATGACTCTCATGGAATGGTGAAATTGATATATGGAGCTTCATCCATTGGAATTATCTTAAAAATCATACCTATTTTTGAAAAAAATTTCATAATTGAAAATATTGTTATTTTAAGAATGTAGATCATTATATTTTATGATTTATATGTTTTTAAGATTATCTCATGTTGAGGAATTATGGGAGATGTCTAAGACTTTATTAAGGTTAGTTAAATTCTTATATAGTAGTGAAAAGTTATTTTTAATATGTATAACAAGGCTTATGCGGGATTTTTTTTGAATTATATAAAACTATAAACAAGAAAAAGGTCATCAAAAAAATGTTAAATTATTTGAGAATGATATTATAATTAAAGGAATGTTTCAAGTACAGTGTGTGGTGTATGATTTTTAGAACATTATTCTGGAGTGTGGATCTGGGAAACCTCAGTTGGTATCAAAGGAGGATTTAGATATCTTTGGGTACCAGGATGTTGTCAGTTAATATTAAATTAATAGAAGGAATGGTCATTGGGGATTGATACGTTATGTTTGATTGTCATTTCAAAGGAATAGGTAAACCTTTAGGTTGGCTATATTGAATATTATTTGTTTTAGGGGATTATGATGAGAATAGTTTATTGATATTATGATATCTATTTTGGTTTTGATATTGGGTTTAAATAGTTCCTATATGATGAAAATGATAAAGGTGTGGATCTGAAAACTACTATGTTTTATCACATAATATGGTAGAATGTTAAAATTGTTGAGAACCATAGTATATTTCCATTATGGTGGAAAAGGTGACTTTCTTAGTCATACCTAAGGTAGTGAAGTTTATATCTTGATATAAATTTAATATTATAATTTATTTCAATTTCCATTGGTGAGTGATATTTATCAATGATATTATAGTACATTCAAATAGTTTTGAATATTATGTAAACCATATAAATATTTTTTATGAGTGGTTTTTCTTTAATGTATTTAAATCATATATTATATAATAAAAATAACCATATAATGTTATTTAATGAAAATTTGGTATTTTTAGGGTTAACTATTACACTGAGTGTTGTGACATTTTAGTAAAAGAAACAAAATGATTTGATATTTTATAAAATAAATGAAAATAAAATAAAGATTGAGATTTCCCTCCTTGCATTTGGATCAATATCTTAGTAAAATAAATGAAATTGATTTATATTTTACATCATCTTGTTTGGTGAATCCTTTTAAATGAAAAAAATAAATTCTTTTGTAATACATGTAGAAAAAACAGATAAAATTGGAATTTTTAAATATTAATATCCCTCCACCATCATTTTTTACCAAATAATCCCGATTTTGGGTTGATTTAAAAAAATAACAGGGGAAAATCTATTTCTATCTATTTCTCCCCATATCATTTGTCTCCCCTTATAATTATTTCACCAAACATGAGAAACCAATTCTCCTCTCAATATCATTTCATTTCTCTCTGTATCATCCATTCAAAACATTCCATTAATGAATGCATGATTTAGTAATGGATGACCATTAGGTTTAAAATAATGATTAATTATATGATAACGTAGATATATAGTATTAAAAGACTTATAATTCATTATTTATTTATTAAATTATTTTCCCATGATATTTTCCTAAATTTTATCTCATTTTTATGATTATTGACCACAATTTTGTTATTATGAAATACTGGTTAATTCCGATTGAGGTCTAAAGATATTTGTTAATTTTTGGAAAATATATGGTTTTAATATTTTTTACTATCTCATAGATTCATTTGGTTTTTTAAATTTATATTATAGACAATGTGTCATCAGGTAATATATAAACATGAGTATATAAAATTACCAAATATTATTGTTTTTTAGAAATGTAAATTAAATTAATTGTCCTAGTAGAGTAGGTTAAATTTTTTAATAATATTTATATCCTGAATGGTAAATTTATTAAGAATACGGATTCCTACATTCATTATTGAGTAAGCCATAATATTATAAGTATGAAATTTATTTAATGTGTTAGAATATAACTACTCAATGTTTTACTATAAATTTTTTTCATTAAATTAACATTATATTTTATAGCATGCTTCAAAAGCCAAACCAAAACAAAAAATTCAAGATACTTTAGAAAATAATTTTTTTAAAAAAAATTAAAAAAAATTCTTGATAAAAATACTATAATAAATTTTATTAATATTATATAATATCAAACACATTATTTTTAGGCCCAATGAATAAATTAATTAAGTAATAATTAGCTATAGTGGTAAAAGACTAATTTTTCCTGGAAATTGTTTTTTCTAAATATTAAATTTTGAAAAAACATTGATCTATTTTATAATAAATAATATAATATTATGCTTAAACTTTTACAAAAAAAATTAACACTCATTTAATTGGTAATAAATGTTAACTAATATTAAAAACACTTGACAATTAAAATGTATTTTTTACAAAAATATTTTTTCAAAAAAATTACATATCTTCTTATTTAGGGGTATATTTCTTCATATATTGAAACTTAATTAGATTAAATTGGTCCCAATTTCACATTAATCATTTAGAAAGGTGGAGGAAGGGTAATGTTCTTTTAGTAATAAAACAATTACTATAGTGATATTTTAATCAATAACAATAAGTTTTTAAATTGATTAATCTAATGTGGAATGAATTTTACTAATTAAATTTTTAACTTATACATATTTTAGAGTTTTTAGGTTTTGAAAACATGAATTCATATATCACCAACATTTCCCTCACTGAAATCGCCTTACTCTCATGTAATTCCACTCTTACGCCATGCCTAATATTATTTTCCAATTATTTTCTCCAAATTCATACATGTAAAAGGATCTCATGTCCAACACTTGATATTTGAAATAGATAATAACTAAGAAATATATCTGTATTGAATAATTAAAAATGAACTCTATAAATTTTTATTTAAATGAAAATAGATTTAAGAAATATTTTTATGTTATTTATTTCATTCACGTTGGATCATATAGTTCATTTTACTAAGATATGAAATAATGTAATGGTTTCATGATTCAAAAATTTACCCCTAAGACATATTTTTTATTATACAGCAGGAAGGAATTAGAATGATGTTACTACAACCCCATTAATATTTTTTATCATTATCCTATCATTATTATTGTAATTATATTTCCTTTAGAATTATATCCTTATAGTGGTTTTGAATCTAATGTTTCTATAGTTATAGGTGGTTATTCATATAAAATTTAAATTATTTCCGATATAGTTGATATTTCTAACAATAATTTAATTTTATGCTATATTCACTACACTATTACCTTAAATTATAATGAATATATTTTATCTCATGATATTAGTATGTAAAATTATCGGTAACTCTCTCTAATGTTCATTTTTATTATGTTATCAATGTAGTATGTTTTTTTGTTAACTCTACTCCCTTCATTGTGTTAAATTGTTTCTTATTGAAACTATTCATTCTATGATTGGTTTCATCCATGGTAAGATTTTATTTAATGTTGCATTATCTTATTTTCTTATAAAAAAATGAACATTTGAAACAAATCTTTTATATTGATAAAACTTCATTTTCCAAAATATATTAATGTTGAGAATAATTCCCATCCACTTTATTGACTGTTTCCCCAACATTTATATATTGTTCATTATCACTATTGTTATCAATTATAAAGGAAAAAAATTATTTTTTTATATCCTATAAACTCTATATTTTTCTTTTTATCTTTTAAAAATTTAATTCATGATACTCTTTTTATCACATAGGATTTCAACATTTATATTTCAAAAACATTAAGAAGGTTTTCGACACTTCAAAAATAATTTTTTTTCAACTCCCATTTCTTTTGATAACCATTATTAATTTTAAAGGATATATAATTGTTGTTAATTTTTAAAATTTTAATATATTTTAATTTATTTAATTCATCTTTATGAAGCTATCTTTTCAATGTGACTCGTAATTTTTTCTCTTTATGAATGTCTTGACAACTCTATTTCTACCAGTTCTCTTAGTGAACACATTTTCCAACTACCTTGTAATTTCCTATAATGATTTATATCTTCATTATTATTGTTTTTAAAATAATATATTTTCCTTTTATATTTATATGATATATATTTTATCATGATTAAAGAATATCACGGTTATTTCTTACTTCCAATGTGATTTTTATAAAACAACTGAAATTTATTTTTCATATAAGTTTTTTTTACATTTCTTTTTGAAACATGGATGATAATATGATAAATGGATATACATTATTAAAAACAATGAGATAAATGAATAATTCCATGGATTAAAATGCCTCCAAAGGAAATTCATTGTGATACACTAAAGTAGTGTTGGTGCTCAGGGTACCTGTGCATCTGCTTGCATGACTAATTTAATTGATAACCTACACAATAAACCTAGTCTGAACCCATGAATGAGATATCCCCTTCACCCAATTTCATTTATTTTTATATAAGTAAGACCATGGGGTCTTCATTTTCCTGAAAATAGATTCTCCAAGGACCCCTAACGCTCAAATCACCCTGGTCCTTTTCCCAATCCCAATGAAAACTTCTAGGGTGTACTATAAATCCTGAAGAAGATATAATTAAAAGGAATTAGTGAAACTAGATTCCTCCCATTGTTTGGTATAAACAACACCTACAAGAGGAACTATCTCCACCATGGTTGATGAACACTAGCACAACACAAGGTCCCCTTTCATAAACAAGTATCTTTGTTAGAATATTTCAAAAACACCTATAGTGACTCTTGAAGGCTTGAGTTAGGTCATTCCAGAGATTAGTTGCATGGCTGGTCTATTTCCCAATCATTCACTGGTTCTCCCAATCCCATTTGCGTGAACCTCCCTTGGATCTTGAAAGCCTACCTCTTTGGTCATCTTTTGGCACTCCCTAGATTCTATCTGGCATGAGTTTGTAATGAAAACCTATTCTAAGACATCCATGGAAAGGAATATCTTCCTTTTTCTCCCATTCCTGAAAAGGGCCTAGTTAAAACCTCTATTGAAGCCTATAGACTTAAAATACCTTGAAATGGGGAACAACAACTTTTATCCCTTTTGTATTTTCATTCCATCAATCATAGGATTCCCACACATTTCCTAAAAGATGATTACGGTCCTTGGGGTGCATGTGGTTTTTCATTCCATTGGAATTAATGACCTCGAACCCAAGGATGGTGTTATGGAGTTCCTCATCATAGATACTATGGTTTTGAAATATTCCTACCCTTTTAATATCTTTGTCTTTGATCTTCGTGTTCCAAGCAGGTATGGTAATGATTATTCTTACTTTTACATTAAACATGGAATGATATCCTCCGGTCAAACTACAAAACCGTTTTTAGGGAATTCCTCCTAGTGTAATCCCAATGATTGTCTTTTAGGAGGTTCCACTCATACTCATCTACACCCCCTTGTATATTGGTATAGAGAGGGGTTGGGTACTAGAGACCACTCCTCCACCTACCGTACCATTGGCCTCTTCTACCAGTGGAGGGCGAGATGTGTGGTTTTCCCGATATTCCACTTCCTCTTGTCCATAACATTCATTTATGAATCATCCTAACTCAGTTGGATGTGAATCTATCCATGATCAGGGAATAAAAAGGGTCAAATTCAAGTTTTAATATAGGATCATTCTTTGATCATTCTTTTTCTTTCTGTTAGAGTTCCTCCTTTGGCGTTGTCCATCAAATACATGTATCCCACCACATGGAAAATTGGATTATCTGGTTTCCTAGATCTTTCAACTCCTATTATTTCTCACACTAAACATGACTCACATAGGCATATAGGTTTATATTATTCATGAAATCGACATGATCCCAAACCATCCAAGAATCATCTTCAATAGTAAGCCACAATCAATCCTCACCAGGTAATCCATAAGGTGTAATACATAAAACATTTAACTATGAAAACATTGATTCCTGATATAATCATGATATGTTGGGAACCAAACTGATCCCTGGTTTCAAATAGAATCCCCCTCAAGAGTAATCCCTGATGAAAACAATACATGGGAATCCCTTCTCAATAGTAATACCCAATCATAACCTTAATAACTTCAGTCATCCTCATCAGGAGTAATCCCTCAATCAAACCTCTAAAACTCTATGAGTCATGTTACTTTTCATGGTCACAAATTTGTTCATCCGTGAATCATTTTAGGAGTAATCCCCAACATAATTTGGTCAAATGTCCATAATTCCCTATGACATGAACCTTATAAGTGACTCTATTGGAGTTTTTCTTATGAGCGAACTATGCGGGCTTCGAATCCCATCTAAATGGGAAGCATTGGAAGAGGTCCAAAACCACCAACCTAAAACAACCCGGTTATCTCATGGCCACTTTCCCTGTAGGGTATAATTTATCTTTTGAATCCATATTCAATCCAGGTTCCCTATGATCATTTTTATAAGTCCCAAACCAATCATTGAGTAGGAACATTCCACCTAAACTTCCTTGACACATGACATTAAACTTTATGGTTAGGTCCTTATCACATGAACATAAAAGGTATAGCATGCGTCATTATGTGGCACCAAACTATATGGGTTCTGATTCCTTTCATAATGATACAATGGAAACCCATTCATGGATCTGATCTTGACATCAAAATAACTCCCTTCTCCCTAGATGATGACACACTATAAAGTGCCCCACTTTTTATCTAGAAACCCAACACCTTCATAATAATGATCTATGTGTCATTAATTAGTATATTAGGGGATTCCAAATATGGAAAAATTCATATGCATGAAAATGATTTTAATTCTCATGCATGATAATAATAAATTGTGAATTCAAGGTTGATGCACATCATACATGGGAATTAATAAATGATTCATGGACATATATTAAATCCATAAGAGAGTCCGGGAGTAGGAAAATATTCCCACCAAAAGCATCTGATGGTCCCAATCACCCATCATATTGAGCAATGTGATTTTTTAATCATCATTAGATAAACATCCCAACAATCACCTACCCTTGGAAAGAAGGTCCCGATGTTTATAGATCCACTAGGTCTTTTCGGTTCCACAAAAAAACCAGTGGAAAATGCTTGAAAATATCGAACCTAATGTGAATGATTAAACACAACTCAACGCCTGCAATAAGTCATCAGACCACATGTTTTCCATGTGAAACAAAAAAGTTAAACCCAATCTAAATGAATTAACTATGGAATCTCTTTCACATGATAAAAAGGATATATTTCCTTATTTATGTTTGGCCATTTCATTCATAACAGCAAAACATATTTCTATTGAAAGAAAAAAATGGTGACCCGATGTGAATACTTAACCAAGAATATAGTATCACCCATCCGTTCGGTCCCTTTTTCACTCAAAATGAAATAGGTACAAAGAATTCAATAAATCGTGAATGTGTTAATTCAAATGAAATGATTATTTGATTGGATTTTTTTATGTGCATTTTTCATACATATGGGAACCTAGTTTTCAGAACTCCCCTCAATCCAATGTCGTTGTACCAACTCTCACGGATGTGTGCAATGACTACCCATAAGGTTGATTATTCTTCTATGTAGATAATTTCATCTCCATTCCAATGCCTTAAACACTATTTCTCAAATTAATTTGTCCAATAAACCATCATAATGGTACAATCCAGACCCTAGTAGCTCCTTGATAGGACTTTCAACACATGAATCCCCACTGATAGTCCGACAAATGATGATCATTGGATCTAAAAAACAAGGCTCTTATCATCGTCTTCGACCATTTTGGGAGATTACCTCAATAACGTGACCACAAATCCCTCCAGTATCTTTGTCAGGTGTATCAAGAGGTTGTATATGGCCTCATCTTGAATACATAAGGGTCCTTCCAAAGGTATTTTTCCAGAAATCACCCCTACCAATGAAGTATGATATTAATCCCTCAACATGATGGGGGTATTATCCTCTGTTGACCCACCTTGGCCACCCAGACCTGGGCATGAAAGACACCCAACTGAGGGTAGAAAATGGTCACTAAGGAGTAGGTCCATACCCCTCTTCTATATGGAGAACCAACAAATAGGATTTTGTGGAAAAATATGATTGGGAACATACAATCACCTGTATTAATTTACCTCATTACTAGACTCACCAAATGGAATATAACTAAGCATGTCGTTCAAATATAGTGGTACACCATTAGGAGGAACCTAAACCTGCATACACCCACCAACCCTTCCTGAGGATTCAACTAGAAGAATTCAATTATGGATTTCAACCAATTTCAGTGGAAGTTCATAGGTAAGTTCATACTCATACCTCCATTCATGAATCCTACCAATATCTTCATCTAGAGATATCTAGATAAGTCAATCTGAAATTACTAATGAAAACCAGGGGGAAGACCCAACACTCTTACCCCACACATGAGAACTATTTGTATCAAAAGACAGAAAATGGAGTACATGGGAAAGCACATGCACCTACTTCAAATACATAATAGACATGTATATCGTTTCAAATATCTGATGTCACCATGAATATCTTGAAAATAGTGAAAGGGTTGACACAAATCCTTTCCCATGTACTACATACTTACAAGGACATCATAACATTGATCAAAGTCATGACTAAAGGATATAAACACAAATTTTTCCCTAATATGTGATAGATCATCAGCATGTCACCCAAGAGAAAGCACACAACTCTATTCCCAGCTAGGATGGTCATGGGGAAAACTCCACCATAATATATAGAAAACCTGATTGAGAATATACACCCACTCATACTAGAGATAATCGACCTATCGTAACAGAAACTACAAGCTAAAAACACCTTCCCATGAAAACCACTACCCTCAGAGAGTTTCCCCGTATAGTCATACAAAGGAATCCATAAATAATCCCCTTAAAAGAAATGGAAAACAAAGGTCTGATATACAATCCTACTTTACTTAATATTGGAGTTCTTGAATCCATTGGGAGATTATTTATGGCATCTTAAGATCCTTATCTCCCCTTTACAAATTAAGGGATTAGTAGTAGTAATTATAAAGTTCCTCTCTAAACAGTTCACTATGAAGTATTGTTTTCATGATTATATTCTAATCTATCCCAATATCCCATCTCCTGATGACTTCCGTGGTGGCCCTCTTAGTGGCCAAAAGGTCATGGTGAGAAAGGGTATTCCTCTTAATGTATACCACTATGGTGATCCTCTCCATGATGAAATTTTCTTAGAAATTTATATTCACAATAGTATTTTACATTTTCAAGATAATTCTCTAATGGGAAATGTAGTGATGATAAATACCTCCTGTCGTGAGGAACTTGTGAAAACAAGGTTCATCATTTCTGATAACATATCATTGGAAGGTGAATTAATGTCTCAACCTAAATATAACCCAAGCTTATAGTCATTCTCTAAACCACCCTTGGGTAAGATACCGTCCAATGTAATATAGGATGTCCCAACCAATCTCACCTATTATGGTAAAGCAGTATGGAAGAACCCACTCTTGTTAGACCAAGTAGATGAACCTATAGACAAACAAGAAGAATACGTGCTAAAAATGAAGAAACAGTTGGCTAAAGTTGACATACAATCCATGTTCTGACCTTTATTCTCCAATTGATATATAATTCCATAAGAGTTTTTTGAAGACTATCTTCACGACATCCCCCTAGATATACAGAAAACACTTTGTCACCATAAAATTAAATTATTTCATTATAACATGTATTGAAGTCACGTCAAGTTAATAGAATGGTTTCAACTCCAAATTGACTTGGTGGACCTCCTAGATTCATGACATCATAATATATATAAACAATAAGGAACCCTTCAATGTGCATGCCTCAAAATATTAATTAAGTTCTCATAGCTGAACGCCAATTCTCCATCTAGTGTTTATGTCAGAGGATGGGGGCACATGGAGAATTAATTTTCACCATGATCGCTAACAAGAAAACCCACCAATGTTTTTATCCTGAAATGTTATAGCTTTAGGCTAGCTTAATCAAATTGAATATATTCTTATAGAAATATTATCTCAATAAAAATAGGTCCTGATTGACTCTCACTGATCTACTTCAAGAATATAGTTATCTGTTGAGAGAATTTTTGGTATGGTAAACGTACATATCGAGCAAGACTCCTGTTTCGGGTAAGTCTATCATCAAAAAATGCACATGTTGGAAATAGAATATTCATCTTCAGAAGTGGGTGATTTAAGTACATTCAAAATTATCCACCTATCCCAAATTCAAAAAATACTCCAAAAAATCATAAGGGAAGCCACGAAGGTAGCAGCCATGGAAGCCTAGGAACAACCCTATCCCATAGGGTTGGGGGAGTTTTTAACCTAACCCTAGATGATTTTCAACAAGGCCTGAAGAGTCGAGAAATCAAATAGGGAATAGACCCATCCCTCAAGTATGGGGGATTCTTCACCCCAATAAGCTCCTCCTCAAGGGGAATCAGTATTCTCCCTAATAGGGGAAGTGTTGCATAGTGGATCCTCCAATTTCATCCCATCTCGTGAACTAGTACCCTCAATATGGAAATGCACAACCACACTCTCTGAATATTCCATTCTAATTACTATTCTCCAAAATGGTTCCTAGATAGTCAAAAATGTATAGTACAAGGCCTGTTGAAGGGTGTAGAAAAGTAAATTCTAGTAAAGAAACTAATATAATGCATAAAATATATTTCTCATCAATGAATATTTTCAGTACCAACCCTGTTGACTATCCAGAATGCATGGCCATTTTAATGGAGGATTCAGATGAAGAAGTTCGAGTTCATAAGGTGGTTCACACGGAAACTATACAATGAGTTGTTCATATCTGGAACTATAGGCTTTCCTAAAATTATGGAATTACCAAGAACCATCCATCATTACCTTCACAAAGGGAATTCATTAAAAAATTCCAACGGTCGAATTGCACATCACATTCCTCCTAGGGAGGTTAAGCCCCTTTAAATGGATTAAAGATTCACCCAAATAAGGGGAATATATAATAGAATTGTGGAGACTCAATAAAGAACTAATATAAGGTAGACATCCTTCTAGATATAATCTTCAAGAATATCCTCAACTCATAATCCAAATCAGCGTATCGCAGTAAAGAGAGTTCACCATAGCAGATGAAGTGGATTTGGAACATCCACTCAACATCGGATACCAAACACAAATATAAAAAGATATCATAGAAGAAGATTATGAGTTCCCCCTATTGGTTGAGAAAAACTAACAGGGTTAGGAACATCCTTATATGCCATCCCCAATGGGTTACCCATGGAATATACCAATAGTCTTGCCTCCTATGTCCCTAACAACCACTACACCTACTCAGGCTCTGGAAGCCACAAATTTTCAATCTCCAGCTCATCCATACAATAATCAAAAGCATATAAAAACTATTGAGTCAGTAAAATTTCTATTGGAACAAATAGAAGAATGGAATTCATAAATAATGTAGGAAATGAAACCTTGTCCTTAATGGGTAGATCGAACTCTTCCCCCACCAAAATTTTGGAATCCATCATTTCCAATATTCAATGGCTCAAGAGACTCAGATAATAACTTCACGCATTTAGCCTCTCTCTATAATCATATGACTGGTACCCCTAAATAAAAGGAGGTGGGAAAAATCTTGTGCTTCATCCAATAGCAGCAAGGACCATCCATTGTATGGTATATAAGTTTATAGTATTGGTCAATCTGAGGGTGGGAAGACCTCCATCAAACTTTTCCCATAAAGTTCAGCTCGACATTATAGAAGATAAAAACTTCAACCAATCCAACTATATGTATTTGGATAATGAAAGATTCTATGATTTCATTTCTTAGTGTTAAGGATTGGCATACACATTGAACCCTCCACTCCCTAATGAAGAGTTTTTCCCATCTGTATAGAAAAAATGAATGAAGAGTTGTGCTTGCTTCTGATCCCTATGAAATACAAAGGAGGGTTTCTGGACATTTCTAGAATTTCTAAAAGGGCATATGAATTCATCATAGATACCAAATCCTAGGCTCGAGAAATTCCATCATCTCAAGGGATGAGGGAAGGGAAAGTAGATTCTCCTATAGATACACCTAATCATATCCATAAACCTGGTCCTGCTTCAAATCCCAAAATATATCTTCTGGCTCCACCTCCATAGCATCAGCAACAATGATCAACTTATCAGGATAATAAAGGAGAATATATTTAAAAGTATATTGAGGAGATGAAAAACAAGGTCTATTATTTTTTTAAAAACCATGTCCCTACAAACATCAAATCAACATTAGAAAAAGACATGGTAAAGTTTTCCAAGCCATAGAATCCTTGAAAATAAAGTCATAAAGAACCCCCAAACTATTACCCTTCCCTAAATTACTATGGTAAAACATATATGATAGTTTTATTTTTAAATCACTCCTATAAATGATGGTGGACTATGGGAAAGAGATGTTATAAAATTCACCAACTTAAGTTGGGTATGTTTTTTCTCCTAATCCATAAGAGAATAATTAATGGAAAAAGTTAACAAAAAGGTTACATTGAATTAGAATGAATGTATATTAAAAAAATGATCAATAAAACACATTTTATACTCCATGCACAATTACAGTAGCCAACTATGCCTCTAGTTACTTCCACTATAACACATACAACTTCACCAAATTCTTAGTCCTCTGAAATCTAGTCTATCAGAATGAAACGTGTCCAAAAGTTTACGATGAAAATCTAAGAATATGTCTTAGTTTCATGTCCAATGTTTGACTTGACATTGAATAAATTCAAGATGACATACTCAGAAGAATGGTAACCTCTACATCAAATAGTACACGTGTCCACCCATCAGTCAAAATCTCTATCATAAATAGAATTGATCTTGGGTTCTATTAATGTTATTAACATAATGAATCCCTTAAAAGATGAGGATAGTGATTTTAAAACAAAATTACCTATAATTAATTGTTGTACTGGGGATGATTTCATCTGATTTGAGGAAACATGTTAGCAATTAGTCTTTCCAAAAGTTAGTACATTAACTGTGACCCTTCTCAAAATATCTATATGGTCGAAACTCATGGAGAGCTCTCAATCGAGCTCAACATGAATAAAAAAATTCTCCCACTCAATATAGGGTCTTCCCTGAAACAATCATCTAGGAAGATCAACTATAGGATATCCTGCCACCTAGTTAACTTCGGTGTGTATGAGAACCTAGATGAACTAATGCACCATGTTAAGAAGCACTTCAAGATCTTATTTTAGGGGTTGATCCATCTACATCAGGAACATCATCTACCAAAGAACCCATGAAATAGAATCTCCATGCTATAAAGAACAAACCTTCAAACCATATTTATGTTGCAGTGAATAAACAATCCCACATCCAAACCAAGTTTTCAATCCTCATCACTCTCAGTATGTCAAAATCCCTTTGGGAATCATTCATAGAGGATTTCTTTAGCACTGACGAATTTGAATTTGAGGTTGTGTTTTCTGAAATGTATCATGAAGACAATGATATTGAAGAATTCCATAGAGTCAACTCTATCATATAACAGGATAAAAATCTCATCAAAAAGGGGCACTTCAGGCTCTTGTATATATCCCTTTGGGAAGATTACACTAATATCTATTATGCCTTCATGGACATGGGATTAGGATTCAACGTCATTCCAATCCAAACACTTATCCAACAAGGTTTTAATGAATCTCATTTTCACCCTCTACCCTAATGTTATAGGGTTACAATAAGAATGAAAATAAGATTCTCGATGAAATTGGACACAGGAATCAGTTCAGGGATCATGTATATGTCTTAGAATTTATGCCCTTTAGATATGATAATTCTTTAAATGTTCTTCTAGTAAGACATTGGATACATCATTATGATAATATTCCCTCATCATTCCACTAATGCGTCAAATATTGTATCATTTTAATAAATGGTACATTTCCTGGTGAAAAATTGTAAATAAAACCATATGAGTCATAGTAAATTAATACAGGTTTCTACCACAAGGATGATATATAATCCTTGGAAAAAACATTGCTCAGATCAATGCTCTAAATGGTCTATATGTGATCATAGATACCCCTTTAAAATAAAATGGTGTAGAGTATGTTCTCCCCATCATCCAAATAAAATTGGATGGTTCAAATTCGAGCACACATTCAATATATTTAATTAGTTCAATTGTGATAGTTGAGCCAGATGGAACGAAATAGGTTTTCAACTATCCATGAAATAATGAAATTTCATATGAAAAAATCTTCATTCTATCCCCTACACTCGAATAAATCTCGGTTTAGTCACTTGGTCTAGAAGAGTTTTTTATCATAACAAGAGAGAATTAAGGGGATAATTCTTAGTCCCTTGTTTCTTTTTTAGCACACCAAAAAGGCCAATTATGAAAAAGAAGTAATGAATTGGTTTCCACATCTTCTATATGTCCAAATTGTTACTCCCCCCACCCTCTAAAGATCTTACTTCATCATCTGCTTCTCATATAGAAGTCAAAGAGGTAAATCATGGGGGATCTTTATAGGGTGACTACCTCTAGGATTTCCAACTATTTTTTCTGGATGGTGTCTCCAAAACTGTTAACATGATCAAAGAGGTAAATCTAGGTATAGAAGAAGAGCCATAACCTACTTTGATTAGTTTATCATTGACTCACAAAGAATTGGCGGTGTATTCTTTCTTCATAAAGTATCTATGGGATGTTTTTCATCTAATTACATAGAAATTCAAAGTCCTAACACCCATGTGGCCACCCATTAATGGGGTTTTCCAAAATACTATCAGGGGAATTAATATGTAACCAGAAGCACACACCTAACACATACCTCAATAATTGAGGGGGAAGTGGAAAAAAATCATAAAGGATAAATTCAATTGAGAGGTATAGTATCAAATTTTTTTGTCCAATATTATCCCAGTAAAAAGAATAATGGTAAAATCATAGTATTCATCAACTTTAGAGATCATGACCAAAATTTTCTGAAATATTACTTCCATGATCCAATCACAGAACTCCTAATTGATGCAAAAAAATCATTACGAAGACACATCCTTTACGGATCACTATTTAAGGTACCACTAAATTCAGATGGCCCCAGAAGATGAATAACCCACCACCTTCAAATCCCCCCAGGGAGTATTATTCTATTTTGTAATTCCCTTTGTCTTAAAGAACTCCAACAACACATACCAACATGATATGTACTTAATCTTTAAACCATTCCCAAGGAATATTATTGAATGTTATGTTGATGATATAGTCGTTAATTTTTGAACTCTGTATAACCTTTTGGATGAACATTAAACTATATAAAAGATTTTATGACAACATATCATGAAGTTGAACCCCATAAAGTTTGATTTCCGGGTAAACTCAAGAATGTTTCTCAGCTTCATTTTACTCAATCATGACATCAAAGTAAACCATGGGAAAACAAATGTTATTCTTAATATGTCACCTCCTAGAAACCTCAATTATTTAAGAGGACTTCAAGGACACCTGACCTATATCCATCTCTTCAGAACCATCCTTAAAGGTAATTGTTTTCCATTCAGTAAGATAATGAAGAAGGGTGTCACGTATCAGTGGACCGGTGTTAGTCAAGAAGTATTTTACTCGGTCAAGAAATACCTCTTTAGTCCCCGAGTGTTAATTCCACTTGTTGGGTGAATTCCACTCATTCTAAATGTGATGTCCTTGTACTGATAATTGGTTGACATAATTGTGTAAAAGAATTATTTTGGGAATTGAAACATCCTTTATTATCTCATTTAACCTATGCTCGACACTGAGACATGCTATTATGATATCTTGAATAGCCTCTTATAATTAATCTACACAATTTAGAAATATAGGCACAACTACAACACCATGAGGTCTAATTGGTCTCTCACAATAACTCTCTCAAATATATCCTCAACCATCATATATTAATAAGGCATTTGGAAGGGTGGGTGGTTATTTTTCAACAGTTTCATATACAGTTCATGCATCATAAGGAAATGAAATTCCAGGTCTTGGAAGGCTTCCTTGAAGAAAACCCATATGCAGAAATAATGTCATTAAGTATTAAATTATTTTATGAAGAGATATTATATATTTAATTTATCCCAATAATGTGGAAAAATTATTTTGGTGGTGTATCTAGGATCCCAAAACGGAGGATAACAGAAGAACCTAAACTCAAAAAAGTATGGTTAAGGATCATGTTAATCTCTCACAAAAATGAAGTTTTAACTTTGTCTTTCAAGTTATTAGAATGATTTTACAAGAATGAAGAAAAATATCTAAACAACATTTTAGGCCTAGAACTAGAAATCTAAATAATAATCGACCACTTGGAGGTGAGCATAGATTCAAAGTTAGTAATAAAGAATATTAATAGGGATTACGCTATTAGAAAAAAAATATTTGATCCCCATACATGACTATTTCCAAGGGTTAATAAAAGAATTTTCCATGGAACCAACATTGATTAACATCCCAAAATCACAGAATGACCAAGAATGTTTTTTGGAAAATGTAGCTAATATCTTGGGAGATCCAAATCGAGATGAAATATTCATCATCATTTCCCATCATGGTATGGTATTTCCTTTTTTTCAAGTCCGAATGAAGGAGACTAATGAAGTTATCCATATCCCCAATCCATATGATTCTACCACAGGGTAGATGATTTCAATCATGGAGTATCAATAAAATTGATTACTCCTACTATATATAGTTGGGACAAAGAAATTTTGATGGACAAAAGATAACTTCACCCTTTATGATGGCCCAAATCACCAGAAAGTCATTTAAAAATGAAGCTTTAATAGATTCCTTCTCAGATGCATCGATAGAGAAATGAATGTGGCTATTATGGAATATGTACACACTAGAGCATGTGGAACCCTCAAATCAGATATCAAGATTCCCCATAAAATCCTATGGCTTGGATACTACTAGCCCACTATGATATAGGATTTCATGGAATTCACCATGAAATGTCGTTCCTTTCAAGTACAATCAAACTTCATCCATCAAACCTTTAAGTTTCCTCGTAAAACCAAATAGTCCTAGAAATTTTCCAAATGGTGAATGAATGTTGTGTGGATTTACATTCTAGTTATGTCCAAGTAGTTCAAATATGTCATAGCTGCTATTGATTTTCTCTCTCAATGGGCTGATGCAAAACCCCTTAAAGATGTAAGGCCAAAAATCATCACTGACTTCATAAAATAAAACAAAATTATTAGAATTGGATTTCCTCCTAGATTATGGATTGAAAAAAACCAAATTCTATTCTACAGGGGATGAAAATATATATAAGGAATACAATATCAAGACTAACCATTCATTCTGCTACATTGAACTGGTCAATAGAAAAATAAAGATCTTTAACAAGACCATGTCAAACCGACTCTAGAACATGGTGAATAAAGATAAAATGCTTTTCATAACACAATTTATCATGTTCTTATCATACTAGAATTCATACTATTACATATGAAACCCCATACTCACCGATATACGGAATAAAATATGTCCATCCCAATCAGATCCATTTTTAACCACTCCATGTTGTCATCTGTGATCAGTTTTCCACATATGAGAAATCTCAAAAATGACTAGATGAGAAAATATTCTATACCATTCATCACTTAAAGGTATGTCAAAATCAGATAGCATTAGGTTTTAACAAAAAAAAATTACATCGCTCATTCCTCGAAAGATAACTAGTATTAGTCCCTAGAAAAACAATTATACCAGGATGGAAGCATCAAAAACATGAACCAGAGATAGAGGGATTGAACTCCTCACATAAGGTCCATTATAATGGAGCTTATTCCTTAATCTCAATGGATGTAGAGATCATTAAGACTCTAACCAATGCATGGTTTTTGAATAAATATTTCATTTAATTACATGAAGAATTTTCTAAGCTAATAGACATTAAATTGTATAGAACCGTATAACATCCTAGCTGCAAGACATTAAACTCTATAGTGGGTCTTTGTTTCATGAACAAAAAAGGTATTTCATAACATCCATATTTTAGGATATAAAACTATGTGGAATCATATTCATTATTACATGATGATAAAATGAATTTTATAAGGTCTTTATTGTATGACTTAAACTACATGACACCATTATTCCGCACTGAATGACATTAAAATGCATGGATGGAATCAATATAATTCAATTTTAAGGAACCCAAAAATTACTATAAGTTTATATACTCCTTGTGATACCTTGATAATAGTTCACGATATCAGATGTGGGTCCCAATAAAATTCCTCTTACCACCAGTGGGTTGAGATTCCCCCTTCTCCAGATATGAGGAAGATAGGATTGGAAGCTCTCATGCATAATCCACACTCCCATCATTTACAATTTATAGTGGATCTTGGTCCCCTTTATAGACATAGGCCCTAAAATTATGACATCCTTACCATAGGATGATAAATTGCAGGACCATCATCCTTATCACATAATGGTAAAAAACACAAGAAAAACATTTTTATTCATTTTTATTTGAATGGGATAAGTTACAACACATGGATCTCATGTTCTAGGTTCATCCCTAATAATAAAAAAAATATAACCCACTTTTCTTTTGTATGAACTAGATCGAAACAGTAGACCTTTTCAGAAACTATGTGTGGGTTGATTCTTAATCCATCATGATGTGTAGTCATGTCAGGGTCTGATCCCATAGTCTATCTATAATATTTCTCTCATGTCTGGTAAACCATGTCTTTACTACAAGACATTAAATTGCAAGATTAATGTACTTTCCACATGATATTAAACTTCGTGGTTCTTTTTGAGCTATGAGTGGATTGATTCTCATTCAAATGTGATATTAAGTGATTCATTGATCTCCAGTATCATGTCCATCCATGACCACAATGAAAAATTTCCACATTCCTTATGCATGAACCAATTCATTAGAAGAAAATTTTCCACAACATTTGGATTCATTATCATTATAATTAGAATCAATGTGAAATATAGACCTCATGTATTGGGACCAACCGTTATTCTAGAAATTTTCTAAATCCCCTTTCCCCGCAACTTGCTGGATTAATATGGTAATAAATTTTCAAGAACTATGTGTGGGTTGATTCTCATTTCCCTAAGCTATATAGTGAATCTCGTATCTCCAATATCAGATCAATCTAAAATAAAAATGAATCACCCATTCACTTTATAATAGATATAATTTCATGGGGAACCTCCCAAGAACTATGTGTGGCTTAATTATCATTTCCATGAGATACATAGTGATATCCATATTCCTATCCAGAGGCCCAACTGAAATGTTTCTGTTATTTTAGGATGGCGCATCCTTAACCTCACCACATGATGTTAAATTGCATGAAATTTCAATAACTACATATGTATTTATTATCTTCCTAATGAGATAAATATATATTCTTTGATCATATCTAATGTCCCACACACCCGAGAATATAAATTTCTCCAACCTTCACTTGTGATGAATTTATGATCTGGAAGAAACTCTTTCCACTCCTTGTTTCTGACACCAATCAAAGCTCATGAGGGGTTAGGATACTTGGTAAAAAGATTCCATAAATTAGTATGGCATATGAAGTCGCATGGGGGTTACCATAGTCCTAATTTCAAGACAATAAAAAACACCAAATTTCCTCACAGCATGGAAATAATCTTATTGATTTCATAACGAACTACATGTGGATTGATTCACATTTCAATGAGATGCGCAGTGTTTATAAGATATTCAAATGTGGGCCCAAATTCAGTGTAATATGGGATATTCCCTCTCTCTCATGTACATGTAAAATCTAGTTGAGGGGATCTGGTTTGGGTTCTCACCCAATGCAAGATCTCATATTCAACCCCCCTAATTTCTTATAAACATAAATTCAATAATTATGGAGGCCTTTATTTTATAACTATTTGTGTCTTGATTTTGGTCCCAATAACCTTCATAGTGATGCTCGGGTTTCATACCTTATCCTAGCTTCAGCAACCCTTCACTCTTCAGGAAAAGTCACATTCTTGTTTACTACATGACATTAAACTACACAACTAATGTCCTAAATCCTTGAATTTAAATTGCATGGTTCCTTAAGAACTATGTATGGATTGATTCTCATTACAATGAGATATGTAATGATACCTATGAATAGTGTCCTAGTCTCATCCAATGGGTAAAATAAGAGTACCCCATATCTTATGTATAACCAAATATATATATATAGGATCTCTTAATTCAACTCCCCTTATCATGGGGACCACCAAGGAAATATAATTTCCCCCTTCTACATATGATTCAGAACTATGAAAGGGAATACAAACTCATGGATAATATCAGTCCTAAAACTTCCTTTATGATCATACATATCATTTCAAAACATCATACTCATGATCTTGAACACTTCCAAATAATTCTAATCTTTCTTCACCATCTGTTGATAGAATGCTTGATACCTGAGGACTCCTTTTCCTAACTATGTTGTAACACGCCCCAGATGGATATGCATAAATTATCCCACCAAAATGGTTTATCATCCAATGTATTCCACAATTGACTATTCTATAATACTTCCTAATTTTCTATTCATAAAATTTTACACAAAATGGGATTTTCAACTCGTTGTAACTTCTCCCTTAGGAGAAGACTCTTTTGTCCTTGTAGTATTTGACGATATTATATTGGACCCATGATTCAATGTAGTATACAGCAATTCCTTGCATATTTGTCATTTATCCTTTATCTCGGTCTAAAAAACTCAATGAACTATAGTTTACAACTTTCTCTACTACTTTTTATGTTTGAAGGAACATCCTTGGATTGATAAGCCATATATCACCTATCATTTCCATAATATTATAGTATGTGTCATATGGGAGAAAACTAACATCACCATATTATTTTCTCCTATGTTGGACTCGCATGAGGAAACTATTCCCCCATTTCTTTGAAAATTTTGGCTTGAAATGCTCCTTCTATTTAAGGAACATTCCTTCCATAAACCAAACTCTGTACTCAGGGAAATCCAAATCTACACAAACATACATCATAATTTAGCGATAGAATGTCACAATTCCCAATGACTTATTCACCTAAATTTTTTATTAAACATCCTGAATACCTTTTCATAATTTTCCTACAAAATTGGATTTTCATCCAAGAGATTCCACTACATACTAGGCTATAATATGCCTCATTTGGATTTTCATAAAACATATCTTATAATTTTTTTCAATTAGAAATAACTTCTTCGTCATGACAGACCTCATCTAAAGCCATAATATCATTTCCCCATGGAACCCACCAGTTCCGGGGATCTTCAATTCACAGATTACAACTTTATCCCCTCACACTTGAACATGGTAGCACATTTTCAGATAGATTCCCAAGAATGGTTGAACCATAAACCATTCCGTCAAAGTTAAATACCTTAAATTATATCCCCTATAATTTTCATACTATAAGACTTTAAATTGAATGGAATAAATTCCATTCTGTATGAATTTAAACTGAGTAACACAATGTATTTTTTGTACCACTTTAAAACCACATTGCATGACATCCTATTCCTAAGATGTTAAACTGTACAACAACATGGTTGTTCTAAGAACTTAAACTACAGAATTATTGTCCTAAAAAAATGACATTAAATTATATGAAACATTAAACCTTGATATATTTGGACCTTTTTCCACTCTGATCGTTCATCTAACAAAACACCCCCTCTTCTTAAAAACTAAATTCATTTAGAATAGGATTCCCATTCAAGGATAATTCCAATACAGATTTTCCCTTTATTCTTAGAAAATTTCCTTTAGTAAAACAACTAAGTATGGTCTTGATAAATTAGATTCTCCATAATCTCCATTCATCCAATGTTAATATAATGTAAAAATTCATAATAACTTCTTTCTCTAACAATGTAGTAATATTCCCCATATGGATTTTAAAAAATTATCCCCACAAATGGATTTCTCAACCAAATGATGCCACTATTGACAATGTAGTAATTCCCTAGTACGATTTTAATAAAACTACCTAAAAACATGATTGTTAATCACTTGTAACTTCATCCTTGGGAGATACATCCTATATTCCCTAATTTCATGTTTTAGATCTGGGAACTATAAAATCATGGATGAATATTCACCATAGGATATTTTAATAATGTTAAAACATTTGTGGCCAACAAAACTAATTTGGGTTAAGTTTTAAAACTTATGGTCAAATATGTTTGACTTAAAAAACTAGTCTCATTTGTCTGGAAATCATGACATTAAAATGACCAAAAAAATAGACATATTACATGTTGGGTTGAAAACCTGTAAATGGAACTTACGAAAAATGTCGAATCTCAATTATCTAGACCTACATCCATATGGTTTAGGAAAATTTTTATTAATAGAATGATAAAAGCCACAAAACATGTAAGGATGAAAACCTGAAAATGTTGGTCCAAGAAAAATCCAAGCCTTTCTCAATAAGTATCCTCTATACATATTTTTGGAAAAATGATACGGTGATGACATAAAAAGTCACAAAGTTTATAGTTTTGTCCACAAAAACCTAGAAATAGTCGCAATTTGCTCAATTGGCCCCATGGACTTGGAAAACATTATAGTATTTCCCCATCCTTTAACTACGGTTTTGACTAGCTAGAAAAATATCATACTATGAAAATCAGTATAAATATAATATTTCGATTAAGAAAGGGAAAATAGGGATGAAACATAGATGATTACAAGAAAAATAATTTTCATTTATGGAGAAAAAACATGGTGGAGCATCAATAAGATTGGATATCTCCATCAAAATGTATAAGAGATCATCAACATATGTATTCATATATTGAATGATCACCAGATCCCCATCATCCACCTTTCAAAGCCAAGTAAACCGAATGAATTCACTCTTCCTAGCTCTGCAATTGCTTCCACAACATCTACAATAGAAGTGGACCCATCAGTATAGGATCCTATTAATGAATGATGAAGTTGTGTGAGATGCCCCTGAGAATCAACCTTATCAATATGGAAGAACAAAACATGAAAGGTTTTATCATTATATTTTTTATTACATTAAATTAGTTTCTTGGTATGTTTTTTCCTTTGCCTATGATAATAAAGTAAATAAATCAACAGTGTCGATGACTTTCGGTGCCTTTATAAGGTTTTGATAAAGGTTGTTCTCCCACTCTCATTTGTGAATGATTTTCTTTATAGAATAATGAATCATGAGGTAATAAATTATTTCATATACCATCATAATATATAGAAATGAAATTAAATGTATTCATGAAGAAATTATTCAAGAGGCATCTCAATGATTATTTTCTAGAAATCCTTCCATGCCCCATGGTGCATGATGAAAATAGTATTTTGCATCCCCAAATATTACACAAATCAGATATCATATGGATAAATTTACTCTGGGAGTAGTGAACCTATTGAATCACCTTTCTCCACTCCCTTCTGGTAGATAACAAATTATTGTTCTTGTACTGACTTCATTGGTAAATAGTTTTTTCCCTTAGATCCAACCATAGAAGTTGATGTTCTAGATAGTGGGAAAAACTCATCGTAAGGATAAAAAAGATAATTTATAGAATAAATAGGGGACAATAAAAGTAGTTAGTGATAGTCACATAGTAGCTGCTCATCATCTAGGGAAGATTTATCCCTATTATTCATGACTTTAACATTTTGAATTGGATCCTCTTGATGAGTGGAAATATCTTGGGTCTACCCAGGGTTTTCCAAATGAGGATCTAGAAAAAAACTCGTTTCATGGTCCAGCTGAGCTATCTCCCTACCCCCATCAATGGTATTGTTATGGAATTTTATGCCTTATTATTTCTTTGTCACTAAGACATTATCCACATAAGGATCTGTGCATTCTAACAAACCATGATTAAAAAATATACCTAAAAATATTGGTTGTAAAAAAAACAAAGTCTCATGTCCATTCAAATCCCTATTATGTTCCTCAAATTTGGCTATGTAATAGGACTATTATTATGTTCCAGACATTATTCAAAGGTTATAGAAATATTTATCATGGAATTTATTGATGTACCAGTACCTATGGTAATCTCACCCATTTAGATGTAGAGAATATGTGGATCTGTACCCTATACATCACCTTCTTCTGATGACTTAAGACCATGAATAGCATCCTTGATTAAATCTTTAGGGTCTACATTTTCTATTACAGGGTACCCTGGTGCGTGAGAGGAACCTAAAATATCATAGGGATGAAATTAAACTACTTTTAATTGAAATTTTATGATGTACATCGGACATTACGAGAATAATCCTCTCACTCTTTAGTAGCAGGGGTAGTGAAATGAGCAGATGATGAATCCTCATCCCTCAACACATATTTGTTTGATGATGTCAACTCACTATAAGTGATCCAAACATGTTCTAGAGAATCATCATCTATTATTAGTGTCACATTTGGAATTACCTTCATAGAAGATATGTAAGGATATTCTAAAATAAAAAAATAGTTAGAAATGTGTTCTCTATAAATTTGGTATTAGTGGAAAAATGATGACTTTTGACTACTGATGAGGTGTTTAGGCAAATATTTTATCTTTTGGTGCTTCTTCAATATTGAAAGGGGAAGGAAAATATCATCCTCCTCAAAGATAGGTATTATATGGTGAAATATATATTCCACCACCATCTCACCATCCACTATTCGTTAGAATGGGGATAGATATCCCAGTTCAAGAGATGACTCATCCATCCTGGGAGGGGTACCAGATGATCCATATTTCAGTGATGGAACTTCATTTGATTATCACTGGAGAACTATATATCAATATGACCTTCCTCTCAAAAAACACTATTCCAGATAAAATAAAATAATCACATAAGCTAATATGAGAAATTGAGGACTTTAATCCTCAGGATTTTTATAATCAATCCATTCCTCAGAAGAAGACTGATCAATCACTTCAATAGCACCCCAAAGAATCATGTCCTCCATTAATGTCATGGAAGTGATCTAGTTTTTAGTTTTATAAATTATAATCTCCCATTACCAAATATAAATCCTCACCTCAGAAGAATTTTCCTCAAATTGAAAAATGGGATATGGCTCAAGGATCTACTATCCCAAGAATCTAAAGCCTAGAATGATGTATTTCTTATATGATTTGAACATAAAATGAAATTTCCTTAAAAATTTATTTCAAGGGGTCCCACAAATTCTAAGGTAATTCAAACCTACCTTGAATGTGATTCAACATCCCTGGAGTTAATGGTATTATCATTCCTCTCAAACATAGATAAAGGACAAGAAAATAGATCCTATGTCTCTTCATGGAATTGATAACTAGACAGTCTTGGTAAAATATCAGTTGGTGTATCCATTTTTATTCTATATGGAAGACTAAACCTTGCATGAGGTAATTTGGGAAAACATCTCAACTCATCATCAGCACCATCCATAGTGGGTGAAGAATCATCCGGGGGAGAATAAAAAACTTTTATAGGAGAAGAAGTCTTTATACCTGGATTTCCATTCTTGGTAATTTGTCTAGAACTGATTTGAAGAACATATTATTCTAACACCCCATCAGGGATTAATGAAATCCATTCATTATCATACCAAAAGTCAATCCACTGGTTGAATCCAAGGGAGGCTGGTTAATCACTACTTGATTCAACTCTATGGTTGTAGGGATCCGTAGCTATCAGGCTACTATCATATGCTTTTCTGATCGGAGAGTCACTAGAGGGGATACAATTATTTTTCTAGGCACTTCACATTGTCTGAAAAAATTTATGTGTCATATCCCTTACATATAACCTCCCCAACGATATGAGTTAGCAACACACCATCCTTAAAGTTCATCACATATTTTCTTATCTTGTTTCTATCCATCCCATCATCATTGAATCTCCTATTAGGTGGTAACCCATACATGAATAAATTGAACTCCTTGAAAAGTCAAAACCTTAATAGTTTCTCTTTGATATTTTTGGAAAAATTTGAAATACTAGAAATAACATTAACATATTGTTGAAATCAGATCTATGGTATCCCCACCTTGCCCAACACAGAATATGTTCAAAAGTGGGCTACAGACCATCCCCATAGTACTACAAATAGTCCTGCAATTATGAAATGGATGTTCCCCACATTGATATACAACATAATTTGTTTAATTTTCACCATGATAAGGATTTCCAACCCCACACACCTTTTCCCAACCAGCATGGAGGCCTCAAAAAATTTCATTGGACTTATGCCACCATTGGAATCTCATACATGTAGTTATTATAGGTTCCTCTACATGGATTAAAATAATATGAGGTGTGTCTTCATAGGAGCACTGGACTTGTGATTTTTCCCCAATTGGTTTTTCTCATATTTCTCCAAATTTATTCATAATGTACAGAGAGCACCCCACATATCCATCATGGGACTCTTAGTAGGATGTCTTCAATTGGAAGCTTCCCCATCTGGATCTATAAAGTTTCTATTTCACACCTATGGGTGGACATACCCCTTTAGTTGGGGGTCTTTTTTCATAATATCCTAATCTATGTTAAGCAACTCATACACTCAAAGTGGTGTCCTTTCAGCGTCATCCTATTTCGCCATTATAATGGTCTATGTATCCATATCTCCAAGTATTGAAGCCCTATAGAAATTATGGACATTCCAAAAGTGGATACCAACATCCCCATGAATTGGGTGGAAAGAGTTTATCTGAGGGATCTTACAGATTATGAGTTCAACAAAGAATATTTTATTCCTATATACATAAGTTTTCCCCTCCCATCCGAACATATTGATTTTAATTTCATGAATCTCATTCCTAAACTCTAAAATAAGTTTGGTGCTCCTAGTATGCCCACATACACTCTATCATAACACCTCCTCCAGGGAAGAAGTACCATTCATTCCTACTAACCAAAGAGTTATCTCTCTATGAATCACATAAAATTTATAGATAACAATTCACCTTCAATTCATTAGTGTGATGCTTTGATATGGAGTACATTTTCTATAATTAATGACATTGGCTACGAAAGAAATCCCAATAGTCTTATATTCACCAATGCCTGAAACAATGGTGGTAGTAAAGTTTATATAATATTGACACCAAGAGAGAGGATTATAATTAATCGAAGATAGTATTGTGACCTACTTCAGGGGATCATGGTCGTAAGTCATGAGATAATTACTCCAAGGAAAGTCATAGTAATATTACTTTAGATGTCCCACTAGATCGTGTAGAGTAGTATCTAAAGCTTCATATTAGTCAAACCCTATAGTTTTTAAAATCTTCTACCAGAGAATCATGGATTATTCAGTAGAAACTCTAGACTTTTTAGCGTCCATTAAACTAGAAAAAAGTACCATGTTTTCATTAACAAATATAACATTTCGAAAATAATTGTAGAAATAGAAAAACATGGTGAAGGGATAATTTCACTTAGGTTACTCACACAGGTGTCTCCTGTAGGACACTCTCCAAAGGTCACAATGTATGTTTCATGCCTAGGCATATGCATTTCACAAAAATAGACACACTTTATTTATTCCAATGATATGTTATAAATGAAATATAATCATATGATTTTCATGGTAATCTAGAAATTTGATGTCAAATAGATTGAAGTGTGAAGGTATTTTTACAAAATATTGAACTTGTTTATTGAAAAAATATCCCCCTATGTGTCCAATGTACGCAAACTACCTACATATAATACATAGGACTACCTAAAAAGATGACTTTTGTAGATGAATTCTAATATCCATCCACCCTTTACTTCGATTTACATCAAGAGAATACCCAATTTTTTCAATCAGTTCTAATTCTAATGGGGTTCTTTGGTTGATTGTTTTTTTCATAAGGATGAAAGGGTACAAAGAAAAATAACTTCCAAATAAATTAAGAAGTCCAAAGATTAAAAATTCCTCCAAAGAACATTCACCTAGGAACCCTAATGCAGCGTCTGCGCCCTAGATACCTGCACATCATGCATAGAAAATAGCTTGAGTGAGATCCTACCCAAAACCCCGACATGTCAAACCTGGGAGATGTGGCCCCTTCACCTATGGTCATATATTTACCTATAAATAGGACATTGTGGTCTTTTTTCATGGGTAAATTCAAGGACTCCTAATTATTTGATAATTCTAGTTCTTCTCTAATTCCCTCTCAAACCTTCAGTATAGTCCGCTAAATTATGAAGAAGATGGAATTAAAAGGAAAAAGTGAAACTAAATTCTTTCCGGCGTTTCAAATAAAGTAAATATACTTAAGGAAATATCTTCCTCATGGTTTATGAACCCTATTTGGAGGTATCATTCCATAACCAAAGGATCTATATGATCCTTTTCAGGGAACACCTCTGTAGAACTTTGAAGTCTTGTGTAATGTCTTTTCCAAGTGTAGTTTCTTATGTGCTCTATCTCCCATGACTCCCATGGAACACCCAATATTACCTATGCTAATATATCTTGGTTCTCCCAATACTACCATTGAAATATTCCTTTGTATATCCCAATATTCTACCCTAAATGTGCCTCGAGTCATGACCACTTCTAAGACGCCCATGGAAAGTACTCTCTTCCTCTAACTCCCATTCCAGAAAGGCACCAAGATGAAACGTCTATCATGACTCTAGGATTTAAATACATAGAAAATGGGCACAATAGTTTGTCTCCATTTTGGATTAGCATTCCTTCGGTTATAGTTTTTCCAAACTTATCCCACTTGACAATTCAGATCCTCAGGGATCATGTGGTTTTTCATTCCCCTGGTCACTAGGAGCCTGACCCCAAGGATAATATCAGGGAGTTCCAGATCTCAGATACTAGAGTTATGACCATGCCCTACCATTATCATCTCTATGTCCCAGATTATCTTATTCTGAGTAGGGGGTGAGGATTATTCATTATTTTCCATTCAAAAAGGAATGATATCCTTCTCTTCTACATTGAAGAAAATTTTAGGAAATCCATCCACGATTAAACCCCTATTATTTTTTTGTAGAAGGTTTCACTACATATTCTCCCCTCTCCCATGTATACTAGGTTAGATAGGACTGTGAACTAGATTCCCCTCCTCCACATCCCATATCCTCGACCTCTTCCACTACTGTATGAGAAGAAGTGAAGTTTTATGAATATTCTATTTCCACCTATCTATCACAATCAAGCATGAACCATCCAGACTCATGTGGGTATAATGGCTAGCCACGATCACGACATCCAAATAGCTAAATGCTTGTTTCAATCGAGGGTAAAAATTTTCCTCTTTCTCACACATTCCAAAATACTTCCTCCTTTAGCCTGATCCCTTAGCTCTAAGTATTTGACCTCATGAAACGTGTATTGTGTTGTTTCTTGAATCATCGATTTCATCTTGTTTCTTACACCGATCATGAATCCCAGGGTCTTAGAGTTTGATGGTGGTCCTGACATATTCATGATCCCAAACATTCTTGGAATCCTTCTAAAGAGTAATATATAATAGAACCTATCTATGGAAACCATAGTGTGTAAATCATAAAACATTTAACAATGAAAACATTTATTCCTACTATAATCCAGATATATAAGATGCCCACCTGAGGCCTCACCTCACTACACATCCTCTTCTAGAGTAATCCCCAATCAAATGAATCTACAGGCATCCCTTTCCTGTTGTAATTTCCAATTATAACCTCTATACCTTCAGGAATCCTCCTCCAGATTAATACCTAAATCAAACATCTAAACCTACAAGATTCGAGTTCTGTGTAATGGACATGAATTCATTCATTCAATAATCCTTTTTAGGAGTAAGACCCAACTAAATCTCCTCAAAATTTCATACTCACCAATGAGATAACCATTCTAATATATTCTATATATTTAGGTCTTTATGGATGAACTACATGGTATTTGATTCCAAAAAAAATGGGATATGTAGGAACCCACCAAGAGGTCCAAACCTAACACCCCAAATCAACCCTACTCAATCTGGGCCACATTCTTAGTAGGGTCTAATTCATCATGGGAATCCATATTCCTTCAAGGTTCCCTAGGGCGCCTCATCATAAGTTTCAAAAAAAACATTATGTAGGTACCTTACACCTATAATTAATTTCTACATTACAATAAACATGGTGGATAGGTCCTTATCAAATGGCCTTACAAGGTACGATGTCCCCATTAAGAGGCACCTAACTACATCGGTTCTGATTCCCTTCAAAAGGATACAAAGGAAACCAATTCATGGTTCTGATCCTGATATCAAAATTACTCCCATCTCCCTGGATGATGACATAATCCAAATCGCTTCACTATGTGGATTGAAAACAATCATCATCATCATAATGACCAAATAATATTTAATTTGTATATAAGTGTATACCATTAATGGAAATCCAAATATACATAAATATAGTCATAATTTCAATAAATGATAATAATTTATTGTTAATTAAAGTTGAAAAATATCAAACAAGTGAATTAATAATGTATTCAAGAAAATATTGTAAATCTATAAGAGTGTCTTAGAGTAGCCAGAAATTCCCTACAAAAGGGTGTGATGAGACTTACCTCTCATCTTGTCGTCCAACATGAATTTTTAATAATTGTTGGCTAAACATCCAAATAAGAACCAAAATTTGGTAAGCAGGTCCCAATGGATATAGAACCATTGGATTTTTCTGGTTTCATAAACGAACTCATTGGAAATTTTTTGTAAATATTGATCCCAACATTAATTATTACACACAACTCAACCCCCTAACATAAATCATTGGGCTACGTGTTTTCCCTCAGAAACAAAAAAAAAATTGAACAGATGTGATTAACATTACTATGGAATCTAATTGAAGAGATAAAAAGTATACATTTCCTACACCACATTAGACTATATCAAATGTAACTATCCACCTTATTTCCATGAGTTTCTTATATAAATTCATTATTTTTTTGAACAAATTATATATCATTGTTATATTATTTTATAATTGTTTTAGTGTACACCAATTATTTTTATAAGAAATTAGTTCTATTGTAAATACACTATTTTTGATTCCTTTGATTGAATATAATTCACTTAGATTTCACACATCAATTAATTTGGGAAATTAAAACGTTTTCTATATATCCTTCATCTATATATTTTAAATTCCATATGCTTTATTATCTTGGTAAAATATTATTTACTCGAATTGTTACTTGATTTCATTGGATACCCAATTATTTTCTACTGTTTTATCATGTTATGAATATTTAAATATTTATAAATGATTTTCATTTTTTGAATCCTTTAAAAAAAGATATAAGACTACTTTTCATTCCATGGATTCTTTTTTATGGGTTGAATGAAACCAATTTTTATTATCTTAAATTTTTTTATGATATTATGAATGATTTATTTAAAGAAGGACATATATGTATGTATGGATTATGGGAGGAGTATTATATTTAATTCTAAAACATTGGTTGAGGATTTAAATATTAGGATAAATTTATTCTTGTGTACATTTTAGTTCCCAGAATGAATTCTTACTGATGTATTATCTCATGAAAGTAATGTTTCCCTGTGATAATGTGTGTTCTATAGTTGACTGATATTTTACTTATTAGTACTTTTTCTCATGATTGAGTTAAGATCACATGAATTTTATTATTGACTCATTTTACACACTCTTGAGAATCTAGTATTCTTTTATAGAAATCCTTATGAAATGATATTGGATTTATGTTTTCTTAGGTATGAATATTCTTATCTATAATTATTATTCCCAAATACTCATATTATATTCACTTGTGATATTCTATTATTATGTCTTTTGTTTAAACTATTGATAATTTTAAATCATACATTTCTTATATTTATATTTATATTAAGATAGGTTATGAAGAAAAAAAATTATATGATGTATCTATAATTTTCTCATATGTAGATGATTTTTGAGAGATATTAACAACAACTTATAGATTAAGTAGTTCATAAAAGAGTAGATAAAATATAAATATAATAGAAATAGCATGGATAATAATAGTTAAATATTTTTCCGAATTATATTAAACTATAAAATAAAAAAGATCCTCAAGTTTTGAATGTTACACTATATGTGAATGATCTTGTAATTAAGAATGTGTTTAGAAACTAGTGTGTATATTTCGTTGTTCTGAGAAAAATATTAAAAGATTTAGGTATGGGGTTACTCACATTTCACCAAAAGCCTTTCTGTAATAGTATCAATCCATATTTCCTTAAATGAACAAATTTTTTCCATTGAGGAATTCAACATATATTACTAATTCTATGGTTCTTATTTCATCCCATAAAAGCATTGTGTGAGCTGATTCACCAATATTTTCATTATATTCTATAAAACCTCTTGGATTATTCAAGTGTATTACCTCCATTATTTCAATATTAAAGAATTTGGACTTCCTATAAAACATGGGAAGATATAGACACACAATAGTAATAATTTCCAGAACTATATGAACTTTTAAATTCATTTCATATAGATAAATGATTTTTAGGAAATATTCACCATCTATTAATTGAAGTATGTTCAAAATAATCCAATAATTATAAAATGTATTAATATTTTATTCTTATTTCATGAGAGAGAAGGAATTTTCAGAAATTATTTTTTCATAAATAGGGGGCTCAGATAGAACCCATGTTTTTGATATATATATTGAACACATTTCGTCTTTCATAACAACAACAAGTTCTATTGATTCACTTTGAAATACCTTATCTTTCAGAATATTTGGTAATCCACCATCCATAAGAAGAAATGAGTGCATGACACTTCATAACTTTTGTTAGTATCCCCTAACCATGTAAGGCCTTTCTATTTGAAATATCATCTCTACATCTTCTAGAACCATGACATCTATATTTTCACCTTATTATAATATAAATTGATTCTATGCAGTCCTTAGGATTTATATCAGATTAGAAATATAAACAACCCAAAAAATAAGAATTTCACATAATACATGGCCTTTTCAATAGTATGATATCTTAACAACAGTTTCAAGTCATGAAATAAGTTTTTCTTTAATTTTTCAATATAAAATAACTTTTTTCTTTTATATATCCTTTTATTTGCATAGTATTTGACATTATTTTTGACCTATTTATAGGATCCCCTCATTGAAGTGAACATTCTTGATTTCTTATTAACTTATATCATTTAATATATAAGATTTTAAACCAAAATATTTTTTCACCACAACAAAAATTTTTTTTTGTAATTTCCCTTAAATTTTCCCTCACCATTCAAATAATTTGAATATAAGTGATACTTCATAAAAATTTGATAATTTAGATATAAACATTATATCTTAAATAGAGTTATTCTAGAATTTTTTCCCATAAAAATTGTTAGGGAATCAATATAAATGTCAGTTAAAATAGATTATATCATCCGCTAAAAATTATTTTTTTAATCTATTATGAAATATCATGATCTTACCTCATATTTATATATATATTCATCATCTCTAAGACATCATTCTGGTTGGTTGTTCTTTATATGCTTTTCTCAATCTACATTCCCTTCACTCAGTAAAACCTATAAAATCCCATACTTCATCATTCTGCCTTGTTCTTATACTTTAATAATTTTATCATAATATTCATCTCCTTTTCCACCATGGACATCCATCAGTAAAAAGAACCACAAATATAAAGAGGTGATTAAGAAAGAACAACCACACCTTTTGTGCGGCATTATTAGTGATATAATAGTAGTACATTAAGTGTATGTGAACACAAATTGATATTATCCATATATATCGGAATATAATATATCTAAATCTAGGTTCCTTAATGTCTTTTAATCGGTATTACTGGAAACCTCAAGCTTCTTTCCGAGTATTTAACCCTTACATGTTCCTTAAATTATACATATTAGATTAAATACTAGCTTTATAACTAAGGCACTCATTTCCATATCACACATGTTATTGATAATTTTGTTAAACAACCTCAAATTTCTAGAAGATAATTATCTAACATGTATTTATCTGTTTGAATTTATGGTTAGATGCAAGATCTTTTCCTTTAAAACATTGGCCACCACCATGGTATCTCAATTAGCATTCTATGATTTATCCAAAAAAATAAAAACCTGAATTATATATTCATCCTAATTAGATAAGGTTCTTCTGTAACCCATATATATTCCACAAAAACATAGAAACTCTAATAATGGATCCATTTTAATTTCTGACGAAAAATCTATCATTCCAAGGGTTATGATAATATCATCATCTATTTGGTGAACCCTTAAAAGTCATCATAAAACACAGTTTCTCATACTCCCCCACTAATATATAGTGGAAAAAAATTGTCATATTAAATTATTCATTACTTAAATGGACTATAGATTACCGTCATTAAATAATTATTATCATCAATAATGTAATTCAGAATTGTTATTCTAAAGTTATACCTTCTAGAATTCATAATATTGTCACTAAAAACATTCCTCTCATTATATTTTCTCTCAAAATTTAATTATATAGGTATTGGAATACATGAATTATGTAAAATCCCCCAATCTCTATCTCTATCATTTTTTCCCTTCAAACATTATTTGAGAAATCAAATCCCCATTACATATTTTTCTACATAAATATATATTATATTTTTCAAAATATCATCTTTCAAAATCAAGTTATAAACCATCTAGAACTCCATGTTTGGATTACCATTATAATTTTTCATCATGGAAACTAACATATCCAATTTTTATGGAATTGATGTGAAAAGTATCAGTGTACACGCTATTCTATTAAACATTATACACATTGATTGAAAATAAATCTAAATGACATTGAAATATTTAAAATGATCTGTGATAAATATCACATAAAGTATTTTAATGATTATAAGTAAGCACAACCAAAGAGATGATTCAAAATGAATGTATTTTAATACATTTTAGAAATTAAATCCATCAATGAAGTATTAGTATTCACTTTTTTGATATTTAAATAAACATTATAGAATGTAAATATCTAAAAGTATCTCAGTCCAATCCAAATATTATTCATTATTCTTTTGGAATCTATTCTTTTTTGACTCCTATAAATAAAACCTCTAAATATTTTAAGAATTATTAGTCTTTACTGTAAAATATCTAATTTCCAAAATCTTTATCATAGAATTTAGAAATCCATAGCTTCCCTATTCTAAAATCATACTTCCAAAAATAAATGAATTTCAGATAATTATGAAAAATATACAAGGATTTAGGAATTTCATATTGAAAAACTCAAATAAGCATAACTATATCATGGTTCTCTATACTAGAATATAAAATCTTGACTTTTTTCACCTACAAAAATTCTAAAAATGATCTATAATACCCTATAATGCGAAAACTTTTATTCTAGAAGAAAACCTTTATATCCTTCTACTATATAACATAGTCTTTAAAAATTTTCACCAAATGAATCTCAATGTCAACATCTATAATCTGAAATAATGATCTAGATTCTTAAAACCAAGAATCTTCAGATAATTAGAAATTAACTTTAAGAACAAAAGAAAAAAATATAAAAATCATTAAATTGAAATAATACAAGATAAAATTTACATAGTTGGGAAATAAACCAAATTTATGTGAATTAACAAGTAAACATTTAATTAAGAAATATAACCATAAATAGAACACATAAATTGTTTTTATACAGTGACCCCAACCATTTCATTATAAATGAGTCTATCTAGTACACGAAGTTCTACTAGAAACTAATATTTGATTAAATTTATATCTAAATCTGGGAAACCACAAGTATAAAAAAACCACCCCTCAATATATATCATTAATGGAATATTTATTTCTTTAAAACACATCCTCCACTTATTATATGCATCCAAAACACAATGAACAGTACATATACATCAATATTTATCAGTTATTCTACACCATTCCTCTATCTATATTTAGCATCTTATCTTTGAGAAACATTGACTTTATTGAATTTTATGACATTTATTTGAAAAATTGTTCCACATATAACTAAACCTAGTAGAAATAAAGACGCACAAATTTAAAAAACATTATAAATAAATTCTTTCGTAACATCAATTACTAATAACCTATGATATAAATTGTTTTTTACAATGGATATTTAATAATAAATTAAAAAACCCATTTTCTGAATTTTTCAAGATGGTTTTTTATGAAATGATATTATGAAATATTTTTGAGGTTTGTTATTCTATTAAGTTTGTGAAAATAAAAGTTACTATATGTAGTTATAATCAATATTGAAATTCTTCTAAAAAATATAAAATTCTATACATTGCATTTGGTTCTATTTTAGACTCTCAACCTCAACTGAAACTCTCTCTCAAATCAAACCATAAACCCTCTTTACCCGATACTTATTTTTTATAATATCATCAATTAACTTTTATAAACCATCCTCATCCTCAATCTTCTTTCTTTCCCCACTCTCTTCTATCAACTACTACCCCTTTTTTAAATTTTTTCTATTCTTTGGGATTTTTTTACATGGATACTTTTTCACTAATTTATGTGAATAAATTGATGTGTACCATTGTGTTCATGTTGTGGTTATATAATTTTTTTATTTTTTATGGGATTTAATGGTAATTTTATTAATATAATAAATTTGATAATTTTATAATATTAAATTTTTGGTATCAAGTGGATGATTCTATAACTGTGTTTCCTATTTTTTGTGTTTTAGTTTCTATGTTTTTCAGGGGAAAATTTTTTCCCTCTATTTTGGTTTGTTGTTATTCTATTATTGATGTATTATTTTGGTTGATTGTTTTTGTGAAATACTTTATTTTACTTTTCATATCATTATTTTTTTGAATTATTTTGTTGGAATTTATTCATTATTTTATAACGATTTTATTTCTCAATTTTTTCATAATTAATAGATAAATAATACTGGGAAAAGTAACATATAAACATCTACCTATTTTAAAAAATATATATGTTATTTTTTAATTTTATTAGTTTTCATAATTTATTAAACATTAATATTATTTCAATTTTAGAAAATACTTTTTAACAATATTTATTAATAAAAGTAAATATAAATTTAAATTACCAAATAAAGTTAAAAATATATTGTATATTTTAATTATTTAAAGAATATAATTAATCATGGTCAAATTGTGTGATGGTGAAAATTGATGACCTTTAGAAATGGGTTTGTGGATTTTTTATTATCTAAAAAAATAATGAAATTTTTTTATATCTTTTCATGGAATGATTAAATATGTGTTAGTTTCAAAGTAATGGAATCTTGGATTTCTTAATTTTATATTTCTTTGATCCATGTTATATTCATTCAATTTTTAATGGTAAAATATGGAAGAATTCAAGATTTATTAATTATGGGTATTTTTGATATTATAATTCGATTCAAATTAAATAAATCTATAAAGATATTAATTTGAACATAATTTAGAATATAATGATTATTTAGTGTATATATGGTGATTCTAACAATAATTATATATTTTGTATGAAATTTATAGTGTATCTATAGAGTTAAGATTGAATATCTTGAAGCATTGTAATATTTATAGTGTGAATATATTTATTGATTTTCTATCAATATTAAAACACTTGCTGCATTTAAGTACCGATCAAAAGGATTAACATTATAATATGAATAATATATTACTCCAACTAGGATTTGGGTATAAGAAGGTACATTCGTGCCCCAATTTTTATTTTTTATAAAGAAATAAATATAATGGTCATAAAAGTGTTGTAAATGTGTGACATCACTAAATCATTTGAATAAAAAATTACAGGTTGAATTATAAATTATTCCAAGTACAAAGAAACTTAATGAGGAAATCTAATATATTCTTATATTTACTTATTTGAAATGTTTATTTTCAAATTATAAATTTTTAAAAAGAAAAATATAGATGATAGATGAGAATATATCACATAAAAATTACATCACATATTTGATTTTCCATAATTGAATAAAATGGTAAAAAATTACTATATTTGTTATTGATGTTTGAAATATTAAATTTTATTTATCAATATACATAATGAATACATATCACACCCCTATTAGAAAACATAGTCCATCTATTTTTTCATAAAAATATATATAATTAATTTTAAATAAAGTGGAAATATATCATGTTGAATTAAATAATTTCTGGAATAAAAAACTTGTAAATTATATCAATATTTACTTTTACTATTATTTGATGAATTGAAACTCTTAATGATTGGAGGTATTAGAATGTATAATAATTATAACACATAACATATACAATTTAATGCATTGATTATGATCACTATTAATCGATTCCCAATATATAGAAAAAAATTAATACTTTCATTAAGGTAATAAATATATTTTATTTCTTTTAAGAATAGAATCTATATTATCCCCTACAACTTGGGGGAAATTTTATTTACAACTGGAATCAATGTTTTTTTGGTACCGATCTAATTTTTTAATGATTAAAAATGTATTCAATGGGTTATTGGAATATGATATTACACTAAATTATTTTTTAATGAATCAGTATTTTGAGCGGGAGAAAAATAATGATGTCTCAATTGGAAAAGAAAAATGAAATGGTAATGACATGAATATATACAATAGAAAATATGAATTTTTTTAAATTCAATATTGGATATATCATAACGTAATACACCACATTAATGTGATACATTTTGAGAATAACATGTTTGATAGTTTGATATTAAAATTGTTAGATATTAATAGTAAAGTTAATAATGGATTGAATGAAATATTAGAATTACTATCAATAGAAACACATTTTCAGTTATCTCCCACTAAAAAAGATGAACAAGCCTTTCTATGGATTTTAATATTTAATCTAGGATGCTAAAAATAACACTGTATCATCACATATATGGTATCAAATTTATATAGTAATATACTTTAAATGTAAACAAATTCATGTCACTAAACAATATGATGTCAATAGGAAGGAAATCTCTTGATTTTAACGATATAAAGCAATAACTCTCACTTGTTAAATGTCATGAAATATAACTCATTTATGTTAGATTTATAATCAATAAATAGTTTTATTTTTTATAATTAAATTTTTAATAATATGATATATCAAAATTTGGTCAATAATTTTGGGAATGTTGTTATTGATATTCAATGTCAACTAGAAATGAAATTTCCACCTTCACTATTTGAAATCATGGAACATATGAGGGTTCATCGAGTGTGAGAAACAAAACTATTGTGTCCTATATAATAACATTAGATGTGTCCAATTTAAACGGTATGTGATGATATTTAATTGGTATTTTAGGAATCTATATCAGGCATTTGAGATCAATATTTCTATGTATGTGGCTGATTTTTCTACGGCTTAGTTCTCTATAGCTGAAAATGTTTATTTTCCAACATATTTCATTAAATGGGATATTTCTGTGATAAATTGGATCCTTTTTTAAAAAAATAAATTAATTCAAAGGTTAGAGTGATGTAGAAACATTAATACATTTGGAAAAAATATATATAAAACTAATTTATCTAAAAAATATCATATTAAGATATTTAGACTATATTATCAGATGAATAATCGTATATTGGTACTGAATAAATATAATAATAATAATTTTCCATTGATTAAATAAAATATCTAGGCTACATTTGATTCATGAAAAGTTTTGATATGGTTACTAGGATTCCCAATTTTAAATATGATAACTTGGTATCGGTATGACATTAATTGTTATAAATTTGATATAAAATATAAGTTAAATAATAGTTTTGTTCTAATAGGGGTGTTATGGATCACACAAAGGTAATTCATTTTTTCAGCGTATATTATGAAGTTATTAAAATTTAATTGAGAATGATTATAATAAATTTTAAATTCCATTGTTCACCTGTAAATAGATTTTTTGTAACAAAAATGTTCAATAAGTTAAATTTATAATGAAACTAGTATATTTTAATATATTAGTATTCATATATAATAATTTTATCACATAAACACATGATAAATAAATTATGTATTTAATTAATCAAAAAAATGTGAAGTGGCCAATTATTTTATAAGAAAAATACAGTACTTTGGAGATGAGAAAGTTTATTATGATGATGAATAATCTAAGATCACTATATCAATAGAAATATTATTATAGGATATTGATGAACATTGTTTATACGTGGTGTATTCCATGTAGAATGGTCATAGAGAATGAATATGGGAAAACCATACTTTATAATGTACTAATATTACATACACCATATATTTATTTCCCATTTAATGTTTTAATTTTCAAAAAAAAAATGATTTATATAATTTTGAATTGTATTGTTTATTTAAGTGGCATATTTTAAAAAATATGATAAATTCATTATTTAGTCATAAAATTTTTCTTAAATATAAATATTAAAAAACTATATTTTTTACATTTTAAATATTAAATAATTGTTTTTTCTACTATCTATTCAATTTAGCATCTAAATATTTTTTTCATTATCTTTTTGATTTTTGTAAACTTAACTAATAAATAGGTTTAAAAATTGTGTTATGTTTTTTATTATTTTGTTTGAATCATTTTCAAATAGTTATTCAATATGATATATTAGAGTTTTATTTTTATAATATTAAACATTCTCTTTATTTTATACTTTCTATATCATTTTATGTATTATAAATGTGGATAGTATTTTTTTAAAATTTTAGTGAAATAATCAAAAATATTTTATAACAAGTGTTTCAATATTAGTTTATTTTATATCATTTTACATGTTATTCAATTTTTTTATATAATAGGTTGTTTATGTAATATATTATTTCTGTTTTATTTTTTTTTCTCAATATCATTTCAAATATAATAAATATATTTAAAATTTTCCTATAATTTTCTTAGTAAAAAATAATGAATATAATAAAATGAATGTTAATTTTAGTTTAGTTTAATTTTAATATTTCTACATTGTTTATTCAATTTAATATATAAAAATTGGATTTGTATAATATTTTACGAATTATGAGATAATTTAATTTTTAGGATAATTTAAGGTCAAAAAGAAAATCCATCTTGATCTTCTAGGTATAGCCCTCTATATATATTTTTTAAGGTGGGACCATATTCCAACATATAGAAACCTCCTACTTTTATAAAAAAATTAAAGGCTAAAATGATTGGTAGATATGGTAAAACATGATTGCATTAATTATCACATGATATTAGCATGGATTAGAGGATATCTATTGATTTTGATGATAATAGTGATCCAATATATCTAAATTCATTGATATATAAGTGAGTTTTGTCTTTTATTCATGATTAGAATCATGAATTTTGATTTTATAATGAAAAAGTGTCGACCAAACAACATTATATCTGCTATGGGATACTATTTTTATAAGCTCCTTTATTATAATTCTTTTATGTATCATGACATTATTATATTAATATTTTTTTCTCATCCCATTATATGATTATGATTTTCATACCAAAAAAAAGTTTAGAGGATATGTTTATATTTTTTTCAAGGACTTGGTTTTATTTTAACTTATCACTAACTTTTTTTATAATTTGTTTGGAAGAAAAAATAAAATAAATGTTTGATATATAGTTTTATCATTCAATATACATAGATAATTATTGGTGAAAGTTGATAGAAAGAATCATTTTTTAATTTTAATGTAAAATGATTTAATGGTAGTTTTTTAATCAAAAAAATGACCATAGTAATTATTATTTTTCCCTTAACTTATATAAACTATTGAGATATAATCATTATATCCACAAAAATAAAGTGTTAAATCATAAATTGCCTTAAAGATGGTATCCATTACATGAACAAAAAAATTTGTCTAGAAATTTTTTACTCTACTATGATTCATAGAGTTTTTTGAACCATATGATGCCTACATGTGCTCAATAATACTGAAATCTTTGAACGTTTAACATTAAAATGAACTATTTTCATATCATTATTTCTCCTATTTATGGACTTGAACCCAAGAAAGTGCCAAAAATAAAATCAACATATGGTTCATGCGAACAATAATAAGTCCCAATATACCCAACTATATCATTTAAATAAATACATTATAGATTTCTCATAAAGATAAAAACTTAATTAAATCTATGTTAAAACCATTAAAGTATTTTTAATAATATAAAAGAAAAACTCTACATAGTTTATTGTGTTCCATACTATGTCACTTCTAAAACATTCACATAGTTATTCTTAACATAATCCACCATTAAAAAAATAATCATAGTGACTTCTCTATAACATTATATCTTCTATAATCATCTTAACATATTCCTAAACACATCAAAACACCATCAAAATATTTACATTATATATATTTATATATTATTATCTTGGAATTATAAAATATTTTTGGATGGTTTTTCACATCTTCTCAAACCTCATATCTGATTTTTATTACATGAATACTTAGGCATAGATCTTCCCATTAACCCAGTTCTTCTAAAACATCATTCAAACTATTTTAGACAATTTTTAATTCATTAGCACTTGTATTTATATTTATTATCATCCCATAAACTGTTACAAGTTATGTTATAATATTAAGAATTTGTGTATCCAAGTATTATTAAATAGAAACAATACACTATATTATCTTATCCAACAAATAATTCTGTTTCTCAAATTGTTCTTCTTATAACACATATTTTTAACTTTTTTATATAAAAAATTCCTCTGTTATTGATTAAAAAAATTAATTTCTAATAAATAAAATTTCCCTTATATAAGAACAACATAGGATTCTTCACATCAAACCAATGCTGCAAATTCTACAACCAAGACATAATATAACCCTTCGTGGTGAAATATAATAGACGATGTGACTTCACTCTATTATAGTTAACCCTTTATTTTAATGCCTTGACCCCAAGATCCCATATCTGGTGCCTTACATTATAATATTGGAATAATTATATGGAATCAAATCCCGAAGGAATTATTTGTTTAGAAGTTTTGGAAAACTGGATTACATACATAATACCCATATTGCATTTGGAAATAAAAAATATAATGTGATACAAAATAAAATGAGATGGAGACTATCATTGAAAGATTATTTGGATATTTATTCTTCATATCCTTGGACGTAAATGAAATAATTTTTAGATCAAATTCTCAATGGGGGTTTAGTATTGAAGATATTATCCTGAGTTAATAAGTAATAATAAATATGTAAACGTAATAACTGAAGATAGATTCCATTAAATAAATCAACTAAGAACAAAAATGCACCAATAAATGATTTTAAAGAAACAATAAATTGGATAACAATTATAACTGAATTATAATAAAAATAAATTATTAATTAATAGATTTCACGTTTCCCAGGAACATGATAACTTTACTATCAAGATATTTCCTCATGAAATTTTCAAATATTCTGGGAAAAAAGCCATCTAATTTTTCCAACTGATACATCTCATGAGACTACTGATTCATCGACTGCATTACATTAACTAGTCCCCTAACCATGTAGTTCATATAAAAAATCATTACCCATATATCATATATTATATTTCAATCATAACAAGTGTTTCATATCAAATATTTTTATTCAGTAAAAGATATTAATTTATCAATAATTCCAATATCAATCAATTAAAATTCATAGTATACAACTTCTGTAAAAATATTTAACGGTTTAGCATATGATCATGTCCATGGTAAATGGTTTGGATATTGAAGTGAAATTTAATTTATGATAGCCAGTTATTACAATAGACATATTATTTCAAGATAATGTTAACATTCACAAAAGAAATTGACATTGAAAATATAATATTAATGACTTGGTATGTTTTTATTAAAATAACCTTAAATGAATTAATTCATTTTTTTACATAAAATAAAATTAATTATGATTAAAACAATATATTAAATAAGAAATGGTGAGTATATACACCAGATAAAAGTTAATTCATCCAAAAAAATAATTCTCAATGGAATGTAAATTGATATGAAATTCTATATATTATTATCCCTTTTGGTTGACCATATTTTATACCATGTATAATGGTTTTAATCATGTTATTAAGTTATACTAGAACATTAAAAAATTTATAATATCATATATTATATAATTATAATATATTATTACTTGTTTTTCCACAATAAGTCATTATTTTAATCATTTCGTTTGTTAATTTTCATCTTTTCGAGTATGTTTTAAATTGTTATTTTTATTATTCTTTTGTCGATCATGATTTAATAATCTCTAGGATTTAAATAATTATTTAAATATAATATATATTCAGTACATATTTATTTATTACTATCAATCAAATTTTGATATATGAAATGAAATCCACCATTCCAAGATATGGTAGACCCTACGTACACATGAACGTCACTTCCATTTCCTGATCATATTTAAGAATTGATTTATATATTTATATATCTCTGTGTGTGTGTTTTATAATTCTAAAATCATTTTTATTTTATATATATCACATATGTTTATTAATACCATCCTTAATACATTCTATAAAATGAGCGAACGAAGCACATAACTTTGAGGAGGTGGTAGTCCACAGGTCCACAAACGATGGAATCGTATTCCAAATAATTGAAATAATGAAGGTATGTGTTATATAAAAATCAAAAAACCTAAGGTAATTATAAATATAATTTATATCACATATTATCTATTAGTACATCATTATTCCAAACCATTATAGGTGGTAATGGAAGAACAGATGACATCAGTTCGTGAGAAGGTTATCTGTTGTACACACAAATGATAACATTATATCCCAATTGATGGAAGTGTGTGAAATTGAAGGTTATACCATTAAGATAAAAATATATCTATATATTTTTTGTAATTATGTTATAATATAATAAAGATATAATAATAAATTAAGGGATGGATAGTGAAATAAAACAAAAGTTCTCATTGAAGAACGATACATCTTGTTTGGGTAACACCTTTTGGTTTAAACCAAAATAAATCCTTGGTTATATTTATGGAAAAATTGAGGATTATTTTATTAAGGGATATATTTTGGGATATTATTTTGTTAGGTTTTGGATTATCCATAATTAATAAAATTATTTAATTAGTGGGATAGATGAATGTCTTTTTTCAGTAGAGGAGTGGCATTCCTGTAAATATAATAACATACACATGATTGTGATGTCTCCCTAACAAAATGTGCATAAAATAATGAAAAAAAGAATATAAAATGGATTAAATGGTCAAAATATTTCCTTAAAATATTTTTTTACAAGTTTTTATGTCATTTGGTCCCTCAATTTTAAGGTTTAGTATATTTTTATGTTAGTTATTCTCTTAGTCACAATAATTAATATTAATTGATTTCAGTAATATATTTGGTAAAAAACCAAGTTTAAATTAAAGTAAATTTTAAATTATTTTTGATTCCAAATATATAATCCATTTTACCAAATTCAAATCATATAAGTAAAAGAAATCAATTTAATATTATTCATGCAGACAAGATGGAAAAGTGGGGTTTTAGAGTGGAAATGTTGATAATTTCACTATGCTTTTATATATAAATTCATTATGAAAATAATTCCAATGACCTAATTGTATTAATATATGTAAAATTGATCTAATAATAATTTAAATTAAATTTAAAATATTATTTAACACTATAAATTATTTAGGCAAAAAGTAAGTCTTCAATTAAAATTTAGTACTTTTCATTATTCATCAAAAAATGAAACCCTATAAAAAACAATATGTAAAATATTTGATAATTTTAAAATTATTATTTAGAAAATGATGTCTATTTTTTCATATAAAAATTATACAGTTCCAAAAATTAGTTTAAAAATATGTGCCCCATTAAAATCCTGAAAATTACATTTAGAATAATATTGATTTTTATACAATAAATTGGATTTATTCTTATATTATGCAAATAAAAACTATTAGATGAATTTAAAAAATAGTTTATATAATATAATATATATTTTTCAAAAATACCATTTACTAATTGAAATTAATTTTATTTATTAATAAAAAACATATTTGGGTTCATAAAAATAGTTTATTATAAAAACTATTCCTTTACAGTAAATTTGTTTTTGTTTTTGTTTTCATTTTCAATAAATTTATGACAAAAGATTTAATTTTATATTTATGTAAACCATATATTTTCATGAGTTGTTTAATCATGTTCAAAACATCTAATTTAATGATTATGAGGTAATATTCATTTAAATAGTAATAGTAATTGTATTCATTAATACTCGGTCTTGTGTGTAATGAAAGTCATCATATTAAGTCATTCCTACATGTTATTAAAGATACAGTTGGGGTTTTACATAGATTAATATGATCATACTATTTCATGTAAAATAAGAAAATCTCAATGTTGTAGGTAGTGTAAGCTTATCATGGGATCTCTTAAAATATATAGAAACAAATTAACATTTATTCAAAAAGTTAAATATTATAATGTATTGGGTGTTACATTCACCCACATTAAATAATGATTTTCCTCAAAATTAAAACATGATCTTGATAGTTGACAGATTGATATTTGAAAATACTATTGTTGAAAACCCCATATTGTATATAGGGATAAGAAAAAATATTCATCATAAGAGGGAATAAATAGTACAAATATCATAGATAATTATCGCATAACTAGGTTTACGAGTTAGAGAATATATGTGGGAAATTAAAACATGTATATATAAGAGAAAATTAACAATAAAATACACAGGGAGAGATATAGGGAATATCTTCAATAGATAGTTGATGGCCCAAAATTCATAAACTTCTGCTATGAAAAATACCATTGATATTATCAAAAATAAGGAAGCATAAAAACATTTTTATTTCAATACAATTTACCTAGAGTTTTTGAGTTAATTATTTCACTAATAATATAAAGAAATATACTTACATGATACATTTATATAAGTACAGTCTTATCCTTTGGTCATGCCTTGAACTATTTCTAATTATTTTATTTTTTTGAGTCTCATCATATAGTAATGTAATAAATTAATATCTATATCTCCATCCAAAGATTATCATAATCGAAAAAAAATTAAAAAATAATTATAATCCAACACTTTAGAAATATGGTTACTAAATTTTCAAAATGAACATACCAAACATGTGAACACGTTCATCATGTATTCTCTTAAAACACATTAATCACTTTAATTAAAATAAATATTTATTTAAAAAATTCTTACATGCATATTCCTTAAATAGATCATATATTATTTTATATAATCATTAAATACAAAAATAATGTAAACTCAATCAAATATAGGATAAACCACATTTTCCAAAAATCATTAATTTGTTCCAAGGAACTGAGTAATATCCAATTTACTTTTTCTAAATCAATCATATACTTATTTGACATCTTTATCTCAACATTAGGAACATATTAAGAATCATCTTTCCCTAAATAATGTTTTTTTAAGAAGATATCATTTCCACTAAATCATTTATCTTGGTTATCAGTATTGTTCAACATACACTTTCAAATTATTAATGAATGTGTATTGCAATATAATCCTAATATATTTTATAATTCATATTACCAATAGATCACACATAAAATAGTTCTAAAACATTAATAATGTGTCTAAATACCTTGGGACATTATTCATTACACTTCAACTTTATCAATATCATAATAATGGCCTTGATCTCTTAGCATCATATAAGGTATATTCTCTTGAATAATAGGGAATTATTTCATATATTCCCCATCTTCATATAGTTTTAACATTATCTCATATCGTTTTATCCTTCCCTATACATTCTTTTTCTATGTGACACTAATCATCACACTTAAGAAACTCTTAATCCCTTCAAGAACATCTTATGGTGATTTTTCCCCATAATTATCACATATGAGAAAATAATTCTTTCCTTTATTTCCTTTATCTATATTTCTTATCTCTATAATTATGTTATTGTAATTCCCTCCAAATCTATATGACATAGAGGATTACTTATCTATATCATTAGCACAAGATATTATAATCCCATATGATGAGAATGTTTGGGAGACTAGTTCCCTTCAAAGGGCTGGCTATAGACCATAAAAGATATTATTTTTTAACTCCTGTGATCTCTTTCTTGGGTGAGGTTCTAGTTCCTTCAGCTATATGAAATTTATAAATGAAGTATTTTACTAGATTATGTGATATTATTGTGTAAAATAATTTATAATCACATAAATAGTGAAATACATAACATAAATTGAGAATTGTATTTGTATATAACATCATAATCATAAACATGGTTTCTCTGGGACGTTCTAGTATTCTTATCCACAAAGTATATCATAGGTTTATGTTCTTTAATCAATGTTTTAATAAATCTAGTTTCCAAGGTTTATACTATACATCTATTGATGACAACTTTAAATCCCCAACACAAAAATCATAGATTGTGTGCATAGTTTATTACATTTTCATGATTACATAGAATCAAATACCAAATAAATGATTCGTTTAAAAGTTTTGGAAAACTAGATTATATACATGATACCCATATAACATTGAGAAATAGAAATTAAAACATAAAACATAATAAAATTAGACGAACATAATCCTTAAATGATTATTCAAATAACTCTTTTACATAAATTGGGGAAAGTAAAAATTATAAAGATGAGATCAAATTATAAGTAATTTTTATTTATAGAATATGTTATCAGGAATTAAGATTTCATAATTAATATGGATAGGTAGTAACAGAACACACATGTCATTAAATCAATAAATTGAGAAAGAAAATCTATCAATAGATGATCTAAATGAAACAAAACCATAGATAATAATAATAACTGAATCATAAATAAAGTAAAATATGAATTATTGGATTTTGTGTTTCCTAGGAACATGATAAATTTACTTTAATGATCTATCCTCAAGATAGTATAAAACAAACTGATTAAAAAGCCATTCAATTTGATATCAAATTCATCTCCTAAGACTATCGATGCATTATGTGGATTGAAATAAATGGTACCCAACCCATATAGTGAATTTCTAAATCATTCCTAATATATCAAATAATAAATTTAACTTATAAATAATGTGCCTTTCCAAATATCTATATTTTGTAAATGTTACAGATTTATTAAGAATTCCCCTATTAAACCAATAACATTTGAAGTATAAAACATTTGTAGAAATGGTATATGGTTTAGAAAATGATCATGTCCTTGATATATGATATGTATATTTAGAATAAATTTACTTTATGATCATAAATTATTAAAATAGTCCTATTTTATCAAGAGAAAGTCAATAATCACAAAAAAATGAGTTTTCAATGTTAAATTTTAAAACATTGAAATTTTTAATTTAAATTCACATTAATGAAATAATTAAAATTGAAACCTAAAATATAATTTATTATTATATATTCATTATATTAAATTAAAAGGGGTAGTATGAACACCACATTGATGTGAATTTTTTCATAATAAAAAATAAGTATCAATGGAATGTAAATTGAGATGAAATTCTTCTCCTTAGAATAACATGTAGAGAAACACTATTGAAAAAATTGAATAATGGTTTTAATATTGTTATTAAATTTTAATATAACCATAATAATATTTATAATATCATTTTTGATCTTTTTAAAATATATGATTACACTTATCTTAATAATCATTCAATATTTTCATCATTACCGGTTGTTAATTTCCATGTTTTTTGAGTATGTTTGGATTTATTATTTATGTTCTTCTTATGTCGATAATGATTTAATCATATAAATTATTTAACCATTATTTATATATCATATATATTTCATATATATTTATTTAAAACAATCCATAAAATATGGATACAGGAAATCAAATATTCCATTTATGGAGATGGTATGTCGTACGTACACATTAACGCTACTTTTGTTTCATTATCATTTTTTAAAGGTATTATATATATATATATGAATATAATAATAAATTTATCATATTTATGTTATATATATCACGTATTTTTATTAATACCATCGTTAATATATTCCATGTAATGTGTGAATGCATCACAATGCTTTGAGGTGGCGGTAGTCCACACGTCCACAATTGATGTTATCATATTCCCATAAAATGGACAGCCTAAAGGTTTGAATTATATAAAATCAATGAAACATAAAGACATTATAAATATCATATATATCATACATAAATAATAAATACATCATTATTCCACACCCATTAATATAGTAATGGAGGAAGGAACAACATCGGTTCACGAGGCAGTAGTTCATTATACACAAAACAATGATTGTGAATCCCATTTAACTGAAGTGTGTGAAAGTATAGGTAGTACCCATAACAAAAAACAAATCGGTATATTGAAGAGTATGATGTTATTATATAATAAAAATATAACAATATTTAAATGGGTGGATAACGAAACTAAACAAAAGTTCTCATTGAAAAACGGTATCTATTTTTTTAGCTATTTCAATTTAGTTTATACCAAAAGACTTATTTAGTTTTTTTATCCCTAGATATAGGATTATAGGATTATGGGATGGATATTTTGAGCTTATTGATTTAGTATTTGTAAGAAAAAAATGGATTTATTTATGTGAATAATTTGGTGGGTTGAGTGCCTTTTTATAGTTGAGGATGAGTGACATTATTTTAAATATAAAAGTTAAAAACTGTTGGTATGTCTCCATTACATAATGTGCCTCCAATAATTGAAATAAATATATAAAAGGGAGCATATGGTTTACATATTTCTATAAAATATTTTTTGTACATGTTTATAGGTCATTTTTTTCATATGTTTATGGTTTAGTCCCGTCTTATGCTAGTTTTATTTTAATCATTGTCATTAATTTTAAATGCTTTCACTAATATTTTTCGTGAAAAACAATTATGAACATACTATAAATTATGAATTTTTTTCTTTCAGTTCAATTATCCATTTTAATAAATTCCAATATTATATGTTTTAAAATTTAATTTAAAATTAATCTTGAGACGAGATGGAAAACATGTTTCTAAAGTGGGAAAGTTTGAAAGTCCATGGAGCTTTTATATATAAATGATTAAAATGAAATTAATTGTATTAATATTTGTTAATGTTATTAAATAATTATTTAAATATAATTAAAAATATAACATAATGCTATAAATTAATTAGACTAAAAGACAGCTTTCAAAAAAAATTGTGTATTTGGCACAATTCATTGAATAATGAAACATCATAGGAAAATATAAAAGGTCCACCCTGTGATAATTTTTATATTAATCATTAAAATTTGAATTTATTTTTTCCGATAATGTTTATAAAATTCAAAAAATTTGTTTAAAAATATATGCACCATTAAAAGACGGTAAAACTACATTTAGAAAATAATAGATTTTCTCATAAAAATAGATTAGTTCTTAAATTGTTTCAATCAACCATGTTGGATGAATTTAAAAAAATTGGTTGACTAATATATATATATATATATATATATATATAATATCACTCAATAATAGAAATTAATTTAATTTTTTATGAAAAAATTTCATTTGGTGCATAAAAATTCTTTTTTATCATAACATTTCCTTTATATTCAATTAGTTTTTATTTTACTTTCTAATTAATTGATTAATAATGAATTAATTTTATATTGTTGTTAAATAAATGTTTTTAAGACATAGTTAATCTGATTCAAAACTATTAATTTAATGGATAATTGGTAATTTTCACATTAAATAATAATTTTAATATTATTCAGCTTAACATGGTCTTCCAAGTAAAACAAACCATTAAATAAATTCATTATTGCATTTATTGATAGGTAAATTTGGGGTTCTTCATAAAGCACTCTAATCATAGTATGTCATATAAAATAATATAATATCATTGTGGTGTGTAGTGTAAGCTTATCTTGGTGTTTCTTATAAATCAATATAGTAATAAAATTAAATTTATTCTAAAATAAAAATATTTTAAAGTATTGTGGTGTTACATTCATGGTGAAAACCCTATATTCATGTTAGAGAAGACCTCTTTCAGATTCAATATCATCTATATAAAAACCACAATCCCCTAACCTTCATCTATCACCTCAAGCACCTATAAAAAAGATTAAATTTCCATGAATTTATGATCCATTAAATTAGGGTAAATGAATCCCAGTGGTTTATTGATATTATAGTAAATGAAATTTTGGGGTTGAACACCATAATAATGTTATTGGAATTAAACATACACCAAGATCAATGTTTTTATTTTCATGATTTAGGATATGTATAAATAAATGTGGTTAGGTATCCCCATGCTGAATCCTTTTCTCGATATGTAATTATTCTACCATTTTAGGATAGGTCCAGGTTCCCCCTTGGTGACAAAGATGTTAGTTGAGGTTTTTCCATCTTAATTAAACAATTGACTAAGCTCTCCCTTAATCAATATACTTCTCTATAAAAGGTTATGTCTACCCCAATTTTGGGTCATGTAAACCCATGTATGTCTCATACACTTAATGGGGTATATTTTTTCACTATCTCTAAATATATAGATTGAATGTTATTTTGATCATGGTGATTAGTTATTTTTTATTCCAAAAGGTATGGTTAATTTAGGCCCATATTATTGTGTGTGTACATTTTCTAGGTTTATCTTTTCTAGAAGGAATGTTTTAGTCAAAATTTCACTTATATTCTCTAATAAATAGAATAAAATGTAATGTTCTAGAAATTCCATGTAATTTTTTTTAACACATGGGATTATTTTGAGACTAGATTCTCAGACGAAACCTGATTCTGAGCCCAGTAATTCTACAATAAGTTTATGAACTTTTTTTTAAGTTTATTTAAAATAGCCCATGTGAGATGTTTTAGAAACAACTAAATGTGTGCTCTAATTAAAAAAAGGTCACCATTTTATTCATAATGATAACTTTAACTATGAATGGACTTAACCTCGACCGGCCCGGGTTGAGGTAAAATTTTAATTTTCCAACTTTAATGAAAATTTAATAAAAGAAATTTCTTTAAGGAAAACCAAAAACAACTTTTAGTTTATTTTTTTTAAAATTTTGAATTTTCTTCTGCTATAACAGAAATGTTAAAATTCTTTTCCACATTTAATGGGTTAATTGAATACGACATCGTGGGAACAATTGAGTTACTCTGAACATAGAGATTTGACATTGGTGAGCGATGATTGATGAATCACCCATGATGATGAGAACCACTCTCCCTCCATTATTCCACACTTTGAAGGATCACCAATAACAACGATGGGATATGAATCAAGAACAATGAACAAAAGTAGAGTGTTCTTCTCCAAAAAATGATCCAACATTGAGGTAGGGGTTTTTTCTAGATGAAATCGTTTCCATGTCCTTTAATTCTAAACAATAAATGTGGATGAAGCCACTAACAGGTTGATTCATGGTTCATTTTTTTATACAGTGGATTTTTTTATCTCATGTTCTAAGGGATATAAAATTAGTGTTAATAATATCCTTTTTTTATTATAACGTAATGGAACAGGGCCAACAAAAATAAGGTCAAGTCCCTCTATTGAATAATTCTTGCGTTCTTCATGACCAAACCTCTAAATCGACTACAATGAAACTTTGTAACCGTAGAATTGACGACAAAAACCTGAGGACCATGAAATAACTCACAAATTAGAGAACATACCACTCTATCAAGTCTTATGAACTGAAAAATGACCCACTAGCGATGACCGGTGAAGGAAGAGGGTGGTGGAGATCACACGTGGGAGGAGTTGTGCATCAGAGACGAACAACAGTGGTTGAGGTCCTCACTGCATCTGTCGCAGGCAGCGGATGAGGGCCACTAATAACTATCTGTAGTGGGGTTTCTAGTGGACACAACATCAAGCCTCATCATGTGGCCAGAGGGTCGTGGTCCAGTGGGACCATGGCAGGAGGGCCTCGCAGAAACCTGTGTGGCGGTCATGCGGTGAACTCGCAGCGTTGATGGGTAGAGAATGTGGGGACTACTACTGCTTCCAAGTGAGGCAAGTTGGCCCACTCACAGTGGGTCGGGCTGTAGAAGAGAGTCCATAACAACGGCCCATCCAGTCCAGTCTGGGCCTAGGTGGACCAGGATGGGCCCAACGAACCATGTCATATCAGAGTCAGGATGGATCTGGGTTGGGTCAGAGGGAAAAAAAGACCAGGTCAAGTCAGGTCAGTCCAACCGTGTTGGGTTGGCCCGACCGGGCTTGACCGGACCCCATCCCAACGGACCCCTTTTTAATAAAATGTCAATTACATCCAAATTGTGCATCCAATTGATGATCCATTTATATTTTTATGATCGTCATGATGAGACGATACTTTTGACATGCTCTAAGTGATTTTTGTGGAATTTGTGATATGATTGATGGCTTGAAAATTATAATCTCAATAAATCAAGCACACTGTGAGGAGGTATCCTACAACTTGTTGTGATGATATGGAAGTAATCGAGTGGAGCTTAGTGGACTGGAAAACGAGTTTTATTTGAGAAAACATCAGTGTCCCCCTAGTTGAGCATTAGATGAGTGGACATCAGTAGCCCAGCAGAACTAAATGGACTAGAATACGAGAGGTAGCCGAGAAGACCTCAAAGGACTTGTAGTCGAGTGGACCTTAGTGGCCCGGAAGATGAACAGACATCAGTGACTCATCATGGATGATTCCTTTAGTAGTACAAGATGTTACGCTTTATGACTAGTAATCTTATTTTATGTACTTTATGTTGTATTTGTGTGATTTTTCCATTAATTCATGTGTCCTTTTCTTTGTGTTTTTTTCATTAGGTTTTGGGATCCCTATTTAATATTTTGTTACTCACCCATGCACGGGCTCCACCCGCACATGTCGTGTCTTGTGTAGACGACTAACGTATTGATGGAGACCTTGGTGTCCAAGGCCTAAGCGGCACCCAGTAAGGATAGACAGGCAGGGTATACTCCAACTTCTTCCAGTAGATACTATTCATTTACCCTTCAATTAGGTTTTTCTGTCGATGGATTATCAGAGACCTTGTACTCCCTTGTTTACAGATTTTCGTTTTTTGGTTTTGTATTTTTTCTTATTTTTATTTATAGCTTGTACTTTTACTCTCTGTGGTTGTCGTAGTGGCATGCTTGTTTATTTTCATCATTATGGGTTTGGATGTGTGTGGGTACAGGCATACAGGTACTCATGAAAATGTCTCCCACTTACTAGATAATTTTGTCAGTGCTAGTGGATAGACCATGGTCATCGGGAGGCAGGGTTGGGGCAGTCATAGCATGGGCCCCGGGGGATGGGTCGTTAAAAAAAATTAGAGGGTACAGTCCTACATTAAGGAATTAGGGTTTGTGGTTTTCTTTTGGGGAAGTATTATTGAATGTTTCGAGTTCAAAATTCAGGCACAGGGAGTCCAGTGTTGGTGAGGCGACTGACATATCAATACAACAGGACCCTAAATCCTAATTTTCAACTCTGTACATGAAACCAATTGTTGCCTAAATCATATTGGAATTGATTTTTTCCTCATGTTCTTCTTGAGTGAATGTCAGATCCCCAGGTATAAATTTTTGACCATGGTTCGTCATAATACATTTAATGATGCCACCATGCAAAAAGCCAGTGAGGATTCCTATGAATTACAACAAGAATGGTATGCGCAAAGATGATGCATCTATACAAGGACAAGTACAACATATGGCCCCACTGGTAGGTGCACCATTTTTTTTTCTCCACATGTTGGTTAGAATATTCATCCGGATCTACCGGTAGAGGATGAACGTAGAATTAGTGCCTTACACGAGTTCTAGAGGAAGATAAATTCTAGTATCATGGGTGATACATGCCCCCAGGTGGCAGAGGAATGTCTTGAGGCTATTATGCTAATCTTCCATTCGGTGAGGTCTCCTCCCGACCATATGGTGGTCTTAGTCATGAGCCTTCTTTAGGGATCAGTGGGGAGATGGGGATTCTTGACAATCCAGACATAGGATGCAGATTCCCTCATCTTTATAGACTTTGAGTGCCTCTTTATAAAGGATCTATTTCCAGCGTCATTGTGCTCAGTTCACATTCAAGAGATACTACACCTAGATCATTGTGTCATGATAGAATAAGAGTAATCATCAAGATTCACAGAACATTCTCACTACTCTATAGATGTAGTGCGAGACTCATTCTTCAAGGCTCAATATTTTGAAGAGGGACTACACTGAGAGATCAGAGCATCCATGTTATTTCTTTGCATACCTACTTAGGCTAGGGTGTTGGAGTGAGCCCTACTCATGTAGAGATACCTGGAAGAGAAGGTGCCATATGTATGAGCTACCAGTAGACTCCAGGTGGTGGAGTTTTCTAATGTGGATTACTGTTATGAAACATGGTGGTGGGGGGAAAGTGGTCTAGACATTTTTGGGATGACCTCATGATGCTTAATCGGGGTGTAAGACCCCCAGGGTGGAGGAAGTCGTCAGAGGGGTAGGTTGTGCTCCTCATGCGGCGCGTAGGGGCACATGGCTCATGATTGCTTGACTCTCCATGTCAACGATTGATAAGCAGTAAAGGTACTTCCAAGGAAGAGTTATAGGTTCGAGCTGGGTGTTCCTCAGATCGGAAGATGTGGTTGGGGAGAAAAAAAATTATAAGGTCATGGGTGGAGGCTCAATGTGCTATCACCACCACCCCTAGTTGATCCACCACAGGCTCTAGGATCTAGTGGATAGGGGAAAATCCAACTATAGGATATGGAGTCCTACAACCACAGTGGTCTAAAGATGATTAGATCCACAATCTGTGTCTTTTATACTAGAGATGTTGTTATTATAGACAAAGGTTATAGTTACTCTTTCCTTGCCATAGACCTTGTTCAGAGCTCAGATATTCTTATGGAGTTTTTGGATTGATCGATATGATTATAGACTCATAATATAGGGGATTAGATGTTACAAATCTATGTATGTGGTTTATGTTTACTCTGTGAGGTGAGATATTCATTTGGGATCACCTAGTTGTGGCATCGAGGCCTCAAAAACATCATTGTTATTGACCGGTTATCCACATTCATTCTTTGATCAATTGATTTAGAAGCAGACTATTGTGTTTCAATAGATATTGGACCAGTTTTTCCTTCACTAGTGAGAAGGGGGTGCTTGCAACATAGGATGAGATTTCTTAAAGGAGGGTGTGACCAATCACTCACCAATTGGCTAGCCTCACCCTCGGTGCAGTGGTTGAGGACAGTCCTTACTTTCCTATAGTGGTGGATGAATTCAATGACATATTTTCTGAAGATGTTATATTATTACCTTCTCATGGATAGGTCAAATTATGTTGTGATCTATACCCCCAGAAGACAACAATATTCACACCAACATATCAGATGGATCCCATAGAGCTTTCCAAAATGAGGGTGAAGCTCGATGATTTGAAGGATAATTGATTCATGATCCCTATTGTTTCACCCTGGGAAGCCCCAATATTGTTCACTAAGAATTTAAATGGGATGTTTCAGTTTTTTTCTGGAATTTGGGATTTTGAACCAAGTAACTATGAAGAACAAGACCCCACTACCAAGGACTAATGAATTCTTCCATCAGCTGAAGTGGGTGAGATGGTTCTCGAGATAGATCTTATATTAGGCTATAATCTTCTTTGTTCACGAGATGAGGATGTGTATAAAGAAACTTTTAGATATTGGTATGGACACTATGGTTTCTTAGTGATGCCTTTGGGCATCACCAATTCCCCAGTTCTATTCATGGGACTCCTGAATAAGAACTTTCTAGCCATACCTTGACTATTTTTTCTTCATCTTCAATGATGACATTTTGGTATACTCAGTGTTTGGGCAAGATTAAGTCACACACCTTTGGATTGTCATAGATACACTCTAAGAGAACTAGCTTTATGGAAATCCCTCAAAGTGGTAGTTTTGGATTCTAGAGGTCTACATTCTAGGACATATCATTTCAAAGGCTAGAGTTGTAGTGGACCTAGAAAATATAGAGGGGGTACATTCTTGGGATCCATCCATGGTAGTGATAGAGGTACATGGTTTCTTAGCATTGGATAGGTACTACAAAAGGTTCTACATAACATTTCTAGGGTAGAGACACCCTTATCAGCTTTGAAATGGAAGGGACATCCCTTTGTTTGATAAAGAGATGCCAATATATTTTTTAGGATCTGAGGAAGGGATTGATGAGTGCCCCAATTTCTAAGACTACTAGAGGAGTTCATTAATTATGTAGTGTTCAGAGAAGAATCAGGGACAATACATGGCTGTGTTCTGATGTAGGGGAAAATGGTGATCTATAATGGTTCTCAACAGCTGGGGCAGAACGAGCAGGATTATGTGAAGCATGACCTAGTAGTACTGGTCTTTTCCTTAAAGATAGGGAAGAACTACTTGATAGATGACTAGTATACCATCTACTCTGATCACAAGTCTCTGGAATATCTTCTTCCATATGGAACTAAAATTAAGGCAGCGGTGATGGATAGATTTCCTCTAGGAATATGACATTAAGATAGTCTATACTTATGGAAAGGGTGATGTGGTGGCAGATGCGCTCATTAGGATATCTGGTTGGCAGTTCTATGGTGATGCATCATAGAAAATATTCATGATACAGATATCCTTCATGGATATTTATGTAGAAGCTTATATCTAGTCGAGGGATTTCACTCTAACACTCTTACAATGTGTTATGGAGGCACAAATTGTGGCTGTTGAATGTAGGGTCCGACGTACTCCGTCATGATTAGTACAAACTCTGGAGGGATTTTCAGTAGGCGGGGAACACACCATCCATTCTAGTGCTGAAATGTTTTACAAGAGTAATTATGTGAGGAGGTTATAAGGGAGTTCCATACCTCCCCTTTAGCAGTACATCCAGGAGTGGAACTATGTACTAGGACCTCTTACATTAGTATTGGTGTCCAGGAATGAAGAAGACAATAGAGGATTTTGTTTCACGATACCTAAATTCTTAACAGGTGAACAAAAATCATATGGTTCTATCAGGATTGACTCAGTCGCTTGAGGTGTCAGAGTGGAAGTGGGATTGTATCTCGATAGACTTATTTATGGTTTTACCATGCACATCAAGGGGCATGATACCATCTGGGTGATCATTGACTGACTCACCAAGTCTATACACTTCCTACAATTCTGGGGACATAGTTTAGATGAGATCCGGGGATGCCTCTGCATAAAGAAGATATTTTTACTCTATGGAGTCCCATCAACGATAGTATCAAGTCCAGACACATGCTTTACATCCCAGTTGTGGAATAGATTGCATGTGGAATTTGGGACACACCTTCTCTTGAGCACAGATTTACAACCCCAGATAAATGGTCATATGGAGAGGACTATACATTTTTTAGAAGACATGATTTTTCTTGTATCATGGAATTCAAGCACAGTCAGGAGGATCACCCACTGATGGTGGAGTTTGCGTACAACAACAGGGACCACTTCGTCATTGATATAGAAATTTTCAAGGAACTCTTTGGGAGACCATGCAGGTCACCATTATAATAGACATACATGGAGGAGTAAAAATTTGTGGGTCCAGAGATGATACAGGCTACCACTGAGAGGGTGCAGGTCATCTAGGAGTGGATGGGGACTGCAAAGAGTAGGAAAAAATATTATGATGATAAGATATAGAGACCGTATTTATTTCAAGGAGTGAGAACATGTATTCTTTTGGGTCTAACATCAATGGAGGTTGTGGGGCTTTATATGGGATGAAAAAAAATTATCGGGGTTAATCAAACCTTTTAAGATTATGAGCTGAGTTGGCGAGGTTCTATACCTCCTTGATCTCCCACAAAAGATGGACAAGGTGCATAATTTATTCTATGTATTATATATGAGGAGTTCTGTGCATGATCGATCACATGTCATCAACTAGGGTGAGTTGGATATAGAGGATGTGGTGACATTTTTAGTGTTCTTTATAGATATTGAGGATCGATAGGAGTAGGTCCTTTGTGTGTACTTGATTCCCCTGGTGTGTGTTTAGTGGAAACATGGGAATCCCTAGTAGTGCAGTCGGGAATGGGAGGCTCAGATCTGAGCTTAGTACACTCATTTTTTGTTTAGAGGTTGTTTTTTGTTACAAGGATGTAAATCCCAAAAGGTGGGGGTATTGTAATGTCCTTAAAATTCCATGTAATTTTTTTTATTGTATGTGATTATTTTGAGACCATTCACTTATATGGAACTTGATTCTGAGGCCCAGTGATCCGGTAATAAGTGTTTGAAATTTTTTAATGTTTATTTAAATTAACACATGTGAGTATTTTTGAAAACTTCTAAATGGGTGCCCATATTAAAAATATGAGTGTGCCATTGCATCCGGAATGAAAACATTACCTAGGAATGGACATTACATTGACTAGCATGGGTCGACAGAAAAAGTTAATTATCATAATTTTAAGAAAATTTTATTACAAAAATATTCACTAAGGAAAAATAAAATAAATTTTAGTTTATTTTATTTAAATTTTTTATTTCGTTGCAATATAAAGAGAAAAGAATTCATAAATGAAATATCATAATGGTGCTGCAATGCAGAATAATAGAAATGTTGAAATACATTTTCCCCATTTAATGGGTAATAAGATATGGGATCGTGGGCACCATCGTGTTTCTATGAACGTGGATATTTCATGATGGTGAGTAATAATTGACAAATCACATGTGACGACAACCACTATTCTCCCTACGTTCTTCCATACTTCAAAGGGTTTCCAATGATGATGGTGGGCTATGAATCAAGGAATGAAGAATGGAAGAGGTCTATTCTTTCCAATAAATGATCCATTCTCAAGGTAGGGGTTTTTTATATATTCCATTATTTCCCCATACTTTCTTTCTAAATAACAAAGGCGGATCAACCAACTAATAGGTTGATCCATGGATCATTTGTTCTTGTAGGGTGAATATGAATATCTTGGGTTTGAAGGGATAGAAACATGTGTGAATAATATCCTTTTTTATTCTAACACGGAGGAATTTGGCCGATATGAACATGGTTTGATCCCTTCATTATGGTTGTTCTTGTGTTCTTCGTGACTGAACCACCGGATCGACGACCAGGCTACTTTAAAATCGTTGATGGAATGATGAAGACTTGAGGACCACAAATTCACTCATAGATTGGAGAACTGACCACCGAAGCAGGTCTGGTGGCACATGGAATGACCCACCACCAGTGGTCGCGTTCGTGAGGTGGCATGAATCAGCGGTGCGCTATGGCTACAGAGTTCCATACGACATCGGTTCGGGGGTGATGGACATTGTATCGAGTCGCGGCCCCACGAGACCGCGGCAGGAGGAACCAATGGAAAACCATGCGTTTGAACCATGTTAGATTCAGTTTAGGTCAGAGTGCCCAGTGGATCGAATTGGATCGATTCATCCCTATCCTGGAACTAATCAGCCCCTTTTTATGTATAACGTCAATAACAATCAAACTGTGTGTCTGATTGACGATCCATTTATGGCATTGGGACCCTCAAGACGATGTAGTATTTTTAATGTACTCCAGGTGAGATTACAGGGAATTTCATATACAATCAATGGATTAAGGATTATATTCTACCAGAATCATGTACGCAGTGGGCGAGAATCCTCCATCTGATTGGAATGATAAGTAAGTAGTTGAGTGGACCTCAGTGTCAAGGAGACAAGCAGTTACCGAGCTGACAACAATGCCTCAGTATAAGAGCAATATATGAGACAACCTTAGTTACCTGGTAGATGATCAATAGTAAATTATACCATAGTGTACAAGTAGACAAGTTGTAGCCAAGCATACCTCAGTGGCCCAACAAACGAACAGTAGTTGAGCAGACCTTAGTGGCCCGTCAGACAACCGACATCCTAGCAGACCTCAGTGGCTCCGTAGTTGAGTGGACCTCTGTTTCCTGGAAGAAGAACAGACCTTCGTGTCTCATTTATTATGAGCCCCTCAATAGTACAAGATGTTCAACATTATGACTGATAGTTATACTTTCTATACTTTAGGTTATACCTATGTGGTTTGTCTATTACTTCATGGGTTATTTCCTTTGTGGTCATTTTTCATGGTTTGGGTCCCTACCTAGTATTATGTTACTCACCCCTACAATGGATTCATCCACACATGTCCCATATTATGAAAAATACTGACACATTTATGGAGAACATGGTGGCCCAAGAATAGGAAGCACCTCATGTGGATAGATAGGCTAGGCATACTCCTACTACTTCCAGAAGCAACATTTCACCTACCCTTCTGGAAGGTTTTTCTATGGACAGATTATCAGAGACCTTATATTCCCTTGTTTAATACTTTTCTTTTGTTGGTTTGGTATCCTATCACATTTTTACTTACATCTTGTACTTTTACTCTATAAGTTTTTCTTACTGGATTTATTTTTTTTACTTTTTAGCATTGTGGGTTTGGTTGTGTTTGTGTGTAATGGGGTTGAGGTACTCATCACATGCCGCCTACTTATGGGATAATGCCTTCAGCAATAGTTCATGCCCCTGGCCATCAAGAGATGGTCATAGGTTAGTCATGGCCTAGGCCCCAGGGGATGGGTCCTGACATAAAATATCTAGTATTTTATATACACATTGATCATATAGACTTTTATGTGATATCTTATAATGTACTAGGTATGAAAGAGTCACATAGAAAAGTTTTGACTAGGATAACACATCAAATATTTTTTAGTTATGATGTCATGACTATATTTTATTATTTAATATTAATTTATTATTATATATTTTTGAGCTCAGTAATAATTCCACTTTAAAAATGGGATTCTATATTGGGTTCTTTGTAATCATCCCTATGTGGGAACTTGTTGGTAGTACAATAATTGTTATTTAGAAGAGTTAATTTTATATAAGTATGTGGATATTTTCTTGCTCCTTTTGTTATTCAACTGATGTAGGCCATGATATGATAATAGATGGTGTCTTGGAAAGAGAGTTTAAATTTTTTATGTATTTCTATTAGGATTTTATTGATAGATATTTTTTATTAAATCTAGGATATTTCTTTATTTTGATTATTTTGTTTCATTGATTATTTATTACTGTATGTGTTATGGGGGTATATGATAAATAGTTTCATTTATTTTAATTTATTTCCATATTTTCATTACATTTATTTATTTTGTGTATTTTATGATTTTTTCATTGAGGTTTCATGTGTGAATGTGTCCTATTTTATGTTTCCCCAATATGTTTCCTACTCACAAACCCCCATTTTATTAGATGTTAGTTTGGGGGAGCACACATAACCTTGTCATTTTTCTTATCATGGTCTTGATGATTCAGGTTATGTCATATTTTTCTTGTGGGTAATGGAAAATAACATCCCTTAAATAATTTAATTTATCACTCTATTATTTGAGGAATGATATGTCACTTGGATGATATAGATAATTTTAATGAAATTTTCACCCAAACTAGGGGTGAACCATGTAAATGAATTTGTCTTATTTTTTCCAATTACATATGAAAAATATCAATATTAGAAAATTATTAGATTCCTACTTTATAAATTCTTATATGAGATTTAAATAAAATAAAAATAATATACTTATTAAAACTAATTTATCTATCATTTATCTAAAATTATTTTGGGAACCAAATATATCAAGGGTAATCAAATTTCATCTCTTATTTTATTTCTATAAAACCATAATTAATTAATTTCTATTAAATATTCTTCCATTTTGATCACCATTTTCCTATTAATAGATATTGATTATCTAGGGTATAGTCAAAATGTAAGACATTTTATCATTAATAGTTTTTATAATATTATAATTTATTATTACATTGATGCTTGATATTATTTTGATAATAATAAAAATGATAACAAATTTATTGGTTTTATTAAAAATAAAGTTAGATAAAGATAACTACATTTTATGATTTACCATGTTGTCGTTATTAATTAGTCCATCATATTCTTGATGAGATGTATATTTGAAAAACAATTATGTATAATATAATTAGCTAGTGTTAGAAACACTAACTAAAATAAATCATATTTATAATGAATGAAAAACAAAATAAAAAATAGGTACTCTAGATGAATTGATATTATTTAAAATTTATTCATTTAAAACATTATTAATTGTAAAATGCTCAAATTTATTATTGAAAAAAATAAGTTATTTTGTTTTAGGGGTTTATTTATATTAAGTTTAAATATATTAATTCTTATAAATTATTGAATTATTTGAGAAAAAATCATAGTAATTTTATAAAAATGTCAGACTATCCTCAGATAATAGAAAGATATAGTCTTATTAGAGTTACATGAATTGTACATGTAATAACTGTGGATTACATGATTAAAGTACTATTTTTTCATTATTTAATGTGGAAAAAATACTATATTAATTGTTAATAATTCTATTTGAATATTGTTTTATGGAGTTATGAAATTATTAGAAAATGTTTCCACAAGCCTTTTTATATTCTAAAGAAGATTTAACATTAATTTTACTTATGAAAAAAAAACATAGAGGTATTGTTCTATATCAATATATGAATCCATTTTAATTATTTATAAAATATATTAAGTATAAAACATAAAAAAATTAATATAAATTTTAATTTGATGATCCAATTTACAAGATGGGTCTCAAATTACTATTCATAAAATGATCTTCTCGATTATACATCAAACCATAATTCGATGAGTCCAAAAAATGATGATATGTACATTGTTGAAAGTAATTGGTTCTATATATTTAAATTTTTTAATTTTTTAAACGTATTCATGGAAAATTGATTTTGGGTTATGAAAAAATGCTTTACACATTTTTATTTATGAACTATGTTGAAATGAAATCTTTAAAAAATAGTAAAATTGTTACATTAGTTTTACAATTTATATTATAAAATTGTTTAATGATTTAAATTAAAATAAATGGGATATTATAAATCATAATATCCAAAAAAATTGTTCCCATTTTTTACATTTGAATCCATGGAATAATATTTATAGTGAAATTTCATATTCAAATATAAGAATTTTAAATTTTAAATTTCTAGTTCAGAGTAATTCGAATGTCATATTTTTTATGGGGATCAATAATTTATATGTGGGTATCAAAATAAAAATTACAAATTGGTTATTGATAAAATATACTCAATATTCTATAATAAATATATATCAAATATTATTAAATTTATTTCCATAATGTACTTTTAGTTAACAGACAAGTATAGGGAGAGTCTAGTAAATCAATAAATACTATTGTTTTTTAAAAGAAGTATTCAAGCAGAAATTGAATATGATGTCTATGAGATAATATTAAATAAAATTTAATTATATTAACTTGTAATAATTTAGGTATTATTGATTAAATGTAACTGATTTGGCAGTAATAGAGGTTTTTAAAATAATCTATATAACGGACTTGTTGATATATATGATAAATATATTCTTTATTAAAATTAAAAATTTATATTGTAACATCAATTGTATAAAATATATTGTAAATAATATTTCGATTATAAAAAATATGTAGTTGGTTAGTGGTGTGTCAAAAAAATTAAATATGATGATAGTTATTGTTTCATTCGTTCCCAAAGTGCATCTATGAGGATATTATCCATAAAAAAATTCAAGAAAACAATCCAAATGAATCGCATGTATTATGACATGAAAAAATCATTCAAAATAATATATACTTAGTATTTAACTTTACGGATGTTATAGATGTCATTATTTTAAAAAAAAATCTCAAATTTATTATATTTGATGAAAATAAGGATAACATAGTGGTTGATTATGCAGATTTTAAAGAAGAAGATATAAATGAATAATGGTACGATATAGGATTAAATAACTCATTTATAGTATAAATATTTAATAATTATTTTTAATAATAATTTATAAATATTAAATATCTTGAATTTATTATGGGATATTTATTATTTTATATTTTTATTTTTTGATGTCTGGAAAGGAATTTTCTGACTGATTTTAAATAGTCATTGATGAAGTTTATTTTCTAAGTGATTATACTATGCTATCAATGGTATATGAGATTTAGATATTCTGCATTCGGAAAAACAACCAATTTAAGATGAGGTGTCAAGTTCTAAACAAGATCATTAAAGATAGTGATCTATAGTGGCATCTAAAAAAATTTAAAACATTTATTCAATGAATAAATTAATTATTTAATTATTAATAACTATCAATATTTTTTAAGATATTTAATTTAATGTTTTTTAAATTAAAAAAGTATTATTTTTTATTTTCATATCATGTTATTTGACACCCTTATTCAATTTTTTTGTATATTCATTTTATATAATATCAATGATTGATCATTAATTGGTATGAAATTAATACATCGAATATTTTTTTTATTTGAAATTAATTTTTTATATTTTCATAACCTAACCCCACCAATAATCCTCCCAATTAAATGATGAAATAAAGGGTGACACTTGAAGCCCAACTACAAAGGACCACTAGAAAGATACAAGAAAAAAGGGTAATATGATAACTTTATAGGAGTAATTTTACTTTTTATTTGAACACTAAAACGTAAACCCATGACTAAAGTATAAAAAATTACAAAATTACATGAAATATATCTTCATGTAAGTATATATATGATGTTTCAGTAAATCGATAAGAAAAATTAATTGATGGTGCAGAAAAACTCTAATGAAAACATATCAACATACACAAAATGAAAATAATGTAAAATGATTCACCTCCCACTCAAGCTATATTCCACATTTTGGAAACTTTTATGGTCCACAACCACCAATGATATAGTATTATAAATAAAGAAATGATAAAGTGGGGTTATGTATTCCAATATACTCTATAGGTCCTTTTTAAAGAAATCATGTACCAATTTAATTAAATCACTCTAAATTCCCAATAAATGAAACAATAAAATGATGATACCACATGTTCCAAGGTATGTCTATATCAATATCTTATATCACTAAAATCAAAAACTCCTAAAAATATGTAAATATATCAAAACCCCTATAAAATAAAATTTCAGAAATTCATCCATAACCCTTTTACCACTAAATCCACATTTGTAACGAATATCTCATACTTAAGAATATATAAGATCACATTTAAATATTTGTGGAATAAGACATCCATTAATAAAATACAAAATAGTATATGTTTAACATCATAGGTTGATAGATTTCCATCCATTATAACATATATTATGGTCTTCTCTTTAAATTTAACACAATATGGATGTCATATCATGAGTAAACCTACTCATGTTTTGGCCACAATGGTAATTGATAACAATAAATCAACCACCATTAATAAATTACACATTTATGTACACATGAAAATTTTGAAATGGGTTTCAATTCATAATTATCATAACTATCCCAATCCCATGTGAAACCAAGAAACACGTTAATTCAATTGAGTCATTACACAAAATTAATTTTACTTTTATAGGAAAATATTAAATTAACTATAATGTTTCTATAACCATGGATTCAGAAACAAATACCAAAAATATAATATTTATACCAATACTATCTCATTAAAACCATTTTTCCTTTTATATATCATAACTACCAAACGTATTCATATAATAACTTTCTCATTTCTAATAGTTATTTTCCATATCATCCTGTTAAATATATCATATTTTATTACTTATTATTATTGAAATATTATATTAAACTTATCAAAATAACATATTTGTGTATTAATTTATAATATCATCCCCATTAACATACATTTTAATACCTCATCTTAATATTTTCTTAATTCATATTTCCATCACACTCACTAAAAAAAGAACATTCATTTTTCTATCTTAAACATGGAACTAAATTTTTGAAATTTTGAATATAACATGAAATTCATAACCTTTCAAAAATATTCACCCCTATTAATCAATAATAGTTAAATAAATTATATATAACCTGAAATAAATAAATATTAAAAATTATAATTATTCATGTATTCATTTATATGAACATTATAATCACATAAATTATCTTTATATAAGTGAAAAATAATAATAATTCCTTTAAAAAATTATATGGAATAAGGGTATTGAATAACCAACCTTGATAATCCATTCATAATTCACATAATAAAGGCCAATATCCTATACCCTAAATTTTCAGGCTCATGAAATCAAACTCAAAGAAAAAGTATTCCCAAAACTAGATTAACTTTCACAAAACAAATTTATGATATCCCATGATCATAAATTCAATCCAGTAGAATATATAAGGCCAATATATAAGGAATGGATATTTAAAGGGAATAATATATTGGTATTTTACCATTATTGTGTTGATTATTTGATCATATATCATCAGAATATCTCTAATCATTCAAAAAAACAATATAAAGACTACCAAAGGAACTCAAAAGTATCATATTATGTGTTTAGGGTAATTTTTCTGTATTAAAGTTGTTTTTTTGAGATTCATAAGAAAATTCTTTCATCCTAATTTCATGTGAGTGCCAATTATATATTGTTTTTTCACCTAAGAAACAAACCATGTATGCTACCCTAACTAAATACCATTAATATTAGAGATAAATTCACAGTTTCTATAACCTTACATCTAATCATGATTTATTAACTACCTTAAACCCCATAATTCACATAATAAATTCCTGGTATATCAAATCTTGTAGCCAATCATAAATCTCCAGTAGAATCTCTCTAAGAATCTATTAATAAAATAAATTCTCTAAAAAAATAAACCATTAGGTAATATAATTATTTTATATATTTTTTTTATAAATTCACTTTAATTTTTATATAATTTTTTATTTACCACTCTTGAATTCCACAGCCCATGAAAAAACATATTAATAATCACACAAGTGTAAGAATATAATTTCAATATCACTATATATAATATTATTTTTTATATTACTATTGTGTGTTTAGTATCCTTTTAATAAATACCTTCATTCCTCAATAAATGAATCTTATGAGGCTTTTATGCATGAATTTTTTTTCCAATTCATGGATAATATAAAATAAAGTTTGATATATTAGCAATTTGTATGGGTATTTTAAGTTTCATAATATATTATCTTAACTATATTTCCTTTGAGATTTATGGGTGGTGGTGAACCATTTTCATAATTTATTTATTTATAAATAATTCCTATAGAGAGATGTAGATTCAATAATCCTATGATGTAACACACAGAAATTGGATTATTTAATTTAGACAGTAATATACAAATTTGTTACTTTTTTTATTTTTTTAATAAAAAATGTTTTACTCCAAAATTAAAAAAGGTGTGAATTTTTTTTCTGATTTTGTGGTTTCAAATTAAAATTAAACCAATAATTCATTATTAATGATGGTATTTAATCAAAATGTATAATTATAGCTAATATTTTTTAATTTTCTAAAAATTAAAATCTTTATATAAGTATATAATTATGTTTATTGTTTCATTTTGAATTTTAATTTCATTGGAGTCATCTTATTGGAGTTAAAATAATTTCAATTTTTTTTAAAACATACACCACTATCACACCTTTCATGAGGATTCTATGATTAATGTTTTATGATCTATGATTAATGTTTTAAGACCCAAAAATTAAATATTTAGTGCAAGTAAAATTATTTATAATTTAACTATAGTGAGTATAATGAAAATTATATACTTCATAAAATGGAATGATAAATGTTTCTTTGGATTATAGACATAACATTAACCATTAGATGGATTTTTTATAATTTTCTGAGGTGATAGGAATCACCCATAAATTGTCATGGTGTCATGGAATATTATAATTATATATATATATATATATATCATGTACTCAATATTTTATATGTTATTTTTATAAAATTAATTTTCCCAAAATGTGATATATTATAACGGGGGTGATGACATATAAAATCAAATAAATATGGAGGTTGATATTTATGTGGTGATAGGGTAAGTTTCATAAATTAAATAATAGGTTTTAATAAGTAGTTTGAATGGAATATAATAGTAGCATTAATGAAAGGTTTTAGTGTAATAATGAGTGGAGTTATAGGAAAATATATTGAAGGTAATATATTGAACATATATTCCACCATTTAAATTTATTAGAGATTTTTCTATTATTTAAATTCATATTCATAAAAATAACCAATAGAATTTTGGTTGTAAGATTCAGTGGAAAATAATATGATTAATGGATAATGGTGTTACAGAAAAGTTTTTTGGGTGATCATTAGGGAATAAAAAAGTTATAATTATATAATTTAGGTATGTGTTTTATAAAAATAATCTATTAATTTAATTATGTTAATTTATCATACATTACTTCTTCATTTTCGATAAATGATTAATAATATTCTGGGAGGAGAATATGGTGACTAATTATAAGTGGGGTTGTGAATATAATAATGAAATGATTGATTTATATTAAAATTATAAATAGAAAATTATTGAAAAATATGAATTTGAATTTGAATTTGATATAAAAAGGGAATGTTAACAAAAATAATAATAAATAAAGGAATTTGAATAAGGTTGGATTTCAATATATAAAAATAAATATTGTAAAAATCTATTTTAAATAGTTTATGAATTATTACATTTCATATTAAAATTGATTATTAGTAAAATTGTGAATGATAAAAAGATATGCAATTTGGGGGAATATAATTCTTAATGAATAATTAAAATTAATAAAAATAGAAGATTATTGTTTAAGAAATTAAAGAATGGTAGAATTAAAAGTTATAAATTAATGTGAATTCTAATTCAATGATGATGAAACATGAATTTATATATTATAGGGTAGAATAATTGAGAAATTATATCATGGTTATTATTTTTAAACAAATTCAAATATATAAAAAATATCAAGCATGTGAAATTGATTGTTTGATATTGAGTATAGTTAATAATTCTTATATAATATATATCATGAATTTCTCATTATAGAATTATTAATGATAGTTATTACTATGTATTTATCAAATATTTTCAAACATACCCAATGTTAAATTGGATTCCAGATTTGTGAACTCCTATTGAAAATACTTTATAGGTGATAAGATTAAATTTAGGACCTTTATCTTGGATCATGAAAACTTAGTACACCTACTAAGCTATATACTAACATTATGGAATTATGTAATGATTATGGATTGGAGATGAAGTAAAAAAAAGTTACATGGGCCCTTTACACTTTAATATGATATTTTTATACATTCTAGAATTAAAATCATATATAAGTGTGTTAGATAAGGTGGTGGGGTTTTATTAACACGATTATTATACTTGGAATGTGGTTATACTAGTTCTTATAAGGGCCTATAAAGTAAAAATACTGTGAAATAATGATAAAAATGTATATATTTACATTAGCATTGGGATTGAATGTAAATAAACCCCAGATAAACTCTCTTATGATAGTAAATAGAGATATAAATTTTCCATAGTTTATTATATTATGTGTTATAATTTGAAGGTGTCATTTTTTTATATTAACAATATGATATGATTTCAATATTTTTATATTCCCAAGATATGAGAAATATAAGAATATAATATGATTACACTCTACTGCCTCTGATTTTGGTAGACCTAGATGTGAGCATGGTATATCTATGTAGTTTTATTATATTTCGTTGGCTTTACAGGCTATTGGTTTTTATTTATATCTTTATTGAATGTGAATCTAAAACTAAACCTTAAAGTGGATATAATTTTTTTAATGGATTTTGAGTAAGAGGTAGTTTTTGGTGGAGAATAAATTGATGGAGGGGGTTTTAATTCATTTGTTTTAATTTATAGTATCATGGAAGTTTTTTTACTAATATGGTTGTGGTATACCTGATGATCAGGACAATGATTATGATGATTATGTAGAGTGTGTTTAAATGAAATAGATAACCATTGTGTTTGTATTATATGATAGTAATTGTACAGGTTTATGACAGGATAGCCACTATAAATCCACAAAAAATAATATAGTGTCAGTCTCAAAATGTAGAAAACTACCCAATGAATTTGATTTCTAGTTGAAAGATTTCATAATGATGGATACCATGATAATAGGGAGATTCCATGAGGGTGGATTTTACGAAGACCAATATATTGGGAAAATGGTGGATTTCTTATTAGTGACATAGTTTGTAGTGGGGAGACAACCATAGGGTAGGCATGCACATAACCTGTGATCAATCATGCATATAGATAGTTTCCTAACCATGATATGTGGAGATCATGTTATGTTAATTAATAGTGGATAAATATTTTTTTATGGAGGTATGCATCGGGTGTTTTCGGTTAATGGATAGCTAATGTTTTTTAGGTATGAGAGTATAGAGTTTTCCCTAATGGTATAGAGAAACATAGTGTTGTGGTTGTTGAAATGAATTTTCTACAAGGTACCTACAGATGATTAATTTTTTGGTAATGGATTAGTATTAGTTGGGTACCTTTTAATGGAAATTTTTTTCTTATCATATGAGGATGGAAAATTGTTATTATATAGTAGCCAATAATGATATGTGGTTATCATGGTGTTGTGTTTTGTAGATTGAAATGGTTATATGATGTAGAATGGAAGTGGATGAATGGTCTGATTTTAGGGAATTTTAGGTCGTTTATTATTTTATTTAACAATCATATAAATAGTTTAATTATTAAAATCGATTCATATGTACACTTGATTTATCAGTGAGGAACCTACTAAGTTTATTTATTTACTCTCTTATCTAGTGTAAATAAAAAAAATTTATATTATATTGATAAATTTAATGGTATAAATGGTTGAAATTATCACTTAAAACTATAAACATAAGAGGATACTTTTTAATTATACCATGTCTAATGTATAGAAGAGATTATAGGATTCTTGTCTTATTGATTTTATGAATTGTCTTTGTTTGATTTGACATAAATTTAATGCATTATCATTATATTGAAATTGAAAAATGAATTAAATTATTTATTATATTTTTATTTTTTCTATAATAAATCATAAGTCCATCTATAAGTGGGTGATATAACCATGGATATATTTTTCATCTCATGGCCTATAGAAGGTGGGTTTCAGATGAAACGGTTTAACTAATTGAAAGACTTTGAAGAGTAATAGATAATATGAGTAATGAAATAGTGGTATAAAATAAAGTTTTTTTATAATATAGTTTATAATAGACTTTGGTTAAGATTTTATTGGTAGTAATGAATATTTATTACATAAACCTATAATGTGATGGGGACTATAGAAAACATCTTGATATAAAAGTTCCCATGTGATATAAGTGAGGACACTGTAATATATAGATTGATACGTTGCGAATAGATTAATGAAAAAGGTATAATGATAAGTATGGATTCATGAATAGTGTAATTACATTCCATTAATATTATTCATGTGTTGTTCTTTCGGTTATTTTCTATGTTCTGGTGAATGATATAGAAATGTGGGTAGTCTTGTTCCTAATGTGGTAGTGTGGATAGAAACTCCTCACACACCCACACACACACCCCACACATGTCCTCACACACCTATATATGTGGGATGATGTAGTGATTTTAATTATTAACAGTCCATTACTAAACATGAGACCAATTTATGGTTATACGAGGTTGAGAAATTATTTTAGCCGATGAAAATATCATATTATAATTATTTCCATTGCTATTGTTTTTTTGTGTATCCCAAAAAGAAAGTTCTAATATGATTGTGAGACCGTGATATTTTTATAATGGGATGGAATGAGTTTTGGGAGTCATTTAGTAATGATTTACTCGAACAAGTTCTTAAGATCAATAAGTAGTAAGGGATGTTAGTTATACAATTGTGTAGAATTTTCTACTTATGAGGTTGGTGTGTAGTTTATGGATTTGATGTGTTATTACAATTTTTTATAACCAAGAAGGATCTATATACTCTTATGTCAAAAATATCTTTAAGGATTAGGAAATAAAAGTAGTTTTCAAACTTTTTAATAAGTTCCTTTATAGAGATATTTGAAATGGATAAAGTATAAAATAATTTATTTATAAGGATACAATTAATATAGGAATTTCCCTAAAGGATTATTCTTAGTGTCAAGAAAGATGTGTAAATTATCATTTTTCAATGAAATAAGAGTTTAATAAAGGCTATATAATTCAACTGCTAGCATTATCCCATTTTTATGGTATTGTTAATATGTAGCCATCTGGTTGGATAAAAGGATTCCGATGATTCTATTTTCATTGTATGGGCTAACAACGTGCTATATTCCTATATATTCATAGTAGTAAGATGTAGAAAATGTAGATAGTGACTATTTATGGGATACCATGTCATCCACCTTAGTATAAGTTTATATAGTACTATTAGTTTTTATTGTTGTATTATATATGTTTAAGAACTAATTAGGTATAGAAAAACACAACCAAAGGGGTCGAATTATTGTTTAAAATCTAAAAATGTTTCTCATATTTCATGAAAGACAAATGTATTTTTATTATGAAAATAATAATATCCCCCAAATATCAAAGTAAATTAATTATGGTAACAATTATATATTGGTATTTTATAACTATCGATGAACCTAAAATGCATAGATGAATTATAAAAAGTATCGCAAATTTAGTGATTACCAGTAAATTAATTAGCACATAATAAGTTTAAACTTAATCAATTACAAAACCTGATGGAAAAAATATTCATAATGATAATTTAGAATTTCAAAAATATACATGAAGTACAAGTTATAAAACCAAATATACCTTTAAAAATATTATTACACCTCACATTAATTCCAATGTGAATGGTACAATTATAGACTTTATCTGAGGTACCTCTGATTTTATTCATGGAAAAAGGCATCCAATTCTTAAATCATAAAACATGGCTACGTCATATATTCCCTTCAAGACCTAGAACAGATTAATTTAAATTTCCCCTACTACAACAACCAGTATCTCACATTCATGCTACTATAAATACTATCTCATTACTTTTTCTAAATATACAGGTGTATTGGTACTTCTGCTACAATAACCGGTAACTTCTTTTTTGTTGTTACTTTAATAGGTAGCTTGGTCAGTTAGGTTCCTTAAATGGTTTCATAATTAAAATAAATAATAAATAAACACTATTATATCATCAATGAAAAACACACACAATAATAACTCTTAGAAAAAACACTTAAAAAACATTACATTGAACGGAATCCCTTAAGAATTTTTTTATGCATTAAAATAATTTAAAATTTCAGAATGTTTTCATTGTTCCAATTCTTTTTATTTTTTATGGGGATATATATTTATTTTCATAATTGTATCAAATTAAAAGAGCCAAATTTATCAAATCTCTGGGTCAGTCTAAAAGACATTGGTAGCATCTTATTATTCATCCATTAGTAGACTTAACACATTTCTATATATACCAATGAGATTACTCATTAATGCTATAGTAATTTATAAGAGTGATATAGTATAAATAAATTTTATTATTCTGGATACCATTTTTAAAAAATTATAATCATTTGGCATTACATAATTCTTTATCTTGTGAAATTTTCATAAATAAGTTCCATATGTATTTTTAATACCTTAACATATTTTAAATTCATAGAACGGTTAAATATTTTAAAATCATAAAATATAAACTCTAAAATATTAACATAGATCATATATTAAACACATATTTTTTCAATATAAGGGAAATTAAGTGAGACAAATACTATATAATAATACCATCACGACTTTCACCATTATAATGTGATAGAAGAGTACATCATGGTGTAGATTTAGAGTGGGCTAACTAGAGGGAAGATATAATTCATAAACAAGGGTGTTAAGGTATAGGATTTGTTATATTGAAACCCCCCATCCAAGCAAGGTTGTGAAGTGGATAAATCAAATGTGGTTTAATGTACGATTTATCTTAACTCAAGTGATTAGTCTAATAAAAATGGATTAGATGTGTGGTTTTGATTAAGTTTTTTAGTGATATTTATTCTCTTGGATCCATGTATTGGGATATATATGATCTTATGTAATTTTTTATTGATAGAGTATAGTTTTATCATTTTTAGATGAATATTTTTTGGGGTTTATGGGATAGAGGATCCCATTTTATGTAGTGATGGATTGATCCATATTATATTTCACTTTATTTTTTGATATGGATTATTTATTAAATAGATATACAATGGAGGTGTTTGATAGTGTTTTTTGGAGTATGTTGAAATGACTGTAAAGGGGGATATAATTTTTCCTTAAAGGTGACTTATTGATTTTATGATCATGATATTTAGAGAAATTTGTTTTGATATTATATAATCGTATCATCTAATACTTATATAACTTTTGTAATTAAATAGTACTATTAATGTGTTATTTTAGAAAGTTTGTATTCAGTATATTATATCTCTATTGACTTCTCTAGTGATATTTACATAGAATATTTATTGAAGTTTAAGGTTTTATATTATTATTTGATATTTAGTCAAGTGATGGTTAATAATTTAGATCTAAATATTTGGATAAATGATATTTATTATTAATTGAATAGGAGTGATTTGGATTTCTATGATGAATTTAGGATCTATATATTAATAGATATAAATTAAGAGTGAATATTATCCAATGATGAACATTCAATATCAATTTAAGAATTTTAGTTTTTAGTAATATATTTTGGATTTAATAATATTCCATCTATGTTTATGGGATTAATGATTTGGTTGTTGTAATCCAGTATTGATAAAATTTTGGTTTTCATCCTTTAATACATGTTAAATCCTTCAATGTTAGAAAAGAATTATTAACAATGTCTCATAAATGACTAATAGTTTCCTAGGGATAATCAGTTTTGTGGAATAATTTAAGGTGTTTTGGAGGTTATAACATTTAATTTAAATTATTATATTAAGGAAACATGGTATATTTACAAAAATGGTATGTAAATGAGTGGATGGGATATCTTTATCTCTATTATGAGTAAGTTATTGATGGGTATTTTAATTATTAGATGATTTTGGTACCTTTATTTGTATTATAGGTAGAGGAGTCTCAACTATAATATCTTGAGGCAAGACTGTAGAGAAACATGATTTATAATTGGAATGGTTTGTATGTTTTATCATAGGATAATTAATATTAGATTTTATTCCATGAAAATTTATTTTTTTAATAAGGTATGTAAGAAGCCAAAAATTTATGATTTCATGGTTTATATTTTCTAGTTAATCTTTTTTTATGAAGGAAATTCATCACTTGAAGAGGTATTTTTGATGGAATTAAATGCGAATTTTTGTATTCAAGTTTTTTTATTGATGTTAGTATTCTAGAAAGTAATAGTTGAATATCATTTTCTAATATAATTATTGAATAATTTGGAAGAATAATTTAGGTCATGTTTTTTGGATCTTGGAGGATTATATTTGGAGTATTTATTATTGGTGTATCATTTTTATAATAGTAGTTGGCATTCCTCTATTGGTATCAAACCATTTGATTCCTTTTATGGATGGTCATTTAATTCACCAATGTGTTAGTTTAATGTTTCTAAGGTCATTGTAAATGGTAAATGGATGGTGAAAGATATGATAGAGGGTGTGTATTTTATTTTGAATCACATCAGGTCCTATTATTGTCGAAGAAAACATATATAATTGGGAGGATAAGTTTATAGTATTTTTTTTGGAGATTTTGGGTTCTTAACACCTTTTCTTAGGCATGGGAATCAAATGTTTTGTGGGAAAAGACCAGGTTCTCTTATTTTTATTGGTATATTTATGGAATTGGTGTTTATTGGAGGCTTATCTTAATAATTGTTTCAAAAAATAGTTGGAAAATATTCTATACAAGTATCATGTGTCACAAAATCAAAATAATTATTAACACATTTTACATTTAATTTATTTTGTGAATGTGGGTATTGAGTTTGATATAAAAATTAAGAAGTATCTTATGAAAATTTATGATTATAGATTGAATGTTTTAAATTGATTATTTATTCCATTAAAAAATATTATTTAGTGGAATTGTGGTGTAGGGGGAATAACATGGGAGATGAAATCAAATATATGTTTTCAATATCCTGAATTATTTTAAGTTGTTCTTTTCATATTGATATTGAATTTTGTTATAGTTTTATGAGATAAATTGTATTATTGATTTAGTTTATTTTTATTTTTATGATTATGTATGAATATTTTAAAAAGGTAACTATAAAGTGGTTCTTATTGTAGAGATACAAAAATTAAAATATTAATTATTTGTGAAATTTTTAGGATTCTTAGAAATAAAGTGTTTAATGGAAATTTTACAAATCATTAAATGGAATTTTAAATTCACCATAAGATTTAAGACATGAAAATTTGAATTTGAGTATTGGTTTGATAATTTTTTATAGTGATAGGTTTTAAAAATTAAATGTTGGTGGTCATGTAATTTCAGAATTATTTACTAATTTAAGATAATCATATATTACAGGTTATTTTTATAAAGTAAATAGTGTATTGTAATATATTTTATGTGGTGGTGGTGATTTGTAAATGTGGAAGAAAGAAGTATCTTTTTATTAATGTGTTGGTATGTAATACTATACATAATATTCATGTCGTTTGAATGTTGATTACCAAAGGGTTGTAATAGAAGAATTAATGGAAAGTTTCAAATGGAATAAAAATTTATTTAGATGAAATTTTATTCAATGGAATATATTGAATATATTTATAATGTTGTAAATTTTTTGAAACCTAAATATTATTCAAAAAACTCAAGGAAGATAAGACCTAGAATTTTTGTTACCTGATTAATAATAATATTATCATATGAACAAAAAATTATACAGTGAATTGAATGATCGGTGAAAATCATTGGAGGGTACACATATGGCATTTTTTAAATAATTAAGGTAAGAGACTCTTTTAAAAAAAATATTTATATTATATTTTTAGCATAAAATAAGCAGATTCATCTATTGAATTCATTATGAAGGACTTATGAAGATATGAATGGAGATACATTTATATCGTTATATATCATGGACATATCAATATAAGATAATGTTTGGAGTGTTTTTTTTTTATTTATTATTCCAAAAGATTAAACTAAAAGGTTAAAAATTAGAAGTTTTAATAAGATATTAAATTTTTTATTTTCTTTTTTAAAAATAATGTAAGATTAATGTTTTAATCAAGTATATGTGTATATTCAATGAAGGGGTAACTATTGGATTAATAGAAAAGTAACTATTTAATTATATTATATAAATAGATATTTGTGTTGTAATGATTGTTGTTAGATGAATGTTTTTTATTCAAGGTTATGAATAAAATAATTATATCAAAATGTTGTTCAATGTGTTTATTCAAGTATATTCTCTATTTGGTATGTCTTGGAGCTTACGAAGGATCATTTGAAAGTTAACTAATATAGTTGCATATTTGATTTTATGATTAGTGAGGTTGTAGTGCAAGTCATTCCATGATATTCTACATCACATCTTGAAGGAATCTTGTGTATATGTTTTTCCTTTATTGAAATTAGAATTTTACATTACAAATGTCATGTTTTAAAGGATGGTGGGTTTATTTTTTACTACTACTAGAGAGAGTATTAATTTCATGAAAATATTTGTATGACACAAAAGTACCAACACATGAAATATTATTTTGATAATTCCATCATGAATGTACATTATGGAAAGTCTATATGGTTTTAAATTTAGTACATTATATAATTTATCATACATTAAAAATTACACAATCTGAAACTTTTAATCACACGAAAAACCTTTATATGTTTAAATAAGTTAAGAAAGTTATTGACATGACATTACATGACCTCATGATTTTTTTAATTAGGAGAACTCAAACAAAAATTATAACGGGGGTATCTCATGATGGTTTTTTATTTTGGCACTTAATAACTACCTTTTATAATTTTTGTGGTTGGGATTTATTTGCGGAATATCCAAAGGGGGGATTTAAATGAGAGTATTTTTTATGATTATTTATATTTGAATTTATATTCTTAAATTCTAATCATTTCATGGATATAGATAAATATTTTTCAAATATAAGATAGTGGGTAAAATACTAGAGAACATTACACAAATAATTAAGGGAACAATGTGTTAAGATTTATGAAGTAAATGATATTAATATGAGCCTTATTGAATATTTAAATTAAGAAATATATTAACATTTTTACAAGATTTGATTCCTTAAAGAATAGATTTTAAAGAATTATTGACTTTTTTTTATGTAACTAATTATTAGATTTGATAGAGAAATTGTATGGAGTATAACATGTAAGAATAATATTGTGAGATATCATGGAATTATATATTTCATTGAAGTAAATAAATAATATATATACAATAATTATTCATGTTCTCGAATTTCTATAATGATTATTTAATATAATAAATAGATTTGAGGAAAATATTACTTGAATACTTTTTAATGAGGTGTCAATCCCATCCGATTATAGTATTTGATAGAAACTTTTTTGATTCATTAAATCATCTCATTTAGAATCTATGATACAAAATAATTTTATTCAACATGGAGTGACATTCATTTCATTAATCTCAAAAGATACAAACAATTCTAAAAATTGATATCTTCTACAGTAGTTCTGGAAGTATGAGAAACTATAGAGCCTTTAGAAGTTGATTTTTATCCATAAACCATTCTATAGATAGTGATCCGAGGAAGTTTCTTTTCTAATTTGTAAATCATGTTCAAGAGTTGATCCTCAAAAAATAATGACCAAAATGGATCCTTGTTCCAATAAAAGAGTGAGTTATTGTGGATTATCATTACACTAGCACAATGTAGGGTGTGTAATCATTTATTTATCCCAATACAAGTGAACCAAGTAAAATCCATGTGTCCTTACAATATTTTTTATCTTTTTGTGGTATTTAAATATAGTGAAAATTAAAAATAATTAGGATAAATTATTATCATATGAAAAATGTGAAATATTTTGACTAAAAAAGAAAATGGATAAATAAATTTAATTCATGCAATAGCTTGATATCCCCCCCCCCACCGAAAGGTATGTTAGGTTAGTCTAAGTGGCATCAAAACTAATTAGTTTTTTTCCTGAATTCATCATAGAATTATTAAATTAGGAAAATTTATTATTTAAGCATAATAATTTTATGTATATTTCGGAAGTCCAATATTATATAATTTTTGTTTTTATTTCATTACTTATATTTATCAAGATGATTGGGTTCTAGAGAAAGATTATTATTTTTAAGTATAGCTTGAAGGTTCTCTGGAAGAAATAAATACTCAAATAAATATGATCATAATGATTGGATGACTATTGAAAGAGTTATTTGATTATATTAAAAACAAATTAGGCTATGGTTTCCAGACATTAAAAATTAATTAATGATTCTGAGGTCATTAACATAAAGTAAAAAAATACTGATTTCAATCACAAGGTGGTTAAATTCACCCTGATAATTGAATGTATGAGTTATTATTTTGAGGATTGAAATGATATAATTTTTTACCTTAAGTACATGATTACAATATTTAAAATGATTATTTATAATATTTCTTTATATTGTTATTTATTTTAATAAAAAAATTGTGTGATTTAATATAAAATAATACTCACATTTGTATGATTGGATTACTAAAAATAAATTTATGGTTAAACATTCAATGAATGAAAATGAAGAGGAACCTCAGAAAAAGATTTAATCTCTTGAGAAACTACTGAGTGAATCTAATTACACTATAGAATAATTTCTAGTAATATCCTTATGAAATAATTTAATGGAATGTGTTTCCTTGATAAATTAATGTATGAGAATAATGTAGTTGGATGTAAATTCTAAATAAGTACTCAAAAAAAATTAAAGAAGGTGGATAATTGAAATCATGAATGATAGTCTTTAGTAATAAGTTATATCGAATGGGAAAAATTATTATAGATCTTGAAATTTTATTATTATCCTCATATGAAAAAAGTGAATAATAATTGAATCAACTTAAGAGGTTATATGAGTAATAAGTAAAATCTCCATCAAATAAAATAGATTATTTTAACAAAATTCAATCATTTTATGGTTAATTTTATATAATGTTAAATAATTTTCAATAAAATTTACAAAAAAACTCTTTATGGGGTGATTATTTCATCAAGAAACTATGAGGGTGTATTAGGGGTAATATACTAACTTCAATGAGAAAAAATGTTTTTGGGTCGATACATCAACTTCCAATGGATAAAGTAATCCTGTTGTACATTATAAGAAAAATAATATATGAATTCATGAAGACAAATAAATATAGTCATTTAAAAAATTAAAATAATATTTCTAAATAAAACAAGTTGATATAATATATAATTATGGAAATGTGTGATACCATTAGGAAATTTATATCATTACATTATGCTTTTATGAACATTCTATTAGATCAATTTTATAAAATGAATATAAGGGAAAATCATAGGCTTTTTTTACCTGGGGAAAAGGTATCATTCATATTATTCTAATTATTATTATTATGGTGATAGTGATGGTGGTTTGATATGAAATTTATTACCAAACAAATTATTCATATACAAAGACATTCAATATTATCCTTGGGATTAATTTTTTTATTATGGATTGGATGGATACATTATGAGTATACGTAAAATTTATTTTATGCCTTAGAATCAATTTATAAGAAGAATAAGTTAAGATATATATATATATATATATGTATATATGATTTGAATATGGTTACAAATTTTATATTGAAATGTTTTGTCATATGATAAGAGAAGGGGTAATGTGAGAATCCAATACTTAAATTACCAAATGAAATTAATTTTGTTTGAAAAGAGAATAATTTACATTGTAGGGTCTTGAAAACCTATGAAAAGGACGAAAATACTCCCAAAATCATTTTGAATAAAGAAGAAAGCATTCTGAAAAGTATATTAAAGGGAATGGACTCAAATTCAGGTGAAAAAATAAGAAGAAACTTGAAGGAATTGAATTTCTCAAAGAGTTTTATGTGGCCCGTGTACCATGATTGGGAAGGGTTCACATACCGCATGAACTGAGAACAACTAGTACGCAGAATGTCCTGCGATGTGGCGGACCATGTAGTGATGGTCGGAGAACCTAGGAGCCCATGAACCACATCATTGGAGGAATCATGTGTGAAAATTCAATCCACATAATATCTCCCAAACATAGCAGTTCTTGGGAAAAAATTGACAGGGTTCCATGAACCATGACTCATGAACCACAGCGTCTGGAAACCCGGTTGACCGATACATCCGCGGATCGAGATATCTCATCATGGGAATCCTCAAATAGTGTCACATGACTATAGATATGATTTCCATAGTTCTCTACAAAAGGATCACATGAGTAACTGAGAAAGTTGGGATGAATAAAGTATGGAGGAGACCCCATATGTTGGAAGAAATAATTCAGATAGGATTCCAGATTCGGTCTCAAATCTTCCACAAAGTTCCAATCACAAACCACATTTTTTTAGGTAGAACCAGCTGCAAATCATAAAAATAAATAACTAAATAATAATGGGAAAATTGTGGTACTAATTAGGGTTTTCTTGAACCACACATTCCCCATGAGAAACATATTCCAATACCCTCCTTCAAAATGGTGTTCAGCATAGTGTAACACAATGAAGATTAAACCCATCACCATGTACTACATCAGTACATGGATGGAACCTAAAGCATTGTGGAGGACTGCATCCAGGACCATGTACCACTATGTTGCATGGTATTCCATGCCCTATGCTGCATATTACTTCTTTACGTGAATGAACCATCTACCCACATACCACTAGGGTATGTGGATATCTCCTCATCCTGCTTGAGAAAATAGTACATGGAATGGGGATTCTTCATGTGTTCTTTTATCCAGCTCCAATCTCGCCCCTCTGTTACCGTCCAGTCCTCCATAACCCCTATATGAACTAGTCCCTCGACATCAGACCCAAGCCTCCAATAAATCCACTGAACTCTTATTATCAGATCATCGGGCGCATTAGAGTGCCCCTCTGAGTCAACATACCCATGGTAAGCGGAGCCATGAAGGATCTCCCTAACAATGGTTTAGACTCCAGGGATGTATGTATGCATGCATTTCCATGGTAACCTGAAGTCTAACATTGGGACACTAAAGTTAATCTCTCTATTTTAGGAATTAACATTGATCACTTTCATCTCCATTCAACGAGTAACGGTGATCAGTTGAAGTAATCAAGTTCTCTTATCCTTTTGGTAAAAGGCAACACTCCTCCCCTTTACCAGCACATGTTTTGAGGAACTACCACTAAGATAAGTCACCAATCTTCTAAGTTCTGAGACCCATGACCTCAAATGTCATCCCACATTAAAATTTTCATCGCTCTTCTCCCTCACCCACTGTCACCCTGACCTCTTCCGTCGTAGGCCTGCCCTCTCCCATCAGCAGGAGATGAGGTGTGTGGTTTGTTGGATCTCTCACATCCTTTTGTTTCTCACACCGAGTATGACTAACATGGGCTTAAGGGCTTGTGATGATCAAAATATTCAAAGAACCAACCCATCTGAACTATGAGAAATCTAATTCTTGGTCAATCCTTGATAGGTAGGATGCCTTTATGAAGGCACACGCTCAAAAGGGGTTCCCTTCCAAAAGGGTCCACCCAACCGTGTTCCTCTTAAATGGGCAGCTCCCATGTATAAACACTAAGTTTCTCTAACTACGTGGGATCTAATTCATCACTCAAGGATATATAGGAAGCCCTTATTTTGGATCCAATCCCAACATCAAGTCACCTTCCATTCCCCAAGATGATAATAAACTCCATACCAATGTATTGAATGGATAAAGTCAGAATTTCCTCTATAGCATCAAATCCATGTACGCCTATGATGATCCCTCCAACTTGGGGTAGCCCTAGGAAACACTATTTGGGAATAAACAAAGGATTCACTAACATATGAACATAACTAAAATCTATAATAGAGTCCTATAATCGGCAATAATACCCCCCAAGGGTTCTATGAGCCTAACCTCCCATCCTCTCAACCAATGGAATGCTTAAGTGTCATTGGCCAAATCCTTATCCAATGAGCACCTGCCATTGGAAATCATGTCCATGAATCATGAATACTAATGACATTTGATTTTTCGGCCTCTACAAATAAACCCACAAGAGAACATCTGTGGAATTCATATCCTATGAGGACCGATTTCACATGTACTTACGCCCATGAAATCCCCATCTTGAACTGTTGGATTGTGGCACATCCATCATAATATGGAAAGGATAAACTACCAAGTCCTTGTGGGGTCAATTCAGTTCCCCCCAAAATGATAATGTTGCAGATCAGGATGAAACAAATAAACCAACATGAAAATTTTTATAATAACAGAAAAATGTTTGTCACCCGTCGGACCATTTTTCATTTTCCCCAAACATGTACCCATGTCTCCTCAGGTCAAAACAAAAATAGTGAACCTGACGTGAATCCTTAACCATGGTGGCGGTCTTACCCCACTCAAGCCCCTTCACCTCACAACAAAAAATATGGGAGAAGGAGGCAATGATGAATCGTCACATATGCATATGTTCAAGAGATTCAACATTGATTGGCTTTTGTGGTTTGAATATTTCATATATATATTTGAAGTTCCCACAGAGAAACCTTCGATCCAAATGAAAACCTGATGACCAATGAAGACATTTTCCTTAAGGATCTTGCATGCGGCCAGGGCCTCGATGAAGAGTAGGACCCCCTAGCCTACCAATCTTATTCAACACTAGATATCCAACATGATGATCAATTAATACCACCAAAATTGTATTCTACCCACATTGGAGGTAGCAAGATAAGCCCTGCAGTCTACAAAAGATATCCAACCACCTCCTCAGCCATGTCCAACACCCCTACACATGGCGGCCTTCTTGGTCATCTAGAATAATTTTAGGAGCCTATCCCTAAATCATGATAACGAGTACATGCATTATCTTAGGTAGGCGTATGAAGACGATGATGACGACTTCATCTCAACTGCACAGGGGTCCAACTTATGGGCCTTTTCTAGAGAGTGTCACAGCCGACACCGGGTGACCAAGTCTCCTCACACTAAAGAGGACCTTATTTCAAGGGTACCTGCTAATTTCCAGAAGACTCCGGCCCCTCAGGCTTCCCATAGAGTGTGGGAAATATATAATTATGAAAAGACTATCACCCTAGTTCCTGAGGAACAACTCCACTGTACAAATGTGGTGGAATTTTATTGGCAGATATAACACTATTCCCCTCCACTAAACCCACCACTAAAATAGGGTGGCACAATATCAGAATGTGCACGTTTCTGCTAGTGCCTTCCAATCCCTCCATGCATACATAGCAAAATAATGACAGGCAGATGCAGATATCTGCCGATGCGCAAGAATCCCTTCATTCAAATAGGATGGAAATCCACTACATGTAAACCAAAATAACTACTGATGCATATCAATCCCACCATCCAAATAGGGTGGAAGTAAAAAATGAGTAGAGTTAAATTATAATAGATTCATACAAATATCATGAGACAAGTACAGTGGAAATCGAGTAGATGAAAATTCATGCTCATGAATATGAATCCTCGTAGTCAAATACGGTGGTAACCGGAGAACACAACCAGTGGAAGACTTGTTTCCCTATCTCAAAATAAGAGAACTGACATTACCTAATAGCAACCTATGGGGGACCAGATCAGGCACAATCTCCTACTCTGACATCAGAATGGGCCTTCATACCCATTCCATCCAAATATGTATCTCAACACATCCAGGAAATGATGTAAGATCAGATGTCGATTACAGATGATATCCTAAAAACAATCCATGATATCATCGCATTGGTAGCAATGTTTAGAACCCCGGCGCACAACCCATTTTCCTCGAGTGGAATGACTTACTCAAAAAATGGGTTAGTCACTTGGGAGCAGTTATTCATCCCTGCTCTAGTCCCAGATGGTCGAAGGAAATATTTCGCGAGACATGACAAATCCGATTAGGAACATATACACATTCCCACTAGGGGACGTTGGTCCAAGGTAGTGGCCTCTCCAGGGTAGGAATTTATCCCTACCAAAACTCAAAATTCCCTTCAGCACATCATGGCCACATTATGGGACCCAACAAGATAGTTCTTCATATATGAAGGTGGACACCAATAAAAGGCCGCCCCCAGCTACCCGCAAGAGATCTCCCAAAAATGAAGTGCAGCGAAGGAAACAAGAAAATTACAAGAACATACATTATCCAACTCTTCTAGAACCAAGTGTTATTGATTCCCTCAAACATATATCAATAAATTCTTGACACCCTATCAGTCCATTCCCAAATTATTGAATTTTTCGTAATAGTTGAAAAGTCCCTCCCTCTAATGTTGCTACCCACAACTCTGAAGGTCCTCCCTAGAGCACCCACATGGTCTTACTCTGTGAGCCAGGAATGATCGATCATGATAGCCAATCTCTTGATCTGTGTCAAGGTAGCCCTCCCCTTGACCTGAAGATCATACATAAATAAGCTCCTACCATTTTTGTCATCCCCCCTGATTGTCCTCCCTAGTGTATACGTTGTAGATATTCTTCTCCGTATAGTCATACGTTGAGTCATGATGGTAGTCCTCAACATGATGACAGTCATTCTAAAGGCCCTCCCCTCAATGGCAGTTACTTTCAATTCCCTCGCCATAATAACTTCAAGCAATGAGAATGTCCTACTCTCATTTTAGTACATCCTGATGGCCCTCTCCATGATATACACTATATATATTATCCATGTATCCATGTATCAAGTTGTGATGGTAGACCTTTCCATCAAAGCAGTCATCAATAAGGTCCATCCCTCATTTACGTCCAGAAGCATGAAGTTCCTCCACTCGTTGTAGCCCTCCCTAAAGGTCCTATCCAGGGTATACATCGTAGGGACACTCCCTGCGGTCGGGAATTGAGTAGAAATGGTAGACATCTCCATTTTAGAACCAATTAAGATGGTCCTCCCTATAATCAATATTCATACTAGAGAGAAGGCCCTCCCCTTGCAGGAAAAAAATGTAACAAAGACCTCATATGATAAGTTTCTCAGAATTGTGGAGTTCATAATATTAGATACTCCATATATGATTAGTGATATCTTTTCTCAACCAGAGGATGGTCCGAGGCCACACTCAACTTCTAAACTAGCCCTGTTCCTTTCACATATCAATGAGGCTCCCACCATCATGGCTGATTGGAACAAAATTAATAATAACAGTCAAGCTGGGCATATCAAGGAGAGGATTCCCTAAATGAACAATAATAGGATATGTCATTCATGAGAAGAAAACTAGCTAAGGATTACATACCAGTGATGTATTGGCCTATGGCCACCTCTCACTTCGACATAACAAGGGAGTTGTGTGAGTAATTTATGCATGAAATTTTCATCAAAATTTGAACAACTCTTCATCGGCTAAAATGTAAATTATTTCCCAATGAAGGGTATGCAGACCATGTCAACATATTTGGTGAACATATTTATCTAATCGACCTAGAAGCCCTCCCGTCTGCATGGAATCCAAGATCTAAAATGAAAAAGAAAAACCATTAATTGTCTTACCTCCATGCACTACACAAGTTGTGTTGACACATTAAAGATGCCCCAAATGGAGTTCATATTTGGGGTTGGGGAGAAAATGGATCTCTACACTTCCCCCCACATCTCATCCAGTAGACCTTAGTGGAAATTAAATATTATAATGTCATTATGACATGGAAGAAATCAAATGAAATCCCAACTCATTAGAGATGGAATACTCAATAAAAACCGACTGGTAATAAGTCTCAAACGAGTCACCTTCGACGAGATCAAGCCATCAAAATACTTCTGATCCATGCCACCAAGAACATCCTGATGGCTTACTACCTAAGAGAATTCAACCAAAATGAAATGTTCATGTCATTAAAGGCCCATAAATATCATTTAGTTACACCACCATACTCGGCTCACACCCATGTGGGAGTGAATTGAATAAAAAATGTAGCAATTGCAGCGGCCACAACCGCAATACGGGAACAATACAAGCCTGCATGGTTTGTAGAATTTTTAAATCAAAATTCCCACATAAGACCAAAAAATCCATGTTGTAGTGCATCAATTGAAGAATGAGAATAACCCCATCCCACAGGGCTAGGGACATTTTTTATTTCAAGTTCCCACACAATGAAATTTTGTCTTCTCCCTTATTAGAAGAAGAATGAGAAGAGAGGTCACATGTTCAACCTTTTCTCATGGTTCATACAATTTGAGATGAATGAAAATTATGAGGTCTGATCAGGGCTCCATTTGGGTCAATTTTCACCAAGAAACAAGAAGAATACTACAGAATGGAAATACAAAGTCCAAAAAGGATGTTGAAATCCTTCCTACCATTCGAAATTGGGTTCACCACCCCCAATGTTGTATGCAATTATGAACATGGTAAACCTAACCTCCGTAGATCTCAGGGGAAATGATACAAAGGGTGGGGACTCAAGAGAAGATGTTTCCCTCCTAGATACATCCAATAACGAGCATGATGGTGTGAATACCTAAAACAATAGTGCATTCCTCAATTTAGGGACCCACTTAGTTAATCATTCATTACCTCCACTGTGAAACCCAACAAAGATAAGAATAAATCCAAGGTCGTCTACGACCCTCCTCTTCCTCACCTTGATAATGTGTCCTTCAAACTCAAGGAATGATTTTCCAATAAGGAGGAAGAAATGAAAGTGGTCAGGAAAATTAATGTTGAGCTTTTTCGAGGTAGTTATCTTGTCAGATGTGTTCCCCCTTTGGAACATCAAGAGGTATTCCCAAAATTGGTCCACTTGTGAAAGGTACTCATCCTTATAAATTAATTCAAGAATAGATTCTCATCCAAATCAACACCGAGAATGTAAAACTACTTAAATTTTTCCCTAGAAGGACATAAAGACTTCCCCCCACTGGGAATGAATCTAAAGTATATTCTAGAAAACCCACAAAGGATCCCCCAGTTTGGGTATCAAATCCAACTTATAGCACCCCCAATACTTCCAGGTTTGGCCCCTATAGAACCCAACCAAGGTAAAGCCTAGTTGGATATTCATCAAGGTCTCTTGAATACCTTTGAGTAACTAATATCTTGACTAGAAGACATGGAGGGGTGGTATACTCTGATACAACTCGAGTAAAAACCTTACCCTGATTGGGTGAGAAATTTTATGTTGCCACAAAACATCAAAAACCCCTTATTCCGAGTGTTCAATGGCTCGGGGGGGGGGGGGAAATAGAATATAATGCACTATGAATTTTACTGTGATCCCATGATGGGAACTCTAGAGGATCAAGATGAAATAAATTTAGGTTCTTTGTGTAAACCCTTAAGGGTTTGTAATTCTTATGGTATACTAGCTTTCCACTTAACTCAATCATGGGTTGGGAGGACCTCGGGTGATAGTTTCTTTTTATGTTCAGTTTGAAATTACATAAGACAACGATCAGTGATCTCTGGAACCATAAAAAGTAGGAGAATGAAAGTGTTCTATACTTCATTTACATATGGAATTCCCTAACATATTCCCTGAACTGGCCGCTCCCCTAGGATGAAATGCTCGTTATGTTCATTAATAACCTCCATGATGAATTGTGAACACCTCTTGTCCTAATGAAGTTCACAAGTCAGTTACAAGATTTCTCTACAATTCCCCAAAGGATAGAATAATCCTGTAGTGGACCAATCCCAAGTCTCGATTTGCCCCATCAACCCTAGGAAAATAGAGGGAAAAGTTGAAGCGGCTTCTGTCATGATTAAGCCACCCCTAGCACCAACTCTAGTTGTGAGGCCTCCTACAAACAATGCAAGATCCCCTGGAAGCCTAAAACCACCCCAACCATGGAAAGATGAGTGAAAGGGTGATAAAATAAATCAGTTCAAGGAATGAAGAAATAATGTCTACTAATTCTGAGATGACCATGTTTAGTAATAATTTATAGTGGGAATGAATTGAAACTTTATCCAGCTACTAGAGACAATGTGAGATGATGATGTGGGCCTAAATGACTGTCCAAATTATTTTCCCAATCACTAGATACTAGTTCACCCCTTCCAAGAGTGCATCATCTTCAAAGATCTATTGAAAAATATGGTGAATTCTCTGAATGTCATGTGGGGTCTGCCGCCAGCACAGGTGATGTATATCTTCACCTTAGACCAGTGAGAGGAAGGGAAATTTAAATAATTCTCTAGAAAAAATGATCAAAAATTTGACAATTGGATGACCTATAAAATAGTCTACCAAGCTCATGGAATCTTCCAGGCACAGTTGAAATAGGTGACTATACCCCCAATAGCTCCTAATGAAACATAATCAGCACCCTCATCCATGAAGTCCTCTGAGGGCCATAAGGGAAGAAATAAGAAGAAAGAAGATGATTTGTAACCAAGGTAGAAGTCAATATTTACAAATTTGGACTTCATGCTGGTAGACATGGGACAAAGGGCACCGCCCCACCAAAAGGTACCATCAAAAGAAGACAATCAGACCAAAATATTGTCAGATTAAGAACTGATCATCGGATCCATTAATTTCATTCACTTGAAGGATCCCTTCTCAGATAAAGACTATGGCCACAAACCCAAATTCCCTGCGCCCAACCAGAAGATCGGAGTTAGAAGATTCATTGGCCGAGGGTTTCCAGGAAGTCATGATCTTGGTAGGAGTCAAATTCCCATCCATGCTTTAACTCAAACAATTATCATTATGGAGACGTTTGGAAGGAACCTCTGGTGGAAACAATGGGAACCGTAATGTTTCTATTCCTCCATCCAAATAAATTCGAACCTAGTCATCTTGGATTATCCATTTGAGGAAGAATAGATAACAAATAGCCTAAGGAATATAGTCAGACCAATTCAACCAAACTCAAAAAGGATCTTAGTACCACCAGCTCCGGTCACAGAGGCCCGACTATCTTCATACAAATCTCAAGCCCATAATGTGGATATGAAAGATAATCCCCAAGACAAGAAGCATCGACCTTCAGAGTAGAAATATGATATTTTAAAACCGCTATCTTTAGTACCAGCAAATCTATTGATCCTGGATGTCTTGAGTCTGTCTGAAGACCTTAGGGAGGTTCTCATCAAAGCCTTACTAAGTCACTAGGCATTTGAGGCTGAATTATAAGTAGTTGAAGTCTATCATATGGAGACCAATCCCAAAGAATTCAATACCATCATCTCCTTCATAGAAAAGCATGTGGTCTCCATAATGAAGGGTCACATCAAACCCATCTGTAAAGATAAATGGAGTTGATGTCCGAAGGACTTTCTTCGACAATGGCTCTAAAGTAAACCTCCTCCCACTTTTAACACCATTTCGGTTGGGCTATGATGATGTCAGTTTGAAACCCAACACCACAACTCTACTGTGATATGAGAAAAGAAAGAAAAAGTTCTTATGGTGAATAAATCTTAAAACTTATCTTGGAGACCTCGTGTCTAATTCATAGTTTCATGTAGTGTGGAAAAGTACGGTCTTCAACATCCTATAGGGTGGACCAAGATGAATCAACATGCTACAATTCCATCATCATACCATCAGTGCGTCAAATATTTCACTAATCGGAAAAGTGGTACATTGTGCATCGATAAATCCCCATTCGAATCATATGAGTCATTTTACATTGATGAAGGGTTGTATAAACTGAAAGAGAATAATCCTTTGGTTGAAAACATTGACTAGATCACTACCCTAAAAGGATTCAAAATCGCTCCAGTTGATCCCCTCCAACTTCTTGGGGAAGAGTATGTAATACCCATCAACCAAGTTGAATTCATATGTTCAAGATCAGATAAAACTCAGTTGTATGCATGATTTCCATCATGACCGCCAAGTCCAAATACACTGAAGAGTGGGATGACACCAATGATTCCAGGTATTTACCTAACAATGATGCTCTCATCCCATCCTCAGGATCACAAATTGTTCCCAACTTACTCACTATGGTTGAAAATGACTTCTCTACCAACACCAGAGCGTTCATCTTGAAAATCCTATCTATATCAGAAGAGGAAGAAGATGATGAACAAGGGGAATATAAAGAAAAATAATAATAAGGCCTTAATTATTCCCATATGATACTCAAATAAAGAGTCTCAATCACAATCAATGAATTTAGAGAGATAAACCTAGGCACTGAAGATAATCTGTGGCCCCCTCTGATTATTGTGGATTTTCCTATCAAGGAGCACGAGGCATATAACTTATTCCTGAAAGAGAATATAGATGTGTTTTCTTAGAACTACCCAAAAATTCAAGGCCTCGATCCTGAGGTCGCCACTCATAATTTGGGTCTTCTAGAAGATCCCATGGGCTATATATAGGTAGCTAAGAGGACCCAACTGACGCATGCTTCTGATATAGGGCCTAAATTTGAGAAGATAATCAAATACGACTTCATCCAGGAAGTCCAATATCTTATATGTCTTGAAAAAATAATACGTATCAAAAATAATAAGGTAAATTTTATAGTCTACATCGACTTCAAGGACCTCAATCAGCACTTACTGAAAGATGATATTTGGGTCCCGATCACAAAATTGTTAATTGATGAAACCACTAGATATGAGGCCCTCTCTTTCATGGAAGGATATTTTGGAAACCACCAATTGTGAATAGACCAAGGATATGAAGAATATACCTCTTTTAGGTCCCCTTAGGAAGTGTTTGATTATAATGTGATTCTATTTGGTCTAAAAAATTCCAGTGCTACATATCACAGTGCCATGCATCACATTTTCAAGAACTTCTTGGAAAATGCTGTGAGTGTTACACTGATGATCTTGTGGTTAAATCATGATAGTGATCATACTACCTGACTGATCTAGAAATTGTCTTCAATAAACTGTGATGGTCTACATTAAAGATGAATCACCTAAATTTTTCCTTCAGCATTACCTCTACGAAATTCCTCGGCTACGTCGTACACCATCGTGACATCGAAGTCGACCTTGAGAAGAAAAAATCAATTACCAGCATGTCTCCACCTCATAACCTCACCAATATGAGAGGTATCTAGGGGCACATGGCCAATATCCAGCACTTCATATCAAACCTTGTGGGTAAATTATTACCTTTCACTAGGTTAATGATGAAATGGGTCATGTTTTAGTGGGATAATGATTATCAAGAAGTGTTCGGAAATCTAAAAATATATCTTCTAATCTCACTGGTGTTGATGCCATCAGTTGAGGGGAGACTACTCATTTTGTATATAATTTTCTACTAATAGTCATTAGGTTCCTTCCTCACAAACAATAATTACCTCGTCAAAGATAATAGTCTCTATTATCTCAGCTGAATAATGATATATGTTGAGACTAGATATTCATTAATTGAAAATAACAGACTATCTCTAAAATTTACATTTCAGAAATTCAAGAATTACCTACTGCACCACGAGGTCCATCTGTTCTCTTGCTTCAACCCACTCAAGTATATCCTCAACTGTCTCATGCTAACTAGATTCATATCATAGTGGGAAGTTATCCTACATCAGTTTTATATAAGGTACGTGCCCCAAAAGTCCATCAAATTCCAAGTGTTAGTAAACTTCCTTATGGAACACCCCTTTGAAGAAACAACCTTGTTGGATGCTGAATTTTTGGTTGAAGTAGTGTTCTCCGTCCAAGAAGACCACCAGGCATGGGAAATGCACTACGATGGTTATTCTAGAAGGCTAAATGGGAAAAGGATGGAGGATCCCAATCTTAAAAAAGTGGGTCTAGTAGTTATACTCATATACACCGAGATGGCCATCATGCCTTACACCTTCTTGCTTTTAAATGGATGCATACATAATGAATTAGAATACCAGACCCTCAATATTCTCTTGGAGAGGGAAATTCATCCACGATTCAAAAACTTGAAGATAAAAGGTGATTCATAGTTATTCATCTAGTAGTTCAAAGGTGATTATGCCATTAAAAAATAAGTATTGGACCCCTTGATAAATCCTGTTAGAGAACCGATGGAGTAATTTCCATTAGAACCAACACTGAACTATGTCCCCTAGTAACAAAATGATCAAGCCGATGCATTGGAAAATGATAACACATCCCTGGTTGATTCAAACTGGGATAAAATGGTTATTAGCATTGCCCACTGTCAGATGGTCTTTCCATTTATTCAGAAAAATGTGTGGTAAATCTATGAGATTAGCCTCATTTTTTAGCATTATGGTCACACCCTCGATTGGATGACTCATATGGGAAATTACCTTTATAGGGGAGAACTCCCACTAGATAGTGTTGGAAGAGAACAAATCTGGATATGAGCAGTCAACTTTGTCTTGTACAATAGCTTAAACCAAGAAAAGTGTGTCTATAAAATAGGACTTAATGAAGTATTTTAGAGATGCATCGATGGAGAGGATAATGCTACCATCATGAAAGAAGTGCACAATAAAGCATCTGGAGCACACTAGTCAGCAACCAAGACCTCCCATAAATTTTGATGGCTTGGATACTATTGGCCCACTATGATATAGGATTGTGAAATATTCAACAAGAAGTTTCATTCCTATCATGTTCATTATAATTTTATTCACCGAACCTCAGAGCTACCTCACATTTCTATATACTCCAATCCATTTTCAACCTGGGGGATGGATGTGGGGGACTATATCCCCCAACCACATCCTAACGGTTAAAGTTCATTCTCCTAGAAACTGAATTTTTTTCAAATGGGATGAAGCCATTCCCCTTAAATAAGTCAGGGGGAAAAGCAATGTTAACTTTTTAAAGGCCAAAATCATTACCATATTTGTGTCCCTCATACAATATTGAGAGAAGATGGCACCAGCTTCTGCTCTACGGAGTTGGGAAAGTTATACTAGGAGTATGAATTCAATAAAAATTGTTTATCCCACTACTATGTGGCAACCAATGGGAAGATAGGGGCTTTAAAAAAATATTTTTACATCATACTCTAAAATATAGTAGATAAATACAAGAAATCATGGCTAGAAAAGATCCTTCATGATTTATGGGCTTACAATACCACAACCTGCACTACCAACCAGGAAACTCTGTACTCACTAGTATATGGTGCAATGGAAGTTTTTCATATTGAAATTCATGTTCCATCACTCCATGTGGCCATTTTCGTTCAAAATTACATATAGGAGAAATCCTAGAGACGGTTTTATGAGTTCAATCAACAAGATGTGAAAAGGTTGCATACTTTGTACCATTTGGATATCTTCCAAAATCTGATCGCATGAGCCTTCAACAAAAAGGTTCACCTTCAGTATTTCCTCAAAGGATTGATGACGTTGGTCCTCAGAACCCTAATGACACTTGGGAATAATCCCCTGAAGCATAAGTCAAATTGGGTGGGACCATATTTCATTCATAGGGTCTATTCCAAAGGATCATACTCATTGATATCAATGGACGGACATCTCATCACAGCTCCCAACAATGCATGGTTTATGAAAAATTACTTCGTGTAATAGTGACTCTGATCCCACAGTTCAAACTCTGTGACCCTAAACTATGATTTATAGTCCAATACACATGACATTAAACTATATCGAACTCTACCCTGAAACACGACATTAAATTTTAATGTCGCGGTCCAAACTCTATGACCTAAAACTATGAGTTATAGTCCTATCCACATGATGTTAAATAGTATAAAACTCATCCCTGAAACATGACATTAAATTGTGATTCCATGGTCCAAAATCTATGACCCTAAACTATGATTTATAGTCTTATACACATTCCATTAGATTGTATGGAACTCATCCCTAAAACAAGACATTAAAATATGATGCCACAGTCCAAACTCTATAACCCTAAACTATGAGTTATAGTCTTATCCACATGACATTAAACAATATAGAATGCATCCCTGAGACATGACATTAAACAGTGATGCTAATGTCCTCATTGCATAACTCTAAACTATATATCATAGCATCTTAGCTACAAGACATTAAACCGTGTAGCATAAATCATCAAAATCGTGTGATGGTAAATAACATGATAACTCAATAAACTACATACGGCTTGATTCCCGTTCATCAGTGGGATAGGTAGCAATTCCTTGATCCTTGATCTTGGCCCAGCCCCCACAAAACAATACCTCTATTATATCCTCTATCGCCCCATATTTACGTGGGAAATCCGTGTCACTATTTATTTCTCACATCGAGTATGAATCACGTGGGATTAATATTAGTGGAAAGGATTCCCTTGCATAAAGAAACTATATTGGAATATGATAGACCTGAAACCTATAGAGGATGAATCCAAAATGACCCTACCCCTACATTCAAGTCAGATCGGTACAGGGAACATTTAGAACTATGTATGGCTTGATTCCTTCCCTTGAAAGATACTTAGTGACACCTAGATTTGACATCTCAGCCTAGCTACCAACCCAAAAAATGCAACTTCATCCGTACATCTGTTAGACTTGTATTGGGGAATCCATGAATGGTTATAAACTCAGAAAATTAAACTATAGGGTTCCTCAAGAGTCATTTGCAGCTCGAATCTCAACATTAAGAGATCCCATACCCCCATTTTTATGCACAACAAATTCAAAACGATGATGTAAATTCCATGTCTGAATTATGACACTCAAAAGAAGTAAGAAGATCATGATTAATCCAACAAATGAGTCAGGTCTATGTGGAAGCTCTAGTGGTTCACGGATGATCGTGGTTTGGATATTTTTTACTTTTTGAAACACATATTTCTATTTTTTCAAACTCCATGATCTGAGAAATCTTAAATCCCCATAATCATTAATAGACATCAGAGATGGAAGGCCAGTGTACTATGGACACCTTAGTTTGACTATTCACATCATGTCATGATCACTATGCATAAGTCTCCAATAGAACATTCACCAATCAATGGAAACATCATCCTTAGGAGATTCCTCTCCTACCTCGATAAGGCCAATGGCTTTTAATCACCATTTCATTCCATGTGATCCAAGTTTCCCCCCAGGACTGTAGTTTACACCATCTATCACCACTCATATCTAGGGAATTCCAAAATATTATTAACATAATTAACTCAACTCTAGTTGTGGTCTTTGGGATAGTATAATGTCCTCGCTGCTTGACTCTAAACTGTATAGAATAACTTCCCCACCGCATGAAGCTAAGCTTCAAGGCCCGAAATTTCCTCACTGCGTGACTCTAAACTGCACAGTATAACATCCTCGCCACACGATGCTATACTACCAAACCATAAATTTCCTCACAGCTTGACTCTAAACTACACAACATAATGTCCTCACCACGTGATATTAAACTACAAGGCCAAAAATGCCCTTATTTCATGACTCTATACTACACAAAATAACAACCACAACACACAATGCTAAACTACAAGTCTTGAAATGTCCTCGCTGCACAACGCAAAACGAAAAGGCCAGAAGTGTCTCAGGCGCATGACGTTAAACTGCATATCATTTATTAAGCATAAAATGATCCCTATTGTTTATTTTTCTATTCTTAAGTGGTGATCTAGAATCCTTATAGTCCCTTGTTTATCACATCGATCATAGCTCATGTTCTATTAGGGATCTCACTGAGAGATCCACCCTGAAATCATGGAAAATCAGAGTAAGAATTTTGTTCTAGTAGCATGACCCTAAAAGGAATGTTACTGTTCCTTTCCTCAAATGGAACCCCCCGTCCTGACCGTAAAATGTTAAAATACATGGTAATATAAATATGGGATGAATTCCTTGCCCTATAGGGTACTCCCATTAGTGAATCATAGACCACATTCTTCTAATGTACCTTGATACATTTCTTCAAGACCTTAAACTATATGCTTCAAGTAATCTTCAATCCCCATAATCTTCCATGTCCTTCGGAGATGGAATTCCAGTGTCATGTGGACTCCTTTTTATTGACTATGCACATATTACTCTAGTCGATCTTCATATTTCTCCCAAAAAACAACCATCAACCAAAGAAATATTCGTTCTATGGAGATTCATCTCCTACCTCAGTATGCCTAAAGGATCCCACAAATTTTGACATCCCTCTTGACTCAATAACCATCAGAGTCATGCTTTACATTCTCTTTCATACCTATGTCCTAGACATATCAGAACATTCTCAACCTATTCATATATGGACTCTCTTGAGGATTATATAAAATAAAGATACCCCCTCTATATTCCTGAAGTTAATATGCATATCAAACATGAATACCCCCAATTATTTCCTAGTTTCCCAGAGAAGTTCATCCAATCAAATTTTCCCTTTCATGCTCAGGTGAACCCCTTTTTAAGAGGTCATATGTCATTTCCAAAATGGTCCCAATCATCATAATCCTTCATGACCATCGGATATAGAAATCCAGTGTCTTGCAGACACATTTTTTTGAACTTGCACATCATGCCCCGGTGGCTCTACCTATGTTTTCTACAAAACAGTCATCAATACAAATAAAATTAGTCCTCTAGAGAGTCCCTTCTAGTTTCTGTAAGATCATATGACATTTTCATCCCATATCACTCCCCAGATTTGGGAAATCCCTCTTTATAATGGCATAGATATCCTCGCCTTATCAAATTCCTAGATATGAAAAATATTTCTAGTTAAAATGACTATTCACCAGCTCTCCCATATGCATGTAAGAATCGTGTGGGAGTGGTTTCCCATCCAATGCTGATACAAGTGTCCCTAATACATTTGAACATCATCCCCTAAAAAGGCCACCCAATGTGGCCCCCCAACCCCAAAACAAATGCAAAGTGTTATGAATCCCCCTAAGCCATCAGAGATGGAAGGGCAGTGTCATGAAGACACCTTCGTTTGACTATGCACATCATACCCTAATGGCTCTTCGTATAATTCCTAAAAAAGGACAATAAACCAAAGTAAAAACCATCCTCAAGAGATTCTTATCCTTCATTTTTATGCCTAATATTGATCTCAAGCCACATACATGTCCAAAACTCACAAATTTTGGTTCAAGAAAAATCCCTCATTATTATCTGGAAATTATGAGGACATTCTCAGCAAATGAATCAAAAATTGGAAAACCTACACTGTAAAGTTTGGCCAAAACTATTCTACCAAAAACAACAATAATAAGTCTGATTGGAAAGACTATAAACTGACTACAAAAAAGATGCAATACTCACCAGAGTGAAAACCCAGAAATGGAACATCTAGATAAAATTCGAGTATCAGTTTGTTACACCTATACGGTATATGGTTTAGCAAAAATAAAAAATATAGATCTATCAAAATAGATTTAAATCATGTTTGGTAGAAAACCCAAAGTGAGGCCTAAGAAAATGTCAACTTATACCCATTAATCCCATATCAAATAAGCTTAGGCAAAAATTAGGGTGATAAATAAAAATACGTAAAAGTTCATGATATTTTCCATGAAACCTATACAACACTAGAACTACGCTTTCAAAGTCCAGTGGCTCAAAAAAATGTAGAGCTCGAGTCGATTATTTCAATTTATTGGTTTTGAATCAGGACTTAAAATTAAAACCTGATTAAAATGATGTTTATATGATTGATTGTGATCAATTGATAGGACAAAAATAAGAAAATAAGAACAATTTGATGGAAAATTATTTCCATCCTATTTCATAAAAAAATATAAAGGTGAATCCAAATCCTGGAGCCTCTCCTCATAAATGGGACATGATCATTATAGTAGGTGTTTGGTAGAGTCTCAAAGTTTCATCAACAATTGATATGACCCCTCAATGGCATGGATAATCTTTAATAAATACATAATCCCAACCTTCGTGACTTCTCATGGTGCCTCTGCATCCCTCATAGATTTGATTCTAGTCCTTTCTCCTTCTTTTATTTGTCATCACCCCTCCTCAATAGTGACCGCATCCTAGGCCCTCTATTATTTAATACACTCCAACTTACAGCTCTATTTCTCCGCTTCATGGTTGTTTTATTCTGCCAAGGACTTTTTATTAATGAGTTTTTTTTCAACCTTGCAACCGCTAAATCTTGATTGTCATCTTCATCAATAAGAAATTTATGTGTAGTATCATGATGATCTTTCGACTCTACAATAAAAAGTTGAGACTCATGTGAACCAGTTCCTTCCCAAGTAGCAATCACCTGCCTCACTATATCATGTATTCCATGATATTTGAATCCACCAAAACCCAGGACCACAAATTCATGGATTAATTTTAGCAACTTTATTGGCATCTCAACTAATGGGGTCTGATAGATTAATCTCCAAATATTTCTACAAGAATTATGACATATGGGACAAAGATCGACCAGGCCTTCTCAATTGGTCTTGGAGTCACTTCGTGATGACAAAATGTAGTTGGGGATGAACATAAAAAGAGAGGTACCTGACTCAACGGCTACAACATGACTCAATCCCACAACAGCCTCTCTTTTGGTATTTGTAATGGAGGACAGAGTGGGGACGTCCACCGCTAATGCTAATGCTTGTGGTTGCAATTTTTAGAATAGGTAGGAGACAGTTTCAGTGCCACCAGCCTCAACAAAAATATCACTTCCTTGAATAGGAAGCACCAAATATTCAATCATAAGTTGCACCCTAAAGCCACTCAGGAACACTAATAACATAGGTTCATACACAAAAAAATAGTAATCCTTGAGGTATCCCTCAAAAGGTTTCTTATTGATATAAGACATGTATGGATATTCAGTCTATAGAAGGGTATTGGTCTTGATATCTTGGGGTTTTAAGACACAACTTCTATTAGAATTTGGAAAATAGTGTATGAGGGACCACTCAAAATTTTCAAGCACGAGGACATCAGCCTCCCTGGAGACTGTAACTTCTGCTGAGTAAGCATGAGAAGGCAGAGTATCAATCTCTGAAGGAACTCAATCCATATGGGTAAAGTATATTTGATTAATATTTATTGGCTGCTCATGATTTAAATCCACTCTAAAATCCAGTTGGCTTGTGGCTCGCCATAGTATTTAGCCCCTTCCCTAAATGTCACAATGTCTCTCCCTATGAGATCTGAATAAATATGGTCTAATAAGCCCTCAAATTTTGGATATTTCTCCAATATTGAGGCAAAGATTCTTCAAGAAGGATTAGGCACACATGAAAGATCAACAGTACCCCAGTCTCCTAAGTTGTCCCTGATCCCCTACTTTGTTCAAGCACTATGGCTGGAGACCATTCCTCTACCATAAATCAGATGAGATCCAGAGATTCATGAATTGCATCTATCTTTTTACCATTAGGTCATGCATCAAAATACACACATGTACCAATGAGTCAATAATATAAGTTTACTCGGTTCAACCACTGGGTGAACAGGTTATTACTTTTGATTCCCCTCCAAATGTGTTTTGACAGTTGGGAGGCATGATTGAGTTTCTTTGATTATCACAGAGATTAATCTTGAATAACATCACCCAGAATAATTGGAGGAAGACATTCCCTAGAGTGGTATTCAATGAGTACTTCCATATGTTATTGGGTTTCATGGGATCCTTCTACAGCACCCCCCATAATCGGTAGGGCACACTCCCCAGTTGTGGTTCCCCCAAGGGAATAAATTGTGGGAAATAACCATTTCTTGATACCCTATAAGATTCTAAAAAATTAAAAAAGTGGACCTTTAGCATCTTCAAATAAATGGAATTTAATGCCAGAGCATGTAGATAAAATAACATTTTCTATCAACCATGGGATTACAACCATCAATTCCATGTGGTCAGACCAGTAATCCCAGAATACGGGGGAGTGGAGACACTTTTCCATTTCATTCAAGTAGGCAGCCACATTATCAGGATCTTATTTTTCCTAAATACTAGTAGAAGCAATGGCTCCCCCAAAACCCGGAAGGTCAAAACATCCTCCATAAAAAAAGACTCCATATATCTTCATTTGATTAATTCTCTCTCAGATCATCCCAGACCCTCCAGGTGTCCACAAATGTTGTCATGACTAGAAGGGACAACACTGGAGGGTTAGTTAAGGGGAGTGGGAAGGTATCGTAACCAGAAAATGTTTCCTAGGTGTTCCTGAAAACTCTGGATCTTGAGAAAATGAAATTTTATGAGACGTTGGGAGTGAGTAAGTAGTTCTTTATTTGGAATTCATAATAGAAAAGTCAGCGACGTCATCATCCTCATCATCAGTTTCTATTCACATCATGGAAGGTACATGATGTGGGTATTTGAGGTTACCACATCAGGAATGGATGAGGGTATAGAGGTCCCCAAGTTAACTATGCACCCTCTTAGGATCCACATTAAAATAAATGTCACTAGGTTCTAACACATAACCATTTCCAGATAGGGAAACTTCTCTAGTTTGGAGGAGCTACCATAAAGTATGAGGGGATAGGTCCTGAGTAGATTGGTGTCCTTTCATATGGTCTCATTTCCAATACACACTGGGAAATAAGCATTGAGGGGAATGGATGGTGGACTTCTGGAAGTAGCTTCATCATCTCATTCGGCCTCCCTTGAGATCACAACCCTTTAACATTTTCCCTCAGGGGGGGTAGATGAGTGGCTTTCAATGGAATTGTTTGGCCCATGAGGGTCCAACAAATCCATTTTTTCTCCTTCCCTTTTTCCCCAGATGCCAGGGATTTTGTCTAAATAGGAACAATATAATCTAATTATCCATCTAGATATGATTTAACATAGGCCTCCACATAGATTTTGGTGAGGAAGGGTACAGAATCCTCAGAGTCTGGAAGTCAGGACTGGCACTTGGTGTCCTCCTTAGGGAACATAATCTATAATTTACGGGTTATCATCAGATGCTTCTCTTGATGGGACTATTGATAGTAGGAGAAAACAACTTCTAGAAATAGTGAAATTGACGACTACATATGTTAGGTGCATATCCCTCAAAATTAAGATCCCATTAGATATGGGCAACCATGGCACCTTATCCCAAAGAAAATACGTAACAAGGGTTGGTTAAGTCTTCAGATTCATTATTCATAATAATACTGGTATAGGAATCATAAGGATGATAATATAAATATATGTAGATGTTGAGATGAGACATTATGTCTTGCTCATTCTTTTGAGTTTCCTCCTCTCTCTTGTCCTGTGAATCCCAAGTCTCTGGAATAACCTCACTGGTACTCGGATGATATGGTTGGTGGGTGGAATGTGGAATTTTTAAGGAAATTATAAAGGTATAGCCTCTTTTGTGGGATCCTATAAGGCCCCAAATAATTTTAATGGGACCAATCATCTGGTAAGGTTCCCCCCCCCCCCTTCCCGTTGAACTGACCTAGTAGGCGATAAATCTTGGCCATCACTTGGATAGCTAAATTCATTCATCTTCTACTGTCCAGCTTAGTGGACTTCAAGAATTTTGAGGATCTAACACAACCATATTCTTGTATTGGTAAGATCCACCCTCTTTGAAACATGTCCATGAATGCTTCTAGTTGGAATAATTTGTCAACGTTAGGGATGAGCCCCATCCCCACTCATGAAACTTCCCCTCTTCCAAGGTGGGCCAATAGGTACCCGCTCGCCTCCAGGTTGTTTTGGAAGGACAGGCCCTGGGTTTTCATGGATAAGGATCAAGACATGTATGATTAAAAAATACAGAAAACCACTCATCAAATGGAATGTACTACATCAGACAAGGAATTATTTCCTTCAAAAGTGTATTCGCCTGAATGATGAGTTTCTTGGCCAAATAAGGGGTCCTTTCTTCGTCATCCAAAAAATATGAAGGAGGTAGGACTTCATCATACATATCCCCATCAAAGGGACTCCCAAGATTAGAAGGATGTCCCAAAGACTGATGTTGAACTCCCCATGTGTTAAATTGAAGGTATTAGTATATGGGCACCACCTGCTCAGAAGATGTGAAATAAGGATATAGGGATGGTGAGTGTATGTCTGACATACCCAAGAAACCATGTAAAGTCCCATGACCTGTAGCTTAGACAAAAATTCTTTGAAAACGTTGGAGAAACCCAAACGTTCACCCCTGATCTAAGCCACACAAGCCTCTAGAGTGAAGATCATGCCTAGATGACCAGCCATGTTGCTCGTTCACTATAGCATTCCACACAATGCTCTGGTAGTAGTGTGAAGTCTTGTACGGATTCTACTGAACCTCCTCTAATGTTCTAACTGCATAGCTCAGCAATGAACCATAAGGAATATATCTATAAAGGACCACCCATTGGAAGAAATCAATGCATTCGGGGTGGAGCTGTTAGTTATCTTGGAAGCAGGATGATTCGGCAGATTTGGTGATGGGATTATTGTATTAGACAATAGATGAATCCCATGAGATAAAAGCCAATCTGAAGTCGGGTATTCCATTTGGAACATTGTAAGAATATTTTCTAAAAGTTAATATAATGGAACGACCAGAATTTTTTCATCAACCAAATATTTCGTGTTCTTTGATCATTCATCAGCAGCAAAAAGAGGGGCAGTTGTAGTAGCCTCATAAGAAGCAGCAGTGTCAGCGGAAAACCATGAAAGAGCGATTGAAAACGGAAAAGAAAGATCCAAAATCCCACTCAAAAGCTAGTATAATTAAAATTTATTGGATGAAGTCCACAAAAAACATGAAAGGAATTAAAAATGAGTTTTTATGGGTCTCTATGTACTGCTCCCATAAATGGTACGCGGAAGCCATTTCACGCATACTGAATGATATGTGGAAGAAATTACAACATACTTCCGAGGTATGTGGAAGAATTATACCTCTTATAGCCACGGTATGAAAAACACTAGTGAGGCTCTAGCCTGCAGAGCATTGTCCAGCGAACAGAAGGGTTTGTGGAAAGAAGAAACTAAGAACTAAGCCCTTGCCATATCTATATTCAATGTTTTTATTTTAAACTTTATGTTCAGATTATTTAGGCTTAAATTTCAGTTCTCTAATACATTTTTGGTGTGCGGGAAGTGATAATCATGTAGTGTTCTCCTATGTAGAGCTCTGGATTTTAGTTTTAAATTCCACAACGCAGTTTACGAAACCCAAAATCTAGTTTGAAGGCAGAAGCAATCATGAAGAGTTTAGTTTTCAACACTTTCTACGTAGTTTGTGAATACAGATTTCAAAAATAGATGGTACATGAATGTAAGAAAATATTAGAGAGATTCAAGAGCACTTTTCACTATGAGAAATGGTAAAAGTCAAATCACCTGGGACCTTGTGTATAGGTGGGGTCCCCAAAAACCTAACCTATCTATTCTAAAAAAACCTCATTAGTTCGGGACCACTTCTATATCGAAATAGTCTCCTCTCCATTATGAACGAACCCATTCCTATGGGGGGAATCTTTAGAATCTTGAAAAGTTTATGAAGGAAATAAAATAAACCCATAATCTGTTTGCAGAATGAAGAAATCATTCCTAGAAGTATAGAAATGAGGATGAACTCAAATTGAGTTGCAAACTTCAGAAGAAACATGAAGGAATTGAATTTCTCAAAGAGTTTTAAGTGACCCACATACCATCACTGGGAAGGGTTCATGGACCGCATGAACCACGAACCACCAGTACCCGGAACGACCCACAAGGCACTTTCTCACAGAGTGATGGCCAGTGAACCCAGGAGGTTGTGAATCACATCGCTAGTGGAATCAAGCATGTGAAGGCAATCTGCATACTTTCTCTCAAAATCCACAGTTCTTGGACAATGAAACTTGACAAGCTTCTATGACCCATGACTCGCGAACCACATCCTTTACAAACCTCGTTTGACCAAGTCTCTCGTGTACTGAGATATCTCTTCATGGGATACCAAAAATGGTTCTGCATGCCCATAGATATGTTTTTTCTAGTTCTTTATAAAAGGATTAAAAGATGAATTGAAAACTGATGGATGATGAAATTAGAGAGGAGTCCCTAGAGGTTGGAAGAAAGAATTTAGAGAGGATTCCATCTTCAGTCTTAAAAAATCAGTGAAGTACAAATCCCAAACCACATTTCTGCAGGTATAACAAGCAGAGAACCATAGAAAGAAAGATAATTAATAATAATTGAAAAACTAAATACCTAATTTGTGTAAACTGTGAACCAAACATTCCTCATAGATGAAAACCTCGCAAGTGATAGGTTCTAGGACCCCCCTTCAAAATGGTGTTCCGCATAGTGTATCACTATGTGGATTAAACTTGGTGTCATGTATGCATCAGTATGTATATGGAAACCAAAGAGGTGTGGTAGAGTGCATCCAGGATCGCGTACCACTGTTGTCTGCATAGGCCCATGCACATTCTCGTGTATTGATTCGGTACGCGAATGACCCCTCTACCCACATACCACTATGGTATGTGCATCTCACTCAATTCCAAATGAGAAAATAATACGCCGAATGGTGAGTCTTCGATTTTTCTTCCATCCGGCTCTAGTCTCACCCCTATGTTACTGTCCAGTCCTCCATAACCCCTCAGTGAACCAATCCCCTAGCATTATTCCCAATCCTCTTACAAAGCCATCGGAACAGTATGATCATATCATCAGGTGCTTCAGCATGCCCCTTTGAGTCTACATACCCATGGTAAGTGGAGTCACAAAGGCTCTCCCCATAACAGTTCAGACTCCAAAGATGTCTATAAGTCTACATTCCCATAGTAACTCAGATTCTATCCTTGGGACGCTGACGTGAACCTCCCCATTCAAGGGTTAATGTGTGATCACTTTCTTTTCCATTCCATGAGGAATAGTGATTCATTTGAAGGAATCATGTTCAATTAAACTTTTAACAAGATACGACATTTCTCCCCTTTCCCAGAATGTGTTCTGAGTCACTCCCACTGAGGTAAGTCACCAATCTAATGATGGTCAATCTGCATGACCTCCAATTTCATCCCACATTAAAAGGTTCATTTCACCACACCCTCTCCCACCATCAACTTTTCATATTCCTCCGTACGCCCGCCCTCTCCCATTAGAGAGAGAGGAGGTGTGTGCTTTGTTGGATCTCTCACATCCTATTTTTTCTCACACCGAGTGTGACTCGTGTGGGATTAGAGACTTTTGATAATCAGGCTATCCACACAACAAACCCATTTGAACTTTGAGAAATATGATTCCCGGTAAAACTAGGATACATAGGATGCCTACTTGAAGTCATGTGATAAAAAGGGTAGACTTTCAAAAGAGTCCCCCCAACCATGTTCCTCTTAAATGGGAATATCCCATTCATAAGTCCCAAGATTCCCCAAATACATGGGCTATGATTCCTCTCCTATGGATATGTTGGAATCCTGCATTATGGGTTCTATCCTAGCATCAAGTCACCTTCTGTCCCACATGGATGACAATAAACTCCAGAGCACCTTATTTCATAGTTTAAGTCACCATTTCCTTTGTAGAATCAAATCCATGTATTCCTATGACAATCCCTTAAACTATGGTTAGACTATGGACACACTCTTTTAGAATTAACCAATGATTCATGAACTTATGAACAAAATTTAAATATATATGAGATTCTGAGAATATGAAATAACTCCCCCACCCCAAAGGTAAATATGAGCCCGAACTCCCATCCCCTCGACCAATGGAGTCCTTAAGTGTTGTTGGCCAAATCATAATCCAAAGAGTATCTTCCATTCAAAATCTGGTTTATGAATCACGGATACATAGGCCATTGGGAGTTTTTGGATCCTCAAAAAACCTACTAGAGACCATCCAAGGAAGTTATATCCTAAGAATACCGATTAAACATGTACTTAACCCCATGAAATCACCCACCGGGACCATTTTATTGTGGAACTACCTTCACAATATAGAAAGGAAAAACTGCCCAGCCCTCGTGGGGTCAATCAAATTCCCCCTTAAAGGATAATGACACAGAACAAGAAAAAACAAAGATGGTGATGTTAAAATTTCTATAATAATGGAAAAATGTTTGTCACCCATGAAACCATTATTAATTTTCCCCAAACATGTATCTGGTTCACCTCGGATCGAAATATACATGAAATAAGAAATTCCATTTTTTAAAGAAATAATAAATAATGGGATATTTAACAACCATCAAATGTTTTTTATCCTATGGAAAATTTTATAGGAGGAAGAAAACTAATATTTTTGTGAAATATATCCATGTCCAAAGAAAAAAATTATTATGAAAAACATATATATTAATAGAAATAAAATAATGAAAACATTATAAACTTATAGCACTCGTGAAGGATATATTGTTTGCAAAAAGTAAGGATTTTTCAAAACTGCAATCATTGATAATATTACCCCATAGAGAATTTATTTTAATCCAAAGGAGAATAAGAGTTAAAACGCAAAATATTATGAAGAATAATACATTAGTGTGATTAGTATCAATTCAAAAATGAGTTTTTTTTAAACAATATAGTTGATTTTAAATCATGTATTTATATAGATACATATATAGATATTGAAAAACTAAGTACAGTCAATTATATAACTTAGAGAAGGATATAATAAATATGATGTATTTTAATGGTCAAACACAGCCTTTACCTGAGGATGTTGGACTTTACCCTCACCTCTTGCATATTATTCATATACCTAATGATTATAGTGATTTAGTATTAAGGGGTGATACAATAACTGGTGAATATTCAATTAGGGTTAATTAAAAGAATATGATTACATGGAAAATATAAAAAAAATACATGTTGTGTAGGAAAATAAATGATATATCCTTTATAAATAGTGGTGTCATCTATTATAACAGTGTAAAAGATTCATATATGGTGTAGATTAAAAAATAATAAATATAATTCATTTATCTAGAGTTTCATTCATTGATAGAGAAATTAAAGTCATGGCCATGAATGGACATGATCAAAAAGTCTTATTAAGTAGTCACTTTTAAATAATTGTTGTTGAATATATCTTTTCATACAAGATTAAAATTTTAAATATGGTACCAAGTTTGATTTCCAATGAAATAGGTTTCAAATAAAAATTTGATTTTTAAAAATGATATCGATCCATTTTATGTAATTTTATTAACTGTTGTAAAAAATTAATTGAAGAAGGTTATTATTATAAAAAAGATTGGGATATGATGTCAAATTTTTGAGGGATGATTCGCCTCATTTTTAGTATGGTGAATACCAATAATAGAAAAAATTATAATTACCATTATAAAGTATCATAAGTTTATCATAAACATAGGGTATTAATTGATATGGAATTTGGTATGTCTTACATTCTTATTATTTACTTATTTTGCACTAACTATTGATGTTTGAATGTGATTCAGAACATATAAAGTTTTCCATTTTGATGAATTAAATTGATCAAGATAAAAAAAAATTATTATAAATAAGGGAGTGATATAGACTACATTGATTTTATTAACTACTATATATTATTTATTACAACATATCCAATTTATTTAGGCTTACAATATATTGGATAATTTATCATTTACATGTGGTAAATTCACTTATTGGAATTGGGGAGGAAAGAAAATATCCAGGAATGTCAATTAAAAAAATTAAAATAATGTATAATTAAAGGAAGATATAATGTTTTATATATATTCAACATGTCATTGAAATAATGTTAAACTTTTTTAAATTAATGGTAAGTGGATAAAAAAAATTAATGATTCTAATGGACCATTTATGTGAATATAAAGAGGGTGTAACTACTATAATTCTCTAATTCGTGAATTCCTAACGTTATTTTGATTTATATTTCAATATCTAGGGTAATAATTATATTAATAAAATGGATGTGATGATGGTTTCTATTTCTTATTTCATTTCATAATGAGGAAGAAATAATCCATTTCATTTTACTAATAAACAAAGAGAGAATAGGATTTCCATAAAATCCCATTATTTGGATTTTCTTATATTGACAATGAAAATTAGTGAGATTCCCTATATCACTTATGGTTACTGAATGTTAAGAAAGTATTTTAAAAAAATTGCAAAGGGGAGATTATTATAACAAATAGGTTGTGTGTCATATTTGTTGAATATAACTAAGATGTTGGGTGTGTTGAATACATGATGACAGAATTGTGGAGAGATTAATATATATACCATGATATCTCAATATATCTAAGACTTTTCAATGAATGATTAAGAATTAAGTTTTTTAATTTTTGTGAATATATTGTATTCTAGATGACATATCAAATAGGTTGAAAGTAGGAGTATGTTAACAATAAGTCCAAATATTTATTTTTTGTAAAATCACAACAGCGTAAAGATAGAATACAAAATATTTTTTTATTTGGTAAAGGTTGAAGACTTTGAAAATTAGTATATGTGCAATTATATTCTTGAAATGTAGTTTCCACTCTTATTAAATATATATAATGTAATATAATTCCTAATGGTTTTTAAGGAAATCATCGGATCTTGGTTGTAAGATCACTAACTTGAGATAAGGTATGTCCTATATTCAGATTTTTTTGTTTTATGGAATGTTTCTAGTGAGTAGGATAGGTGTTGGTGGTGTTTTAGGGGTTCAAGAAATGAAAAATAAAGAAATTAGGCCAATATATTTTTAGATAATGGATGGGGCATGATTAGTAGTAACCATGAGCCATAATTGTGTATCCTATAGAGGGGGTACATAGTTGGGAAAACATTGTGGAGTGGCCCAGGAGACCAGGTAGATCTAGATCCCCCCCTCGGATTGTGCAGAACACCTAACCACAACATAGTTTTTCAAATTGGTTCATTGTCCAGGTAAACAGTGTGGCTCAAATTACTCCAGGATGAAGGGAACTCCATTGTTAGAACACGATTTATAAAAGCATGTTCCTCATTAAGAGAGGTGGTTTTATCATTTTTTCACCTGAACTTATTTATTCCTCCCCTGATTTTATGCCACATTCGACCCCCTATAATTATGGTGATGAACGAAGAGCCTCATCTTCCTCCTTGGGTGTTTATCCTTTGATTTTTAGATATTTTTATTGTTGTTCAGTGAGAATCGAAGCTCTAGGTAAGTCTTAGAATAATTTTACATACATTTTATGGAAGTGGGTTTTTTGGTTGTTTCCTCTTCTTCCAATTTTCTAAACCATTATTTTTCAAGGGTTTTATTCATCTTAGTGTTTGAGTTCAGTTTAGTTTTAATCAACAGTTTCATTTGGAAGAGTTTTTATCTACAAGAATGATGTAGGTGGTATTTAATCTTTTTCACATAGTCATGATGTTTTAATATGTGTATGTGGTTGTGAAAAGTTACTACCTCACTGAATTTTTATATTTATATCTAAGGAAAGTAATTTGGTCATTAATGTTATGTGTGAGACCTTTCACTAAACCCATTGGATTTGTTGATGATTTGACACCAAACCTAGGGTTACCCATGGAGTATACATAACCCTTCAAATATTGAATTTAATTGGTAAAATTTTAGATAGGGTAATAACTAAATTGAGAGGGTTGAAATTGTTATTTTGTAATATGGGCTTGGTTAAAGGGATAATTGAATTGTTTATATGCTATCTTTTATGAAATTTCTAAGATGATTTTGAAATTGTTAAAATGATGTATTTTGGATTTTGATCCAGTTATTATTTTCAATGAAGGAAAATTACATTTTTTTAATTGGGTAATGTTATATAAAGGAGGTTTTGGCATCAATGAGATTGAAAAGGGGTTAATAGCAGATTTAAAATTGTGATTTGATCTGCGTGTGCGGTTTTATAGATGTGAAAATGCCATGGTGGTTTGTTTTAATGAATTGAATGCAATGGTTTTCCTTTATCCATTTTTTGATGTTTAAAGAGAAATATATTGTTTAATTCTAGTTTTGAAATTATTTAATGATGTGAATTATTATTTTAATGACCTAAAAATATTTAAGTGGTGTTTATGGAATTTTAAAAAAGGGATTTGGATATTATAGGGATGTGTTTTAGATAAATGTTCCATTAAAACCATGCTAAATGAATAATAATTAATGATATTGGAATTTTTTTAATTATGTGATAAATATATAATTATTGATAATGCGATAGTTTGATATTGTCAGACATAATGTGTCAAATCCTGGTTGGATTCAAGGATTCATGCTCATTGTCTATCGGCATGTGACTAATGGACAAGGATGTTGGATTATTATTGCACTCCTTGATTTTGGGTGGGATGGATTGATGGAACTAGAACCTCATCACTCCATAGTTTATCAGAGGGTGTACATGGAGTTACCGACTCTAGGTGTATGGAAGTGGGGATGTATATGAATATTGGGATGGTTTTACATTGTGTTTTGGGTCTTGGATTATACTTGGACTGATTCTACTCATTTTCTAACCAATGACCTAGTGGTTTTGATGGTTGGACATGATGTATTGGATCCCATATGGATAAATGGAACGATGGTCCATTTTGTCTAGCTCATTAACCCTATGATGTATGATAAGGGGACCAAGACTGATGCTCTATGTTTCACTAGATTATATTAAATTATAAATAAATTCCATGTGAAATAAAATGTTAGATCCTTATGGTTCATGTCATAGGATCTTAACATGGCCAGAGTAGTTGGTTGGTTGGATGACATGAATGGACTTAAGTATTTAAGTGGATAATAAATAAATTTTTAAAAGAAAACATGTTCCCATATCTATTTATTTATTTATATTACTTTTTATTATCAACATGCACTGGTGTACATACTAAAAATTATATTAGACACTATTTATGGTGGCATACTGAGTAGTACTCACACACTGCTAATGCCGCCATTGAACTTTGGTACCTAAGTAGATGTTATTTTTTATGGAGTAGGTTCATCACAAGGACATGGTGATTATTGTATGCATGTGTTCATGGGTTGGATCATGGGATATCAATATCATGATGTACTTGGGACAGTGTGTGGGGTTTGATATGGTTTTAGTATATTGGGATTTATTTTATGACAGCATTACATGTAGAGTGCACATATTATTGTTGAATTTTGTTTCATTTTGGTATGTCTATGTTGTTTAAATTACTGCATATTGGTTTATTCATATTTTACTTTTATTGTTATTATTTCTATTATGGTTATACTTTAATAAGTGTTTATAATCTCTCTAGTGCATCTCTATAGACATTGTGTTGCATGTTGGAAGCCTTTAGTATATGGGGAGGAATGCCTGAAGTCATGTGGTGATCCATCTCCATGAAATAGTATCACTATATTTTAGTTTGGGACATTATAAAGTAGTATCATAGCATATATTTAATCTTACTATTTGGCCATGGTAGATAAGATATTGGTATATTTTAAGGGTGTTGTAAAGTGCTCATTCCTAGGTTCTTGCGGCCCTTTGTGGGATTTCCCAAGTTTCCTTGCGTGGTAATTTATGTCCTTTTTTGTTTGTATACTATTGATTGATATTTTCCACACCAATTGGTGCACATAGATGTGATGTTACTGTTTTATGAGGTTTTATCACTTTTCGTGATATTGAAATAGATGGGTGTGTGTGTTCATTAATCATTCTATGAACATATGAGTGATATGTCATCTGTATGTTCCATGTGATTTATAGTTACCAAAAATTAATATATTGGTATGATCATTTAGGTTTATGGTTTATGTGTGTTGATCTTTCTTTCAAATTTTTTCTAATGAAAATTATTTGAAATAATAATTTTAATAAGGTTGATATTTTTCGAATGATGTGTAACAAAAATTATTTTAAATGTGAATTCATGTTTTTTTAAATCATAGAGATTAAATTAATAGGGGAAATATAAAATGATGGTATGTTTAGATATTATCAATTTGTTTCCCTTGTGTTATTCATGTGGACATTTTTATTGGTGGATTGGGCTTGAGAGATCCCTAGTTTGAGACCATTTTTATAAATCCTAGGGATTTGTTGGGTTTTAATGTGAGGTTAATGGGATTATGTTTTTATACCATTAGTTAAATTGTAACCTTGATGGTGTGAAATATAGTAAATTAATTTATATGTGATAACCCTCCTGGGTTGTGATGATGTGGGTGGTTTGATGGGACTTAAAATGCATGTCATTTTTTGTGATTCAATTCATAATGGTTGGGTTTCATTGGGCTTTAAACCTAGAGTAATTTATTGGTCTTTTTGTGTTAGGCATCATATATTTGAAATGGGGTGTAGGATTTTCACCCATGAGCATCAAGTTGTTGAGGTTTAATGTGTATGAAATAGGGGGGTATCCGTTGTTATTTTTTTAATGTCACTCCATTCTATGGAGTTGGTGTTGGTTAACTGTTTGGGGTTCCCTGTGAGATGGTTTGGTCAGGATGCTAGTTCTTTTGGGTGTGTGTTTCACATATAGAGGTTTTGGGCATTTTATGGTTAAATAAAGAGGGTTATATCTTGTGTGGGATTGGAAAGGGGGGCTATGTGGGAAAGTAAACTTTTTTGGAGAATGAATTGATTCATGTTTATGTGCTAGTGGTTTTTGGAAATTGTGGGTAACCTCAAGGGGGTTTTCTTAATGTTACAGGCGCCTTGGGTTGTAAAACATGGGTGGGTGATTCAGAGGTAAAATTAATGCATAGTGTATGCCAAAAAATTTAGGTAATGTGAATGGTTAAGAATTGATTTCTTTATCAGGGAAGAAGCTAAGTTATTATGGTTGGATATATGGCCAATTTTATAAAATAATGTACTTTTTGGTGTCTGAACCATCTATTTATGACAATGACTGAAGGAATCAGTGTTGAATTTGGGTGGACAAGAAAGTAGGGACCAAATCTTGGATGAAATACTTATTTTGAAATTGAAAATCATGGTGAGGGTGGTCAAATGGTTGAGATATTGTTTTAGTATTGTTGGGTTTTTTGGATTGGAAAATAGAGAATACCCTGAGTCTATTGAGTCTAACAAAATAGGTGGCACTGTTAGTTTTGTGAGTTGTATTTTGTTCCTAGATTTGTTGAGGTATGTCTCATGGGATCATGATATGATTTTAATGAATAATAGTAGTAAATTGCATAACCTTTAGGGTTCAAAAAAGGACTGGCTTTTTGGAATGTACTAATGATGAATGGTCCCATTTTGGTTATGAATGCTAGTGGCTTGGGGGAAATAGACTTTCATTCCATCGAAACCGAATTAGGTAGAACTTGTAAGGTGATAGAAAATTAGTTATTGATCGGTTTTTTTGGTTTCATTTTCAATATATTTGTGCACATCTAGTCATGAGACAATAATTTGAAACATCTTCACATTGTCAAGGGTACACTGAGAGAGAATTGGATATACAACATGCTACCTAAGGATTTATTATGATGGGATGAATGTCCTTATTTATGGTTTCTCCCTTATACTAAGAAAAAATTGAAGCATTGTGGGGGGGTGGGAAACCATAGACCATCGCTGAGTGAGGTTCATGGGGGCGTTTGTGTGTTGGAAAAAACTGAAGCTGCCATTCTTGGATGTTAATAACAAGCTAAGGATAATGTTTATTTTTTTATCTAGTTAGTTACAGATGTCTTTGACCAATTTTTGGGGCACCACAATGATAAATAAATAAGTAAGGGTGGTTTAAATTTATTTGGTGAGGTAGTGACAATGACACTCATAAGATGGAAATTGTTGGGTCAGTCATTCATTTATGTGACAGACCATGGGTTGGATGTGGTCGCATCGGGATACCAATGGGAAACCTTTTAGGTACATGATTGGGATATTTTTTGAAGTCTAGGTAGCATTGGTTATGATTTTTGATCATTCTACGAATTTTATATGTGATCAATGTGGTTCTAAAATTTACATGAGGTGCTCAGTCATAGGTGATGATGGTTATATGAGACATGATGGTAGTTCATGAGAAATGGAGGTTTGGTGAAATATCCTCATAGGGAGTAAGAAATGGACTCTAGTAGTAATTATTGTATGATTTAGGAATTTCATAAAGTGTGAATACCTCATGAGAAATTATATTAGTGATGTTACAGTAGTGGAAGTTGGTCATTTTCAGGGTGATTAGGCCAGGGATGGTCTGACATGGATTTTAAACATGAATGAAATTGGTGTTTTGTGAATAGACATTGGTGGATTTCTTGAAATGATAAATGTTATTTGGGAATGGAAAATGGTTTTGAAAATGAACCATGTTGTCTTTGGTGGATAGATAGATGAAACAAGTTCATCCATTCCAGGTAGGTATAACAGAAAGACCGAATGCCAGTTTTGGATGGTGTTATCATGGGATTTTAAAAGTGGTGAGTTTGGGAAACCTATTGGTTGTCTTGTGGAAGCTTGAGTTTGAGGTTATGCTAGTCTTTTTCTGATGATAAAGTTTCCAAACAGTGGGATACAATTTTTCTAACCCGTGGAATATTGTGGGGATCTCCATAGAGGGGAACTATTTGGTTGGTGACATGATTGGTGTTATCATTTGGATGGGACCGGTTATGTTTCTTCTCAGTGTTTTGGTTTTGATAAAAAGCTTTAGTTCAGGTTTTGACTTGTTGAGTTCCTTGAGATAAGTTTTTTGATTTTTATTGGAATGTTTGAGTATAGAGAAAGGTAATTGGGCCATTATTTGTGAACTGGCGGAGGATGAGGGGTGTGTTGTAAAATCATAGGTTCCATTGGTTAACTCCAAGTTTGTTGGGTTGTTCAAGAGTGGTAGATAGAATCGAAAAAAGGGTGTACTGATTAAATCTCCCATTTTTTTAGTGTTCTATTTAGGTTTTCTTATGATGTCAGTTCAGTGTTATTTTTCTAGTTCTCTTACATGGTTCTTATGGTTGGTATTAATGAAATTGACATGGGGTTGATATATCCCTTGAGGAGCATCAGACTTGGTTTCTAGAACATAGTGGAAAACCAATTAATGGTGGAACTTTTTATATGGTCTAACGGTTGTGATGGAATAGTTGTGTATAGGAGGAATCTTGGGAAACAAATGTTGATAAGTGGGATCAGTGGTCTGATTGTTTTCCATGGAGGCTCAATGATGTATTGGAAGGTAGCTAGATGAAAATTTATTATATGGTGGGGAGGATGTAACATCCTAACCAAAGAAAAGGTATATCCTAGAATGAATATTTTATTGTTCATGGAATGTTTCTTGGGACTTGGAAATGACTTGGGGTTTTTTTAGGGATCATGACATAAAAATAAGGAATTGAGTCTAGTCTGTGTTGAGAGCATGGTTAGCGCATGATTAGTAGTTACCATGAGCCATGACCATGTAGCCTGTAGAGGGGGTGTATAGTTGGGTAAACTATATAGGTGGACCAAGACACCATGTGTCTTAGGATGTCCCATTAGATAGTGGTTAACCCATATCCATCACATAGTTTTTAAAAACATGTGAGTGTCCAGAAAACCCATGTGGTATGATTTACTCTTGGACAATGGGAACATTATTTTTGTCACACAAATTTCCACACCATGCACCCAAACAATGAACCTCCTTAAAATAGCAGTTTGTACCATATTTTCCTCTTTAAAATATTTTTTTCTCCCCAAATTTATCTCCCATTCAATTCCATATAACATGGGTGATGAAACAGTATCCTTCTCCTCCTCCATGGTTGTTTCTCCATCGATTATTAGGTGTTTATACTGTCGTTCTATGTGAATATAAGCTATGGGTAAGTGTTTGACTATACTACTTTCCATTTTCTGAAAGATTTGTTTTTTCCCTCATAATGAAGCTCTAAACCATTTTTCCATTTTTTTTCTTCATCTTAGTATTTGAGTCTGGTTTTGTTCTAATCAAGGGTATCATTTGGAAAATTTATCATCTAAGAGAATGATGGATGTATTATTTAATGTTTTTCACATACTATTGATGATTTAATATGTGTTTTTGGTTGTTTCAAGTTACTAATTCACTTCATTTTTCTGTATTTGGATATGAAATGTAATTTAGGAAATAATGTGAGGTTCGAGACCTTTCAAGGACTATGATGGGTTAGTTGATGGTTTTACAGAAGACATAGGCCTACCCATGGAGTATGCCAAACCCTTAAAATAGTGCAATGATTTTTTAAAATTTCAGATAGGGTAATTATTATAGTGAATGGGTGGAAATTTTTAATTTGGTATATTGGAATTATTAATGGGATAATTAAAATTTTTATATACTATATTTTGTGAAATGATTAAGAGGATTTTAAAATGGTATAATTGATGTGTTTTTTATTTTGATCTAGGTATGGTTTTCAATAAAGGAAAGTGATATTTGAAATTGGTCAATGTTTTAGAAAGGATTTCTTCCTCAATGTAATTGAAAAGGGGTTCTTAGTAGATTCCAAGTGGTGCATTTAATTATGTGTGTGGTTTTACACTTGTGAAAATGTCATGGTGGTTTCTTTTAATGAATTTATGGTAATGGTTATATTTTCACTATGTTTTGATTTTTCAAGAAAAATAAAATTGTTTAATGTTAGTTTTTTAATGTTTTAATGAAGTGATTTTTTTAATACCCCCTTAATTTTTATGTGGTGTTTTTGAAATTGAGAAAAAGGGGTTGGGTTTTATTGTGATGTTTTTGGTTTTAAATTTCTTTCATGGCTATGGTAAATGAAAAATTATTAAGGATATTGGAATTTTATAAATGATGTGATAAATATATAAAGGTTAGTAATATAATGGTTGGATATGTTAGTACATGAAGATTAAAATCCCATTTGGATTCATGGACTGATGCTAAATGTTTTCTGAAAAGTGACTAATATTTTGGGATGTTGGATTGATACTCCACCCCTCGATTTTGGGTGGGCCATATTGATGCTCTAGTCACCCTAGTGAACTGTAGTTTATCGAATGATAGAAATGGTGTTCCTGACTCTATGAGTACGAGAATAAAATTCTATATAAAGGTTGGGGTGGTAAAACATGGAATTTCGAGTCTCAATTGGATACATTAACTAATGATCCTCTTTTTATGACCTGGGACATAGTGGTTAGGATGGTCGGACATGACGTGCTAGATCCTGGTCTGATACATGGACTAAGACTCAAAGTTTCATGAACAATGAGCCCAATGATATATGATAAGAGTACCTAGACTAATGATTTTAGGTTAACTATATTAAAGTAATTGCTTTTTTAATGGTTGGGGTGAATCGATAATTTATTATTAAAGAAAATTAAAAACCCCTTTTTTTCTAGGTAGAGGAAGACCCATTATATAGAATGAAGGCTTAAGGGCATGAAAGATATTTTTTTGGACTAAAGGGACTTTAGTGTAATCATACTCCTATAGTACCCGGGCAGCTACAATACCACCACCACTACAGTTCCTACTACAATACCTCTATCTCTATAGTGTCACTGCTACTATAGTTCTTCTACGACAATAGTACAACTACAATGATGCTACAGTACTCAGGAGTTTTGTCCCTTCTCGGAATCAATCCTGGGATGTTTAGATGCCAATAAGGATCCTTTTCCAATTAGGTACCATCTAGTTGGCATTTAATGTAATTGATGAATGAGTGCCTTCTGAAATAAAATGGAAGATCCTTATGGTTTATGGATAGGGACCTTGGCATGGCTGGAGTAGTCGGGTGGTTGGATGAAATGAAGGACTTAAGGTTTCAATAGAAAATTAATAAAAATTTAAATTAAAACCATTTTCCCCTTGTTGTTAATTTATTTATTACACAATTTATTTCATGTATACACTATTATAAAAACTATCTATTTCTTTAGAAATCATTAGTTTTGGACTAATGAGTTGTACTCACACCCTAATCACTCAACCATGAAATGTGTGTACCTGAGAGGATGCTACTTGTTTTATCGGATTGGTTTAAGATAAAGTTCTGGTCTTTGGTTTATCAATGGGTTGATGGGTTGGATCATGGGATTTTGGGACTGAGTTGGACATGGGACCGTGTTTAGGGTTTCCCAAGGTTTCAATATTTTGGGTTTTACATTATAATAGCATTCCATGTAGAGATAACATATTATTATTCTATTTCATTTATTTTTTTTAAATCTATATTTTTCACTTATTGGTCTATAGTTGAAGTATCTATTATATTTATTTGTATTATTTATTTTATGTATTTACACTAATAATCATGTATTGTCTCCCCATTTTATTTCTATATAATTTCACTCCTAGACTTCTTCCTTTGGTGTGTGGGGACATGTTCTTGAGGTCACGTGGTGATCCTGATTAGGGAAATGGTTTTAGTGTCTCTAGGGTTGGTATTATTGCATTAGTGATGTTTAATATGTTTATTAAAGTGTATTATATTTTTGAAAATATTTTTAGATTATAAGATAATATTTGGTGTGAATTATGATGGTTGGATAAGTGATTTTATGATTCTAAATATTGAAATATTGATACCGCACTGACCTAGTCTATTTCTATTTGTAGAATGTTTGTATAAGTACTTTCATACATACAAATTATAATTTCACGTTCATAAATCTGACTCATATATAATAATGAAAATAATGTTTGGGTGTTTTTTAGTGATACCGGAAATATTATTTGTCTTCTAAGTTGCTTATCTCGTTTTAAAGGATTCCATGTTTTTTTAGTTGTTCTGTTGAAATTATATCTTGTCATGTAATGAGTGTAACACTATGATGGGCCAAAATCATAAAATAAAATTTCATGGAATTTAAACATGATTTACCTCCACATAAATCAATAAGGTTGTTCATTTGTAGTTATGGGTTTCTTTTCTAATAATAATATGTATAATCCATGAAAAGTTTCATCGTATCATGACCATTGTATTAGTATAAATAAGTTATAAGAGATGCTAAATTGTTACACTATGATGGATGATGTTTTTCAATGAAATATTTAATATAGATAATTAGATTATAATTGATTATTTTTCAATATCATGATGTTTTTTTGGTTATTAGTGCAACTAATAACCATCTTTTCAAATTTAAATGCACTAGATTTATTTAATGTACATCCAAAGGTTTGATTTATATGACTTGAATTTTAATTTTTTTATTTGAATTCAGAATTTGACATTAAAATCATTTATTTTATAAGGATAAATATACTGATTATATTTGAATATTTATGAAACTGTAGAAATTAATGAAGAAAGAAGAAATGGAACTTTGTGTTTCGAGTGGTTAAGAAGTATGATAGAAACAAATTCATTTTTCAATATTTGAATTAAAAATTAATCTACGGTTTCTCATCAAATTATTTAATTGATTATTTTATAGATATTTAGTATGAGTTCTTGTGTATATCATTAAATATCTACTGTTATAGAAAAATAGTTCTATGTAAATTTTTGAAGATCGGGTTTGAGTGATATCATAGAAAAGTATGTTTCCCTGAAGAAAATAGAAATGAATAGATTAAGGAATAATTTTTGTATTAGAAATATTATCTGAAGTATTTTATATAATAATATTCTATTTAAGGAAAAAATTTGCTTAATCCGTTTTAAAAATATTTCATCACTTCAAATCATGGTATTTGTGAGAAAAGTTTTCAAATTTATAAATCATATCATCTAGATTATATATTGTATTATATAATTACTAAAAAAGGTATGTGCATCATGTCATTAAACTGATAAAATACCAAGAAGTATATAAAATTATATTTTCTAAAGAAGTGCATTAAGGAGGAGAAAGTAGTGAGCATTGAGATGTAACGAGCTATTCATAAAACAGTCTAAAAGTAGTGAGCCTTGGGTTGAAGTGCTCTTATCTCTATATTATTTGTCGGAGTGGATACTCAAGAGGGGGGTGAATTGAGTACCAATTAAAAATTTCTATTAAAAATATTTCTATTAAAAATATCCCAAATTGAATAATAAGCTAAACTGTAGTGAATTTGTAATACTGTAAAGGTTATTTTAGGTTCTCAAGAGATTGATTAGTTCTTAGTTAATCTAATCTGAAGATTAATCAACTTTTGAAACTAACATAAAGTTTTACAATAATTAGAAACACATTCTAGTTTAACTATCAGAGTAACTTTGAAATAGATTTTAATTTAAAAGAACATAGCAGTGGAATATTCAATGTTGTTTAAAACAAAATGAATAAGCACGACCGTTTTTACCAAGAGGTTATATCTCAAGATGAGACTTAGTCCTCTCAAATAGTTTATATAAACTTGATCCACACCCTAGATCTAGATTTTACAATAGTTCTCAGACTGTCCAGGTCCTCTGACCTCTACTACAGTTATTCATGGGAAAACAAAAAACAATAGCACACAAGTTGTCCAGGTCCTACAAGACCTCTACCACTATCAATAGTGGGATACAATAGAGTTTGAGAATTTTTGTGTGAGGATTCAGAAATCCTCCTGTTTAGCACAGGAGTCTGTGTGTGTATGGAATATACAGAGTACACACACTTCTCAAAAAGTAAGTAAAATAATCAATGAGAGAGAGTAGATATGTGTTTATAATGCTATAGTGATTTGAAGTGCTGCTATGGACTCCTTTTGATGAAATAGAAATTCTTCTAAGTCCTTCTATGGGTTTTTTCTTGAAAACAGAGTGTCATCTGCTTCCTTGATTTTCATGTAAAGTTTGATTAACTTGATTGTTTGAAGAGATCGTTTTAGTTCTTCACTACTTGACTAAGGTTCAGCTTATGTTCTCTTCTTATATTAATGGCCTCATGTATGTCTAGTGTTCTTCAAGTAAGCAAGGTATGGATGTCACATCTCTATTGTGTATATGTTATCTTCACTGCAGCTCGATCTTCCTTATATTCTATGAGATCTAGCAATGGGAATGATTACATTATGGAAAGTATGAGGTATGGTTCCCTGACATCCCAACAACAATCATTAATTAATAGTAGTTTCATTAAATTAACCAAATATGACCGTTAGTATAATTTAAATAAATAATAAAAGTTCAAGCAGCAGAATTCTTGTAACGGTCGACTTGAATCAGTGGTCGTTCGTCTCTGTAACGGTAGCTCCTTGTACTGGTCTCTTTATATAGCGGTAGGTGTCAGTCTGTATTGATAGCATTCTTTATTATTGGTAGACATACTCTAACAGTAGTTCTGGTGTAACGGTAGCTCTCGGTGTACCGGTGACCTTTCTGTAATGGTAGACTTTCATACCGGTAGAATTATACATATCGGTAGCTCTATTATGTACCAGTGACTATGTGTATGTTTATTCATTATATTCATAGAATGATTTAAGTTAGAATATAGTGAACCATATACACATTTAATTAACTGAATGACTTAAATATATCACAAAAGATTTATCATTTGGACATATTTGAAAGTATTTATATGTTGAGGTTTATAGTACTTAAACATTAACTAAAATAATGAAATCTTTAAATAATAATCATCATTTGGGATTATCAAAACATAATTAATCATAATTGGGATTTCTCAAGACATAATTAATCATAATTGGGATTTATCAAAACATAATTAAACATAATTGGGATTTATCAAAACATGTGAGTCCAACAATCTCCCCCTTTTGGATAATCATAAATTAAGACATTGTAATCCAAAATGTATCAGACTTAAAATACAATAGTTTTGATTTCTCAGTGTGTGTCAACACAGTTTCAAATATATAAAAGATAACGATCTGTAAATATATTAGGGATAATCAAATATAGTAGAGAGAAAATAAATTCAATGATTTTTCCTCATTACTAAAGATATATCCCCCTTTTTTTAATTTCTATTTCCTTCCTCCCCCTTTGTGATTAACAAAAAGAAGGATGAAAAGAATGTATCATAGAAAATGGGGAACAGTAAAAATAGAAATAAAGGATGTATACAGGAAAAGTAAAACACTGAGAAATAGTTTCCAAAAAGTGATATATAGTAATGAATCAAGAGTATAAGATACAAAACCAGAAAAATAAATACAAAAGATTCATGTCAAACACAAAGAGACCCATTCAATCCACTTCTTGAATGTTCACATTGGATTTCCCTTTAGGATCTGAGGTTGACTTGGGCTCATAAGGCTGAGAAGAAGACTGTGGAACTCCTGTAAGGATTACAGGTGGAGCAGCAATAGATACATGATAAGATCTGTAAGGAATATGTATCGTAGGAATCCTTGGTGTTAAACTTTGAATAGCTTGAGCTGGGGTCATTTGGAAAGTAGAAGATGAAGTTGAATATCTAGAAGTAGATACAGGAAGAGAAGGAGGCAGTATTACTAGATGAGCATCAACATGTAAGAAAGGCAAAAACAAATTCTTGAATTCCATGATAATTCCCCCTCCCCTCCCCATAGCAGAAAAAACGTCATCCTTGTTTTCTAAAAACTTATCCAAAGTTGGAGTCATCTCCCTGAGCTTACTTACTTGTTCTCTGAAGGATTGATTTACAGGAGGTAATTTTAGATTTTCCAAAAGAAGTTTGAAATGGTTGGTCAACTGATTCTTGGTATACACTTTCTGAAAATAAGAGTCAACTTTATCATTGACCTATTTTTGAGAAGCAGTGGCCTCTCTCATAAATTTCTAAACAATTTTCGATATATACCTAGTTGTAGTCACCACTTGAGTTAGGGCAGATGAGTCCACAGATCCACATGTTCATACTGAATCAAGCTCCTCTTTCATCAATGCTTGAATTTGATCCAAATCTACTGAATGTCTGGAAGAAAGAGAACCAAGAGAAAAATCCATAGTTTCCTTGAAACTTTTAGTTAGCCCACTAATAAGATTTTTCACAAGAGAGTCCTGGGTGCTGACATGTTGTTCCACTGAAGTATAAAATTCCTCAAAAACTAAAACCATCAGGCCAACTAAACTTTTTACAAAGGCCAAGTCTTTGTCTGCTTGATATTTAGAGGTCATATAAGACTCTATAGAGATAAGTGACTTTTTTAGATATTCAACATTCTCTACCAAACATGAAATTTTATTTAGGTAGGTCTTGGATTCATTCATCAACTCTTCCACAGTGGTGGAAACCACACATCCAAGAGAGAGTAAAAAAGATATTTCCATTTTTCTTATCTCTTCAATAAAATATCCCTTTAAGTCTGCAATAGATGTAGCCCAAGTCTCCATTAACTCATCCCTTAAAGATACAAGATCAGCCTCACTAACCAGATCCTGAGGCACAACTACAGGTTCCCTTTCAGATACATGACTAGCCACAGAGTCATTCATAATAGATTAAATGGATGATATCAATGAGGTTTCCATTATTCTTATATCTTCAACAAAATTGATCTTTATCTCATACTTTAACTCCTATAAGTCTTCTTTTCTCACAATATCTTCAGGTAAGGTCTTAGAGAGGATATTATAATCGACATGAGGTCTGTGGACAAGTGTCTCATTCTCAGAGTCAGGGTAATCTAAGCCAAGAACTAAAAAACCTAGGTCTTCTACCCAGTCCTCAATACCATGAGCAACTGAAATAGTACCATGTTTAGTAGGATTCTCTGCTCAATCTGTGCATGCCCCTATAAATGTACATCAATAGCACCCATAGAAAGTAGGTCTTCCTTAGAATAATTCTCCATTACTATTTCCATTTCTCCAACAGCAGGTGGCTCCTCAGGAATAGGTGCAGGCCTATCTACTTCAAAAACATCCTCAGTAGTCTTTAAGGAGTTCCCAATCAGTGGATAGATACTTAAGTAGGTAGAAGAAGTTACTTTAGTTTCAGATTCTTCTCCTTCCACATTCTCTGGAGCAGGTTGGTCTTCCTCGTCAATAAGAACTTCTATATTGCTCTCTTTCAAGACTGCTTCCTTTCCAGATGATACAACTTCAGCAACAGGACTTGGAGGAAAGCTTGTATCCCTTCCATCTTCAACAGAGGTCTCATCTTCTTCAGAATCACTAGAGGATGGGATGGCCTCTTTAGTACTTAGACCTGGATCCCTCTCATCCTTTGGCCTAGAAGGATGGTCCACATGACTCTATTTGTCATATACCTTTCCATCATCATTCACCCACTACTTCTTCCATGGATTCTAGTTCACTTTCATAAACATTCATACTGTTCGAGTAATAAAAAATATCCTTCACCACCACTACCACATCCTAAGACTTAGCCACTTTCTTTTCCTTTATCATGACAGATAGAAAATTTTCAAAAAAAAAATTGTTCTTGGATTCTGGTCTGGTCATGTCCTCTATTTGAATAATCAATAGTCTCCATAGGTTGACCTTCACTCCATGTCTCAATAGATACATTAGGTATATGACTTGAAACTTCAGGGATGCCAAATCCCCTCTCCTGGTATTAATCACATGTTGGATAAACTTGAACTACAATATGTTCTCACCTTCCATCTCTGCTACAATCACTTTCTTTGGGTTCCATTTCTAGTTTACTCAAGTAGTGCAGCTTCATATCCAAAATGATCACTAGATGCAGGTATGGACTTAGAATAAAATCCATACTCTCCTTCATGAGGTACTCTAAGGTTTTTAACCCCTTCACTAGATGATAAAGATATCACTTTACCATTCACAAAAGAATTCCTCCTAATCTCTTCTTCTGACATCTCAAAACGAACATGCACATAAAATTATTTCACCAAAACCGGGAAGTACAATCTATTGTTATTCTTAAAATACTTGAGCCTACCCTACTCCTCCAATATCTTCATGATTGACGATTTCCTTGATGAAAACCATTTAGCACAGAGCTCTTTGTCAATCACTATCTCCCTCTTTGTCAGATGTGGGTTCACATGCTCTCTTTTTTCTTTAATACCGCCACTGCCACTAGTTCATGAATTTACTTTTTTCCTATTATCACTTGGTGCATCTCAATCACTGAGTGTCAGTCTCTTCACACGAGCCATTTCCACAACCAGAGTCTTAGGGTTCATGAGAAGTTTGAAGGTTTGGGTTTGCAAGATGGTGAGAATCCGAACGCCTAGAGTTCGAGGTGGGTTGCGTAAGATTTAGACTTGATTTTATAACATTTAGGAATCATTCAAAATAATAAAATTCTAAAATGCTTCGGCCTCTTTTTTTAAAGAAATAAAACAACGCGATATTTTATACCAGTGAGAATTTTACGGGTAAGCCCTACCGGTGAAAATGGTAACGGTGAGTTATTCCTAACATTGAAGTTGTCTAACGGTGAGGTATTCCTAATGGTGAGTTTGTCTAATGGTGTGGTATTCCTAATGGTGACGTTGTCTAATGGTTAGGTATTCATAACGGTGAGGTTGTCTAACGGTGAGGTATTTCTAAGGGCAAGGTTGTCTAAAAATGAGGTATTCCTAACGGTGAGGTTGTCTAATGGTGAGGTATTTCTAATGGTGAGCTATTACTAAAGGTGAGGTTGTCTAATGGTGAGGTATTCCACGTACAAATTCAATCATTCCTAACTCATCTCGAAGTTAACTTAACCTATCCGAACTCAATGGATTGGTGAATATGTCAACTAATTGATGTTCAGTACCTATAAATTCAAGAGTAATATCTCCTTTTTGGTAATGATATCTCAAAAAGTGGTGTCTTACATCAATGTGTTTGGTCCTAGAGTGAGATACATGGTTCTTTGAGATGTTAATAGCACTAGTTTTATCACAATTTGTTGAAACATGTTTAAAATCATATCCATAGTCCAACAAAGTGTGTTTCAACCACAGAATTTGTGCATAGAAACTACCAGCAGCTATGAACTCTACTTCAGCAGTAGACAATGCACCTGAGTTATGTTTCATACTACACCAAGATACTAATTATTTTCCCAATAAATGACATGTTCTAGATGTTATTTTTCTATCCAACTTACATCCCGCAAAATCATCATATTAATAACTTATTAAATCAAAATATTGTCCTTCTGGATAAAACAAACCAAAATTTGTAGTATGTTTAAGATATTTGAAAATTCATTTAAAAGCAATCAAATGGGATTCTTTAGGATTAGGTTGAAATCTTGCACACATACATACAAAAAACATAATTTCTGGTCGACTAGCAGTATGGTAAAGCATACTTCCTATTATACCTCTATAGTTGGTTTGATCCACTGGTTTTCTAGTTTCAGCAGCATCCAACATACGAATAGTACTAAAAGGTATATCACTTTCATTAATACTATCTAAACCAAAAAAATTAGAAGATCTTTTATATATTTACTTTGATTTAAGATAATACCATCTTCATTTTGAAAAATTTGAAAACCAAGAATATGTTTGAGTTCTCCCATCAAACTCATTTCAAATTCATTTTGCATAATTTTTGAAAAATCAGTACATAAAGAATTTTTCGAAGATCCAAAAATTATATCATTAATATAGACTTGTACTATTAAAAAATCTTTAGATATTATTTTAATAAAAATAGTTGGATCAGCAATCCCTTTAGAAAAACCTTTTGAAATAAGAAAATTACTAAGTCTATCATACCAAGATCATGGAGCTTGTTTTAAACCATATAAAGACTTAGAATGATTAAAAACTCGATTTAGGAAATGAGAATTAGTAAATCCAGGTGGTTGTTTAACAAAAACATATTCAATTATAAAACCATTTATAAATTCACTTTTAACATCCGTTTGATATAACATGAAATTCTGATGAACAGCATAGGTAAGTATAATCCTAATAGCTTCTAATATAGCTACAGGTGCAAAGGCTTCCTTATAATCTATTCCTTTATCTTCACTTTACCCTTGTGTAACTGGCCTTGATTTTTTTCTAATGATATTTCTTGATTCATCAACTTTGTTTCAAAAAACACATTTAGTGCCTATGGTCAAAGTGTCCTTAGGTCTGTCCGTTAAATCCTAGACATTTTTTCTTTCAAATTGATTTAATTGTTCTTGAATATCCATTACCCCAAATTCATCATATATTTCATCATTGATATTTTTAGGTTCAAACTATGAAATAAAGGCTTGATGTTCAACCTGATTTCTTAGAGAAGCTCTAGTCTGTGTCCATCTATCAAGATTACCACAACAGCATCTAAAAGATGATTGTTTTGAATATTAGTTGATCTAGTAATTGTAAGACAAAAAATGTCATGTTCTTTTCTATGTTCGGGTTCACCAGAAGCAAATTCTAGAGTATGTTCAGAACTAGTTGTCTTTACAACAGGTTCATTGATTTTATCATTATGGTCCAGAATAGACAAATCTTCTTCAAGATTTCCAAGAGAAAACATAGGTTCATGAGGATCAGTTTCGTCAAATTTGATGTGAATAGATTCTTCCACACATTTGGTTCTTTTATTAAAGACTCTATAAGATTTAATAGTTATAGAGTAACCTCAAAATATTCCCTCATCACTTTTAAAATAAAACATTTCAATATTATCCTTAGTATTAAGAATAAATACTTTTCAAGTAAAAACTCTGAAGTAACTAACTTTAGCCTTCCTATTATTAAACAGATCATAAGGGGTCTTATTAAGAGCAGGTCTAATCATGACTCAATTTATAATATAACAATATTTATTCACAGCTTCATCCCAAAAATAAATAGGCAGTTCATACTCATTAAGCATAGTTCTTGAAATTTCTTGAAGGGTTTTATTCCGTCTTTCAACTACACCATTCTGTTGAGGTGTCCTAGGGGCAGAGAAATTATGATTATAGCTATTTTGTGAGAAGTATGATTCAAACTCATGATTTTTAAACTCACGTCCATGATCACTTCTCTTGATCTTAATTTTAAGTCCACTAAGGTTCTCTAAAGATATGGAATATTTCATAAAATAGGAGAAAGCCTCACTTTTGTGAGGAAGAATGTATACCCAAATGTATCTAGAAAATTCATCTACTAAGACATAGACATAGTGCTTCCCATTTAAACTAGAAACTCTAGAAGGTACAAATAAATCCATGTGAACCAACTTGAGAGGTTGAGAAGATGAAGCTTATTTCTTTGATTTAAAATAAACTTTATGTTTCTTTCCCTTTTGACAGGGATTACAAACTTTGTCAGTTGGGAATTCAAGTTTGGGTAGGTCTCTAACTAAGTTCTTCCTAGTCATTTTTCTAAGTGAATGAATGGTGAAATTTCCTAATCTTTTGTTCCACAACCAAGACTCTTTATGAAAAGAATTTAAGCATGTAATGTTTTGTTTAGCTAAAGAATTAAAATCAACTACATAAACATTTTCATTTCTCAAAGCATAAAATACTAAAATATTTTTAAAATTAAAAACATTTCAAGAACCATTTTCTAATTTAACATTGAAACCATCATCACACAACTGGTAAATACTTAACAAATTATATTTAAGTCCATCGACAAATAAAACATTATAAATTAAAACTGAATCAGTGTTACCAATCTGGCCTAAGATGATGATCTTTCCTTCTAAATTATCACCAAAGGTGACATGTCCTCCATAAACCTTGATTAAACTCTTGAAACATGAGTAATATATAGTCATATTCCTTGAAAATCCACTATTTAATTACCATATCTTCTTATGGTAACTCTTCATGCAAGTCTCTTACAAGACAGATTTAAACAGAAAAAGATTTTGGTACCTAGATTTTCTTGGGTCCAGACAGGTTAACAAGCAAAACTTCTGGTACCTAGATTTGTCTAATGGGTCTCATAAAATAAATAGATTCAAAAGATTTTGAAATATAAATGTTTTTTGATCTATAACCATGTGAATAACTAGTTGAAGCATATGAATTTCCAGAACCAGAACTAGCAGCATTCTGTACAGATTTATGAATAAATCTCTTTTTAATAATCTGTCTCTGTCCAGGTTGATATCCTATTCCAGTGGTATATTTTGGTGCCACTTTTTTTCCTAGAATTTTAGTTTGAGTATTCTTTCTATTTGTGAAATTTTCTAAATCTTTTCTAAGTTTCTCATTGGACAATTTAATTTGGGTATTTTCCTTCAACATTTAAGCATTCTTTTTCTTTTCTATATCAAGTGTAGATTTAATCGAGCTTTTCAATGCATACTGTTTATTCAAGGTCATATACTTTTCCTTCAATTCATTACAGGTTTCTTCTAGAATATTACAATATTCAAATAATTATTCAATAGACATATTTTCATATTCAGAATCAGAATCAACTACAAAATAATATGAATTTAAAGTAGGGGTATCCAATGTTACCTCAGATGTTTTTTTCATGAAACACATATTATTTTTTTGAGATTCTTTATCCTTAGTAGAATCAAAATCACTTGAACTATCTTATGAATCAGTCCAAGTTTCTTTCATATCTTTCTTGTACTTATTATCCTTTTAGTCATATTTCTTCTTGAATTTTAACTTTAGAAAATCTGATTTTACATGTCCTTTCCTTTTGCATTCATAGAATACAATTTCATCACTCTTATCATACTTTTTACAATCCTTCATACAATGGCCTTTGTTGTCATATTTTCCATTGTAGTTTCATTTTCTGAAGAATTATGTCTTCCTGTAGAATTTATTGAATCTCCTAGCTATTTGAACCATCTCTGCATCACTGTCAGATGCACTCTCTTCACTACTTTAACTATCACTTTCACTTTGAACTTTCCCTTTGTCTTAATTTTTTGAAACCAAAGTCTTGAAAGCTACATATTTATTTCTAGGTTCATATTATTCTTCCATGTTTACTTTCAATTCTTCTTTATACATCATTAACTTACCCATCATCTCCTTAACAGGTAAAGCACTAATATTACAAGATTTTCTAATTGAAAATGATGTGCATCTCCATCTTTCTGGAAGACATCTTAGTGTCCTCATGATTTTCTCTTTTGCAGGAACAACTTTTTTAAGTGATCTCATTGTATTTACAATTTCATTGAACCTGAGATACATGTAAGAAATATGTTCATCAGGATTCATTTTAAAATTATCATAATTAATAGTGTAGGTATTCAATCTCATTTCATTAACATTGGTTGTTCCCCCATGGGAAATAGCCAAAGTATCCCAGATTTCATAAGAATTTTTTCAAGAAAATATTCGATTAAATTCTTTATCTCCTAAAGCACGATACATAGCATTCATTGTTTTAAAATTATTATTGTGTGCTATTTTAGTAGGTTCTTCCCAAGTATTTCTTTCAGTTTCGGTAATCTTATACTGAGTCTCTATAGTACTCCAAATATCAAATCCCATACTTTCTAAATGAATTTTCATTTTTGTTTCCATTGGGCATAATTAACACCATTAAAGAATGGTGGCATGTTGGTAGCAGCACCTTATAATCTATTATCCATAATTAGATTTTAGAAAATATATTTAAAGAGATAAAATATAGAACTAATAGAAATTTATGATCTTTAAGATATAAATAAAATTGTAGTTTAAAATCTGAGTATTTTTAAATCCTTTATGAATAACAAACCTCTGATACCAAATATTGGCCAGAGTGGATACTCAAGAGGGGGGTGAATTGAGTACCAATTAAAAATTTCTGTTAAAAATATTTCTATTAAAAATCCCCCAAATTTAATATTAAGTTAAACTATAGGAAATTTTTAATTCTGTAAAGGTTCAGTCTGGTTCTCAAGAGATTGATTAGTCCTCAGTTAATCTAATCTGAAGATTAATTAACTTTTGAATCTAACCTAATGCTTTACAATAAATACAAGCACTTGCTAGTTTAACTATTAGAGTGACTTTGAAATAGATTTGAATTTAATATAACTTAGAAATGGAATATTTAATGTAGCTTAAAACAAAATAAATAAGCACAACAGTTTTAACCAAGAGGTTATGCCTCAAGATGAGACTTAATCCTCTCAAACAGTTTATATAAACATGATCCACACCCTGGATCTGGGTTTTACAATTGTGCTCATACTGTTCAGGTCATCTGACCTCTACCACAGTTCTTTGTGGGTAAAAAAAAACAATAGCACACAGGTTGTCCAGGTCCTACTTGACCTCTACCACTATCCACAGTGGGATACAAGAGAGTTATAGAAGTTTTTTGTGAGGATTTAGAAATCTTCCAGTTTATCACATGAGTCAGTGTGTGTATGGAATATACAAAGTACACACACTGCTCAATAAGTAAGTAAAAGAATCACTGTGAGAGAGTAGATATGAGTTTAGAATTCTCTAGTGATTTGAAGTGCAGCTCTGGACTCCTTTTGTCAAATAGAAATGCTTCTGAGTCTTTCTTTGGTTATTGTCTTGAAAACAGAGTGTCATCTGCTTCCTTGATTTTCAAGTTCAGGTTGATCAGCTTGAGAGTGTGAAGAGATCATTGTAGTTCTTCACTTCTTGACTAAGATTCATCTTGTGTTCTCTTATTGTTTGAATGGCCTCGTGTATGTCTAGTGTTCCTCAGGTATGCAGGGTATAGATGTCTCCTTTCTATTGTGTATATGTTATCCTCACTACAGCTCGATCTTCCTTATATTCCTTGAGATCTAGCCAAGGGAATGATTACTTTATGTCAAGTATCAGTTACGGATCCCTAACATCCCAACAACCATCATTAGTTAATAGTAGTTGCATTAAATTAACCAAATATGACTGTTAGTAAAATTTAAATAAAGCATAAAAGTTCAAGTAGTAGAATGCTTGTAATGGTCGACTTGTATCAGTATATGTTTGTCTCTGTAAAGGTATATCATTGTACCGGACGCTTTATATAGTGGTAGGTGTCACTCTTTATTGATAGAATTCTTTCTTACCGGTAGACTTACTCTAACGGTAGATCTAGTGTAAAGGTAGCTCTCGGTGTACCGGTGACCTTTCTATAATGGTAGACTTGCATACCGGTAGACTTATCCATACTAGTATATTTGTTCTTTACCAGTGACTAAGTGTCTGTTTATTCAATATATTCATAGAATGAGTTAAGTTAGAATACATTGAAGCATATACACATTTAATTAACTGAATGACTTAAATAGATCACAAAAGATTTATCATTTGGACACATTTGAAAGTATTTATATGTTGAGGTTTAAAGTACATAAACATTAACTAAAATAATGCAATGTTTAAATAATAATCATCATTTGGGATTATCAAAAAGTAATTAATCATAATTGTGATTTATCAAGACATAATTAATCATAATTGGGATTTATCATTACATAATTAATCAGATTTGGGATTTATCAAAACAGGTGAGTCCAATATATATCATTTAAAAGAAATGAGCCTTGATATAGAGTAATATTTCCAAAGAATTTTATACCACAAAAACAATGTTATATTGGATAATTGGCACACTATTAAAATAATGAGGGTATGATCCATGGATAGATCCCAGTTCGAGTGAACAAAATAAAATCATGGTTTTATTTAATGATTTAAATTATGCATGTTTATGTTATATATTTTATGGTGTACTCAATTATAAATTTGTTTAATTTTGTCCCTTATAATTAGGGAATATGATCTAAAATTAAGGTACTAAAGGAAAAAAATTAAATTTATCAACACCTTAATTAAAACCCACCCCTCTCTGTGCCTTCTGTTAATACAGACCCATAACTCTCATCTATTTAATTAATTATGTAAATTTTTCCTACATCAATTATTAATTTTAAATAAATTAATGGTAATATTTATAGAGAGGACGATGATGAAATTTTTGAAATGGGTTAAAAAATATGATGGTAAATATATTTATTTCCATTAGCATGATCAATTGAAGATGATTGATAAATGTGAAACTAAAATTTATCATATGCTAAAAGTAGGATTAATTTGATGAATTATAATTATTAGAAGACACATAATTAATGTTTAAAAAATTTAAAAAATAAATATTCTTTACTAATTTTTTATATTTCAATGAACTAGTAGATTTTATATTGAAAATGATGAATGGGAAAATTTTGAACAATAGACAAATATGAAATTTGTGGGAATATTATTACAAAAAAATTATTATAAATTAGTTACTATTTATAAATTTGTATATATGGCAGAATTTATTGATGAATCATACATATAAATCTATTATAATAGAAATTAAATTACTCTACCTTGTGGGGGGTAATAGGGGAATTATTTCATGATAATTATTTCATAAAATATTTGAATAAGTGTAATATATCATATTGTGAAATTAATGATTTTATAATGATTATTATTTACATTTCATATGTGAATTACTTAATTAATTATTAATTATAAAAATAATCATGATAGTTTTTATTCAATATTGATGATATATTAATTAAATTCACTAGTATTAAATGATATCCATGGGAAATAAAATCCTGTTAAAAATAATTATTCTATAATATAACTACCGTAGTGGTATTTTTTGTAGTGATAGTGGAACGTTAGTGGAATAAGATCCTATGGATTACCTAACTATTTTCAATAGATAATGGTTAATATAATACATGGTTCATTAGATAGTTTTGTGTCCTTAGATGTCGTCATTTTATATTTGTTGGATATGTGATGAGATTGTGGTATTATTTTTTGACTAGGATATGAGGAAAGTTATATTGTAGCATTATTTTGCTCCTTGGGATCTAATTGAGGTTGACCTTGTTTGGATTCTGGCATATCTAACATGTTAAATTATATTCCCTTGTACTTTTTTATTTATGGAATCTAAGGTGGTATAGTTGATAATGGGGCCTGAATCCAATTTTTTAATATTTTAAATTTATGTGGAGGTTATGATTTGTGATTTGGAATCAATGTACAGGATAGTTGTGTTGTATTGTTGTTAAATAAATGGTTTTACTAAGAGGATGTATTTTGTAATGTCTATTATGAATGCTATAAAGAAGATAGTCCATGTGGGTGGATACCCCGAAATACATTGATTGTCCCTAAGGGTGTAAAAATAAAAATTGACTACAATTTGGTGGTGAGATTTCTTGAGGGTGGAAACCAAAAGAATAATGAGAATAATTATGGGTGCACAACATCCAAACTAATGGAATTTTGAGATAATGGATTTCATTGTATTGATATGACTTATAATTGGGAGAATCATTAAGGTTTGATACTTAGATAAAAAATTATTCCCTACAAGTGGACAGTATCCCAACAAATAGATGTGTATATCATATTATAGGGTTCATAACTTTATTTTAATAGAGTTCTTCTAAGTGAGTTCTATATGTATATATAACTACATATTCATTTTGATAAGATATGAGAAATTTCCTTGATATCATAAGGATACATAGGATGTGGTTGTTTTTATATATTATAATATAGTTCCCAATGGTTTTATATCTTCTTGAAGGTCGTTTAGTATTAGTGAGGTCCCCATGTATGAAAACCTTCTTGGTTCAAAGATAAGAATGGGTGGTATTTATTGTGCATTTATGGTCACATAATGGTATGTGACGGGTCTGGTGTTTTGGTTTAGAATAAGAGAAAATTATATTCCATAAATGGGAATAGGTTGGATGGTTATCTTTTGGGTGATGTTTAGTTGTTTTGTTTAGATATTTTTTACACTGATGTAATAGAAAGCCTTATTTATATAGAAACATGAGAATTTTATAGAATAATAAATTGATTATTCCTACACAATTACACTTGATTTTTATAAGATATTTATTAGATTATATGGATAGTTTTAGGGGTGGTGTTGGGTATATATATCTCTATAAACAGTTCAATTATTGGTGAATGTTGTTTAATTTTACCCTTTCTATAGTATAAGAGAAATGATATACATGATTTTTACTATAATTTATTGAATGTATTAATTTGAAAATACATATACATTAATATTTTTTATGTACTGATATTGTGAAATTAATATCATTATTTATTTTTCCTTGATTTCTCTTTTATAGAGGGTGATTTCATCTATATTGAGTTCTGATAAACCCTTGGAACTAGTATCCAACATGTGGCATATTTAATGGGGGATTTAGAGGATCACAGAATAACTCATTTCAATATCCTATGGAATCCTAGTGAGTTCATATTCTTATATAAGACACCTATGATCAAGAAGGGTCATATGATTACAAATAGTTCATGTTATACACCGATGTGTGTCAAATCACATATTTAATCATTATCTATGTTTAGGGAATATCAATTTACATTGTGGTTTGATAATTCCTGTGATAAGAAAAATAAGGGGATTGTATTTTATGTTAAATAAAAAGAGGTAAAGATAAAGGAATATCATCTATTTCGAGTTGATGTTAGAATATAATCAGTTTATTTTAAAGCAAATGTGGTTCTATTTATATAGTTTATAAATAGAGTTTTCAAGTCTCTTAAATCGTCAATTTCCTCACTCTTAAGACTGTGTTAATGATCCTCTTTAGCTATGAAATTTAATATATAATTTTTCATATAAATATATAAGGATATTTAATTAGTTTATTACTTTTAGTCACTTATGTGTGATAGGAACATGTTTTAAAAATATTAATATTTCCTTAAAAAAAATATGTTTATATTTTTAAAACATTAAATTTTATGATTAATTCATTTATTATAAATTTCTTATTAACTTATCCCTCATCATGAGATAAATTTCATTATTTCAGTTTTTTTAGTTCATTTTTGAGGAGACAAATATTTTGGGAAATATCATTGTTTCATTTGGGTTGTGTATGTAATTTGAAACCAACTGATCACATTTAAAACTATATAGATTTTTTTTTACGATTTTAAATTATAATTAGACTTATTAACAACTAATTCATGTTTTTCATAAATATTTTGTGTGTGATGGTAGTTTTTTAAGACATTAGAGATAATTGGGAAGAAGTGAAAAATAGTCGAAGAATATCACACCATAAAAATATTACATTGTGTTCTGATTTCTTTATGTAAAATTTAAAATTAAAATTAAAAAAGAATCAAGATTTAAAATTTTTAATTTACATATAATTTCTCAAATATAAGTGAACTATTATAATAAATAAAATTATTAATGCATTGTTATGTTAGTAATTCCATTATGTAATGAGAATTTCTATAGAGAAATTTTTTGTAGAAATATAGAGAATAATAAATCACAACATGAGAGATAGGACTACACAACAACCATACGGTAAGAATCCTTATCACTATACCAATTTTTATATGATATTTCCCAACATCAACTTCTACGTAAAAAATTCAATGAGTGGATATATAGATTAAACCATAATTGAAAAGAGAGATTTTTTCATTGAATATTTGAAAATTGATCTTTAAGTTGATTTAATACAAGATATGGGGTGTAAACCACTATAAAATTCTATAATATAAAAAGATATATATAGGATAATGAATATCATGTGAGAAATAATGTGAGAAAATATAAATAATTTAATATTGATACATATGTGATGTTGTTATTATAAGTGTTATACTCATATTTTAACACTTGTATATGTTTTTAATATTTCTAAATTGTTTAAAGAGAATATAAACCTTTTTAGGATTTCTCCATTCCATAAAGTGCTATGATGTAGAGAATCTAGATGCAGATGTTTTAAATCAATCATTTTATTATAGTGTAATTTCATTGATTCTTTGTTTTGATTTTCAGGATTCTATCTTCTAATTTCATGTCATTAACATTACTTTAGAATAACTATTCTCTTATGATTGATTCTCAACCCATTGTGAGGGTGTGATCACATAAGGAATGAATAATTAATACTAAAATTAACATTATTTATTTTAAATGATTTATTTTTCTTCTGGATGGGTAGTTTTTATTGATTATTTTGTTATGTTTAATATTTACCATAATCTATATTTTTGTATTTTTAAAAAGTATTTAGAAGGAGAATAAAATAAATGTAGTGGTTGATGATTTTAAGGGTTATAAAAACATAGATAATTCAGATTTCATACATATTTGGCCATAATGGACTATGATTAAAAAAATTCTTTTAATCACAGTGAATTAAAACAATTTAGATGATATTAATTGAATTTTACATAATATAAATTGGATACCAGGGAATCTCCCAACTTATTGGTTCGGTTTTCTCAAAAGTGTATGAAATAATTATTTTTAACCAAAATCAGCCATTAAAAGTAAATAATTAGATATACTTTTTAATTAAATAAGTAATCATTATATCCTATTTTTTTATGATTTTATTTTTAATTATTATTATTTAGATTATTCAATTTAGAATTACAATAATATGGGATTTATGAATTTGTAGTTTTCTCAAAGGCTCAAACTTAAGCTTCTAAATAAAATAATTTTTATGTAGTTTAGAAATTTTGAATTTATTTATCAATTATAAGCATTGACATTTGTCCTAAGTAAGTGATGATACCCAAATGGGTGTATTGTTTTTTTAAAACAATCATGATCATGAGATGTGTCATAAAACTGTTCAATTAACATAATATTAGTTGATTAATCCAAGTATTATATTTTCTATTTTTTAGTTAATTTCACTTCTATGAAGATGTGTGTTAATGTTTAGGTTTTTTGTACAGTTATAGGTGTATTATTAAAACCTCCCTCTCTCGACCAAGTAGCATTGAAAAATATATGTCCATGAATTTCAACCACAATATTGAAAGATTCATTTTAAGGTATTGGTAATCTATAATGGTAGATAGATTTATACATGGTCCAAATTAAAATAAACAAGGATATTTATTCGATGGTTTACCATTTACACAACATCAAATGGATATGTTAGAATATCTAAAATCATTGTTTGATAAAGATACTCCCATTATTATGATCCTTTTGATTAATTGTATCAATTTTGAGAAGATATTGAGTTTACTGTTGATGATATAAACCCATGGATAATTTTATGGACTTTAAATTGATGATCCTCATGGTCATCACTCTATTGTTTTTTTATATTTATGATACTTTAAAAAAAATGAGGTTTTCATTGATGTGATAATATAAAAAACATTATATTAAAACATAAATAAATAATAAAAATACACCTTCAAAGGGTTTGTATCATGTTCATTATTTATGGCCATTACCATATAAGGAAATTCCTAGAAATATATTTACTGTGAAAATGTTCCAAACTGAAAAAATAAATTCTTTGTTTTAACAGTATGATAAAAATACAACATTAGTTCAAGGGAATTCTTCAATTATTTCCCAAATGATACCAGGCCATGTAGTAACTATTTAGATGAATCATTAAATTTTTTGGTAGTCTGTTTAACCGAGTTCATGAGACATGATTGATATAGCATCATGAGTTTAATTGATGAGAAATACACTAACCATTGAAAAGAACATAATGAATGATTTTCAAAGAAATTTATATGAGTGTAAAGGTAATAGATTCCCACCATTAAAAGTTATAAATTAATTTGGAAAATACATTTTGATGGAAGGACAAGTAAAAACAATTTCTAAACAATTGTAAGAGATACAAGCCATCTAAAGTAATAGAGAAACATGAAAGGCACAAAAAACAATATATGGGGAAAATAAGGAGGTCCAAACCATTTTTAGAAATTAATATTAAATAATGAGAAGAAAAAATGGTGAAAGTTATATTTATGGGATGTTACAACAAAAAAAGATATTTTTAGAAAAAAATTGGATAAAATCTTTTTCCAACAAAACAATACCAATATTAAATTCCAAAATGATGTGAAAAAACCCGAGACATGCCAAATATAATCTAGTTTATACCCAAGGAAGATAATTTCACTATCCTATAGTTAAATAATATTAATACCCAAATAAAAAATTGAAACAAAATTATTTGTAATACCATGTACTATTTTAGTAACTATTTAATGAATATCAACCCTCTTTTGAAGCACTGATGTGATAATACATTCATATAAATGTCCAATTTATTAGTCTAGTAGAGAAAAAATAATATAATCATGTGACCTTAAAAAATAAATAATATTCTCTTTTTAATATTAATAATCAATTCAAGAATCCATCCTAAAATATTTTTAAGACAATACACATTAATTCTTCGGTTAACACTAAATTTTTAAGGGTTAATGATAAGGTTATGATGGTAAGGGGTGGTATGGAGCTAAAGGATAAAAAACACATAATTTGAATGAATTTAGAGGATTAGAATTAATTAAATGATGGAATAAAGGAAAAAATATTAATATAAAGAGGTAAATAGGGATTAAAAAGTGGAAACCACAAGTATTAAATTTGTCACTTCGAATTTAATGTAAGTGAATACATAACATCCACCACTTCCCTTTATAGAGAGGATGCACAAAGAAAAGTAAAAATATTAATATAAAAATTTCATGGATATATAGAAACAACCAAATATAAATAACTTGTTCATCGATTAAATTTTATAACTTCAAATATATTCAAAATTCCCAAAAACTTGTTCTAGAAAATAAATTATAGGAACTAGGAGTGATTTTATTATGTGTTTAGTGATAAATTTAATTTTCAAGAATGTTCTAACCAATAATTAGAAATTTCTCTAGATTACATATTTTATTTACTATTACAAAATTCAATTTTAAAAAAATTATTAATGGATTTGGGGGTAAAGTATCAATCTCACCACGTTAAATGTTTTTAAGAATCTTGGAAATTTAAATTCCATTATAATTCACATCCAAATAGAAATATAAATAGTTATATAACTATTTGGCATTATTGTAGAAGTTCTGGTGGTGGGGGTGAAATTTATTTTTCCTTCCAAATTTTTTATTATACTAATAGATAAATAAGTAAAGGTACCAATAAACTATGGTCATCCTTTCCTTTCTATGAGTAAGGATATTATTGATTTTTATTAATGAGGGATAATTTTTCAGGATGGGGAGATTAAATTTCAATTTTTATTGTTGAAAATAGTGAATCATAGTGTGCAATTACCATGGATAAAAAAATATGATAATCTTATCATAATGTGAAATGTAACATGATAGAGAGTGTTAGTTGGCTATAGGAAGAAAAATAATTCAATGAAGAAGGATCATATTTTTATCCCTTTTCTCTACTAAATACCATATAATTTACCTAGAAAAAATTATATATATTTTTATATATTCTCTTATTGTAACAAAATTCTATTGTCTCATTAATACCATGTAAAAATCACGTTCTCCAAACCATAGGTTTCATTTACCTTCTAAATAATTTAATTTGTTATTTTTAGTTCTCCCTAAATATTTTAGTGTTTCATGATACACATTATTCATGGTATGGAATAGGAATTTATTTTAGTGTCCATGGATTATTTCTATGAGTATTTTATCTAATAATATGTATCCCTAAAGAATATTGATTTTTTTTGAAAAAAATTTAAAATAAATTTATTTTAATATAGTGTAAGTAGTTTAATTTCACATTGAAAGATGGTATTGTACTCAGATAGAAAATTTTGAAGGACTTAATAGAGTTTAATCCAATTAATATTTATCTATTACAAGAATTTTCATATCCCATGATTTATTTGTAATATAAATGATTTTAGGACATGTTTCATTCTACTAAAAATCAATTTTTTCTGAAATTTATTTACCACTAACATATATTTTAAAAATTAATGAGGTAATTTATTTCCAAAAAATATTGAAAATAATCATTCAAGGAGTTAAAAAATATTAATCACATCCCTAATCATGGTACCACTAAGTTACTAGAAATAATTTGAGATAATGTGTGATATAAGTGACTATATAGTTAGGTTAATTCTTAGAAAATGGGATTTTTATAATAATATATCTAATAAACTTTCAAAAAAGAACTCATATATATATATATATATTAAAACTACACCCTATTGGATAATGAAATAAATGTTTTGGACCTACATTTTGAATTTTTTAGATCTTATATCATTCTCTCTAATATAGTTGTTTAAATTGATCATGTGTCATGGAAATACTTACTAATCCTAAGGATGTAATGTTACATTGAATCGGATTCATTTTGATATAATAAATGTATGAAACTATGATAATGAATTATAGAAAATCCCAAAGGATCAATGAATATCAGCATAGACCAAGTATCTTATATTTACATTCTAAAGTATATTAGACATGAAGAATTGTATATCAAAAATGTATTTCTAGTGAAATGGTTATTTTCATTAGATCATGAATCATGGACATGGTTTTATAACATTACAAACTACATGGATAATGACACAATATACTTACAATCCATATATCAATAGAGTAAAAGGATCTTATTTAAGGTTTAAAATAACATTTGGGATGATTGTCTACTTTTCAGAAATGTATTGACGGGTTGATTTTACATTATGTGTCTGATTCAAATGTGAAGATAATAATGGAGTACTAATACACCACAATAATAGGTGGACACCATGGTATAGAATGAATAGTCATTATGATCCTCCAAATGGTATTATTTTTTCTAAAATTTCATGAAGATGAAGAAGGTTTTTCAGTCCTATAATCACTGATGATGAATGAAAAATATTAAGAAATGGATAAAATATTACCAAATTCTTTTAAAAAATTCTCTATTGAATTTATCCCTTGTGACCAGTTAAAGTAATTATTCTCTCAATTCAACACATCCACTCATATATGCATAGAAATGGTAAGGAATAACATCACATAATAAATTTTAAATGTTTCTTCTGAGGTGTGAAATCATACACCTTTTCATGAATACCCATTGGTTGAGTTAGAGATTTCATTGTCACTGTAATGTTTAGTGATTAAAAGTTCCTAACAATTGGTGCATAATGCTTAAGTGGGTATCATCCACCTCTATACATGTTCATGAACTATCCAATAACAATAGTTAAATTCATGATATTTTTTAGATAGAAATAACTTGTTCTTAAAAGACTATTCCATTTCACAATAATTAATTAGAACATAAACAAATATCAAGATTTTTTAACATCAAGAAAAAGATTTTCTAATGAATAGACTTAGACTGGATGGATTATTTTCATGTTGTAGTATATATTTATTACTTTCATAAAACTCATCAAGATGATATACCCATTAAAAATATCATTCACAAATGAATTTCATCTCTTCCTTCATAGAAATAATTTCTAAAACCGAAAATAATATAATTATCTTGCTCAACCTCCTTAAAAATTATAGATGTTTGTAAGCTCATGTTCATATCAAATTTTCACACTAAGATATAGAAAAATATGTACCTTATAAAAATTTAAAAAACTAATTTATCCTATTTATTTAAAACTATAAAACTGTTATGTAATATGTGAAAATAGTCCCATGATATTCATCACTTGGAATTATCCTATATTTTTTATTCCTCATTCAATTAAATAACCCACTAATAAATTCCTCCTTAAAACCCTTTGATGAATGATTCATAATGATCCACTCAATAGTTGGACATTAAGGCCAAATATTTTCATCCTATAAAATCATAACACATAAATTTATTCCACATCTACGTGAAAAACAATTCACTATAAAAATTCCTATGGAATAGGTATCTCTATGATATATCATAGATAACTTTTAATTTATGACATGTCACAAACTGGTTACTAACTGTAGACAATGGAATACCCCTCACCATTTCAATATTTATCTTTAAATTCTCATGAAATTCACCAAAAATGATGCCTCATCTTGTCCCAGCTCACTTTCTCTCATGGTTTATTTACATACTTAATATGGTGACCAAAATGGGATGTCTGTATGACTCTCCCCATTTTGAAAATACAATGACATGTTATTCCTCATTGAGAATAAAATCACAAAAAACTCTCATCATCATGGAATAACAAAGGCATTATTTATCACAAGTTAACCTCTCATATAAAATGATCAATATAAATGAAAGCTTCACATCCTCTTACACATTTCCATTGTAGTCTTAGAATTCGAAATTTATGACTCCTCTACAGTAACCAAAACGCCCATGAAAAATTCAAAACGACATGGTTTTCATTATTTTACAGTTAACAATGTAGAAAAAATTGTGTGTCCATCTTGATATACCCATTTTTTATAATGTACAACTCATCTTATCATAGTATATGTTACTCATATGGTCTTCATTCAATTACATTTTTTATCATAATTCCATTATGATGATTAAATAATGATGATCATTTAAATCCCATGATATGAATCAAGTTTCAACTAATGTTGCTAATTTAATAAGACATTATGAAATATTATTTTTTAATCTGTGGAGTCTCATGGTCTCTATACAGGTGATTTAATATGCACTGAATATCACATGAAATAAAATTCAAATATGATCAACTACAATTGCATAAATAGATCACTAGATCTTTTCACTACTTCCATAGTCATACATGTAGAATCAAAATTTGTATTCTAAGATCCAAATATCTGATAAACTATATTCCATAAAAATTTTAATAAATGAATATAGAATTTTACATTTCTCCAAAAAAAATATTTATTAGAGGTGCATCTTAGATAAGACCAAAAAACTCGAAAAAACATATCGAACATATTATAAAATATTTCATTCATTGATGAAAACAAATAAAACCTATCAAAGAATAATAAGGGAAATTTAATGTCACCCTTTAGTATTTTTTTAAACTAGTGAAACCCTTTTTAGACCAATCTAGAAATTAAAATTCACTATAAACAGAGTCCAAATTATATCCTTTTTCATGTGACACATTTCTTGACATCATGCCCTAGGTTAGATTAGTTTTTTATAGAAAAATGAATCTATTTTTTAACCAAAATTTCGGCCAAGTGATAAGATATTCCACCTCAATCATTTCAATTTCATCATCAAATTTATTTCTCCCCTTATCAAAATAATCACAGATATTAATTTAAAATAAAAGTATAGAAAATAATCCTCTTCTCTATTCCCATTGTCAAAGAATAATGTGGTCCTCCATATAAAGATTAATGAACTACATCTTCTAATTTGAAAACATAATCCATCTCTCATTGGGGGTCCTCCTAAGATATTTTCAATGTTATTGGAAGGGGTTGACAACCATATTTAGACTCAATGTTTCAAAGCTATCTTTTGGGATACCCTTTATAAAAATATCAACCATTAGAATTTGGGATTGAATAAATTCTAGACTTATCTTTCTTATTCCCACCTTCTTTTAGTAAAAATTAAAATGAATATAAATATTCACATAATATGAGTATTGAAATTAGTTTTTTAAAAGGTGTATACGACACATTGATTATTGAATTATATTTGAAGTGGTTTTTCCGCCCTCACCCTTAAATCATCAAGCATCTCTAACATCTAAATATTTTCAGTGAAAAAACTATTAAAAACAACATATTTTTCCTTTTTAGTACTTAGTGTGATTGAGTTATTTTCCTTACAGTTCTAACTCAATGGTTTGTCTCCATAAAATAAAATTCATCTAGAATTTGACCTTATATCATCACATTCACCAACCTAGTTTGAATTTATAAATCCAAATTAATGTAAATATTTTACTTACTCTCATAACATTCAATAGGTTACTATCCAATTGATATATCTAAATACACCTTTAGTATCCAATAGGTGTGACTCCTTTAGTTCCTTCTAATTCCTATCATAATAAATCATACAATATACAATATATTAAATAGAAATAGTGAGGTAAATATGGTTTTAAATAATTTTTTTAATTATGATTCATTTACAATCTCCCCTTAATCATGTTTAGAAAATATTATCCCCACTTGAATGGGTTTAGATGCGGTATTTTATTCTTCTATATCATGATTCCTTAATAATTCTCTAAAATGATTATCTTGTGATAATTAAAGAAAAATGTATGTTTGAAACACTTTTAGACCCATGTATGCATTTTAAATCACCCATAATATCTTTTTAAAATTATTGCTTTGTTTTATTAGTGAATTTTTGAAATGCACTCTTATTATCACCTAAAAAAATTATATCATCGAAAAATATAATTATAATGATTATAAGATTATCTAATTATTTTATATTCAAATTGTTATCCATATTGACTTTAATGATTGTTTTCTCCATTGAGTAGTTATATGTCCTTGAATACCATGAAAATGGGGCTTGGTTTATGTCGTGCAGGGAATTATTCATTTTTTAAACATAAGTAACATCATCATTCAGGAAAAAAGAAAAATTTACTAAATATATACAACTCCTTTCTAAACACAGTTAAAAAATAATATTTAACATCCGTCTGATTGATTTTATACAACTTATAAGCTACCAAAGTAAGAAACATCCAATTAAACTCTGACGTTAAATCATGAAAAACATTTTTTAAATACACCCCTTCAACATGGAGTAATTATTCAAAACCTTTCTATATTTGTTTCAAAATATTATTCCTTAATCACTGAACATGTTTATAAAATCACATTTTTTTTCTAATGCAAATTTACTTTTTAGGTCTTCAAACCATTCCCCGTATATGAATTTTTTTCCTATTTTATTTTTATCATCAACCATATCCTATATAAAATAATCATGTTTAAAGGACTATATCAAATACTTGTATTATATTTGATAGATGGATGAGGTATAGTTTTCAAACCATAATTTTATTTTAGTTGGTTCTACTGTGAGTTCCCAGTAACTGGTCTTCCTTTGAGTTCAAACAAGAGTTTGTTATCTCTTATTATATTTTATTCTTCTAAATTTATCTTCATTATCTGATTATTCAATTTTATACTTTTATTATCCTTTTTCTCATCATCGATCTAATCTGATTCATCTTTTTCCATACTTACTTCATTACCAACCCATTTATCATTAACTGGTGTATATATATATACTTTATGGATTTATTAATTTCTTCAAATGTTGATTTTTTTGTAAAATCATTTATTATTTGGTTTTAAAATAAAAATTCAACTTAATAGTAAAACAACTTGTCAAATATTTTATTCTATAGTTTTTGCCCCTTACCATTAGTTATGTACCCATGAAATTTGACCTCCTTGAATCTTTCATTAATATTCCCATGATTTGATTCATTGATTTTGATTACTAAATGAATACAAAAGACTCTAAACTCAGTCACATTATGATTTTTTATACCATGTTTAATACAAATTATATTTTATTTTGGCCACAAAATTCATCTATTTTTAATGTCTATAACATTGTAAAAAATTCTCTACAAATGAAAATTAACCTTCAAATTTAAATAAGCATTATTCTATCTATTTAAAAAATAATTCTATTCATTCTAATAAACAAATTATGATCATATGTTTAAGGGGTTCTATATTTATGTTTATTCATGTACTTTCTATGATAAAGTTCAAATACATTTATATTGTACTATTTTCCATTATGAACTCTCAATGTTTTGATATGAATTCCAAAATTTCTTTTAATTTCAATTTTATAAATCTATAATATATCCAAAATTTTTGAATTATACAACATAAATAGAATTTTTTAATTCTTTTATAATTATCAATGAAATTGATAAAATACAAGTTATATATTGAGGATATTTATATCATGTTTCATGAAAAATCTGATTGAACTATTTCAAGAGGAGTTTCTGTTATGTCTCCTATATATTATCCTTTAATTAAGATAATTTTATTTTTTCACAACATATATAAACCAGATTTCTCTCTCATATTTTTGGGGAAGGACCCCTCACAATATTTTCATTTGAAAATTTACTTGGATTATTTTTTCCAATTCGGTAGTCTTTAATTCCAATGATTATATTCATTCTTTCGACAATGTTAGTAAGAATTTCTAGGATCACTAATCTAAAATAAATTCTTATGGGTAATTTCTTACTTAGTTATTATTTTGAAATTTCTAGTGATTTTGATGAATTAATTTTTTTTCTTGAAGGTAACCTCCCAACATTCATCCAAAAGTTTAATTACCCTAAATATATTATGTATAACCCATCAATAAAAACAATAATCTAACATTAACATTCTATACATAATTTTAGGTGTTTTGATTCCAAGTAATTTCACATATATATCATTTAATATAGTTACTAAACAACTATCTTTCACTTATATATCCTTAAAAATATTTTTATCCCAGATTATGTGTGATGAGAATCAACTATCATGGATCCACTTTTTTAATCCCATAATAGTTTTGGTAGCTTCATCCTAAAGCAATAAAATTTTTATCTTTTTAATATTTTATAACATGTTTTTTTAAATATATTATATTTTACATATAATAATGGTATATTAAACTTACACATGGTGAGTTTAATAGTCCAATATTCTAAGTGATCTCTTCAATCCCATTAACATAGTATTGGATAGGTACACATGCAGTCCTCACATATCATGTTTCCTTTAGTCTGGATCAATTGGTCATAATTTGAGAGTTTATCCTCCATATGTTTTACAATACTAAATTCTCTGGGAAATAAATTTTATACCATTAGGAATAATATCTACCCCAATAGAGACCACGAAACTAGCATAATCCTCTAAAACTAGTTTTTCTATGAAATCGTTGATCTTATTCTAAGAAATCTATTTGTTGTTTGAGAACAGAATCTTCCTTCCTTTGATTAATTTTTTATAAGAATGTATTCTTATGAATATTCCCAAATCTGTATGATATAGGAGTCCTATTCTTAAGGTTTTAATCTGTAAAATTTTTTCTTATTTTTATTTTATAATATATATTATTCACTGAGACAGATTTAGTATTTTCACAAACATTAGGAGAATGTTTTACTTGATTTGTTGCACAAGAATTCACAGTACTCTAGGATGACTCATCTATCACTTATATTACATTATCAAATACACTCTTCTTAATAGAAAGGGTCTTTATCCTTATGAAACCTTCATTATATCTATTTAAGTAGTAATTATCATTCATATATCTTCATATAAAATTTTTTATGTTTCATTCTTGATCATCTTATATTACATTGATAATTTTAATTTCCATGATATGAACATTAAACTTATTATGAAACTCATATTCACTATTTTCTAGTTCACTTAATTCCTTCTTGATATATTTAATTTTATTTTTATATTATGTGTTTCTCTCGAGTCACACTACATGTTCACTTCCCGAAATATGATTTAAATAGGTTTTTTCTCCCTCGTCTTCTTTACATTTATAACTATCATCATATTTTTCATCAAGTTAAATTAAATGGATATTTTTCCAAGAATAGTCTTTCTCTAAATCACAAAATAAATAATAATTTTTTTCTTCTACATTACTAAACATGATTGTGTTATTTCTTTCTTTAAATTTTCTTCTACCTTGATCTTATTTATTATATTCTCTAGGTAATGAATTTTGTGGTCTTCTCTATGGATGATATTCATCTTAATAATCACACTCCAAACTCTTGTTTCATATTTGGTAGTCATCTATAATGTGACCTACTCCAAGAAACTAAATGAAATTAAGTTGGAGTTTCCCCTTATATTTTCCCCTTACTATTTTAATATTTTTAGATATGAAATCCATAACCAATTTGATACTCTCACCACCCTAATTATTCTCTTCAATGTAAATTAAAAATTTACATCATATTTTTTAAAATTATACTTACTCCTACTTCATTTTACATATCCTAATTTTACATAATCTTGAAATCTGTTTTATTTCTCATTAAATAGATCAAAAGAGTTTTCTGAAACTCATCTAAGTAAAGTAATTTGTTATCTTATTTATAAAAACAATTTTCATATAATCTATGAGGGATGTTTCTTATTAATTTTTAAAAAACTATAAATTCGTCCAGTTTTTCTCCAAAAACTATAATGTAATAAACAACCTAATTCATAATGGTTATTTTTTCATCAATAATATCATATTTATCTGTTCTAGTATCTTCAAATTTACTCCCAATGTTTACTGTTTGGCGTTCTAAATTTTTAAATTTCCAACATACTCTTTTCTTGCATATCCAATATCTATTTACCTATCAAAAATCCATCATTGCTGTGATCAATTTATTTGAAAAATAAAAAAGTATAATTTTTATATTTTCCTATCAATTTATTAATTCATTTTGTCAAAATATTCCATTTCCACATCTCTATCAATAAGTGGGGAATCCAAAAGGATAATGTAACTCACTTTTATTCCTTATGATAGTTGATGTTGAAGCATACAATTATTTCACTCATGAAACTTATATCCATATAGGTGGGTAACAAGTTTCATATTCACTAAGATATTATTCTCTATGACAGTATTTTGGAAGATAAAAACCACATGAAAATCTTATTTTCATTGATACCACTTGTAGATCTCAGATCCAATGGGGGAACCATTAAGAGGGAGGATAAATTAGTGCTAATATAGTTTTTTTTACAATTCACTATTAAATTTAACACAAGTGATTGATTAAATTCTTGAATATAAAAATGAAACTTTTCTTCTCACTCATATGTAGTAATACTAAAAATTAATATCACATAAGAAATAATAAAATGATCAATGCTAAGGAATACTCATAGTCATGATCAACCTTCGACTAAGTCACAAAATTATATTATTATTAAAATTTACAGTGATTTAGACTTCCTGGTAGGTATAACACCAATTTTCAATATGTATAATCCTATTCTATACGTAGGCAGGTCTCATCCACTTCCCACTTTCGAATGCTAGATGTTTTTTCATCGGCACCACAGATTATTCAAATGTTTGTCCTTTACCCTAGAATGATTAGATAATTCAAAAATCCTTGGATTCCTAATCATAAAGATGTATGAATTTTTCAAAAGGGACTATGGAAACCTTGGTGGAACCAATATAGATTTTCTAATATCTTTATCTCCTCACATTAATATGGATTAGATACTAATGAAAGATAACATTAAGAAAAGAACACAATCTCATTCTATGTCAATATAAATCACTAGAATATATAAAAATAAAATTAGATTTCCTATAAATCTTCATAAATTCTAGATGAGTGTATCTTAATTGATATTATCACCTTATCACACATTGATAAAGTATCATATAAACCTATATAGAAGTTCTAGAAAAACAGTGTCTCCATTATATATACCTATTAAGGTATCATGAACCATATGAAAATTATTCCATGATTTTTAGTAATTTAAATTATTATGTATTTTCATTCTTCAGACATTAAAATAAAATCCTGAAAAATACTTATTTAAAAACTCCAAAAATATCAATCATATATACTCACTAAACATTAAAATATATTATCCTCTTATTTTTTTATACAATAATCATAATATGTAAATTTATTTGATATCTACATGAAAAATGTATTATCAAGACATGTCATCTAAAGACGAGCTCTATATGATAGATAATAAAATTCTTCTAAAATAAAATATATACCAAAATAGTCACCACGAATGGACCACAGTATGGCCCTTTCTCTTTCAACTTCAAACCATCAATTCTCATGAGAGTCATTGTGGCTATATCCATAATATATCCTACCTTGCTATTTTTCAAATGTGATTTACTGACTCACCATGGTCACCAAAATGGTATTTGTCAAACAATCCCAATTATGAAAATATGATGACTTTTTATTTTAAATTGGGAATTTACACACCTAAAATTCTCATTTCCATAGAAATAACTAGTAGTAGGTATTGTGTCATACTGTAGCAGGTATTGTTGTGGGACTATAGCAGGTACTATTTGGCACTGTAGCAGCCAGGAATATGCCCCTGTTTGGGCCTTCAGGCCACTGATTTGATCTCCAAGTCCTTTAAGGCCTTTGGGCCACCCAGACCTTCGGGTCAGTAAGGCTTTCGGGCCACCCCAAGGCCTTCGCGCCACCTTAAGTGCAGATGAAAACTAAGGGACCTATGAGGAACAAGCTATACAAGGAGGATGAGCAAGGATCTTTCACCATAGAAGAATCTAAACAGATTGCAAAAATGAGAGGGTATGTAACCTACCATTGGGAAAATCTTGTGCATGTGTGGGAATGCCTAGACAAATAGCCATGCGAAGGTGGAGAGCTGATTTCACAATGAAGACGCTAGGGACGAGAAATTCCAAGTAGTTAGTCTTGGTTGTATGTAATATTTGAAGCCTACGGGAAAATGAATTCCTATAAGGCCTATGGTCCATGTAATAATTATGATTACGGGCCTTATAAGGGTTTCACCTCACCTCTTGAATGGTGGATTATCAAAATCAATAAAAAATGAAGGCCTTCGGTCCATTGGAGGATAGAAATAACCAGGATTTGGTTTCTCAAAGGTGGATCCACATTATCCAATCCATTTCTTTTGAAGTCTCAAAACAACTGATTCATCATTCCTCTATAAAAATAAAAACACCCATAAAAATATTCATCAGATGGTAATCTTCATTTTATAGTAACAACAATTTACACAATAGAATTCAAAACTTCATCTTATGATTTTAAAATAAATAGAACTAATCTTATCCCTAACATCATCCCTGACTAACATTCATTTATTATAAATATTTTTTACAATCACATTATGATGTTTAAATAGTAAATATCGGTGTAATAGAATCATTTGAATCAAATTTTACCAAGTTATTTTTGACTTTTTAATATGTTAAATCATAATTTTGGCCCATAAAGTCTTACATACTCTCTACAAGTTAAGTTGTATCAGAAATATCTCATTTAGAATCAATGTCTTATGAGATCAGCTGTAAATTTATATGTGGATCATGTATTTCATATATGCTTCCAAATCCATATGTAGAGAATAAAAAGTGACACACCATTCTCAAAAAAATATAAAAAAATTAAAAGATTTAAATATTTTATGATTTTTATATAGATTTATAAATATCTCTAACAAAACAAAGATCATTTCGAGACTCATCTCTAACAACAACTAAAAAACACAATAAAACTTCTCAAACATATCATATAACATTCCATTACTGCTTTAAAATAAATACCACCTATCCAAATATTCTAATAGAACATTAGGTAACATGAGTAATATATCAACCAAATATTTAAAATATATATATATTTTAACAAAATATAACTCCAAAAATATTGATCAATATTCATGGAATACACATTCACAATAATTTCATTTGGGGATTTTTAGAGAAGTATGAATTATTATATAAAACAATCACTTTATACTGCTATAAAATGTCATTATAGGTATATATTCTAATCCATTACATAAGGATGATTATAGTGTATATTTTCAAGGAAAGACAAAAATATTAGTCAAATGAATTTAATGATACATTTTTTGAACTATCGAATATCCTGTAAGATATGGTTGAGTATATCTATTTATTATTTAGTCTTTGGAAAACCATGATACCTACAGTTAGATCATAAAAATAAATACTTATAGTTGGTCAAAGTGGTGAATTAGAGATATGATAAATTTATAAGGAAAATAATTTTGGATCTATATGAGTTTGAAGAGATAATGAGAGAATCATATACAAATTACACTACCTATAAAGAGAAAAAAAATTATGTGGCATGACTGGTATATTTTTTAGAAGGACACACACTTGAATATAAAGGTATTGTATATTAACTAATTTTTAAAATTATAAATATGAATGATTAAATCCTTATTATTTGTATCCTTCAAGTTTGGTTAAAATATTTCCCCATAGATTAGTCAGGATTTAAAATAATGATCAACTCCCGTTAAAATTGAATTTAAAGTACTTGAAGCACTAAACATAACATTGTCATGCAGGGTTCATCCTCACCTTTAATTTTATTAAAGAAAACCTAGGTATTTCTACATTTACACTTGTTATAAAGTTCATTCCAACGGTATCCCATCTATTTTTTCATTTTAGTTTTAAAATTTATCATTTGTTTTCGGATTTATGTTTGGACTTCTAAGAGACATGTTTTATTTTGTTTAATTTTTAAAATATGTCTCAAAACCCAAATCAAAACCATCTGAAGCTTTATTGTGGTTAAATGAAATGTAGTGTTTTAAGTATGTCAATATTTTTTGACCCTTTACATTACTCAATTTTTATTTTAATAATTATATTATACCTCTTGCATTATTTGATTTATTTTATATTGATTTATTAATTGTAATTTTTTATTTTATATTATTATCAGTTATCATCTATTATTCCCCTCTGAAATATGTTATTATTTAGTGCACATTGGTTATTAATAGTTATATCTTTTATTCATTATTATTATTTTTAATTTATTTATTATTATTTTATTAGTTATTATTATATTGTATATTATTTCTATATTACATACATTTTATATTAATTTAATGATTTTTAAATGTGGTTTAGTTTATTGGATAATGAATATTGAAATGGAAAATTATATTTAATAAATCTATATTAATTTATATTTGAATTATAATTGATATATTTTTAGTTCAAAAAATTAGTAAATTTAGAAAACATATACTTATAATTATAACCATGACTTCACCCTCACACGTTACAATATGATATGATTAAAATTGGAATTTTTCTAGGTATTGCATGTTATCTATTTTTTGGATTTCTGAACATTAATTTAAATATGTATTTCAAAAAAAATGGATTACACTAACATTTAATGATTTATGTTTACAAATTCAAGTAAATTACTTTTCTACAAGAAGGTTTTTGACAAGAACATGAGATTTTTCTAAAGAATCGATATTATGTTTCTCCAAAATAAATCACAAAATGAATTATTATAATGTAAAGTATCTTTTAAAAATTTGAATATATTTCATTTAATATGAACGATATTAAATATGATGATTTGGGAAATTTTTCTAACATTAAAATCTTATGAATTATAATTGTGAAGAGAAATAAGTTATGGATTGTATATTTGGGAAATAAAAATATATTAAACATAAATTAAGGGAATCATAAACATCACATAGATGTATTTTAAGAATAATTGTTTGCTTTATCATTTTAGATGAATCGGTAGACAGGGATGTAATAAATAATGTCATACCATGGTTCGAAGTAGGATATTTAAATGGTTATTTTGACCCTTCCATGGAAGGATGGTAATTAAAATCATAGGAAAACAATATTTGGGGTTCAGACTATAATGATTAAGGATATTTTATGAAATTTATAGTTTGCGAGGTTTGTAAAATTTAATATATTTCATGTTGTAATGAATATTATTACATTGTGAATAAAAAAATATGTTTTTAAAAATTTCTTTATAATTCCAAAAATAATCCATTTATTCATTAATTAAATAATTAATTTCATGTGATATTATTATTAATTTTGACCTATGAATAATAATCTAGGTAATGATATTCAAATTTCAAATTTCCAGATTTCAAAGGTCTTGGTTTTTGAGATTTTTCGCAGACCGAAGTTAATTTTTTATAAATATTATTTTGGAGTTATTGAATGGTTATAATGATCATGAATAATGATTAGTCAACTTTGAAGTGGTTTTCCACTCTTTGATAATTTTATAGAATGTTTATTGAGTATTTACTACTAAAAAATTATACTTTTATCATTGTAATAAAAATTGGTAATGTTTTATTACTTTATTTTTTAATTATTATAATGGAGTTAATTTGAATTTATACTATATATTAATATAAAAGGAGGTTGTAGCTACATCATGTGTGTGTGATATATAAACGACCTATATATTAGATATATGGATACCTAACACAACATAGAATTCATTGTATTTTCAATATTTATACAATAATATAAAAAATATAAACAACATACAATAAAGATTATTTAGTTTTTGAATGAAATACTCCAACAATTTAAATTAATTTTTCCTCAATTGGTTGTATATATTTCATTTTTTTATATTTTGTTGACATTTCATTATAAATTAGTATATTCTTTTCCCTATTAATAGTTATTGTTGTATTAGTTATATCTTTATATATGGTAGGGATTTATAATTGGGTTGTGCCTCTATTTCAAAATTTAGTTTTTATTTTGGTTTTGATTCTATAAAAATGGTGTGTTTTAATAGTGTTAGGAACCCCCTTAGAAATTCATTTTATTTTAGTGTGTATCATACCAATCATGAGTTATAGGGGATTCAAAGATAAAATATGGTATCTTTTTATTTAAAATAAAAATAATGTGTGTTTGTATTTACGTAATTAATTTTATTTTTATGTTTTAAATTAATTTAATTCATACCCCCACCCCCCCCCCCACCCCTTAACTCATGAATCTAAATTATCTATAACATTTTTGTAACTACTTTTTATTGGGTAATAGTATTTTTGAATATCATTTAATTTCTAATATTTTATCTAAACTTAATAGTATATTGGAAAGATAAATTTATATTAAAGATCAATGATCAAATGATATTTGGATTTCTTATAAATAACTCTTATTTGGTGGGAATGACTATTGTAGCTTGAAATATAGAACGAAAATATAACTCTAGTAGTTAAGAAAATAATAATGGACCATAATGGTAAAACCTTATAAATTACCTCAAAAAACCCCATAACACATATTGGTATTGATGTTGCTATGTATTTGAAAAATAAAAAGATCGTGAATTTTTTATATTTTCTTATAAGCTTAAATCTAAATTATCATGTATTATCAAATAAAAATGAACCATATATTTGTATTAATTTATAATTTTTTCATTATTAAATAGAAACATTAAAAATATCTAAGTTGTTCAGACTATGGGTTGAATACCAAGACTTCGTGTATAACACCCAAGACCCACACTCTTGGGTTTAGTGGTAAATGAAATTTATTTAAACATTTACTTTTCTAAAAAGTGAGATGAACCAATATGAGCATAAATATATTCCACATAATTTTAATTACTTGAATATTACATCTCATAATTATCAAATACTCTAAATAATGGATGTTTTAGTTAGTTTGAAGATTAACAATATAAGAAACTTATTTTATGACATTTTTGATCATTTATCCACAACTGAACCACAATAGACTCCATTTTAGACTTCCCATAATTTATATTCATCTTAATAACCTAGAGAATTTAATTATAACAAATTAGTTATATCTAAGGATCGGTGAGGGAAAACTCATTCAACATTTCATAAAGTTTTAGATCATAAGTATAGTAATGAAGATTTTTATACCACTTAAATAGTTATTTAATAAAAAAAGACACACATAATACAATCATATAATATTTTTAGGACCACTAACTTTTGTAAATTAGGTATATAGAACATTAACATGAAACATGGGTACAAAAATATATTGAAAAACTTCAAAACATGTAAGTATATTCCATCGATCTTTAAATATGACACAGGATAACCTGAGGACATACATATGAAGGTGGTGAGATATAAATCCATGTAAGGTAAAAATCAAAGCATAACATGACAAAATTATTAAATTTTAGTAAATATGTATATCAATGTGACCTAAAATTGGTGATAATCATAAATAACATCATCAAAGAATAATATAATATAATAACATTATGGAAATATAGGAATGTAGAAATAAGATAAAACATTACATTATAAGAAAAAGTCAAGGTTAAGGACCAAGATATCATAAAATAATATCCCCATGATAAAATATCATGCATACTTGAAATACCATGAGATAAAAACATTTCACAATGAATTTAAGTGCTACATAATTCTTGATCCACCCATCACATTCATATCATATATATATATATAATTCTACACAAACCATAGAACATAAGAACATATTTCATCACTTTTTAGCATATGTTTAAGGAGTATGGGATGCATAAATAGAATTAGAAAATAAATTAAGTATAGGTAAATCTATTTGAATACATTTTAGTGGAATTGAGTATAGGTATCAACAACACAATTAATTCATAGTGTAAATCGCACAATAATTTTTTCTGCATAAGGAGTGTACATAATGATTCATAAGAAAGTTTAATTTGAGTGAAATTGGTTCTATCACTACCTATAACGCATAAGTACTATAATAGGTATGTTTAAAGACGTATTCCAACATGGAAAAATTGGAAATCAAATGGTATAATACATATCATGTTATTAAATAAAGATGAAGAGGAGGGGATCCCTTACCAAGTGGGGGTGGTTTAAAAATTTTAGGTAGAGCATATTAAGGGATTGGGAAGAAATTTAGAGGTATACATAGAGGGAAATGAAGGGAAATTTTTTGATTAAACTGTTTTCAGAGAAGAGTAATGAAAGGATTAGTGGGTTTTATAGGGAAAGGGAGGGGAATTATTTATTAGTTCCTAACTATAGGGTTTGGAGTCTATATGATAACATAATCAAAACCCAAAAACAAGACATGTTCTTCCCATGGTATATTCAAAAGTGGATGGTTTTAAATATTTTATATATGTAATAACCGATATCATTAAAATAATATCTTTCGTGAAGCCTAAGTGAGTCATGTTCATAAAGAATTACTTATAAAACCTTGAAATATAATATTGGTTTTTGTAATATTAATTAAGGGTTTATAAAATTAATAAAATAACATAACAACCTAATTATTTTAAAGGAGAAACATAATTTTTTCTACTGATAATCATTATATTATTTATAACATAACGTTTCAATTTTTACGATGTCATATTACATACTTTATATTTATACGGTATTATTTTTTTACCCAAAAAATTGTCTCTTGAAAAAAATTGTGAAAAAATAACCATTGGATTGTTTTGTCATACTAATTTACCAAAATATTATTTATTATATCAAAATAATATTATAGATATGAGAATATACATTTTTAAATAAAAAATACCTATTTATTGAACAATACTAGATTTTATGGTTATAATAGTTATCTAGCCCATACTAAGATTATATATGACTTTATTAAATTATATTACCTTTTATATTAAAATAAATATTATTTGTTATGATAATTTATCAAAAATAATAAGTATTTGAAAAATTATTGAAATTATCCAAAAATAGTGTCTTAATTTATAGAAATGTAAATTCCCAAAAAAACAATTTTGATTTCTTCATATCCAAATTCTAATTTTTATCAAAGGTATTTACAAAATTATTATAAATAATTAAATATTTATTAGAAATAATAATATAAAAAATTATACTACTACATTTTGGATATATAACCCCTTATTAAATTGTGATACACCATAAGGGAAGGGTTTTCAATGATTATGCATTCCTAGGGTGTTCTAATAAACATCATTTCATTAGTGATCTTGATAAGCTTGAACATATCCCATTAATAATTGTGTTCATGCTTAAATTTTTTAATTTTGGATTGGGATTCATTGATTGAAAAATCTCATTAATTGCATCTTCTTCAAAAGAATTATTAAATGGTCTTTATATGGTAAGATCCAACTAGTAATCTAAATATCTTCTTCAGCCATTGTCAATTGGACATTATCATAACCATTAATTTATAATAATCTTAATGATCACTATTAAAATATATATATTATCACTGGTTATGATGCTTGATGGTATTTTAAATCTTATAGGCTATAACAGACCCAAATAAATAAATTAGTGCATTTATTTTCTATAATTATATTACTTAATAAGGAATTTATTCACTTAAAAGCTTCCCCCTTCAGAAATTTCACCCAATATTTATTTCATACACTAAAATAGATGATTTTATTTCTCACTAATATTGGTTCACATGTTTCCTCTTAAAACATGTGGTTCTTCCACAAAACTTTTACTAGGTGAATTATTGTGCTTCATAGAACATTGTGTCTATAGTCTAATATCATCACAAGATCCCCCTCATAAGAAAGATCATTCTCCCAAGGTATCACGTCAAGATTTATTCCATGTGATGAGTCTTGTACGTACTTCACCAAGAGTGATACAGGGAGCATATCATGTACTTGAGGTAGAATATTTAATAGTGCAATTCAAAAGGGGAAAACTATGATGCGACCAAGGATATTAAATGGGATGGTTTACACAAGACTAAGCTTTCAATTTTTCACAAAACTCTTGAAATTATTCCATGGTGATATTTGACGGGACACATTGTCTCTATCATAAACTCCATAACTCACCAACGATTTCTAGTGTGTATTTTCTATTGAATTTGTGAAGATTTTATATGATGTTGAATGGCATGAACCTTCTCCTTGATAGATTGGATCAGATCAAGTCTCATAATCTTCCACTCTCCAACATCATCTCAATATATTGGATCATAACTCCACTTCCCATATATATCCTCATACGGTACCATTTGAATACTAAAATAGTTACGGGTATTATATGATTACTCTTCTGGGGGAAGGTACTGATCCCAAAATCATTGGAAATCCATTAAACATAATCTCATCATTGCATATAGTGTTTTAATGCTTTAATTAGACTGACCAGCCTTCTAAGGGTGATAAAAAGTACTGAACCATCTCTCTATATCCGATGCTTTATGAAGGCTTTTCTAGAACCATGAGGAAGACCTTGAATCTCTATTATCTACAATTAATATTGTTACTCCATGTAGTCTTACCACTTCTCATATGTATATATTTGTGATTTATTTATGAGAGAAGTATTTTATGATAGTAATGAAATTTTATAACTTTTTAAGGGGAGAGAATAATACCCAGATGATGTTATTTCATTTAGATGTTCTATGGTGTATTGCGAAAAAATCTCTTATCATATTTTCTCATTTCCACATTAATATGAGTAATTTTTGCATCATAACCTTATACTAATTTTAGTTAGCCTAGAATCTTTGGAAAAAAACTACATCAAGATACAGATTTATGCAGTGACCCACTTCATGTTATCCAATAAAAAGTTTTTCTTTATATCTATATATGTCTTAATGATTCATGGATGAATATTTAAGGATATAATTTTTCATAATATAGAAGTTCCCACTTAATTTATGGTTATAACAAGACATATATCTAGATTTTAAACCATCTAAGTCCATCTTCATCAAAGTTATAATTTAGAATAATTTCCACCCTTTTATAGAACCTCATAATATTTTTGATACTCCTTGATCCTCTCAAGAATGGATAGTAGAGAAGCTATTTGAGAAAGGCAGGATAGAGATCCCTATATTATTCCCAATTATATTTTGTTCGTGTCTAATAATATTGTATCCCCTCCAATCCTCATCATGGATATGGTTACCAAATCGTTTTTACTCATATCATGTACCAATTTATTCCCCTTCCCAATATGGTATTGTGTTGAGAAATCATAATCCTTGATCATCTCTAGGCACCTTAATTGGCATATATTGAGATCATTTTATGTGGCCAATGAGCACGTGCCCAAGTTTTAGAGGCTCTTGATTGGCATTCAAGAGGACCATAATCGAATTCGGTTGGGGGTGATTTTCCAAGGGGACAATAGTAGTACCATAGAGGGTATTGTTAAGCCCTTTAGCAACCAGTACTATTCATCCAATTTGGTCTTTCAGCCCACCAGTTTGGGCCTATGTGTCTCAGGTCCTTAAGGACACCAAATACCTTCAGGCTATAGGGCCTTCTAGAAGTAAGGTCCTTCGGGACACTAATGGACTTTGGGCCCTAGGGATTTTGGGCCACAGAAAAGACCAATCAGGTAGACCACATAGGTGGAAACCAAAAAAAGGATTCATAGTAAAGCATAGCAACCACCAGAGTAGATCTAACCAGATTAGAAGAATGAGAGGGTATGGAAATTTCCATCGAGACCAGGTATCCTGAAGCTCTAAATGGGGCAATTATAGTCGACGGTCCATTTGAGGTGGGGAGCTAGGCACCATCATGATTTAGATGTTGGGGAGGGGGTTTTTCAAGTGTGTCAGGACTTGGCCTTTATTTTCATATATTGGGTCGTGTATGCACCATGTGCCTTGGGATTATGGGTTATGTAATGGTTCCCCTTCAACACTCAGAATGGGGATTATCCAAAAATAAATAAAATGAATGTATAAGATCCTTTTATGTGAAAATATTCATGAGGATTTTATGTTATGTATATATATCACACGTATTCCTATATCGATAATTCCACAAAATCATTAATGTGAAGATCACTATTGTCTATTCCAAATCATGAAGTGGGTATTTATACTCATGGATCTTTAATTTTTGAGAGAAATAGACTAAGGCATTTTTATCTTTCATGAGTAAACAAGTCAATACATTTTCATATGCATCATTGTATATCACTAATTTTCCCACTATTTGGTAATATGAAAACATGTGTTCATATAATCCTCTTATTGACCACTTTAAATATCCCCTGACATTCATAATTCCAAAAATAACACCACTCCCATATCAGTTATCTTTGATAATGGGATGGAAAATAATAATAATTTTATAAAAAATTGATTATAGACCAAATTTAATCGATGAAAATTATGGATCTCTGTCATAGATTTTAGTCTCGGTCATCCATTAATTTCCATCATTTTCAATTGTTATATAGATACCCCATTGGTGGTGATAATATTCCCAGAACATTTTATTTTCTTCATCCAAAATTTATATTTATTATAATTATCATATACATTTTCTTTTCATAAGGTCTTAAATACAACATTAAATTGGTCCTAATGTTCCTCCTTACTTTTTTAGTAGATAATAATATCAAATATAAATACTAGAAAGTATTTTTTTAGGTAAACTATAAATACTATAATCCCCACCTCCAGAAATATAGCTATAGAATTATAGAGTCCCACTTGAGTCACTATGAACTTATAGTTCCTATACCCTATGTGAAAATAGTCATGTGGATATCCTCCTTTTTTCACCATTACTTGATAATATAATAATAGAATATCTACCATTGAGAATTATTGGGCCTAATAAAGCGTACCGAACAAGTACTCAATCTATCGAAGGGGGTAATTTTTCTCTATCATGATCTTGGTGAGATCATGGTAATAAATGAAGAGTTCTATTGACTAATTATTCATCTTAAAGAAAAATAATGATGCACGCCGTGGTGAATCACTACTGTGTATAAAACCTTTACCAATAGTATTCCATAGTTTCTTCTTCGACTATTTATGATTAATATTAACCCTTTTATATAAAGTATTTCATATTATAAATGATCTAGGTGTATGTTTTATTTATATATCACCCTCTCAGCTAGGAGGATGACCGTAAAGTTAATCCAGAAACACATAATGAAATTATTTTACAATGGTAATGTCATAAATAATGATCACTTCATTTATATAAATAAATTGAGAAAGATATGATGGATGAAAAAATAATAATATCCATGATTTATATTATTATACAAATAGTTATCCATCCTCCTTTAAATTTTATATAATCCAAGGGAGATTTGTAATAATGAAGGTTATCTCCTTGTCTATCCAATTTATATTGTCCCTATAAAAGGAATGAAAATCCATTCCCATAATAGCATTGAATTTGGATGAAAGGAGTATCCCATGGTCTAATAGGAAATCCAAATAAAAAATCATGATAAGGGATGATTTATATATTGGGTATGAAATAATTGAACCATTTTATGTCTTCACTAATTACTCAAATTCCATGTTTTGAGGTTGTTTTTGAATAGTTATATTAAACCTGGATGATATGAATGAATGAGTAGACCCAAAATAAAATGGTTTATTTACTATACATGAATTATTAACTAGAATACCTTTCACCTCTTCATTTTAGGGGTCCCATTATATGGTTATGAGGTAAAAATGTATCCCTTTCTCTTTAGACCTTGGGGGTTGTTGTCTTTGGTTATTTTTTATAACCATTAACTTATTATATTGATTCATATAGTGTCTCTTATCCTTACAGTCGAAACATTAGACTATAGGCTTAGGGTTTCCTAGAGAATTCCATTATTCCATCACATTGGTGGGTTTTTTTTATCAGCATTTATTATATTATTTTCCTTAATTCCTATACGTAATGAATTTTCATTTCCCTTTCAAGAAATTTTTGGGAATCCTCTTCCCACACTGATGACAAATTGGGTGTTGGATTTTTTCTCCCTCGTGATATTTCTCGATTTCACCATCATAATTTAATTCACCTATCTACTTTCAATCTCTAGATTTATGAGACCCTTGATATTTTTTTATCCATTTCGGTCACGACCCTTCCTCGGGGCCCGTGACGTGACTACCCCAAGCCCGCCTTCCATAGGCCAGGGGCTGGCGACTAGCACCAAAGGCGTAAATCCAGATAATGGGGTAGGTATTTCCTTTAAAAACAAATATACATCAAACCATAGTACAAGCGGAAGTAATACACTAAGTGCAAAAGAAGGTACTGAAATGTAAAAGGGACAGAATACCAACCCAACTGAATAGTACATCTATAACTGAAAGAAAGTACAACGGGAAGACAAATAGATGAAATCTAGAAGCAGCTACTGGGTCGTCCACCTCAGATCGTACCTGAAGGGTAGGTACAGATAGTGCAACTCCTAGATTGTCCACCACAGATCCTACCTGAAGGGTAGGTACAAATAGCCTCCTCAACGCTCTCTCCCATCAACCTGCACGGAGTACCATCTCGTCGTGAAGTCCTCCTCTGGGTACCGTCCAGTCCTCGAACACTCGGCCTCCGTCAGCGTTGTCTGTCGTCTGCATCCAACACAACGAGGTTTGGGCATAGCCCGTGCAGGGGTGAGTATAACGACACTCAGTAGGGACCCCGAGACCCTCAAGGTCTCACTAAATCCAACATGGATAACCACTAAGAAGGATCTAAACAGATAACCCTTACTTAGGTATAAGCTCATACTTATACCTAAGTTATCATTTAGCCTATCTCAATCATGAGGTATCACACAGATATGAAATCAAAGGATAACCACTACTTAGATATATTCCCATGCATATTCCTAAGTTAACAAGTAACCCATCTCAATAATGAGGATGTCACAACGGTCAACGAATCAGCTCAAACCAAGATTTCATTCATGATGTAGAAACCACAACTACTGGAGAACTCTTCCTTTGTCGAGCACATTAGTCCTTTCACGACTTCGAGTTTCTACTCAGTATCCTTAAACTGCTGAGGTACTCCTCCTGTAGAGTAATGCGGGTCCGCACCAAAACACAGCAGTGCTCCCCGCCAGGGGTCTGCCTCCCAAACATAGTAGTTGTTCCTCTAATATCCTACAGAGGTACTCCTCCTGCCGAGTACTGCAGGTCTGCTGCCAACTACCAGGCACTCTATCCGTCGTGGGTCTTCCACCAAATACTAGGCACTCTATCCACTGGGCTAGTCGACTCACTCCAAGTTGAATCGGTCAAGCAGTCGTCAAGTCCACAGCTACAAGGTCTCCGCACTCCGCACGCTCGTCTCAGGGAGGATCTGCTCCATGATCTACTGATCAATACTCCAAGAATCACAAAGTCCCATGAAGAAGTATTACAAAGGTCCACCAAGTCACATGGATCCCAATGCAATAGATGGCGCGTCAATCGGACGCCCGATCTGTGAGTTATTAGGCTTTTCATCCTGGGGGCCCAGTTGATTTCGTATACGAACCAACCCGACCGTATCTCAACTGTACCCCGAACTCTCATAGGGTATAATCAATGGGACCATTTTTCAATGTGATTACCAAAGCCACTGACGGTTCGCCAAATGGTCTTCTGATCTAAAAGTTATCGTCTTTTCCGTTCTATGGGCCAGGTTGGATTTTGGGTACAATCCAACCCGGCCATATTCCAACTACGTCCAAAAATTAGGTTAAGTATACTAAAAGAACCATCTCATCAAGAGGAATCCAACAAAGTCAACGGCACATCAATCAGACATCCGGAACTCAAGTTATAAGTGTTTCCGCTCCGAGGGCTTGGTTGGTTTCGGGTTCGAACCAACCCGTCTGTACCCATACTTCGCTGAAACATCATGTTTAATATATCAAAATGATCATCTCGATAAAAGGATCCCAAATCAACTAAAGGTGCATCGATTGGATGTTCGTAGCTCAAGATATGGGTGTTTAACTAAAGGATGTCTGAAAATAGGGGGTTTGGGCCCAGTCCGACACGGCCCAATACCCCCAGGGTCGGCCCGAACCGGGTCGAACCGACCCAGGTCCAGGTCCGGCCGGGTTGGGCACGGCCCAGCTGGGCTGGTGCAGCCCGGCCCGGCGCTGGTGGCCCAGCCCGGCCGGTTGAGGCTCGATGAGCGTGTTGGAGCGGAAGCGGAGCGGGGGGCGTTGTTCACCCCAGTTAACAGTGAACCGACGTGGCTTAAAAGCCGCACCCCCCCCCCCAATCCGGAACGACCGGACTTCTTTGGTGGCGCACTGCCACCACCAATCACCGACACCGATGCGCCAGTGTGGTGCACCACTGTCACTTTCTGCAGACCACCGAATGCGCACTGGTGGTCCGTTTCACCCACCGTATGCGCCTAAGGTAACGACAGACCCGAACTTCACTGCGGAGACTTCAAATCGCCATTGCGGCCCGTTTCGTCGTCACCCGTCAATCCACACATCAATAACCTGCAGAGGGTTTTTGGGCCATATATGTTCGGCTCACACCCTCTGTGTTAGGTGTTATCAATTGTAAATAATCAACATATTATTTGAACAACTTAACAAGGCACAATTTTAATCAATTAAAATTGAACCTAGTTCCCAACAATACACTATTAATTAAATATTCCCATCCCACAAATAATAATATTCACGGATCAACTAGACAATGAGTTGATCCGCATTCTTCGTTTAAAAGGGAACAATCACGAGAATATTAACATTCTAAAAACAAACCCCTACCTCGTGTCGTTCGTCGTTCGTTGACGATATCGCGAAAGGTAAAGGATGTCGGTTCATTGACGTCATCGCAAGGTAAGAGGTGACGCTGACGATGGTCGTTGACGTTCGTCGTTTCCTCAAAAACCATTGATCCAGCCTAAGTGTCGTTTGTTGGAGATCCAACGGTTGGAGAACCGTTCTTCATCGAGGGAGGGAGTCGTTCTTCGATAAAGAAGCGTCGTTCTTCGGCAAAGGGGAATTCTATTCTCTTCCTTCTTCTTATTCTTCTTTTCACAACGGCTCTCTCACTCTCCCCAAAGTCTCCACACAACAATCCCCAACCCAAAATAAAATAGGACTTTTATTTTATTATAACATGCCAAGTATTCAAAACATAAAATTCAAACTCTTTGTTAAATTAATTGAATAGGTTTAAAAAATTAATTTAATGTGAGTTGGCATGAAATAAAGTGGGAGATAGGTTGAGTTAGATAATTAAAGAGGGAGTGAGGAGTTTTGCATTAATTACAATGGATTTAGTGGGGATTTGAGAAAGTGATGGTTTGGGGATCGTGTGGGTCCCACCTCACCTTAATCCTCACTTGGTTAGTTAGGAACTAGTTGTTCCACCCCAACTTCCACACTTAGGATAAACCCACTTAATTTGGGAATAAAATTTGTACCACAAATTTTATTAAATTCTTTATTAATTCCCAAATTCTAACAACTCCTCCCGAGTAAACGCACCTTTGGTAAGGGTCCTCTTAAGAAATTACCGCCGCTGTGGTTTTCTTGGTGCCCTCGGATTTCAATTCCGAGCACCGGTACAAAAGATAGACAAGCTCGCTCATTCGTTCACTGAATGTACCTGAGCTAATCTTCAGAAATTGATTCCCAGAACACCGGGCCCCTAAATCAGGTGTCGTCTGAAACTGCACACTCACAAAATTCCAATGAAATTAGGAAAAAAAATTCATTGAAATTTTCAGGTCTTTAAAATTTCAACTATTATGAAACACTAGAAAATTTATTTAAAGTTGTTAAAATCATAAATATCCAAATATTTTCATATACACAGCTTTGTCCCACCAAATAACTGGATAACATTACTTCTATGAGCAATGAAAATGTCAGATGTGCATCTTGAGAGTCTTGTGAAGTTAACCACATACGACCCGATGGATTCATATTCCTTTTCATTAAGTCCAAATAAATTCAAATACATCTTATATTAGAGATTTTGAGGAAATTTTTTTTACAAAATATGTTCTTAAATTATTTCCACTCCCTCATATTAATCTCCTAATCTGGTATTGTACATTTTTTTGACATAAAACATTGATCTGTGTTTCCCTCTATCTAATAACGAGTCAAAATGACCTTCTCTTTCTCTAAGAATTTTAGGAAAGGAAATATTTTCTCAATAGATTTGGACCATCGTAACACATTTAAAGGATCATAATACCCATTGAATGTTAGAGTCCTTTTTTCACATAAAGTTGTTAATTGTAACCTATTAACTCTTAAGGGGGTTTGGGTGTTCCCCATAATTTAGGTTTCTGTTCAAAAAATGAGTTAATTGAGAATGCTTCATTATGAATTTGTTGGTAACTTCTCTAATTATGTTTGGAATCTCAATTGTTTATTCATCACATTTCCCTCACATTGGTTGTTGACTTGGTATCCCCTATTTCCACATAAAAAACACATATTCTTTTACCTATGAATTTATATGTTTTTATCTAAGGTACCAATGGTATATTTTCTAATATAAAATTTTATGAGCATTATTGTTGCCTTCATGTTGGCTTATTAAGATATTTCAAATTTACTAAAGTATATCCCCCAATATTTTCAAACTAATATTTCCTTGAGGCCTCTTTTTCATACACTAGGTGATGATCATTTCAAGACCAATGTGCCCTTTTCTGAGTTATTTCTTCTAGGTGAAACTATTCTAGAGCCTCATCAACATTTTTTACACATACAGAAATTTGGTTTCATAAAAATCACTTACTTAATACGTTAAAAATATTTTGGTATGTTTTAATATGATTAGTCTTATTGCTAAATATATCTCAAATATTATTAATCCTAATTCCCAAAAATAACAAGACCTTTATTTGATACCAACAATGACAACCCATATTTAATACACCAAAAATAATTGTATATTATATAATTAAACACATACTACAGACCAAAAATATTATTTGGAATATTTTCTTTAGTAAATTAGTTTCATAGTATAGTAACTTAATACCTGAGAACAAAAAATGTCTTTAAAAAATCCAAAACATTCTATTATATTCAATCGATCTTCTAAAATTTCATGGGATAACCTGGAGATGTATATAAGAAATGGTAGAACAATAAATCTCAGTAATTGAATAATAAAATCATAACATGATGAAATTAATACATTTTAGTAAATGGGAATATCAATGTGACACATAATGGGTGAGAATCATGAAAATATTTTTTGAAGTATGATACAATATTATAATTTCATTATAACTTATGGATGTGTCAACAACATAAAACCGGACATCATAATCATAATTTAACGCTAAATTCAAAGACATCATAACACAATGTGATTATTATAACCTATCATGCCCAATAAATTTCCTCTAAAGAGATATAAACAATACCTAATTCATTTTAGGGCTATATAATTCTCGGCCCAAAAAATGCATTAATGTCTTGTAAATTCATTTTTTTTCCATATAGATCATAAAACATAGGAACATATTTCATAAATTTAAACTATATGATTAAAGTATATGGGTAATGTACTTGGAATTCACTAATTAGAAAATGATGTGTACATCTAGGTGAATACAATGGAATATAAATGAGGTTTTATATTCACGACATAAAATTTTGGCATGAAAATCACTAGATAATTTTGACAACATAAAAATGTAAATAAATATTCATGGGAGTTCTTAATCAATGTGAAATGGGGTCTCTAATTACTTATAAATCATATTAAAATAATTGGTATATGTAAAAATATATTCCAATATTAACATTGGGAAATCAAATGGTATTATTAAAAGAAACTTCTTGAATAATGAGGAGGATGAGAGGATCATTTACCTAGAAAGGGCACTTCAAAAAGATTTAGAATAGTTTATTAAGAGATTAAGAAAATCCTTAGAGATATCGAGAGAGAAAATGGTATAGAAATTTAATTCTAAAAGGGTTTTTACTTAAGAACAGGGTGGGTGTGTTTTTATAAAAAAATAGATGGGAATACCATAGAAATTTTTAAACATAGGTTTGGACTCTTTATGATAAAATAATCAATAACACAATCATTACAATAAATTTTTCCCCAGGATTCCACCAAAAAAGAGTGTGTTTTTTATATTTTATAAGACTAAGTGATGAAATCATTAAAATTATATCCTCAGTGATATGGTAGAGAGTCATGTTTATAAAGAATTAATTTAAAAAACATAAAATAAAATATAGTTTTTGGAGAATTCATTAAGGGATTATAAAATTAAAAAAACAACATAAAAAAAATATGCGTAAATTTTTTTGGAATTGGATACTATATATAGTATTTATTACATCACTTTTTATTTTTATGAAATCATAATACATATCACATATGTATATAGAATTTAATTATTTCTCAAAAAATTTACTATTTCCAAAAATTATAAAAATGTCATTGTTTGTCTAGATCAGATGTACTGATTTAAAAATTAATATTTATTTTATCAAAATAATTACATAAATTTGATAATTTAAACTTTTAAATAAAAAAAATCTATTTATTCAAAACTACATTTGTTTTATAAAGATCATATTTTTTTGACCATATAAATATTATATTGGACTAGATAGAATAGTATTACCATTTAAAATCAAAAAAAAATATTATTTAAAAATAATATATTATTAGAATATCATTTATTTCAAAAAATATTGAATTTATCCAAAAGGGTATAATAATTTTTACTATATGTATATTTCCCAAAAGTTAAAATTTCAATTTCTTAATACCAAAAACTAAGTTTTTATAAAATAAATTTATAAAACTGATAAATACATTCATTATTCTATTAGAATATATATATATTTATATTTATATTTTTTGGGTTTAGATAATAATCCTTTATTACACCTACATATTCCCTAAGAATAATGTGTTTAATGATGACACATTGTTGGGTGGTTCAGGGCACATCGTTTGGGTTGTGATATCAATAATCTTTAACATCTCCCATAAATGGTTTTGTTCATGATTCAATTGTTATGTCTTGGATTGTGCCTGGTCAAGGTGAAATATTAGTGATTATATATCCCTTAGTAGCGTAAATTAACGTTATTTATAAGGTATAATCATACTGGTTAAGGCCATCGATTCTTCTATATGTTTCAATTATAATTTTTTATAAAACATAATATATAATTATATTAATGATCAGAGTACAATTACTATATTATGATATTTTGGATCCGATAGTCTATAATAGTCCAAAACAACCAATCTATTCCTTGTATTACATATAACCACATTAAATAATAATGAATTTATTCATTTAAAATGCAATTTCATTTTTACATTTTTGGGTCATTACAATTTTCATATGATAAAACCAGTTCAGGTAAGAAATGTTTTATTGAAATTAACATAGAATAATAATAGTCTCCATAAGACATGATAGAAATTCATGTAATCTCAAAATATCCAAAATATAACAAGGAATAAGTGTATAAAAACAAGTGAAAATAAACATAATAGTATGATATTAATCATAAGAATAAATACATGTCAGTTCATATAAATGAATAAAAATAGTAAATTGTAGAGCTCCCATCACTACCTGATTTCCATAGTGGAGAAGGCATCGACACATGATTCACATAAATATATTAAATCAGGAATCACAACCTAATTCAAATAACAAAGTAGAGTATGGTTCATGTAACAACTCTTATATTTTAAATGAACATTATGTTTGACAGTATGTAAAACGTGAAACATATAGCTTTAAAAACCATGAAATTTTAGAATTTTATAAAGGTTATGATATATTTATTGAATTAAAATGTATGATTATAAGTAATATAATTATAAAATATATATAAATTCTGAAATAAATAACAATATATTGGTAAATTCGTAGGAAATATGAACTCAATTTTCAGTGAAGTTGTTTCATTATTTAAAATATATTATCTACAACATCTGTTTTTACTAATTTATGTGAATGAAAATTATAATTAATTTTTAAAATATTAAAAAAATTATTTAATAAAAATAATATAATTTTTTAAATCAATTTATAAAAATTATCATAGGTTTTATTTTAGGGATTTTCTTAAAAAATTATTTTCTAGGGAATAATGAAAATTTTATATTTTTATAGAATTTTTTTTTATTTCAATAATATAAAAAATTATTTTTTATTTCAAAATTAACTAAATTAAAATTAGTTATAATATATTATTAATAATTAAATTAAGTTTATTGGAATCAATTTTATTGTTTAATTTTGTATAAAACATATTTATACAGGAAAATACATTTTGCTAAATAAATGATTTTAATTGTGTTTTTAATTTTTATCTTAAATTAATTTATTCCACATTTATAAATTGAATATAGAAAATTTTATTCCATAACTATAAATAGGATGTCTAAATTTGGAAACTATGTCCCTTCTATTTTTGGTAATTATAAATAGTAACCATAGTAAATATTATTTTTCATGGCAACGGTAAAAGGGGTAAATATAGTTTAAAACTAATTTGATAAGGCATAAAATTCCTTAAAAACAATTTATTTTGTTTAATTTTAGGAGAATATTTTTTCCATAATCAAAAAACTTCTAAAATATGATGTTTTATTCATTTAACATTGATTTTGACCATTATAATATTTTTGTAAAAGATAAATTCAAAAATGTCACATTCTTTTAATATATATAATATTTTATGAAAGAGGTAAAATCATATTATGTTCATTTATAAAAATTTAATTTATATATGAATTATTTTTTTGTCCTGCAAATTTGTTTTTCATTTTTATTTATCAAATAATTACCCTAAATCCTTAGTAAACACTAACATAGTGCATGTGAAAGTGGTGGAAAAGTCAAGTAAACAATTTTAAAAATAATTAAATTACTGTCATTTTAGTGAGTTATAGTGTCCTGTGAATTTTAAAGATAAATATAAAAAATTATAGATATTTTAAATATTTATATTCAAATTTCGTTTTTCTCATGTTGTTTTCCAAAGTCAAATTATTTTAATAGAATAAGAAATGACATTAATTGTGATTTATGATAAATAATATTTTATTAAATTATTTATAAATAATTAAAAATATTAAACATGATAAGTATGATAAAAATGGTCTAAAATATCATGCCTTTTACATTTATTATATGATTTTCATCTTGTAATTAAAACTATAATCCATTAATATTGAAAATTTTGTTACCACGAATAACGTTAAAATTTCATAACAAAGGTGTTAATCCAAATGATAACGGTTAAAATGATATATAAACCCATAAAAATTTGATTGATTAATTTTATTATGACCATATCCCAATATAGTATAATAAATTTTATTTTGGATACATTTTACTTGAGTTAGACACATCTTATAACATGATATTTCATGTATTTCTAAAAATGAAATTAATGATGTTTTATAAAAAAATATTTTTTAAATGATTTAAAACTACCAAAAAATCTATATTCCAAAAATTGAATTATATATGGTTTAAAATATCTTCCATGTTTCATTTATTGTTCACTTTTAATTTTTTGGTAACATTATTGGACTCTAAAGAGTAAAAATCATTGATATTACTATAATTATGAAAAGTGTTAATTGGGCATTAAGACTAGGTAATAATGAGGAAAACATAACCCAATTTTTTCCAAATTTTATTTTATTAGGGGATTTAGACTCATACTTATCATTAATTTAAATTACATTAATTTTTATCTATTTCTATTTGAAAAAGTATTTATATTAATTTATTAGTTTAACTAATTCCTAGATTTCATTTCCCTCACTTATAAAAGAGAATATTTCATAATTCATTAGTAATAATTTTCAATACTTCCATATTGGCCAATACTTGCCAAAATATCATTATATAATACATAACAACATCCTAGATCTTTTTATATTTCAAAAATACCATCAAGGCTTAATGTGTACGCAAAAAGAGGATTCTCAACAAAAATGTATAACACATAATAGGAAAAAAATTATTCTCATTCTTCATATACATACTATAAATTAATGTTATTTAATATAAAATAATGAATTAAGAATATTATATATACATAATTATTATTATGATAATTTAAAAACTATTATCCACATTTTTTGTCTGTTGCAAAATGATAATGTCCCTCATGCATACGTGTGGACCGCCACCTCCATGAGATGATGTTATTTGTTTTCAATTTCCATTTTACATAGATGATGATAATGATAAATTTCAGGAATAAATATTGTATATTTGATATAATAATTATTCTATATTGTGAAATTTTTACTCACCTTTCTTTTTTCCATCTTTTAAAAAGTGAAAACACCTTTTATGCATACATATTGCCTATCATCTTCGTGAATAGTATAATTCATTTTTATATCTCTACATATTATAGATGAAGATATATATATACTGATTATATATGACATTTATATAATTATTAAAAAAATAATATAATTGATCCATGATCAATGCATAGATATCGGGACTACCGAACCAAAATATGCAAGAAATATAAAGCATTTATCATAAAAAATAGTGATTTTAATAAAAAATAGTTAATATATAAGTGGTAAAATATTATTATTGAATAATATATGGTATTATATGTGTAATTATGTTTATATAGAATATTTATAAAAAATATATATTCAATATATAGTAGGTTCAAATGCATATGCAATGAGACAAGACCTCAAGTAAGGGAATTGTGTTTCAATCCCATATTAATTAGGATTATTTATGCTTGAATTTACATTGAGAAAATTATTTTATCCTTTTAAATTAATTCCATTTATTTTTATTCACCACCCTTTATTTTATGTCTTTCATTTTTCTCATGTTAAGTACCCAAGAGGCCAATATATTATTTTTAAATTAACCTGACTATGTCTTAGTATTTAGTCTAGAGTTTTTCTTTCATGGCCATCTTTTCATGAAAATATTTTAAAGAATGTTTTATTATTATTATATAATAACTTATTAAATTATTATATACACTTTTTTGAAATTATATAAAAAGATTCAATAGAATATTCCTTTAATTATCTCAATGATGGAACGTTGACTTTTTACCGAAAATATAGAAGGAAATCTTTTTTTAAAGAAAATGGCATGAAACTATTTTCCCATTGTTATGAAAAATAATATATTTGAAGATTATTTTACATGTTTCCATGGTTTTCTTAAAAAACCATGATTTTTAAGAATATTTTTTTGATTTAAAAATTTTTATTTCAAAAACAAAATGTTGTTCTCCTTTAGAAATATTTTAGTAATATTTTAAAGTAATATTCATCTATAATAACATCTATTGATTTTAATAATGATTTAATAGAGATATGATCCCATTATACCATTTTTTATTTCTCTTTATGGTTTATGATTATGATGTTGATATTTTTTTGAAACCAATATATTTTCCATGGGTTATAATATTTTAGATTTATGAATGTTTATGATACCAATTTTCTTTGTATTATATATGATATGATGATTTTATGAATGTTTTATGATTTTATTGAACACAATATTATGGTTTTAATTATATTATGGATGAGCGTATAATTATATATCCCATTAATTCATTGGTTAAATTTGTATATCGCATGAGATAATTATGGGATGTGAGTTGATGTGCATGATCTACTATAGGAGATATGAAGGGATTACATTTCCACATTGTGAAACTATTAGTGAATCATAATAAACAATTGGAAGAAGTTCATGATTTATAATATATATTAATATAAGAAACAGTTTTTGATGATATATCTATATTGATTTGATGGACTCATTAGTCAACCTTGATATATGAAATGGTTTCTATACCTATGTTGGTTCCACAATTTTATTAAATGTTTTTATTCTTATGAATTGAACATGCGGTTCATGATTGATTTATATATATTTATCAATATTATTTTTCATGTATTTTGAAATGAAAATGGTTTATGACATGAATCATTATTGTGATACATGATATATTAGAAATGAACATTTTATATTATGATCTTGAACATATACTCGAAGGCTGGTTTAATTACTACATTTGATCACATATAAAATTATACTAATTTTACACGTAATATGAATCAGAGAATGAATTTTATTATGTTTCTTGCAGTGGGTTATGAATAATGGTTTTAATTATGGTATGTCAATAAGGGTGAAAAGTCAGAATAACTATGTGAGTGATGATGCATAATATACCTAAATATGATGTTTATATATTTGTCTTATAAATTCACTAAGAAATTTGGTTATTAAATAGATCATAATGTTATATATTTAATAATAATATATTAATATATAATATATTTTAATAAAAACATTGTGTTTCTATAGTTTGTATCAAAAAATGATTTAGTTATTCATTGAAGATTTAGATGAGATAACTTTGGTGAAAACCCTAGAGATAAGTCTAAGTATATGGTAACACCCAAATATTTTATTAATTTATAAATTATGTGGATTTATTAGAAATACATAACTATTTTATTACTATAAGTGGGTGTGGTTATGGAACAAATTCCTCTTGGATTAATAACCCCCAAATTGTGGGTGGAGTATATCTCAACTATCATTTGGGTGCACTTTTAATTTCCTGTAATTCATGTCGCGTTAGATACTCCCTTGGGATAGGCTTGGGTTAACTCACATTTTCCTTATAAACCATTATAAAGAATCTGAATAGATGATAACCATATATGGTCTATGTTAAACCCAAGGTTCCAAATATTGAAAATATGGAGTCATGATTTAGACATCATGTGAATTATTTTTCATGATTTATAACTTGGATTATTATTTATCGCGTTATACTTATTTTTTTTATTCAACGAATAAGACCATGGGAAATTGTTTTAATATCGAATGTGATGAAAATGGAATAACTATCATCATGAGAAACCAAATAAAATAGCGGAAGAAAGGTGATACCTTATGATTATGCCTAATAATTTGTAATGTTAGATTATTTAAAATCCCAACCCAGGTGAGTTTTTTGACACATCTAATGAGAGAAAAATGGAATTTTTTGATTATCATAGAGATAAAAATATTTATCCTCCTACAATTCAAGTATGTTGAATAAGCACTTAGGGAAAAGTCACAAATTGATGAGAATATGTTTTATATGTGAAAAATAAGGTTATAAAGCAAGTAGTTATTGAGAAAAGATGATGAATTCCATAAAGGGATGTGATGTTCATCATAAGGTACCATTAAAGGTTTAATTTTTTATGTGTGGGGAACATGGGAATTATTTGATCCAATGAACAAGTCCCAGGGTTAATTCACATACCTAGGAAGGCCCTATTTTTTCCAAATAATTGAACTAAAATGATTAATGTTTTTTGGTAATTTCATTTGAAAATTATGTTGTAGAAGTGTTATATCATTGATATTTTTGATCTTATAATCCTAAAACATCTAACTATTATAGAAAAACCTTTTTACTTTAATGATTTTAATGAATATTTGTTGAATGAGATATTTTGGGGAGATTTAGGATTGAGGGGAGCTGACCATTAATAAATTCATGGATTTGAGATAATAATGTTTGGTTCGGATACATAGATTATATAGTAAATTGGACAGTATTTATGAACATTAGATATATTATTTATGTGATTACAATTTTATTTATTTAATCATTGATAAATTTTACAGAATTTCTTTATTTATCAAGGATATTGAGAAGTTTTTAATTATTTATGTTTTAATTGATATTTTCAATTATAGGATTTAGAGGTGAACTGAAACTTTTACTAATATTTAAGATTAATACTACATTGAGTTTTAAATAACCTTTTTCATTAACATATGATTTTATGTTATGTCAGTTATGGTCTTTTGGATAGTGGGATACAGAAAATATTGATTATTGAAAAGTGATTCAATGTTAAAGTGATATTATTAGAGATATTAATGGTCAAGTTAATTATTATATTCAATGTTAGTATCTTAATTTTATTCGTGATATTTTGTTCAATTTCACTACCTTATAATATAATATAGTGATTTATCATTTTAATTTATGCTATTTTTGGAGATATTCTCTCAGATTTATTTATGCGTAACCATGATATTTAACATATTATTTGACATCATAGATTATTTTGGAAGAATGCAATAAAATTTTTGTGGATGTAAGATGAAAGTATTGAGATCACCCTTGTGGTAAAAACATTATTTAATTTTGTAGTTATGAAGTTAATTTGGGATGTGGGGTTTTTCATTTATGTAATGATATATGTTTATCCTTTGGTGTTATTGTGTAAATTTTGGAGCAAAATGTATTATTTATCCACATGTTGTTTTATAAATTTTGTATGTTATATTACATTATTCTACAAATATTCGTATTATTTAATATTAAAATATAGAATATATTTCTATTTATAATTTTTTTGATTATATGATCCCTTAAAAGTTTATGTTAGTTATTTAGTAATTAAAAACTATCTTTAAAACTCAATCTTTAGAGAAAAATATGATACTATAGAAGAAAATGATTAACATATGATATTATACATGTTATGTAAGTATATTACATTATGTCTTTAGTCTAAATAGTTGTTTAATTTCTAAACTCTAGTTAAATGATATTAAAATTAATAATTTATCCAACTACATCTATATTTGATGAATAGATAGTATTTTTTACACCTCATTGATTTTTTTACATTATTATAATTATCATGATCATTTAGTTTTTTATGATAAGTTTTCTCTGTCACTCTCCATTATTATTTGGGAATTAATATTTTCACCCATGTTAATATTTTAACTTCCGACTAATGTTCTTATATTCGGAGACCTATTTAAATGTTATTCAAGCTAGCCTTCAAATTTTTCTTTCCCTCTATTCAAGAGGAGGTTTTATTAACAATTTTTATAATGGGGGGTTTCAACAAAGGAGTTTTCAAATAGAAAACAATTGATTATCAATATCATGTTAAAAAGTTTATGATTTAATTTATTAAAGGGGTGAATAAAGAAACCTTGTATTTTAAAATAACACAACATCTGATAGAATATAAAATATGTAACACCAATATTTAATGAAACATCAAATATTTTTCTTCTATGATAGTTATAACACAGTCATTGAATTGGTTAGTATAAATAGAAGTACCCAAATTATGAAATATATATAAATTCCATAATCAATATAAATTTGTTAATAAATTCAATTTAAATGGTGCCAAAATTTTTAGTAAAGTCATTTTATTCCTCAAAATATGTTTTCTTCAAAAAAAAATTCACTATTTGGAATAAATATTATAATTAATTTCTGAGAATTTATAAAACAATATATGATAAAAATAATATAAATTTTTTAATAATAATTTCTAAATTATATTACGTTGATATTTTTTTCATTTTTCTGAAAATATTGTTTTTCAAGGGAATTGTGTAAAATATGAATTTTTAATGAAAGTTGTATTTGTATTTAAAGAATTAAAAATACGATTTTTTTAAAAAAAAATTAAAAGTAAAATTATTTCTATTATAATATTAATAATTTAATTATTTTCATTTAATCAATTTTTTTGTTTAATTTGGTGTAAAAACTTTTTTATACAAAAAGGCATTTTTCTAAAATATCGTTTTCCATTCCATTTTTCATTTAATTTTAAATTAATTTCATCCACTTATAGAAACTGAATCGTGAAAAATTTATGGAATTTTTGGAGTTAGGAGATAAAAATTTAGTAAAAATGTTTGTTTTATATTTGTTCATTATGAATACGAACCATAGTAAATTTGTATTACAATCGTAAAGGTAAAATGGGTTAATTATGATTAAAACTAATGTCATGAGGCATAAAATGCATTCAAATTCATGGATTTATTTAATTTGATGGGTATATTTATATCATAATAATTCAATTTTCTAAAATATTACTTTTCCTGTTTCAAATTGATATCAAAATTTATATTATTAAAGTAAATAATATTGCAAAAAATGACAATTTCTGGATTTTAGTATATATAAAAATTTATAAAGGCGATAAAAACATTTTATGTTATTTTAAACATATTTATTATAAAATATTAATGGATTTGTTTTACTTGGGTAAGTTATTTTTTATTTTTCATGATGAAATAGACATCTTAATGTCTAACTCACCACTGACATTATGTATGTGCAAGAAGTAGAGAGATCATGTAAATGATTTTTAAAATGCTAGAAGTAAAGTTTTTTGGGTCAGTTATAGTACCCAATAGTTTTGAATATATATATAACATATTAGATATATTATAAAGGATTATATTATAATTACATTTCGTTCATGTTGTTTTCAAAGTCAAATTATGTGAATAGTTTCAAAATGACATTAAATATATTTTATTATAAATAATATTTTGTCAAATTATTAACAAATCATATAAATCTGAAAAGAGTAAAATTATTATGATAAAGGGCCAAAAATTTCATCAATTGGGCATTTATGAGTTAATATTCATCTTATATGTAAAGATATACCCCATTGATGTCTAAAAATTTTGTATAACTATTAAGGTACAAATTTGTTTAACAAGGGTTTAAACAAAATGATAAGGTTTAAAATAGTATCTATAGCTATATAAATTTGATTGGTTTATTATATTAAGACAATATACCCATTATATTATTATATATGTTATTTTTTAACCATTTTACATGAGTTAAACCCATATTATATTATAAAATTTCCGGTATTTTTATAAATAAAATTAATGATAGTTTATAATAAAAAACATATTAGAAGATTTAAAAGTAACAGAAATCCTATATTAATATAAATGTCTGGGAAATATATCAAAATATCATCCATGATCCATTTATGGGTTAGCATTCATTTTATGGTAACTTTTTTGACCCCTAAAGATAAAAAATATCAAATTCATGATAAATATCAAAACATTCAAGGAGGGATTAATATTATGAAATAATGGTAATAAAAAACATGTAAAAAATTTATTTTATGAGATTATTTTGGATTAGACTCATACTATTTTATAATAACAACAATTTTGTGCCATTTTTCAAATAAAATTAGTATATATTAATTTTATAAATTAACTCGAAGAGTGCCCCTCCCATCACTTATAAAAGTGAACTTCATATTCTTCATTAATAAAAATTTTATATCTTTATAAATCATTAAATTACTAGAATAATAACATACAATATTCTTATATCGCATTAAAGATCAGTTTTTCATTCGAAAATACAATCATTTTCGGGCATAATGTGTAATCTATAATAGGCCTCTCATTGAAGAGGAATAACTCTTAACCGGGTGTTTTAAATTTTATTTCTTCTTATACCTCATAGAACTATATGGTATCCATTATAAATTAATTAATTAATTTTCTTTACAATAATTATTTTTTATTATTTTTATTTAAATATAATTATCCACTTTCATTGCATCCATTTGAAAATGATAATGTCACTCTGGTGTACATGGGGACTAGCACATCCACGAAGTGATGTGGTTATTTTTTTCATTTCTATTTTTCATGGTTGGTATTATGGATAAATTTAATAAATATTTATCGAATATATGATATAATAATGATATTATAAAGTCAAATTATTATTTACCTTTATTAAATTCCATCTATCGAAAATGGAAAAATATTGTTCATGTGTACATATGGCCTTTCATTTCCATAAATGGTGAAAATCATTTTTTAATATATAAATTTTATGGATGACTATAAATACATATATATAATTAATATATTTGATATTTATATTATTATTATCATTATGGATATAATGTATCCATCGTCAAAGTATAAATACCTAGACTTCTGAACAGAAATATGCAACAAAAAGTAGTTATGACCTGCAACAACGGTTTCAGTAAAGAGTTGTTAATATAGGGGTGATAAAAAATTATAAGTGAATAATATATGGTATTATATATATTAGTATAGTTTTTTAATATAGGTATAATAACTATATATTTTTTATATTCGAGTTTCGAATGCATATGATCTGAGATGTGAATTAAAGTGAGGGATTTATGTTTCAATATCATTTTATTCAGGATTGTTTATGTTTGAATTTCTATTGAGGAAATTATATGATCCTCATCTGATATATAAATTAAATTTTTTTATACTCTGTTAATTAACATAGAATTATTTTTCACTTTCACTTACCTCATATAATGTAATTTACAGAATGAAAGAACTGTTTTAAGGAAAACTAACTATGTTTTACTATTTAATCCAGATCATTTTTCTTTCATGACCATGTTTTGTTTAAAATGATTTAAAGAAATTTTTTTAACATTCTCTAATTATTTTCTAAAATAATGTTTACTCATGTTTTAATTTCTTTAAAATTATTCAAAATAATCTTCCTATCATTTTCTAAATGGGTTAATATTGAATTTTTATTAGAAATGTTAAATTAATATTTGTTTTAACATACATGACTTGAAAAAAAATTTCCCTAGTTATAAAGACTCAAAAAATTAAAGAAACCTCTGTAAGTTTATATGCTTCTTTTCAAATAAAATATTTTACATAATATTTTTTTAATATTATTAATTTAAATAACTGATTTAAAAAAGAAAAAGTTATTTTCTCAAAAATAATATTCTAGAAATATATTAATGGAATTTCCATTTGTGATTATATTGATTTATATTAATTAAAATTTATAGGGATATGATCCAATAATTTCATATTGTTTACATCTTAAATTATTTATTAATATTATTATGAGATATTTATGAAACTCTTTCATTTTTTTTAGTGAATTTTATAATGAATTTATGAAATTTTTATCAAAATAATTTTCATTGCATGGGTTTTGATATGATGATATAATGAATGATTTGTGAACTTATAGAACACATATGTATAGTTTTCATTAAATTATTTGAGGTCTTATAATTATATGACCCTATAATGTATTGGGTAAGTTTTTTATATCTCAATAGATAATTATGGGATGTGCGTTGGTGGGCTTGATCCACTATGGGAAACTAGTATGGATTTATGATCCACTCTGGAAAATGGGTGATCATTCCTAATCCACTATAAGAAATAGGTGATGATTTAGGATATTTTATGATATAATAAATATATTTTGATTCATATTTCACTGTGATTTGATTGTCTCAGTAGTTAACCTTGACATATTAAATGTTTTTATACCTATGATGGTTCAATAATTTTATTAAATTTTTTTAATACTATGAATTTAACTTGTGGTTCATGATTTATTTATGTATATTTAACACTCTTTTGATTCCTATCTATAGAAATTACAATGTTTTATACCAATAACCAGTATTATGATTCACGATACATTGGAAATTAATATTTTCTGTTATGATCTGGAATTCAAATAGTTATTCTTATTTTATGATTGCATTTGATCATCGATTTAGATCTCCCATGTTTACCCTTACTAATCATCTAAGATCACCCTCTATTATGTTTCCTTCCACAAAGTTACAAATATAATTTTTATGTAGCGCATGTTAAGAAGTGTATAATTTTGGAAGAACTCGGTGAAATATGATGCTTAATGTACATAAATTACATGTTTATGTATCTAGTTTCTAAAAACATTTGACTCTTATGGTTTTGGTGTAGATTTCAATTATTTATTTTTAAAATCCATTTGTTAATATATAATAACTCTGTATGAAAATTATAGGTCACTATATTTCACTTATTGATCCAATAATATATTGGAGTAACCATCACTTATTGATTCCCACAGTGGAGTTAGAATCAATACTCAATTATAATAATTATCCTATGTGATATAAATATTTAACAAATTAATTAGGGGGAAATATTGTACCCCAACCTTATATCATTTATACATATGTATTCCACTTTAAAAAAGTCATTCATCACATCATAAAGAAAAAATTCAATGAAAAATTAGTTTCAAAACATTTCTATATGGTATCATAATCAATGACTTAAATAATGTAAAAGTTTGACACACAAAATTCAATCACCCCAGTGGTGTATTTTATATTATTATTTAGAGGGTGATTCATTAAATTTAATTTCTAATGAAATAATTCCATTATATATAAAGTGAGAAATTTAATCAAAATAAAAAAATTAAAAATCTTTTATCTTGGTGTAAAATAAGAAGCTATGGGAAAAATGAAATATTATTTTTGAAAAAGAAAACTTAAATATTTAGAAATTATTCACTTTTAAAAATAAATTTTAATAGTGATTCCATAAAAATAAATAAATATTTTAAAATGGTTAACAAAAAACATCTTGAAAACTTTTATTTTAATAAAAAAGATTACAATAATTTATCCTTTCATAAGAAATAAAAATTTTAAAATTTTAAAGTGATTTTTTAAATATATATATATATATATATAATTTTAAAAAAAATATTCAGTAATAGTCTTGGAAATGATATAAATGATTTTTATATATAATCTATAGTGGAAGATAATATTTTTTATATTTGAAGGATGGGAACCCCATATTAATATTTCGAAATATCTTTTTTAAAATGCATGTCATTAAAATAGGTAGTAAATTTTCATTTTGTATAGTGTTAATGAAAATACAAATTCCATGTGAGTAAACACTTGTTTTTATTTCAAAATAATAATGGAATAAAAGTTGGTAATAATAAACATGGAAAAGGAGGGTAAACCATCTTCCAAAGAGGCGAGATTTGTTTCATAAAAAAATTTCACTTTTATAAGAAATTATTTAATTAAGACCCCATATTTTAGGTAAATCATGAGTCTATATAGATATAAAAATATGATATATCTTATGAATATTTAAATATAATTATTTATCCATCATAAAATCATTAATCTCATGGACTATTATTTTAACTCAAAAATGGAAATTGGAGTTAACAAAAACCCTTGAATATATCACAATTCATGAAGTAAGGGATATTTATATAGCAGTTTATGTGGAATAAATACAAATCCCCCAAAAAATATAAAACACTATACAATAAAACCATAGATCAGAAAGTTACAAACATATATAAAATTATTTTAAAGATATTAGTTATAAATCAATGGAAGACACTTGAGTTTCCAAATTAACCATTACAACATCATAATCCTCTAAATTGAACATAAATGGAAGTTATAACATGAGATTTATTTTTAAAAAACATTATATTTAATTAAAAATTATTATAAAATAAATCCTTACCCAATAAATAAAACACCTAAAGGAAACAATTCATAAATATGCCTAATATCATGAGGAAGAAAAATTATCATGTACAAATTATATATCAGGTAATGAAATTAATATTATTATATAATGCTTAATAATATCATTTTACATAAATATTTAATTCTATATGGTATATTTATTATCTTATGTTATTTATTTACAACATATTTTCACTTATAGAAGTTACTCAAGGTGATTTGTCCAATGTTTCGGATTTTTCCTCAGGATATTAAGTATGATCGAATGTATTGTGAAATATCAAATAAATATCTTTAATTTAATACTTCTCTATCTTTTATTATTAAATTATCACAAAATGTATTCATTTATAAAGGTTTTTACAAACTTTAATCAAATTAAAAAAGGTTTCTCAATATGTTCACTTAAAGTAGTGAAGTTTACTATAAATTTTTATTATTAATAAAACATATAAGACTTACAATATTATCTTTAAATAATATTTTTAGAGTCTTAAATATCATATTTATATATCAAATTAATTTTTTTCTTCATCCATGTTACGCAGTATTGGAAAAATAGAACATGAATTTTATGAAGTTGGTTGTCTTTATGTACGCATAATGACATCATCCTTTTTAAAATGGTTTTTGTAGAATGTAGAAAAGTGATATTACATTATTATAATATCATTTTAGTATATAAATAATTCATATTTTATCATGATTTCATGATTAGAATATATTTATGTTATTTGAAAAAAAACATAAGATAGATCGATTGAGAACACTACATCTCCCTTTGGATGTTCTCCATTAAGATACACCTTAATGGGAAATTTAAGTGTATTTTTTAAATACCAAGTCTTATAGAACATAGTTATAGGGTATATGAGAAACTATGGAAGATTTTCTTAGACCTAAGTGTTGGTATTTTGTTAAGAGGGTGTAGGAAGTGATTTCCCATTATAAGTGAAGGAAATGGTATTTTTTAAAATATCAAACACTTTTTCAATGATGGTATATATCTATTCATGGTTTAATGGGTAAAAACAATTAAATAATTAATTTCTGGGAGATATACATTTGATCAATCCCACACCACTTATTTTCACACATGTTTTAAACATTTTTTCACATCTTTTACCATTTATCTTTGAATTTTTTCATTTTGATTTATAACTTCGTGACTAGTTTTTAACCTAATAATTTATATTTTAGTAAAAATATAAGGAAAAAATTAATCTAAAATTTTTATGTTCTAAAAAAAATTATTTACCATATAATATAATTCAAATTAAAATTCAGTTAGAATTAAAATTTTAATTAAAACATTTCATATATAGAAAAATGATTTTATTGGGAAAAATTGTTGTTTTCACCATTAAGTGTTCTTAATATTATTTTATATTAATAAAGAATTTAATTTGGGATATAATAGTTTTATATATTTGTAAAAAATATCTAATTCATTTTATAAAATATAATAATTTAATTTCTTTGAAAAAAAGTACACCAATTAATAAAGTAATTCATTTAAGATAACTCTTTTTCCCAATATCATGATCATTAACTTTAATATTATAAATCATAATGTCATAGAAGTGATGATATTAGAAAAATCTGTATTTTACATTATTCACCTATAGATATACTATTTTAAAAAATTATTAAAAAAATACCATATTATAATTTTTACACTATGATTTAAATATTAAATTTTATTTTATAAAATTAAATTTTTATAATTTATAAGTTTTTATTTTAAATGAAAATACATTATATAAATAAAGACTAATTTTATATAAAAAACCTCAAAACATTAAGTATCTATTTCTTATGCACTTCTAACAGATTATATTTATTTCATTTATTATAGGATTTATTATTATTAAATTTTGTTAATAATTTTCATATAATATGTATTGGATCATTTTAGTTTAGTGTTTCATGTAAAACAAGCTATCATACTTAGTAATTTTTTTAAGGAATAAATATTTTACAAAATCTTAAGGTGTTACATCCCCCAACACAATAATTGGAATCAAAATAATTTTAATATTAACCTTTCATTAGTATATAATAGGGTATATAAAATATATAAATTACTCATAATTTAATTCTGAATGAGATATGTATCTTTTTTCGCATATAAGATAAGTAAATTCACCATTTTATATTTAATAATCATATATCCTAGTTTTCATTTTTAAAGTCATTTAAGCGAAATATGTTTCCTTATTTAGATTGTAAGATAGAGGGGTTTTTAGATACATGAATTTGATTGATTCATTTTTAGGATCCTTCTCCTAACCAAAAACAAAAACTAAAAGGGTTATGATAATATCTAATAAAATAAGAGCGAATGATCATAGAATTATTATAACTCAATCCTATGATGTATTGTCCAGTAAAACCATTATATTTTACAATACTACATTACATTAAACTATTATATAATTATATCAGCCAATAACTTCATAATTTTAACCTATGTTTTCTATATACAATTTTATACTAGGTCCTCTTACCATTAAATAATGATTTTCTTAAATCCTTGACATTGGTTCATAGAAATAATGTGTTTAACCAATGAATATCTCATGTGAGTATATATCCAAGTGTGTAGTATTATTATAACTCAACATTCATTGAATGAAGTATTATTTGATACTAAACCAGACTATTTAGGGTTATTACCCTTAGTTTCATCTATGAAATAACCAATTCACCTTTTTAGTAGTCATATATATTTCTAATATAATTATATGTATCTTATTCAAACCCTAATTATGAATTTAATTAAAAGGGTTATTTGTTATTAAATTAAAATGACATTTTAGATTTATAGTTATATATAATTAGGAAAATAATTACATTACATAGTGTATATTGACATAAAAAGTCCATTTTTCCCCACTAATAAAACAATCATAGGTTCACCATCCGGTTCGCACTCATGACACAATTTCATTGATTAAACCAAATTTTCATTATTCAAATTTATACATCATAATAAATCCAACTCATCCATTGGACATGTGAAAAAAATTTGAATACATGGGATGAGTATAAAATCTCATCAAGGGATATAGATGATTGAAATCCTTTAGTCTAGAAAAAAATAAATGACCATAACATTTATTCCTTTTACAAAATGAAATTTTGAGAAAATAATTAAAATATTTTTACATTAAAATATCATCCAATGATAAAATAAAACATTAAAAACACATATAAATAAAAAAATACACTTTTAAGAGTCATAGAAAATTATATCCATATCCAATTTCACTTGTTTCCAAAATAAATGGAGCCTACTAAAAAGCATACAAGAAAACTCACTAGTTAACATCATCATTTCCCTTTAAAAAAAGAAAAATTTCCTAATGCATTGGAGAGTTATACATTTCTCACAATTCTTATAATATAAATTATGATCTCCCGGCCTATAAGATATATTAGGATCACACATCAACCTATTTAATTATCATATATAATATAATGAATAAAATGATTTTCATCTTCCACATTTTTATCAAAATTCCCTTTATAAATAATTATGAACCCTCATGAAAAATAATTTTCAATTTTTATATAAAATAATATGTAAGGAGATGACCCCGGTTGCCCAGAGCCGATGCCTTATTTGATTACATTGGCATAAAAACAAGGAATAATCATCCCGAAGGACCAAGTAGTTCAGTATTATTGGAAACAAGATACATAAATAAGTTCAACTTTACATGAGTAATGAAAATAAAACAATAATTTATTTCATTAGAAACATCCATGCCTCCTAGATTATAATTGCAAGTCATTCATAATTTGCTTCTTCATATTCTGGGAAGAATGAAACATAAGAAAGGGTTGAGATCAAATGCTCAGTAAGAGTAAGAAATACAGCGGAAGATAGAATAAACCTAAGACATGGTGCATAATTGAAAACACTTTCCCTTAACAATAAACTTGAACACATTATGGCAGCAATATGAGTTGAGAAAATAATTCCATAATAAAACATAATCATGGGTATTATACAAGTAGAATAACCACATGAACCTTAAATTACTAGCTTCATAATGAGAGAAGTGCATATGTCAGACATTCTGAAACATTTTTTCAAGGCCTCGGCCAAGACATCTATTGATTAAGGCCTCGACTAAAATCCATATAACATATTGGGAATGGCCTCGGCAAATTCCATGTCTATTTGTATCATGAGACCTACCGATGCATCGAGGGTCTATAGAAGGCCCCACCCATCACATAATAAGTACAATGAATTCCTCATATTAGTAGGGATAAACATAAACAAAAAATATATTCATATTGAAACTATCATATGAAATGTAACAATCTTTCCACAATCATTAAACTTGAAACACTAACCATTCCGAGTAATATGGTGAATGTTTTTAGGATATATCATCCAAAAAAGTGTTAGTCATAAACCATTAAATAAAATATGGTAGATGAATTTATAAATTGTTAAACCCAATAATACCATGTAATCAATAAGAGTGTTGAATTAGACGAAAGCACTCTTATAAAATCATTAAGCAATTCTTGAGATAAATACTCTTTTATTTTGAAAAGTATAGTTATTTTGGAAAAATCGTTGTATAAAACCAGAAGTGAGGTAAGATAGTATTTTCATAATAAAATGAGTTATTTTTTCAAGATAAAGGTTTCCAAAAACATATTAAAGAGTTCCCTATAAAATAGGTATGAATTTGAAAAATTCCCTTGAATTAGGCTTGTATTTCAGAAACAATTTTGAAAGTTCCTTTTAAAACATGTAACTATCCATAAAATAAGAAAGGGTTATGGTTTGTAAAAATATATATAATACTCACACAAAATATATATGAGGAGTACATAACAATACATAAGAATTTCATTGAGGTAATTAGACAATGAATGTAACCCGAATGAAAATGGAAGTTCGGGTGGAAAAACCCTTACCTTAACTCCAAACGTGTTCTTCTCTTTAAATTAAGATCCTGGAATATGAAATAATTATTATTATTAACTTATTTAATAAAATATTAGAAATTAATTTAGTTTATAATAATTCTATTTTGTTCATTTATACCCTTATTTCTAAGTTATTATTTTGAATTTTGTTGTTCTGGGGTGTTCGTTTTCTCTATTTTCAAAACTGGTTCACTTGTTTTTCAGTAATGGAGTTCATGTGGAATGGTTATAAATCACCAGGATTGGAATTATATATTATTTATGAACATAAATAATTGATAATGGTTATTTCTATCATTTGGTTACATGGAATGAGAATGAATCATTAGATGACAACCACTTCGATTATTCGGCAGTATTTGGATTATTATGAACTAGTATTGTCATATAACTTAATTATATGTACACATTCTCTTTCTTAAATATTAATTATGTTATAATACATATATTATAGTCTAGTTCAACTATAAATACGGTTTGATGACTAGTAATGAAAAAGAGAAACTGATGAACGAAACTTCATCATCCGTGAAGGCTATAAATTGGAACCTCATAGACGTTGATTTCGTTTAAAAAAAATAAAAGGGAGGGAGTAAGAATAGTTATGATGGTTATTCCATTCACAAGATATAATTCCAGTATATAGATGATATTTTAGTTAACATCGTCATTTGGATAAAGGAGGTTAGGTTAGGATAGAAAAAGAAGATAAGTTGAAATGAAACCAAATGAAAATGAAGGGTGCTTTAGCTCCTGAAATATCCTCCTTGAAAATATCATTAAGGGAAGGGGTTTTGGTATTTTAGAAATACCAGTAGATTCTTGATAATGGGGAGAGACTAGGTATGATTAAATGGGTAGAACTTTGAGGAGCATCAAGTCTTAGAGGAGTGAAGAGAAGAGGGCATGGTGGGGGGTTTTTATAGTGGAGGAGAGGAGTAAATTTTAAATATTTAATTCATTAATTTATTATATCCCTCAAGACAACCAATAGTGTAGTTTCATGTGAACCCTAATAGTAATAAGTGCATATGAGTTTGAACCAAGTGTCCTTGAATAACTTGTGATTTCATGAATAGTTTATTTAACTGATAATTTTATATATGGTATTTTATCGTATTTCACTATTCATCAAAAATTCTTGAATTTTAGGAAAATCTCAAAAATTCACCCCTACCATTTTTTAACGTGTAGAATTCAAAAGTGAAATGCATTTTTAAAGATTGAGTTTCTAAATATTATTAATTTAATTTTTAAATAAATTCATAATTACTTTGAAAAATAAAAATCTTAGAGGTGTAATTAGTTTTATGTGACATTTAAAAATTAATTAAGATCCCATTATCATATTACCTCATAAATATAAAATAGTATCATTAGTCACTCTTCATAAGGGTCATACTACTATTCATATTACTATTCATAAGGGTATGTTACTGTTCACAAAAAATCAAGTTTGTTCTATCATCCTCCAAATGACTTACTAAACACAACTCTAGATGACCATTTTTCAAAATTCAAAACATATTAGAGGAAAAGTTGTGTTTAATGGCTTGATTATAAAATTTCATTCTATATTTATTTTCAAAATCTTGGGGTGTCACAGAAAATATATAAATTTCTTTTCAAAAAATTAAAAACATAAATTAAAAAAATATTTAGGAACTGAGATTATTTTAAAACAACTTACGAAACATAGAAATAAACTTTCAACGAAATTTAAATTTGTGATGGTAAGAAATTTTTTTATATTTAAAAATTTAAAACGATGACTCCTTTCACACCTTCAAAAAAAGTCTCTAATTTGGAAAATGATATAAATATTTCTTTTCAAAGCATAAAAATATTGTTTAAGGTACTAAAATAATTCTATTAAAATTCATTTATGAGTAAATAAGATCATCCATAGTACAAATTTGTAGGAAAACATGTATTTGGAATTAAGAGAGCAAGAAATAAAATGTAAAAATGTTCAAAATAGTTTTTATATTCAATCCCTTATATTTTGAAAACTTTTTAACTAATAAAACATTTAAATGGGAAAATTTAATGTATTTATAAACACTTTATTTTTTATATAATAATGATAAAATGCATCCATATTTTCGTTTATACCGTACAAAAAATAATATAAAAGTTATAAAAGTAGTATATGTCTCGAAGAAAATAAATTGAGACTAGAACTCTCTCACCTCAAGTCTGACCCATCATGCACACTCTTTAACTTCCTGAATAATAAACTTATGTTAATTATTTACCTTATTAATATCATTTTAAAATTTTATTATTCCTTTTATTTCGATATTAGCCATGTCATATTCAATTATTTGATAGATTGTGTTTTTGACAGATGTTTGAAAGATATTTTGCTCATATATCCAAAATGACATCAGTATATTTAAATTTATAAAGTTAATAAATATAAAAAAATTAAAAAATTTAATCAATTTATTATTATTTTTGTAATTTTATTTTTTTATTACCATCCATTTATGGTGGTTAAGAAAAATGAATTAGGTTTCATTATGGATATGGTAGTCAATACACACGCATGAGTAAAGTTTCAATTTTTCAAGGAAGGTGAGGGAAATAAGGAAATTATAATTTAATATATATAGAATGATTATTATATCATAAATATTATACTCTTATTTTAAATACATTTATAAAATACATCTACGTGAGTTGGTGAGAGAATAAAAAATACATCAATTCATGAGGTGATGGTCATTACGTATGCACGAGTGATGTTTCTAATTTTCTTTGTATGATAAAGAAAAAGAATAATATTTATGTACATTTATATAATTAAATTTATATCACATATTTCTTATTATTTCATTTTTATCCATCATTATGATCTTCCATAAGAGGCAGTGATAGAAAAGGAAATACATCATCTCGTGAAGCAGTAGTCTGCATGTGCGCATGAGAGATGGCTTTATATTCTATTAAATAAAGAATTATATGAAAAAGGTTTATAAATTAAACATAATAAAATATAAATTATATAGGATATTATTATTTTATTATACAACATTGGTTGAAATATATTTTAAGGAAATTAAATAGTAGAAAAAAACACTTTGTTAAGAACTATACCTCTTCATTGGACAATCTATTTAGGTTTATACCAAAGTCCTACATTAGATGGTATTATGATCCAAAAAACCACTAGGACACGGAGAGGGATGTCAGGTAGGTATTTTTTTCATTTATGAGTTTCTTAAATTTTAGAGAAGAGATGATAGGGGGACTCTATTTATAAGTGAAAGAGGAGACACACAAGGAATATTTTAAAAGATTCAATTATATTAATTACTTACCTAATTCAAGTGGCTCCAAAATATACCCTTCTAAATAATGTAGTGTATAAGGTGAATTTACACCATTAAAAGAAGATTATACATGTTTTAAGTTAATTTAACCCTTATAATTTTATTTTTAACCCCTTTAGAAATGTTTTAACTCATCCTCTGGTAAATAACTTTTTACAAAAGCTTCTATTAATAATGAAATAAAGTTAACCTACTTTCCAAATTTCAATATCAAGATTAAAAATATTAAATCCATTTTTAACGATTAAATCTCTATAATTTGAATAAAATAATTTAAGACAAAAATGAAAAATGCAATGAAAAATGGGTTTATTGAAAAATGTCTTTTTAAGTATAAAAATATTTTATTCCAATATAAAGAATAATTAAGATTAAAATGAAAATAATTTGATTATTAATAATCAAAATAAATTAAATAAATTAAAAATAAATTAAAAAAAATTGACTTTTTAAATACTTCAAATTTAAAAAAAATTAAAATCAAAAATATTAACTATTAATAGAAAAATCAATAATTTTATAAACCCTGAAAATTTCACCATAATAAAAGTTTATATGATAATTTTAAAAAAAATCATTTATATCAACTAAAATTTCTCAGTAGAAAAAATTAATTATAATATTCACTTATAAAAAGTATTAAAAATCATTTTTTGATAAAATGAATTTTTAATGCATAAAATCACTTTACTAAAAATCGAGAACTTATTTATTATGAAATAATCAATACATTTTCGACATATGAAACTTTTATGAATATTTTTTATAATTTTATTATTCTTATTCATATCACAAATTTAACAGCTATGTTATAAATGTCACATTTAAATAATTATATTTTCATACCATATATAAATTCACTTAAAGTTTGATATTTCATGTACATAAATATATCGAGCCTAGAATTATTTAAAACTATTGTTTTTTTATATATTATACCCCCATAATGAAATTTATTCCATGAAATTTTATCCCATTCTTAAATAAAAATGTGTTAATATATTTCTTAAAAATCAATTCCAATGAGTAAAAAATAAAACAAATGGTCAAGAAAAAAAAACAAATTATGTAAAAATACCATTATTAAAAATAAAAATTATAAAAATGAATAAAAAAACATTGTTTTTAAATGAAATAAAACCATAAGTATGAAGGTCGCATGGAATGACATGTAATCCGGTTCTGAGATAAAGAGATCATTTCAAAAAGTAAAAATATAGACATAGAGGAGAAAAATAACATCCAAGGAAAAAATATAATGATAGATAACATAGTCTTGATAATTTCAATGAAAATAATAATAAATAATTATGGGATAATTATTATCAATAATTCGTTAGAAATGAAGGTAATATGATAACATTTATACTTTAATATCCTCTTTTTAATGTTGCGGGATTCTTTTAATATCATGATAGAGAACATGATAAAATATAGTTACTGGACTCATTTCTATTCAAAAAGAATAATTTCATCATTTTTTGTTCTTTTGGAAGTTTTAAACTTTTATCTCGTCTCTTACTCTAAGAAACTATTTTCATGAAGAATTTTTTTCTTCCTAAATTACTAAAATTAACTTCTACCATATTAGAATATCCACAAGAGGATATAAATTTATTCCTTCCTTAGACATTTGTCAAAACCAAAATTTTAAGCACAAATAAGATAATATTCAAATGTATAAATCTTCATTATAAGAAATGTTATGTTAATCTTGAATACCTCGACAATAATGACCAAATTTCTACATAAATTATTCCAGAAATATAAAAACTTAAAACTCTTCAAAATATGTATTACCAAGATGGAAACCCAAAAATTAGAATTATTTCACCATATATTCTTCCACAATAAACCAAAAAATTAAATCTAAAAATAACAATTGCTCATAAATGTTTATGCCAAAAATATAGATGCCTTAATGCTATAATCTCCAAAATATTCTCATCCTTTATATAAATATCCTAAATCGAAATAAAACCAAAATTAAATCATATATGCTTCCAGAATATAATGCAAACATTATTCATTAAATAAACTCCAATATTATATAGAAATATTAATATTTACCTTAATCATATAACATTCCTAATACAACAAACAAGATAAAAAATAGTATTATTCCCTTAGTCACTAAAATTAATTTTAATACCATTGTTATCTATATAATAAATCATATATTCCCAAAAATGAAATTACAATTATATAAAAAATAATTTTAATTACATCAGCTTGAATGTCATCTTAAATCTAGGGGTTATCAATTCCCTTAAACTTATTTCAAAAAAATATAAAACTATCCTTCCTCAAATAAAATTTTTACAAAATAAAAAGGTAAATATAAGAGTTATATATTCCTTAAAGTTTTTTGAAACCCAATAATTGTCTCTCAATGTATTCTAATCACATAAAACATACAAAAGGAACTCATTCCTTTAAACATATGTTCATCCTTAATTTTTTGACACTTAAAAAATATACCAATAAATCATAACTCTTCAAATAAAATATATAGACACTTTATATCATTCAACATTATTCATAATCTATTTTTCCATAATTTCTGTAATATATACATACACTTCCTACCTTTTAATATAGAACATCATTCATTCCAATCCTAATTTTGAAGATGGATGCCCCATGATCTACTGGGTTTAGACCATACAAATTTTGAAATCCATAAAACATTTCCATGTTCCTCTACATCCTTTATCAATTTTCAATCATTACATATTGATTTAAATGGATGTATATAGATATTGAATTTTGTAATAAATCAATTTTTTTAAATATATAGATTTAATACCTCTTCTCAAACGAGTTTCACATGAAAAACAAGATTCGGTTTGATATGAATTTTTCAAAAAATAATTGGTTTTTAGGAAATACAAAAAATTAAGATAAAAAATTAAAAACATAAGATGATCGAAGTTCACCCTCTTGGTAGTCTAGTATATGGCTGGAAATCATTTTTTGACTTATCCATTGAAAAAATATGATAAATTTCCTTATATTATTTTCAAAAATATATATGGTAATATAGTTGAATTTTAAGAAATGATCAAATGTATCCCAAGGTCCTTCTTGATATTAAAGTGTATATTAGGATTGGGATACACTATCACCTATTTTTCTTGTAATTTGAATTCAAGAGAAAAAGTCTAAATCACATGAAATATATTTTTAAATTATTATTGCAAGGGAACCCACTATATGAGAAATGATTTTTTAATGTTTGATTTCCTCTCATCCATATTGAAGAAGATATTTTTACCTGATGAAAGAATCTTGTGATACAATAACTAATAATTTAATTAAATGTATTTGAGTCAAAAAACTAATAAATTTTTGTAGTTCATCGTATAGATGATTTTCACAATAAATTATATCTTTGATTATAGGATAATTTTGGTTCACCATAGGTCTAACCTATGTTTCATTATGTTTTTTTCTTTTATACTTTTAAATCTAGTCCCAATATAAGTATAATTAATCTTACAATACTAAAAAATATGTTTATATAATACCTATAACTTATGAACCCATACCAAATGATTAACCCTTAAAGTTTTCCATTTCATTAATGACCTCATATCCTCTAATATTTCCAACAATATTTCTCTAAATCCAATTATAACACCTCATATCTTATTCAAACGATAATTGGTAGTTTGATACAAATGGATTCACTTTCATACATTACCATTATTTTTTAGGTATATAGAATTTTTTAATTTATAAAACCATTACATTACATCAGGAATATTAATACACAGTGTTCATTTTTTCAGAAAAAGGGATTCCTAAGTTCATAATCTAGATTTCAGTCATAAAAAATTTTCATAATTCATGAAAAAATAATTTATTAGTATATATGAATTATAATAGTTCATTCTCATCCTTTTTACCTATGAAAAAATTTGAAAACTTGGGATCATAAAAAAAATATTTAAGAAATATGAATGACTAAAATCTATTGCTCTTATGAAAAACATGAAATTCTATAAAATGTTTACATTTTTGAAAATAAAAACTTGAAGACATAAATAAATTTTATACAAATTATAAAATCATCCATTTCACAAATAAACACTTTAAAACACTTTAGTAATAAAATAGAGACCATTGTATTCATCTTAGATAATTGTATTCAAAAAATGTGTTCACTAATGATAAAAATAACTATATATTAATTAAATCCACCACTAAAACATCCTCAGTTAACTTTCTCTTTATCATTATTGAAAATAATGAATAGTATCCAATTCATTGGAGAGTTATAATGGGATCAACCATTATATAGGTTATATCAGTTTCACTAACCATATAACTTGTATCAATGTCAATTAGTATAGTATATAATTCTAAAGTACCATATTATAAATAAAAAATATTAATAATTAACCTTTCCATTATGTATCCCATGAAAAACTCTCTTTAAACCCCCAAGAAAAAGAATTTTTTATTTTTCATATAATAATAAGAAAATCCTTTTCTTTTGAATAATATTTAAAATGATAAATACACGAAAATTATGGAAATGGTTTAATTTTAAAATAAAAAGGTAATATTGAAATAAAAATTTTTCCCTCAAAATATGTGTTCTGGTTAGGATTCACTATTTTTGAACGGTTTCCAATGATTTTTTTCATGGAACCGGAAACACTATATGGTTATGTATCCAACAAGACCCACTTTCCAAAGGTAGACACCCATCAATATATTTGGATAATGATGCTTGAGAAATCACATTGGTTAAGAGGGTGGGTGGTCAGTCTCATCACACCCTTTTGGGAAGAATTATTTCCCACTCTAGGATTCTTTTATATATTGAAGACATGTTCATGAATCCCTTATAAAATCCAAAGTATGATATAGATTACCATAAAATTAATAAAAAAAATTACCATATATGGTATATCGAATTATCCTTATATATCTAAGTTTATTCATAAATAGAGATATCTATTTTTATCTAAAGTTCTCTATCAATGGTATACTCTTATGTATAGATTACAGATTCTATATTCATGATGAAACTGGTTTTCTAGCCACACTGTGTCTCACTCTGGATTTTATCATAATCTAGGGGAATGGAGTTGTTTTGATGTTTATGATGAGACCTATATGAAATGCCTCTTATATCCTTGTGAAATGAATCAGACCCCACGTATCTTGTTGTCACTTGTAGGGAACGTCATAAATTTTATGTTCATGTGATAAAGACCTAACCAAACTATTTTATTTCATCTAAAAGGACATATAGGTTGAAGGTTCCTTGTCAAGGTTTGGTGTGGGACATTTACCGAAGCTTCCCAAAGAACCTAGAAAGGAAACGAATTTACAATATGATTTAAACCCTACTAAGAATATGGACCACAGAGAATAAGGTTGATTTGGGGTTTTTTGTTTGGACCTAAATTATTCTTCCTACGTATCCCATTTGGATTGGAATCAAACCCCCACTTAGTTCAGTTAGTCTCATATGGGATCATGTTCTTTTTAGAATATTAAGTTAGGTTTTACTCCTAAATAGCATGTCCTGAGAATGTACCATGAGAGATGTCTGGACTCTTGATTCTCAACATATGATTATTTTGGGGTCTACTTCAGAACATACTCCTAAAGTGGATATCCGAATAATGGTAGTACGATTGGGTGTTATTATTGAGGTGGATTCCCAATAAGATGAGTCCCTAAGAGGGATTCTTATGTATCTTGTTTATAGAAAGAATTAGAGTTCTCATAGTTCAATATGTTTCATGGATTGTGTGGATGTCATGATTACCATTAACCTGTAAGCCAATGTCAGTCATGTGTGGTCTGAGAAATAAGAGGTAGTTGAAGATCTGTAAAACCACACAATCTAATTTACTATACTGGTGGACACAAATAAAAATCCCAAAGGGCGAGGGATGGGGTGTTGAGTGCACCCACCACCATTTTCTCCTCTTCTGAAGGTAGAAGAGGCCAGTGCTATGGTGGAAGAGGTTAGGTATATGGAAATTCCCTCGCATCACATTACCCTAAAATGAGTCCAAGGTATGGAAATGAGTAAGTAATGAAGGAGAAGGATGCGAAGGTAGAGAGTAGAAAGACTACGAACTCCAGTATGAAAGGCCAGGGGATTTCTCTATAAGAGATTATGTAAAATGGGATATATATTAGGGAAGGAGTATATCATTCCATTTAAAAAGGAAACCCAAATGTGATCCTTATCCTCCCTTATTAGAAATGGAGGCTCTGGGTTTTAGATACAACAAGGGAAGGAAATGGTTTTAACCCTATTATCTAGTACATGGAACTCCCTAACACTATCCCTGGGGAAAGGGTCCTCATGAACATGCACATATAAACTCACATGAACCTTGATAACCTTCATCGTTCAACCAAAAAAGTACGGGGAACCTATGACCATAGGAATAAAAACCCAAATGGAGGACACACTGGTGTTCCCATCATTATGGTTGTGTAATTATAGAGGTCTAGGTTGAGAGTTCAACTTTGTCCCTTTTAGAAAAGGTGTCCTGAGAAGGAGAGTCCCATTCATGAGTGGCTTTGGAGAAGGCCTAAAAATGACTTTTGTAGGTCTTTTGTGTAGTTTATTGGTGTAGGTGTTCCATGTAGGTCCTCAAAGGAATGGTAAATGCTTCCCACTAGGAGATAAAGTATTTTTTTAAACGAAAGATTACTCAATAAATGGGCCACTAGGGAAACATCACTTGGGTGAGTCTTTAGATTAGGATCCTTGGGTCTCATCTAGTGTCCTTGGAACTGTCTCCTGTAGACCCTTACATAAGGAAGGGGCCTCACAAAGGTGGAATCATATTGTGGAAGAAAGTTCCTCAAATAGGTTTCTTGTATTTTATACCCTAAATGGATTTCTATCTTTCTTATCCCCTCATATTTTCACTTATCTTGAGTTTTGAAGGGATACCTGAGAAATTTCAGGGGACATGGGAGAAGGTGTTGTGAAATAAGAGGTCTTATGGGTCTTTTTGTATTTCAATCATTTGAATAAGGATCCATAAGATCCTATTTATTAGAAAATATGGGACCCTAAGAGAAGGAGGTTTTCCACATAGGTCTACGGTGATGGTATTTTGTGTAGGTCCATGGCGGAGGGGTTTCCAGCCACATTGTTCTACGTAGGGTAGTTGCGTAGACTATGAAACACAAAGGTGACTATGTGTGTAGGTCGATTTGGATAAGTCACATGGTTCTCCTTAAGGATCATTATCACTTTACCATGACCAAGGTTCCCTATATTATATTTTCATCCTCATTAATAAAGAAAAGAGTATCAAAAAAATCCCTCACTGAGGAGAAGATCTGAAAAAAGAGGAGGGTTGAGTCCTATGGTAAATGGGGAAAAGATTATAAAGTTATGAAACAATGGATTTCACGAAGTCACCTAGAAGATTTTTGCATAGGTTATCCTCATAGGGTGTCTATTAGAGGCCCAATGTGTAGTTTTTTAGTGAAGGTTGTTAGCTTACATATTCATAATAGACCAAAGGCCTCTATAAAAACCCTCCCCCACCTTTGTCATTTTCTTCACATTATGATGTTTGTTTCTTTCATTGTGCAGGTCATCTACCTATCTACATTGTGCTTTACTTTTACAAAGGTCTTTGGAAGGATCTATCAAGGTAAATTTACCTGATCAATGGGACTGTGTGGCGTCACATTATAGATAATCCTCATCGAGGCATCTCACCGAGGGGCTACATGGTAACCCTTGTTGAGGGAGCTATGTGAGAACCCTTATCAAGGGTGTTTCACAAGTTCTTCCCTTTTCCATTTTTTGTGACTCCTCTATGTAAAAATTTAAACTTTCTTATCTAAAAATTTTAAATAAATTATAGGATTTGGTTTCTTCTTGTTGGTTTTCAATGGATTATTAAATGATTTCCATTGACCAAGATGATGTGGCCCAAACTGAAATGATCAAATATGTCTAGCATAATTATATGATGTCATTGAATATAATCTCTTGGATCTGGAAAATTATTTGATAAAATATTAATGAAAGTACCCGTGGAGTGACTAATTGCTTCTATATGGACATGGACTAATAAGGGATTCCCATATTCCTATGTTTACTAAATATATCTCAACATCTTGATTTAGGAAGCACATCCACTTACCTTCTTTTAACATCTCCTCAAAAGGTGTTTTATCATGGGAGGAATAGTCCCTATAAACCATTTTATGAATCATAGTGGTTGAACTCTAGATATGACGTTGAACACCAAATATTTGAGGCCTCATTTTTATGACTAAACCTTCCTTACTTCACATACATATCAAACATAATGTTGTAAAGAAGACTAGGACTTCCACTCTGGAAGGGAAGTCATGCCTGGGTAAATAGGGGAATTCTAGGTTTGCCAAACTTGCACATAAATAAAAATAGAGCTATATGATATTCTTATTTATGATTTTTTTGGTAAGATATATCTATTGTTATAAGAACCCATACATTATCCTTGAATTGATGAATTGGAGGAGTCCGTAGAAAAATTCCTTTCACTTGATGCATAGTGAAATTAGCATAATCTTGTGGGATTTCTGCCAAATCTTTCGGGTCCCTACTCCTTGGAAAACAAATTGCGAGTTTATCCCAATAAATTAAACTTGATATGATGCTGGGATGATGCAACTATTGGCCTATGAGATCTTTAAAATAGTGAAAACCGTACCGAAAGACCAAGATCCTTATCTCAGGGCTAATTTCCATGCAGTAACATTGATGAAAATTTTCATGGAATCAGTAGGAGAGGGACCTACTTGTAGAAGCCCAATTATTTTCCCCACTACAGATACTCAAGGTGATTAAATCATGTTTTTAACCATATTAGATAATGTTTACTATAATAATTTAGTTTATAAAGATAATGTCATGATAGATATGAAGATTTTTTTAGCAGCCTTCCTTGTCATGTGGCTAAGAATTTCCCTACTCCTAGTCTACAACTCTGATGGTGGTGTGAGGATAGGGAATTTGGTTATCATGGGAAAAAAATTCATAGGTGGATTACATTGGGTTGGTTTCCCATACTTTGAAGAGGATATTTTATTTTTTTCTACATGCATACAATGAATAGGACCCAATTAGAATTGTAGGTAAATTTTAGGTGTTTTGCAGGTGGATTTCAGTGTATTGTAGCTCATATTTATTGATGAGTTTAGTTAAAATCCTTGACAACTAATTCCTCCAATTTTTTTAGAAATTATCTTAGATTTAGCCTTTGAACCTAAAGAAAGATGATGTTCTGGAGGTGATGAATGTATCAACAAATATTAATTTCTTTATGTATGGTAACCTACCGACCGGAATGTTTATCGATGATGGTAATGAGTATAATTCCAAATTGAAGGTGTATGTTATGGAATTTAGGGATAGCATATTTGTAGCCTGTATTTATAGTGAAATCATATATGAGTCTTATGATTCGTATCTATCTTCTAGCTTATTTAAATGTCTTCAACAATCAAGCACCTTCTCCCCTAAGCATGTCATTCATGAGAATATTCTAATGGTATCCCAAAATTTATAGATCCTAATGGCTCTTGAAGTATCCAAAATTTCAATCATGATGCCTCTGTTAGAGGCCTGAATTGTTCTGGAGGCTATATATTTCAGTGTTTAGTTCTCATCATATCCTCAAGGGGTGTTGGAAAATGGCATTCATTGGGTGGAGTCCACTAAAACTATTGTTCAGGGTATGTGTGGTAAAAAGGCAGAATCCAGAGATGATGTAGAGGATTCGGATCCTTCAAAACGTTCATAGATGAGGACCACCAAGCAAGAAAGGGTTGAAAATAAAACACCTCTAGTTATAAGGTGATCCGGTCATAACCATTAGGGGGAGTCTTATGTATTGTCCCCTCATTATTTTGAATTTGAAAGGAGTCTTAAATAGGCTGACCAATTGAATGGTGTCAAGTATTAATTGAATCCATATGTATTGTAGTCCAAATACATATGACCCTTGGAAATCCAATTTTTGGATAACATGACTCACAATGTCTGTGATGGATTGGAGTTTCTTAAGACCACCCTGCAAATCCCAAAGTTGGGCGATATTAGATCATCCTCTTGTATCGATAATGAAAATAATTTGGTGTAAGTAACAATTTATATCAATGATTTGGAGGAATTTTTAAATGCAATCGATGATCAGGTTTAAAACTCAAGGAAATTTTCAGATATGCTAGATTGAGGAGGGCTTGAATGATTCAATGTTTGTCATTGAGTGGAATGAGACATTTACATTAACCATGATAACTTATTTCTATTTTCTAATTTCCATTTCTTTATATTTTATCCACCATAATTAATCTTTAGGGTATTTATTTTATATATTGGAATAGGATAAGGAGGATAAGGGGTAGAAACATAGGAGCTTTTTTCTCCAATATATAGCCCTAAGGGTGCTCCCATTAAAACAGTAGATGATGTCCTTGAGTCCCTAAAACAATCATTTAGTTTAAATACCATATTGTATGTGATGGTGTTGGGAACTCATCAACCATTACCTCAAGTTCATGTAACCACAAATTGTGGTACCAGATCTTTTCTCTCTCAGGAGAAAAATAAAAAGGTGTATTTAAATTTGTTCTGAGGAATGAATCATAGTAATTCTTTGTATTTCCATCTAATATTAAAACCCACTTGAAATTCCATCTAGACCATGATTCTCTTTTGCATAACCTATATCACTTACCTCTCTTAAAGGATCTGGTACTATTCCTTCATGTATCGAGGAGGATACTATGATGGTGGCATAGATTATTTATGATGAATAAGTCATCATGATGGGTGAAGCATCTAGAGGTGTGGCTGGGTGTACCACAACTTTTACAGAAGGGGAGGATGGTCATGGTATTTTTTGATAAACTTCTTTTGGGTGTTTGGTGTAGTGTCTTACTTTTCCCTCTTCATGATATTTCAGATCTATTGTCCATGCTAGAGGACCATGTAGTAGTCAATGTTGATCCTACTGTCACCCCTAAAATGGATAGAAGGAATATTATATAGTCCAATTAAGGTGTTAATGTTGTCCTGGACTCTACGAGGGGTGAGGATGTTGTACATGTTGAGCATTCACCAGAGGGAATTGACAGTGGATCCAATTCAAGTTCTGAGCAAACTTCCTCGGATTCCCTTATTTATGAGGATGCTGAAATTCATAACACTATTTATCATGACATGATGTTTGTTCTTAGTAGAGGAATTGATATTATGGGTTCCATGTAAGAGTTTAAATACTTCATCAATTAATTTCAAGGATGTGGGTTTTATAATCCTTACATTTGGTAAACATAGTTTATTTTTTTCACATGATGTTTCATATCAAGGCTCAACTTGTGAATCATTTTCTGTAGAGAATATTGAAAAATCACTTCAATAATAGAGAATCCAAATAAACCCCACTCTTGATATCAAAGTAGAAATAGTGGATATATCTAAATTGAGTGATTCTATGGGGTCTTTGATTTTAGCTGCTGAGAAGACTCGCATGGATTCTCCTTGTCAAGAGGTCCCAACCCCAAGAGTTGAAACTGGGGGTGCTGGAGAGGTACGAGTTCTTCCAGTTCATCTAATGATAGGTGAGTGAAATCAATGGTTTTGGTTTACATATCCCCTTCACTACTATTTTTTCTTCTTATGATAATGAATAGTGTTATTTAATCTTCAATTTCATCAACTTCGACAATTGGGCTTTTGACGGGGGATTTTATGCAGGTTCCGCCATCATTTGTAAGTGAGGTTGGAGCTACCCTGTATGGAGAGGAACAAAGTGGATTGTTTAGTAAACTTATATAGGATACTATATCTTATTGAAAATTTGGTTTTGAGTCTGGCTAAAAGTACAAAAAGCTTTTCACCCCACATGCCTTCTAATATGATGAGATATCTAGAAGCTAGTCCGTGGTATTCCTCTCGAAGATATGAAATTTCAGATTCTATGTCTTCTGTTCAAGATTTCCATGTTTTTATATATCAGTTTTGAATATCGTGATATCTTTGGCATGGTGAAGGAAATAATCAAGCTAAGGGAGGTGCAGTAAAGGTCATAGTAGGCCTATCTGCAACAGGAAGACCTATTTGAGGATCTTAGATATTTTATGATCTAAGAATATTCCAGTCACTCCAAGAAGGTGGAGGAGTTCCATGATTTCCTCAATGCGAGGTCTATCCAAATAATGCACCTTTAAGAATCATTACAAGCTTCAAGGGAAGATATATTTCAACTTCAGTGATCCGTGAAAGGGGTTTTGTCATAGAGGAGAAAAGCTATTTATTTTGACCATGAGGAACTTCATAAAGATGATTAGGTTGTATCTATGCAAAGGGATGATATTCATGATGTTACACTAGCTTCTCATGGTTCAATTCAACTTCTCAAGTGTTCTGTTGGGGAAAAATAATAAAATTTGGTAGAGGGGCTCTGACATGTAGAAGTTCCTCCATGTTTTAAGATTTAAATATAAATGAATTTTTTCGTTCTAAATCATTTGTGTCTTCATCCCTATTCTCTTTATATGATTATATTGTAACATTGAAACTGACTTGTGGAACAAAATAATTTTTTTTCCTAGTTATAACCACAATTAAAAGAGTTGGTAAAATCCTCTAATTTTTTTCATAAGCCAAGGGGACTAGTTAGTGTAGTTTGACTATATCTAGTGTTGTATGTAAAACCCAAAAAACATTGTGTATTTTTTTACCACCCTTATTTTTACCTCAAATCAATATAAAGGAGGATTAGTTTGTGAGTCTTTTATTTTTCTTAATCATCCCTTTTCATTTTTTCATCTAAAATGTTTTATGCCTATTTCATTTCAATGATTTATTTTTATTTACCTAACCCACACAAAGAGTAGGTCTAGTGATCAGAAACACAAATTTTAGATATAATACCAATTATGGGTTTTTAATCTGGCGAGTATTGCCTCTTTTCATAGGCAGTTTAAATTCATAAAAGTTAGACTTATAAATCTAGAGTTTTAGGTCGAATAACTTTGACCATAAAAATTGGAATGAAGACCCAAACAAGTCATGGTGTCCCTGAATTTTCTAAAATTATTTAGATATTAAAAGGGGAATCTTGAGCAATGATTTTTTTGTTATTGATTCCAATACATAATACACATAAATAGAGGAGGTCTCTCTTACGGATGAAGTTAACATGGGTTAACAAACCTATTTAGTGGTATGTTTTATGAAACTCCAACTAGAGCACATACTACATAGTCAATAGTGGATTACTTTGGCCGAAAAACCCTAAATTTTATGAGAAACTAAGGAAAATTCAACTAGAGTGTAATATAACATATTCATAAAAATGATTCCTCAGGAATTATGACATTCCATTGTTAATGATTGGAGTTTAAAATTCATATTTTTCAAGAACATGATGGGTGGTTTTCCCAGAGGAATGTGTTTGAGAATAAAGGGAAAATATTTACTAGCATTTTCCATGGATTTGAAACTTCTCCTACATATATTTATCTTGAGTAAAGGTGTTTATACTTCATGATATGGCTGATGTTAGGGAGAAGTTCCCTTTCTGATGAAGGTTAATGTATCGTTTTGTTTAATGTTGTCTGACCAGGAAATTAACCATGCAGTTTAAATTCATACAGCAAGGCTATTATCATATTCTAATTAAGTTAATACATAAAAAAAATTCTATGTAGTTTAAAGTTATACCAAAATGAAATTATGGGAGGATATAATTTATGTTCTTTATCTTTGACTGAAATGATGATGATTCTCCCATTCTTTATAATTTTTCTAGAAGTGTGCTACCATATTCAAGAGTTAGAGGATAAAATTGTAAGCTTTGAATAGGGTATTAATGAATCTAAATAGTGTTATAAAAAGGGTTTATGTTAGAGGAGGTATCTCCTAAATAAGAAGTTAACACTGGTGGACAAACCCATTTTGTGTTAAATTTTATACAAGGCCAACTAGGAAACATACTACATAGAAAATAGTGGCATACTTTTGATGATATGACCTAAAATTTATAAGCAATATATGAAAAGCCCACTGGGGTGTTTAAAAACAAATTCAGGAAAATAAGTCCCTAAGAATTCTGACCTTCTACCATTAAAAGACAATGATTTTTTTTGAGATTCATATTTCCCTCAGCACATATATTGGTTTATGGGAGGAAAGTACCTGAACATGGAAATGGTATTTGAAGTCAAAATTTTCCATAGAATAGGGAAAAGAAATTTTCCACATAGTTCTGACCCAAGTACAAGAAATATTCCATCAATAGTTTTTTAGTTTGTATAAATATGACCATAACATTTAGGAAATAATATGGAACCATGGCCTTTAATTCTGATATTGTTCTCGTATACTTTAAACACATTATAGGGTAAATTGTAAACCATGGTGGTGGGGGTTCTTAAACTGGGAGAGAAAATATGGGACATAAATTAAGGATAATTTCATACTATTTTATATCATGGGTTTCAATATATTGTCATCAATTCTTATAAGGATAGAAAAGTCTTCTCCCAATGGTGAAGTTAATGTTGGTTGAAAACCCCTTTGTGAGGGTTTTTTATGCAAGGTCGACTTGGGTTCATAATACATAGTCAAATAGTGGTATCTCTTGGATAATAGTCCCTTTATGAAGGTCGTTTTCTATAAGGCAATTAGGGAACATTATATATCCAGGGAAACGAGCTTTCATGTATCAGACATTCTATCATTGGGAGCTAAAGAAATAATATGAAGGTCTGAAAGTGTCTATGATTAGGAGTATTAATTGAATAAGAGAACGTAAAAGAATAAATAAATCATCTTTAGCGATATCATCCAAGTGTTTGGGACCCCTTTCATGGATCTGACTCATGTGTAAAAAGGTGAAATTTCTATTTCCTTGGCGTACCCCTTGATGAGGGGGACCTAAATTAAAATCCCATTCACAAATCTTGATATGAATATAGAGGAGAGGGTATTTTACTTCACCCCATGGATAGTACTAAGACTTTAGGCCTAGAAATCACTACGTACCTCAATGGGATGAGGATAAAGCCATATGTAGTTCTCTGGGTACCATATAGTTTAATTGCATATAGTAAGGATGAAGGTGTCTTGATGTGTAGAGCAATGGGATATTGTGACTGGAATAGGGCGTAGGGCTCTCGTGTCACTAGGTATCTAGTTAGAGAAATAATCAAGAGACACGTAGTTTTAAAATAATGATATCCAACACTGATAGAATTCATTTGTGGAGGAAAATGGTAGTTTTGTTTTCATATGAGATTATGCTTAGGATAAGAACTCATATTGTGTCTTCTCATGTAGATTAAACATGTTCATGGTAAAGTGGGAGTATTTCCATTATTTTGTTACATTTGGGATTGGAATTGAAAAAAAAATTGTTACTACATATCTCATACGGGTGGGAACCAATCCATGCATTGTTATTTAAGGACAATGCATTTTATCATCATGCGATGAGGATGTGGGTGATTTTGATGTGAAGAGTAATATTTTGACTAGACAAGGGTGTAGGACCTATACATCACTACATATATTTATATTGTAAGAGTCAAGCCACACATAGTTGTTAAGGAGATCATATGGTTTATATTCATGTGATGAGGAAATATGGTGTGTCTTTTTTGGTCTTTCATCTAGGACCATGGTAAACTCAATGTGAATTGATATTTCACACCTATATAAGGAAACTATTTTACCAAATGTCTTTATCCCACTTGAGTTATGCTTGGTGTTAGAAACATGGGGTAGAAAAGGTTTCTTCTATATTAAAAAGGATGTATAAGTAAAGGATATATGAATTTAGATTATTTGGTGGATGGCACAAGATATATGATCTCAGAATATCTATGTATCTCATTAGGATGAGATTCCAGAAGTATCTTATTTTTTAAATCATGTACGGTTTAACATCCTATGGTGAGGAAGAGGATAAACCGATGTGAAAGAAAGAAAATGTGTCAGCTGGGCATGAGGATGTAAGTTAAGGTATCACTATGTATCCCATTGAAATGAGAATCAAGTAACATGTAGTTAGGAAAATGATCCATTTTCAGATATGATTCGTACATAGAGAGTAAAAGAGATTTGTGGTTGATATATAGGTGGACCCGAGATTATATATCAAAGAATTACTACATATATTTTTGAAGTAATAATCAAGACACACATAATTCTTCAATGATCCCTATGTAGGTGTGATTCATACACAAGAAGTGGGAGATTTTTCAATTAATTATTAACCCAAGATTAGATATTCAGGAATCACTATGTATCTCATTGAAATGAGAATCACGACACACACAGTTCTTGAAGGACTGTGAAGTTTAATGTCAGGTTTCATGGATGTTGGTCACCTAACATGAAATACTTTTTTCAACTTGACCAAGTGATAGGACCCAGATATCACTATGTATCATTCTAGAACAAGAATGAATCTTCACATATTTCTTGATAAGTCTCCCTTTGTATATCTTATTTGTACATAAAGAAAAGGGGAAATATATTTTTTTCATGGATGGACTCGAGAGAATGTATTTGGGCATCACTATGTATCTCAATGAAATGAAAATAAATCATTACATAGTTCATGGAAAATATTCCCCACCCAAATAGAGCTCTGATATGGGGAAGGGGCTTTGATACTCTCCAGAACATTGGTTTGGATCGATACATATACCCTCGACATCACTGTGAATTTTATTGTATTGAGAATCAATACATCTTTTCTGGAAAGTTTCCTATGATGATTAGGTTCATACACAGGGAAAGAAAGAAAGTTTTCTTTATGGTCATAGTTGGGCCCAATATTTCGTATTTGGTCATCACTGCATATCTCATTTGGGAGAGAATCGAGTCGCGCATAGTTCTTCAATAGATCATGTAGTTTAACTTCATGTAATGAGGATGTTGGACATGTAGTTTACCATCTTTTAGTAACAACCTGATAATGATTGGTATTATACGTATAAAGTAACCCAAGTTCTACTTTGGAGTGGAAATGATTTGGGTGTCTATTACACTTGGTATATTCCCAAATTGCAGGGTCCATAAAGACTATCATCTCGTGCTACTTGGGGGTATCTTATTGTGAATAGAGGGGGAATTCAACCATATAGTTTGACATCATGTAGTGAGGAAGAAATTTGTCTTGCAGTTTCTTTCATACGCCCAGGGCCATATGTCGTTCATTTTAATATCTTGGGATAGTACGATGATGCAATGCGGTTTAATGTTAATTCACATGAACGTTATGTCATGCCTTTTAATGTTATATGAGAAACAACAAATACACATTTTAACATCTTGTAGTTGGGATGTATATGGAGATATGGGGTTTAAATTCACATAGCTATGAAGGTATCTCATGTGATAACACGAAATATTATTTTAGTAAGCTTTCATTGGTTGGGGATTAAATGATTTCTCCCTCTGTTAATATCAAGGAATAAACTCTGTTGGAGTAGACCTTATGTATGGAATAAAGTCCCTCCAATTTTGGCTCATGTTTTGGAAGATTCTTTTCTATTATCATTGGATTCCTAAGGGAAAAAACATTTCTTCTTGGAGGAATGGATGGATGTATCCCTTTTGTTAAAAGCTCGTACTATCTAATTATGATAGACTTCAAAGTGATGAAACATATGAAATGACTTTCCATATAATCACTTCAACTCATCCAATCATTTATAGGATTTCTTATCTGTAGATATCTTCTCACAGATAGAAATAAAGAGTGATGAAAAATGGACATCAATGGTTAGGATTGCTTCTATCCTATATTTCAACGAGTATGAGGTCTCTTATGTTATAGTATAGATCATTTTTTGGTAATCCCAAAAGACATGTAAGAGCTTATTAGGCCAAAAAAATAATATTTTCCCACCATTTTCAATAGTATGGTTTAAAAGGTCATGTTGAAAGCCTCTATCTGTCCATTATCTCTTGCATGATAGTGAGATGAACGTTTGGATTTGATTTTGTATTCCTAATATAGATTTGCTACATCATTCGAATAGAAATTGAATCAATTGGCCATTAATATTTTATTAGGGACATCAAATATGGTATTGATGTTGGGCTTTATGCAACTAACAATTATTTTGGCCCCAACATCTTTGATAGGTATTGGCTCATCACATTTAGATAAGAAATTAGTTGCATTAAGGATAACATGAACTACTTAGTCATAGCTAAAGGGTATGGTCCCATGATATCCATTGACCATATGGAAAATATTCATGAGTATTTGGATATATTTAGCAACTTCGGGGGTTGATGAATGAATTTGGAATGCACTTGTAAACAATTTCATTTCGTGGTGAATTCCATGAAATCTTGTTCCATAGTAGGACATTAATACCCATGCCTTTAAATGTGGTGGGAAAACATGTATCCAAATAGATGGGCCCCATAGGTCCTATTATGTACTTTATCCATTATGGTTTCAGTCTCTTATCCATAAATACATATGAAAATTACTCTATCAAGGATTTTTTTTAGAGTACTTTTGGTGATTTGGACTATAATATAGAGTGAAGTTGCCTTCTCACCATCATATTTTCTCTTTTCCATCCTTATATGGTGGGATTACTCTATCCTGATGGTGTTCCATAATTTTTGTCATCCATGTAGCGGTAGTACTCTATGGCATATGGATATATATGACTTCATTGATCTCCTCTATTATGACTCGAATAAAAGGGGAGGCCATTCTGTGAAGGGCGATAGTGATGACCATTTTGTCCTTATTTGGATCTACCAAAGAAATGGTGGTGTTTTTCAATACATCTTCTTGGTAATTTTGTGACTGCAGGATGTGAGTCAATGTAGGTTCTAATACAAAATCAACCATCAACCCTCAAACAATGTGAAATAGGGGTAATATCTTATTTTTTTATGGCATAATCCTCTTTTATGTGTGTGATTACCAACTCTGAATATTCATTTACCTCTTGGTGATTCACTGGTATTTGGAGCACCAGTTCTAGACCCGCAATGAGGGCATGATATTCCACCACATTGTTGGTACAAGAATATGAAAGTAGAAAAGTTTATGGTAAGAGTACATTTTTGGGGGAAATGATCATTATCCCTATCCCAACATTATTAAGCTTAGTGTATTCTATTCTATTCCTTGTTGGGATACTATATGCATCATAGAAATACATTTCCCATGATTGGGAATTTTCTTTCATATTGATCTATTGATTTATTATTTAACGATGATGTTTCCATAGAAGGGTGTTCTTCATGAAAATATCCCAAGTCCTGGAATTTAACAACTATCTGGGGAACAAACTATATATCAAACCACTATAGAATAATCTCCCACCATGTTGTATGCCCTTTAAAAATTGGTCGAATGAGGAGGTATTTCAGCAGGTTATTACTAGAGACCATTTGGACCTCATGGTGATGTAGATAGTGCCTTAGATTCTGAACCACACATATTAATAATAGTAATATCTTCTCAATATATAAATATTTATTTTCCACATCCATTATGGTTTGACTAAGATAATAGAAGTTTTTAAATTCCTATCATCATTTGTTTTTGCATGGAAGGTTCCAAGTGATCATTTGTGTGTCATCACATACAGAATGAATGGTCTCCCCTCAACAGGGGGCATCAATACTAGTGGTATTATAAGAAATTTCTTGAAGGTTTCAAATTATTATTCATATTCATTAGTCCAATGATACATGACTCCATTTTTCTTCGATTAGGTGAAGGTAAATTCTTGCCTATAATATTAAATATGAAGTACCATATATAGGCCAAGTGTCCCTAAATTCCCCTCAACTATTTAATGAATAGAATTGGTGAAAATCCAATTATAGATTTAATTTTCTTAAGATCGACTTCAATGTCATGATGGTGTATGAAAAATCCAAGAAAATTCTCGAGGTTACCCTGAAATCACATTTCATGGGGTTCATCTTCAAGTTATGATGTCATGGCTTGTGGAAGATGGTTTCCAAGTTATCCAAGTTTTCATAAAATTATCATGATTTGACAAATATATCATTAATGTAGTATAAGACAAACATTCCCAGGAAGGGTTTGAATATGTGATGGTTGGAATGTTTGAATTTGGAACCTGTATTTTTAAGAGAAATGACATTACCTAAAAGCAGAACACACCTTGGGGGATCTGAAGGTTTTATCCTTTTCATCTTCTAGTTCCATATAGATATGATTATAAATAGAGTATCCGTACATATAAAATATTTCTTGATAATAGTACATTGCATCAATTAGAAGATATATGAACAGAACTGAGAAGTGATCTTTGGGATAATGCTAGTTTAGATCTTTGAATTCAATGTAGACTCTGATTTTACAATTTTTATTTTTCACAGAGAAAATATTAGCTATCTATTTTTGATATTTCACCTATTGCATGAATTCATCGTTGATGATATTATCCACTTAAGCCTCAATTTTGGATGCATGAGTTGGGTTTGTCCTTCTAGAGGCTTGTATGTATCCCTGATTGCCTTCTGAAAAACACAAATGATGAGTGGCCACCTCAGGATCAATGCCTAGCATTTCTTTGTAATTCTAGGAAACATGTCCAAGTGTTTTTTAAGAAAGGAAGTATATACCTCATGTTCTTCAGGATCCATGTCCACACTAATCAAAGTGGGTCATGGATCTTCTTCTATACCATGATTTATTTCTCTGATTTCATCCACATTAGTGGAGATTCCTTCCTCAAATGCTGGAGGGGAATCCCCAAGGCCTTCCACTTATTTTTCATCCTCATGATTTACCTTTTTCTCCAATGTTTGGTAGGTTTGTGATGAATAAATATTCTAAAATTTATTAGAAGAGTTTGTGTTTGGACATATGGATGTTGATGTAACCATTTATTTCTCAATTGGTGGTTCTAGGTCTCTTTAGAGATCTATATGAGAGATGATGTATTGAGGATGTTCATCTGCATTCCTCGTCATTGAAAAAGAAACTTCTTCTAGTCCGTATCCTCAAATAGATATTTGTTGAAGATCTAGGGATGGAATGGAAACATTTTTATCTATGATTTCATCATTATTTGAACAGTTGGTTACTAATCCTGTGCAATTAGGATCTATTGTCATAACAGGCATTATAGAAGTCAACGAGTTCATGCTTGAATCCAATACCACTCTTTTGATTTGATTATTGGATAGCACATAATCTATACTAAGATTCTTTAAAGGTTTAGTCTGGATCATCTTCAAGACATTGGGGCATTGATCGAATACACCATATCAACAACGGAGAGTTTAACTCCCATGTGGTAGAATCTGACATCAATTTTCTATTACTCATAAGATTTTAATAGGGTATCATCACCATATAATGCCCCAATTTGGCCATTGAAAAATATTTGAGGCAATAGTGGTATGACTAAGTAATGGATTCATGATGATTTAGCTAAGGTCTTTCTAGAAGGGAATATAAGGTTGTATCCTACCAAACAACCCTGAATTTTGAGTCTGACATTAGGTCTCCAAACTGATTTTTGAGTATGATCTCACTAAGAGTCTCTTGCTCATTATTTCTTCAAACCTACAATATCCAAGTGGAGGGGGGAAGTGAGATTCAATGAGTCCCAATTAGAGAAGTATTCTAACTTGAATGAGATTTAATATTAATCCATTTTAAATAAAATATCATTCGATATCAATGTAATTTATTCTTAGAGATATGTACAAGGGTCTAAAATGTCTTTATAAGATGATATCCTCATCCTGGTGTGTGAAATAGATGACTGCATGACATTCTGATGGGTAATTCTCTCCTAGGTACACTTCAGCAGCAACAACCTCAACATAAAACTACTAAGGACTTGACAAAGCCTCTATCAGTGCCTCTAGTAGTTCTTCTAATATACTCAAAGAATCCAAGAATGAAAACATGGCCAGTGCATGGTCATGTTGCCTCAAAACATCAGTTTTCTTATATAGAGTTCTACGCTTCCGAGTATGGGATTTTTTTTCACATGTTCTTTTGAAATTGATGTTCTTGATGTGGATGCACTGTACCTTAGAATTGGATCTAATGTTTCGTCTATTCATGGTGTATTGGGTCAAATGGGTATACATACATGTCAAGGTTGGTTAGGAAGTGTTGTATCATGTATCAGATATTTTGGGAACAACTAAACCCTCTTTTATAACCTCGGTTCTGATGAATTCTTCCCCTAGTTCCCCAATCATGTGTGGGGAATTTGGGTTCAAAATTAATCATCATCAAGGAATTGATCCATTAAATGAGAACATTAATGGAACTATAGATAAACTCCTCTTTTGATGAAGATTTTCTCTAAAAAGATGATTCTTGTTGTATCATTTTGTGTGGTGGTGATCATACTTTTGGGATTATCAGTAAAAATTATACTAATTTTAAGAAAAAATTCAGATTTAGTGTCATATAATCATTAAAAATTTTCTTCTTGTCCTTTTGGTTGTGTCCCTTTTTTAAATATTTTCCTTAGGAGGACTAATCTATCAATGAATTTGGATATGTTTTTGTGGAATTTGTAGGAGGCATAGTTGGAAGCTTCAACTATGTTAGTTTAATATCATGAGCCTAGTTGATTGTTTTTCTAACCATCAATTCACTAAAATTCTATGATATATTCCGCTTAACTTATTTCCATTAATTTTCTTCATCTAATCGAATAATGAAGAAATCTTATGTCACCTGAGCGAGTGAATTATTCATTATCACTTTCCCTAAGTCTACCATCTTTTTTCTGAGGTATTTTAAAACAAATAATTCTGGGATGTGATGCCCCAAAACATTTTATAGAAGGGGAAATAATTTGAGAGATCTCTATCACCTTCCTTGTAGGGATTTTTAAGATTTTTTAACTTGACCAAGTTGTTTTCAAATGCTGAGGTGAATTACTCTAGGCCTTGTTTATCTCAAAAAGAATAGATGTTGATTTTCATTACATCAAATATTTTTCCTCTGGTTTCTTGGATCATCATGAAAAGTTCGGTGATGGTATTTATTCTTAGGGGTGGATTTTTATGGTATGGTGTCGGATTTGAAGTAGGAATGGGTATAGGTGCCTAATTATGCGAAACTACAGTGGATTATTCTTTTTCAATTATCTTTCCCATTGTTGATGGAATTATTTAGGATTTTTCATTGGTCTCTATGATGGAGTTTTCAATCTGTTGAGAAATTGAGGGAAGGTCCTCAAACCCTTCTATATATTTCTTAGGAATTAGAGGCATCAAAAATCGTCATCAAAATTATCTAATCATTTGGGATACAATTATTATTTAGGGAGAGGTAGGTTGAAGAAATATTTCAATATTTTCCATCGAGAAATTAACTCTGAGACCCTTTCATTCTCTCATCATTTGTAGTTTGTGAGGTTGAAGACTATCGTCTTCTGTAGCATTGAGCTAAACTAGAATATAAACTTCCAATTAAGGTATTACCACCCCATGATTGATTGAGATTGTAAACTCATGTGGAACACAAAGGATGGTCCCAACAGTGATTGTATGAAGCAGTTTAGTTTTGATACATCCTTCTATTTAAGTTACCTCATCATGGGATCATAGTGAGAGATAAAATGTTTCAAGTGTTTCTCTGAATCACATAACCTATTAAAGATTGAAAATGAAATATTCCTAATGTTTGGGTGGGGGGATTTTGATCTCCCCATTTAGGGTTAGCCTTCTTTTCTAGATGTATTGGTGATATTGTTCCTTCATGGTTTCCAATAGATCCATTAGTGAATCAATGGTGTTTATAAGAATTCTGGGAACATTTGGATGGGAAGTAACCAATACATGAGTGGAAAATAGAGCTTGAACCAGTGTAAGAACTGGTAGGACCATCCGTGGGGGAACTACTGGAATCTATTTTGGGTAAACCATAAGGGAATTCATGTAAGGATGTGGGGGACCCTACTCTGGTTGCACACTCAATGAGTGGAATTCACGATCTATAATTGTGGGATCCAAATATAATGGTGCTTAGTACCCAATATTGAGTAGAATTTCAAATTCTTCCTCTGTAGCTCCCATAAACTCTCTTTGTTGAGGTGTGCCAACTAGAAGAAAAAGTTGAGGATCTACTTCCAGAATATATCTAGTGGTAAGGCTGCCTCATATTAGTTCATCGTTGTGTCTCCTCAATTCTTTCATCTCTTCCACTTTTTGGGAATATATTTCCTCCAAATATAGTACCATATCCTCCCTAGGATGGAGGTGAGGTACATTTTAACCCCTAACTTTTTCTCTATTAAATTCCTTTCGAGGAGGTAATGGTTCATCGTTTAGAGGAATGCCTTGGTTTCAAGAAATCCTCTAGTTTTGGGTATGTACACCTTCTTTATTTATTTCGGTGTGTACCATACTATCGACCAAAACATTCTCCTCTGACACCTCTTAAATTTAATCATGTATTGGACGATTTTTAGTGACAACATTAATGACATTCACTAATGTGAAAAGAATTTCATGAATTATGCTAGTGTATTTACAATAATTCCTTATTCTATGTTCTATAGGAAGACTTGTTCAATGCATTGTTGATTATTTGAGATCTGTTTGGTGGAAAATAACATGAATGGAATCTCTGGAAATTTTGGTAGTGCATGTATAAAATGAGGATATTGGATCAAAGGAGGGCATGAACTAAGAGGATCCACTTTTTCGGAATTTTTTGTAATCAACAGAAAAATAAATCCCACTGAGGGCATGATTGTTGGGGTGAAAGATCCCCCAGCCCTTAGAGATGGTGTAGTTACCATTCTTCCATCACAACCCTTCCAGCTAAGTTTTTTGACCTAGAGGGTTGGGATAAAAAACCCCATCCCTATGGGTTGGGGTTTCTCTTGAACTACTATGGATGATATTATAGTGTATGTTCTTATGATTCTATAGAGACTTGTCTGAATGTGGGATGGGTGTATCATTAAGTAAAAAATTGGATCAATAATTTCTGAATATCGTTATTCTATTTCTAATATTTTCACTATAAAAAGTATAATATCCTCTATAGGGGTGGCTTTATCAATATTCTTATATTCTTAACACAGAATACATTCAATGGCAAGCTCTCTTCTGTCTCGAGATTAGTGATACTCGTTTTGGGCCTGTGTTTGTTTGGAGTATCTTCAGTCATGGAAGGGTTCTACTTATTTAATCCATATTGTGGATATAAAATTTCATGATATAAACTATAGAGGTATTTATTAATTAGTGATTTTAGTGAAATATATCACTCCATGTGAACCCCATCACTTGATACAAACAACAGATGGGGTGTCGATGATCATCTGTCGCAACCTTGTTAATTGGATGATGAATGTGTGTTGAAGGGATACATGTTGTTTCTTGTTCTTTGGGTATTGTCAATACATGAGGGATTCCAAGTAAATTTGGTATTGAGACATTTATATTACCTTGATAGGAATTTTTTATTAATCATTTGGTAATACTTTTTCTTTCATGCGATGAATCATTATCTATATGTTGAAGAAATTTTCATGCACACACTCTTCTGATAATGCCTCAAGAATGCAGTGTTGAGGGGTGGTTAAAGGCTAGAACATAAATGGTATGTCATACTTAGAAAAAAATTTCCTAATATTTAGAATTTATTCCTCATATTTTTTCAAATTCTTCACTACATGGTCAGCCCATAGTGGATGCTTTCCTACCATTTTATCATAGGCAGGGAGATTGGGTAGAATTTCCTCTGTAATGATGGAATAAAGATGATCCAAAGAAGGTAAGTAGAATAACTATTTCTATAGGAAATCATATGATTTATAAATGATTTCACCTACCAGTGAAAAGGTATCAAACATTACTATCCTCTTGTTCAAAATTTCATCATGATATGATGTATTTCTCATCAATATATTGTCAATTGGATAATTCTATTGAAAATGTAAAAGACTACTGTGGAGAGAACATTTGTAGAAAACATCATCATGGGGAGTACCAATATGGTGGATTATAGTAAGGGAAAAAACCTCTTTATCCTTATTATTATGGCCATATGGAGGGTTTTTTTTGTATCTCATCAAGAGATAGGATATCGACATCAATCAAATTGTTTTCACATAGCACGGTCTCATGGTAGATTGTCCTGAAGGGACCTTCAGAATTGCTACTAATAATCCCATAATTTGGTGACGGGATGATAGGATATTGAGCATCTATAAATAAGAATTTAAAGGCTACATGAACTCCAAAATTAAGTAAATATATATCATTGTCCTAATCATGAACTTCCAATCTTGTTTGATGAGAAATCTTCTTGGATTCCTTCTTATAAGCAATTGGGGACACTTTCTGGGAGAATTGGTTATCATGGTAAGATGTTTGTGTCTATCTTGGAGTAGCCATTGGGATAAATTGATTATATTCTATTGGAGTGGTTTTATGTTCTTGATACATTTGTCAATATAATATGAGGTAGTTTTCCCCATGAACCTCCTAGATGGGAGAAGATGTGTGTGTCTTATCTGGTGTAATATGTTGATGATCCACCCCATTTGTGGGGATTGATTTATGTTTCCATCCCATTTACACTACTATAATCTATGTTATAATGTGTTGTAAAATTATCGGATATGGGTAGGAATGTTTGTCTTCCCTTTTACCATTTTCTGGAAATTATTTGTGACTTCAGTTTTCAGAATAGGCATATATTCCCATTTAGTATATGGAATTGGTGTTTTTACCTAATCATATCCTCTATTTCCTACCATTGGATACTGATAGTACTCATGTGTGGGATAAGAGAGTTAATTTTTCCCCTGCTCATCATTGTTAATTTCAAAATTATATCTTCAGGTGCTGTCGGATGAGGCTTTTGGTAGGCTTGATAAATGAAAGAAAGTGTATACTTGTACACATGGGTTTCTATCAAACTAGGTTTGTAGACTTATTTGAATGATTCCAGATGAGTCTTCTGGTAGGTTTGGTGGGTGAAAGAATGTGTGTGTTCCTACTCATTTTTTATTCTTTATGAAGATTCAACTTAATCTAGGGTCATAGGAGTGCTTCCCATATATCCTATTTATACCAGGAATCATTGTTATTATAGTTCAATATGTCGTATGAACTATACAGATTTCATGATTACCATGTGAATCATTCTTTGTGTGAGAAAAAAGAAGAAGAAAAGGACCTAGAAACCTATACAATCTACTTTTTCCATAGGTGGACATGGAGACAAACTTCAAATAGAGATCGATGGGGTGTTGAGTTTACCCACTCTCTATTTCTCCTCTTCTACTGGTGTAAGAGGCCAAGGCTAAAAAATAGTATGTCGGGAATATGGAACTTACCTCTCTTCCCATTACCCTGAAATAAGTCCATGGTTTTGTAAACGAGGAAAGAATAATGTTGAAAGACATAAATGTGGATAATAGAAAGACTAAAACCTTCTATAATAAAGGCTAGGGGCTTAATCCATTATGGATTCCCTTAAACGGGATCTGTAACAGGGAAGGAATATGCCATTCCTTGTCAAAAGGAAATGGAAGTATGATTTTTATCCCCCCTTATTTGAACAAGTGGATCCATATCTTAGAGAAAACAAGGGAATTAAATGGTCCTAAACATAGTTTCTAAAACTGGGAACTCCATGACACTTTCACTGGGGAAATGGTCCTCATGACCATGGGGATATATACTCACATGAACCTCGAGAACCCTGACCAGCCAATTGGAAAATTTCAAGGAACCACTGACCATAGAAATACTTACCCAAATGGATGACACACTAGTGTTCCACTCTCAATTGTTGTGTAAGTACAGAGATCTGGGTGGCGGTTTCAACTTATTCCTTTTCATACAAGGTATCCATAGAAGGAGACGACCTTCCATAGGTGGATATGTAAAAATATAGAAAGATAACTCATGCAGGTCTAGTGCACAGGTTCTTGGTGCAGGTGCTCTTTACAAGGCCTGGGAGGAACTTAAAATTCATTACTCAGGGGGGAAAGGCCTTGTGAAAACTAGATATTCTTTAGTAAATGTATCATCAAGTAATAAAACGTGGGTGAGGCCTTATCCTTAGCACATTGGGTTTCCTTTTATGTCCTTTTAAGAATCTTATACAAGTACTTACTTATGGAAGGGGCCTCACATAGGTGTCTTCCTATTGTGGAAGAAGGATCCTTAAATAGGCTTCTTGTGTTTTTGACCCAGAATGGACTTAAATATTTTTTATCTCATTTAATTTTCTCTTCTCTTGGGTTTTGGAGAGCTACCTACGAATATTTAAGGGACCTGGGTAATGTTGTGAATAATAAGATTGTCATGGGTGTTCCGATTTTTCAGTTGATTAAATGAGGATCTCGAGGGTCCTATTTATAGGAAAATATGGGAACCTTTGTGAAGGAGGGTTCCCTCGTAGGCCTTCTAAATAGGTATTCAGAAAAGTTCCCTAGTGAAATAGTGTCCTACCCCTTTGCTCTATGTAGGGTAGCTTCATGTCCTATATAGCGCACATGTGTTTGTGCACGTAGGTCAATTTGGACAAGTCCCTTTGTTCTCCATAAGGATATTTATCACTTTAATATTCCCATGTTTCCATCAATAATCTTTTCACCATCCTTTACATATAAAGGATTGTCTATAGAAATCTTCAAATTAATGAAAATTCATGATGGAGTGAAATTTTTTTCATGTCATAAAAGTAAAAAATATGATTCTTTTCCCATTATTAGTATAAGTACCTCATTCAAAAAATAATGAGAAGATTTATTTTTATAACTTTTAAATAAATAAAAAGTTAGTATAAAAATTATCTTATAAATAATTATAATTAAACAAGGTCTTACATAGAACAATTTGAAAATAAAACATGTATTTGGAATAATTTTTTTTTGAAAAGAAACATAAAAATGTTAAAAACAATTTTTAATGAAAATACCTTAAGACTTGATAACTTATGAACCAAAGAATCATTGAAGTAAATAAAATTGAATTTATTTGTAGAAAAATAATTTTTATAGAATAATAATAAAATACATCCATATGAAATCTTATAAACTATGAAAATAAATAAATTGTGAAAATAATTTATTTATTGAAGGAAGGAAATTGAGACTAGAAATCTCTTACAACAGGTCCTACTCATCACACATGCCCTTTAACATCATAAAAGGATTTTTTAGTTAATTAATTTATTAATAACCTTTTTCATTTTTATTATTCCTTTTCTATTAATTTTTCCAATGTTATATTCAATTACTTAATCAATTATATCTATTCCTGATGTTTGGATCATATTCAACTCATATGCCCAAAATGAATTCGTCTGGTAAACTATGGTCAAATGAATCATAATTATATCATTTACATAATATTAATAATCTTATAATTTTCATTTTTATGGATTAATTACACTTTCATAATCAACAATGTAATGTTGTTATGAAAAATGATTTACTTTACATCATGGAGACAATAGTATGAATGTATGCAAGAGTAACAATTTCATTTTTCAATTCATTTGATGGAAATAAGTTAAGTATAAATTTATAATTATAGAATTATTATAATATCATAAATTTCATATTACTTATTTAAATCCATTTATATACACCCTCCAAGTGAGGATGTGCTGAAAAATAAAACACATTGGTTTGTGAGGTGGTAGTCTGTACGTACCACGAGTGATGCTCGTTTTCTTGGATTTTTAAAAAAGATGTAAAATATTTATTTGAAATTATAGAATTAAATTCCTATTATATATATAACTTTTTAATTTTGATATATCATTATTACCATCTATTATATAGGGTTATAGAAAATAAAATATATCATCTCATGAGGTTGTAGTCCAAACATAGGCCTGATCGATGTTTTTTATTTTCCATTAGATGGATAAATTGATGAAAAAGTGTCATAAAATATACATAATAAAGATTTTATTTTTATTTTTATTTTTATTTTATTATATTACATAGGATAAGAAATATTTTAAGGATAAAAAAGAAGAAATTAAAATAAAACACTCACTTAAGAACTATACCACTCCTTTATATTACTACATTATGTTTACACCTAAAGTTATCATAGGACGGTATTCTGATCTAATTAATACATCTGGGATGTGGGGAGGGATGTTATGAATATATTTGGTTATCTCTTGGCTAATCTAAGAGGCTCTTCATGTTTTAAGAGTAGAAAATAGGGGCATCCATTTATAACGGATGGAGAGGACACACATTGATTTTTCAAAAATATTTAAATATATTATTTTATTAATCAAAACAAGTGGATAAAAATGGAAAATCTCAAAAGAAGGGACGATATTGGTTTGAAATATAAAAATTCTATATATTTTATAAAATTTATTTTGTCATTTTAACCCTTATCATTTTAGTTTTAACCTTTGTTATGCCCGTTAAAAGCTGACGGAGGTAATTAAAATTTTACCAATGGTAATATTCATGATTTACAAAAATAAACTTTTACTTTTTTCCAATTTTAAACCTATTTTTTCAAAATATGAAAAATATAATTTTTGATTAAATATCTAGAAATTTTAAGAATTAATTTAAGATAAAAAATCACAATGCAATGAAAAATCAATTTCCTAAAAATATATTTTAAAGTATAAAAATGTTTTATAAAAAAATTAACAACAATGTTTATTCAAATGGAATTATTTAAACACTCATGTTAAAAATTAATTAATTAATTTTTTAAATAAATTAAAATAATTTTACTTTGTAAATGCATGAAAAGAAAATAATTTTTTTAAACCATTTTCTTCACTATTCCCTAACAAATAAATATTTGCAAAAAATCCAAAATATCATAATGGGATAATTTTTTTATTATTATTTATCAAAATAAATCCATTTTATCAAATAAAATTTCAAAAAAAAGAATTATTTTATTATAATATTCACTCACAAAAAACAATAAAAACCATTTTTTTATGAAAATGTCTTTTTCAAGAAGAAAATGACATTTAAAAAATGACAAATTATTTATTATGAATTAATAAATCTATTTTAAATATATAAAATTTTTATATATATTTTTATAATATTATTATTCTAATTCATATTATTAATCTAACGCAAGTGATATAATAGTCAGATTTAAGTAATAATATGTTTATTATATATCCCAATTCAGTTAAAGTTCAATGTTGTATTTCTATAAATATATTTAGCATGTTATTCTTTTGAAATTTATTTTTAGGGTGTTACATATAATTTCTATGAGAACGACAGACAAAAATATTTACAGAAATTATAAGATGTTAACTTATAATTAGACTTACCACTATGGTTTTCACTAAACTTCTCACATCCAAATTAACTACACTAATCCTCAAAATAACTAAACATTGACTTAATAACAACTATAGCACCCCATACATTCCCTTCTGGGTCTGGTGCTAAAAAAATATTCTTTAAATGATGGATTTGAAACAAATTTATATGACCTCATATAAACATACGTATATTCCCCAACATTTTCATAACTAAAACTGTTGAACCCTCTAGAGAATTAGTTGAACTCATATTTTGATAATCCCAATTATGCTCAATTATAGTTTCATAATTCCTATATTGATAAATGATTAATTACTTATTTCAGTATTTCTGCACACCATGCACATATTCATATATTATAATATTTACAGAGAATTCGGTTACTGGATGGATATATATTAACTTAACTATTTCTGCCAATAGAACGCTTAAACAGACAAGTGGTCACCGATACATCAAGTCCACCATTACAGAATAAGTCTACTGTTACAAGAAGTCCACCGATACATCAAGTCCACTGATACAACAAGTCTACTGTTACGAGAAGTCTACCGTTACATCAAGTCCACCATTACAAAACAAGTCTACCGTTACGTGAAGGTCACCGGTACATTAAGTCTACAGCTACTGATCAAGCCTACCAATAGACATGAAGTCTACCGATAGAAAGGCTACTGTTACAAAAGAGGTTGCCGATACAAGAGGTTACGGATACAAAGACCTACCGTGACACAAGGCTACCGATATTCAAAGCTACCATTCAAGAGAACCCGAAGCTGCCCTGATTTCTTTATCATTATTTAATCTAACCAACGATCATATTAGGTATATTTTAATGCTCTGTCATTTATTTAATGAAGGTTGTTGGTTTTCAGGGAACCATACCTCATACCTGAAAAAGGAAATTATTTCTTTTGCCGGAGCTCGTGCCATAAATACAAGAAGTCCCTGTTGCTGCAAGATAGACAAGACGCCCAAGGGAAATACAGAAGTGATAAAAAAGTGACATACACAAGAAGATCTCTTACAGATATACATGCACGACCAAGAAGACACAGAATCTCATATACAACCACGCTCACTCAAGAAGAGATTTGTACATTCACGAGGACTTTGAAGAACTTCATCGACTACATTCTCACTGTCTCAGCACCTGGATGTCAAGCAGACGACACTCTGTTTTTTCATACAAAACCAGAAGTGGATTCAGAACCATTTCTGATCAAACCTGAAGGAGTTCATAGCTACACTACAATCACTAGAGCCATTCTAAACTATATATCTTGCTCAGTGATTTATTGTTTACATTACGAGCAGTGTGTGTCATCAATTTTAATTTACATATACACTATCTTCTGAACCTTAACTGTAGGATCTGTAAATCCCCATTCAAACTCCTTACATCTTCTATTCCCCACTATGGATAGTGGTAGAGGTCGTGTGTGACTTGGACAGCTGTATTTTCTCTTGTTTTTGTTTCCCACATAGAATTGTGGTAGAGGTCTTTGACATGGACAGTTGTAAACTATTGTGAACCCTAATCCAGGGTGTGGATCAAATTTATATAAATTGTTGAGAGGACTAAGTCTCATCTTGGGACTGAACCTCTTGGTTATATCTGATGTTCTTTGTTTATTTCTATCTAAAACCTTTTTATTCCGCTGCTAAGTTCTTTAAAATTTAAACTGTTTTTCAAATTTACTTTGATAATTGAATTAGCAAGTGTTTGCATTATTTGTAAATAATTAGGTTAGTTTCAAAAGCTAATCTGATCGTCTGATTAGATTAACTGGGAATTAATCAATCCCTTGTGAACCTAACTGAAAGTTTTCTTTAGTTCAAATTCACTACAATTCAATTATTATATTAAATTGGGGGATTTTAGTAAAGGAGTTTAAACAGTAATTTTAATTGGAACTCAATTTACCCCCCCCCCCCCCCTCTTGAGTGTCCACTCCGACCAACATTTGGTATCAGAGGTTTAAAATATTTTCTAAAGTACTCTATTTTTTAACTATGATTTTAGTTGTATTTTAAAGTTCTTAAAATTTCTGTTATTTCAAAATTTTTATCTCTTTAAAAGTTCTGTTTTATCCTAGTTATCATGGATAATATATTTAAAGGTGTCTCTACTAATAGACCACCATTTTTTCAATGGAAAAAATTGTGCTCAGTGGAAGACTAAGATGAAAAATCATTTAGAAAGCATGGGTTTTGATATTTGGACTTCCATAGAATCAGAATATAAAATTCCCACTACTATTAGATCAACTTAGAATGAAGCTAGTAAGACATCTTACAATAATAATTTCAAAGATATGAATGCTTTGTATTGTGCTTTAGGAGATGAGGAATTTAATAGAATATCTGCCTGTAAGACTGCACATGAAATTTGGGACACTATATGTTTTTCTCATGAAGGAACAACTAACATTAAGGAAGTGAGATTGAACACCAATAATATTAAATATGATAATTTTAAGATAAAGCCTGATGAACCCATTTCTGATATGTTTCTCAGGTTTAACGAAATTATCAATACAATGATCTCACTGGGAAATAATGTTCCATCAAAGGAGTATATCATGAGAATTTTGAGATGCCTACCTGAAAGATGGAGGGGCACTTCTATTTCAATCATAGAATCTTGTGATATTGGTGAACTGCCAGTCAAGGAACTTATTGGTAAGTTGATGATGTATGAAGAATAACTTAAGGTAAACAAAGGAGAAGATGATGAACCAAAAAGGAAGTCAGTTTCCTTCAAGACATCTACTTCAAAGAATAAGGATAAGGAGAAACTTCAAGCTATAAGTGATAGCTCAAGCTGTGAAGAAATTGAAATTGTATTTGACAGTGATGAAGAAATGGCTCACATAGCCAGAAGATTTATGAAGTTTTATAGGAAGAAGAAGTTTTTCATAAAATCAAATTACAAAGGTAAGTATGACAACAAGGGACACTGGAAAAAGGACTGGAAGAAATCTGACAAATCTGATGAAGTTGTCTGCTATGAATGAAAAAGAAAAAGACATATAATAGCGGACTGTCCAAATCTGAAATATAAGAAAAAATATGAGTATAAGGATATTAAGTATAAGAAATTCATGATGGCTACATGGAGTGATTTTGAGGATATCTCCAGTGAATATGAATCTTCTGAGACTCAAAACAGAAATAAGGAAAACATGTGTTTTATGACAAATACTTCTAGGGTAACATCTGAAATTCCTACTTTAAATTCATATTATTCTGGAGATGATTCTGATTATGAAAATATGTCAAAATACAAAGTGTTTGATTACTGTGATATGTTGGAAAAAACTTGTAATGAGCTGAAAGAAAAATACAACGTTTTAAATAAACAGTATGCTTTAACTGTTAAACATAAATCTGATCTTGACATAGGAATGGAAAAGAATGCTCAGTTTCTTAAAGAAAACACTAAACTGAAATTTTCAAATGAGAAACTTAGGAAGCATTTAGAAAAGTTCACAAATGGAAAATATACTCTTACTCAAATGCTAGGTAAGCAGATTTCACCTAGATATACTACTGGTATAGGATACCGACTTGGACAAAGAACAATTACCGAAACTAGATTTATTCCGAAATCTGGACAACATGTAGATAGTTCTAGTTCTGGAAGTTCATATGCCTCAAATAGTTATATTCATAGCTACAGATCTAATAAGGTTAATCTATCTAAATCTAATGATTCTGCAAATCTTAGGAGACCCATAAGACAAATTTGGGTACCTAAAGTGTTATTGGCTAATCTGTCTGGACCCAAGAAAATATGAGTACCAAAATCATTTCCAATCTAATTTTTTTTGTAGAGAACCTTCTCAAAGATCTCATGTAGAAAGACTTGGTACTTGGACAGTGGATTTTCAAGGCATATGTCAGGAGACTTATCATGCTTTAAAAGCTTAGTCAGAGTTGATGGAGGTTTTGTCACCTCTGGTGATAATTCTAAATGGAAAATCATCAGCTTAGGCCAGATTGGTAACACTGACTTAATATTAATTTCTAATGTTCTATTTTTTTATGGACTTAAGTATAATTTACTAATTATTTCTCAGTTATGTGATGATTGTTTTAATGGTAAATTTGAAAATGATTCTTGCAATGTTTTTAATTCTAAAAATTCTTTAGTATTTTCTACCTTGCGAAATGAAAATGTCTATGCTGTGGATTTAAATACTTTATCTATGAAAAATATTACTCGTTTAAATGATTTTCATAAAGAGTCTTGGCTTTGGCATAAAATATTAGGACACTGCAATGTACAGTCACTTAGAAAACTAACTAGGAAGAACTTAGTTAGAGACCTGCCAAAACATGAATTCCCAGCAGATAAAGTTTGTAATCCCTGTCAAAAGGGAAAGCAACATAAAGTTTCTTTTAAATCAAAGAAATATGTGTCAACTTATCAACCTCTCAAGTTGGTTCACATGGATTTTTTTGGACCTTCTAGAGTTCCAGTTTAAATGAGGAGCACTATGTCTATGTTCTAATAGATGACTATTCTGGGTATACTTGGGTATATTTTCTAGCTCACAAAAGTGAAGCTTGTTCTTACTTTGTTAAATATTCCAAGTCTATAGAGAACCTTAGTGGTCTTAAGATTAAAACCTTGAGAATTGATCATGGTCGTGAGTTTGAAAATAATGATTTTGAATCCTACTGGTCACACAATGGCTATAGTCACAATTTCTCTGCCCCTAGGACACCTCAGCAAAATGGTGTAGTATAAAGGAGGAATCGAACCCTTCAATAAATTTCCAGAACCATGCTCAATGAGTATGACCTACCTGTTTATTTTTGGGCTGAAGCTGTCAATACAGATTTTTATATTATCAATAGAGTCTTGATTAGATCTGATCTCAAGAAGACCACTTATGAGTTGTGTAACCCTAGGAAACCTAAGGTTAACTACTTCAGAGTGTTTGGTTGAAAATTCTTTATTCTTAATACCAAAGATAATCTTGATAAGTTTTCATCCAAGAGTGATGAAGGATTTTTCCTAGGTTACTCTATCTCTAGTAAAGCCTATAGAGTTTTCAATAAGAGAACCAAATGTGTGGAGGAATCTGTTCACATCAAATTTGATGAAACTGATCCACATGAACCTAAGACCTGTCTTGAAAATCTTGAAGATGATCTCTCTATTTTGAACCTTAATGATAAAGACAGTGGACCTGTAGTTAAAATATCCAGTTCTGGAAATTTTCCAGAACTTACTTCTGTTGATTCCCAACCTATTGATGAACTTGAAATCTCTAGCCCTACCTTTTCGAGACCAACTAGGACTCTAAATAACAATACTTTAGATGCTGTTGTAGGTAATCTAGATAGAGGAACGCAAACTAGAGATTCTCTAAGAAATCAGGTTGAACATCAAGATTTCCTAGCACAGTTAAAACCTAAAAATATCAATGATTCTATCAATGATGAATTTTGGGTAATGGCTATGTAAGAATAACTAAATCAATTTGAAAGAAATAAAGTCCGGGAATTAGTAAAAAGATCTAAAGACACTTTAACCATATGCACAAAATGGGTGTTTAGAAACAAAGTTGATGAATCTGGAAACATAATTAGAAACAAAGATAGACTAGTTGCACAAGGTTACAATCTAGAATAAGGAATTGACTATGAGGAAACCATTTCACCTGTAGCTAGATTAGAGGCAATTTGGATCTTACTTTCCATTGCATCACATCTGAATTTCATGTTATATCAAATGGATGTGAAAAGTGATTTTCTAAAAGGTTTTATTGTTGAATATGTTTTTGTAGAACAACCACCTTGTTTCTCAAATCCTCACTTTCAAAATCATGTTTTTAAACTTTCTGAAGCTTTATGTGGTTTAAAAGAAGCTCCAAGAGCTTGGTATGAAAGACTTACAAATATTCTTAATTCAAAAGGATTTTCAAAAGGAATTGTTGATCCCACTCTTTTTATAAAAATAATTTCAAATGATTTTTTAATAGTAAAGATATATGTTGATGATATTATTTTTGGATCTTCTAAAAATTCTCTATGTACTGAATTTTAAAAGGTTATGCAAAATGAGTTTGAAATGAGCTTAATGGGAGAGATTAAGTACTTTCTTGGGTTTCAAATCTTTCAAACTAAAAATGGTATTATTTTAAATCAAAGTAAATATACTAAGGATTTATTAAAACATTTTGATTTGGATAGTATTAAGGGGGGAGATACACCTATTAGTACCACCTGTAAATTAGATATTGATGAAATTGGTAAACCAGTAGACCAAACTAATTATAGAGGTATGATTTGGAGCTTGTTGTATATTACTGCTAGTCAACCTGATATTATGTTTAGTGTATGTATGTGTGCTAGATTTCATGCTAGCCCTAAAGAGTCATACATACTTTCTCTTAAAAGGATTTTTATATATCTTAAATATAATGCTAATTTGGGACTATTTTACCCAAAAGAACAATCATTTTATTTAACAAGTTATTCAGATGCTGACTTTGATGGATGCAAGTTAGATAGAAAGACCACATCTGGAACATGTCATTTACTTGGAAAGTACCTAGTATCATGGTGTAGTAACAAACATAACTCGGTTGCATTATCTACTGCTGAAGCAGAGTATATAGTTGTTGGTAGTTGATGCGCATAGATTCTGTGGATGAGACACACTTTATTGGACTGTGGATTTGTTTTTAAACATGTTTCAATTAACTGTGATAACACTAGTGTGATCAACATCTCAAAGAATCATGTGTATCACTTATAAGGCCCCAGACTTAAACATCTCTTAATATTGAATTTAATGAGTAATTCACATTGAGGATCTTTTCAGGTTTAGAGTTTTAGATAATTAGGACATAACTATTACATCCCAAAAGATTACAAAGTAGTCGCTTCTACTAAATTTCCATAAAAAACTCTTAAAAACATGTATAGTTCCATGTTTTAGGTATCATGACTTTCCCTTGATCCCATAGTTGACCCTATTCCATGCTATGTCCTGTGTAAAACATTTCAAAAACTTGGGATGAGCATAAAAATTTCAGTAAGGGATACACAAAGAATGAAAACTGTTAGTTTTTCAAAACAACAAGTAAACCATGTATACTTTATCAAAGTAATACTTTTCACCTCTTTGAAGTAGTAAAAACTCTTCGCTGAATAAAAGTTCATTACTTACCCTTTTGTAACCAAAAGATTACCATAAAACCCATATAAATAACACATAACATATAAAGGTAACTTGGGACATAAACATACTTATGTGGAATAACCATACGGTCGACTTCCACACATATCACTTAATGGAATAGCCATTCGGCCAACTTCCATACATACTTAATGGAATACCCATACGGCCGACTTCTATACCCAATGCATTGGAGGTTATAACGTAACCACCAATCCTGGTATTCATGGAACCACCCTTCATATGGTTTATCATGTAACCACCCGTTAAATGTCCAAGTACTATAATAAAATCATAATACATAAAACAAATATAATGTAATGAAAACATTTCCACACATTGATCACAATATATCACTCAAATATATTGACATAACAAATCCATTACAAAAACCATTTTCAATACCAAAATACATAAAAGAGTATATGGTATTTATTTCATTTTAAAAACATCACGGCTTGTTGAGGAATCCAAAGACTAAATAATACTTTCAGCGGCGGAAAAGGTCGTTGTCACCGCGTACGTTAAAAGATACATTCTTTTTGTCGTTTAGTAAAACGCTTTGTATAAAAAGATTCCTTTTGTATAAAATTTAAAGTCAAATGGGTTTATACACCGTATAAATGAAAGTTGTGTATAAAACGAAATATGCCTCAATGAAAGGCGATTGAGACGTAGTCCCATACAAAGACGGTATCCTTGGTTTAAGGATAAATCAATTACATAATTATGTGTGACAAATGAATACACCAAATATAAGTGGATATTAAGTGTAAAATAATCAAATGTCATTCACACATATTCAAAGGATGACATATTCAATAACTACATGTTGAACCCAAATAAATCGAAAATGGGTTAAGAAGTTCCCTTGACAGCCTAACGGCATCACATAAAAATAAGTTGATGAGAGATAAAAAGTGCATCTCATCACTTGGACATAAAAGTTACATCAATAAGGATATATGAGAACATATCCCAACATAACAAAATGTAAATTAAAAGACCCAACAAAAGAAGTCTTTTAAAAAGAGGAGGGTGAAAGGTTTCCTTACCGACTTGGGTATCTTTCGAAACATAAACCCCATGAAAGAAGGACAACACATCATTGATGTAAATACTCATAAAACGAAATTATATTACAAAAATAGTAGAATAATGGGAAGTACGTACACCACTCAAAGGAAATTGTGGTAAATGTAGCATAAATCTCACGGGAATAAAAGTGAGATGAAAAATCCCTTACGAAAACTCGGCAGCCTAACGACGCCACATAAAACTTACAAAAATGGATTGATGAGATCAAATAGGGTATCTCATCATATAAACATAAAGTTTATAGAAATAGGAATATTAAAGAACATCCCCCCAACATAACAAATTGGAGATTAAAATAAGTGACATAAAGGAGAGTACTTAAAAATAAAGATAGAGGTTGTATCTCTTACGAAAAATTCGGCAGCCTAACGGCGCCACTCAAAACTTCCAAAATGGATTGATGAGAGAGAATAGGGTCTCTCATCATATGAACATAAAAATTACAGTAAGAGTAATATAAAATAATATCCCAATTACAAGAAATATGATCTTTTAAAGTAATTACATAAATTAATGTACTTAAAAAGAAAGAGAGGTGTAGGATCCCTTACCTCGGGTCCGACTTGACTCGATCGTTCTTTAACGTCCTTAAAATCAGGTAACTCCCCTTGGTTTGAGCTCAAAGGCTTACTTGGGAAGACTTATTCCCAAAGTGAGGCTTTAAGGAGTAAGATAGGGAAGTGGAGAGACAAAGTGGGTAGGGTTTGGCCAAGCCAAAGGCTTTGGGAGTGTGGGTAAGGAGGTTGAGATGGGGGCCTTTTATAAGAGGAGAGGAGGGGCACTCTTGGAAGGTAAAGAAAAGTCACATTATTTTAAAATGGTATTCCAATTTAAGAGGTCCCACATTGATGTGTTTAGAGGATAAGGTGATAAGGGTTCTAAATCCTCTCATCCAATAGGTTTTGGACATGTTTAGGTCTTAGATATTACATTATCTTTCCATTTTATTTAAATCGTTAAACAATGAGGTCATCGCTGCAACATCATAATGTCATAAATAATTTAATTTATTTAATGTATAAAAATTATAATAAAAATACTATGATGTAGGAAATATTTTTAGATTTCCAATTAATATTTATATTCAAAAATCTTATTTGTATAACCCCATGTAAAAATTGTTTTAGTAAGACATTTCATGTTTGTCTCATTTTTACTTTAACATTAAATAAAAAGGTATTTATGTCATTTTCCAACCAAAGTGGCTCCATGGGGTCCCCATGTTGACCCATGGATTTTCTTGGTCGTCCATGACACATACAATGAGGTTAGGACATGTTTCAAGTTCATTTCATATTATTAAAACATTATTTTTACCTTAAACTACACTAATTACCTCTAATCGCGATTAAAAACTTAATAAGTTACTATTCACCAAAAAATTATTTTAATCCCATTGAACCACATTTTTCTTCTTAATGACAACCATGTATGTCGGGTTTTTGAAATTCAAAACACAAAGGTGGCAAAATTTCATTTAAACGGAAAATCAGTTTTTATAAGTACCACTTATTGGTTTCACTATTCATCAAAAATTGAAGTTTTTCAGAAAATTACCAAAAATTCACCCTAAGCTATATTTGATATTCCGAATTCAAAAATGAAGTCTATTTTACAAAATTCAAAACATATAAGTCACATTAATTAATTTAATAATTAATTCCCATTGTCATGACAAATAGCGTGTTTTTATAAAACAATAAGTATCAAAAGATTGACACTATTTTAAGTCAGATTTCAAAGTGAAATTAATTCCAACGACCACTATTGGATTTAATGGTAAAAATATATTCTAATTTCACTTTAAATCAAATTCAAAAGATAATCTAATCATATAAATAAATTAGATTAAAAAGAGGTTTTGAATTAAAATACAACATTTTACACTATTCGTTAAAAAAATGAACTTTATCAAAAAGATGCCAAAAATTTACACAAAGTAAATTTTGATGTCCCGATTCTAAAGAATAGTTTTATTTGGTCCAAATAGAATGTATAAGAGTGAACAAAACTATATTTAATGACAGTTTTCCATCAAAAGTCGATAAGTTAACCTTTAGTGAAAACTAGGGAACATACGCCAAAAATTGAATTCTTTCCATATTTTAAGCCTTTATCTTTTATTGGATAAATGTAAAACATTTAAAAACATATATAATCATATTTTTAGTTATTTCTATCCATTACCACCAATACAACGGCTACATGTTAACTTCCATGTAAAATAATATTATTTTATTATTAGAGTGCAACGTAAGATTCCCAAGAAACTCGTTGTTGCGTGTTGGGTACGCCATCGAGCATAGCGTCCCCTTTAAAGTCAAATTAATATTTTATTCAAAAATATAGATAAATATGAAAATGTCATATTCTTTATTTACCTGGGGTGTTACATCCTTCCCCCCTTTTGGGAATTGCGTCCTTGCAATTTTAAAATTGGGCTTGGAAACATCCTTAAAAGTCCCACATCGGATGTAGAGTCGGTAAAACAATCACTTTATAATAAAGAAAGATAAGTACAAAGTTCACCCGAGTTAACCCATACTAGGATTCCAAGTATGAAAACATGGACATGGAGGAGAAAACATAGGGTTATGTTCTGATGGAGAGTGATAGAAAACATGTTTAGGAGAAAGTTAACCATAATAAAATAACAAACTTGTGATGGGTTAAACGGTATTCGATTCCCCAGTAGGAAAAGTTAATAGACAAAATTTTTGTTTTAAGTTACTTTTTATTGAGGAATTTATTCATAAGGAAACATAATCACTTATCATGTTGACTTTCAACTTTTATTAGATTCCTTACACAAACTCATATTTTCTCCAAAAGACGAGTATTTAGGAAGACGTGTTCACATTAAGAGTACTATAATCAACTTCTAGAGAATCACCTAATCCACAAAAGAGAACTATATACTTCCCATATCTTTAGAATTTAACCAAAAACAAAACCAAAAAGGCTAGTACAAGATCAGATAATCCAGAAAAGGACAACCCTTTATAAAAATAAAATCTATGCTTAATCTCCATAATTTTTCCAACAAAACCCAAAGTTCGACGAGGACCATTAGATAAAAAAAATTTCCATAAAATTTTTCAAAGTAAACCAAACTATGGTTGAAACCCAAATATTTGAAGGATTTAGTCACATAGTCTTCCAAGTTAAATCGTAACATTTATCTCCAAACAACATCAGTTGCTCCTAAAGTCTCGTATTGAAAAGTAATTAACCTAATCACATATTCTCCATGATAGGTTAATCATTTTCATAAATAACCCAAAATCAACTTACTATTAATTCATAAAATCATATAACTAGAAAGAATCAGTAAAACTAACCAGGGACTTCATGTAGTCTAGTGGTAGGTGATAAATACCAGTCGCACTTTGGTTGTGGGTTCGATTCCCGCAGCTTTGACTGACGCGACGGGTTGTCACACAGTCTGCGTGTTGTCCTTTTTCCAAAACTATATAATTCTTAAAACATTCCCCAAAATGAGATAAAATCTTCAAAAATAATCATAACATATTTTAACCTCAAGTTTATCTCATGCCTTTTATTTTCCATCATATCATATAATAACCCATAATTACCTCAAAAGTAAGGATCATATAAAATCTAAAGGTTACCTTTATAATTATTACCTGAACTTCCACATCGATTGGTCATCTCATACATGATGCATTACAGAACATACCAAGGTTCAAGTGGTTGATCATGACTCCTTGATAGTTGGTTTAGAACAACCATGAGTTTCCTCATTGAATCCCCCATTTTATCTAGTATCTTAATCAGAGAACCACCACAGTTTTCCTTCAAACCTGTTGTCTCTTTGGTGCCTTCTAGATCCATCCATTCACTAAAAACAGAATTATCAGTGTGAGTATATCAACAAAACCATCATGTACTAATGAGGAAGGTAAACACTAAGATATACATACTCATTCACTTTATCTAATACTAGGACTCTTTCTGAAATCCTAACCATTATGGTAATGTCACTTATGCTTAGAGAATACCCTAACCTCTAAAGTTATCTAAACCGACCTTTGATACCAACTATAAGGCCCCATCCTTAAACATCTATTAATATTGAATTTAATGAGTAATTCAGATTGAGGATCTTTTCAGGTTTAGAGTTTTAGAGAATTAGGACATAACTATTACATCTCAAAAGATTACAAAGTAGTCGCTTCTACTAAATTTCCATAAAATAAAAACTCCTAAAAATAAACACATATAGTTCCATGTTTTAGGTAGCAAGACTTTCCCTTGATCCCATCTTTGACCCTATTCCACGCTAAGTCATGTGTAAAACATTTCAAAAACTTGGGATGAGCATAAAAAGCTCAGTAAGGGATACACAAATAATGAAAACTGTTAGTTTTTCAAAACAACAAGTAAACCATGTATACTTTATCAAAGTAATACTTTTCACCTCTTCGAAGTAGTAAAAAATATTCGCTGAATAAAAGTTCATTATTTACCCTTTTGTAACCAAAATATTACCATAAAACTCATTTAAAGAACACATAACATATAAAGGTAACTTGGGACATAAACATACTTAAGTGTAATAACCATACGGTTGACTTCTACACATATCACTTAATGGAATAGCCATTCGGCCAACTTCCATACATACTTAATGGAATAGCCATACGGCCAACTTCCATACCCAATGCATTGGAGGTTATAACGTGACCACCCGTCCTGATATTCACGGCACAACCCGTCATATGGTTTATCACGTAACCACCCGTTAAATGTCCAAGTACCATAATAAAATCATAAGACATAAAACAAATATAATGTAAAGAAAACATTTCCACACGTTGATCACAATATATCACTCAAATATATTGACATAACAAATCCATTACAAAAAACATTTTCAATACCAAAATACATAAAAGATTATATGGTATTTATTTCATTTTAAAAACATCACGGCTTGTTGAGGAAGCCAAAGACTAAATAATACTCGCGGCGGCGGAAAAGGTCGTTGTCACTGCGTACGTTAAAAGAAACATTCATTTTTGTCGTTTAGTAAAATGCATCGTATAAAAAGATTCCTTTTGTATAAAAGTAAAATTCAAAGGGGTTTATACACCGTATAAAATAATGTTGTGTATAAAACGAAATATGCCTCAATGAAAGGAGATTGAGACGTAGTCCCATACAAAGGCGGTATCCTTGGTTTAAGGATAAATCAATTACATAATTATGTGTGACAAATGAATACACCAAATATAAGTGGATATTAAGTGTAAAATAATCAAAGGTCATTCACACATATTCAAAGGATGACATATTCAATAACTACATGTTGAACCCAAAGAAATCGAAATTGGGTTAAGAAGTTCCCTTGGCAGGCTAATGGCGTCACATAAAAATGAGTTGATGAGAGATAAAAAGTGTATCTCATCACTTGGACATAAAATTTACATCAATAAGGATATATGAGAACATATCCCAGCATTACAGTATGTAAATTAAAAGACCCAAAAAAAGAAGTCTTTTAAAAAGTGGAGGGTGAAAGGTTCCCTTACCGACTTGGGTATCTTTCAAAACATACACCCCATGAAAGAAGGAAAATACATAGTTGATGTAAATACTCATAAAACAAAAGTATATTATAAAAAGAGTAGAATAATGGGCAGTACGTACACCACTCAAAGGAAATTGTGGCAAATGTAGCTTAAATCTCACGGGAATAAAAGTGAGATGAAAAATCCCTTAAGAAAACTCGGCAGCCTAACTGCGCCACATAAAACTTACAAAAATGGATTGATGAGATCAAATAGGGTATCTCATCATATTAACATAAAGTTTATAGAAAAAGGAATATAAAAGAACATCCCCCCAACATAACAAAGTGGAGCTTAAAAAAGTGACATAAAGGAGAGTACATAAAAAGAAAGAGAGAGGTTGGATCTCTTACGAAAAATTCGGCAGCCTAACGGCGCCACTCAAAACTTCCAAAATGGATTGATGAGAGAGAATAGGGTCTCTCATCATATGAACATAAAAATTACAGTAAGATTAATATAAAAGAAAATCCCAATAACAAGAAATATGATCTTTTAAAGGAATGACATAAAATAATGTACTTAAAAAGAAAGAGAGGTGTAGGATCCCTTACCTCGGGTCCGACTTGACTCGATCGTTCTTTAACGTCCTTAAAATCGGGTAACTCCCCTTGGTTTGAGCTCAAAGGCTTCCTTGGTAAGACTTCTGCCCAAATTGATGCTTCAAGGAGTAAGAGGGGGAAGTGGAGAGACAAAATGGGAAGGGTTTGGCCGAGCCAAAGGCTTTGGGAGTGTGGGTTAGAAGGTTGAGGTTGGGGCCTTTTATAAGAGGAGAGGAGGGGCACTCTTGGAAGGTAAAGAAAAGTTAATTTATTTTAAAATGGTATTCTGATTTAAGAGGTCCCACATTGATGTGTTTCGAGGATAAGGTGATAAGGGTTATAAATACAATCATCCAATAGGTTTTGGACATGTGTAGGTCTTAGATATTACATTATCTTTCTATTTTATTTAAATCATTAAACAATGAGGTCATCGCTGCACCATCATGATGTCATAAATAATATAATTTATTTAATGTCTAAAAATTATAAAAAAAATTACTATGATGTAGGAAATCGTTTTAGCTTTCCAATTAATATTTATAGTCGAAATTATGATTTTTATAACCCCATTTAAAATTTTTTTTAGTAAAACATTTCATGTTTGTCTCATTTTTACTTTAACATTAAATAAAAAGGTATTTATGTCATTTTCCAACCAAAGTGGCTCTATGGGGTCCCCAAGTTGACCCATGGATTTTCTTGGTCTTCCATGACACATAAAATGAGGTTAGGACATGTTTCAAGTTCATTTCATATTATTAAAACATTATTTTTACCTTAAACTACACTAATTACCTCTAATCGCGATTAAAAACTTAATAAGATACTATTCACCAAAAAAATTGTTTTAATCCCATTGAACCACATTTTACTTCTTAATGACAACCATGTATGTAAGATTTTTTAAATTCAAAACACAAAGGTGGCAAAATTTCATTTAAACAGAAAATCATTTTTTATAAGTACCACTTAGTGGTTTCACTATTCATCAAAAATTGAATTTTTTCAGAAAATTACCAAAAATTCACCCTAAGCTATATTTGATATTCCGAATTAGAAAATGAAGTCTATTTTACAAAATTCAAAACATATAATTCACATTAATTAATTTAATAATTAATTCTTGTTGTCATGACAAATAGTGTGTTTTTATGAAACAATAAGTGTCAAAAGATTGACACTAGTTTAAGTCTGATTTCAAAGTGAAATTAATTACAACAACCACTATTGGATTTAATGGTAAAAATATATTCTAATTTCACTTTAAAACCAATTCAAAAGATAATCTAATCATATAAATAAATTAGATTAAAAAGTGGTTTTGAATTAAAATACAACATTTTACACTATTCATTAAAAAAATGAACTTTATCAGAAAGATACCAAAAATTCACACAAAGTAAATTTTGATGTCCCGATTCTAAAGAAGAGTTTTATTTGGTCCAAATAGAATGTATAAGAGTGAACAAAACTATATTTAATGGCGGTTCGCCATCAAAAGTCGATAAGTGAACCTTTAGTGAAAACTTGGGCATATACGCCTAAAATTGAATTCTTTCCATATTTTAAGCCTTTATCTTTTATTGGATAAATGTAAAACATTTAATAACATATATAATCATATTTTTAGTTATTTCTATCCATTCCCGCCAATACAACGGCTACATGTTAACTGCCATATAAAATAATATTATTTTATTATTAGAGTGCAACGTAAGATTCCCAAGAAACTTGTTGTTGCGTGTTGGGTACGCCATCGAGCATAGCGTCCTCTTTAAAGTCATATTAATATTTTATTCACAAATATGGATACATATGAAAATGTCATATTCTTTATTTACCTGGGGTGTTACATCACTCTAGAACCAAACACATTGATGTTAGACACCACTTTCTAAGAGATCATTATCAAAGAGGTTATACAAATCATTAATTTATAGGCACTGAACTCCAATTAGATGATATTTTCACTAAGCCATTAAGTTCAGAAATATTAAGTTTCATTAGACACAAATTAGGAATGATAACTCACTCTTAAAACCGTTAGATAAACCTCACCAGTAGATAAACCTCACCATTAGGATAAAACTCACCATTAGATAAACTTCACCGCTAGATAAACCACACCGTTAGATAAACCTCACCATTAGATAAACCTCACCGTTAGATAAACCTCACCATTAGGATATACCTCACTAGTACATCTCTCACACTATTTTAAAATTTTCGTATTAAGGCCAAGACTTCGAACCTTTTTTTAATATGAGATTTATTTTATATGTGTATCCTAAATGATATTGAACCCGAATCTAGACATCACTCGATCAATGCGAACCCATCTGTTCAAATCCCTACTACCTGAACCTCTCAAGCTCGCAAAACCCAAAGCCTTAGAATCTGAAATGGCCCGTGTGAAGCAAGTCTCAGGGGATGAAGGGAGTGATGCGCCACAAGATAAGAAGCAGAAAGTAACCAATGCTGGTTCTAGTGGAAGAAGTATAAGTGTTGCTCGAAGGAATCCTATAAATCCGTATTTATCGAAGCGAGAAATTGTAGTGGAAAAGTAGTTATGTGCGGAATGGTTGTTGGAAATAAAGTCCTTGATTATGAAGATCTTACAAAATCAAGGATGGCATGAGTGCTTAACGAACAACAATGGAACATATTATCCAGAACTGGTAAAGGAGTTTTATGAGTTTTTCGGTTTTGAGACTTTAGAAGAGGAGAATAGGATGATTTCCTTTGTGAATGGTCAAAAGTTTTTGTTTTCATCAGTTGAATGGGCTGAGAACCTTAGAGTTCCTCATAGTGGAGATTAAGGATTTTATTCAAAATCCATACCTGCTGCTAGTGACTTTTTCAAATATGAGGATGCCTTGTTGGAATTGACAGGAAATGGAACCCCTAGAAAGATCATTGTTGTAGAAATGGCAGGAGAGGATAAACTGATTTTCACGTTCATTCAGCATGTGATTAGTCCAAGGAGAGGAGATTTTGTTACCCTCAAATTTTAGGATATTTATTTGTTGTATCTATTAAAGCATGGAGTAAAGGTGAACTTGTGCAGATTTATAATGCTTCAGATTGAGGATATGACTAGACCGAAGTCTAAGTGCAATGCACTTTTCTTTTCTAAGTTGATTTCTATTCTGTTGAAGGCAAAAGATGTAGCTAGACCTCAGGATGAAACTGTTGTGGTTAAGGATAACTTTTTCCTCACCAGGACAGTTTGTAAGTATATGAATGTTAGTTGCAACCCTTGGAAGAAATCATGGGTTAATGATGAAGGTAAAGTCTATGACAAGTACACTCTTGTGGACCATCATTCTAGACCAAAGGAAGTGAGGGATCCTGGTCTTAGACTAGATGAGCCAGAACCGATCTACAGTGATAATGAAGCTGAATCTGAGGAGGAAGAGACATCAGTTGGGGGAGGAGGAGACACAGATTTACCTCCTAGTCATGTGCACCAAAATATATCCTATAGAGCAGCTAGCCCTCCAAAAGAACTACCTATGAGAGAAACTATTCTGCAGGACAATGATACTGAGACCACAGAAGAAGAAGAAGAAGAATATCAGTATGTTTTCAAGGACACCACTAAAGAGGATGAGGCAACCGAATCTGATCAAGTTGTTAATGGAGAAAATGAAGCTGCTGGTGAAGTAAATGATAAGGAAAATGAAGAGGAGGAGCTCAGTTTGAGCCCTCTAATTTCTAATACATAGAATATTGTGCCTGATCAGGAAGTAGAAGTGGAATCTACTTCCCTTGATGAGAGAGTCATTGATGACTCCAAAAACGATATGACTAACCCTACTGCTAAACTGCCAGAAAAAATTGTTGTTTCATCTGTTGAAATTGCAGAGGAGGATGTAGAGTAACCTCGAGCAAAACAGTTAGTGAAGATTCCTCAGGAGAATGCTCCAAGTGAGGGGGAGAATCTTGGTTCAGTTTTTGTGTTGTATGACATTGAAGGTTGGACATCAGATCCAGGATATATGGTACTTGGACTCAATTATGTAGAATCTGATGAGGAATACCATCTCTAAAGGGAATCAGTTATCCTACCTATTGTGGATGAAAATTTACTAACCAAGGTGGACCTTGAGTCCTTAAAGGATGAAATGAAAGAAGCACTGAGATAATCAGTGACAGATTTGAAGAAAAGCCTGGTTGATGAAATGAGGAGTCTGGAGCAATCCTTGGAGTTATCTCTAGGATGTGTTGTTTCTAGTCCAGTGAAGGGAATGATGGATGAAGTAAAAGTATTCCATACTCAAATTGAGAGTTGGACAGGAGCTGTGGTTGATATAAGACAATCGATTGCTTCATTGACTGCCATGAACAGTTCTCAAACCCAAGTGAATACTGATATCAGATATATCAAAGATGTAGTCAAGCAGTTTGTGGAAGTTTTTGAGGCTTCTAAGAAATCAGTCAAAGAACATTTGAACAGTCAAGATGAACTTGTTTAGAAGGTGGTTAGTAATCTGACACAATCTTTCAAGGAGATAGTATCTTTCTCAGTTAAACCCCTTCCCTTATCCAGCTCCACTGTGAACCTTGACCATATCAGAACTGTTATCCAAGAAGAGTTATCTAAGGCCAGTACCAGTGGCACCTCAGATACTCAGATCCTTTCTACAACTAGGGAAGTTAGTAGTTTTGTTCATGATCACCTACATGCAGCTACTGCTTCTCAAGAGGCAATTAAAAATAATGTGGATGCTTTCTTTGATAAGGTCTATACCAAGCATCAAATGACAAACCATTTCAAGGTCTTGGTGGAGAATTTGAAGTTGCCTCCAGTGACTCAAGCTTTCAGAGAACAGGTTAGTAAGCTCTGGGGGCTTACTCCTTCCTTGGATAAATTCATTGAAAATTGAGATGATTTTGTGTCAGCAATGGAGAGAGGAGGGAGTATTATTATGGATTTCAGGAACCTGTTTCTACCATTCATGCATGTGAATGTCAGACCTGTGATTGTACCTCCTGCACTTCCTGCCTCTGCCTCTGGGAGTACACCTCAGTTGACTCCAGTTTAGTCTATTCGAAGCATGACACCTATGATCCCATAGAAGAGCACAGATTTCAGATCGGGTACAGTTTCAGTGGCTGACCCTCCAGTTGTTCTTTCAGCTATTCCCAAGCCATATACTCAATCTGACCATGCACCCTCTTCTGATCCTAAGGGCAAGACTCTTGTTCAAGAGGATGTTTGAGTGATTTTTTATGTTTTTGATAGGATTCAATTGTATTTTTGTAATACTGACTTTATCAGTTTGTAACTTTTGTGATTTAATGGAAATTTACTCTTACACTCTCCACTTTACTCTGTTTATGTTTCTTTGTACTCTGTTCTCTTTTAGTCTCTATATTTCCCTGATTATACCCTGCTTTTTGTTAATCACAAAGGGGGAGAAAATGAAACTAATGATAACTGGGAGTGCCATTGAAAGGGGGAGAGAAATGAGAACTTTGTTTTAATGTTTTTTTGGAAATTCTTTCTCTGACACCATTTTATTTTAATACTTTGGCATAAGTTGTGATTATCAAAAAGGGGGAGATTGTTGAACCCTCTAGAGAATTAGTTGAACTCATATTTTGATAATCGCAATTATTCTCAATTATAGTTTGATAATTCCTATATTGATAAATGATTAATTACTTATTTCAGTATTTCTGTACACCATGCACATATTCATATATTATAATATTTTCAGAGAATTCAGTTACTGGATGGATATATATTAACTTAACCCTTTCTTCCAATAGAATGCTTAAACAGACAAGTGGTCATTGATACATCAAGTCCACCGTTATAGAATAAGTCTATCGTTACGAGAAGTCCACAGATACATCAAGTCCACCGATACAACATGTCTACCGTTACGAGAAGTCTACCGTTACATCAAGTTCGCCATTACAGAACAAGTCTACCGTTACGTGAAGGTCACCGGTACCTTAAGTCTACCGCTACTGATCAAGCCTACTGACAGACATGACGTCTACCGATACAAAGGCTATCGTTACACAAGAGGTTACTGATACAAGAGGTTACCGATACAAAGACCTACTGTGACACAAGGCTACCGATATTCAAAGTTATCGTTCCAGAGAACCTGACGATGCCTTGATTTCTTTATCATTATTTAATCAAACCAACGGTCATATTAGGTATATTTTAATGCCCTGTCATTTATTTAATGAAGGTTGTTGGATGTCAGGGAACTGTACCTCGTACCTGCAAAAAGAAATCATTTCTTTTTCCGGAGCTCATGCAATAAATACAAGAACTCCATGTTGCTTCAAGAGATACAAGTCACACAAGGGAAATATAGAAGTGATATAAAAGTGACATACACAAGAAGATCTCATACAGATATACATGCACGACCAAGAAGACACAAAAGCTCATACGCACTCACGCTCACTCAAGAAGAGCTCCGTACATTCACGAGGACTTTGAAGAACTTCATCGACTACATTATCACTTTCTCAGCACCTGGATGTCAAGTAGACTGTAACACCCCAAGCTTCTACGGTACGCTTCTCTTTGAATAATCTGATAGCGTGTGTTGTACGCAACACCGAGTTCTAACACACCATAACCAATTAAACTAGCCGTTATGAATAGTAATACCTCCTTTTTGAAGTTATATATATTTTATATTTTAAAATGGACTTCATTTTTTGATTCGGAATATCGAATTTAGCCTAAGGTGAAATTTTGGTACTTTTCGGATAACTTTCATATTTTGATTAAAAGTGAAAATTACTAAATTTTAATTAAAAACAACTTTTTTAATCAAAATAATTAATAGTGATAAATTATTAATTTGAGTGGTTTTAAATTATATTTAGAATATATTTTTACCATTTAATATAATGTTGGTCATTGGACATAATTTTACAATTAAACCGAACATAAACAAGTGTCAATCTTTTGATAGTTATTATCTCTTAAAAACACGCTTTTTGTTTTAACAGCGGGAATTAATTTTAAATTAATTTCTGCCACTTCTGTGTTTCGAATTTAGAAAAATGGATTCCATATTTGGAATCAGGATTTCCAAATTGTGTAAATAGGTAACTTTTATTTTTAGACATTTTGAATAATTACTGCGGTAAATATTTTATTTACCATGGTTAAGGGTAAATCCGGTAAATAATGGTTAAAAAATAATATTATAATAATACTAAATTACCCTAAAACGTGTCCTAGCCTTATTGGTTGATACATGTTCGACCATAGGCATCTTTGGGTCGATTTTGGGACCCCATGGTGCCACTTGTAGGTGATAGGGACACTTTATTTTAATTAAGTTAATATGAATACAAAAATAACACAAGCATATATCTTTTAGAAAAAAAAAATTTACATAGGGTTATATATGTTTTATTTTATATTATAAATATTAATTAGAAAGATAAAAAGATTTCATACATAGTGATATTTTATTTATAATTTTTAGACATTAAATAATTTAATTTATTTATGACACAATGATGATGAATTAATTACTATAATAGTGAAAAATTAAAATAATTGATATTATAATTACCCAAATAAATATAATATAAAACTTTTAATGAATTAAACTAATTTTATAGGATAATATTATATAGTAGTATTGATATAATTGACTTTTTTCGAAGTAATCAATCTGTTATGAGTTTCACAAAAATCAACTATTGAATAGTGTCAAAATTGACAAAAAAGAGTTCTTAAAACAAATATTATATTATTAATTGATATTAAATTCCTAAAAATCTAATGTTCGGCCAAGAGACTTATATCATGATAGGTTAATTATTAATGGACCACTTGGGGGTCTCTTGGATGTATATAGTAAGTTTATTAACCATATTATATAAAAATACAAAGAGACATTTAAAAATTGAAACTAATTAACTTAGAGTTAATACTTAAAGATAAGGTTAATATAAGTACCCAAACCTGTCTAAATTCTCTTGGTTGAGTTGTTTTAGAGCTATCCCCACCTTAAAATTTAAATAATCAACTTTGGAGCCATTAGAAACCGAATATGAATTTATTATAAATTAATATTTCTAGCTTTTCCAAAGGTGCCCCTCACCCCTCTTATAAAAGGGAACTCCTCCTTCTCATTCATTCACACCATCAAAGCCTTTTGGTTCTGCAAAAATCTGCCCAAATACTCTCCCAACTTCCCTCACTAAAACCTAGAGGCCTTAGTTTGATCAGAAAGCCAACCTAAGGAGCCCTTTTGATCAAATCAAAAGGAAGAACCCGAAGAAGAGGTAATGTTTTCACCACCCCTTTTCAAGTTCCTTTCATCTTCCACTTCTTCTTTCTTTGTTCTTACCATTCTAAAATAATAACTCCAGTGTCTCACTTATACTGTGATGTTATTATAAATATGGTACAACCATATTTAGTATTCTATCCACCCTTTGAATAACATGTCACCATACGTGCGTACGTACGGCTTACCGTCTCCACGTCGTGGTGTAATTGTTATTCAATATATTATTATTTGGATGGGTATAATAATGATGTGTAACTCATGTAAATAATAAATATAACATGTTAATTATTCTGTATATATGATATAACATCCATTTATATATTATTTTAATTTCAAAAGAATGATATTGTCGCTCGTGCGTACGTACGAACTACCGTCTCCACGAACGCGATAAGATTCATTCTCCATCGTATCCATTCAAGTATAATTATCATTTGATGATTTAAAAATGATGTTTAAGGACATGATATTGTTCTAGATATTAATAATATACAACCTATCCATTACAAACATGTCTTACGTAACAAAACATATAAAAGAAAACAAGTAAGTTAACACCCGAAACAACGATAATACTAAGATATCATTATCAAATAAATATTAAAGGATCATATATGATATCATATTAATGTATATGATTCTTGTATAATTTAATAACATTTATTTCACCATTATACAGGAGGTTAATCTACACAAACCAAGTAAAAGTATGAGGTAAGGGTTATTTCACAATCTCTTCATTATCCGAGGTTGTTTTTATGTAATAATCTACTGGGATATCTTTATCATCCACATCCATGTTTTCTTAAAAATGTATTTCAAAACATTTTTATTATTTACAAGAATATGGGTTAAAGTCATTTATACCCTTGTTTGACTTTTTATAAGAGGAATCTTTCCGTCGTTTTCAAAACAAGGTCCTTTTTAACCTTTTCGACAGAATTTAGGTAAGAATGTTTTTTTTAACTTATACGGCGGGTGCGGCTATTTTCCGCCGTTGTAAAATCATCAAAGCTTTCCTTACAAGATTATAAGAATATTTTCAAAGAAAATGTTTTATTTTATATGGCTCTTAAATGATTTCAAAAATAGAAAAAGATATTTCTCTAATAAGAGTTTTTATTTCATCTATGTCAACATCCTTTGATGGATTTTACGCTTATTTGAAGTTGATTTAATATGATACAGGAATTATATATTGTATTGAAGGTTTTGTGATATGTTTGACTGTGGATGTGCTATTTTTATACCATTCATAGTTTATGGTGAAATTATTGACATTTCGTATGCTAGTTTTAATATGAATGTTTATGTTATGTTTAAACCTTTTCATATGGGAATGCATTGGACTTAATATGTGACGGGTGGATCCTGCTATAGCTCCTCGATGCATCGGTAGGTCTCATGAGACAAACTAGTCTCTTGGCACAAGGCCTTTGAAAAATCTTATTTGTAGTCTTGGCACGAGGCCTTGGCTATGTGGTTATGATAGTCTGGCATTATGCATTCCAACATTATGAAAGTGGTTATTGATTTTGCATGTGATTATTCAATTAGTAGAATATCCATGTAAATAAGTAAATGGAATTATTTCATTTTATTTATGCCATACCATGTTGAAAGTTCATGTTTGAAAGGCTTTTGTTTTAGTTATACATTGCCTTAAATGTTTATTCTTATTTATGAAAGTTTCCGCTATATTGTTATCCTTACTGGGCATTTGAGCTCACCACTTTTCTATGTTTTATTTTTCCCAGGAAGTGAAGAAGTAAATTATGAATGACCTGCAGGGATATTATGTGGGCATATGAGTGTAGATTATGGAGTAATATGTTGTTGTAGTATTTTTCATTTTATTATGTAATGTAAGACTTATGAATATATCTAGTGTTTCCAAGGCTACTAAACCAATCGGTCTTTTGAGATTTGATCTTTCTTGTGATCATGCCAATGTTATGTAATAATGCACTGAATCTGGGTAACTAGGGTCGGGGCATTACAGTTGGTATCAGAGGAAGTTTAGTACAAACCTTGGAAACTAGATTTAGATAAACTCTGATTAGAGAACGTAGACCTAAGATGAACTTTGAGGATTAGTATAAAAGAACTTCCTAGAATTTTGGTATTGAAGAGATTTTGTGAGATTTCCGAGAAATACATCCTTGTCTGGATACGAGCAGGTAGAGGCGGATCTGGCACAGATGTACCTAGGGGTAAAACCCAAAAACACCGCTTTGAGCTAGACTCGAACGGGAACTGGTGCATGACAACGGGCCTTGCTGCACTCTTGGTTACGACACTCCCGGGGGATATGCTTTGGATAACTCTCATTTTCTTTACAAATTATTATGAAGGGTTTATGAGTATATACTTCCTCAAAGAAAACATTTTTATGATTATGGATTATATCCATAAATAGTTCAATTTATGTTAAGTGTTTTATAAGTATTTTGATTCATAAACTGATCTAGTTTATGCCATTATTTAGAAATGGCACCTAGTGAAAGAAATGGAAACTGTATCAATGCACACACTCCATGTAGGGATTGCCCTCCTGCTCAAGATAATTATAGTGGAGCTGGTGATGCAACTGATGCCGATCAGCTAATCACGATACTGGGACAACTTACTCAGGTTATGAAAAATAACCTTACCCGTATGGAGCACCCTGATCCGCAGCGTGGAGGATCAATGTTAGATCGATTCATGAGGCAACAACCACCAACGTTCAATGGGAGTAAAAATCCCTTAGTAGCTGAGCAATGGATATTTTCCCTAGAGAAAATATTTTAGGCTTTGGGGAGTAGTGAAAGGGAAAAAGTTATCATGGCAGTTTACCGCCTCACTGGAGATGCTGATCAATGGTGGTCATTGATTCAAAATATGAAGGAAGATGATGAAGTATCAAATATGGAATGGAGGGAGTTCAAAGATCTATTTTTAGAAAAATATTTTCCTCGCGTCCATCGAGCAGATATGGAAAGGCAATTTCTGAGTTTGAGACAGAAGGAGGATGAGAATGTCACAAAGTATGAGGCTAACTTTACAAGGTTAGCAAGGTATGCTGGAGAATATATATGTAACCCAAGAAGTAAGATTGGTCTTTTTTTTATGGGTTAAAACAATTTCTCCGTCGAGCATTAGTCTCGCAATCCTTTTCATCGTACGAAGACATTGTCTCATGTGCTATCAAGACCGAAAAGGAATTCTCTAAGTCTTATGACTTTAAAGAAAAGAAAGAGAAGCAGAGACCTTCTGATCAATCTGGGAATGGAAATAAGGGGAAAAAGGGAAAGGTTGAATATCCATCCTGTGGTAAATGCGGGAAGAAACATCCTGGTACTTTCTTGAAGGGAATGGGAGTCTGTTTCATGTGTGGTGAAAAAGGCCACCAAGCTCATGATTGCAAGGGGAAGAAGTAAGCCACCAATGTTCAGTGCTACAATTTCATGGAGATGGGGCATTATGCAAATGAATTTCCTAAGCGTCAGGAGAACATACCTTAGAAAAGGCCAAGGGATCAAGGCCAGGCTTATGCTATCACTACTGCTGAGGTAGAAGCTCCGAAAGACGTGGTGGCAGGTAATTTAATGGTTTCCTCAAGTTTAGAAAATGCATTATTTGATTCTGGATCATCACATTGTTTCATATCTTCCCAGTTTGCTTAGAAAATTAGATATTTCCAATTTGATTTAACAAGGGAGTTGTCAGTTAAAACTCCTAAGGGAAGTATCATTGCAACAAAGTTTTGTGAATCAGTCCCCATTAGAGCACATAAATGTTCGTTATCTACTGATCTCATCGTCATACCTATGATTGAGTTTGACATAATCCTCGGTATGGACTGGCTTTCGGACTATGATGTGGAGATTTATTGTAAGAAGAAAGAGGTTACGATTCTTGATGATAATGATACGGAACACCTTATCTTTAGAGCAGAATCGTCACCACCTTATTCTTATTTAGATCCACCCTCAATAGCTCAACTAAATTCAATTATTGGGGAGGAAGAGAATGAAATAATTGTGGGTGAGGAAAGGAATGTTCAAATAGAGGATGTACCTGTTGTGAAAGAATTTGTAGATGTATTTTCGGAAGATTTACCTGGACATCCTCCAGAACGAGAATTTGAGTTTTCCATTGATTTAATTCCTGTATCAAGGCCTATATCGAAGACCCCTTATAGAATGGCCACTGTAGAGTTAGTCTAACTAAAGAAACAACTAGAGGAATTGAGTAATAAAGGATTTATTCTCCCTAGTGTTTCTCCATGGGGAGCCCCTGTTCTTTTTGTTAAAAAGAAAGATGGATCTATGAGGTTATGTATCGACTATAGGGAGATCAATGCAATAACGATAAAGAACAAGTATCCCCTACCTCATATTGATGATTTATTTGACCAACTTCATGGAGCACAATACTTTTCAAAGATTGACCTTCGATCTGGATACCATCAGTTGTGTGTAAAGAAGGAAGACATTCCGAAGACAGTATTTCGAACCAGATACGGGCATTACGAGTTTACTGTAATGCCTTTTGGATTGACTAATGCACCCTCTGTATTCATGGATCTGATGAATAGAGTTTTTAAGGAGTATCTCGATGAATTTGTGGTGGTATTTATTGATGATATCTTTGTATACTCCAAAACCTACGAAGATCATGAAAATCACTTGCGCATTATCTTGAAGACTCTGAGGAGGCATGAATTATATGTAAAGTTTAGCAAGTGTGAATTCTGGCTCCATGAGATTTCTTTTCTTGGCCATATTGTCTCTAAAGATGGAATCTCTGTTGATCCTTCTAAGACCAAGGCAATCCAAGAATGTCCAGCACCTACGAGTATAACTGAGGTACGTAGTTTTATTGGTTTGGCAGGTTATTATCGACGTTTCGTCCAGAATTTTTCCTGATTGGCTAACCCATTAATGAAGCTCACATGTAATGGGGTTAAATTTGTTTGGACAAAAGAGTTTGAAGAATGTTTCGAAGAACTGAAGAGAAGATTAGTCAATGCTCCTATATTGAATCTACCATCGGGGAATGATGGGTTCGTTATTTATAGTGATGCATCGAAGAAAGGACTTGGTTGTGTCCTTATGCAGAATGATAGAGTTATTGCCTATGCATCACGACAGTTGAAAATTCATGAACAAAACTATCCTACTCATGATCTCGAGTTAGCAGCTGTGATCTTTGCTTTGAAAATATGGAGGCACTACCTCTATGGTGAAAAATGTGAGATTTATACTGATCACAAGAGTTTGAAGTATATTTTCTCACAAAAATAACTCAACATGAGGCAAAGGAGATGGCTTGAATTACTCAAGGATTGTGATTGCACGATACACTACCACCCGGGGAAAGAAAACAAGGTGGCAGATGCTTTGAGTAGAAAAGACCATGGAATTTTGAACAATATGAGAATTGAAAGGGATCCAATTTTTATGGATCTAGCGAAGATGGACATGGGAATAACCAGGGAAGGTGAAACATAAATGCTTTTTCAAATGGTTGCCAAACCATATTTACTAGAAAGGATTAAGAGTTCTCAGACTGATGATGAAAAATTTCAAAAGAAGATTAAAGCTGTGAATGATGGGAGATTGAGAGACTTTGTGTATGAAGATGGAATTTTGAAATTTGAGAAGAGACTTTGTGTTCCCGATATACCTGATCTAAAAAGAAAATTGCTGGATGATGCTCATAGTTCCAATTTCTCTATACACCCTGGGAGCACCAAAATGTATAGAGATTTGAAGGAACATTTTTGGTGGGACAACATGAAGAGGGAGATTTCTGATTTTGTGTCAAGATGTATGGTTTGTCAACAAGTGAAAGCTAGAAGGCAACAGCCTGGAGGAGTCATGAAACCTCTTCCCATACCAGAGTGGAAATGGGACAATATTACGATGGACTTTGTCATGGGGCTATCAAAGACTCCTAGAAGGAACGATGCAATATGGGTTATTGTTGATCGTCTTACCAAGTCAGCACATTTTCTTGCTATAAGAGAAGATCTACCCCTGTAACGTCTAGAAAGACTATATATTAATGAAGTTGTGAGACTTCATGGAGTACCCCTATCGATTGTTTCTGATTGTGATCCCTATTTTACTTCAAGATTTTGGAAAAGTCTTCAGAAATCCCTGGATACTGAACTTCTTTTGAGCACTGGTTACCACCCTCAGACAGATGGACAATCAGAACGGACTATTCAGACCTTAGAAGACATGTTGAGATCTTTCTCACTTGACTTTCAGGGTATGTGGGATCAATATTTACCTCTGATAGAATTTTCCTATAACAATAGCTTTCATTCGAGTATTCAGATGGCACCATATGAAGCGTTATACGGAAAGAGATGTCGTACACCAACCTGTTGGGATGACATTGGTGAAAGAAAACTTGTAGGCCCAGAACTTGTGGAGGAAACGGTGGAAAAGGTGAAGGTAATCCAAAATCACATCAAAGCAGCTCAAAGTAGGCAAAAGAGCTATGCCGATAATCGAAGGAAGGATTTGGAATTTCAAGTCGGTGATCATGTTTTCCTGAAAGTATCTCCATGGAAGGGAATCATACGTTTTGGTAAGAAAGGTAAATTGAGTCCTAGGTACATCGGACCCTTCGAAATTCTAGAACGAATTGGGGTTGTAGCTTACCGATTGGCAATGTCGCCAAGTCTCTCTAAAGTTCACGATGTGTTCCACGTATCTCTGTTGAGGAAATACATGCCTGACCCAACGCATGTACTCACCTATGATGAATTAGAACTGGAACCCGATCTGTCTTATTGTGAAGAGCCCGTCAAGATTATTGATACGAGAGAACAAGTGCTGAGAAACCGGACGACGCGTCTGGTAAAAGGTTTGTGGAGAAACCATAAGATGGAAGAGGCAACGTGGTAACCCAGGAACATATGATGAAGAATCACCCGAGTCTTTTCACGTGATAAGTATTCTAGAAATTTCGAGGACGAAATTATTTGAAGGAGGGGATAATGTAACACCACAAGCTTCTATGGTACGCTTCTCTTTGAATAATGTGATAGCGTGTGTTGTACGCAACACCGAGTTCTAACACACCATAACCAATAAAACTAGCTGTTATGAATAGTAATACCTACTTTTTGAAGTTATATATATTTTATATTTTAAAATGGACTTCATTTTTGGATTCGGAATATCGAATTTAGCCTAAGGTGAAATTTTGGTACTTTTCGGATAACTTTCATATTTTGATGAATAGTAAAAATTACTAAATTTTAATTAAAAACAACTTTTTTAATCAAAATAATTAATAGTGATAAATTATGAATTTGAGTGGTTTTAAAATATATTTAGAATATATTTTTACCATTTAATATATTGTTGGTCATTGGACATAATTTTACAATTAAACCGAACATAAACAAGTGTCAATCTTTTGATAGTTATTATCTCTTAAAAACACGCTTTTTGTTTTAACAGCAGAAATTAATTTTAAATTAATTTCTTCCACTTCTATGTTTTGAATATGGAAAAATGGATTCAATATTTGGAATCAGGATGTCCAAATTGTGTAAATAGGTAACTTTTATTTTTAGACATTTTGAATAATTACTGCGGTAAATATTTTATTTACCATGGTTAAGGGTAAATCCGGTAAATAAGGGTTAACAAATAATATTATAATAATACTAAATTACCCTAAAACGTGTCATATTCTTATTGGTTGATACATGTTCTACCATAGGAATCTTTGGGTCGATTTTGGGACCCCATGGTGCCACTTGTAGGTGATAGGGACACTTTACTTTAATTAAGTTAAAATGAATACAAAAATAACACAAGCATATATCTTTTAGAAACACAATTATTACATAGTGTTATATATGTTTTATTTTAGATTATAAATATTCATTAGAAAGATAAAAAGATTTCCTACATAGTGATATTTTATTTATAATTTTTAGACATTAACTAATTTAATTTATTTATGACACAATGATGATGAATTAATTACTATAATAGTGAAAAATTAAAATAATTGATATTATAAATACCCAAATAAATATAATATGAAACTTTTAATGAATTAAACTAATTTTCTAGGATAATAAGATATATTAGGATTGATCTAAATTAATTTTTTCGAAGTAATCAATCTTTTATGAGTTTCAAAAAAATCAACTATTGAATAGTGTCAAAATTGACAAAAAAGAGTTCTTAAAACAAATATTATATTATTAATTGATATTAAATTCCTAAAAATCTACGGTTCGGCCAAGTGACTTATATCATTATAGGTTCATTATTAATGGACCACTTGGGGGTGTCTTGGATGTATATAGTAAGTTTATTAACCATATTATATAAAAATAAAAAGAGACATTTTAAAAGTGAAACTAATTAACTTAGAGTTAATAATTAAAGATAAGGTTAATATAAGTACCCAAACCTGTCTAAATTATATTGGTTGAGTTGTTTTCGACCTATCCCCACCTTAAAACTTAAATAATAAACTTTGGAGCCGTTAGAAACCGAATATGACTTTATTATAAATTAATATTTCTAGCTTTTCCAAAGGTGCCCCTCACCCCTCTTATAAAAGGGCACTCCTTCTTCTCATTTATTCACACCTTAAAATCCTTTTGGTTTGGCAAAACTATGCCCAAATACTCTCCCAACTTCCCTCACTACAACCTAGAGGCCTTAGTTTGATCAGAAAGCCAACCTAAGGAGCCCTTTTTATCAAATCAAAAGGAAGAACCCGAAGAAGAGGTAATGTTTTCACCACCCCTTTTCAAGTTCCTTTCTTCTTCCACTTCTTCATTATTTGTTCTTACCATTCTAAAATAATAAATCCAGTGTCTCACTTATACTGTGATGTTATTATAAATATGGTACAACCATATTTAGTATTCTATCCACCCTTTGAATAACATGTCACCATACGTGCGTACGTACGGCTTACCGTCTCCACGTCGTGGTGTAATTGTTATTCAATATATTATTATTTGGATGGGTATAATAATGATGTGTAACTCATGTAAATAATAAATATAACATGTTAATTATTCTGTATATATGATATAACATCCATTTATATATTATTTTAATATCAAAAGAATGATATTGTCGCTCGTGCGTACGTACGAACTACCGTCTCCACGAACGCGATAAGATTCATTCTCCATCGTATCCATTCAAGTATAATTATCATTTGATGATTTAAAAATGATGTTTAAGGACATGATATTATTCTAGATATTAATAATATACAACCTATCCATTACAAACATGTCTTACGTAACAAAACATATAAAAGAAAACAAGTAAGTTAACACCCGAAACAACGATAATACTAAGATATTATTATCAAATAAATATTAAAAGATCATATATGATATCATATTAATGTATATGATTCTTGTATAATTTAATAACATTTATTTCACCATTATACAGGAGGTTAATCTACACAAACCAAGTAAAAGTATGAGGTAAGGGTTATTTCACAATCTCTTCATTATCCGAGGTTGTTTTTATGTAATAATCTACTGGGATATCTTTATCATCCACATCCATGTTTTCTTAAAAATGTATTTCAAAACATTTTTATTATTTACAAGAATATGGGTTAAAGTCATTTATACCCTTGTTTGACTTTTTATAAGAGGAATCTTTCCGTCATTTTCAAAACAAGGTCCTTTTTAACCTTTTCGACAGAATTTAGGTAAGAATGTTTTTTTTAACTTATACGGCGGGTGCGGCTATTTTCCGCCGTTGTAAAATCATCAAAGATTTCCTTACAAGATTATAAGAATATTTTCAAAGAAAATGTTTTATTTTATATGGCTCTTAAATGATTTCAAAAATAGAAAAAGATATTTCTCTAATAAGAGTTTTTATTTCATCTATGTCAACATCCTTTGATGGATTTTACGCTTATTTGAAGTTGATTTAATATGATACAGGAATTCTATATTGTATTGAAGGTTTTGTGATATGTTTGACTGTGGATGTGATATTTTTATACCATTCATAGTTTATGGTGAAATTATTGACATTTCGTATGCTAGTTTTAATATGAATGTTTATGTTATGTTTAAACCTTTTCATATGGGAATGCATTGGACTTAATATGCGACGGGTGGATCCTGCTATAGCTCCTCGATGCATCGGTAGGTCTCATGAGACAAACTAGTGTCTTGGAACAAGGCCTTTGAAAAATCTTATTTGTAGTCTTGTCACGAGGCCTTGGCTATGTGGTTATGATAGTCTGGCATTATGCATTCCAACATTATGAAAGTGGTTATTGATTTTGCATGTGATTATTCAATTAGTAGAATATCCATGTAAATAAGTAAATGGAATTATTTCATTTTATTTATGCCATACCATGTTGAAAGTTCATGTTTGAAAGGCTTTTGTTTTAGTTATACATTGCCTTAAATGTTTATTCTTATTTATGAAAGTTTCCGCTATATTGTTATCCTTACTGGGCATTTGAGCTCACCACTTTTCTATGTTTTATTTTTCCCAGGAAGTGAAGAAGTAAATTATGAATGACCTGCAGGGATATTATGTGGGAATATGAGTGTGGATTATGGAGACAATATGTTGTTGTAGTATTTTTCATTTTATTATGTAATGTAAGACTTATGAATATATCTAGTGTTTCCAAGGCTACTAAACCAATCGGTCTTTTGAGATTTGATCTTTCTTGTGATCATGACAATGTTATGTAATAATGCACTGAATCTGGGTAATTAGGGTCGGGACATTACAGTTGGTATCAGAGGAAGTTTAGTACAAACCTTGGAAACTAGATTTAGATAAACTTTGATTAGAGAACGTAGACCTAAGATGAACTTTGAGGATTAGTATAAAAGAACTTCCTAGAATTTTGGTATTGAAGAGATTTTGTGAGTTTTCCGAGCAATACATCCTTGTCTGGATACGAGCAGGTAGAGGCGGATCTGGCACAGATGTACCTAGGGGTAAAACCCAAAAACACCGCTTTGAGCTACACTCGAACAGGAACTGGTGCATGACAACGGGCCTTGCTGCACTCTTGGTTACGACACTCCCGGGGGATATGCTTTGGATAACTCTCATTTTCTTTACAAATTATTATGAAGGGTTTATGAGTATATACTTCCTCAAAGAAAACATTTTTATGATTATGGATTATATCCATAAATAGTTCAATTTATGTTAAGTGTTTTATAAGTATTTTGATTCATAAACTGATCTAGTTTATGCCATTATTTAGAAATGGCACCTAGTGAAAGAAATGGAAACTGTATGAATGCACACACTCCATGTAGGGATTGCCCTCCTGCTCAAGATAATTATAGTGGAGCTGGTGATGCAACTGATGCCGATCAGCTAATCACGATACTGGGACAACTTACTCAGGTTATGAATAATAACCTTACCCGTATGGAGCACCCTGATCCGCAGCGTGGAGGATCAATGTTAGATCGATTCATGAGGCAACAACCACCAACGTTCAATGGGAGTAAAAATCCCTTAGTAGTTGAGCAATGGATATTTTCCCTAGAGAAAATATTTTAGGCTTTGGGGAGTAGTGAAAGGGAAAAAGTTATCATGGCAGTTTACCGCCTCACTGGAGATGCTGATCAATGGTGGTCATTGATTCAAAATATGAAGGAAGATGATGAAGTATCAAATATGGAATGGAGGGAGTTCAAAGATCTATTTTTAGAAAAATATTTTCCTCGCGTCCATCGAGCAGATATGGAAAGGCAATTTCTGAGTTTGAGACAGAAGGAGGATGAGAATGTCACAAAGTATGAGGCTAACTTTACAAGGTTAGCAAGGTATGCTGGAGATTATATATGTAACCCAAGAAGTAAGATTGGTCGTTTTTTTTTGATGGGTTAAAACAATTTCTCCGTCGAGCATTAGTCTCACAATCCTTTTCATCGTACGAAGACATTGTCTCATGTGCTATCAAGACCGAAAAGGAATTCTCTAAGTCTTATGACTTTAAAGAAAAGCAAGAGAAGCAGAGACCTTCTGATCAATCTGGGAATGGAAATAAGGGGAAAAAGGGAAAGGTTGAATATCCATCCTGTGGTAAATGCGGGAAGAAACATCCTGGTACTTTCTTGAAGGGAATGGGAGTCTGTTTCATGTGTGGTGAAAAAGGCCACCAAGCTCATTATTGCAAGGGGAAGAAGGAAGCCACCAATGTTCAGTGCTACAATTGCATGGAGATGGGGCATTATGCAAATGAATTTCCTAAGCGTCAGGAGAACTTACCTCAGAAAAGGCCAAGGGATCAAGGCCAGGCTTATGCTATCACTACTGCTGAGGTAGAAGCTCCGAAAGACGTGGTGGCAGGTAATTTAATGGTTTCCTCAAGTTTAGAAAATGCATTATTTGATTCTGGATCATCACATTGTTTCATATCTTCCCAGTTTGCTAAGAAAATTAGATATTTCCAATTTAATTTAACAAGGGAGTTGTCAGTTAAAACTCCTAAGGGAAGTATCATTGCAACAAAGTTTTGTGAATCAGTCCCCATTAGAGCACATAAATGTTCGTTATCTACTGATCTCATCGTCATACCTATGATTGAGTTTGACATAATCCTCGGTATGGACTGGCTTTCGGACTATGATGTGGAGATTTATTGTAAGAAGAAAGAGGTTACGATTCTTGATGATAATGATAAGGAACACCTTATCTTTAGAGCAGAATCGTCACCACCTTATTCTTATTTAGATCCACCCTCAATAGCTCAACTGAATTCAATTATTGGGGAGGAAGAGAATGAAATAATTGTGGGTGAGGAAAGGAATGTTCAAATAGAGGATGTACCTGTTGTGAAAGAATTTGTAGATGTATTTCCGGAAGATTTACCTGGACATCCTCCAGAACGAGAATTTGAATTTTCCATTGATTTAATTCCTGGATCAAGGCCTATATCGAAGACCCCTTATAGAATGGCCACTGTAGAGTTAGTCGAACTAAAGAAACAACTAGAGGAATTGAGTAATAAAGGATTTATTTACCCTAGTGTTTCTCCATGGGGAGCCCCTGTTCTTTTTGTTAAAAAGAAATATGGATCTATGAGGTTATGTATCGACTATAGGGAGATCAATGCAATAACGATAAAGAACAAGTATCCCCTACCTCATATTGATGATTTATTTGACCAACTTCATGGAGCACAATACTTTTCAAAGATTGACCTTCGATCTGGATACCATCAGTTGTGTGTAAAGAAGGAAGACATTCCGAAGACAGCATTCTGAACCAGATATGGGCATTACGAGTTTACTCTAATGCCTTTTGGATTGACTAATGCACCCTCTGTATTCATGGATCTGATGAATAGAGTTTTTAAGGAGTATCTCGATGAATTTGTGGTGGTATTTATTGATGATATCTTGGTATACTCCAAAACCTACGAAGATCATGAAAATCACTTGCGCATTATCTTGAAGACTCTGAGGAGGCATGAATTATATGGAAAGTTTAACAAGTGTGAATTCTGGCTCCATGAGATTTCTTTTCTTGGCCATATTGTCTCTAAAGATGGAATCTCTGTTGATCCTTCTAAGACCAAGGCAATCCAAGAATGTCCAGCACCTACGAGTATAACTGAGGTACGTAGTTTTATTGGTTTGGCAGGTTATTATCGACGTTTCGTCCAGAATTTTGCCTGATTGGCTAACCCATTAATGAAGCTCACATGTAATGGGGTTAAATTTGTTTGGACAAAAGAGTGTGAAGAATGTTTCGAAGAACTGAAGAGAAGATTAGTCAATGCTCCTATATTTAATCTACCATCAGGGAATGATGGGTTCGTTATTTATAGTGATGCATCGAAGAAAGGACTTGGTTGTGTCCTTATGCAGAATGATAGAGTTATTGCCTATGTATCACGACAGTTGAAAATTCATGAACAAAACTATCCTACTCATGATCTCGAGTTAGCAGCTGTGATCTTTGCTTTGAAAATATGGAGGCACTACCTCTATGGTGAAAAATGTGAGATTTATACTGATCACAAGAGTTTGAAGTATATTTTCTCACAAAAAGAACTCAACATGAGGCAAAGGAGATGGCTTGAATTACTCAAGGATTGTGATTGCACGATACACTACCACCCGGGGAAAGCAAACAAGGTGGCAGATGCTTTGAGTAGAAAAGACCATGGAATTTTGAACAATATGAGAATTGAAAGGGATCCAATTTTTATGGATCTAGCGAAGATGGACATGGGAATAACCAGGGAAGGTGAAACATAAATGCTTTTTCAAATGGTTGCCAAACCATATTTACTAGAAAGGATTAAGAGTTCTCAGACTGATGATGAAAAATTTCAAAAGAAGATTAAAGCTGTGAATGATGGGAGATTGAGAGACTTTGTGTATGAAGATGGAATTTTTGAAATTTGAGAAGAGACTTTGTGTTCCCGATATACCTGATCTAAAAAGGGAATTGCTGGATGATGCTCATAGTTCCAATTTCTCTATACACCCTGGGAGCACCAAAATGTATAGAGATTTGAAGGAACATTTTTGGTGGGACAACATGAAGAGGGAGATTGCTGATTTTGTGTCAAGATGTATGGTTTGTCAACAAGTGAAAGCTAGAAGGCAACAGCCTGGAGGAGTCATGAAACCTCTTCCCATACCAGAGTGGAAATGGGACAATATTACGATGGACTTGGTCATGGGGCTATCAAAGACTCCTAGAAGGAACGATGCAATATGGGTTATTGTTGATCGTCTTACCAAGTCAGCACATTTTCTTGCTATAAGAGAAGATCTACCCCTGTAACGTCTAGAAAGACTATATATTAATGAAGTTGTGAGACTTCATGGAGTACCCCTATCGATTGTTTCTGATTGTGATCCCTATTTTACTTCAAGATTTTGGAAAAGTCTTCAGAAATCCCTGGATACTGAACTTCTTTTGAGCACTGCTTACCACCCTCAGACAGATGGACAATCAGAACTGACTATTCAGACCTTAGAAGACATGTTGAGATCTTTCTCACTTGACTTTCAGGGTATGTGGGATCAATATTTACCTCTGATAGAATTTTCCTATAACAATAGCTTTCATTCGAGTATTCAGATGGCACCATATGAAGCGTTATACGGAAAGAGATGTCGTACACCAACCTGTTGGGATGACATTGGTGAAAGAAAACTTGTAGGCCCAGAACTTGTGGAGGAAACGGTGGAAAAGGTGAAGGTAATCCAAAATCACATCAAAGCAGCTCAAAGTAGGCAAAAGAGCTATGCCGATAATCGAAGGAAGGATTTGGAATTCCAAGTCGGTGATCATGTTTTCCTGAAAGTATCTCCATGGAAGGGAGTCATACGTTTTGGTAAGAAAGGTAAATTGAGTCCTAGGTACATCGGACCCTTCGAAATTCTAGAACGAATTGGGGTTGTAGCTTACCGATTGGCAATGTCGCCAAGTCTCTCTAAAGTTCACGATGTGTTCCACGTATCTCTGTTGAGGAAATACATGCATGACCCAACGCATGTACTCACCTATGATGAATTAGAACTGGAACCCGATCTGTCTTATTGTGAAGAGCCCATCAAGATTATTGATACGAGAGAACAAGTGCTGAGAAACCGGACGACGCGTCTGGTAAAAGTTTTGTGGAGAAACCATAAGATGGAAGAGGCAACGTGGTAACCCAGGAACATATGATGAAGAATCACCCGAGTCTTTTCACGTGATAAGTATTCTAGAAATTTCGAGGACGAAATTATTTGAAGGAGGGGAAAATGTAACACCACAAGCTTCTATGGTACGCTTCTCTTTGAATAATGTGATAGCGTGTGTTGTACGCAACACCGAGTTCTAACACACCATAACCAATAAAACTAGCTGTTATGAATAGTAATACCTACTTTTTGAAGTTATATATATTTTATATTTTAAAATGGACTTCATTTTTGGATTCGGAATATCGAATTTAGCCTAAGGTGAAATTTTGGTACTTTTCGGATAACTTTCATATTTTGATGAATAGTAAAAATTACTAAATTTTAATTAAAAACAACTTTTTTAATCAAAATAATTAATAGTGATAAATTATGAATTTGAGTGGTTTTAAAATATATTTAGAATATATTTTTACCATTTAATATATTGTTGGTCATTGGACATAATTTTACAATTAAACCGAACATAAACAAGTGTCAATCTTTTGATAGTTATTATCTCTTAAAAACACGCTTTTTGTTTTAACAGCGGGAATTAATTTTAAATTAATTTCTTCCACTTCTATGTTTTGAATTTAGAAAAATGGATTCCATATTTGGAATCAGTATTTCCAAATTGTGTAAATAGGTAACTTTTATTTTTAGACATTTTGAATAATTACTGCGGTAAATATTTTATTTACCATGGTTAAGGGTAAATCCGGTAAATAAGGGTTAACAAATAATATTATAATAATACTAAATTACCCTAAAACGTGTCATATTCTTATTGGTTGATACATGTTCTACCATAGGCATCTTTGGGTCGATTTTGGGACCCCATGGTGCCACTTGTAGGTGATAGGGACACTTTACTTTAATTAAGTTAAAATGAATACAAAAATAACACAAGCATATATCTTTTAGAAACACAATTATTACATAGTGTTATATATGTTTTATTTTAGATTATAAATATTCATTAGAAAGATAAAACGTTTTCCTACATAGTGATATTTTATTTATAATTTTTAGACATTAACTAATTTAATTTATTTATGACACAATGATGATGAATTAATTACTATAATAGTGAAAAATTAAAATAATTGATATTATAAATACCCAAATAAATATAATATGAAACTTTTAATGAATTAAACTAATTTTCTAGGATAATAAGATATATTAGGATTGATCAAATTAATTTTTTCTAAGTAATCAATCTTTTATGAGTTTCACAAAAATCAACTATTGAATAGTGTCAAAATTGACAAAAAAGAGTTCTTAAAACAAATATTATATTATTAATTGATATTAAATTCCTAAAAATCTACGGTTCGTCCAAGAGACTTATATCATTATAGGTTCATTATTAATGGACCACTTGGGGGTGTCTTGGATGTATATAGTAAGTTTATTAACCACATTATATAAAAATAAAAAGAGACATTTTAAAAGTGAAACTAATTAACTTAGAGTTAATAATTAAAGATAAGGTTAATATAAGTACCCAAACCTGTCTAAATTATATTGGTTGAGTTGTTTTCGACCTATCCCCACCTTAAAACTTAATTAATAAACTTTGGAGCCGTTAGAAACCGAATATGACTTTATTATAAATTAATATTTCTAGCTTTTCCAAAGGTGCCCCTCACCCCTCTTATAAAAGGGCACTCCTACTTCTCATTTATTCACACCTTAAAAGCCTTTTGGTTTGGCAAAACTCTGCCCAAATACTCTCCCAACTTCCCTCACTACAACCTAGAGGCCTTAGTTTGATCAGAAAGCCAACCTAAGGAGCCCTTTTTATCAAATCAAAAGGAAGAACCCGAAGAAGAGGTAATGTTTTCACCACCCCTTTTCAAGTTCCTTTCTTCTTCCACTTCGTCTTTCTTTGTTCTTACCATTCTAAAATAATAACTCCAGTATCTCACATATACTGTGATGTTATTATAAATATGGTACAACCATATTCAGTATTCTATCCACCCTTTGAATAACATGTCACCATACGTGTGTACGTACGGCTTACCGTCTCCACATCGTGGTGTAATTGTTATTCAATATATTATTATTTGGATGGGTATAATAATGATATGTAACTCATGTAAATAATAAATATAACATGTTAATTATTCCTTATATATGATATAACATCCATTTATATATTATTTTAATATCAAAAGAATGATATTGTCGCTCGTGCGTACGTACGGACTACCGTCTCCACGAATGCGATAAGATTCATTCTCCATCGTATCCATTCAAGTATAATTATCATTTGATGATTTAAAAATGATGTTTAAGGACTTGATATCATTCTTGATATCAATAATATACAACCTTTCCATTACAAACATGTCTTACGTAACAAAACATATAAAAGAAAACAAGTAAGTTAACAACCAAAACAACGATAATACTAAGATATTATTATCAAATCAATATTAAAAGATCATATATGATATCATATTAATGTATATGATTCTTGTGTAATTTAATAACAATTATTTCACCATTATATAGGAGGTTAACCTACCCCATCCATGTAAAAGTACGAGGTAAGGGTTATTTCACAATCTCTTCATTATCTGAGGTTGTTTATATGTAATAATCTACTGGGATCTCTTTATCATCCACATCCATGTTTTCTTAAAAATTTATTTCAAAACATTTTTATTATTTACAAGAATATGGGTTAAAGTCATTTATACCCTTGTTTGAATTTTTATAAGTGGAATCTTTCCGTCGTTTTTAAAACGAGGTCCTTTTTATCCTTTTCGACAGAATTTAGGTAAGAATGTTTTTTTAACTTATACGGCGGGTGCGGCTATTTTCCGCCATTATAAAATCATCAAATATTTCCTTACAAGCTTATAAGAAAATTTTCAAAGTAAATGTTTTATTTTATATGGCTCTTAAATTATTTCAAAAATAGAAAGAGATATTTCTCTAAAAAGAGTTTTGATTTCATCTATGTCAACATCCTTTGATGGATTTTATGCTTATTTGAAGTTGATTTATTATGATACAGGAATTCTATATTGTATTGAAGGTTTTGTGATATGTTTGACTGTGGATGTGAAATTTTTATACCATTCATAGTTTATGGTGAAATTATTGACATTTCGTATTCTAGTTTTAATACGAATGTTTATGTTATGTTTAAACCTTTTCATATGTGAATGAATTGGACTTAATATTTGACGGGTAGAGCCCTTTATAGCTCCTCGATGCATCGGTAGGTCTCATTAGACAAACTAGTGTCTTGGCACAAGGCCTTGTCAAAATCTTATTTGTAGTCTTGGCACGAGGCCTTGGCTATGTGGTTATGATAGTCTGGCATTATGCATTCCAACATTATGAAAGTGGTTATTGATTTTTAATGTGATTATTCGATTAGTAGAATATCCATGTGAATAAGTAAATGGAATTATTTCATTTTATTTATGCCATACCATGTTGAAAGTTCAAGTTTGAAAGGCTTTTGTTTTAGTTATACATTGCCTTAAATTTTTATTCTTATTTATGAAAGTTTCCGCTATATTATTATCCTTACTGGGCATTTGAGCTCACCCCTTTTCTATGTTTTATTTTTCCCAGGAAGTGAAGAAGTAAATTATGAATGACCTTTAGGGATATTATGTGGGGATATGAGTGTGGATTATGGAGATAATATGTTGTTGTAGTAGTTTTTCATTCTATGATGTAATGTAATACTTATGAATATATCTAGTGTTTCCAAGGCTACTAAACCAATCGGTCTTTCGAGATTTGATCATTCTTGTGATCATGCCAATGTTATGTAATAATGCACTGACTCTGGGTAACTAGGGTCGGGGCGTTACACAGACGACACTCTGTTTTTCAGACAAAAACCAAAAGAGGACTTAAAACCATTTCGGATGAAATCCAAAGGAGTTCAGAGCTACACTGCAATCACTAGAGCCATTCTAAACTCTATTTCTTTCTCGGTGATTTATTGTTTACATTAAGAGCAGTGTGTGTCATCAGTTTTAATTTACATATACACTGTCTTCTGAACCTTAACTGGAGGCTCTGTAAATCCTCATTCAAACTCCTTACGTCTTTTATTTCCCACTATGGATAGTGGTAGAGGTCGTGTGTGACCTGGACAACTGTATTTGCTGTTGTTTTTGTTTCCCACGTAGAACTGTGGTAGAGGTCTTTGACCTGGACAGTTGTAAACTATTGTGAACCCTAATCCAGGGTGTGGATCAAATTTATATAAATTGTTTAGAGGACTAAGTCTCAGATTGGGACTGAACCTCTTGGTTATATCTTATGTTCTTTGTTTAGTTTTATCTAAAACCTTTTTATTCCACTTCTAAGTGCTTTAAAATTTAAACTTTTTTTTCAAAGTTCCTCTGATAATTGAATTAGAAAGTGTTTGAATTATTTGTAAATCATTAGGTTAGTTTCAAAAGATAATCTGATCTTCTGATTAGATTAATTGTGAATTAATCAATCCCTTGAGAACCTAACTGAAAGTTTTCTTTAGTTCAAATTCACTACAATTCAATTAGTATATTAAATTGGGGGATTTTAGTAAAGGATTTAAAATAGAAATTTTAATTGGAACTCAATTCACCCCCCTCTTGAGTTTCCACTCCAACCAACAAAAACAATATATCACATAGTATTCACATCATCCAAATAATGGATGGTTCAGTGAATTTGATAAAACAAATTAATAAAATTATTTTTTATACTTTTAATCATTTCTTCATAATAAAACAACGTAGAATCCCTTCTAGACTTATCATTTATTATACTCTTATGTATAACCATAGAAATATAATCCTAATAAATGGGTGAGATCAAATGCTAAGACAAATAAAAAAACATCAACATGTTATCCTATGTTAGATCATAAGAATACAATAAAACATGAGAAATAGATAAATATATTCTTAAAATATATGTGAAAAAATATGGGTTTTCCATAATCCATGATAGTAAGGAAATAAATCTCAAAATATTAATCATGTATTATCGATGCCTTTTGTGGATGTCCTTAGGGTCATCTCACATCACTAGAAGGTTTGGACGAACTCTGACTAGAGTCCGCTGACAGGTGTGTGGATTTGGGCTAGTGTCGACGGTCACACCGGTTGGCGTGTAAGGAGACTAGTTCTGTGGTTTGTCTTAATTTTCTAATGTTCGTGATTCCTAGTTCATGGTACCTTGGACTTCTCTTGACAATTTTGACACCAGTTATGATGTTTTGTCAATTTTAATGCTTGAATTGATTGTGATTCCGTTGTTCTTGAATGTCATTTTTTATGAAGGATTGTATTGTTTTATGTGGGGAGGTACAGAAGTGGTGATGTTTGGATGTAGTGAAATGGTGAAGTCTTTTATTGTTTCTCACTTTTCCATAAAAAGTGTTTTCATAATAATAAAAAACAATTTTCAGTTAGTAATCATTTACTATAGTATAGTAGCATGGAAACATGAGACAAAAAACATGAGACCCATAAAATAGTAATGAGAATAAATTTATGTAATTTCATGTATATTAAGAATAATATTAAAATATGGTACTAACCTATGCATTGAAATCATAAAATAGTGAAGGGGGATTGCTACCTGTTTCCCATAGCATGGTGGAGTATGAATAACTACCTAATTCCTATAGTTAAGTAGGAATCACCACTTAATTCCTATAAAAATTATGGATAAGAAATCACATCCTAAATCATATAACATATTGGATCAGGCATCAATTATTTATTCCCAACACATAGTGGGTAACACATCACTTCCTAATTCCCGTAGTGGAACAAGCATCAATACTCGATTCCCAAAATTATCTCATGAGATAAATAATTAACCAATACATTAGAGAGAAATATAGAACCCCTTATCAATTGTAAATATATAAATTTTTTACTTGAAAGAAAACATTAATCATATCACATAACCCATTTAAATAAAAATGGATTTCAAAAAAAATAACGGGGCAACCAAATTTGACATCAAGAACGTAAATTATTGATACTCAAAATTGTGTCACCCAAAAAAGTGTATTTTAGTTTCACTCCACTCTAATGGCCAGAAGGCCTTCATTTTGTATTTTTGGTTCATATTTAGAGTTTTAATCATTAAAAATCCACGAAAATAAATACATTATCAATATGGATAAAAATAAAATAAAAAATAATTAAATAGTTTTTATAAATTACTTTAATATTTCTGATAAAAGATAAAGTTACGGTACATCGAAAATCCATTTTCAAGAAATTGAAGTGGAATATTTTTAAAAAAATTAAATTTAAAATGAAAATTAAATAGTGAATACTTGAAATGATATAAGTATTTCAAAACATTGATGTGAATGCATCATGAAAATTTTTAGTTTTTTAAAATAGTATGAAAAAATGGATCCTTGAAAAGGCATAATGTTTTAAACAAGGTTAATTGAAAACATTTTGAAAATTTTTCTTTTTTTTAAGTGATGTTAAATAATAGAGATTCAAAAATATATAATTTATTTCTAAATATAATGGGAAGTGGAGGATAACACAATTTAATTTAGAAGGAAGAAAAAAGTTTTTAATATTCTGAAATACTGTTGTTTAAAAGTGACATCATAAAAATAGGTGGTAAAACATCACATTTCAAAGTGGTAGAAAAAATAATAATGTAACATGATTAAAAACATATTTTTATCTAAATAATAAATAAAAATTTTTTAGGAATAATTAATAGGGAAATGGAGGGTAAATGTCTTTAATGTCGATAATATTTTTCTATTTAAAATGTTTCACTTTCATGAGAATGAAATTTATCAAGAAAATATCTCTATATTAAAAGACATTTTACTTAGATAGCGAAGAATAAATAAATTATGAAATTAAAAAAAATCAGTATATAATAATGATATTAAAGGAATAAAATTTTGACTCAAATAATGGAAATTTAAGTTTTCCAAATACCTTACGGATATCCTAATTCATCAAAAAAAGTGAATTTATGAAGCGAATTATATGTTATATATATAAATAGCCATAAAAATAGAAAATACAAAATAATAAAATTGAATATCATAATGTTCTCATAATATATTAAATAGTTTCAAAAGGAATGATCATAACTTAATTAATGAGAATTGAGTTTCCAAAAAATTCTTACAACATCATAATTTTATAGATTAAAAATCAATAGAAGGTAGAACATGATATATCTTTTATAATCCATTATATTTCATGAAAAAAAATTATAAAATAAATCTATATCCAATTTATGAACCACAAAAATCAAGTAAGTTAGGAATACACATCATATATCAATGAAGCAATGTTGAGATGCAAAAAATCATACCTCAGGACCTAATTCATTAGGTTCATGTGTTAACATACTCAGTAATAAAATTCTGTTTATTAAAAAAATTCTCAAAAATAATTTCCATAAATATTTAATTTTCTATGGTGTATTTATTATCATATGTTATTTATGTATCAAATGGTTTTCACAGATCGGACTTACTCAAGGTAGTTCAGTTGATTTTTCAAAAACATCCACAATATATATTCCGTGGTAAAATATATAATGAAATAGATTTATAATGTCCAAAATTATATATTTTAATTAATTTTATTATTTTATTATCATAAAATTTATACAGTTCTATTATTTTTTTCAAAAAATTGAATCCAATTAAGAACACTGCATCAATATGTTAATTTAATGCGGTTAAGTTTACAATGACTATTTTTTGTTATTAAAACTTAGAGAATGTACAATATTATAATTATATAATATTAATATATTAATAAATAAAATTCATATCAATAAAATATATTACATTTTAGGGCTTACCCAAGTGGTAAAGGGCCCTTGTAATCCTACATCAGACCTGGGTTCAAATCCAGGTGGGGGATAATTTCTACACGTATTGTAGCATCTGTTTAGAAAATGGTGATGAGGGTAGAAGGTGATGCAGGAAGGCAGTTACGTAGGAATACCACTGGCTTTGTAAAGATTGTAGTATGATGCATGAATTATGGTATACTGGGCCTTTAGGCTAGTAGTGGGCCTTTGGGCTATGTAACAGGTTTCATGCCTACTAATCCACTGGGTTATGTACTAAATAAATAAGTCTTGGTGGTTGGGGTATCCCTTGGGGGGATATGGCCTAATTTTCAAGTTTGTGTTTGTGGTGTGTGCTTTTATAATGTGATTTCACCACCAAGAACCTAATATATAAATAATATACATTATTAAATTCATCCATGTTAGGAAGTAATTGAAAATATATAACTTTTTTTTATAAAGGTGGCCGCCTACACGTACGCATGATGACATCTTCATTTTTAGAATGGTTTTGGAAAAATTTATATAAGTGATATTAAATTATAATAATAAAATTTAATTACTTCAATAGTACTAATCATACCATACTTTCTTAGACACAATATTATTAAGGGGTATAAGTAAAAAATATTTAAGAGATATTAGTTAAGAACATTACAACTCCATTTAGATTTTCTCCCTTTCGTAACAAATTAAGGCTCCATTTCCCAGAATTTTGGAAGTACCATATCTTATAATATATATGGATTTGGTATAACATAGAATATGAAATGGTAATATTATATATAATTATTTTTAATGGGTGTAAAAATGATATGTAAGTGATATCCTTTTATAAGTAAAGAAAATTTTAGTTTTTTAAATACCCTATACATTTTTGATATTGGAATGATACTATTATAAATTAAATATATCACGAAGTTGAAAATAATGAATTTATGTGATATATAAGGTAATGAAATAATTATTTTAAAACACTATCATATTAATTATATAAAATAAAAATCATTTTATTAGATAAAAATCACCTAAAATTAATAAACTAATTCTCTGAAAATAACTCTTTTATCATTATCATCGTCATTAACTTTAATCATATTAATCATACTTTTAGGACTCCAAATAAAATTTTATTTATGAAATAATATGAAAATTTTGATCAAACTTATAAAATAAATTTTTTATATCTGACTTCTTCAAATAATGACAACTGGTTTTTAGTATAAGAGAATAAAAATTGTTTAAGTAAAAATAAAACATAACATTCCAAAAAGATAGACATTAGTTAAATAAATTCAATATAATATTTTTGAATTAATAATTTAAATTTATAAATATATATTTCATAATAATATTTCTTAAATCATTAAATCGTTATTTTATAATGATAATTTCATAAAAGTTATGACATAGAGAAAATTGGTATTTTTTAACTACTCGCATAAAAATAAATTATTTTAGAAAATTATCCAAAATTAAAACTAAAATAATTTTGACATGATGAGTTCTAAATTTATTTATTTTATAAAATTAAGATTCTAAAATTTATAAATTTTTATTTAAAATAACATTACAACATTTAAATAAAATATTTTATACAAAAAATCCATCTTAATACCTTAAGTGTTTTTCTTCCTATTTTTTATGAATATATAATTGATTTAAATATATTTATTTATTATTAGATTTATTATTCCTAAATATAATTAATAGTATCCAAAAAAATATGTTGTGGATCATTTTTTTGTAGTTTTCTTATGAAAAAATATATCAAACATTGAACAGATTTAAAGAAAAAATATTTCAAGAATATAGGGTTATTAAATAATTTTTAAAAAAAATGAGACATTAACTGACCATTTCTATAGATTAAATAGCTTTTTTAAGGTATGAGTGCACTTAAAAAATCATTTTATATAACTATTATAGTTTAAAATAGTTCTCAAATCACTAACAGAAAAGTGTCATCCCAATAATGTAGTCGTTGATGAAATAAGGAACTAAAATGAGTGTACAATTGATAAACTCAATGGTTCACTTATGAAATATGAATTAGAGTTTAATAACAAAACATTAGAATAAATAATAGAAAATAAAGGTGTTTCATTAAAATCTATAAATTTTATTTCATTAGACTCCTCTAATTTCAAGATATAGGGAAGTAAACAATATGAATTAGCTCAAGTTGTGAAAGGAGTCAAAAATTACATGAAATGAATGTGCGGATTCAAAAATTGATTTTTAAAATACTCTATAAAAGAATATCTCAAAATAAATTATAAATGTAATCCTAATTATAATTATAATACATAAAATCTCACATGTTTTGACTATATAAAGAAATTTCATATCAAACATGACGGTCTAAATATAAAGAATAAAAGAAAATAAAAATGATCTAGAAAAATTTAAAAGATAATTAGATGTATGATAGAGTGGTACTAAATTAAATTATTTAATTAAATAAATTACACTCAATTTTAAATATTTTTTACTTATTTTTCAGGGGAACTACGAATGAGTTTAGTTATTCTTGTTTATATTTAAATTTTTATTCCAATGTTCAATATGATTTTGAAAATCACATTATTGGATAGTTAAATAGAATTATTGGGAAATTACAATGTGAAATTATTAAAATCTTTTGTATGTAAAAATAAATGTAATGAAGAAATATTAAGTGTTTTTAGTAAAATATTATTATTTCCCAGGAAAATTAGGTGATGAAAAATATTACTTCTATATAAAATGATTAATTTTATAAATATTTTTATATTTTTTAAATATTTAATGAATAGTTTTATAGAGAAATAAAAAAAATTTAAGGAAAGGTAATCAAATTTTGATCATGTAAAAACATTCATTTAAAGACAGTTTCAATGATAATGATGTACATAATCAAAACTTTTGTTGGTTACAATCAATAAGTGCCTCTTAATTTCCTTGTGAAAAATAAAAAAGGATGTAAAACATCATCTATTAGTTTCAATTATTGTATTCAAAGAAACTACACTATTGAATTCTCACTTAGTTTTCTGAATTATATGTCACACACTAAATTATTTATCTATATTTATTTATATTGAATGGTATCTGTTATTAATTGTTTAAATTTTTTATTGATACTCGAAAATATATCATTACTAATATTATCGAACCCATTGTTTCAAGGGTACCAAAATAGTCTAATACTTGATTTTTTTAGTGTTATTTCATGAATTTATCAAGGAATATATATTGTACATATATAGTGGATGATCTAAACATATAATGAGGCAAACATCAATATTAATATTTTATAATCAATTTTTGCTTAGAAATTTCACTTTTGGAGGTAATTACAAAAAAAAGTTTAAAATTATTTCCTTATATTAAAATATCAAATTGTTTTATTTTTAATAAAGTATTGTATATTGTTTGATAGAATCACCATATCTTTAAAATTTATCAATTATTTGATGATATCGTGTATGTTAAATTTTATAATGGTAATTTTTATGTTTTTAAATATTATTTTTCATTATTTAACCCTAGCTAAATGCATAATATTTATTATATTGACCATTTTGATATAATGATAAAATATATAAAGTTTTTAAATATTGTACTGATTGATAGTGACTTTCTCTGTAGTAGACTCAGATATATATATATTTCAAGATTCTCTATAATCATTCACAGCCTAAAGGAGTACTAAAATTTCTATAACTTAGGACTTAAATGTTTCACATTCGATATTCATGTGATAAATGCAAGTAGAATATGGATTCAATTAGTTCAATAAACCAAATGAACACTTTAATGCACTTCATTTCGTTTATCTCAATTTGTATGGAAAAGAATATAATATAATATTTGGGGAAAATAAATGTTCCTTTTTTATTTTGGATGACTATAATATATTTACTTGGGTATAATTTCCATCTCATAAAATTGAAACATTGGAAAAGTATTCTACTTATTAAAATTTATTTTTTAATAAAAAATGTTACATTATTATTTGTTTTTCATGTTATTGAGTAGGAGAAATTTAGAACTTAAAATCATAAAAAAAAATTATGAAATGAATGGTTATTCTAATATTTTTTATCACTGAGGTCTGTATAAGAACATAGTGTACTAGATAGAATGAATCGAACACTTAATTTAATATTAAAAACTATGATAAGTTTGTATTTCAAACCTAGATATTTTTTGATAGTATATGTTCATATAGTTCGTTATGTTTCAAGTCAAATTCTTATTAGTCATATTCTAAAAACATCCCAATGATTTGAGAAAATGGATGATACCAAAGGATATTTGTTTTATATTTTTTGAATATAATGTCATTATCCACAACACAGAGTAAATTTGGAAAAATTTCATACAAAATCTATCAAAGTTTTATTTTTGGGATATTATGGGGTATAGAAATATTAAAAAAATTATAATAGAAGAAGATTAAATTTTTATGATTCTATTTATGTTAAATTTTCTAAGTATAATTAAAAGGATAATACTTTTAAATAATACTAAATTGAATAAAGATTTATAGAATTCAATTTTGGAGAATAGTAGTCTCTAGTGGATGTTAGAAAAGTTAAGGGAGAGAACCAGTTAAATTAAAAAAAAAAATTTGAAGACTCATTGAGATTTTACTATAAAATATTGATTGGTAATATTTTTTAAAAATTTAAAACTAAAACATTAATAATGAAAATTTTTCACATTCTTCTTTTTATTAATAATATGTTAATAATTATGTCCCATATTCCTTGAAAGTCGTAAATTGGATTTTTTATGTGTAATTGGAGTTTAACCAATTTTTATAAAAGGATGTTTGGGAATTGTTTGAACCATCCATTGGTCAGTAAATATATGGGTATAAATGAATTTTTAGAAATATAATTATTAAATATTGATATATTGTCAGGAATAACTTCATAATAAGCAACCAAGGTTATATTATAGAAGAATTAATTGAAAATATTTTTAATTTCAAAATGGTTGTAATATAGAAAACTATTATAAATTTATTACGTGCTTGTTCACATCAATCAATCTTGTTATATCACATGGATATCAAAAGTTCATTATGTACTAGATTTATTTCAAAAAAATCTATATAAGGAATCCACTAGCATTTGACCTTGAGAAGAATTTATATATTTTGTTTTTGATTTCTAAGTCTCTTTATATATTAGAACGGTCACCCCAAGAATGGTATAAAAGACTTTCATAGTTTCTTTGGAAGATTTTATTTGTGAAAATTAATTCTTAACATATTATAATTATTTTTATTTTTGTAGATGATATTTTTTGGATAATTTAGTTAATCTTATTTTAACAAATTTTCAAATTTTATAACAAGTGAGTTTGACATTAGTCTCACTGTATAACTTAAGTTCTTATAAAAATTTTAGATTGCCAAAAGAGATGATAGAATTTTCCAAAGTCCAAGTAAGTATACTAAGGAAATTGTCATGTGGTATGGAATTTAATCATGAAAACACATGAATAATCATATGATTACTTCATGTGGAATACATGAAGATTATTATAGTTAAAAAGTTGATAAGAAAACATTCATAAGTATGATAATAAATCTATAATGATTAATAGATAATATACCTAGTTTGATGTCTAGTGTATACATGTGTGAAATATTTATAACATACCAAATAGAAAATTCATTTGAATATAGTTAATTGAATTGTAGAATATGTGAATGGTATTATTACCATTATATTATCGTTTCCATCAAAAATATATTTTGAGTAATTGAGTTATTCAGATTCACTATTTTAAGGCTGAAAATTGATATAATATCTAATCAGGATGCTAGATTGATATAAAAAACATGGGTGGTATGTGTAATATTCATGGTAAATTTTTGGTTTTTTAGATTTTAAACAATAAAAAAATTTCATTTATAAATATTTAAAGAGGATTATATCACAACATTAAACTTTTATTGTCAAACTGTTTAGATTAGACAAACTTTATCTGATTTTTAAATACACGTTGAAAGGATAAGGATTTTGTGTAACAATTCATTAACCATAACAATTTAAAATAACCCAACATAATATTCTAGAAAATATTTTATTTAATTTAAATGTAATTTAATCAAATACTGTGAGTTGAAATTTGATATTAGTTTACAGTTTTCTCTAATAGAAAAATAATTGGATGAAATATTTAACAATAATTTGGTTGATGTAATGTTTGAAAAGATTAAATATGATCTTTTTATAATATAAGTATGACGAGGAATTATTTTCTAATCTATGTTAACAATTTATTCAATATCTTTTATACTTTTTAAATTTTTATTAGCCTATTTTCTAGATCCTGAGAAAAAAATAATTTAGAAGATGATAACAACATAAATCATTAAATTTTGAATCTATTATGTGGTTAAAAATTTGGATTAATAAAAATTATACCATAAATTATTTTATTATTTAAACTATTATAAAACACTTTTACCATGTTATATTCTCATGACCTGGTCTAAACATCCTAAACAACTAGGCTATGAACTGGATCGTTCCAATACATAAATGTTGTTTCAAGTCCCCAAAAGATGACGACTAGAACATGGGAATCCAGAAAACCATAGGGAACTATTCTCCCAATAGAAAAAAAAGATACAAGGAATATAAATAAATAAATATAACTAGGTAGGAAATACTTCATAATTAAATAGAGAAATAGTGGTATAAAAACAACTAAGTCTCAATAAAATACCAGAGTATGTGTCTGAAACAAATCAAAAAAGGAAACCCAAATATATAAATAGATAATCCAAGTGATGAGTGGGAAATATGACATTTTCTCACCACCAGCTACCCATCCCAAGTTGATATAAACATCTCTACCTCACTGGAATACAAGTTCCTTTAATGAATATAAAAACAAGGTTTATGCACCCTTATGGGAGTGTACATGGTGTGAGATCAATAGGATTAGTCAGATCTATCCCAAGTGTTCTATAATGAGTATCTATCAAATCACACAAATATTCTCAAGATAAAGGAAAAATGGGATTCTAAATAAATTCTCTCATTTATATAGGCATGGTAACCCAATTCCCCTTTTCACAATACTTACACAAAATCTAGGTAATATATTTTCAAAGAATATTTTAAATTTATCATTTTAAATTTAAAAAATCATGCTCCATATTCCATATAAAAGAAAAAAATGAAAATAAAAAACACAATAGAGATAAAAATAGGGATAACATAGGTTTGAGAAAGCTATGTCACTCGTAAAATGATTAATCAAAACAAGTGCACACATACAATCCCTAGAGACTGTGAATCATTGATCTTGATATATAGGAAACATAGGATATATAATGCTGACCATTTATTTATCATGTTATGATATACAATAAACCTATGATCTTGGAATGAAGGTACACCTCAAAAAGTTAACCCACGTACAATTCTGATGGACAATCCCCAAATCTAAACCCCCTCCCAAGAACTTAAGGCAACCGTACATTTCATATTTAAATTGTTTCAAAAGGGTTTTATCATATTACATAAACAATTTAAAAACAACCCTTTTCTATCAAAAATAATTTTTTGAAAACTATTTTGAAAAAACATGTATTAGTCATTTGAAGAAAAAAATTTATTTTAATAAAATAAGTATAATGCTCATCTATTCTTAAAAAACATTTAAATATGCATCCAAATTAAATTAAGGATAAATACAATTGACAATGATAATATTTTTCAGAGAACCAAGAACATTCATCGTTTCTCAAACATATGCTAGAGACATAACAACCCACAACACACTAGGTAAAATTCCAAATAGAATAGGATCTACACATCATAAGGAAAGAAAACAATATATAAAATTTTACGAGTGCCTAAAAATAAATAAATACATCTTAGAATAAGGTTTCAATAAGAATAATGTCTATATAGAATATTGATAAACACATGCGTCAATGGTCACACCCTTGGAACCACAATCAACAAAGGATTAATCCTCCAAAAAACACATGATTAATCTATAAGTGTATGGGAGGGATCATTAAATGACTAATAGATTCCAATAACTCAACCAAGAACCACTATCAATTCCAATATAAATGGATGAAATGAGATGGATTTGATAAAAATACCAAAGGGGGACAACTGAATGAATTGAGATAACATCTAAAAGAAATGGTGATGGAGTGATCCAAAGACAACCCTAGAGAGCCACTCAATTCATGTAAGGAAAATTATGTTCAAATTGAGAATTTGGAGGTGTTAAATAAGGAATTAAAGAGCATAAAATACTAAAATTGAAAATATTAATTTGGATCATCTTATGACCAACAAATACCCATTTTCTACCACAACAAATTTGGTGGTTCTAAGTAGAAATTTTACACCCCTGTTAGTCCCAACAACGGGATAATAGGCTTCTACTAGCTAGAAAATGGAGTTATTTTAGGAAATCATTTCTTCTTGAATTCCACTAGCTTTCCAATGGCCTATATTAGCCACAAAACATCCCATATTACTTTTCACCCGCCTCTAAACACTTAAATATTAATTATAAACCCTTGAAAAACCCAAAAAAATGAAAAAGTGGGAAAATAAATTAAACGGATTACACTATAGGATAAGGTGTGAAGTTAAAATCCCCCTACCATAGGACATTATATAAATATAAATTCATATATAACATGAGTTCTTTTGAAAAAGGTGAGTCCACTACTCCCCCACTAATGATTCATTCTCCTATGTCTTTCAGGAGTCTTATTTATACCTCAATAACACCGAGAAAAATGTGATATAATTCGCATGAAAGACATCCATCTCAGAGTCAATAATATCAAATGTTTGTTGAAAAACATAAATGTATGGATCAAAATCCATTCACTCGCAACTCAGAAAATGGGAAGGATTAGGATAGACATCTTGAGATGAGATATGTGATAACATCACTAATTCTTTTCGATTGAATCACTAATTCCATGGGATAAATAACATATCCAAGTTGCTCAATGGAATAAAATGGCTCAACATATATCATAAATAACTTCCCTTATTTCCCAAGATAACAGTGTCCAACTAAGGAGAAACGTTCAAGAAGCCTCGGTCACCAATGAAAAACTCTATAGGACTATGTTAAAAATAAGAATAATATTTTTAATGACTCTGATCCATGGCCATGGGAAAATTATATCATAAATCCTCACTAGCATACCCTAAATGATACTTAGTGCCATATGAGAGACCACACCCACATTTGACAAACAAATAGGGGGCCATTATGAGAGACCATAAAAATACTTGAAGTGATATATTCAAATACATTACTAGAAAATTTTATTATAATAAATTTCACCACTCCCAAATGGCTTCCCAAGATCCACTAAAATCTAAGACACACGTATAGAGCATATCATCCAAAATCTAAATAGAGTAATTTGTCTATCCATATGTGTATATATGATATATTGTACTCAATATTCCATTAGCCCATGTTTCCTCTTTTTTAATTCTCCAAATACATGTAACAAACTTAGGATAACTGTTAATGTCAATGATAGGGAGGACTGCATGCAAACTCATAATTTCCACCATGTACCATCTACCAAAATCTTCAACCCTAGTGGAGTCCTGAATCAGATTGAAAATAGCGAATTTCATCAACCCATAAATCACCATCGAGATATAATTTCATCCATGGGGATTTCATGCTAATATTAAATTTAATTCCATGGCTACCCCATCCCATATCCATACCAAAACCAAAGGATCTACGAGACAAATAGAAGTCTTTATAAATTTTTCTATAATCTCCAGGAATGTGTAATAGTGTGAAACATAATAAAAAATATCATGATATATAGCAAGCCACTAGAAACGTCATCTTGTTTCATAATACACCATCATAGTTTTATATTTAATGAACCATGTATAACTATAAAAATTATGAAACACTTATTTTCATAAATTTAATGAGATAAAAAATAGATTCTCAAAGTGAAGAATTTTATCATAGGGGATTGTGAAACTAGAAATGAAATCCCCTCCATATTATGATTCTATAATTCATATAAAATTGTCATCATATTAATTACCCTATTGAATAGACTCATTGAAAAGTGATGAAGTGTGAACCTTGGTCATCGTCATACCTAAACCATCTAATTAAACATCCAGATTCAACTAAGTGAAAAAAATAAAAATATTAAACTCCTCTTTTTCTAGAAAGATAACCTAAGGTAAGAAATTATTTAAATGATAATCAATAGTGAAATTTTGTATTCCCCAGGGTGTAGTCAATATCAAAGTCAAACATCTATAGGTACTCTAACCATCACTATTTCTTAATTATTAGGTCCTTTAAATAAAAGATAAATCTAAAAAAATTCAAAATAGAATATGATCCACTAATTTAAAAGATAGAATCACCAAAAAATATGCACATTAATAATAGAAGAGGTCCATAAGTCTTGTGTTGGGTAATTCTTCTCATGCTGCTGAAGCTGACAAGATTTTTACACTCCCACGTTATCATCATGTAAAAGAAACCCTGGACTAAAACTAAAGTCATCCCAAAAAAACACATAGTCCTTACCTATTTATAGAGATATTAGAATGGTATTAATTGTTTGATATCATTTAAATCAACAAAATTTTCCTAACACATAGTCTCCCAATATAATTTCAATTTTTTCTTATTACGAACAATAAAAATTTATGTTATCTTGGAGAAATACTTGAAAAAATAAATAATGTGCCTCCAAAACTTGGAATATTTATTTCTAAAATACATTTCATTGTCCTTCCCAAAACAACACATCCTTCAACTTTTTAGGATCAACTAAGAGTCCATGTTGTGAAATTATATTCCCAATAACATAACCTTATGGATCCAGAAATTTAATTTTGATATATTTTCATAATGGTAGTGATCCCTCAATATTTCAAAAATGATATTCATGTGGTACTCATGTTCATGCTCAGATAATGAATAAACTAGGATATCATCCATGAATACCACAATATAGGTATTGAGATACTTGGGGAATATCATATTCATAAAATCTATAAACACTATAGGTTCATTAGTTCATCCAAAAAATATCCTAAGATATTCATAGTGTCTATATCTACTATTAATAGTTATCTTCCATATCTTTAATTCCGTAACTATAAGATGATGACAACTCGAATGAATATCAATATTTAAAAACAAACTTTCCCCTAACTAATCAATCAAATCATCGGTAGTGAGAAAAGGATACTTATTCTTAATTGTTACATGATTTATCTTCTGATAACCTATATATAGATGAATAATACCATCAAACTTCATATAAAATAATAGTGGGTCCACCTGTAGAAAAAAAACATAGATGAAAAAAACCATTTCTTAATAAGTATTCCAACTAGATTTTGAGGAAATTTAACTTTTAAGTTTTTATATGGTAAGAGTTCATAAAGGTCAACTAAGTACCAAGTACTAAATCAATGGAGAACTCAATGCCCATTTCTGGATGAAGACTATAAAAAGTGGTCTAGGAAAACCATACGTAAATCCAAATAAATAGATGGTAGATCAACATTAGAGGAAAAAATGTTAGGCTTAAAATTTGTAGAATAGAAAGGATTCCTAATTACCGAGTGATAAGGTACTCTAAAACTAGTCCTAAAAACCCACTCTTTTTAAGACACCTAGGACCTCCAATCATAAATAAAGAATGAAATTTTATAATGATAATAATCAATCTCTTCTCATTCAGAAACTAACCAATCAATCCCAATGATGATGTAAAACAATTTCATAACATGAACCAGAAAGTCCATGTCTAACTCCACATTAGGAATATAAATAGAACATGAAGGACATCAAAACCCCTAGTCATTCCTCTTTCCAAGAGGTATCACCAACTCCATAATAAAGTACATGGGATCTATCATAAGTTTCAACAAAATAAAAAAATGGAAATATATCAAATAGTGTGAGATGACTGTATAAAATATGTTATTTTCTGTAGAATATTTAATGAAAATGGTACCTCTCTATATAGTTAGACCAACATCAACTTACATATTAATCTCCTCTATTATATAAAAGTGCTTCTCTCTAGAGGCCTATAAAGGGATCCATGTTGACTTTAAAACTTCTGACTATACCACAATGTTATTTGGAGATGATGATCATTCAAAATATCAAGGAAAATAAATCACCTAGAAGAATATTAGTAGGTGGAATCAGTGACCACATGCACTATAGTTATTTGAGGGCGTGGGGAAAATTTTCATTTACGCCCTACCTTTCTATACTGGTAACAAGTCTAGCGAACACTTCTAGTCACTAAGAATATCCCTAAAAACTAATTCATCAGAGGTGTTAAGATTCAACATATATAACTAGGATCAGATGTCATTTCATAATCCATGAAATTATTTTTGAGCCTTCTACTTATCATTGACAGAAACCTTCTAAGAAAAATGAACCAATTTGGTAAAATGGTAAGTATACTATGCCATAAGATTTTCTCCCTACTAAAAACAATGGAACTCTATATAATTCTATATCATTAAATACTCTAGGAAGAACTAATAAAATAAACATGTCTACATGTCTTTCCACTCCAATACAATAACTCAATTAACTTGAACCATAAAATCCCACCACCTATTACTAGGTCCCTCAAGGTTAAAATATATTCAATTCACTCTGAAAGATTCATGGGTCTCTATAAAATCCAAGTCCTTATTGATATTCTCTATATATTAATTTTCCTATTAAGGGATGTTAGTACATGTAAAACATGAAGGATTTGGGTATATTAATTATTACTCTTGATGTATCCTATAACTAATGTTTTTCCTAAATATATTTGTTAGGAACTCGAAGTAAATTCCAGTCCACCATACGAATAGAAATCATGATAGCCTCAAATAGAATATAATCAAGAGGAGGATTCTCTTGAGGATCATTTCCCATTACACCCTCATATATAATCCTTTGATAATTTCTTGGAGGTATGTTTCTATATACCAAAAATAAAAGAAAACACCAGACATAAAAAATCTCAATTTGAACCCAAAAAAAATTAGAATCTGAGATCAATGTAAAACCCAATTAGAGGAGACACACAACCCAATCTTATGGTGAATTAAGTCTTGTTATGTTGAGATTAGACCAATCACTCATTCACAACATACACATTAGTCACCTAAAAAACTATCTTCAGTCTACCAAATTTCCCAAGACTAGGAGTCCTGAGAACTAACCATCTTAGATACCAAATTTTGAAAACCCATACTAGATATCCCATCTGACTATGCTCCAAACTGAATAGAAATAATACCCAAAGTGAATTTGTGATACCTAGGGGATTATGAATAGAACCACCGCATCCAATAACAACAGGATATGGTTATTTTCCAAAACTAATCCAAGATACAAGGAATACACATATTGAAACTTAAGAATTAAATAATTATGTCATAATTAAAAAGTGTAATAGTGGTAGTGAAATAATTAATCCACCATCCAAAATCAGATAACATTTCTAAAATAAACCAAAAATAACAACCCAAACCTATCAAAAGCTACTCTTTGTGATACTTGGTAAATAAACCAATATCTCAATGCCATCTACTCATGCCCAGATAACATACACCTCACTACCTCACTGATATACCTTTCCCTTTCTTGCATCAATCCAAAAAGCATCTACACACCCCTGAGGTTATGTGTAGGGTGTGACATAAATACACTCAGTAATATCCTAAATAAATGTTGTATAAAAAGTAACTATTATTTAATAATAATATACTCATGATAAAAAAATTCATGATAAATTATTTTTCACAATTATATCAAAATCATAGTAAAATAATTACCCTCTTCAATTTTAGTACATAAAATCTAAATAATATAGTTTCATACAACATTTGAAATAAGTCACTTTTTTATTTATCAATGAAGGAATCGTAAACCATATAAAATAAAAAATAATTAAAATTTAATGTAAAATGGAGATTATCCCTAGTATAATATTGGTCCAGTTATGTAATTTCACACATACAATGATCAATCAGAACTAGTTCATACATTAATTCTCCAGAACCTATATTTATATGATCTAGGTATTTAAGAACACCCCATAAATTTACCCTCTCCCATATAGTGTTAAGATTAAGTTCTTGTAGCCAATAAATCTGAAATATATGAATGTATAAAAACCCTATAAAATGAACCCCATTAAGGTATCAAAAGATAAGTCCCACAGCTAACCCCCTTCCCCCTTCTAGCTACACATGGCTCTCATGTACTACATATGTAAATAATTTAAAAAATGGATTGTCAAATTTTATAAATAATTCCTTAACAACCATTTTTCCTTAAAAATAATTATTTTAAAACCATTTTGTATTGGTTTGAAAACCATCATTATTTTAAAAAATAGGGCGGAATCCATTTTATTAAGCAAACCTACACTTGAATACTAATAAAATCAAGGATCATTCTAATTATCACTAATAAAAACATTTAAAACCCTAAAAATTCATGGTTCATCAAACATAGTATAGATACTAACCCACCGACCTCCCACATGGGTCTCACACCAACCACAACGTGATCTAAAAATGAGGAGGATAAGAAACACCAGAGAAATCAAGAAGAGAACCTAAAAACTAATTCCTGCAAGTTAGTATCAATATTCTATAATCATAAGTTTATTCAAAAAGATATATCAACGCATACATCAAAGGTTAAACTTGTCACACCACACTCAATAATGGATTTATATTATGAATTCCAAATTCATAATGAATCTATAATGGTTTTATATGGATCATTACATGATCAATATATTTCAACAAATCATCCAAGAACCACTACCAATTCCCAGGGAAATAAATAAAAAAAGATGTATTTTAGTAAAATTACAAAAGTTGGAACAACCAACCAACAAGAGATAAAAAAATTGAATAAAACATTTCATAGAGAGATAACGGAAACCCATGGGTGACCTTGAATATTTAAAAGGATAATTAAGGTTGAAGTTTGGTTTGGTTGTTTTAAACATGTGTTTCGAGGGAATAAAAGGACTAACTAACCAAGTTAAATCCATCATAGCCTAAATAAATTGGCTACATAGTAGTGCCATGATGAAATACTACACCCTAGGAAGTTTTCTATCTAATGGCCTTTTATAGCCATCGAAAATACCACATTGATTTTATGTACCTCTGAAAACTAAACACCCAATTCTCAACCTTCTGAATGGGATCCAAAACACTTGGTAAGAGAGAAAAAAGAAACTTTCAAGGGAGAATACATGAATTTAAGGTAGGATATTTCATATTTAATCCCTAATTATAATATTTTTCAATTATAAATATATATATATATATATATTTCTTTGATTATTATGTTCTACTTATTTGGTTTCACTTTGGGTGAGAAGATTTAATTGTCTTTTTAATCATTATTATCCTCTATTTCAATTTATTAACTTAGGAGCATAAGATTATTTTTTAACTTTAAAGAGATTATAATTTTTTTACTGAGAATTTCGATGATGAAAAATTGAAATGATTAAATATGATCTTGGAATGATTTGAGAATAAAGAAATTTCTCCACTATATATATTATTTTATAATTTTTTTCATAATATTTATTTTATATCATTTTACTTCATTAAATTTTATTATATTATTTCAAGTATATTTATAGATTTTTTTATTAGAATTTTTATCAACCTAAATCCTTCACTGGCATATATTTTTAAGTGGTTGAAAAGTTAGATTAAGGGGAGAATTCCTTAATATTTTTTAATAAGTAAACAATTTTTATAACTCTTTTATCATGCAAAATATTATTTAATTTAAATATATTTTAATTATGAATGATTATATTTTTTTATTATAATCTCATTTCTAAATTACATAATATAGGATGAGATGCTAAAATAGGGGTCTAATAGGATTCTTCTAGTAGAAATCAGGGTAGGCCATAGAAGAACATCATTGATCTAAAAACTACTTTATATTGTGAGTTTCTATATATGAGGATAGTTCAACACTAGTATAATACTATTTCACTTCTATTTAACAACTAAATATTCCATTGGTGCTCTATTATCCTTAGAGACTTCATTCTTAAATGAAACTGGACATGATCAATGACATTTATTTGTGCTTTGCCTGCATCACCTTTTTATTTTAATAATTGGTCTTCAATATGCCCCAAAAATTTTCATCGCTTTCATTGATTTATATACTTGCAAAGAATAGCAAAAATGATAGTTCCATCTATGAGTTTTACCTTATTTTATTCTTATAAAGACCTAAAACATCCACATGTGATGTTTTCTATATTATATATATGTAAATCCTATTCTAATCCAAATCTCAAGAGTACTCATATTCAAGATACCAAAATTATCAATCCAAAATGTTTTTTATTATTTCTGAATAAGTTTTCCAAAAATGAAAATATTAGGAAATATTACCCATTCAATAATGCATAATCCATTATGATCTATTTTTTAAATATTGAACCAAATATATTGAAATAATTCTAAAATTTTGGGATATAGTTTATTTTCCCAATAACTCCTACAAAATATATAAAAAAAATTTGATGGAGTTTTTAATCATGATGTATAACAACTAATATTAATTATAATTCACATTGATTTTTGAAATATTCTATACATACATATAGATACACTACCTTCTGGGTCTAGAATTAACTTCAAACAACAAATGGAATAAAAATTATATTCTAATCTCTAGTCTTGAAATGGATCTTACAATCTTTTGAAATGATCGTAACAGAATGTGTATATTACCATATATTAAAATGGAAATAAACCATAAAAAATTTTCATTTTCAATAATATTACGCTTACAAAATTGTCCAAAAACTCATATATAAACTAAAATGACCCTTTTATAATTTTTATTTACCATATAATATCCATATAGTCCTCTTGAATAAATGATATAAAAATGCCTTTTCCCACTGAATAAATCTTATCATTTTCCAAAATGAGTGCTTCAAAAATTACATTTACCAAAAAATTACTATAAAATAATGGTTCAATGAAACTTATAGAAAAGAAAATTTTCCTCATGGAATTTAACTTTTTATAAAAATAATTACCCTCATGAATTCTTGGTCAGCCTTAATGAAGTTTTCTTTTACACAAAATGAATCCTCTTGTCTAGAAGAATGACTCTTATAGAAATTACCTTTATCATAAAATGACCATTATGGAATTATTAATTAACTTATATGAAATATAATACAAACCATAAGAAATTTACCTTTTCCACTAAATGACTCTTATTAAATGTCCCAATACCAAAATAAGAGTTTACCCAAAAAAAATTACCTTGACACCGGGGACTCTTACATATTTACGAAATCTCTTCCGTGCCTCTACTTCATTTCACTATTTCATAAACATCTTATAAATAAAAAATTTGTAATGTATAATATTGAACCTCTTACAAGACTACACTATATAAAGTTTCACTCCATTAAATAGTGAAAATCTGGGTCACATTTTAACTCCTTAACTACCACTAACTATTTCTAATTACAATTTAACTTTTAAATCCTTTACCATCTGGGAATCCATATTATTAGGAAAAGTAGTATTCTATATACTCTCATATCAATATAAACTTTTTAAGTCACAAATGAATTCTTCATAAATTCTAAATGTGGTTTCCACATTTATGGGAACCAAGTTATCATTCATTTCTCAATTAAATACATTATTCCTTCTCAATTACTTTTATATGGACTAGTTAACACTAATAAGTAATTCATTTCCAATCATTAATCACTTAATCACATATTATCACCAAAAGAAATATAAAACATTAATCTTTCAATGTTATCCCCCATTAATACATTTATATAAGTCACTATCATTCTTTAATAATTTTAATAAATATTGTTAACAGATCTATCATACAACCATTTCGTTGAAACAGGCCTAGGTTTAATATTTTATGCATTATAGTTGAGATGAAAAATATATAATCAATTAGATTTTTGATAAAGAAAAATAGCATACACTTTAATCAATTGACTCTTATGGATTAACAATGAAGCGATTTAGAAGATGTTCTTTCATTTATGATTTCTAATGAGGTGTTAGTCATAATCGTAGTAAAGAATATGACATCGTGCTAAGACATATTTCATTTTTATTGTTTTGTTATAGATTTCATGGATGTAAGGTAATTACATTATTTGAAAAACAATTCATTTCTATTATAATAGTAAGGATTTAATATATGATAATAAGGTTAATTTTATAGTTTCTTATAAACATATATCTAGTTTAAATCATGATGAAGACTGTTACACTAGAAATAGAAAAAAAATTCTACTTTGGTTTATCATGATGAAATTTATTTAGTCATCTCATGATTATATTAATAATTTCTCACAATAATGTTAAAAATCATATCCTATGACTAATAATATGGGTAAAGATATAAAAAATTCATTTTCAGGATTTTAAAGGAGTTGGTTAATGAGATTTCAAAAAGATCAATGAATAATTATGAAGGTGATTATTTTGGATCTGTTCAAAAGTTATAATGATAATGAATAAATAATATTAAATTATAAAGTAGTTAATTATTCAAAGAAAATAATTTGGAATGTTTTTTGAGTATTTATTACTATTAATAATTATATTTTGATCATTTTTAGAATAAATTATACTATTATTATTACATTATATTGGAATTATTTTAATTATTCTAATCTATAGAGTAACTAAAAATTCATATAAAATATGGTATAATCTATAGGGTATCTATGTGTGTGATATATAAATGAGAAAAAATAAGATATTTTTAAAACATACGCAACTTGGAATTCGGGATCCCTACCATATTGATGATGTGATAAATAAAAAATCAGCATCATACTCTACACATTGTTCAAAACAAGATCAATCTTCTAAAAATATCAAAATTTCTTATCCATTAATTTTTCTCTGTTTTGAATTGTATTTTCATATCTATTATATTGAGTTAAAATTATAAATTATACTATTATTTTTTCCTCACAAAATAATGTTATATATTAATTATAACTTCAGAAAATTTATGGGTTTATGATTGGGTTACAACTCACCTTCAAATGTCATTATGTCTTATAGTTATGACATTAATATAAATGTGTTGTTGAATTTGATTTTTCACTTCCATTAAAAACTCAGGTTTTTTTAGTGGGTTTCATACCTATCACAGAGTATATATATGTGAATAGTAGTTTTACTATTTTTTTTATTCATATAGCTATAAAAAACATGTTTTCCTACTAATTTTCTATATTTTATTTTTTTTTAAATTTAGTTAATTCACTAACTCTCTTAAATATAATATATTTTTTACATCTAGGCTAACATACAATATATTCACATCATGGAATTTTGGAAAACAAAATATTTTCATGATACTCAAAAATTAGAATACAAGACATTAGGTTAAGATATAATTAATTTCCCTCTATAATTTATAATGTTTGATTCATGGTTTTGGAGGACATTCCATTATAAAATTATTTAGTGAAAAAGGATATCCCTAAACCTTTTTAATATTTTATGGGTTATAATGATTGTAAAATCTAACCCTAAAACAGATAAAAAATGTCCATTTACAATTATAGTGTATAGTTACACAATATATTTCAAACTACAAGGGAAAGAGGAAAGAAACAATTTTCCTAGGTAAATATTATATCATAACACCACCTTATCATCATATAGTATGTGGTAGGTTGGTTTTATATAATTACATCATTCCATAATTATTTGACGAAAAGATATAACCTCAATACATAATTTTAATTTGGTAATAATCACACAATAGCCATACCCTATGATGATTTAACAGTAATCCAAAAAAATTATGGATTAACCATATTACATAACCATTAATCAATAAAATATATTTTGGAACACAAAAATCTCAAAGTCTTTAATTCATTTTATAGATTTCACTATGTAAAATTTAATACATTCCATAATAATATTTAATTTCAACTAGAAATTTATAGAAATTTTCAGACAACGTGCATGAAAATAATTATAAAATTATAATATGTTAGAAATATCATGAAAAATGTACTATTATATAAATAAAAATGTTGACATAATTACCAGCTTCTGAATCATAATGTCTAAAAAATTACAAAAAACCAGATCAAACCAATGTTTGTGTCATGAAATCTTACGAAAACTATCTCTAGATTCTTCTCTCTCTATGACCACCATCCGAATAAATAATATAATATATCACTAAATTAAAATGAAATTCTTAAATTAACCTATTTTTACCATTTCAATTCCCTAACCGAAAAATTAGATGCTCATTCATCATTTTTTTCCAATCAAGTCCAGTATCATATATTTTTCACTTTAAAAACTTAACCCTTCACCAATAAAAATTATGTCCTATAAAACCATCCTTAAAAAATCCCCAAATCCTATATTTTCTACAATATCAACCCTGGTTCATAAAAATTTTCTGTATCCACCCAAAAAGAGGAATAAAACTATAAAATTTTTAAAGAGACTCTCTGTTCATGGTGTTAATATGTGTAATCTCGATAATCAACCTCCATGAGAAACATTTTTTAATACCAAATACTAAATCAGATCATAAAACCAAGGATATATACGGTCTTTTATTATTTAGTGATAATTTAACCTCAAACACCTTCACCTGTTTGTTTTTATCAAAACCCAATTGAATTTAGAGAGGTTCAGAAAGGTGAATTTGTGGAAAAATCAAGAAATGCATATATTAGATATGACATAATTAGAATAGATTGGGAATGATTAAAATATAATTAAATGATTTCAATCTATTCATTAGGATAAAATTATTGACTTTTATTAGGATATAATCCCTGAGTCAATTGTACAGTTCCATACCATGTTTTAGTTTGACTATACGGATAGTCTGTATTACTAGAATCTCATCCCCAATAATTACCTAGTTAGATTGGGTATTTATAGTCATATGTTCATAATGATAGAGAAATATAATTATCTGATAAGGAATACTAATAAAAATTTAGAATATTAAAAATGGAATAATTTTTCATTTTATTACATAATTCCCCATAACCAAAATTAAAATCACATAGGTAAAGAGTGCACTCATCGGAAAACATAATCACGTGATCACAAATTCTTGGAATTTTAAAATAGTTTCAATGGTAGATCAAGTAATCATGAATTTATTATTCTATAGGTGATTTTTAGATTCACAATCATTAATATGGATAGGCAATACAGCCATTATTTTTAGGGATAGAGGATGAAGATATAGGGAACAACCATAGTGGGAATTTAGTCATGTACCTTGCCAGGTATTTTGGATAATTATATCCTCCATTGATACTTTTCGACCTTGTAATGATTTAGTGGATTTATTTATATCTATTGAAAATTATGGTGATGGTATAAAATGTGGTTCATTTTTATGTTTAGTGTGAGGAGTATTCATTTATTATGGGGGTACAATACCTATAATGGTCATTCCTATGAAACCTCCTGTAGCACAGCAAAATTTTACATTGGGTCATTATTTTAAATAAATTTAATGTATTTTATAGATTTTTCCATATGTAGTGTCAAACATAAATGAAACTAAAATACTTTAAAATACAATTATTAAAATAGAGCATTATAATATATTTTTTAACTTAGCGGATGTAAAAGGAAGTAGCAATATTGCGAAATATTTAAACAAGAAGAAATGAAATGGAAATGGGTATAGAAATTCAACCGTATGAAGCTATTTTTTTCAATATTGGGAAGAAGGTAGACTTATTGGTGTTTTAAATAGACTAATCCAAATATAATCTCCAACAATTAAGGTATGTGATGCAAGAAATTCAAGATCATGGAAATTACCTCAAGATCCCTACTCGTAAAGTCACCAACCACGACTAGCAACAAATATTACCCTATTAATAAATATTATTCTTCTATATTAAAGATATATTTAAATAGAAATTAGGGTGATATAATCCTTAAACTATTAATTTGGTAAGTTATTTGTCACATGTATTTCAAAAAATATATTTTCTAACGCATTCCTAAAGTAATAATGATCATTTTACTCCTTAAAATGTATTTTATTAAATGTATTTTCTTAAAGAAACTAAATATATTATATATAAGATTTATTATTGATATTAATAAAGTTTTAATGTCGATATAATTAGTAATTTATATAAAATAAAAGTAAAAATGGTTAATATTTTTAAATGGTTATTTTTCAATAGAAATAATCTTCATTGTATAATTTTATTATTCCTCAATTTTATAATTTTATTTTGAGAAAAATAAAATTATTTTTTGGATTAGATATGTAAGTATTATATTAGGATGTATTTTTGATATTCTTAAAAAATAATTTTTTATGTAAATATTCAAAAATATAATTTTTAGTAAAATTGTAAATTTTATTACTTTTTCATTATATAATAATGGGATATAAATTTATTACAAAATTGATGAATTGAATTTTTATTTATGGGGTAAAATTATTCATTTTAAATATTATTTTGAAAATATGAAACATATAATTAGTTTTTAGAACTTTTTTGATATTTTTTTATTTAAAAAAGGATTTAAATATTTTATTTTAATTGAAACAAATTATAGTAACATCTAGTTTGGGATTTATTTTAAATAGAAAAATATTATATTTATTAATAATCAATGAATTTAATTAATAACACTAATAATTGTATCTTACACATAAATTTTGATCTTAAAAAACACATGTTTTCTAAAAACTGTTTTTATGTTTCATGTGTTTTTATTGTGAAATTGACCTTTTTAAATCTCATAGGTTTTCTTTGATGAAATTATTTTTATATTTTAAGTATAAATTTTTAAATTATAAAATAATGAATATTTAAATTTTTCCATTAAAATTATTTACAAGTGAAAAAATATTAGTTGTTGTGGTAAAATTAAAAAGTGTAAAAATAGTTTAACTAAGAGTAAAAGACCTAAAACATTTAAATATCATGCCCCAAAATGTTTGTATGGGATGTGGACTAGGAGAACCTCCTCCCCTACATTATTTTACAATTTTTATAACCTTCACCCCTTGAACAGTGACATACCATTACTAAAATTTAATGGGTACTTTAAAAATTACCTTTCTCTTCACTTATGAAAGGGGATCTCTTCCACTGCTTCATGTTATGCCTATACCTTTGAATTATATCATGAAAATCTATAATTTTTCTCTTAATATAATCATATCTCATGTTAATCATCCTCAACACTCAATTATATATCTTATGGCCTCCACTTAAAAGGGTATTTCCATGAAAAATACAAATTACTTGGTGTGGGTTTTTCTTACTAACTAATAATTGATAAAATTTATTAAAATATAAGGGGGAAAATAAGAATGTAAATTATAACAGAATAAGGGGTCCATTAGGAATGAAAATAGTTAAGTAAAAGATAATACACTTAGAAGATATTATCACAGTAAATGGTAAGATAACCAATACTCAAATACACCACATGCCTATCAACCCGGTTACTATTGGAAGCAAGATAATTCATCAAAATGTTACCATTATTCCATGATTGAAAAAAATTATAGTTAGGTTGAATAATGGATATATAGTTTCTAATTTAGTGGATTATGTTTCATAAGAATTCAAAAGGGACCTTTTAATATTTAACCACAATGTAAGAGTCACATTCCACTTTAGATAAAGAAATATTATTAGAATTAAAGAGATTATTTCCTTGAAACATCATCAAAGCCTTCACAACTTAGGAATTACCCTCCACTAAGTATACTAAAACATACATGATGATTAAGCACTATGATTCACAAAAAAAATCCACCACCTTGTATAAACCCTTGAATAGAATATCCATCTGTATTTAATTTTAAACCATGGTGGAGGAGATTCAATTAATCTGAGTATCCCAACTCCCTTCACCCTACTATTGGTGAACCAGATTGATCACAGTTTGATGTGACACTGTCCATCTTACTAAGAATAATATGAATATCCTTATATTATTAAACCAGATAATAGAGGAGGTCCTTAAATTTTAATTTGATATACTATAGGATAGTCCTGATCACGTCTTGGTAGAATACATTTAGAGTGTCCCATAGTACCAAATAGACAACAGTTGTGGTAATACTCCAACCCATGTCCAGTTCTCAAGACCCAACCTAAAATTACCAACTCTTCTGAAGAAAACCATCAACTAATATTAAATTATAAATATTTTTCGCAAGGCCCCTGATGTTAATCCACAAGTGTTCTTCCCATTCACTTTTAAATAATAGGAAAGTTGATGTTTCAATCCTTACATTAAAGAATCATTCACACTTTGATGGTAGAGGGTTTCTAATTGTTTACAGATTGTCACCGGTGGGGATAAATTGCAAAAAAAAATCATCCAAATGAGGATGTTAAATTTTAGAGTAATTTCCTTACACTATGTTCTTGGTACTAGTGAAATATATATTTTTAGAATAATTATTCATGTGATCAAATCATGATAAAGTATGATTCCCATAGGGGGAATACGGGATAAGTCATAGGTCTAGGTCATTGGAAAAGTGAATGATGTATGAAAATTTCATTTCTTCCACATTGAGTATGGAAATAGCGGACTGAGGATGGGAACAACATGTTTTTAAATTAATCTCTGAATCTAGAAAAACATAAAGGAAAAGGTGAATTTCTTTCCAATTGTACTTCAAAAAAGAGATATATCCTTGACGTATGATCCATAAAGATTTTTCTATAGTTGTTTTCACACGCCATGTCAAACTACATGTAATGGCCTTTATTTTTCTAGATTTTGAAATTAAAGAAAAGTTGGAAGTTTTTTTTAGTATACTCATAATGAAAAAAATTGGAATTTACCCCCATAATATGATCTCAAATAATTTTTATAACCACACCATTGGTCCTAGAATATGTTTTTTCCCTATAACTGATGTTTTGTTAAAATCTGAGCCACTCAAATTTTCATGGAGTATTTATTATTTAATATTTATTTCATTAAAAAATAATTAATTATCTTGTGTTCATTTGGTGATATATTTTAAATGTATTTTCTGATCAAAATTCTTTCTCTGTGTTTTGTTCCATAATGGGTAATGTTTCATACATAAGGTATAAACTCATATTTGACAATAGGGTTGGCCTGATCTCTTTTAATTTTTCATTTCTTTTTATTACTTTTCTATTTTTCATTTTTTTATTCTCCTCCCAAAGATTATCACATACACCAACTATTCTTTTCTACCTTTTATATAATAGAGAAATGGTATATGTAGATAGGGGTAGTTATATTGGATCCTCTATAAAGCTTAGGAGGAGATGGATCATCGTGTGGTAACTGTGGAATGTGAATCGGTGTGAAGCTTCAAAAAATTCATATTGAATGTAGTTTTTCAACTTTATTCCATAAATAGGTTAAATTTAATTCCTTCAAGTTTTATATCCATTTAAAAAAAATTAAGGACCCCCATGGGGTCGATCTATGATTAATCATGGAAAACGCATATTTTAGGCCGATTATTGGGGGTTCTAGTTCGAGAAAGCATAATCACACAGTGTGTGGTTTAGAAATACAGGTCATATTTTCTTCTTATTTGGGTAGGATGAATTTTTTGATGTACACATTGTTTAGTTGGTGTGTAGTTAAAGTATTGGTACCTATCCACATATCTAAGAACATGGGTAGTTAGAGTTTTTAGACTACACGTCATGTTCCCAGGGTATATTCCATATAGTCATACATGTCCATGTAGTTGAGTAAATGGATAGGAAATCTATGTATGGAAACATGGACATATAGTGTACATGACCAGAAGATATGTGCGATACTCTTTGTGTAGAAGTACAAGACCAAGAAAAAACCCATTTCCATTACATCTGTGGTACACGATCAGGTACCCCATATAGGTTACATGCCATGTACATATTTTATATACCATGCACATGGGTTTTACATGCTAATTCTTGATCAAGTACTTCACCAAGTGGCCATTTGAGAGTAAATGTCATGTAATTGGGTATACATTCCGTGTACTTCTCACTTACTACACTTTTTATCATTTTTCATGTTTTTACTCCCCCAATTCAGAATTGTAAATAGTGGTGTCCATTAAAAATATTTTTCCACAAAGATCATTTCAGTGGATCCCTTGGTGTGTTTGAAGACAAATAAATGTAATTTTTGGGTGAAATAGTTAGCATACATAGGTTCTTCCATCTGTAAGTCTCCTAAGAGTGAAACATGGGATGAGAACCACATGAGGGTCATAAGAATTATTAGTGGATATGAAATGATTTCACCAATGTCCTCAACAGGTCTATCTTGATATTGTACCTAATTATTGGGTCTGAGATGATAAATAAATAGATGTATAGTTTGGGAGTTTGGACCACCCTAGAGTGATACCTTGATCTGATATGGTCCATGAACTATCAACCTAGACTAGTGTCAAAAGGAGTTAACCTTTATTCCATCTCCCTTGTGAGGTGTACTGTTTTGTCATATATAGCCATGAGATCTTATAGATGGGCATTGCCTTGAGATATCAGTTTGAAATCAGGAATTCCAATAATGATTCCTCTCCTTATGTTCTAACATAGAGGTCCCCATGATGGATTAATCTATAGTATTTGACACTCTGAGGGTCCCATTTAGGATTCATCCCTTTGGTTACTCTTTCCATGGATCCCAACAGAGATGCATCTGCCTGTGTACTATTTTTTAGGATCGCAAGATGGATTTATTTTCTTACATGATGGATTATAATATCCCACGAGGAATTCCATTTCTTATCTAATTACCTAGAGGATCCCTAGTAGGATTCCTCTCTTGTGTTTTTTATGGGACTTAGTGGGTTGCCAAATGATTGACTGACCCTAGAAAGTGTGTTATGGGTTTTGGTAGAGATGATAGAATTTTTCACCTTAGAACCCTTACCAAACATTTAATACTATGGATGGTGGTATTATTGATGGTTTATCCATTTTTTCAACATCACTTTTTTATTTATTCTTTCACTCATTTGTTATTTATGCAGCTACAATTCCATACATTCTTCCTATAACTCAGAACATGGGGCCTGATAAAAATATTACAAAATGGGGTTATCCTAAGTTACTTCCTAGGGTCTGGTTTATAAGCAATTTTGATTTAGTGGTATGGAATCCAACTCACTTATATTTTTACAAGATATCTAGATGATACCTTGAATCCTTCATTATATTATTAATCTTGGGACATTTTTAGACATTACACTCCACATGCTCTTGATTCAGGATGTTCAACATAGAACTCCTCGTCATTTATTGGGAAATTGTTGGATATCACACTCTATGAATTCTTGTTTTAGGATATTTAAAATTAAACTACTCTTCAATTTTTGGGAAATTGTTGGGAATTATGATCCACAACCTCATGATTTTGGATGCGGACCGTGGTGATCCTCAAAGTTTATTGGGAATTGTGGTTTATAACACTATAGTATCCCTTGGATTAGGATATTTTTAATGTAGATGCTCATATTTTTTTTCGAAAATTGTGGGACATGAACCTCCACACCACCTTAGTTTAGGATGTTGTACATGGAACTCCTCAACATTTATTAGTAAATTGTTTGAAATTTTTCTATATTCCCTAGTGGTTTAGAATAGTGTACATGACAGACCTAATTATTTATTAGGTTTTTCAGACATTCCATTCCATATCCATGGATTGGATACTTAGATTGATTGAACATATTTAAATTATGAAACCCAAATCATATATGGTTTAGATATATATCTAAAATGGGATAAAGAAGGTATTTTTTCCCAAGATTATGGACCCAAGGACAGACTATGGTTTTAATTTATTTATTTTACTTGGTTCTATCTCAAGTAGGTTGAGGATATTTCATGAACATTTACTTATGAAATAATATTGTAGGTTATCATTTTGGGAAACCAACTAATATTTAATTATCACCCCCCCTGAAACATTCTTTTTATTGTGAGTCGGTACCCTATGATTATTTTAAGGTTGAGTGTGCATGGATGATGGATAGGGATAATTCCCATAGTTTAATTATCGATTTGAGTCATTCATGTAGATTCTTATGATCTATATAGAGTATCTCAATAGTTTCTGGGACACAAGTTATGTGGTTTGCCTTAGAGTTATTAGTAGAGCCTTGTATATTTATTTCTCTTCCATTTATTTTCACTTATATATTTAGTCAAGCCAATGGGAAATCATTTTTGTATATATAACATGTCCTTTTGAATTATAACACATATTTTTAGACATTTTTATTATATTTTTTTGTTTATTCCATAATAAAATTTTATTTCCTAGTTTTTTCTATTAATATAATGGGATAACTACTTTTAAATTAATATATTTTCCTTTGAGGGATTTATTCACTATAAAATTATGAAATTTTTAAGAAAAAATCCCATCAGTCCAATGAAATCACTTTTTTCACCACCCTATTTAATAAATTGGATTTTAAATATATTTTAAGAATTAATGTTTTCTAAAATAGGACAAAAATATTCATATATTTTTCAAAAGTAACAGTTTTATTTTTAAATAGGAACTCTTTATTTTAAAATGGATTTTAAAGTATTGATTTTTAAGAATTAATTTTCAAGTATTTTTATATCATTTGAAAAAGTTCTTTAAATAGTCTATATCTAATATTAAAATTATAAAGACATTATTTTTTTGTACAAAATTATTTCTAAATTTTTTATTTGTATCAAGTATTTTATTTTAAACAAAAAAATTTATCAATTTTTTTATCCTTTTAAAAAGGATTATTCCCTCTTATTCTTCATGTTTTTTTTAAAGGAATCAAGTCCCCTTTTATTAGAATAAAAACAAGTGAAACAAGGAAAGTAACAGATGAAAGGACAAAACAACAAGGTTATCCTCGTTCAAGCTTTTTCCTGGTTTTATCAGCAATCTCACATTATCTGTTGTGCAAAGCACCCCAGTCCAGTCCTCGACTACGCCCACGCCCATGTCCATGTCCTCTTCTGTGAAGTGCTTCCAAATCTTTCTCTTGCTGCAAGAGAGTCTCAATATCTGTATCTGAGTCTGAGATTTCAGACTGTGTTTCCATCCTTACTACTGGTTCAGCTGTCTCCTGCCACTTCTCGTGATCTTTAGCTTGCCTGTCACGTTTTTGTTTGCTGCCAAGAGTTCTCATCATTTGCTATAGGGTACTGGTCCTCCTCCTTTGCAGTGGCCTATTTATTCCAACTATTCTACTTCACTGGGGGGTTGTCCTTCTTTATATGTAGCTCCTTTTTTGTCTTTGGCCCTACATGAGAGGAAGGAGAATCTTGTGCAAGAATCATATTGTCAGTGTCATGTGATGTGAAAGTAGTGGTGGCTAAAGAGGCCAAAGGAACCTCCTTAGTCCCACTATCAAGTGATTGCACCGAGGTTTTCATAACAGCCTGGATAGGAGGAAGGGGATGAGCTTCCAACAAGAGACTGTTGTCAGCTTTCAATTTTCCAGTAGCAACCAAAACACAATCATAGGAATTATCCTTTTTAGGAGAAGTTTCCTGTGTCACCTGGGTTGACCTCTAAATATTTGAGTGTGCTACTACTAATGTAGTAGGAAGGTTGTTGCCAGCTTCCAATTTTTCAGAGGATAACAGCGAACAGTCTAAGGAAGCAGTCCTCTGAGAAGGGAGATTATTTTTTACATTTGTATACCCCTCAATGTCACAAGACATTGTGTAATTAAGGCTAACAGGAAGCAGTGGGAGTTCCTGTAGAGACCCGAAGCTTGACGTACATGGACATTACATTACATTTGTGGAATACTTAGTACATAACAAAAACACACACTAAAGGATCGTAATAGTTTAGTGTCTTTGGAAACTCGGAACGTAATCTTCTAATCGTGGTGAAAATTCTTCAATATCTCCCATAATGGTCATCCCTTTTTTTTACCTAAAACCTTTCTTTATATCCTGGGGAAAAGAAAACATAAAAGGGTGAGCTCAAATGCTCAGCAAGGGCAATAAAGTAAATAAAAATCATATCATATCTTTTTTAAAATCATAACCTGCAAAAGAGATCATAAAATCTTAATAAATCATAGAAGTGAAAATGAGATCCCCATAATCATAACATGAAACTTGAAACTTTGTGGCATGCACACATAATCATGGAAAATCATTTCTTGTTAGTCATGACTCATTGCCAAGACTATCTTAGTGGACAAAGTCCCTTTCTGAATCGAGTAACCCTCGTTTCAGTCCTGTTTCACTGAACCGGTATAACCTACCGTTCCAGCCCTGTCTATCTCATGAGATATAAAATCTTTACCCAATGCATTGGAGGGAGATATAGGTCCCACCCATCTTATAATGAATCCTTTCTTATGTGTGCCACATAATCATAAACCATACATCATAACATAACTCATGTAATAAAAATGGGATTCTTAAACAACATGACATCATAAAACAATTCATATAAGATAAATGAATTCATAAAAATGTTTCCATCACAATATAATCAAATCCATGTAATAATAGGGATAAAAATAGAACCCTTTTATTATCTTAGATGGAAAATAATTTTGATAAAATACTTGAACTCCATTCTTGAGGAAAATATCCTTTCTACTTCAAAAACATTTTTCCTTTCATAACATGTCATACGACTTTAAAATAAAAGAAGTTGATTAAAAATAAACTTGAAAACTTGTAAAGGAAGATTCTTGAAAATAATGTTTTAAAAATCCATTCATGCCGTATAAGTTAAAAAAACATTCTTCGTACTTTTGTCGGAAAAGTCAAAAAGTACCTCGTACGAAAAACGACAAAAGATTCCTTTCATTTCTTTTACTAAAAACTCACCGAAGGGTAAAAATGGATTTAAACAATTGTAGGTGGATTGAAATAATATTACATATCTATGAAACATGGATGTGGATGATAAAATACACCCCAGTAAATACTTACGAATAAAAAATCTCGGATAAAAATGAGATTGTGATATTTCCCTTACCTTAGGTCTGATTTGCTTTGTTCGTATCCAAAGCTCCTGTATAATGGTTTAAATAATGTTATTGACTTATTACAGAATCATACATATTGATATGATATCATATATGGTCATATTATTAGTTTCTTGTTAGTAATATTTCATTGTTACTTGTTACTCGGGTCTTTATAACTTTTTGTTCTTATGCGTGTTTTGTTGAATAAATTCTTATTCTTATCTTTAGGTTATAGATAATTCATTTCCAGAATGGTATTAGTGTAGTATATACCATATTCATTCATTCAATTCATTTATATAATCATTATTAAATGAAGATCATGTAGAACGAGTCGCATCACATCGTGGAGACGGTATTCCGTACGTACGCACGAGTGATGATATCGTTCCTATGATCGTGGAATTGTATTGGAGTATATATATATATTATTTCAGTATCAATATTACTTCATAATAATCATATATAGTTACTCATTACACCATTATACCCATCCTTGTAAGGTGATGGTGGAAAATAGATTACACCACGGCGTGGAGACGGTATTCCGTACGTACGCACGCGCGGTGATTTCATTTTTCCGTAGGATGGATAGAAGGTGAATTAGGGTTGTTTCATATTTATAATAACATATCAGTATGTAAGTAATACTGATGTTATTACTTTATCATGAAACAACTAAAGAAGAAGAAGTTGAAAAAGAAAGAAACTGAAAAGATCGGTAATGGATATTACCTCTTCTTTGGAACGCCTCTTTGAATCCTCCACTTAAGGAACTAAGATTGGTCTTTGGAGAAGACCAGGACCTCTAGGATTATTCTAGGGAAGTGGAGAGGATAAAATGGCAGGGGTTGTCCGAGCTTGAGTGCTCAAATTGGTGTGAGGAGGAGGGGGAGGAGGTTCCCTTTTATAAGGGAGAAGAGGGGCACCTTAGGAATATCTCAAAATATTATTTTATATTAAAGTCAAAATCGGTTTATAATGGTTCCAAAGGGTCTTATTTCGAAGATAAAGTGGGGATGGGTCGAAATCCTATCAACAAATAGGATTTAGACAAGTTTAGGGTATTATTTTAACCTTATCAATTAGATTTAACTCTAAGTTAATTAATTTAACTTTTACCGTGTCTTTTTGTTTTCTTTCACTATATGGTTAATAAACTTACTATAACATGCCAAACTAACCCCAAATTGTTTATTATTAATATATATATCCTTATCTAAGTCATTTGGCCGAACTTTAGATTTTTAGGAATAAATTAACAATTAATAATATAATATTTTATTTAAAAACTATTTTGTGTCAATTTTGACACTATTTGATATATGATTTTTGTGAAAGTCATAACAGAATTATATGTTCGAACCAAGTTGATTAAATCAACACTAATATATCATAGTAACCTAGAAAATTAGTGGAATTCATAAAAAGTCTAAAATTACATTTATTTTGGTGCTTATAACATCAATTATATCAATATTTCATTTTAAGATAATTACTGCATCATCATTGTGTCATAAATAAATTAACTTATTTAATGTCTAAAAATTACAAATAAAATACCGTTATGTAGGAAATCTTTTTAGCTTTCTAATGCATATTTACAATCGAATATATCTTATGTATAACCCCATATTAAAAATGATTTACTTATTAAACTTTGATTTTAACTATTTTAAGCTTTCTTTAAATAAATTAATAATAAATGTCCTAATCTATTCCAAGTGGGCCTAAATGGTCATATTTTATTCCTAAGTTTGTTTTTGGTCGAATTACACTTGTTCAATAGAATTAGTACATGTGTTAGGGTAATATTAATATCATATTTACCCTTAGTTATCCTATTTACTATTAACCGCGGTAAAAAAAGTAAAAAGTTACTATTCACTAAAAAATTATTTTCATCTCATTGAACCACATTTTAGTCCTTGATATTAACCGTGGCTCTCGGATTTTTGAAATTCCATTCACAGAAGCGAAAAAATTAAGTTTTATGAAAAATTCAGTTTTTTTAACTACCACTTAGTAGTTTCACTATTCATCAAAAATTGATGTTTTTCAGAACAATGCCAAAATTTCATCCTAAGCTATATTTCATATTCCGAATTCAAAAATGAAATCTATTTTACCAAATTTATAACATAGAAGTTGCATTAATTAATTTTATAATTAAATCCCGCTGTTAAAATAAATAGCGTGTTTTTAGGAAACAATATATATCAAAAGATTGACACTTGATTATGTCTGGTTTAAATGTGAAATTACATCCAATGACCAACATTGTATTAAATTGTAAAAATATATTCTAAATATACTTTAAAACCACTCAATTTAATGATTTATCACTACTAATTATTTCGATTAAAAAAGTTGTTTTTAATTATAATCTAGTAATTTTCACTATTCATCAGAATATGAAAGTTATCCGAAAAGTACCAAAATTTCACCTTAGGCTAAATTCGATACTCCGAATCCAAGAATGAAGTTCATTTTGAAAAATAAGATTTACAGAATTTTAAAAAAAGTGGTTATTACTATTCATAACGGCTAGTTTTAATAATATTTTAATAGCACATCGTTGTTTAGTGAAACTCGGTATTGCGTACTACACACGCTATCGAGGAAGTTTGTGATTGCGTGTAATGCAAGGCAAGTCAAGGATACATGTTGTGAAAGCTCCTTTTAGTGTAGCGTACAACACAAGAAATTAATAAAATTAAAAAGAATAGTTTTTATAAATTCTCGGGCTGTTACAATCTACCCCCCTTAAAATGAATTTCGCCCTCGAAATTCTTCTGGGTTATAAATAGTTTACTATTCGAAAGTTTCTTTAATAGAAACCCACATTGTAAAAAGGAATACCAAAACTTGTCTTTAAAAACTAAAGTATGAAATGTAACCATTACCCAAATAAACTAATCACTGGGTTTCCACATAGGTGAAAATATGGATATGGAAGAGAAATCTAACCATCATGTTCTGATAGAGAGTGGTAGAGAACATGGCTATGGAAAAGTCAGCAATCACAAAGCCATAAATTTGTGACGATCTAAGGTACCATCTGATTCATCAGGTATAAGATCACTAGGATAACATTTTTGGTTTTCAAGATCATTTCCCTAAAGTTGAAAATTTGAATTAGAATAAATACTTACTTTATTTTGGTACAATCTCACTGTTGTTCGTGCCTTGAACAATTTCCACTTCATCTCTTAAATAAATGAACTTGAATTTGTTATTCGTGAAGTGTTAGCAGATCATGTGATAGAATGACGGGTCATTCCATCTGTCTCAAACAAAAGGTTAGCAAAAATTATATACATAAGTCGATCTATAGTGAGATTAATCATATATGGTTCCTAAAATGGACTTATACTTCATATATCGTACTGCTTAATAAAAATAAAACTAGTTTCTACTAAAGAGGGACTTCCTGTAGGCCAGTGGTAGGCAATAAAGGCCAGTCGCACTTCGGTTGTGGGTTCAATTCCAATAGCCTTGTCCGACGCGATGGGTTGTCGCCCGTCCTACAGGTTGTCCTTTTTTCTAAAACTATATTACTATAACATCCCATCAAAAACTTCTATCCTTAAACAATACTAATTTATGTCCAACATAATCCATTCCAATCTTTAGGCTTATCCATAATACTGCAGTCCACTCTCATAACATAGTCAAAACGATTACCAGAGATTTAATACCATCGTTGATCCCCATATATCATAAGATATGTTTTGTTGGTCACATTCCAAACATTCAAAGTCCTTAATCATGTATTCTATTGAATACCCATTGAACCATAGTAAAAACTTGCATGCAGTTAAAAGTTAACACTTTCCACATACCAAAATCCTCAAAATTATTTATACTCAAACCATGATATCACGTAGTCCTTATATCAATCATGAGCTCATGAATACAATCAAACATCTCATTATCTTCTTATCCTTTCATTATGCACTTATCATCTACTTTCCAAAAGTATCTGAATAACCTTTCATGGTTACTGGTAACATTAATCAGACAACAATGTAACAATCCTTACATGTCTCTTTATTCCATAGTACCATGAGATTACTTATACAACATTACACATGATAAACATGTAATCATTCCACTACATTCTTAAACCATTGACCGAGCTTCAACAATTCTTTCCTCTCACATATCATTTGTAGTCTCTTCATCATCATCCACATAAATATTTCCCATACGACCATACTGATTATCTTCATGAGACATTCCCTTAGGGCATTTGTTTGCATAATGCCCATACATTCCACATTTAAAACACTTAACCATTTTTGATGTCGTAGCAATACCATTATCCTCATCCATGGTGTTAACCGACCCTTTTCCTTTGCACTTACTTGCTTTGTGTCCTTCTTTTCCACACCCAAAGCATCTTCCAGTTCCCTTGAAACATTCTCCTTGATGCCTCTTCCGACATGATTTACATAGGGGAAATAGAACTTTCTTTCCTCTATGATCATCATGAAACTCCATCTTTCTCTTATTAGCCGAGTCAGGAAACTTACCAAATTTTACTTTATTGATCATATTATGAGATTGCTGATTTGGCATAATAATGATGTTTGGACTTCCAAATCCCATTTCATTATGAAGAATATCATTGCATTTTCCATCATATCCTCCATTATCGTGAATCATCTTGTTTCCAGCCATTTTCTAAAACCCAAATAAAAGAATAGTGTGAGAGGCAAAAATCATGCTAGGGAAAACAACATAATAAAGGTGGAGTATCCTCAATATCTAACATCTTAGGTTAAATTCTATGATCGTTACCGTAGTTCTAGGACTCTATCCTATACGTATACTTATCCTTAGGGACATCCCTAGATATACCTTAGAAATATCTCTAGGAATCTCACTAACGTTTTCGCATCCTAGCTTCCAAAGGTTGACTAAACCTCCCTCTGATACCAACTGTAGAGACCCGAAGCTTGACGTACATGGACATTACATTACATTTGCGGAATACTTAGTACATAACAAAAACACACACTAAAGGATCGTAATAGTTTAGTGTCTTTGGAAACTCGGAACGTAATCTTCTAATCGTGGTGAAAATTCTTCAATATCTCCCATAAAGGTCATCCCTTTTTTTACCTAAAACCTTTCTTTATATCCTGGGGAAAAGAAAACATAAAAGGGTGAGCTCAAATGCTCAGCAAGGGCAATAAAGGAAATAAAAATCATATCATATCTTTTTTAAAATCATAACCTGCAAAAGAGATCATAAAATCTTAATAAATCATAGAAGTGAAAATGAGATCCCCATAATCATAACATGAAACTTGAAACTTTGTGGCATGCACACATAATCATGGAAAATCATTTCTTGTTAGTCATGACTCATTGCCAAGACTATCTTAGTGGACAAAGTCCCTTTCTGAATCGAGTAACCCTCGTTTCAGTCATGTTTCACTGAACCGGTATAACCTACCGTTCCAGCCCTGTCTATCTCATGAGATATAAAATCTTTACCCAATGCATTGGAGGGAGATATAGGTCCCACCCATCTTATAATGAATCCTTTCTTATGTGTGCCACATAATCATAAACCATACATCATAACATAACTCATGTAATAAAAATGGGATTCTTAAACAACATGACATCATAAAACAATTCATATAAGATAAATGAATTCATAAAAATGTTTCCATCACAATATAATCAAATCCATGTAATAATAGGGATAAAAACTGAACCCTTTTATTATCTTAGATGGAAAATAATTTTGATAAAATACTTGAACTCCATTCTTGAAGAAAATATCCTTTCTACTTCAAAAACATTTTTCCTTTCATAACATGTCATACGACTTTAAAATAAAAGAAGTTGATTAAAAATAAACTTGAAAACTTGTAAAGGAAGATTCTTGAAAATAATGTTTTAAAAATCCATTCATGCCGTATAAGTTAAAAAAACATTCTTCGTACTTTTGTTGGAAAAGTCAAAAAGTACCTCGTACGAAAAACGACAAAAGATTCCTTTCATTTCTTTTACTAAAAACTCACCGAAGGGTAAAAATGGATTTAAACAATTGTAGGTGGATAGAAATAATATTACATATCTATGAAACATGGATGTGGATGATAAAATACACCCCAGTAAATACTTACGAATAAGCAATCTCGGATAAAAATGAGATTGTGATATTTCCCTTACCTTAGGTCCGATTTGCTTTGTTCGTGTCCGAAGCTCCTGTATAATGGTTTAAATAATGTTATTGACTTATTCCAGAATCATACATATTGATATGATATCATATATGGTCATATTATTAGTTTCTTGTTAGTAATATTTCATTGTTACTTGTTACTCGGGTCTTTATAACTTTTTGTTCTTATGCGTGTTTTGTTGAATAAATTCTTATTCTTATCTTTAGGTTATAGATAATTCATTTCCAGAATGGTATTAGTGTAGTATATACCATATTCATTCATTCAATTCATTTATATAATCATTATGAAATGAAGATCATGTAGAACGAGTCGCATCACATCGTGGAGACGGTATTCCGTACGTACGCACGAGTGATGATATCGTTCCTATGATCGTGGAATTGTATTGGAGTATATATATATATATTATTTCAGTATCAATATTACTTCATAATAATCATATATAGTTACTCATTACACCATTATACCCATCCTTGTAAGGTGGTGGTGGAAAATAGATTACACCACGGCGTGGAGACGGTATTCCGTACGTACGCACGCGCGGTGATTTCATTTTTCCGTAGGATGGATAGAAGGTGAATTAGGGTTGTTTCATATTTATAATAACATATCAGTATGTAAGTAATACTGATGTTATTACTTTATCATGAAACAACAAAAGAAGAAGAAGTTGAAGAAGAAAGAAATTGAAAAGATCGGTAATGGATATTACCTCTTCTTTGGAACGCCTCTTTGAATCCTCCACTTAAGGAACTAAGATTGGTCTTTGAGGAAGACCAGAACCTCTAGGATGTTTCTAGGGAAGTGGAGAAGGGATTTTGGCAGGGGTTGGACGAGCTTGAGTGCTCAAATTGGTGTGAGGAGGAGGGGGAGGAGGTGCCCTTTTATAAGGGAGAAGAGGGGCACCTTAGGAATATCTCAAAATATTATTTTATATTAAAGTCAAAATCGGTTTATAATGGTTCCAAAGGGTCTTATTTCGAAGCTAAAGTGGGTATGGGTCGAAATCCTATCAACCAATAGGATTTAGACAAGTTTAGGGTATTATTTTAACCTTATCAATTAGATTTAACTCTAAGTTAATTAATTTAACTTTTACCGTGTCTTTTTGTTTTCTTTCACTATATGGTTAATAAACTTACTATAACATGCCAAACGAACCCCAAATTGTTTATTATTAATATATATATCCTTATCTAAGTCATTTGGCCGAACTTTAGATTTTTAGGAATAAAATAACAATTATTAATATAATATTTGATTTAAAAACTATTTTGTGTCAATTTTGACACTATTTGATATATGATTTTTGTGAAAGTCATAACAGAATTATATGTTCGAACCAAGTTGATTAAATCAACACTAATATATAATAGTAACCTAGAAAATTAGTGGAATTCATAAAAAGTCTAAAATTACATTTATTTTGGTGTTTATAACATCAATTATATCAATATTTCATTAATAAGATAATTACTGCATCATCATTGTGTCATAAATAAATTAAATTATTTAATGTCTAAAAATTACAAATAAAATACCATTATGTAGGAAATATTTTTAGCTTTCTAATTCATATTTACAATCGAATTTATCTTATGTATAACCCCATATTAAAAATGATTTACTTATTAAACTTTGATTTTAACTATTTTAACCTTTCTTTAAATAAATTAATAATAAATGTCCTAATCTATTCCAAGTGGGCCTAAATGGTCATATTTTATTCCTAAGTTTGTTTTTGGTCGAATTACACTTGTTCAATAGAATTAGGACATGTGTTAGGGTAATAGTAATATCATATTTACCCTTAGTTATCCTATTTACTATTAACCGCGGTAAAAAAAGTAAAAAGTTACTATTCACCAAAAAAATTATTTTCATCTCATTGAACCACATTTTAGTCCTTGATATTAACCGTGTCTCTCGGATTTTCGAAATTCCATTCACAGAAGCGGGAAAATTAAGTTTTATGAAAAATTCAGTTTTTTTAACTACCACTTAGTAGTTTCACTATTCATCAAAAATTGATGTTTTTCAGAACAATGTCAAAATTTCATCCTAAGCTATATTTCATATTCCGAATTCAAAAATGAAATCTATTTTACCAAATTCATAACATAGAAGTTGCATTAATTAATTTTATAATTAAATCCCGCTGTTAAAATAAATAGCGTGTTTTTAGGAAACAATATATATCAAAAGATTGACACTTGATTATGTCTGGTTTAAATGTGAAATTACATCCAATGAACAACATTGTATTAAATTGTAAAAATATATTCTAAATATACTTTAAAACCACTCAATTTAATGATTTATCACTACTAATTATTTCGATTAAAAAAGTTGTTTTTAATTATAATCTAGTAATTTTCACTATTCATCAGAATATGAAAGTTATCCGAAAAGTACCAAAATTTCACCTTAGGCTAAATTCGATACTCCGAATCCAAGAATGAAGTTCATTTTGAAAAATAAGATTTACAGAATTTTAAAAAAAGTGGTTATTACTATTCATAACGGCTAGTTTTAATAATATTTTAATAGCACATCGTTGTTTAGTGAAACTCGGTATTGCGTACTACACACGCTATCGAGAAAGGTTGTGATTGCGTGTAATGCAAGGCAAGTCAAGGATACATGTTGTGAAATCTCCTTTTGGTGTAGCGTACAACACAAGAAATTAATAAAATTAAAAAGAATAGTTTTTATAAATTCTCGGGCTGTTACAGTTCCACCGGGCCTTTTTCCTCAATGTCATCCCATGAAACGCCATGGCCAGAGGGGGCTAACCCAACCAAAGAGTGTCTATGTTTAGTAGGTCCTTTCTGGGAGGATCGGATGTCTAAAATAGGACCTTGAGGGAGAGCAACAGCAGAAGTTTTTTCAGCCCATGAAACGCCATGGCCAGAGGGTGATGACCTAGCCAAAGAGTGTCTATGTTCAGCAGGTCCCTTCTGGGAGGACCAGATGTCTAAAATAGGACCTTAAGGGGGAGAAATAACAGAAGGTTTTCCATTTAAAATAGCCAGGCCTTGGTGTAAAGTATCCTTTTAACCAGAATCAGATTTTAGTTTCCTAAAACATGTGCTATGATCATGTCCATGTAAGGAATAGAAATTGAATGTCAAAGACTTCTTACATGTAATTTTTTATGCCCAATGGTCCTACAGTCTGTTTATAACCAAGGTAAGTTCTCAAATTAAATCTTTAGTTCATGTTCTTCTTCATCAGTAGAAAGAAATACTTTATCAATCATTGTGGAGGAAAGGTCCACTTCAACTAAGAATCTAGCAAAATGACCATATCTAGCAATTTCTGTCTCCTTATCCATTTTGATCGGGACCCCAATTTCCAATGCAATATCATAAAGAATTTGGGGGTGCCAAAGTATCTAGTTAAGTCCAAATACCTTCACCCAATCTTGGACTGTTGAGTTTCCAATTTCCAGTGGGTTGAATTTGTGATCCCATTCATGGATGTGCAGCACCCCTGGCTTGAAAGAGAGAGATCCATGGCCCCAGGCACGCGTTTTGAGATCTTCATAGGGGAATAGTAAGTAGAAGTATCCTCTCCCTAAGGAGACACACTTCCAATTATTAAAGCCCCATATCACAGATAACCTTTGGGTGAGTTGATCAATCTTCCATGGCACAACACCTTTAGGTAGGACGAGTCGAGTAATGATGGAATGAGCTCCAATTTCAAGCCTCTCCGAGACCGCAACCGGATCTGCTTTAATGTGCACCACCGATCCCTTTCTACGGATTCCAAAATTCATACCCTTAAAAGATGAGAATGATATATTATGAGCACTGACCTCTTTTATGTTAACTTCGTGGGGGATTAGCTTCATAGGGATTGAGTCTCCCAAATCCGACGATGCATGTTTGTATGCATCAAAGCGTCCCTGGGTCAGGAAGATGCCAACCATCGGTGGTGGAAGCAAAGAATCCAGAGGGAAGAAGCCTAATTTTCATTGTGGTGTGGCAGGGGGTTGCTCCCGAGCGTTCTCCCGATAAAGCATCCATCTCGGATCCCTCTTATTCTCCATGTGATTTATTGAAAGGTATTAAATAGTTGTTTACCATCTATTAAAACATCCTTATTTCTTGTTATGTTACACAGGGGATATTTTTAAGCCATCGAACAACTTATTTATTTAGATGACTTATGGAATGTATTAGGAAAACTTATAATGAAACCCATATCCTATGCATAGGTCAATTAAATGATGTTTAATGTATGAATTGTCTCATAGAGTGAATATATATGGATGATTATTATGTGATGTTTGGGGTCCTATATATCTCTCTAAAAAATTATCCAGGTATTTATATCTCATGAGATAATTTTGGGAAATGTGTATTGACGTTCCTTCCACTATGGGAATCCATAAGTGGTTCCTACTCTAATATGTTTATTGAAATCAAGAAGTAGAGCATTTTCAACTATGTTTATAAGGATTAGAAAGTGATTTATACACCATAATGATAATGGGAATAATTAAATAATTCTTTCTCCAATGTTTTTATGTAATTAGTTAGTGATTATATCTCCACTATGTTTATGGGAATCAGGTAGCTCCACAATGTTTATAGGAATCATGTTGTGATGCCTCCAAAAGGGAATCAAGTATTAATTACTAGTCCACTATGTTTTGGGGAATTAATGAGATTCCCACTCTGTTATATTATAATTTTGATCCCTATTTAAGTTCCATAGTTTATTAATATGATTCATTTCTATGATAGGTCATAGTATGCATATGATTAGGCTCTATGGATCATGTTTATTATCTCATGTTTTTATATTTTTTTATAAGGTATATGATTTTCCATTTTAGATTACACATATCTCTCTCATGGATAATGGATAACTCTTATTATTTCTTGTTTTTTTAATAATATATTATCCTCAATTCTTGTTTTCTAATTAAAATATGATCTAACCCTTGATGAAAAGTAGATAAGTTTTCTTAACTGAAGATTTCGGATTATCTCTTTCTTTTTCTTTATTATCTAGGTTATAAAGATGATAATAAATTATGAGTAGGCTATAAAGAATTCTACAATGGATTGATTATGGAGAAATAATTAAAAGTATCATAAATTAAGTTACTTAAATACTTTATCCTCAAAGAAACAAATCATTTTATTCTACGTATTTTGTAATTATTTTGAGATGTAATTTTTAACTTATAGTAATTTTATAAAATATATATAGTTTCAACTTAATATTTATCGAATCAGTAATTAAACTTTTTATTCTAAGGGTTTTTTAATTATTTTGAGATTTCATTTCTAACATTTAATAATTTTATAAAATAAATATAGTTTCATCTAAATATTTATCAAATCATTAATTAAAGAAATATTTTTAGTATCAGACCAATGAATATAGTTCTGGAGTGATTATGATGGTATCAGAACATGGTTTATTAATTTTTTTAATATTATTTTAGAAATTTTAGAGATTTGAATAAAAGAACATTATTGAAAATACTCGAGATACTTCTAAGTATAGTATGCCATCCTGATGTTTTTATAAATTATATATTATGTGGTTTCCTAAAAAATTCTTCTGTTTGTAGATACTATAAAATTGATGTGGATGTGGGATAGATGCACCAAAGGGTAAGCACTATGAAATGTCCATCTAAGAATTGAATCAATCTTTACTCAGTTCAATATGAGTGGGCCTAAAAATGAACACTAGGAAACACACTCCAAGAGGATATTTATTGATTTATTTCATTTTTTTACAAAATATTATAAAATATTTAAATAGTATTTTTTGATATAACATATTTCTAATTCAGTCAAGGAACCAAATAATATTATAACCATATAAAATTTAGGTTTTTGATTGGTAGATATAATTATACCATAGTTAAATTGAAATCATCATAGGATGAAATAATGTTTTCATATAAGAAGTTGTCTTAGGATTTATTTTTCAAATTCTTATGATCATTTACTCTAATTTGATTCGGTATTTTCATAACCATTTTCTCTTAGTATTTAACTTGAAATATGATCTTGAAAATACATTTAAGAGAGGTAGGTCTCTAGAAACTCCCACAAACAACAATGGAAGGACATTTTCTTTAATTTTTTATAAAAATAAAAATATCAATACATGTATATTATGTGAGAAATGATGAGTATCCTAGAATCTTTGAGTATGAAGTTGATATATTTCTAGAAATTAAATCATGATGTAATGACTATCTATTAGATAACCTTATCTATCTTCACTAGTGAGTAATAATTAAAATTATGAGGATTCAATTCATTTTAGGAGGGTATAACGAAATACCTCAATATTTTACTATATATCAATCCTTTAAGAAGATATATTGTGTTTGATAGATTATTTCCATCACAATAAAAAAACAAAATTAAACTGTGATACTTAAAAATAAAAATCATTAAATGATATTTTTACTATAGTTATTCAATTAATGGGTTTAAAATAATGTAACCATATCTTGAAATCTATGAATAAAAATGAAATAAAGAGTATCAGGTAGTAGAAGTTTCCCTTATTGATCTCATTTTTCTAATCATGGGAAGGAGGTATCATCACTAGGGTTTTACCTAGATAATATAAAACCAAAATAAAAAAAATTATGGTAATTACTAAATTTTATATGATATAAATTCAGTCTCATAGAAATTTCCTCAAGATCCATGCACTTACAGTCACCACATACAACCACTACCAGATTTTACCTTATTCATAGATCTTATATAGAGATATTGAGGTTCTGTGTAACTAGAAATTAGGATGATATATCATGTAATTATTAATGTCATAACTTATATATAACATGTATTTTAATGAAAACAAATGTTTATTTATTTATGAATTGATAAAATTAGAAACATCATTTTATACACTAAAATTTATTTTTTCAATTATATTTTTATGAAATTTTTTTAAAGAAACAAAATATGTTATAGATAATATATATTTTTATATGAATTATATATTAACACTACTTTAATTAGTAATTTATAGAAAATAAAAGTAAGATTGGTTACAATTGTAAAAATGACCTTTTTCTATAAAAAAAAATTAGTATATTTTTACCTTTTTATTACTAAATTTTATAATTTTAGATGGAAAATTTAAATTCATTTTTGGATAAATCATTTCAATATTATCTTAGGAATAATGTTTTGGGTTTTTACAAAATATTATATTTTTATGTGAAAAGTGTAAAATTGAGTCTATAAAAATATTGTAAACTTAATAACATTATAATTAAATAAGCATGGCTTATAAATTTATTAAAAAATGTAAATAATAAATTATGTATATTGAGAATTAAATTTTTTTAATTTTGAAAATTATTTTGAAATTATAAAATGTATCATTAATTTGTAAAACCTAGGTGATATTTTATTAAAATTTTAAAAAAGATTCAATATTTTCTTTTAATTAAAAATGTTTATGATAAAATTCGATTTTGGAAATATTTTAAAGAAAAAAATCTATTATTATTATAATAAATTGATTTATGTCAGGGATATTCTAAACCACGATAATTTTCACCTAAACATAAATTGTAAGTGTAAAAATGCACTTTTTCAAAAAACTACTTTTATGCATCATGTGTGTTATTATGAAATGAACCTTTATAAACCATAGAAAATTATTTACTAAAATAATTTTCAATTTTTGAATATAAAGTATAAAATTAGTTAATATGGAAAATTTCATTTTTCCCATTAAAATTTATTAACAATTTTAAAAACATTAATAATCACAGTAAAAGTAAAAAAAATAGTTTTTCTAATTGTGAAAGAACTAAAAAGTTTTAAAAATATAAATTAATGTGTATTTATTATATTAATCAAAGAAAAACCTCTGCCAAAACATTATTTTACACTTTTTTCCTTTTACCATTTAATAGTAACATATCACTCTTTAAATTTAAGGGGTACTTCAAAAATTACCCTTATCTTTACATATAAAAGGGGATACCTTGCACCACTTCATACTACCATTATCGTTAAAATTCCATCCTTAAACTATATAATATTTCTCCTCCTATAATTTTTTCTCATTTTTATAAGATTCTAGTCTCAATTAGTTAGCCTAAGTCCTCTAGTTATAAGGATATTTCCAAGAGAAATTCCATGTTCTTAACCTAAGTATTTCTTACTCCTTAGTCTTTTCTTCATAATATTTCACTGTGAAAAAAACAAATTAACCACCCAAATATCAATGGAAAATTATTATGAATATACTATAATGTTAATATTTTAATGTATTAAACATTAATTAATCCTTTACATCCACTAAGAAAAAAACATCATCATTCATGTGTTTGTTCATACTACCACCTTCACAAAGTGTTGTGGTCTGATTTTCATCACCACCATTCACAATTAGTAAAAAATAAATTCGGTGAATTAATATGTTTGATATTTTAAATTTATAATTATGTAATTATATTTTATTATATACCTTTATTCTATTCTATTTTTTGTGAAATTTAAATGCTAATCCAACGTACATGTGAACTGATGCCTCCATGGATGACGAATTTCATCTATCATTACCAGCTTACCTGGATGGATATAATATTTGGTTAATTAATATTAATGATATTTAAAAAAAATAAATATTTTTAAAAGTTTTATTAACATTATATAAACACATTTAATTACTTGTTAAACCAATATAACATGCTCTCATTTTGGTTAGTTTGACAACCAATGTTAATGATGCCATAATGTTAATATCATGAACGATTGTAAAGTACCTTACATACTATCAGTGTTTACAAAACAATAATCATAAAATAGCTAATTTGATTCATGTTTTCTAACTCTTTAAATAAATTCATCCACATTAGAGCTTCTAAAATACCTGTAAAAAATAATTTAAAGCATGGGATCTGTATAAAAGTTCACAGTAAAGGGTTTTTAAAAAAAGTGAAAAACACTTTGAAAATTCCATTGAAAACATTTTATAACAAACAAAATTTATTAAATATTATTTAAATATTTTCTAGATCATAATATAATGTTTTATGAACCATAATTTTAAAAAAAAATAAAAATACTTAACATTTTAAAAACCATTCCAACATAACCATTGAAAAATACTCGAATTTCTCCTTAAAAAATTTTAAAAATAATAATAATTTTATTGATTAAAATAATACACATAAAACCATAAGAAAACATTGTGGAAATTATCACTTTATTTTTTATGAAAATTCCTCATTGAGGTTTTGGGTTCACTTCCCATTCCTCGTCGCCTCATTTATAACAAAGTGCTGAATTTTTTTGAATTGTTTTTGAAGATTTTACTTTCTTATTTTTAACCCATTAAAAACCTCTAGATATCTTACATATATTATTTCCATAGAATAAAATATTTTAATAACTTTTAATCTATATAAAAAAATATAGGAAAAATCTGTTTTTTCCCAAAATATAATTACTTACTTTTATAATACATTAACATAAACTCTTTGAAATTAAAACAAAATATCTTATTAAATTGCATAAAATGATAATAAAAAATAATGATGTTGAAAATATATAATATCATGATTGAAAGTAATATATTTTCCTTGAAAATATAAACTTATATTATAAAAATAGTACATTAAAAATAATTCCCTTACCTTGTGTATGACTCATCACGTACGTTCTTTATCTTCCTCTTCTTGGGAGAATCTATTGTTTTACACCTTAAGACCGCTAATGTTAGTGTTATGCCTAAAATAATGACTCTAAAAAGTGATAAATTATTATAGTAAGGTATTTGGGAAGATATTGGATAATCCCAATGGGTTTTTAAGTTTGAATAAATTAAAAGAAGAGGTTCCCCTTTATAAGGGATAGTAGGGGCACTCTTGGAAGTTCTTAAACTATTAGAAAAATATAAATTAGTATTCTGTTAAAAAAGGCACAAAAATTATCAATTTCAAAGATAAGATTATTATGTGTCTAAATAAATTCTTCAAATGAAAATTACATATGTTTTTACTATTCTTTAATAATTATCTTTTGGTTTTGACCCTTATTTAATCCCTTTAATTTTTATCATGACAATAGGGATTTTTACACTTTGAGGGTAAATATAGTTACAATAAATGAAAACTGAAAAATAAATGGATCATGGAAGACATTTTAAACCATGTACCAATAAATAGACTTAGTTTATTTTTCATTAGGAATGTTATATAATTTATTAAAATATTATCTATTTTAAAAAATAATTGATGTCAATTTTGACACTACTCAATACATTGAATAATAAAAATACCAATACAACAAGATATATTCAAACCAACTATTTTTATACATACCTAACATGTCACAAAAAATTTTTAAAAAATTATTCCATTTATTATTTTAATTATATTTATTTTAATATTTTTAATAAAATTTATTAGATATTTCATTTAATAAAATAATTAACACATTAGAGTTGTATAAGAATTTAAGGTAATTATTTATTCACTAAAAATTAAAAATAAATTACCATGATGAATATAAATATTTTATATTTTGAAATAATATTTATAGTCTAATATATATTCGGTATTACACCATATCAAAAATGATATATTAATTAATAACCTGAATGTGACGTCGTGGAATTTTCATTAAATAAAATATTATTAATATCATATTCTCTTCCATGTGGCCATAAAATTAAAAAAAAAATCAATGTATATAATTAAAATATTTTTATGAAGTTAAAAATTTACCACTATATTCATTCATAAACTAATTTTCCCCATGTTGACACATAAGTGATATTTATGATATAGAAAGTTACATTTTGTGAATTTATTTTATATAAATAATATATAAGTCAGTTTCATGGATAGGTGTCCATTAAATAACCCAATTTAGATCCTTATATATTAATGGTATAATTTAATTCATACAATAAACTTTTTTACCATTTTAGGGTCACTTTATTTTCCTCATCGTTTTATTTTTAACCAAAATTACTCAATTTACTCTCTACCATATTTACAAAAATTACTATGTTTACAATTAATATTGGACAAAAATAAAAGTGAAGTATTTACTAAATTTATAATCACATAGTCAATGTATGTTATCCATTTTTAAAATTCAAAAACTACAAGTTTTATAATTTAATTTCAAAAACCATCCAAACACCAGGAAAAACAGCTTTTTCAGACAAATACCCATTTAAACATAAATTGTTTTCATAAATAATTAATGCATAAAATACTTTTAAACCAAAAAAATAGAATATTTTAAATACAAATTACCTAAAAAAATTAAAACTAATTCAAAAAATAAATTTATCTTGTAAATAATTTAAAAGAAAATATAGTTTTCAATAAAAATCGGAATTTTTACTATTCCTTAAAAAAATAAATGCTTTTAAAAAATTGTAAATAAAAAATTAAGATAATTTTGGAATTACTAATTAAAAATGAATTTTTTTTTAAAATAAATTTTCAAGAATATCTAAAAACTAATATTACTCATAAAAGTAACAAAAACTCATTTTTGAAGAAAACATATTTTTAAATAATAAAGTTAAATTATTAAAAATTGTGTGATAATTTATAAAAACACTTAACAATAATTTCATTTTGACCTTGAACTTTATATTTATTTTAAAAACCAATTATTCCTATTCATTCCCACTAATTTTATGGCTATGTTATACTATCACGTGTAAATAATAATATTTATCTGCTCATTTTTATGATAACAAAAATAACGTTCCCTTTTAAGAATGTAGGGATGTTACAATGATTATGGAATGTAATATAATGGTAATAAAATTTATTATTAATTTATTTATTTTAAAAAAAAAATTCTATATTGGTGGTATTAATATTTGATATATTTATAAATATATCACCTTCGGGCCGTTAAACATGCTGAAATTTGTTCATCACACTTTCCTTTTTCACATACCATATACATGACTTTTAAATAAAAAAACTTAATACACAAATAAAAAAATAATTGTTTTATCATGAATAAAATAGGAATGATGAAAACTGAACCAAACATTTTTAATCATCCACATCACTAAAAAATAGGTATGAAACAAACAATTTAAAAATCCGAACAACCAATAAAGGAAACAAACCGTAATAATGAAACATATTTATGATAAATGGTAGAAAATTATGTGTATAAAAGGTAATATAATTGAATTAGGAAATAAAATCTAGTATTATGATATTTATTTTCATTTTATAAGAAGTTAGATCATGTTACACTAAGAAGGATTTAATGTATGGGGTTCTTTGTCTCGAATTTAAATTCCTGAGACATATTTCATATTGTACACCAAAATATCTATGATATGGAATAATTAATTCCTAATTAAATTATTGTAACATGTTTATATAACTCTTGGGGTTTTGATGCCCATATATTATTTTTTTAAAATGTATTTTGATTCAAAGGATGTGATGGTTCTCCGTATTTTTACAACTAACTTTTTCATCATTTATATTTAATACGTATTAAAATTTTATATTTTTTAGGGATTTTATATATTTTGGACATATATTTATTTACCATAATTTTTCATGAAATCTAATGGAGTTAAAAATCCATCTTGGGATCCATTTTCATGGGGTTTCAAATCCATTGTTTCTAAATCTAGGTGGTATTTTGATAACTAAAATCTTATTTATTTGAATTATAATTCATGTTATTGAATTTATTTTTTATGATTTGAATATTCCAACCTAAAATTTTATTTTAGTTTAATTTATATTCCTCTCTAGGGAAAATTAATTTTTTAATTACAATATTTTACCTTGATAAATTGCTTTTTAATAAAAGTGTCACATTTTTATAAGTAATTCTCATAGTTCCTATAAAATATTTTTTTTTTTTATTCTATGTTTTAAAATGGGTTTCCAAATTATGTTAACTATTTTTTGTTTTAAAAATAAAAGAAAATATTATTATATTCTATTAAAAAAATGTTTTATTTTTTAAATAAATTTTTAATTTTAAAAAATATTTTAAAGGGTTCTGGATTAGGAAATAAATCTTTATGTATTTAAGGACATTTTTTAAAAGTATTTTTATTTGATAAAATTTTATTTATAAAAAAACCAATTTTAAGTTTTAAATGATGATTCTAAAACGTTTCATAGAAATCTATTTTTTCGTTTTAAATAAAATATTTTTAAGGTGTTTTAAAGCCTTTTGAAATAGGGTTATTACATCTTATTTTTCATGTGATTTATCCAAATAACATAAACATGAAATTTTTCCTCTTTAAAACCCTAATGTGGGAACCTTTTGTTACACTGGATATATTTTTAAACTACAATCCAACTTCTTTATTTGTATTTATTAGGGAATGTTTTGGAAATTTTTCATGAAACTCATCACCTTTGTATGTGTTAATTAATTAATGTTGGTGTATAAATGTTTCCATTAGTTTATTGTGTATAGATGATTATTATATGATGGGTGGGGTACTATATAACCCTGTAATTTATCAATTAAGAATTTTTATCTCATGAGATAATTTGGGGAATTGATTATTGATGTTGTTTCACTATGGTAAATAGGAATTGATTCCTGATATAAGATATTTATTGGAATCATGAAGTGATTTATGATCCAATATGTTTGTGGGAATTCTAAATTATATCTTACTGCACTATATTTATGGTAATTGAGAAGTTATTTCTACTCCACTATGTTTATGGTAATTAAGTTCTAATTCCAACTCAACTATATTTATGGGAATCAAATATTGACTCCTAATACTCTATGGTTATGGGAATCAGGTAGAGAATCATTTCTCACTATAGGAATCGGCTAGTTATTCCTACTCCACCATGATATGAGAATTGGTTTGTGATTCCCACTCCACTATTTCATGACATTAACACCTATGTTAGTTTCATATATTTTGGTTATGCTTCATTTTCATGACATTCCATCTCTCAGTGACTACGATTGTACTCCATGTATAATGTGTATTATCTCTTATTTCTACACTCTTATGCCATGGAGTATGTTTCATCATTTGATATTACACTTCTATTTATCATTGTTAATGGTTAATTCCTATTGTTTCATGATCCTTATTATAATTGTTTTCTCCTATGGTCATGTTTTCCAATAATCATATTTATTATCTCATGATGAAATGTTAATAAGTATTCCTTTACTACAAATTTTTTCTCACCCATTTCTTTGGTTTATATTCCCTGGGTTATGAAAATGAGTACAACTTATGTGTAGTATATATTTAAGTATATTGTGGTTTTATTAGGTAAAAAATTTCACAAGTATTAGAAAATAAGTTTCTTATTTATTTAATCCATAATTAAACTAAAACATTTATTCTTATGAAAGTGTGATTATTATTAGATTTAATATTAAACTTAAGTAAATATTTTAAAAGAAAAATAGGTTCAACTTTAGTTGTATCAAATCTAGTGTTTAAATGAATGTTATATATAACTTAAACCAATATTATGGGTCTAGGGTGCCTCACCTAAAATCCTAAACCTACTCTCATACACCATTCCAAACATACCCATACCCTTAAAGAATATTCCTATATAAATTATGGAAAATATTTAAAATAATTGAGGATTCCCATATTATATAATGACCTTAAGAACCAATATTTGTATGAGGATAGAGATTTAATTTTACCCACCACCCATACAAAGCCTTATTATGAGATTACTATAACAACTATCCATTCAGTATCGTTTGCCTCATTTGAAGCATTCATAATTCCTATTGACACCTAACATTCAGTCCAAAATACCCTATACATATATCCCAAATATCAGAGTGTCAACATACCTAGTAAAATAGTTTTATGATAGGGGTAATAAAGTCACTATAGGGTCTATATTTACTAGGATTATGGAGTAATAATCTTATACTTGATGAAAATTACAAGTTGTGTCGTAGAGAAAGGAAATGTTGAATATGGTTGGTCCCTATTCATATAGTCATTTCATTTATCTTAATACCTAATGATAGGATTACTTATTTATATTAGAGTAATTTATGTTAGATGAGACATTGACCATATATCATAATGATGAGTGGTGATGTGTACAGCCATTAACACAGAATTCTCTTTAGAGGAAGTGCTTTTGGAAATTTATCCCATTAAATATAAATCTGGCATGGTTCATGAACTTATCATATTGACATCACCATCCCCCTCATCCTTTAAAACCATGAAAAACATGATACCTACCACACTGATATAGCCCACTTTAATTACATATATTGATCATGATGTTTTCCTTGATATATATTTTTATAGATCAGAGGATTCATCCCAGATTGAGCCCAACACTTAGTAATAGCCTTTAGTTTCGTTTATTAAGCATTTATTACCATGAAAGACAGTGGATGTTCTTCATTGATGGGAATATCCATTTCCATGTATATATTCACCACTTTCCATACCCCAAGTATGCATAAGATGGTAAAAAGAAGGAATTTGTAAAGTATTAAGTGAACCAGAAAGAAGTTGTAAGATATTTCACCCTCCTTTATTTTTCTGTTTATTCCATATATTTTTACTATACTAGAACATATAAATTATATAACCATGAATTTTTTCAAAATAGAGATTGTTTCTTATCATTATATATATTTTGTTTTGTGAATATATAGAATATAAAATATTTTTAGCATCACTACATTTTTCATCCTTATTTAAACATATTTCTATTTTCAAAACAATTCCCAAAGTATAATAACTTTTAAAACAATATTTGAAGGCACTAAACTCCAAAAATGTAAGGAATGTGAATATAAATTATTTCAACATGATCAAGAGAAATAATACATGGTAAATTTAGAATAATATTATTTTCATTTATCTTTTATATTTACTTATTAATTTATTATTCACATTATTTATTGACGTGTCACACATCATAGTTAATCATTGCTGATTGTGTCTAATTTATGTGTAGGGGATATATCTTTCAACCCATGTGAATTATTTCAACTTATTTTTCTAGGAGGAATCATCATTTATGGAAGATATTTTACCTTTTAGAAAATTTTGATTCATCATGATTATTAATTTTATAGACATAGTGGTCAACTATTGAAGTTTATTAATCATTCAATTTTTAGTTTTTTTTAAAGGGATTATTGATGAGTTGAATTTTTTTACTCTAATTATTATGAATTTTAATTTATTAGGATAATTATTAGAATTTGTGATAGAAAATAATTAAAAAATATTTCAAATTTCCATTATTTAGAGGTAACCGAAACCCGTTTAAAATATTCTTCCTAGTAACCCCATTTATTTAAGGATATATGGAATATACATCACTACTATAACCTCCATTTTAATAATTTTCCAAGAATAAATATTTTTTACCATGTTTAAATTTTTAAGGCCATATTTTATTACTTTTTATCCTATTAGATCTTGAGACCTTCCCTATGTGTACTTTTTTTATGCCCATAGATACCAAAAATTCTCTTATTGAAAGAAACGTTATAAGATAATTTATCCTTACAAACCTAACAAATTAGTATTATTATACAATTTTTTTTATTTATAAAGAGTGGGTTTTGGTTGGTTTATATAGTGGTTGGGATATTATTTCCTAAGAAAGGTGGATAGAGGATATCCCCACTTTGTTATTGGAAGAATGGTTTAAATTTATTTGATATTATTCTCACAGGGATCCTATATTATTTGAAATAATTAGTAAAAGATTTACCTTGGATTAAACTTTTTAAAGAGACTTTCCCCATTTTAAATCTAACTATTAAAATTAGTATTCTAAAATGATTTACGGTGGGTATAAAGTTATTATTTTTGTTTGAAATGCAAGTATATATTTTTTTTTAATTATTGATCATCTATAATTGACTTGCAATATTATTCAAAAACTCATAAATAAAATCATAAGGTTATCAGATAATAGTAGTCTGATGGATATGATACATGTATCTTGTAAAAATTTAATTGAGAAAAAACATAAAAAGTTTAATAAAAGATGAAATTTATCATTGTATACTTTTTTCATGTTGTAAAAATTTGATGAAAAAGAAAAAAATGATAATTATATATATGTTGAGGAAATTATTTTTCATTGAAATTATTTGAAAATTCATTAATATTACCTTAATAAATCATAATCTTTTTTATCATTAATTTTTAATTTTACATCATAACCCTCCTACATTAAACCTAATATAAAACCATTAAAAAGTTATATTCATTATTTTGGTTTGATTTCTGGGTGGATATTCAAATATATTTAAAGCTTGTGGAATGAGAAAGTATACAAGATACTAACAATAAATCTTAATAAATCATCATTGTTAAGGAGAGATATAATTTTTTGGAAAGATATATCATAGGTTTCATTAACATTAATAAATTATTAAAGCATGTGAGTGGAAGAGGTACTAAGTTTTGAATTGGATTCATATAAGAGGCATGATTAGAGTGTTTTGGATTGGATGATTTTTATGAATTTGAAATTCCAAGTGATGGAAATATATTTATTAGTATGATGAATTAAATTATTCGTATGTTAATGTAATGATTCTCTTTGATTTTTTTGGAAGATATTATTTATGATGTCAAAATGTTCTAGTGTATAGGTATTTTACACCTATAAAGTATTCATATAAATTTTACTTGACTTTAAATTGACTTTTTGATAGCTAGTTAATGGTGATAATAATGATTTCAATTATAATTGTGCTTATACAAGACTTTATATATGATTAGGAGGAAGCTAAAATTGATATAATAAAATCACATTATAGAACCATTACATTAATTAATGATTATTTTGAGTGTAATTTAAGATAAAAATTCATAATAAATAAAGAATAACATATTTAATTTATATCACACTGCTCAAATATGAGTGGAATATTGGAATAGAAATAATAAAGAATTAATTTCATAAAGTGGAAAAAAAATTACACCATTAATCTCAAGTAAGTTTAAACATATGAATAAAAATAAATCTGCATGAATTGCTACTTGAGGAGGATCACTAGAATAAAACTTCAAAGGAATAATTTATAGTGTTAAGAACCTTTCTCTATAATAAGTCCCAAAATCCATTGTGGTGTGTCCAATTTTATTTTTAAATTTGGATATAAAATCATGGACAAATAGTTTCTATGTTTATAAAATTGTTATTAAAGAGATTAATTTTTAATTGAGAATCCATAAATATTATAGTATAAACCATTTTACTATTACAAAATATGTAAAGATAGAGTAAAGATAAGTAAGTCCGTTTATGAAAATATAGGGAGTATATTACTTATCAAGAATTATCATGTAACATATAGAATTGTGACAACATTTTAAAATTATTATTTATATTTAATATTCCTAAATTTTTTAAGTAGAATTCCCAATTTTAGAGATTTTACCATTCTAGAGAGTGCTCGGATATAAAGAAATAAACTGTGGAAGTTCTAAATTTTGGTATTATGATAGTGGAATTTATTCAACACTTTTCAAAATTATATTGATTCTCTATTTTACTATCATGTCTTAAGTATTTATCTATAGTAATTATTCACTTGTGTTCAATTCCTAACTAGTCAAGGGTGATTAGTTTCTTAAGGTATTGTGAATTAAGAGTAAAATTTTGGTTATTTATTTTTAATTGTTGTTTTTTCATGAGGGTGAAATTTTTTGATTGAGTAATATATTGTGATGAATATTTATCATATTTTCTATCTGTTTTTTTAGAAAAGTAATAAATATAGGAATAAAACCGTTTTTGGTGGAGGATAATTTTTTATATGAGAGTTTATTTGATATTTTTATTCTATAGTGATTAAAAATAAATTCATTCTGGCTTAATTAGTTTTTATCAATTATAATTAATTTATTATGACTGTCATAATTGGAATTAATCTAATCATTATTTATTACCTAGGGATATTCTAATAAATAAATTCAATAATACCTGCAATTTATTAAAATCATACTTTTTATAAACATTATAATTTTATATTAACTAATCATATCTATTTTAATAGAATAATTAATAATTTTATTATTATTTTTTTACATTCTCATTGAATTAATAATTTTGAAAATTTAGGATCAATAATTAAGAATTATTACAAACATGGATTTTAAAACACAAAACACACTCATTGGTATTAACTTAGACTCCCAAAATTTAATATATTTTAGTATTTATAGTGAATGTTCTATGATTTATAAATTCTAATAATTGAAATACATCCTTGGGAATATGTGACACCCTTATGTGGGTCACAAAATATCAAAGATATACACCTTATAGTGAAAATATTGATGGGACCTTGTGAGAAACTATAATGGGAAATTATATATTTCAGGATGGATTATTTTTTATAGATGTACAGTGTAAATAAATTTTATAGATAGAAAAGAGATATATATAGAAAAATTACATTTGTTACCAAATATAATAATTTTTTTTAATAAATAATCTTGATCCAATGGTTTTTTATATTTCTTTCACTATTATTGATATATTATAAATTATTTTTTACTAATTTTTAAACATTGACTTTAGAATACATTAAATTGACCTATAACATTCTAAAACTATATAAGAGGGAGAAACAAATATATATATATATATTGGAAAAAATATCAAGGATATTTTTCAATATACTATAACTATTGTAAAGTAACATTGGTGAATTAAACAAATTTTTATACAACTTAGATTGATCTAATTAAATGTATACATTAAATTTAACATATGAAACCAGATTTTATAATTTTAAAATTTCATCTAAATAAGTCGTTTTTTTGTCTAACTGTATTGTTTTATATGAATTCTCTATGCCCAAAATTGTGAGTAAGAAATCATAAAAAACATTAAGATCTATCGATAATGGAATAGATAAAATGATATGGAAATATAATCTATTCATACCTTACTATTTATAATCATTATTACATAACTAGTAAGTTTTATGGATACCTTTTAGTGAGTATAATGATTCACTCAACTCATTGGATGAATTAAATAATAAAACACTTTAATAATACCTCTTTTACTTCAAATAACATAGTAGGATAAGAAAAAATGTTAAATTAGGAATAGATATTGAGGTTCAGGTATTCAAATTTTAAATGATTCATCTATTATATCAAAATATGTCTCCTAGTATCCCATTAAATATAAATATGATATTTAAGGAAAGATTTAATAGAATTTCTAATGTTTTTAGAGAGGGATCATTGTGTAATAATTACTGATAGAGATCGCAGTGGAATGTTAGACTATTAATAAGGTATGGTGTGGACTCCTCACTTAAGGCCTTCAAAAAATGTTTCAACCTTTATAACATTATTCCTTTGAGACAAATATAATTGGTTTTATTTACCATTTGGTTTTTGGTTTATATAATGGTTTCCTATGCCCTTATTAAAAAGAGGTAATTCTTTATTATTTAATTAAAGGGGCCTCAACACAAAATTGTTAAAAAAATTATAATACATATAATTCAGTAGGTGAGTTCTAAAATCATCTAACATTCACTTAATCGTCAAAAAATAATCATATAATGTGTTATAAGCTATAAACAACACAATAATCATCATTGGAGAGGTGGTTTTATTATATAATATAAATACCATGACATTGAATGAGAAATAAGGTCATAATAAAAACCAAAACATGATGGATTTCACTACATATAGGTTTATAATTTACTACATGTATCTAAAAATCTCCCAATTAGACTATATAAATTCAAAAATAATGAGAAAGTTATCATCACTTTTTGAATCCAAATAAAATTTTTTGGTATGATTATCAAACCCACATCAATTTTAAAAAAATAGTGCCAAAAATAGTTGTTATTCCATAGAATATTATATTTCCCTCTAGGACTATTAGATATTGAAAATAATTATAAATTGTTTAATCCATAATTGTATGTAAATAGTATCTCATAGAAACTTTTCATTACTACTAATTATATAAAGGGATTTGGCATGATCTTTATCAAACAGAGACATGTCTATATATGAAAACTTATTCTATAAGATATATCTATATAAATCATAGGTATATTAATATAATCACTTTTTTTAAGACATAAAAACAACAAATAGACATAGAACATTCCAATTTTTTATATCCCAACATAGATATTCAAAATTTTCTAAAATAGAATAGACTAATTAAATAAGGTATAACTTAAAATTTAACCAATTTTATTATCACATCCCATGCCACAAGGCTAAACATGACTAAGCATTTTCTCAATAAAATTCAACTGATGGTACAAATTTCTTACCTATGTTTCATTCATATAAACATAACCATGCATATCCTAAATATAATTCAATAACTGTCCCAAATTTGATATCATTCATACTAGATGAAAAATCCAATTTTGATTAATAAATATACACTTTAAGGTCATTAACCTACCAAACCACATCTTCATTAGTTTAGCATTAATGTTGGTATAGGAAGGGTATTAATTTATGAGGATACAATTTCAAGACAACAAGATAACCACTAGGAATGGGGATTAATTCAATTATACAGCCCATATTTTATCAAGGAATATATGTTTGAGATTTTATGTGATGTATTTTCACAATTCAATTTAAATAATAAATTGATACTTATTATATCATTAGTCTAGTCTATATCACTTTTGAGACTCTATGAAAACATATCATAGGATATCATTCCGACACATTATAATGTCTTGGAATTTCTATGTAAAATTTTCAAAAGTTATAAGGGGTTATTTTGAGACCAAGAGCTAAGACGACACCTGATTCTGAGGTCCAGGGTGCATGAAAAAAATGTTCAAACTATTTTTATGTTTATTAAAAATAGTGTGCATGTGTGGTTTCAGTAACTTTTAAATTGGTGGTTGGATCAGAAATTCGAGGGTACTATTGAGCTCAAAATATATATTTTACCTTATATGGGACCTAACATCATCCTGTACGGTTCGGCTTCAAAAGTTAAGTTATGGACATTTAAAAAGAAAAATAAAATATACTTAAAAATTTATTTCTTCAATGTTAATTAATGTCTCATCAGCACTACGTTGTGGAAACTCAGCAATGTGGCAACACTGCATCATGGAAACCTTGAAATGTGTTAATGTGATTCCTTTATTAAACAGAGGCAGATACTTGTGTTATAATTCATAATTTTGGATAAAGTTTTCTATAGCCCTGAAGTTACCCTGGGGTAAGGAGAAGGAAGCTCACTCACTAGTGATGACCAACGATGAATGTTGATGAAGGACAGATCGAGGAAATTCATGGATGGATCACCATCAATGACAGTTTCTCTCCATCGAATAATTATATTTCTTGGTAGGGGTTATTTTTCTTTATGATTCATTTCATTGTTCTAGTTTCCAATGATGAATGTGGACCAACTCACAAACAGGTTGATATATGGTTTGATCATTCTTGTGGGAAGGTTAAAAATGTAGGATTAAAGGGGATGAATCTTATTAAATATTCTTTTTTCTCTTTTATAATTATGCTGACATGAATGAAAGAAATCTGACAAGAACAAGGACATGGTGAATTCTAAGGGTGTTCTTGTGCTCATTCTCTCCCCCTTTCTTATGTTCTTTTCCAATAGACTCAGGCGGTTGTGTCGAGATTTACAAGGAGGTTCCGAAAAAGACCAGATCCTGAGAGCGATGGAAAGATGATCTTGATCCCATGGCAGAAATGGTGTCTACCATAGTTTTTTAATGGCATCCTTGGTTCAAAGAACGAACCATTATGGTGATGGTGGTAGCCTAGAGTAGAGGATCTACCACCGTCAATGTGCAGTGGGGTTAGCAGAGGGCCTCGGTCGAATGTGACAGGATGCCACATCATGCAGCATAGGGTTGCAGTCTAACAAGACCATTGCAGGGCAGGTCATACGGAATCCAACCGCATTGAACATGGTGGTCAACCATGTTGATCTAGTGGTGAAGCGGTGCATGCCTGTCTCAGACAGATGAAATGGCCTTCTCGAGTGTGTCAGGATGTAGCAGTAAAGTTGGGCTGGCAGTGGGACAGGTAGGACTCAGTGGTCCGAGTCGACCCGATGGGTCCGGTCCAGTCGCCCCGGTGATTCGGTTCTGGTCTCCCAAGTGGGGAAAGTGACCTGGCAAGTCAAGTTGGGGCTAGAAGGTCGGTCAAGTAAAGGTAGGGCAGGTCGAGGATAGAAGGTCGGGTCGGGGAGGGTTGGTTGGGTCGGGGCTTGCAGGATGGGATAGGCTCGGCAGGTAGGGTCGGGCCCAACCGTTTGGGTGGGGGTCGGGTCGTGTAAGGTCGGGTCAGTCTGACCAGTCCGAACTGAACCCAGACCCCACCATCCCTTGTTTACTAAAATACCCATAACATCCAAACCATAAAGTCTGTTTGACGAGTCGTTTGCGGAGTTGGGATCCTCACGACAAATTTGTACTTTTGAGATACTATACGTAACATTTCATGGATGTTAGTGTATGACCTATTGGATCTAATAGTATGTGATCTCAAAGCGAGTGCACTAATGAAGAAATCTTGTGAATAGTTGTGGCAAAGATGAAGAGTTTATATCCTATGAAAACACAAAGTTGGTCACTAGTGAAGATGTCAAATTTGTCTCCTGTGAAGATGCAGAGTCGCTCTCTTGTGAGGGCACGAAGTTGGTCTCCTATGAATTCACAGAGTTGTTATCCTATAATGGCGTGGAGTAGGTCTCCCGCAAAGACATGGAGTAAATCTCTGGCCAAGACTGTATATCTCATTGGATTTGGATAAGCCTGAACCTTATTAGTATATGTATCCTGGTGTGAGATGACTCTTGTGACTCTCTGAAATTTACTTCTTAGAGGATACACTTCATTTACCTATTTGTTAATCTTCCCTTTGCTTCGATTTTTGGTTTACCTTTGTGGTTAGGGGTACTTGATGAGTATTGATTTACTCACCCCTATACATACTTCACCTGCACATTTCATGTATTGTGCAGGAGATCAACAGCTTTGATGGAGTCCTTTGTGGACTAGAGATAGGTGGTGCTTCAAGGTGATCCTATGGTCATGGAATGATTTACCGACAATCAGATAGTTTATTGTACCTACACTTTAGGTAGGGTTTTCTACAGAGAGATCTTGGAGCTTATACTTTTTTGTTTCAGTTGGGCTTGTATTCAAGCCTGTTTACTTTACTGTTTTGTATTGTTCCTCTCAATTTTGTCTTAGTGGAATGCATACATGTTTATTCAGTATTTTCAGTTCATTAATTTTTCTTGGAGACGAGTGTGTGTGTACGGGTAATTAGTAAAATTCCTCTCTACTATGAGATATGCCTACATGGCACTAGTCTCCAGCCCTTGGCCTATGACAGGTGGGCTTTGTGTAGTTTTGGCATGGGCCCTATGGAACGGGTCATGACAGAGTGGTATTAGAGGGCGGAAAACATTACATTTATTTTGGGGAAACAGTGTTAAGTGTTTGGAGTTCTTATTTTAGGCTATGGAACCATATTTTGGTGTGGCGGATGACGTATCCATACACCAAGAACATGAATTATGCTTTCTAACTCTATACATGAAAACACAATTTGTAGGTAAAATCAATGGTTCATGCATCATATATAAATTTAGTGTGTTCTCATGTCCTTCTTAAGACATAGTTATCTCACTAGGTATACTCTATTGAATGCGGTACTTATTGTTCTATTTCAGGATGCTTCCACACAGGTTTTCAGCTAGGATTCTGGGTCATGACCTTGAGAATGGTCCGATGAGCAATGAGGCATCGGTATAGGGACTTTTTTCTGAGTTATCACCTCTTTTTGGTTTACTAGAAATACCTCCACCTGAAGAGTAGTTGTTCCTACCGAAGTTACCAATAGAGTATGTGCATAGGATCAGTGGGATATAGGAGTTTCAGAGATAGTGAACTCCTAGGTTATGAGGTGATATAGATCTTCAGGTAGCTAAGGATTGGCTTGAGGCAGTTATGCAAGGTTTCTGCTTAATGAGAATGGCTTTTCACCAGATGGTGGTCCAATCCGCGTATCTTCTACGGGTCTTGGTGGGGATATTGTAGATAATCACAATCCTAATACACAAGGAGGTGACTCTATCATGGATATAATTTTAGCGTCTCTTTAGGGGAAGTTCTTTCCAACGACCTTATGCTTTGTGCATATATAAGAGCTTCTATACCTGCAGTAGGGTAGCCAAATAGTGGCAGGGTACTCAATGAGATTCCTGGATCTTTCTCACTGCACTATAGACATGGTACAAGACCCATTATTTAGGTCTCATGCCTTCAATAAGGGACTACATTAGGAGATTAAGGTTTCGATGATAACCCTTAGCATCCCTACACATGTTGGGTTTCCGGAGCGAGATCAGATGATAGAGAGCTTTCTTACAGAGAAAGCACTGATGGTGGTAGCTATCACCAGGCATCAGGTAACTGAGTCTTGGGTAGTCGGTATCCAATAGTTAAGATAGGGTTACAAGAGGAACAAAAAGTCCAGGGGACGAACCCAGGACATGGAATCAGTGGTGTGGGCTTCCAGGGAAGAGAAGGACGACCAAAAGAAGGGTTGTGCTACACGTGCGACAGTTGGGAACATATAGCGAGAGATTATCCGACCAGTCATATGACCGAACAGGATACAGTTGAGGTACCACCGAGGTAGTGGTGGAGGTAGGAATAGGGAAGTCTTCTAGGTGGTAGATGTGGTAGAGGAATGGGAAAATTGGAAGGAGGTGTTTTTTGGTTAGAGGATCTAAAACCACCACCCGAAGGTGGTCTACCACAAGCTCAGGGAGCTGGTGGATGGGGAAGAGGCCATCTCTAGGAGATGAAGTCCTATAATCCTGAGACTCGCAGAATAATTACTGTAATGATTTGTGTATTTTCAATCATATCTATAGTTTTTATAAAAACAGGTTTAAGTCGCCCTTTTCTCGCCATTACCCTTGTTCTATACATGGAGATTCTAGTGGGACCGTTGACTCGATCCCTATTCTTAGTGACTTCTATTGGAGGAGATTTGAGGATCACACATTGGTTTCGATAGTGTTCCCTTACTCTTTGGGGTGATAGTTTCAATTGAGATCTCTTGGGGGAAGCGTCGAGGCCTTATGAATTCATTCTGGGTATCGACAAGTTATCCAGTGTCCATTCTCAGTTTGACTTTTTTAGGCTCATAGTGTGGTGTGTCTGTGGAGATGGGACTAGGATTTCTTTTATTGGAGAAAAGGAAATTGGAGTAGCATAGGATAGACTCTCACAGAGGACGGTGTATCTGATCACACTTAAGTTGTCTTTCATGACCCTCGGTGTAGTGGATGAGATGAGTCCACAGTTTCCTATAGTGGGGGATGAGTATGAGTCCATATTTCCAGAAGATGTTCCAAGATTACACCCTTGTAGGGAGAAAGAATTATGCATTGACTTGTACCCCAAGCGGGAAAAGATATATGCACCTTCATATAGAATGGATCCCACATACCTTCGTAAATTGAGGGTATAGTTTGAGGACATACAAAGGAAGAGCTTTGTGAGACCCAGTGTTTCACCATGGATAGCACCAGTATTGTTTTCCAAGAAAAAATATGGGATCTTGAGGTTATGTGTGTAATTATAATGCCTGAATCTGATGACTATAAAGATTAGGTATCCACTACTAATAATTGAATACCTCTTCAATCACTTGAAGGGGGAGAGATGGTTCTCGAAGATAGACATCATAGTAGGCTATCAACTGCTTCGAGTGTGTAATGAGGACATTTTAAAGACAGATTTCAGATGCCTCTATGCCCACTTTGAGTACTTAGTGATGTCGTTTGGCATAAATAATTCCCCAAAAGAGTTCATGGGACTCATGAACAGAATATTCTATCCTTACCTAGACAGGTTTGTAGTGGTCTTTATTGATGACAGCCCAGTGTACTCAGTATCCGAGGAGGATCATGTGATACACTTATAGATGATCTAGGACTTACTAAGAGAGAACCAGCTTTATGAGAATCTCTAGAAGTTTATTTTCTAGATACAAGAGGTCTAATTTCTAGGACACAACATTTTGGAGGCTAGATTTGTAGTATATCCAATGAAGATAAAGGTGGTTCTTTCTTGGGAGCCACCGAAGAACATTACTAAGGTATGGATTTTCCTTTGTTTGGATGGGTTATATCAGAGGTTAGATCCTGAATTTTCTGGAGTAGAAGCATCCATGATATCCCTAACATGAAAGAGACAACCTTTCGTGTGGGTGGAGAAGTGTCGTGAGAGATTTCAATAGCTGAGGAAGAGTTTGATGAGCAAACCCACCCTATTATTTCCAGAGGAGGTTGTCTAGTAAATGGTTTTATATGATGCATCAGGGATCGGGCTTGGTTGTTTTCAAATGCATGGAAAAACGGTGATTGCCTAAGGATCATGGTAGTTGATACCACATGATTATAACTACACGACCCATGATCTAGAGTTGTCGGTGGTACTCTTTTCATTGAATTTGTGATGACACTACCTTATGGGTGAGCGGTTTATCATCTACTTAGAGCCCAAATGTCTTAGGAATATTTTTTATCAAAAGGATGTGAACTTGAGAAAGAGGCATTGGATAGAGTTACTCTAGGACCATGACTTCAATATAGTCTATACTCCTGGGAAGTGGAACATTATGGCGGATTCTCTCAGTTGGAGATCGTGTTCACAGTTACTAAATAAGAACTTGGAGTAGTTAGCCTCGCTTCAGATATCCTTCATGGATGGAGATAGAGCAGCTTATCTCTAGTTGATGGAAGTTAACCCTCTAGTATTATTGTGAGTTAGGTAGGCACATCTCAGAGATACCAGCTACGAGTCTACATGTGCTCATATGTCCATAGGGCATGCCTCTAATGGATATTTGAAAGGTGGGGAGCACGTCATTCTTTTCAAAAGACGCATAGTTGTACCGAAAACTTTACATGAGGTGGTGTTAATGTACTTCCATAAATCCCCTTTAGCGGTATATCTAGGTGTGAAAAAGATGTATCAGGACCTCTGACATCAGTTTTGGTGGCCGGGGATGAAGAAGGAACTGGTAGAGTTTGTATCAAGATACCTCATTTGTCAACAAGTGAAGGTCGAGCACCAGGTTCCAGCAGGTTTGACTCAACCCCTTTAGGTGCCATAGTGTAAGTGGGATTCAATATTGATGGAACTCATGATGGGTTTACCACATACATCTAGGGGTAACTATACCATCTGGGTGATCGTTGAATGACTCACTAGGTTGTCCCACTTCCTAGCAATTTGGGAATAGGGTTCAGTAGAGATCTTGGGATGCCTCTATTTATAGAATATAGATCAACTCTATAGAGTCCCATCGATAATAGTCTCATATCATGACACACGCTTTATATCCTGTTGTGGAAGGGATTTCAAGAGCCATTTTGAACTCAGCTGCGCTTGAGCACAACTTTCCACCCGTAGACAAATGACCAGAGAGATTTTACCATTCAGGTCTTAGAGGAAATACTTTGTGCTTTCATCCTCAATTTTGGCCTCTTTTTATATGATCACCTACCACTGGAAATAGAGACACTTATAGTTTGAAGAGGGGGGCCATGTGTTCCCTCGGGTCTCTCCTTAGCATGGAATAGCGAAATTTGTTCGGTGTGGAAAGTTATCTCTGAGGTTCATCGGAAATTTTCTGATACTACATAGAGTGGGAGCGGTGGCATACCACATGGATATACCTCTATAGTTAGAGCGGGTGCATGAAATATTCCATGTATCCCAACTGAGGAGATACATACATGACCCATCACATGTCATTGACTAGGGTGGGATGGACTTTGATGATGGGGTGACTTTTGTAGAGTTCTATAGCAAGAGGAGCAAGGAGATTTCACCATATCAGAAGCTAAACGGATTTCAAGAATGAGAGGGTATGGAACCTACTATTAAGAAAAGCATGTGCATGCATGGGAAAGCCTAGACGAATAGCCATGCGAAGGTGGAGAGCTGATTTCACAATGAAGATGCTGGGGAAGAGCAGTTCCAAGTTGTTAGTCCGGGTTGTATGTAATGTTTGAAGCCTACGAGAAATGAATTCATCTATGGTCTATGGGCCATGTAATGCTTACACCTATGGGCCTTTTATGGGTTCCCCCTCACCCCTTGAAAGGTGGATTATCAAAAATCAATAAAAAAAATGAAGGCCTTCGGGCCATTGGAGTAGTGTGCATTTGATGGCATCACAAGAATCTTTAGGGTAGTGCATGGGAGTGGGAGGCTTAGATTTGTGCTTAGTATCCCCATTTTTTTCTTTAACCCTTGATTTGGATTTCGGGGTTGTAAATCCCTAAGATGATGAGAATGTAATTTCCCTTAATTTCCGTGTAGATTTTTTGAAATTGTATGGGATTATTTCATGAACTGGAGATGAGACGACATGTGATTTCCAGGCCTGGGTTGCTCGAAATAAATGTTTGAACTATTTTTAGGTTTATAAAAAATAGCTCATGAGTTAAATTTTATTAACTTCTAAATGGGTTCCTGGATTGAAAATAATAGGGAACCATTGATCTCTAAACAATGAGTCTACCATAGGTGGGGCCTAACATCAGCAAGAATGGGTCGGCTACAAAAGTTAATTTATGGACACTTTAAGAGAAAAATAAAACGTACGTAAAAAGTTATTTTATTTTATTTCTTCAATATTACGAAACACCATTGCAGCATTGTGATGCGATGACTTTGCGATGCTACAACACAGCATCGTGACAATGCTGAAATGCATTAACATATTTCCTTCATTAAACAGGGGAATAGACCAGTGTTACAATTCATAATGCTCGAGAACATTCCCTCGAGCTCTGCATTTTATATGTGGGAAGAAGAAGGAATATCACTCGCCAGCGACAAAAAACTATGAATGCCCATGAACAACAGATCAAGGATGAATGGGCACTAACCCACGAATAGGTTGATCCGTGGTTTGATCATTCTTGCAGGATGGCTAAAAATGTCAGATTAAAGGGGATAAATATTGTTAAATATTAATTTGTTTCTCCATTATAATTCTACAGACATGAATGGACCAAGTCTGGCCCTAACTATGCCAAGGTCCATTCTAAGGGTTTTTTGTGCTCTTTGTGTCCTATATTCTTGTGTTCTTCGCCGATGGACCCAAGTTGTCATGTCGGGATTTTTGGGATATTCTGAACATGGATGGTAACCTAGAGTAATGGAAAGATGATATTGAACCCAGGGTACTAATGGTGATGACCATAAGTTTGTAACGATATTATTGGTTTGAAGAACAGTCCACCATGGTGATGGTAGAGGCCTGTAGATTAGAAGTGGCCAACGGTGGTGTGCGGTGGCACGACCACCCAGCGGTGCGGCCACCCGATGGGAGGAACCCACCGCATGGCAGCTGCGGGCGGACAGGGCCTCCACCTCGATGGCCAGCTGTAGGATAGGATGGATTTGACAAGAGGCCATGTCACACGGAAGTGGTTCGTAGTCTAGAGGGACCACTATGGGGCATGTCACATGGTGGTTGACCGCATTGGAGGCGGCAGTCGGCCGTGTTGGCTAAATAGGGGTGTGGTGCCTGCCACATCCCGGGCAAATAAATCGGCTTTCTTGAGTGGGCCGAGCTGGTGTCGGTGGGCCAGACCAGTAGCAGGTTTGGACCTCTTGAGGGTGGACCAGACCCATTAGGTTGGGTTGACCTGGTGGTTCGGGTATGGTCCGGCCCAGTGGGTCCAGTCAAACCAGACCCAGACCCAACCAACCCTTTTAAAATTAATTTTCCTAACTTCTGAATTGTAAGTCTATTTGATGAACTTTTTGCGGCATTGGGAACCACGGTATGGGGCAGTATGTTATGGATACTCTCCATAACCTTTCATGAAGGTTAGTGTATAACCTATTGACTCGATGAGTAGGATCTCCCAAAGCGAGTCCACTAAGGACAGAATACTATGATTGGTTAAAGAAAAGACATGTAATTGGTATCCTGTGAAGATGTGGAGATTTTATCCTATGAAGACACGGAGTTGTTATCTTATAAATACATGGATTAGGTCTTCTTCAAAGATACGGATTTGGTATCCTATGAGGATGTGAAGTTAGTCTTCTGTGAGGGTGCAGAGTTGGTCTCTTGTGAAGACACGGAGTATGTCTCCTACGAGGGCATATAGTAGGTCTCCTGTGAAGATTTAGCATAGGTGTCTTATGAAGAATGTATGTCCTGTTTGATTTGGATATTCCTGGAATTTCTTAGTATATGTATCCTAGTGTGAGCTAAGTCTAGTGATTCTCTTGACTTTACTTATTTTAGGTTACACTTTGTGTACCTCTTTAGTAGGATACATTATGTCCTGATTTGTGGTTTACCCTTGTGGTTTACATTCCCTACTGAGTATTGTTTTAGTCAACCATACACGATCTTTGACCACACATTTGTGTCTTGTGAAAATGATTTACAACTTTGATAGAGTCCATGGGGGGCTAGAAATAGGTGGTGCTTAATTGTGACCCTACAGACGTGGTACGCTTCAGTGAAATTTAGAAAGCATACTATACCTACCCTTCATGTAGGGTTTTCTACGGATGAGATCCAAGAGATTATACTTTTCTGTTTCAGTTAGATTTGTATTCTATCCTTTTTACATTACTATTTTGTATAGTTTCTCTCAGTGGTGGTCTTAGTGACATGCATACTTGTTTACTCAGTATTTTCAGTTTAGTAATTTTTCATGGAGATAGGTGCATGTGAACAGGTACTTAGAGAAATTCCTCCCCTTTATGGGATATTCCTACTCATAGCTAGTCACCAACCCCTAGTATATGGGATGCGGACCTGGGATAGTCATGACATGGTCCCCAGAGGAAAAATACACAACACACATGAATGAATGAAATATATTAATTATGTTTTTAAAAAAATGATACATTTAAATTAACAACGAATATTACATCATGTATCTCACATGTATTATATATATGTAATTTTTATGAGTCACAAGATTCTAAATAAAATGTATAAGTGAATATAAAGATTACTAACAATGGGGGAATTAATGCACTCAAAAACAATTAAAAAAAATCACTTTTCTCTTATTTATGGTTAGTGTATAGGGTTATCCTCTAAACAAATTGAATCATGATGAATTTTGAGAAAATATAACCCTTGAAAAATACATTTTTTATGGGTTTCATTAAATATTTATGAGTCTTAAGTCATTGAATATATATGAGTGTTATTCTATATCACATGGTCTTTATATTTTTTTCAAACAATAATCTTAAGGTAAATGGAATATCTGTATACCCGTTACAAGTGATGTTTACTAATAATAAATCATAATTACCATGCAATGGAAAAAATAACAAAAATAAATAAACATAAATACATATCAATAGTAGTCCTATATTAAATATGAATGATCATATTCATCCAAAAAAGTGCCTTTGATTCAAAATTTACGTGTGTACAGATTCTTTCCTTGTAAATAGTCATCTATGTAATGTAAGGTTCTATGTATCTCTATATCACTATAAGAATCTATATATTTAAATAGATACCATGAAATCATGGTGTTCTCATTAAAACTAAGATGATTTTTATGTTCATCCTTAGAACTAAATATATAGGTCAATGTATTTTAATTTTCCTTAAAATGAGTGTTCTATTTCAATAAAAATTTTCATATATCAAGAGAACCACGTGATGAATTTTTATAATACATTTTTTGTGTTTTTTGTATCTTAAAACCCACGATCTATAAACAAAACATGTTCTTTTCCTTGTTTAAACTAGAGAAATGGAATTTCAATCTTTAAAATCTCATAATAAAATGTTTTTCTAAAATATTTAATGTTTTTTAACATTAATTTTAATAGAAGCTCCAAAACCCACTTTAGAAAATATGTAAAAAGACATGAAATTTTCGGATGACTTGTGATATTTTTAATGAAACCAACATGTAAATTTTTTCTTACACTAGTAAATTATATATATTATAACATTAGAATTAGTAAAATCCTATAGAAATAAATTATTAAAACAAAGATACTCAACATGAAATATTTCATATCATATGGAACACAGTATCTTCATCAATTAGGAAATTCTCTTCTAACTCTTAAAATAATGGTAAAACAATAACCATTTTTCTCATAAAAATAACCATGACATGACCTAAAAATAACCTAATTTTATTTTCTTCTGTAAAATAATCATTAATTTATATTTATGCAGGTTTAGTAAAACTCAAAAATTGTCATGTGAATATTGAAAAATAAATAAAATATGAATTAAGGTTCTTTAAACATAAATCAACATCTCAAGAAACTAACCAATAATATGATTCTAATAAGAGAGTATTCTAAATAGCACATTATCAAAGGGAGGAAAGTTTTGAGAAAATTACATCTATCATTACAAAGAATAATACCATATTGAAAAAATTAATTTTTATAACTCTTAGGATTACATACACTGTTATTAATACTTATAGGGTGGTGAAACATTATTGATCCATTTTAACTCAATTGAAACCTATTCATTTTAACTCCAAACAAGTTCAGTGAATGTATATCTCACTTATATTCTATTAATTTATTTTTATGAATATAATTATTAAAAAACTAAATAACATGAAATATATTAATTTTTCTCAGGGTTTCATCCAATATTTTTTATTATATCCTAGATTTATGGTAGTTATTATCCCACTCAAAAACTACTTCCCATTTATTATCAAGAATAAAAAAGACAAAGGGTACATACTTGAACTTGTATTCCTAAATATAACCTTTTTACATGAAAGGACTAACATATTATCTTTAAAAATTGGCACCTACCATATATTACTCTTCATATACAAGATTTTGTTTGATCTTTTTACATATGATCATTAGTGTTTTCCAAAGTCTCTACTATACTGAAAAAATATGATTTCGCTTATCAATCCTTCATAAATCTTCATGTTATCCCTACATCATTTAAATAACAAGTGTTTCTCTCAATTTTCATGAAATCCTTATAATATAGAGAAATATTAGGCTTATCTCCCCCAAAATCATATTCTTTATCCTATATGATATTCGGTTGATGATATGCATCTATATATCTATCCTGTATTCAAATCCTTCTTCAATGCACTAGGTGTTCATCCCATAAACTATTTTCAAAGTCCCTTTCTCTCATCAACTCACTAAATAATCATAGTAATAGTATGTCAGTTACTATCTAAATATTCTTAGATACTCTAAATCCTCATAATTATAATAGTTTTATTTTCTATATACTTTCCTTATTCTTCCTTCTCTTTTTATACAATCAATGTTAGAACCTCTAAAATAATTAAATAAATATAAATTATATAAATTACTCTTAAATTTATGATTATTTAGGTCATGATAATATTAATATAACCATGTGGGACTACTCCGTATTATTCCCAACCCATAAAAAACTCTCAATAAAGCTAGTTGTCTTTTCTCCCCTGATCCAAAAATAAACTTCCAAAATTATCCATGAACTTCTCATTTATATTAATAAATAATATTATTGACATATACTCCACTTTTTGATCTATATCAATGGTCTTAAAATATTCAAGAATAAATATCTAATAAATAATATGCAAATATCCTCCCATTTATTCACCCTTAATTATTCACAATTCTTGTCTTGAATCACTATTTAAACTGTATTTGTATTATGATATTTAATATTTAAAGAACAACTTAGTATCATCATATTTAATCTTTATTCTTAATACATATTTTTAAAATCAAAAAAATCATATCAAAATCCATTTCTTATTCTCAAGGATATAACATATCATCCAAATTCTTCATAAAATATTTTACATTTTCAATTAAATATCACATATATTCTAGTATAAACTTGTGCATCACATGGGATATATTATGAATAATCTAAAATATATTATTTACCGTAGTGAATGTGTTTCATTTTTACATATCACTGAATTCTCACATTTTTAAAAATATCTTGATCTTGTATAATAAAAAATTATCTTGAATATTACTTAAGAGAGATCAAGTGCTCTTCCAAATTTCACTCAAAATGAGAAGAATATTACATATCAACAAAATTATCATATTTATTTATAGAAATATATTATGTATCAAAACACAATCATGTCTTTTTAATATTTTAATATGATGCTCAACACAAATATATTCCATATACAGTATGATATATTACATATAACCATGAAATAATTACATGCTATTTAAAAAATGTTATGTATAGTAGTGTAAAACTCCCAATACTTTTCAAACATTGTGAAAAATATAGAATATTAAGTAACAAATACTTTTCCATTTTTCTCAAGATCAACAAAAAAACATTTCAAATTTCATCTCATTAATTCTTGGAAATACAATAGTATTTCTCAACCACTTTAGTACTAACCAAAATGCTTTAAATAATTCCAATAAATCCCATAGTATACACAAAAAAAATAAAAATCTTTTTAAGTAACATTATAATGTGAATAAACTCAAATATTATTCAAAATCAACTAAAGCATAAATGATGGTGTACTTAAGATGTTAAAATTAATGTGGAAATATTTTCAACTCTAATTAAATTTTATTAGCATCATATATGTTTTTTTATATTATATGTCAATATTCATGCTTGATTACTACTAGGATGGATCTCATAACTTTCTACCTTTACCATATGCGAATAGATCTCCAATAATATATTCAATTGAAGTATTTTAATCATCTTACTATCCAAAAATTTATAGTGGAACCCAAGAAAGTTATTCCCACATATTGAATTGATTATTTATCATGAATCAAGAATCAGTGAGCTTCTAACTCAAAGTTATAAGGTGTTCTCTAATCTTCTCAACACACAGCATGCGGAAAAAGTGTCATGGGTTATTTGATAAGAATCTTCTTCCAATATTCTAATTTTAGTAGGTTCTTCATAATTCTTATAATATTATATTCTAAATCCATATTGATATGATTCTTATTGAGAAATAGTAAACTCAACACCAAGTAGGTTCCGTAATATTTCATGGGTTCCCATACCAACCTCTCCTTCCACTCTTCCCATGTCCTTGAGAAAATTTACTCATATTATAATCATTTATTCTCAATAAATATCATTGGTATTCTTATTAATAGAAAATAAAACTCAATTCCAAGTGGTTTAAAAATCTCCCATGTTATATTTTCTCGATTCCCATATAAAAAATGTATGTAAATATTTTTCCTTTTATTTTCATATCTCCCACCTTATTGAAAATGAATAACAAGGTTGGTACCAAATTTATATTTTATTAGTTAATCAGCTATAAATCATCATAGGTCAACATCAGTGTACAATAAAAAATAAACACTAATCAATTTAGAAAAAAATATAATTCACAACAATGCATTACTAAGAAAACTTCTCAATTTCTCATGCCATTGATAAATAAAACTTCTCCCCCTTAAAATTTGAAATTATTTTTTCATAAAAAATGATAAAATATGTAAACATACCTCTACAATGATACTTTACAATCACTTTTGTTGAATTTTAAATGTGTAATAAATGTTATATTCTGATAGTAATCTCACACTCCCCCCTAAATGGGTACACTCCATTGGAATTTTCATCCAAGTCGATCACATCATTAAATAAGATTTAAATTACCAACTGTTATGATATCAATAAGATAGAAACTACCAATATTCTGTATAGATTTCATAGAATTATTATCTCCCTAGGTTCCCCCCATTTTTAGACATGGGAATCACCATTATTTCCCAGTCTATAAAAACATACTCAATATATATGGGAATAAGGTGGTATCTATATAGCTCCTTAGAGACATTATTGAGGTTGAGGGTTTATTCTTAACCAAGTAACTCTTTTATTTTGAGATGTTTGTTAAGGAACTATTCATTATTTCACATTATATTTCCAACTTGTATTCCCTTTTCAAAAATGTTATTCATCAATCTTTAAACTACATTTTTGTGCAGGATATTGTTTTTAAAATACACAATAAAATCACATGAGACTCTTAAGGCTACCCTAAATATTTTTCACATATATAAATTTTTTAGAAACATGTTTAAATAATATTTTGAATTTTTTCTTGCATATTTTTACCTTTCATGCTACTTTTTTAGAATATTTAAGTAACATTTTTTTGAATAAATATAATACCCTAACCCTGACTTATTAATTATATTTAATTTTTCAATTATATTTAGGCTTATTTATTATTTTCATTCCAGACTACATTTTAAAATTTTAATTTTTATATTTTTCATCATAGGCACACAATGAGGGCATGGTTAGTAGAAATTGTGTATAGACCATGTCAAGGTTTCTACAGTTTTTATCATAACCGAAAAAAGTGTTAGTGTAAGGTTTCTTAAACCATGAAACCTTCTCTTATAGGGTGTATAGGGCTGCTAATAGAGGCTCATGGTTGGGGCGTGGTTCGGAAAACCATACGTAAAAAACTTGTGTGGTTTCTAGTATTTTGACAACAAATAAAAATAAATAAATAAAAATTGTTATTATTATTATATTTAATATTTTTTTTGTAGTTGTGGTTTGGCTTAGTGGTAAGCACCCCTTAATCCTACATGAAAAATGGGGATTCAAAACCCATTGGGCAAGGGGTATTGTAGCAGTACTATAGCGCAATGTAGCAGCGAGAAGCACTATAGAAACGGAAAAACTATAGCAGCAGTAGGTCACTATAGTGGAGTTAGGGTACTCTAGAAATAGAAGGTACTGAGTGGTATTGTAGCAGCGTGGGTATTGTAGAAGTAATATTCACAGAATGGTCCATGGGCCAAAAAATTGGTCCTACGGGCCATGTAATGAGCTAAATTCCCACTAGGCCTTCATCTGTGTAATGGGTCTCCCTCTACCCAGTTAAATAGGTATTTTCATTACATTAATAATAAATGAGGCTTCAGCCACAACATTTAAAAAAATATTTTTTTTTTTGTAGAATTTATTTATTTTATATTATTTTCTGTTTTTTATTATTATTATTATACTGTTATTATTATTGTTTTATTATAATTGTTGTTGTTTTGGTTTTTTTATTTTGTTATTATTATTATTTTATCACCCATCCCTTTTCTACTTAGATTATGCATGCCCCTCCCCTTTATGTGCATCATGAAACCCTCAACCGAATCTCCTCCTTTCACACTCCTTTCTCCTCTGATCTTCAATGGTTTCTAGCCACTTCCTCTTTTGATTCTTGGTGTGTTGATCATAGAAAGGTCTCCTATTATTTCCTACTATTTTTATTCTTTCACTTTTCCTCCCTGTTGTGGTGCACATGATCTAGATAAACCTTATCCCGCTTTTGGGTGTCTATTTTGGTTGTTTCAGGATGTCAACGGTTCTCGAGTCCCATAGAGGATTATTCTAAAAATGTTCTTGAAGGTAGTAAATTCAATATCAGTTTCATGTAAGGATTATTCTATTTTAATTATTTGTCCCAATTTTTTTTATGTATTTTATGATTTTTTAGTATTCTTCTTATTGTTTTGGGTATCTTGTAGCTCTTTGAAGTCGAATTTCATACATATATAGGTAAGAATTTATTTATATATATATATATATACAAACACACATACATATATATATATATATATCCTCCTGGTGTGTATTCTCTCACAGTGAGGGGAATATATACATTGGGTCAAATAAAACATATATATGTGTGTTTTATAGTGTATATATGTGTAAGTGTGATGTGTCTTTCCTCGGAGACATCATGATATGAGGTATGTACCCTATTCCCGAACCCTTAATTTAAATTTATTAATTTATTGAGTGTTTTTAATGCCTTTTTTTTATTTGAAAAAGTGTGTATTTGCTATAAAAATGGTTGTGATGCTTATTATTTGACTCTTCCATTATTTTCATGTTTTCCTCTAAGTTTCTTCATGAATATTAATTATTTAAATATGTTTTCAAGCTTGTATAAAAATGTTCCACATGTTAAATGAACAAAAATTGTTTCAAAATTTTGTTTTGTGTGTAAATGGTGGTTTTCAATGATGTTTGTGTGTGTAAAAATTTAAAAATTTACTAAACTATCTTTAAATAGTGGGAAATGGTTTGTTGACATGTGTATATAGGAAAGAGGAAGGGGTTTTGTGGCTTGGGAAAAAAATTTGAGCACTTAAGAACCTCCGGTGTTTTTTTGGGTTACTATAGACTAGTATGTTGGACGATTCGGCAGGGCAATGGCCCAAGATCCCCAACAATTTTACACTAAAACACTTACTAACTGAATATTGATGCTTTAATTACCACTACAACATTGGTTGTGACCTATCTAATGTCTTTTGCATGAGAAAGGACAATATTGATTGATCACGAATGTATCAGGATCCTAGGGCCCTAATAACCTAGCTACTTAGGGGTCTCCCTTGGTGTTTGATATTTTTTTACTCCTTTTTTCCATAGTACAATTTTAAAATGATCTCTATATAGTTTCCTCAGTTTTTCTAGTTTCTTTTTAAAATTAAACCATGGTTTTTTTTCACACTGATACACCTGTACAGAATATGTTATCTTTTATAATAAATTTTGTGAAATATTTTAAATTCATTGAAAATGTTTTTAAAAATATAATATATATTGTTTTTTATTAATGTATAAGCTTTTTACTTTTTTCTCTTAAAAGAATAAAAAACCTGATTTTATACATTCTATCTTTAAACTAGAATTAATTAGTTTTATTTTTAAAGGTAAGTGATAGAGATTAGTTTATTTGGTCTTTTCAGCTGAGTTTTAAATACTCATGCCTATATATTTATCTTTTTTTAAGTTCTGGTGCCTCCTATATCTCAATATATTTCACCATGGAGTGATGTTGGTTTAGTGGATGGTGGTGACCTATGAGGTCACATGGAGGTATGTCTAGTGTTTATTTTTTATCTTTTAGTTTCTTTCTTATTTTGATCTTTTAGATTTAGTCTTGTCAATTTTATTTTATTTATGAGTTTTTTATGGGATAAATCATTTCAACTTGAGTTATTATTGATTCATAGAAACATTTTTTATCCCAGGTGGATTCCGACCACCTCGTGGGTCATGTCATGGGCTGGTTCGGTTGTCCAATTTGGGGTCGAATCAAGCTGGTTCATGAAAAAAAAATATTAGAGAATTCTCCCTTATTATGTGGGTATGTGCGGTAGTTTAGATCTAGTATTATATAAATTCAAGTACTTAATAATGGATAGGTTCTTGATCACCATTTATTTTAATGTACACTTGAATTAATGGGGTGTTCTATGGTGGTTTTTCCTCAGAGTTTGAGCATGTTTCATGGTTATTTTTGAGGATTCTATGTTTCTCTAGAATTCATGGTTCTTATTTAGAATTTAGGGGTCATTATTGAATATATTTAGATTATGAATAGTATTTTTTCATGGTTTGGAAACCCATGATTTGACCATGCACTACCTATAATGACCTCCAATGTTCTCTCATATTTGGCGCATGACTTATCAAAATGTGAATCTAATCCACGTGTAGACATTGTTTCTCTAATATTTTGAGATTTTTTATCGATTACTAGGTTTATTTTGTTTGTTTTTTTATTGGTTTGATATTATTTAGGGTTGTTCCTTTTTTGTTATAAAAATCTAGTCTAATTTATCAGAAACAATTTCCAAAATAAAAATCACAGGTTGTAATAAAATGAAATGGGTAGTTTTAGAAATGTTAATTTATTTGGAAATGAAATCATTTTGGAAATGGATTTGGGGTTTTTATAAGGTTTTGTGAAATTTTAAATAGAGGTTTCTTGAAAATGGGTTATTTATAAATTCTTTGTATTGGGATGATAAGGCGAGGCTTCAAATTGGTTGGAATATGAAGTTGGGTTGAATGTTTTGTTTTAGGAATGAAATTTTTTTTTAGTTGACCCTTGTTATTCCTATAAATTATCACATATATGGATGTATAAATGTGGTAAGTGAATATTTTTTGGTATTTTAGGAGCTATGATTTTGTTAAGGGGGATGTATATATATGTTAGGCTTCATAGAATACAATTTGTAAGTTCCAAATCTTTTTATCCTATTTAACTTTATAGAAATTTTTTTAAAAATAGGATAATGATGTTTTGATAAGAGGGTGTGTTGGAATTATTTCATTCCAAGAAGAATTGAAATGGGTAGTGTATTTTAAAATGGGTTTTGATGTTCAAAAGGTTTTGATATGGAAAATGGTTTTTAATCTGGAATGAAAGTGGTGGTTTCAAAAAGGTTAATTTTGTTTCTTTGTATGGTTCTTGGTTTTTGAATTGGTGTTTTTTGGTTGAAATGTTTTATTCATTGATTTATGGTTGATTATTGGATTGATATTTATTTTTTTTGTTTTTTTATGTTGTTTAGATAATTCTTTCTAGAAAATTCTTGAAGGTTACTACGGAGTATCATCCAATAGTTGGTTTTTTCTAGACTCCTGGTGGATTGTTTCAGTTAAGTTGTTTTTATATATTTCTAATTTTTCATGTTTTTTGAGTATCATTAGAGGTTGAAGGATATCTAATCTCATGGGTATTCATTTACATCAATATATGGTGAAGGGTTTTTCTGACCATCTAGAATAGGATAGTTTATTTTTCTCAGAGTTAGCACCAATCAATTAGTTGAAACCTCATCTCTTCATGTGGGTCATCACCCAAAGATTAAGTACCATATTCTATAATATTGTAATGTTCTATTTTGGGAGTTTTTGATGGTGGTATCCCAAGATAAGTTTGTTTTCATAGGGAAGTCTATGGAATTTGGTAGTTTAGTTTCTCGATGTGCTCGTGAAAGGTCCAACATTAGGTGAGGGGTGTGGATTGGAGAAACATTTTCCAGGGGTGTATCCTTTGTCAGTTATTACTTATCATTCTATGGAGCACATACTTTTTTATTCCTTTATAGTTGTATTAACACCATTTTGTAATCCTCAAAATGATTTCCATCAATGTGGCTTCTTATGACACCTAGAGTAGTTCTATAAGTTATGTTTCCAGAATAGGATGCCTCGATTACTTGTTTTATCTCCTTATTGTAGGGAAGAAGATGTTTCAAGACATCAAAGCTCTAGTCATAGGTCTTGGAGTGAATATTTTCACACAGTGAAAGATCTATCAAGAGTGGGAGGATATGGATCCAAAAAAATTTCTCTGATGTTGGAGTATAATATTTTTGAGTTTTCCCTTCCTATGGTTTTCTATTTAAGAAACACTTTTTGTTTTAGTGGTTTGGTGTCTTTTTTTGGAATGGTTTTAGTTTTTTAGAATATCTTATTTAGATATTTCTATATCTTACAAATATTATTAATTTTGATTTGGTATGGTGTTTAATTTTAGTCTCTTACATTGGGACCCCTTTTGTTAGGTGTTTATCCATGATAGTTGGTTTTTAAATGGTATGGAGACCCACTATGGGTCTTATTGGTGTCTTCTATGAAACTGGTCAAGTGTAATTTGGTATTTTGAGAGGCCAAACTAGTGTTATAGGTTTTTTTGGATTTGTGGGTTTTTTTTAAGATATGGTGTGGATTAAAGTCAAAATATGCTGCAGATACCACCATTTTTAATAGAACTATGGGGAATTGGATCTTTATCCTTCTTGATGGGTTATATAATTTTTACCATTCCACTCAACCCTGATGATTTTTTTGGTGATTTCAATGTTAATATTTAGGGTGTTCATTATTTGAGGTTGTGTTTGGAGAAATGAAATTATTTCTCTATCCTTTTTTAGTTTTATTTTTGAGTTCATTCATTCTCATAAGTTGATTCCATAGCTGCAAGATAATTTTTGAGGTTGAAATTTTTTATTCTATGGGGATCTTAAGGTTTTTTTATTTGAGTAGGAAACGAATTTTCTTTTTTTTGGTCTTCAGGTGGCAGAGGTTTTATTTTTGGAAGTATTTCTTCCTTGCCTCATTTCTTGATCAACCGAGCCTTTTATGACTTTATAGGGATATAAACTATCCTAGTGAGGATAATTTTCATACCCTGGACTATAATTATTAATTATATTTAATTTTTCAATTATGCATAGCATTGTTTTTATGCATCAGTTGGAATAAAGTTTTAAATTTTTTATTCTTTAATTTTTCAGAATATGTGCATGATTTCTGTACAATTAATAGAAACTATGCACCAACCTTGTGAAGGTGTATTCATTTTATAGAAGAACCTACCACATTATTGGTGAATAGTTTCTTAAACCATAAATCCTTCTGGTGTGGGATGTCCAAGGCCTCCAATAGGGTCACATTGTTGGCACACAGTTTTTCCAACCATGCACAATTTCAAGGCTTTTGAAAAAAAATGTGTTAGTATAATAATTATTATTATTATTATTTTATTATGGTTTATTTTGTTATTTTATTATCATTATTATTATTATTGTTATTGTTATTATTATTATTATTATTTATCCTTCACCCCTTTTCCCCTTACCCCCCCCCCCCCCCCTCCACCCTCCCCTTCCTATACACCATACACCACTCGACTAAAGCCCATCCCATGATGGGCCTCAATCATCTCATAAACCATGGTTTTCAACAGATGTCACCTTCAATTATTGGTGTATTCATCATTGAAAGGTCTCATGTTCATTCATCCCATATTTCTTTTTGATTTTTCTTCTCTAACCCAATTTTGGGTGTCTATTTTAGTGGTTTCTTGATTTCTTGGAATCTTAGGTCCCATTGAGGCCAATTATAACCATGTTCGTTGAAGGAAATGTGTTAAAAATACATTTTTGGTATGGTTTATTCTCATTTAATTTTTTCCCCAATTTTAATTGGGTATTTTATGATTTTTATTTTTTTATAATTATTTTGGTTATCTTGTAGCTCTTTGAAGGTGACACAAATGTATATACTGTAACACCCCAAGTTTTCAAAAGAAGAAAATTATATCCAACAGAATAATGTACAAAAAGTAATATGATTATATTGAATTATAGGCAACACTAATTATGTATTTTGTTACACATAACCCCAATATTTTTATGTTCAATAGCTTATTCAACACACAATAATGAACTTAAATGACCCATGATATGTATTATCATTATAACCGAGCCATTAAAACAGTTGGTGTAAATAGTATTAACTGCTTTATGAAATATATAAATATATATATATAAATTCTTCACTAAATAAAAATTATTAATAAATTTTTATTAAATAACCAATCAATTTTTAGTAAAGTATTTATATTATCCAAAAATATGTTTTCTTCCAAAATGATTTTATTGATTTTCATAAAACAATATTATTATAATTACTTTAAATTAAATAAAAACTATTTTATAAAATTAAAATAATTTTTTTAATCGTAATATCAAAATTTATCTTGGGAGAAATTTTTGGACTTTTCAAAAAATATTGATTTTTTAGTGAATAGTGAAGAGTAATAATTTTTTTAGAAATGATTTTATTTTCAATAAATTAAGTAATTTAAAAATTATAAATATGTTTTGAGTATTATTTTAAAGTAACCAAAGTATTATTTAGTTATATTTAATCAACTTAGTTAGTTTTAATCACCTTTTTATGGTTTTTAGTGAAGCTTGTTTTTCAGTTTAAAAACGGGTTTTTCAAAATAATTGTTTTAAACTGCATAATGTTTCTATATTATAATTAATTAAGAAAATAATTAATAAGGAATATTTCAAATCAAATTTATAGAATATATATTATTAAATATTAATTTATTTCCGTACAATGACTATTAATAGTCATAAAGTTAAAGTAAAAATCATTTATTCTGAAGAAAAAAAATATTTTTCTTAAAAATAATATTGTTTCACCACATCTCTAAGATTAATATAAATTAAATTTTTTCCACTTATGTAAAATTAATTTGAAAAATTTGATTATAAATTTTTAATCAGTATAATTTATAATTTCTAATAAGATCAACTTAATTATTGACCAAAAATGAATAGTGAATGTCATAAAAATTAATTATTGTGGTTAAGGTAAAAATTGATTTATGAGGGGGTTAAACTAGAATGATAAGAGTTAAAATGGACTAAAATGTTATATTAATTTTATTAAATTAATTTATTTCTACCTTTTACAAAATATTCCCTATAATATGGAAATTCTATGATAGTTTCCTTTAAATACGACCCATATAATAAGTTTTGTAAAGAATAAAAGACCAACAATGATACTTTTCTTCCTCTTAATTTTTATAATAATTTGGGATAAGGAAAAAAATTGGTCTGATTATACATATTATATTTAAATATAAATGTATAATTTTTATCATAATAATTATTCATTAATTTTTAGATATGAATTAGTTACTTAAAATACTTAATAAATTTCAATGCCGTAATTATTTAGTTAATAAAATATAAAATAATTGACTATAAAAATAATAATATTGAATAAAATTGAATTAATTATTGTGTTATCTTATTTTTTTATGAATATACCACGTAAAACAAGTTTAAAGATAATATATGCTAATTCCATCACTATATTGTTATTTTTAAATTCAATTTAAATGAATAATGCCGAAATTGACTTTAATATTACTTTAAGATAAATTATATTTTATTACATGATTTAAAAATAAATTAAATCAAATATTCTCCAAAGGGATTTTGACATTAAAATAAATACCAACTATGTTAAATTAATTAACCAATTTTTCTTTTATAATTAGTATAACGACTATTAAATAATAAAAACTCTTTTGGTGTAGTTAATATTGAAACGATGATTTTTGCACGATCAAACATTTGTGTTAAAATAAATTACCAACACATATAGTATTTTTAGTTGATAAATTAGATTAAATATTTAGAATTATTAGGTATAGATTATATAATTATACTTACTTCAATTTAGTCTTAAAGGATAAATTACCCATGATGGAAAACTAGTTGTTGTAGTGAAAACCCAAAATGATAAAAATAAGAAAACATAGACATTATGGAAAAACATGTGTTTTTTTATTTTTTAGGGGTTTGATAGATCATTGCATCCCTATAAAACTTTTATTATCATTTTTGGTTCCACTTTAGGTAATTTTAACCCCCCCCCCCCCCACCCCCCCCCCAATAGTGAATACCTTTAAGTACTTACAAGAATAGAACTCCACCTCAATTATAAAAGGGTACTCACTCCGCTCACTTATTCACACCTCACAAGAAATTTTTATTATCCAAAACAATCCCATATAACTTCCCTACTTCCATAACCTAATCCTTGAATCATTATTTTGGTAATATATCCAACCTTTTAATACTTTAGTTTATACATAAGGAGGACACCTGAAAAAAGTGGTAATGTTCTTCAACGAGCATCTTTATTTTACTTATTTTTTCACCTCCTTCAATTTTTATTAAAATATGATGATATAATAACTTTGTTATATTCCATATAATAATATATTTTATTAAGGGTGTGAACTAAAATCACAAACACTTCCACCAAATATGTTATGAAATCATCATTCGTGTCTACAGCGGACTACCACCTCAAAAAATGATGTCAATCATTTTCCATTACCACCAATCACAGTTGGGTATGATCAAAGATACAAATATTATATATAATATTTATAACATAATTATACCTACTAAATAATTATATCATATATAACTTTTCATATTCTACTCTATATGGGATATGACAGCATCACTCGTGTATACAAAGGACTACCATCTCATAAAGCGATGTGATTCATTTTTCAGTAATGTGTTACATGAATGGTAATAAGGGTAAATATAGTAAATATATTTGATATAAATGACATATTTATAATTTTATATATATAATATATCATTTAGTTTTACCTTTTCACTCACTTACAAAATGATAACGTCGTTCATGGACCTGTGGACTACCACCTCCACAAAGTGAAGTGATTCCTTTTTTCACCACCACATCACAAGAATGATATATATAATTATATATAATAATTTAATATGTTATTTATGATATTTTTAAAATTATTTAAAGATAAATTTTACTTAAATAATTTCAATAATTATCATTTAAAAAGGAAAATGTTATTCATGTGTATGTATAGTCTACCATCCTAATTATCATAACATTAGTTAATTTTTTAAAACCATATTACACGGTTTGTCTTAAAATTATAATTTATGTATAAATATGATAATAATTTCATGATTATTATTATTTATATTTTTTAAAAATTGCTTGTATGACCATAGACAACCAACAAAATACATTTTTGACACATAATCCAAATACGGTCAAAATATCTCACGAAACCTAATTTGTTATATATATATATATATATATTAGTAATAAGTGAAATAACAGTAACAATAAAAATTAATATGGTTATTAATAAATTAAATAATTAATACATTTTTATTATTCTAGAATATAAATACAGATGTTACAAGTTGGACTCAAGGTAAGCGTTCTCTCGTCTCACTTAATTTCTGTGAGATATATACCATATTCTTAACTTATTTTTTTTGTATAAAATGACCATGAATTTATTTTATGATTATTATACTTAAATTTATGGGTATTTACATATCAATTTTAGAATCACTATTTCATGGTGTTTATGTTTTTAATGATACCAAATCGGTAAGGGATTTCATCTCAATTACCTCTCGTTGAGGTATATTTTGATGTTATGCACCTTTATTATTTTATAACGTGTATATGCATAACATATGAAATTTTATATCATTAATTTATCTATTAAAAATATATTTTATGTCTTTCAATGTTATTATCTCATATTGCTCATGATTCAAGTGTTTCCCATGTGATAAGGTACTTTTCATTTTAAAAGTCATCTTCAAAATTTTTTCATCCAACTCTTTCGCTTCCTTGTATAAGTTTTAAATGATTTAGAAAAGATTTTATATGGACACAAAACATTTTAAAATAAAATTTTATGTCTATTTTTACCTAATTTTCAAAGGTTTTCAGAATTTATCTGTTTACATGTCTTATATGTAACGTTTCGACAAACAAAAAAAATATATTCTTAATGTACATTGAAAAAATTACTTTTACTCTTCTATAACCATTATTTGATTACTATATTAATTTGAAAGATTTAGTGTTTTTTTCAAATTAAAAAAAAAATCTTTTTGAGTTATTTTGGTATTGAAAATGGTTTTTCAAAGTAAAAATTTGTTTGGTTATTGAAAATGGGTTTTTAAAATAAAAGCGTATTTTTATCCAAAAGTGATTTTCATATGAGTTTAAAAGAGTTTTCAAAAGGGTTTTATGATGAATGTTTTTTATTAATGATATGTTTCCTGATAATTATAGGAAATGTTCAATCACTATATGGATTATATGAAGGGTTAATCCCAATTATAGCTCATAGGTGTTCCTGATATAGCTTATATGAAGGTTGTGCCCCATTATAGCTCTACAACACATTAGGTAATGATTATATTATAATTTTCACAAATGGTTATTTCAATTTAAATGGTTTTGAAATTATTTTATGAATATCATGATCAATGTCACTTAAAATGGTTTTTTATTTCTTACTACTTGTTTTAAAGGATTTATTAAGAAAAATGTGTTCTTTTTTTCCTGTGAAAATATTTTATTTATTTTTCTCAAAGAACAATGATGTAAAGGTAAATATTTCATGGGTAATAATTTTTTTATTAAACTAATGGTTTACATTATTTTTATATACCTTACTAATAATTTTTTCATATACGATATTTTTTAAATTCTTTTCACATGGTGTAAAGATAGGTAAGGGAAATTAAGAAGTCAAGTTGAAGGATGTTGTGATTCTATATGAAAAGAAATCATTATTTATTTTAAAAGTCTAATATTATGTTAAAAATGGATATTAATTGGAATTTTACACTTTGTATTTCCTTATTTTTTATGTATGAGTTATGCACTAATTCTCTAAAACTCAAAACCAAAAAATATCCTCTGATGTAATATAATTAGTTATTGACATAAAATATATATTATGTATTATTTAATTCCAATTTCTTATAGTTGGTATCAAAGGTAAATTTAGATAACATGGGACATTGGTTTGTTTTCATATGAGGTTTTCTTAAGAGTTATTCACATGATCCTAATAATATAAGATTAAGGTTGATCATATGTTCAAATTATTAAATTCCCCATTTGAGGGTTTTAAGTAGTAAAAAATTTGAGGTTATTAATGAAATTTTGGGAGATAATTGGTTATTTTTGTGTATTTGTAACCCATAGAATCAACATGAAGTGTTATTTAGGGAGATAATTTGTTATTTTGGTGTATTTGTCTCCTAAGTGACAACACATCGCATATGGAAAGGCGGTATGGCCTGAACCCATGATTGAATGATGATAAGGGTTTCATTCCTACCAATTTCCTACATGATATCCTAGTTAGTATGAAATTTTTATAGGTAAATAGTATGTTTATTTCAAAAATAAATGTGATTTTTTTAGAAAAAATGGTTTATTTATCAAGGAATAAAATATGATAAAATATTTCTAATCATTAGGTTTCAAACTTATTTGGGATATGAAATTAATTTTAAGGATATATATGTATAGAATGATTTGGTTTGAACATTGGGTATTAATATTGAAATTTTTAGATTATTTTATGAAGGTGTTTTCGGAAATTATCTTACTATGTACTAAACATTTTTATTTTGGTTAATTTTTAATGACAGGAGGACTATCTTATTTTGATTTTGGGGTTCTGTGGTCCATTGTAAGTTTCTTTTAGTTCATTAGTAACAAAGAAAAATTCATCCTGAATACACATAATTTGGATAAAAATATGTGATTGTGGTGTAAATAGACTAATGTAAGAAATTATACTCATCAGTAAGTATATTTATATATTCTATTTGTCTAGATGTTAAGATAATTATATAAATCCTGGAAATGGATCTTGAAGAAATATTATTATCCTAATAGATGTAACTATGATGAACTGATCATCTTTTTTATCATTATAGATTTATGGTTTTCAGGACCTTACCTTTCAATTAATCATTCAGTTGATCGTGATCAATGACCCCAATCACTCTCTATAATTATTTAAACTTTTCCTCTATTAAAACCTATGTTCCCTTATTTGGAAATGTAGTTATGTGTCATTCCATATAAGCTTTTTACATCCCATTTTCTTGTATTAAGACGATTTTTTATTAAATCTTCTTACAAAGTTGTTTTTTAGAAAACAAATTCGAATATCCAACCTTTTATTGTTGAGATAATGTTAAAATTGCATGGTCTCAGTTTATTAAAGGGGGGAGGATGTAAAAATATCAGGTTTTAAAATAATAAAATAATATTAAATAGAATAAATTACCCAAAAAAATTATATTATCCTATGTTATACACAACACTCGGTTTATCTTACATTACATGAAACCCAAAGATTGTTATGTTGAGTAACATAGTCAAAATATATCATCAAACATAAATGAACCATGACATATATGACCATTATAACCTAGTAGTTTAAATGGAATATATGAATAGTATTAACTAATTTATGAAATACATATATATATCACTTAATACAAATTATTATTAAATTTTTAAGAAATAAACAATTACTTTTTAGTAAAATAATTTTATTCTTCAAAAATATGTTTTCAAAAAAAATTAATTTTTATTGCTTTTGAGAAAAAAAAATTATAATACATTTCTTGGAATTTTGAGAAAATATTGATTTTCGGTGAATAGTGAAAAAGACTGATTTTTATAAAAACTCATTTATTTTCAATAAATTGTGTAATTTAAAGGTTCAAAAAAATTTGAAACTTTTTTAAGAAAATTATGTATTAATTATTTATATTAATCCAATTAATTAATTTTAATAATATTTATATTGGTTTTTAGTATAATTTTGTTTTTTGGTTTTAAAAACGGGTTTTTCTAAAAACTATTTTAAAATGCATAATATTTATCCTTTTTTATAAATTAAAATAATCAGTAAGGTGGAATTTTTTAAATTAAATGTATATAATATGTATTATTGTATATTAATTTATTTTAATAAAGTGATTATTATTAGTATTAGAGTTAATATAGAATCATCTTTTTCTAAAAAATGCTTTTTTTAAACTCGTTGTCTGGTCGCGTCTACAGGATTCATATTATATTAAATTCTTCCACTTCTATCAATTGAATTTAGAAAAAATGCTTCCATATTTTATATAATAATAATATATAATTTTTATTAAGGTTAAATTAATTTTTAACCAAAATTATTAGTGAATGGGGTAAAAATTAATTATCACAATTCATGGAAAAATTGATTTTCAGGGTTTAAACTTGAATGACAAGAGTGAAAATGACCTAAAATATTATATTAATTTTATTTAATTAATTTATGAAAAAAATTACCATATATGTTTATTAAATATTGAAATTATTTCTACTTTACTTTGAATATGACCTATAATATAATTTATATAATAAAAGAGAGAAAAAGACACTTTTCTTATTTTTAATATCTATAATTCATTGGGATAGGGAAAAATGACATTGGTTTTGTTATATATTTTCTTTTTAAAGATAAAATATTTATTATAATCATAATAATATATATATAATTTTTAGATATGAATTAGTTACTTATAATACTTATGAAATTCTAACATAGTAATTATTTAAATAAAAATTAAATCAAACAATTGATACCAAAAATAAAAACAATTGAGGAAAATTGAATTAATTATTATGATCCATTATATTTTAGATTAATATATCATTTAATATATATTTTAATAGAATAAATTTCAATTCCAAACCTATATTGACTTCCTAAAATTTTGTTTAAATGAATAATGTCAAAATTGACATTAATATAATTTTTTGATAAATTATATTCTATTAAATGATTTAAATTGAATAAAAATCCTATATTTTTCCAAGTTATTTTTATATGAAAATAAATATCAACTATGTTCCATTAATGGAAAAATTTTGTTTTATAATAACTATAATGACTTCTAAATAATAAAAACTGTGTCAACATAGATAAAGTTAAAATGGTAGTTTTTTCACAATAATGTTCTTGTGTTAAAATAAATTATAAACACACATTAGAAATTTATTAGATTATTTTTATTTCATAATTATAATTAAGGGGTATAAATTTTCTAATAATTATCAAATTAATTTAGTCTTAAAGGACATTTTACCTAGGTTAGAAAACTAGTTACCATAAAGGAAACCCAAAATGGTAAAAATATTGAAAATTATAAGTTATGAAACAAAATGTTTAAATAATGTGTTTCTTTTTGTTTTAGGGGTTATTATCGACCATATAATTCTTATTCACCTTCAATTATTAATTTTGTATCCACATTAGGAAATATTGACCACCCAAAAGTGAATACTTTTAAATTTTTTCAAGAATGCCCCTCCTCCTCAACTATAAAAGGGTCACTCACTCCCCTCACTTATTCACACCTCTAAAGTAGTTATTATTATCCAAAATCTTATAAAATCACTTAAAAACTTCCCTTTACTCATATTATAATTATTATTTTGGTCATAGATACAACCTTTCAAGGATTTAGTGTAAACCTAAGGAGGATATCCGAAGAAGAGGTAATGTTGTTCAATGTGCGTCTTTATTTTACTCCTTTCTCCACCTACATTAATTATTATTATAAAATTATGATATCATAACCTTAGTATCATAAATATAATGATATGTTCTTATGTTATGATTAATACCTACAACCACACACAATTCCATTAAATGGGAAACGAAATCATCATTCCTGTGTACAGTGAATTACCACCTCGTGAAATGATGTCATTCACTTTTCCATTACTACATATCACAGTTCATTATTATGATGGATATAAAGTTTATATATTATATATTATACCTATAGATTAATTATATCATATATACCTTTTAAATTCCAACATGTAGTCTATGTGATAGCGTTGCTTGTGTGTACGGTGGACTACCGCCTCACGAAGAGATGTGATTCATTTTTTTACTAACGTGCTATGTGGAAGGTAATAAATGTAAATATAATAAATATATGGGAAATAAATGAAATATTAATTATATTAATGAAAAATTTATCAATTTTAAATATAATATATCATTTTATTTTTACATTTCCACTCACTTAAAATATAATAATAATGTCATTCATGGATGTGTGGATTATCGCCTCTATGAAGCGATGTGATTCCTTTTTTTCATAAAAACATAACACGATTGATATATATATATATATAATTAAATATTATATAATTTATGATATTATTATAATTCTTGAAATAAAATTTTACTTACATTCTTTCCATAATGATCATTCAAAAATAGAAATGCTACTTATGTGTACGTATGGCCTATCTTCTCTATGATCATAATGTTAGTTTATTTTTCATAAATATATTCAATTATAGGTTTTAAAATTACAATTTATGTATAAATATGAAAATTATTTCATTATTTTTTTAAAATATATGATTAAATAATGACCTCTTGGACCATATTCAACCTACCAAACTCATTTTTGCCAAAAACTGAATAAGGTCAAAACATTCAACTTAAATGTAATTAATAAAATAATTATACATAACTTATTAATAAGTGAAATAAAATAAATTTAAAATAGTTATAAATAAATTAAATAGTAAAACTAAGTTTATTATTTATAAATATAAAGACACACGTGATAGGTCAGGCTCAAGGTAAGGTTTTTCTCATCTCACTTTATTTCAGTTATATAAATGCCATATTCACAACTTGATATTGTTTTGTGGTGTATATAATACCCATGAATGTAGTTTATTATTATTTTCATTACATTTATTGGGCTTTACGTATTCATTTTAGTAATTCTATTTCATGGGGTTTGTGGTTTTAAAGTTACCAAAGTGATAGGGGGCCACGTCTCAATTTCGTTTCGTTGATGCATATTTTGATCTTATGTGACCTTATTATTTTATAAGGTGTATATACTTACCCCTTGACATTTTATATCATGAATGTATATATTATAAATATATTTAGGTTTTTTTAATGTTATTATTCACATATTCTTATAATTCAAGTGTTTCCAAAATGATTGGAGGAACTTCTATTAAAAATCGTGTTTTAAATTTTTTCTTTCAAAACTCTTTATCTTCCTTGTCCATGTTTTATAATGAATTTATTAATTTTTTTATATGGAATAATATTTATAAATTAAATTTTAGTTATATTTTTACTTTATATTCAATTTTTTTCAAAATGAATATTCTAATTTTTTTATATGGAATGTTTTGACAAACTACAAAAAGAATTTTATATTATTAAGGTACATGATGACAATGACTTTTTCTCCACCATGACTATTATTTGATTTATATCTTTATTTTATAGATTTAGTGTTTTATTTAAATACAAAAAACATTTTTCCTTTTTAGTATTTTGGTACATAAATTGGTTTTCCTAAGGAAAAGTGTATTTTGGTATTGAAAATAAGTTTTTAAAAGAAAGCAATTTTTTAAAATTATTTTTCATATAAGTTTAAAAGAGTCATTAAAATGGTTTTATGATGAAATTATTTTTTTAATGGTGTTTAAATTTATAATTGTATGAAAATAGTGAACCCAAAACAGCTTATATTAAGGTTTGATCCCCGTTATAGCTCACAGGTTATCCTAATATAGCTTATACAAAGGGTGAGAACCATTATATATCTTCAACACATCATGTAACGATTATAATGTAAGAATATTGTGTGGTAATTTCAATTAAACAAGTTTTGAAAGGTTTTATGAATATGGTTCATTAAGTAACAAAAAAAGAGTTTTAATTTCTTTCTCTGGGGTTTAAAGGATTTGTTTGGGAAAAATGTGTTTGTGTTTTCTTTTAAAAAAGTTTTCTTTCTTTCTCTCAAAAATCATTGATACAAAGGTAAAAATTTCATGGGTTCTAATTTTTTATTGAAATAATGATTTAATTTATTTTTATAACCCTTAATGAGATATTCTTTTCATCCCGTGTTTTTTAAATGTTTTTACAATGATTAATAATGGGAAAGGGAAAGGTGGAAGTCATGTTGAAAGTCAGAGATATTTTCCATGAAACAAAATCCTGCTTTATTTTAATAGTTTTATATTATGGTTAAAGTGGATAATTATAAAAAGTTTCCAATTTTTATTTCATGGTTATTTGATGTATGATTTATGGCATAATTCCCAAAAGCTATAAATCAGAAAAGATCCAAAAATATAATAAAATGAATTATTAACTTAAAACTTAATATTATGTAATTTTTAAGGCGAAGTCCTTATATATAAGTAGGAAAGAACATATATATATATATATATATATATATATACTCCTTATATATATTCCCACATGGAAGTGGCAATATTTACATTAGTTATAAGGGAACATATATATATATACATATGTGTGTGTGTGTGTGGTGAGTGTGTGTGTGTGTGTGTGAAGTTGTATATATGTGTAATCATAGAGTTTATGTCATCTGAGGCATCATGTTATGAGGTAGGTTCCCTATAACCAAAACCATAATTTGAATTCTTTAATTGATTTTTTGTTTTCAAAGTGTGGTTTTTTATATTAAATAGTATGTATATGCCATGGAAAATAGTATTGATGCTTGGTATTTGTACATTCCATATTTTTATGTTTTCCTCAACGTTTTGGCATGAATACTCTTTTTTAAAATTTGTTTTCATTCTTTTTTCAAATTGGTCAACCAGGTAATTTCTTAAAAGTGGTTTTTAAATTGTGTTGTGTGTGTAAATGGTGGTTTATAATGATTTTTGTGTCTATGAAAAATTTCAAATGTACTAACCCCAATTGAAATGGATGGAAATGGTTCATTGATATATATTAAATTGAGATGAAAAGTGGTTAGGTGTATTTTGAAATAAATTTGAGAACTTGTTAACCCTTGGTGTCTAGGTGGTTTACAATGGACTTGTAAACTTGCTGAGTTGGTAGGGAGAAGACCTTGTCTACCAAAAATGTTTATGCTACAACACTAACTAAACTAATGATAATTCTTTATCGAGCTCTAGAATGTTTGATGTGACATATTTAGTGTCTTGTGCATTGTAATGGACTTTATTGATTAATCACCAAGGTATGAGGATCCTAGAGACGTAATTACCAAGTTTTAAAGGGATCACCCATGGTTCTGTCTCATTTTTTATTAATGTTTTTCATAGTACTATTTTAAAATTCTCTCATGTCTGGTTTCCCCTTTTATCTAGTTTCTTTATAAAATGGAATCATTGTTTCATTTTTTGTAATGAGACACATGTATAACATATGTTATTTTTTTGAGGAATTTTATCAAAGATTTTTCATTCCTTGCAAAGTGTTTTTGAAAATATAATTAAAAGTAGATTTTATTTAAATGGAATATGTTGCATGTTTCCCTTAAAAGAGTATAAACCCCTATTTCTATACATCATATTTTAAAACTAGCATTATTTTGTTTATTTTTAAAGGTAAGGCATGGGGAGTAGCATATTTCAGAATGCCTATTGAGTTTTACATACTCACAGCTATATATATATCTTGTTTTTTATATTATGGTGTTGCTTTTAGCTTATTCTCAGTCACGATGGTGTGAAGTTGGTTTAGTGGATGATGGGGACCCGTTAGGTCATGTAGAGTTATGTCTAGTTTTTATTTTTATTTCTTATTTTATTTCTTATTTTCCTCTTCCAATGTTAGTGTTGTTTATTTTGTTTAATATTTCAGTTTATTTTGGGATAAATCATTCCCAATTGAGTTATACTTGATGCTTTTCACTAGTTTCCATCTTGGGAGGATCGAGAATGACTCTCGGTCCATGTCATGCACTACAGGAAAAACCGTTATTTTCAACGAGAATAAATCCCATCACAAATAGTCCGTCAAAGAGGTCATTTGCGACGTGTTGACCAACCTGTCACAAATAACTTATTATTAGTGATGGTAAAAGGCAGGCTGTCACAAAAAATTACGTGCGGATTGGCACGGATTTCATGCCAAACCACGCGAATGGGTATTTGCAATGAGCTAGAACCGCCTGTGGTAAATGTCGAGAGGCAGTAAGACCTAGTTGTAATGGGGGATCCCCTGTCGCAACTAGTTTGACCCCTGCGGGGTATTGGCGATGGGACCTGTTGCAAATAATCGTTTGCGGTAAAAGACTATTTGCGACGGGATGTTATCCTGTCGCATATAGTGTGCCGGCATGTTACTTTTTGCGACGGGTCCTATCACAAATAACCTTTTAACTGCTGACCATAATTAATGCAGCCGAAAGGTATTTGTGATGGGTCACTTCACAAAATATACTATTAGCGACAAGATTCTCATCCCTAATATTCTCGTCACAACTAATCTAACATATATATACCCCCTCCGTTTTTTCTTCTATCCACCTGAATTTCTTCTTCCTCTACTTCTGTAAACTCTAATTTTAGAGTGAAAATTTTTGAGAGTTAGCTTTTTTTACGAACAAGTTGTGAAGCTGCCTACAATTGTAAGAGATCAAGTTTAATGGTATTTATGTTTTATTTAATTTAATATTTATTTCATTTCTTTAAATTAATTAAAATTATTGTTTATTATTTGTAATTAAGTTAGATTTAAATTATTTTTTCATCGGTATTTATTTGTAATAATAAAATTAAATTATTCATACTAATTCTAAGTATAAAGTAATAATTATTAATTATTAATGATAGTAAATAATGTATTTAAATAATAAGAGGTAATTTGTAATTAGTAGTTGTATTTTGCAGTAATTAATAGTAATTAACACTAATTAGTAATAGTTAGAAATAAATAGTAATAATTAGAAAAAAATAGTATTAAATATTAACAATTAGTAATAACAAGTATTAATTAATAATAATTAGTAATAGATTCTAATAAAGAGTAATAAACACAAATAAATACTAATAAATACTAATAAATACTAATAAATAGTAATAAATATTAATAATTAGTAATAAACACTAATTATTAGTAATAAATACTAATAAATAATAATAAATACTAATAAATACTAATAATTACTAATAATTAGTAATAATTAGTAATAAAAAGTAATAATTTGTAACATTTACTAATAAATACTAATAAATAGTAATAAATAGTAATAAATACTAATATATAGTAATAAATACTAATAAATTGTAATAAATATTAATAAATAGTTATAAATACTAATAAAAAAAATAAATAGAAATAAATTCTAATAAATTCTAATAAATGCTAATAAATAATAATAAATAGTAATAAATGCTAATAAATACTAATAAATAGTAATAAATAGTAATAAATATTAATAATTAGTAATACATAGTAATATTTAGTAATATTTAGTAGTAATTAGTATTTAGTAGTAATAATTAGTAATATTTAGTAATAATTAGTAATAAATACTAATAAATAATAATTAAAAGTAATAAATAGTAATAAATAGAAATAAATATTTATAATTAGTAATAATTAGTTACAGATACTAATAAATAGTAATAAGTACTAATAAATACTAATAAATAGTAATAAACAGTATTTATTACTAATTATTATTAATTATTTGCGACGGGAATAGGCACCTCATCGCAAAAAAATTACATGCGGATTGGCACAATTTCTGTGCCAAACTGCGCGAATGGGTATTTGTGATGGGATGGAACATCCTGTCACAAATACCGAGAGGCGGTAAGACCTAGTTGCAATGGGGGATCCTCCATTGCATCTAGTTCGACCCCACATAGGGTATTTGTGACAGAACCCATCACAAATAATCGGTGGCGGTAAAAACCTATTTGCAATGGGATGTTGTACTATAGAAAATAGTGTGTTGGCAAGTTACTTTTTGCGACGGGTGTAATGGCTCGGACCTCTCCAGCCCATTACTTTGTAGAAATGTGGTTTTAGAAGTGTTCTAGGAGGTCAAGGTGACTTGGGGGTGCGTTTGGGTCGTCTTTTAAGGAAAACTAAAGGGCAATAGCTTTCGTATGGGCGGCGCACGGTTTGTCTAAACCATGCGGCCAAACCGTGCGAGGTTGGTATTGGAGGCAGTGCCTAATGCACGATTAGCACATGGTTTGTCTAATTGTGCAGTCTAACCATGAAAGGAGTGTTTGACGAGGTAGTAGTGACCACACGTTTAGCGCACGGTTTATCTAACCATGTGAGAAAACCGTGCAGGCACTTAAATCAGATCCTAAAATTTTGGATCTCAATCGTTTCGCCTCTAACATTCTCGTTGAAGATCCTAAGTATACATAACTCAGGATTACCCTTCCTCGAAGGTAGGAGAACCTCTCCCAAGCGTTTTGGAGGCAATTTGAAGGCTTCTCTTGGCGAATCGAAGCCGGTTTCTTGAGGTATATAATCATTCTTGGTTGGTTTCTTAGATCTACTTAGATCTACTTCTCCTATTCCCTCGGTTTCATATATATATGCCCATTATGGGTAAATCTAAGTGTATGGATGCCAAATAGGATGAGCTTTAGTCTTTATCTTACTAGGATGAGAGATCTAAAGCATGGTTTTATAGAATCGACCCGGGTTTCTTTAGCGTTCTTCGACCGTTGTGGTTTTCATCAAAAACCTTGTAAGTAGGGGATTCATTGCTTCTCTTTATTTTATGTGCAACTGTATTGTCATCATTTTTAATCCCACTAGAGGAAAATGGAATTAATAAAATAAATATTTTGAACCGAATAATGAAATTGTATCAACTGTATGATATTGCCTCTTGTTTTTCTAGATAGTGTGATATCTATTCTTGCTTTGCTCAGCTGTTTTCCTTGATGGAAATCGGTAAAGAATGTAAACCGCAGTTAATTGATATTGTTTGGATAAAGATAAAGAGGCATGAAAAGGAATCTGGTTCTTGTTGCAATTTTATGTTAATCAAATTGGCGTAGTAAGCATGTCTAATCATTTGTGATAGCTTACTGGATAGGTTTCCTGATGTTGGAACCAACAAATTATAAATCTGTTAATTCAAGATGGTTTAAAGATTTGATTATTTGATAATTCCTTGAAGTGTTCTGAGTTACCCTCTTGATTGTTAAATGGCCAAGAGACCAATTGATGTGATGTTTTCTTTCCTGCTGCTTGTGTTGTGATGTGATCTTGGATGGTTGTTGTGATATGTGGGGGCATAGAGGCCTTTTGGTTGTGGTAGCAGATGACGCCTAGAGTGGTGAGATGCGTCGGTTTATGCATGCGGGTTTCGTGGAGGACACTGGGGTTGATTGAATGAGATGGATGTGATTGTTGGTTACTTGATGGTTCTTTGGTTGTTTATCTGCTTTACCTTTCCCCACTGCTCAAAGCAGCAGGTTTTTCTTACCCTTCTCCCGAAAGAGGCGAAGACACGCAAGGTATGCCACGTGCTTTTCGTGTTTATCTTCTCAAGGGGGAATGGTTCAATGCTCTTTCTATAGGCGGCAAAGACTCGACGGGTAGTACATCTACTCACCGTGTTGAGCCCCCTTGTGTTTAGTAGCATAGAATGATTTTCTAGAATTCCTGGGAAAAGGGGAAAGTAATTCTGTAATGATTAATTGAATAAATGGTGTTAAACCATGGGGTTGGAGTACACTCGAACGTAATGATGAGGTTTTACTTTTGAAGGGACATTGGATTTTAGGTGTGATGATAATGGAATCTTTAATGTGGATTTTTTCACTGTTAATTAATGTTTAATGAATTAATTAATGTAAATTGAAACTGGAAAAAGGTAATGAAGTAATCTAATAAAGCTCCTTAAATGGTTGTGTGCTTATAAGATACCTAGTCTTAGAAGTGGTAACCCGGAGTCCGAGAGATGTTAGTTGTAGTTGTGTCTAAGACTAGGTTATTCCTATAGTGTGGTTTTGAGATATAGTATATTTTGTACTTTTTGTGTTTCTATACGCTACTCCACCCTGTCAGTAAGGGAAAATGACACCCCAGGGATTTTGAACCTTGGGGGGGTGTTTTCCCCAAAATTCTGGTGGGAGGGTGAATGGATGACTACCCCCTTTGGCCCCACTCTCTTCTCTTGGTAGATACTTGTGCTATTAGGCACAGTGGTTATTTTTCACCATATTTGTTTGTAGAGGGTTGTAATGGCTTGTGGTTATTCACACACATATATTCTGGATATATTATCCTATGGACTACTATAGGTGTAATGTGTATAGGTTGTGATGGCTTGAGGATCCTTACTTGGTGTATGGGCTGTAATGGATTGAGTTATAATACCCGACGTATGATATACATTATGCGAGCAGTGGTGGCTCCCGGAAACTACCTAGTTACTTTTGCTTCTGAGGATGGTGTGGTTCTTCGCCCAGGTGTTTGCGGGCAAGCCTTTGTGGTGGACGAGGAGCAGATTGTGGTGCTTCGCCCAGGTGTCTGAGGGAAAGCCTTTTTGGAGAGAGATGCTTAGGATGTGCGATGTTGGGGAAAAGAGGAAAACCAGTGGGGAAGTATTAGTAGGGTACCCTTGATATTATTTACTATATTCTATATTCCTGTATGCGTTACTTGGTGAGAGTATCCATGGTGATGTTGGGAACTTCGAATACCTTTTTAGGTGATGAGTTAGTTTCACATGTTGGTCACTGTGCTTTAGCATGTTTTTTTTACTTTTTCACAAGAGGCTTTGGGGAGGATCCTACTGAGTATACTGTTATAATCACCCAATGTATATATAAACTGTTTTTTAGGTCACTTGGAGCAGACTAGAGATAAAGCTAGTTTCCACTTTCTTGGGGTTGCAGGAGTTGTTCAGGCTTGTAGTTGCAGTTGTTTTACTTTCTTTTGTGTACTTTTAGTTTTTCCCCTTTTAGTTGTAGTACTTTTGCATGACATTCCATTTGTGTACTTGGGATTCTTCTATATTTCTGGTTTTTAGTTAGAGTTGATTGTTGTCTATCTTATCTCTCTCTATTATACATGTGTTCTCTTAGAGGGTAATGCCTCCCATTTGTGTGTTACTATACCCTTGGTGCTAGTCTCCAACCCAGGGCCTACTGGAGGCAGGACTCGGGGGTTATTATCTCCCTTCTCACATTTCCGGCCCAGGAGGGGTACACTTTTTGTCGGGAGGGGGTCATGATAGAGTGGTGTCAGAGGCTGTTTGATGGATTGGATGGAGTTTGGAGTTAGGCACATGTGAGGTTTCATGGGTTGGTTGGGAAACAGTGTCATTCACGTTTAGCAAGTGAGGTAAACACTGGAGATCGGATGAGACATAGGCGTTTAGGGACCCTGATGATCTGATGTACAAACCTTTATGTTTACAATGGCTACTAAACAAGATGGTACTAGTTGCAGGGTAGAGACCTAGTAAAGGGTCATGCATCATTCTTCTTTGTTCCTGTGTTTGAATGGGTAGACCTTGGGATAGGTTAACCTAAAATAAATAAACGAAAATAATTAATTAATTAATGTTGAGTCTTCCATAGTCTAGGTTTAGGAGCTCTAACGGGTTTTTATTTTACAAGTATGGCTCCAGGTCGACGTCCTTTTCAGGTTTGCACAGAAAATATCCAGCAGGCTGTTCCAGCAGGTTGTCGCAGGGTAGTGGTTGAAGACGAAAACACTTGGAGGAAGACACTCTGAGAGTTTCAGCGCTAGAGTCTATAGAAGTATGAGGGATCTCTTTCAGATGCATTCACAAGAGACTGGTTAGTGGAGGTTGAGATAGGCTTCAGTTCGATTCATGCTCGGAAGGAGCACTGAGTGTCCTTAGTTGTGATGATGCTACGTGGAGCAGCGAGGCAGTGGTGGTTCTTGTTCCTCAAGGACCGTGATAAATCAATGATCTCAGGGGAGGAGTTCTGAGACAGTTTTAGAGTAGAGTTCCTTTATTCGACTATAAAGGAATCCAGTCACTAGGAGCTTCTTACCCTTCGACAGGGGAGCTCCAATGTTTGAGAGAATGGAATTCGTTTCAAGAAACCTTTTACAATATGATTCAGACTTGTTACCATATGAGGATGCCAGGGCGAGGTATTTTGAGGAGTCTTTGCATCCAAAGATCCAACGCCAGGTCACCCCATTTATGCTGAAGACATATCTTGAGGTTCTGGAGAGGGTAGAGGTTTTTTATATGACTTTGGCCAGGATCGGATCATCACGATAGGGGGATCATCATGATCCCTCACAAAGTAGACATGTAGTCTGGGGTTCCTAGATTTCGGGGCAAAAGAGTTTCCTTTCAGCCGGGGGTAGGTCTCATCCCTTCACATCTCATTTCTCTAGAGGCAGAAACTCTTAGGCCTATGCCAATGTATCAGGCGATTGTTTTTCTTATGGTGGTCATGGCCATCAGGAACAAGAGTGTCTGACCTTTCAGAGTGGTCATTGTGCACCGGGAGCTACACTCCAGGTTCCTCTGTTGAGGCAGTTCCATCAAACGTTGCAGCATCCAGTTGCACCAGCTTTAGATCAGTAGATGGTAGATGGGACAGGCAAAGAAAATCCCCATGACTCTCCCCATCCTCAGATAGTAGAGTGCGGCCATGGTGGTGGTCGTCATCAGGGCCAGAGAGGCCATGGAGGAGGTTTTGGTCAGCTTCATGCTCTAGAATTTCCTTTCCCAGGCGATCCAGACGTCGTTAGAGGCACCATTTGCTTGTTTTATACCTTAGTGTATGCCTTGTTTGACACAGGAGTGACACACTCCTTCATATCACCTATCCTTGACCATGATTTGGGACTTGAGGTAGAGAGGATTCCAGTTCCCTTGGCGTTGACTATGCCAGTTGGAGCTCGAGCTGACTTGTTTGATGTATGTAGAGACTGTGAGCTAGTGTTGGGGAAACACCGCTCTTGGGGAGATTTCTTATGTTTATGAATACAACCATATGATGTTATCATTGGCATGTATTAGTTGTATTCAGTGCAGCCTATCGTGGATTGATTCATGAATAAGGTTGTTTTCCTTAGTGTGGATGGAGAGAAAGTGGTGTTTTTTGGTGAGCAAGATCCTTAGATGGGTCATAGGCGTGTTCTGTCCTTATCGTCCATGATAGATGAGATGATGTTGTGTTCTTCAGAGGTTCAGCAGTTGGCGTTTCCTAGGGTCGTAGAGGAGTACCCAGATGTCTTTCCAGAAGAGGTTGTAGCATTACCCCCTCGACGAGAGATCGAGTTTAGGATTGAACTACAGCTAGGAGAATCTCTTATATCTATGTATCCATATAGGATGTCCCCTTATGAGTTTTGAGAGCTGCGTATACAGCTTGATGGTCTGTTATAGTGTAGTTTTATTCGGCCAAGAGTGTCGTCGTGGGGTGCACCAGTTTTTTTCATGAAGAAGTCTGAAAGCAGTTTGCGGTTGTGTGTCTCTTATCATCACTTGAACACAGTAACAATAAATAATCGATATCCTATTTCTCGGATTGATGATTTATTTGATCAACTGAAGGGTTAAAGTTGTTTCTCAAAGATCCACTTGCGGTTAGGATATCATTAGATGCGTGTGAAGTATGAGGATATTTTAAAGAAGGATTTCCATTGTTGTCATGGGAATTATGAGTTTGTTGTAATGTCGTTTTAGGTGATTAATGCTCCAGTTGTATTCATGGGATTGATGAATGTTGTGTTCCGTGAGTTCCTGGACAAGTTCGTTGTAGTTTTCATCAACGACATCCTTGTGTACTCCAAATCTGAAGAGGAGCATGTACGGAATCTACTATCTGTTTTGGGAGTTCTTCGTCGGAAGAGGCTGTTTGGGAAGTTGTCGAAGTGTGAGTTTTGGAATCGATAATTCCATTTCTTGGAGCATGTTTTGTCGCAATAGGGATTTGTTGTGGATCAATCGAAAATAGATGCAGTTGTGTATTGGGCAGCCCCCAAGACAGTTTCATAGGTGCGATGTTTCCTTGGTCTCGCAGGCTACTACAGGATGTTCGTATCCAATTTCTCACGAGTTGCGACCCCTCTAACAGCTTTGACCAGGAAGGATCAGGCATTCATATGGATTGATCAGTGTCAGGTAGCTTTCGAGTATGTAAAGGAGAATTTAGTAAGTGCTCCAGTCATTTTTCTTCCAGCTGAGGGAGTTTATTTTGATGTTTTCTACGATGCTTCACATCTGGGTTAGGTTGTGTTCTCATGAATCCTAGGTCAGTTGTTTCTTATGGGTCTCGGCAGTTACGTCCCCATGAATGCAACTATTCCACCCATGATCTTGAGTTGGAATCCATGGTGTTTGCTCGGAAGTTGTAGAGACATTACCTAATTGGTGAGCCCTTTGTGGTTTTCACCGATCATAAGATTTTGAGGTATGTTTTCTCCCAGCATGACTTAAACTTACGATAGCATCGATGGATGCAGTTATTCCAGGAATAAGACATTGAAATAACATATACACCTAGAAAGGGGAACGTTTTAGCTGATGCGCTAAGTCGAAAGTCACGTAGTGATGCTGTGAGTGAATCTGGTGATTCCTGGAGATTAATGGAAGGACTGTCAGTATTTCATCTTGATATGGGAGAAGTTGGGGGTAGAGGTTGTCTTTTTCAGATGATGCTACATTCATCCCCAGTGAAGAAGGTAGAAGAGTCCCAGTTGGGGGATCTTGAGGTGGAGGTCTAGAGAGATCGAGTTGTTTGTGGCGAAGCCCCTGATGGTTGGTCTGAGGATGAACTACACAGATTGTTGTATCACGTAAGGATTTTTGTTCCCTTGAAAATTTTTGAGAAAGTTCTCAGAGAGTTCCATAGCTCTCCCTTAGCAGTAAATCCTAGTGTGACAAGGATGTATTGATCCTTGAGGAGTCAGTTTCGGTGGCCTGGGCTGAAGCATGCGGTTGTGGTGTTTCTGTCTTGATGTTTAGTCTACAAGAAGGTGAAGGCCAAAAACCGTGTTCTAGGTTGTCTTCTCCAGCCACTAGATATTCCTCAGTGGAAGTGGGAGGACATCTCAATGGACTTCGTTACTGGTTTACCTCGATCTCCGGGAAACATGATGGTATTTGGGGGGTAGTGGATCATTTAACAAAATCAACCCACTTTATAGTAACCAAGGAGTCAAGCTCGGTGGAGGTTTTGTCGAGGCAGTATCTAGAGGAGGTGGTGAGACTTCATGGAGTCCCAAGGATGATAATTTCTGATCGAGATCCTCGTTTTACCTCCAGAGTGTGGAGAGGTCTTTAACAAGCTTTCGGTTTTCAACTATTCCTTATCACTGCTTTTCATCTTCAAACATATGGTCAGATAGAGCAAACCATCCAGACTCTTGAAGACATGTTACTCTCTTGTGTTTTTGATTTCGTAGGTTCATGGATGAGTTACTTACCCTTGGTGGAGTTTTTTTACAATAATAGTTTTCCCTCCACCATCGGTATGGCACCGTTTGAAGCCTTGTATGGTCATCCTTTCCGTTCTCCATTGTAATGGACTGGGGTTGGAGAGTCAGCAATTATCGGACCCGAACTAGTTCAGAATACAACAGAGATGGTCCAGGTGATTCGTGAGAGGATGAAGACAGTGAAAGATCATCAGAAATCATATGTCGATCAAAGAAGGATACCCTTAGAGTTTAATTTTGGGGATCATGTGTTTCTGAAGGTGACTCCCCATTGTGGGAAGAGAATGTTTGGTCATGGAAGTAAGCTTTCTCCCCGGTTTGTTAGGCCTTTCGAGGTGTTATCTCATGTTGGAGTTGTGGCGTATTGAGTCGCACTTCCCCCACAGATGAGTCGAATGCATGATGTTTTCCATGTATCACAGCTCCATCGTTATCTTCATGACGACTCTCACATCATCAATTGGGGAGAGATCAATGTTGATGATGATTCAACATATAGAAGAAACCTATGGAGATCCACGACCGCAAGGATAAGGTGTTGCGTAGGCATTTTATCCCATTAGTTCGTGTCTTGTGGCGACAAAGTGGCTTGGAGGTCAGTACCTGGGAACGTGAGTCACAAATACGTACTCAGTACCCATAGTTGTTTGATGTTTAACTCTTTCCATGTATTGATGTAGCTTTTGTGGTTATGAAACTTTCATGTTTATGAGATGGTTCCCTTTGTTTCTTTTGTGGATTTCTCTCTTTTGAGAGGTATCTCGATGGGTGGTTCTTCAGACCCTGTGTCGTTTTCTCTTCAGGAAGGTTTTGGATTTTCAAGGATGAGAATGTTTTGATAGGTATATGATGTAATGGCCCAGACCTCTCCAATCCATTACTTTTTGGAAATGTGGTGTTAGAAGTGTTCTAGGAGGTCCATGTGACTTGGGGGTGCGTTTGGGTGGACTTTTAAGGAAAACTAAAGGGAAATAGCTCCTGCACGGGCAGCGCTTGGTTTGTCTAAACCGTGTGGCCAAACTGTGTGAGGTTGGTCTTGGAGGCAGTGGCTAATGCATGGTTAGCACACGGTTTGTCTAACCATGCAGTCTAACCATGCAAGGAGTGTTTGATGAGGCAGTAGCGATCACACGATTAGCTCACCATTTATCTAACAATGCGATCAAACCATGTGGGAACTTAAATCAGATCCTAAAATTGTGGATCTCAACCATTTCTCCTATAACATGCCCGTTTAATCTCTTAAGCATCCATAACTCGGGATTACCTTTCCTGGAAGGTAGGAGAACCTCTCCCAAGCATTTTGGAGGTGATTCAAAGGCTTCTCTTGGAAAATAGAATCTGGTTTCCTGAGGTATGTGATCATTCTTGGTTGGTTTCTTAGATCTACTTAGATCTACTCCTCCTCTTCCCTCGGTTTCTTATACCTACGCTCGTTATGGGTAGATATAAGTGTGTGGATGCCAAATAAGATGATCTTGTGTCTTGATCTTGCTATGAAGAGAGATCTAAGGCAGGGTTTTAGTGAATCGACCCGGGTTTCTTGAGCGTTCTTCGACCGTTGTGGTTTTCGTCAAAAAACTTGGAGGTAGGGGATTCGTTGCTTCTCTTTCTTTTACGTGCAACTGTATTGTTAGCATGTTTAATCCCACTGGAGGACAATGGAATTAATATAATAAATATTTTAAACTGGATAATGAAATTGTATCGACCGTATGATATTGCCTCTTGTTTTTCTAGATAGTGTGATATCTATGCTTACTTTTCTTTTCTATTTTCCTTGATGGAAATCGGTAAAGAACGTAAACCGGGGTTAATTGATAATTGTTTTGCTAAAGATAAAGAGGCATGAAAACAAATATGGTTCTTGTTGCAATTCTATGTTAATCAAATTGGTGTAGTAAGCATGTTTAATCATTTGTGATAGCTTACTGGATAGATTCACGATGTTAGAACCAACGGATTATAAATCTGTTAATTCAATATGGTTTAAAGATTTGATTGTTTGATAATTCCTTGAAGTGTTATGAGTTCCCCACTTGATTGTTAAAGGGCCAAGATCCCAATTGATGTGATGTTTTCTTTCCTTCTGCTTGTGTTGTGATGTGATCCTGGATGGTTGTTGTGATATGTGGGGGCATAGAGGCCTTTTGGTTGTTGCAGTAGATGATGCCTAGAGTGGCGAGATGCATCGGTTTATGCATGCGGGTGTCGGGGAGGACACCGGGGTTGATGGAATGGGATGGATGTGATTGTTGGTTGCTTTTTGGTTCATTGGTTGTTTATCTGGTTTACCTTTCCCCACTGCTCAAAGCAACTGGTCTTACTTACTCTTCTCCTGAAATAGGAGAAGACACATGGGGTATGCCATGTGCTTTCCGTGTTTAGCTTCTCAAGGGGGAATGGGTATACGCTCTTGCTATAGGCGGCAAAGACTCGACGGGTAGTACATCTAATAACCGTGTTGAGCCCCCTTGTGTTTAGTAGCATAGAATGCTTTTCTAGAATGTCTGGGAATATGGGAAAGTAATTTTGTAATGATTAATTGAATAAATGGTCTTAACCCATGGGGTTGGAGTTCGCTGGAACAAAATGATGAGGTTGTACTTTTGAAGGGACAATAGATTTTGGGTGTGATGCTAAGGGAATATTTAATGTGGAATTGTTCATGGTTAATTAATGTTTAATAAATTAATTAACTTAAAGTGAAACTAAAGAAAGGGAATGAATTAATCTAATAAAGTTCCTTAAATGGTTGTGTGCTTATAGGATACCTAGTCTTAGAAGTGGCAGCCCGGAGTCCGAGAGATGTTAGTTGCAGTTGTGTCTAAGACTACGTTATGCCCATAGTGTGGTTGTGAGATATAGTATATTTTTTAGTTTTTGGGTTTCTATACGCTACTCCACCCTGTCAGTAAGGGAAACTGACACCCTGGGGATTCTGAGCCCTGGGGGGTGTTTTCCCCAACATTCTGGTGGGAGAGTGAATGGCTGACTACCCCCTTTGGCCCCTCTCTCTTCTCTTGGTAGATACTTGTGCCATTTGGCACAGCGGTTAGTTTCCCCCATATATGTATGTAGAGGGCTGTAATGGATTGTGGTTATTCACACACATATATTGTGGATATAGTATCCTATGGACTACTATAGGTGTAATGTGTATATGTTGTGATGGCTTGAGGATCCTTACTCGTTGTATGGGCTATAATGGATTGAGGTATAATACTCGATGTATGATACACGTTATGCGAGTTGTGGTGTCTCCCAAAAACTACCTGGTTACTTTTGGTTGTGAGGATGGTGTGGTGCTTCGCCGAGGTGTCTGGGGGCAAGCCTTTGTGGTGCACGAGGTGCAGATTGTGGTGCTTCGCCCAGGTGTCTAAGGGCAAGACTTTTTGGAGAGAGATGCTTAAGACGTGCGACGTTTAGGCAAATCGGAAAACCAGTGGGGAAGTAGTAGCGGGGTACCCTTGATATTATTTATTATATTCTACATTCTTTTATGTGTTACTTATGGAGATTAGCCATGGTGAGGTTGGGAACTTAGAATACCTGTTTAGGTGATGAGTTAGTTTCACTTGTTGGTCACTTTGCTTTAGCATGCTTTCTTTACTTTGGCACAAGAGGCTTCGGGGAGGATCCTACTGAGTATACGGTTATACTCACCCTATGTATATATAAATTTTTTTTCAGGTCACTTGGAGCAGGCAGGAGATCAAGGTGGTTTCTACTAGCTTGGGGTAGCAAAAGCTGTTTGGGCTTGTGGTGGCAGCTGTTTTACTTTCTTTTGGGTACTTGCAGTTTTTCCCCTTTTAGTTGTAGTACTTTTGCATGACCATCGATTTGTGTACTTGGGTTTCTTTTATATTTCCAGTTTTTAGTTGGAGTTGATTGGTGTCTATCTTATCTCTCTCTTCTGCATGTGTTTTCTTAGAGGGAAATGCCTCCCATTTGTGTGTTACTATACCCTCAGTGCTAGTCTCCAACCTGGGACCTACTGGAGGCAGAACTCAAGGGTCATTATCTCCCTTCTCACATTACCGGCCTAGGACGGGTACTTTGTGGGAGGGGGTCGTGACAACGGGCCCCGTCACAAATAACCTTTTAACTGCAGACCGTAATTAATGCAGTCGAAAGGTATTTGGGACAGCTCCCGTCGCAAAAAGTACTATTAGCGACAGGATTTTCGTCGTTAATAGTCTCGTCACAACTAATCTAACCTATATATATCTCCCCTCTATTTTTTCTTCTCTCCGCCTTAATTTCTTCTTCCTATGCTTCTCTAAACTCTAATATTAGAGTGAAAACTTTATATAGTTAGCTTTTTTTTACAAAGAAGTTGTGAAGCCACCTGCAATTATAAGAGATCAAGTCTAAAGGTATTTATGTTTTATTTAATTTAGTATTTACTTCATTTCGTTATATTAATTTAAATTATTGATGATAAGTTGTAATTAAGTTAGATTTAAATTGTTTTGTTATCAGTATTTATTTGTAATAAAAAAATTATTAATACTAATTCTTAGTAATTAGTAATAATTAATAACTATTAATGATAATTAGTAATGTATATAAATAATTAACAGTAATTAGTAATTAGTAGCTGTATTTTGCAGTAATTAACAATAATTAACACTAATTAGTAATAATTAGAAATAAATAGTAATAATTAGAAAAAAAAATAGTAATTAATATTAACAATTAGTATTAATTAGTATTAATTAGTAATAATTAATATTAAATAAAAATAAATACTAATAAATACTAATAAATAGTAATAAATACTAATAATGACTAATAAATACTAATAATTAATAATAAATACTAATTATAAGTAATAAATAGTAATAAATACTAATAAATAGTAATAAATACTAATAAATAGTAATAAATACTAATAAATAGTAACAATTAGTAATAAATTGTTATAATTTGTATTAATTACTAATAAATAGTAATAAATACTAATAAATAGTAATAAATACTAATAGATAGTAATAAACACTAATAAATAGTAATAAATAGTTATAAATACTAATAAGTAGTAATATATAGAAATAAATAGAAATACGTAGAAATAAATACTAATAAATAGAAATAAATACTAATAAATACGATTAAATACAAATAAATACTAATAAATACTAATAAATACTAATAAATACTAATAAATAGTAATAAATAGTAAAAAATACTAAAAATACTAATAATTAGTAATAATTATTAATAATTAGTAATAATTATTAATAATTAGTAAAAATACTATTAATTAGTAATAAATAGTAATAAATAGTAATAATTAGTAATAAATAGTAATAGTTACTAATAATTAGTAATAATTAGTAATAAATAGTAATAAATAGTAATAAATAGTAGTACATAGTAATAAAAACTGATAAATTGTAATAAATAGTAATAATTACTAATACTTAGAAATAATTAGTAATAATTACTAATAATTAGTAGTAATTAAGAATAAATATTAATAAATACTAATAATTTGTAATAAATACTAATAAATACTAATAAATAGTATTAAATAGTATTAAATAGTATTAAATAGTATTAAATAGTATTAAATAGTAACAATTAGTATTAATTAGTAATAATTATTAATAATTAGTAGTAATTAGTAATAATTATTAATAATTAGTAGTAATTAGTAATAAATAGTAATAAATAGTAATAATTAGTAATAATTAGTAATCAATAGTAATAAATAAGAATAAATTGTAATAAATAGTAATAAATACAAATAAATTCTAATAAATTCTAATAAATACTAATAATTAGTAATAATTAGTAAGAAATAGTGATAAATAGCATTAAAAATAATAAATAGCAATAAATAGCAATAAATAGCAATAAATAGCAGTAATTAGCAATAAATAGAAATAATTAGCAATAAATAGCTATAATTAGCAATAATTAGCAATAATTAGTAATAATTAGCAATAATTAGCAATAATTAGCAATAATTAGAAATAAATTAAAATAATTAGCAATAGTTAGCAATAATTCACAATTATTAGCAATAATTAGAAATAATTAAAAGTAAATAGAAATAAATTGAAATAAATTAAAATTAATAGAAAAAAATAGTAATAAATAGCAATAAATATTAATAAATAGCAATAGTTAACAATAATTAGAAATAATTAGCACTAATTAGCAATAATTAGAAATAATTAGAAATAATTAGCAATAATTAAAAATAATTATAATTAATTAGAATTAATTAGAAATAATTAGAACTAAAATCAGTTTTAATAAATTGTAATAACTTAGCACAATTTTCAGTGGATTGATGGCACTCCTTTTGCTCGATGAATCTTCTCCTTTCAACTCTCACTAACTCAAGACATTATGAAAAGTATGATTCTATGTATGCATGTCTAATATCGTATGCACAAGTTTGAATATGCATTTATAGGACCACCTTTTTCCTAATTTTATCATGCGGTGATAGTTGCAAGAAAAAGATTTATCGATGAAAAGGGGCTCTTTTGTCTAAAGGCTCATTTACTTCTATCTTTTTCATAATCAAATCACCAAGAAGAATATGCTTGGAGGTATGCTTATGCATTCTTATATGCACAAGAATGAATTAGAGTACCTCCAAGAAGATTCTTCATTGTGATTTTAGCTTGAGGAAGTTGCAAGTAAATGAGTCGTCAGACAAATGAGTAGTTGTCAATCCACTGGGAAATTGTGTCGCCTATAATTAATTGTAATTATTAAGAAGTAGTTGTAATTATTTATTTTATTTTTTTGGATAGTGTTTTTATAATTTCAATTTATTCAAAAATAGTAATGATTTTATATATTGTAGAAAAATATGCAATAAGAAAGTCGACAACAGTCATTAATAGATGACCGCGCTTGGATAAATAAGTACCGAAATCCAAATGGTTCTGGTTTAAATCCTGTATATATTGAGGGTGTTAAAACATTATTATCATTTGCATCATCAAAACGATAACTTGTTTCATAAGGAACAATTATGTTTCCTTGTAAAAATGTTCTCTTAGAACGTTTGACACATTTGACATGGTTGGATGACATTTTTTCCAGTTTGGTTTTAAAATAGATCAGGTTTCTTGGTATCAACATAGTGAATGCAGTTCCGGAAAAGATATTAATAACATGATTCTGAATCATTCACGATTTCAAAATTTAGTATATGATGTTACAGTTCCATCTGTTCAAAAAAACTAAAACTCGAGATGCTATTGATTTAACTCCTGAGTTGGCACTATCTGAATTTTATGAGTTTTTGAGGTCTGCTGAGGATGCATTATATCCTGGTTACAAGATAAGAAAATTAAAAGCAGTTGCAAAATTTAAGACTGTTAAATTATATAATTCAATGTCAAACAACTATTTTGATCAGATATTTTCTTTGGTTAAAACACAGTTACCTGAAAGAAATGTGTTGCCTACAAATTACTATTAGAGAAAGAAGTTGGTTTGTAATCCGAGCCTTAGTTACCATAAAATTCGTGCATGTGAAAATGATTGCATCTTATATTCTAGTGGAAATGATGTATTGGATAGTTGTCCCACATGTGAATAATATAGATATAAAGAAGCTCATCTAGGGAAGTCTGGAACAATTCTTATGAAACAGTTGAGATATTTCCCCCTTACACCTAGGTTGTAGTGTTTGTTTATGTCTCAGAACACAACATTAATGATTTCACGACACAAAACCAAGATTTCAAATAATAAAAGCTTGAATCATATATATGATGGTGATTCATGGAAACATTTTGACCAAATGCATCCATCTATTTCTTTAAAATCCTGAAACATGTGATTGGGTCTTTCAACTGATGGTTTCTGTCTGTTTGGTTCTTATGGTAGTCAGTATTCATGTTGGCCTGTCTTTATAACTCTATACAATTTACCACTAAGGACGTTGATGAAGTATCCCTATATCTTTTTTACCTTATTAATCCTAGGACATCTAAAAAATAATATTGATGTTTAATTGAAATCATTGATTGATGAGTTAAATTAATTGTGGAGTAATGGTGTTAGTATATATGATGTTGCTGTCAAACAATATTTCATATTAAAAGATACATTGATATGGATAATTAGTGACTTCCTAGCATATGTCATGTTATATAGCTATAGTACACATGGTCTGAAATCATGTCCTTAGAGTGTGAAAGACAACAAAGCAATTATTCTTGTCAATGGAAAAAAACCATTCTATTTTGACGGTCATCACATATTTCTTTCAACTGATCATCCTTTTCATAGGAACAAATATCATTTCATAAAAGGCAAAATTGAAAGGGATGAACCTACAAAAATGATCTCAGGTACAGAGTTAAAATCAGTTGTATTTTCATTACCTCCCATCAGATTTGGGTCAACATTAAACCAAGAGAAAATTAATGTCTTTGGAAAAGAGTATAATTGGATAAAATGGAGCATTTCTGGGGATCTTCCATATTGGTCTGATTTATTGGTCTGCCACATGTTGGATTCCATGAATATTGAGAATAACTATCTTGATAATTTATTTCATACAATTTTAGATACACCAGGTATAACCAAAGATAATGTAAAGGCACAATTAGATCTTTCCCAAATTTGTTGACAATCGGAACTTGAACTGTTTCAAAATGTCAGATCACAGAGGTTAATGGAGCCAAAAGTAGATAATAAACTATACAAGGAGAGTCATTTATTATTTTGTCATTGTATTCCATATTTGATACTTATAGATGGATATACTTCCAATTTGGGTAGATGTGTTAAGAATGGTCATATTCCGGATTAAAAAGTCATGATTTTAATGTTATCATGGAAATACTTAAGCCGATTGGATTTAGAGGTTTTTTGAATTCTATGATTTGAGATTCTATAATAGACATATGATATTTTTTCGATAAATTTGTGTGGCAACAACAAACTATGATACAATAAGTAAACTAAAAGAAGATGTTCTTGTTATTATATGTAAACTGGAAAAAATCATCCCACCGGGTTTCTTTAACTCAATAGAACATCTGATATTAAATTTTCCATAGGAAGATAAATGTGGAGGTCCAGTACAATTTTTATTGATATACCCATTTGAGAGATGCATGCAGAAATAGAAGAAAAAATTATGTAACAAAGCATCCGTTAAAGACTCAGTTGCTAAAGCTTATTTGCAAGAGGAAATTACTTTTTTATGATCTCATTATTTTGAATCTGAATCTCCTTCAAAAAAAATGCATGGGATGGAATTAGGGTAATTCTAATGATGAAATGGACAATAAAATATTATTTTTTAATCATCCATAGCTTGGCTTCAGTGGATTTCATGAACGATGGCTTTCAGATGATGAAAATCACAGAGCTCGTACATATGTTCTGCTCAACTGTGAAGAAATGAAAACATTTGTACTGTGAGGGCTTATATCACATATTCTATAATTTATGTTACAGAATGTAAAATTATTTTATTTGTAGGTTATATGATAATCGTATGAAGAAACAAATTCCACAAATTACATAAAATGATTTTGAAGAACGCCGACAGAAATATTTTTCACAATGCTTTCAAAAACTGGTAACATAAATTATTGACGGTTTAACATATCAATTAATTTTATTATTTATTATATTGATAATTCTTTTACAAATTTTTAGCTGTCTCAACATACGAATAAAATTGATAAAAAACTATGTATATTGAGTAACCCACCATCCAAAATGGTTAAATGTTAAAATTAATATGTGGTGAATGGTTTTAAATTTCATAAATGTGCATATGAGGAATCAAAAAAACAATGAATAGTGGAGTTTTCATGAGAGGATTGCATCATAGAGAAACTGAATTTGACTTTTACGACATGCTGGATGAAATTATTGAACTATGTTATCTAGGGAAAAATTACATAATAATGTTTAAATATTGGTGGTTAGATACTAAGAGAGGCTTGAATTTTTATCTGATTCATAGAATCATAGATATTAAATATAAAAGTATTATTGCAATTAATAAACCATTTTCACTGGCTCAACAGACACATCAAATATATTACGCAAAGTACTGTGCTACTTAAAGAGACCTGAGTGATTGGTGGAGCATAATAAAAATTAAATCGTTGGAAAATCAGTTTACTCAAATGGAAAGTGGTTCCAATGAAGTACAATGAATGGAAATTTTTCAAGAGACTACTCAAAATCCATCCTTTTCACAAAGATACATGAATATTGATGATGACACCCCACAATTAAGAGTCGATGGTGACAATGATGTTAATGATGTTAGAAATTAATTTTAAATGGAAAGAGATGATGAAACTGAGACTCATATGGATATTGATGACACTGATGATTAATATGAAGACATTGACATCATCCAATATGAATATGATGATGAAGGTGAACATTGACATCGTTAAATGTTGGTTATAATCATAACAAATATATATCTATATGTATTAGTTATTTTCAACTATCTGCTAACAACAATCATTTTGTGTTTCTGATGGACTATGATCTATTTCGTGAGTTGGAAGAGGCTGAGATACCTTTGGATGAGGAGGAATTGGGATCATCAGACCCTCAGGATACTGGCTATTCAGGGGGTACGCGGAGGGGGCATGGTCTTGCGGGACATATGATTCATGACCCTATACCCGAGCGGCGTCCACATCTTGGTTTTGATCCACGTACACTGAGGTATGATAACCTATGTATTTTAGTTAGCTTCCATTAATTTATTTATATACTAATCGTTCGATTATTTGTTCTTTTTTCATAGTTTTGAATATGTAGCTGCTGGACAAGGGAGCGCTAACATGCGCAATTATTTTTCTCAACCATGGATCACATGGGAACAAATTTCTGTTGATGTTAGGATTGGAAGGTTCAATCATTGGCTGGTACGTAAATAAATAATATTTATTTAGAAATTTATTTTATTAATAACTTGATATTAAAAATTATTTATGGGGTTTATGGTATCCCACCGATGATAGAATGCATGGATCTATCCACGAGGCATGGAAATTGTCTATGCGTGAGTGTTTCTGTCAGTTATTTCACAATTTTAGAAGGACAACCATTAATAAAGTTGACGCGAAAATATTTGATGAGTCGTGTAGAGCCCACTGACCATAGTACAATTCATCTCATGTTGGAGATGGATTATGATCACACTGGTTGAGTGGTGGATTTCAGAGGAGATCTTCATTCGGCCGATAAAACTGGGGGAGACAGGAGATGACACATCGAGCTGGTAGCCGTACATTTAGTACTCATAGAGAGCATCTAGTAAGTATATTTCTTAAATATTTTATATAAAATTACATATAAATATTTTATTTAACATTCATATAGGCACTAGAGTATCTAGATATTACGGAGTACGATGTTTATCGAACAATGTATAGTAATCAAGCCACTGGGGAAATTAGAGGTGATCTCCTATGTCAGATTGTGGTCAGTATTATTTCCATTTCAGTTTTGAAATTAACCACATATAATATATTCATTATTTTAATTTCAAATTAAAACTGAAGGAGCCATATGAGGCCATGACCTCTTAGACACGGGCTGAGAGTCATGCCAAGATGGGTGATCAGACTAGTGCCCACCATTTCGATGAGGCAGCATGGATGCAGGAGACCTAGTATGCCTTTGAAAAGGGCCAAGTAGTTGGTATCAGCTCTCATTTGACTCCTGGGACTTATTATGGTACTTCTGCAATGTCGATTTCTAACTCGAGGGTAGATCAGGGAGAGACATTGTCTTTCGGCTCATCGTATTCAGAGCAGTTACGAGCTCAAACTGAGCTTATAGAGAGTTTTTAAAAGCAGTACGAAGAGATATTTCTACCATAGCAGTAGTAGCAGAAGCAACATCATGAGGAGGACATGCGTCGATGGCAGCAGAAGCAACAATAACAACACAAGAAGGACATGAGTCGATGGCAGTAGTAACAACACGATGAGGGAATGCGTCGATGGCAGCAGCAACATCACAATCAGATGGATTACATGTGTCGTCTGACTCATCATTTAGGGATGAAGTTTCCTCCATCATCTTCTCCAACTCCCCCATCTCCTCCATAAGAATATCCCCTATTGATTTTTTTTCAGTTAAAAACATTTGAATTGAACATTTTTTGTAATATGAACTATTTTTAGTTTTTTCCTATTATAATGGTGTGAATATTACGTTATTTTTTTTCATATTTTAATATTTTAATATTTATTATTAGTATTATATTTTTTTATGTTTTTTTATTTTAATAAAAAAAAATAATATTATTAGTAATATTATGTGATTTTTTTATATTTTTTCTAAATATTTAGAATTTTAATATTTTTTTTCTTATAATTTTAATAATATTAATATTTTTTTTTTAATTAATCATAATTTTATTATTTTATTAATTTATTAACTATTTGTAAATATTAAAAATTTTAATATATATTTATTTATTTTAATAATATTAATATATTTTTTTTATTTTATTTAGTATTTGTGATGGGGCCTTTTGTGACAGGGGATCATTGCAAAAAGAATATATATATATATATTTTTAAAGTTTTTGTGACAAGTTGATTTACCATCGCAATAACATTGTTGCAATGGGCCTGTCTCAATAGTTTTATAACATATAATCTATTTGCGTCATGATGGTGTCCCTTCGTAAAAACATTTTGTGACAGGCCCATCACGAAAGGTTCTTGTATATATAATGTATTTAATAGGACATCTAATTATAACGGGCCCGCTAACCATTGAAAAAAATACTTGTTATGACATTTTTTTCTATAATGGGAAATTTGTGATGGGACCCCTTCACAAAAAGGTTTTTCGGATGGGCTTCTGTTGCAAATAACTCATCGCAAAAGGCCAAAATTCCAGTATTGGTGGGCCAGTTCAGGTGTCCAATTTTGGGTCAACTCGGGTTGGTCTATGAAAAAATTTATCATGACATATTACTTCACAATTATATAGAATATCTTGGTCAATATGACAGTTTTATATTCTTATTCATCATTTATATTTCTTTCAACTTATAATTTGGCTAGATATATAATTAGTCATCAATTAGTGACATTTGTAGTTTTCTTTTTTTCTTCCACATGGTTTATCATAAATGGATTCCACTAATTCCTTCATCTTACCTCCATAAAAACTAATATATATCTTTGAAAAATTACATTATATGTTATCTTTATCCATAAAAAATCATCTCCTCCTCCCTAGTGTATCATTATTTTTTATTTTATTTATTATATGTCGTGTTTAATATTTTTAAATTATTTATTTTCTAAGGAAAAATCAGCTTCATTCTCTTGATTTCATCCCACATAAGGCTGTTTTGTTTATTCAAGATATTTCAGTCCATTATTGGTTGTCTTAGATCAGCATGCTCCATTACTATAACCACATTCATTAATGATTCCATATAATATCTCTAATATTTCAAAATCTATTAGATATGGACAAATAGTTCTCATTATTTTTTGTACCTAAAATAAATCAACTCTGCTACCCCATGATATAGGGTTTCATTATATTCTAAATAATTAAATATTATACTAAAAAACATGTTCCTTACACACAAAATTTCAACAACACAAGCAATGTCCAACAAACCATGGTTTTCTTCTTTGAAGAGAAATATTTCCAAATTTTATTTCATGTTTTTTTTATTTTTATCGTCTATTTGAGATTATTTTTTGGAAAACCATTTACTTTTTAATCATACATACAATATAGATATACTGGTTGGTTGATTGGAATTTTTTTCCAAAAATATTTTTCTAAATTTTGAATCAAAACTTATATTATTAACATGAATAGTAGTTTTTTTAAAAAATATAATAATTTACCCCTTATTAAATAATCTATTAATTTCTTTAACAAAGGATAACTTCAATCCCATATTTCTAGTGGTTTTAGATCATTTTAAATAATAATACTCCATAGATTTCTTGATTTCAGCAGTATTTTAAACACTATCTTATGAGGGCTCACCACATGTCACATTCATATTTATTAATTTTACTTCCAACTTTAGACACTTCCTCTATAGTATATGTTTCATTTCATCAACTAATCCCACATTTTCTTCAATCTCTGTTATTTTTCTCTCAATATTATATTCAAGTATCTAGATCTTCTATTAAAATTTAATATTAATCCCCTTAATCATAATTGATTTTATCCTTAATTGAGAAACATTCATAATAATTATTATTATGATGTTTGTAACTTTTATTTAATCTATTTATTAGATTATAGTAAATCTCTCATTTATAAATATGGGACAACTTTATTCATATTTAGAATTTATGTAAGCTATTGATTATATATTCTTGGAGTGGTTTACACAAGTTAACACCTTTTTTAATCATTCTTTTTCATTTCATAATCATCTTAACATTCAATGATCTCCTAATACATACTTTTTAAAGATCCAAAAATAAAAATTACTATTTCTTTGTAAAAATTATGTATGATATCCTTTAAAATTAAAAATTAATCAACATGTGGGTCCTTAAATATGATACCTTACAAACATGTTCTTGGTTCTTATATAGGTTATAATTCATATTAAATTTTTGTTATTGCATAATCATATGAAATCATTGAATATTTAGATGTAAAAATATGTTATATCTTCTCACTAGTGTATTTTTTCACCAAATATTCTTTATCCATACTATAACTGATTTCCTCTTGATTACAATATATGGACACATTATTTTCATAAACCTTTCAGAAAAGATATTTCTTGTTCAAATTTATCATCACTTTCCTCTCACAATTCATTTAGGTCATATATGAGTTGGGGTTCTGATCATAATTTGAAACACTTTCTCCAATCATTCACTTCATGGTGTCTTTAAGAATTGAAACTCAAAATTTGAAGAAAAAACTCAAAAAATTGATAATCAAAATATATATTGAATAATATCTCTAATACTGGGTGTTATAATCATATAGCGATCTAAAAACACTTATATGGGGAGAATCATTGTTGATATTCTTTCCCTAAAATCATTCCTTTTAATTTTAGTTATAAACATGTTGGATGAATGGATATCTTTTCCTTATTAAATAACTTGATTCTTATGTATTAAATGATTAAAAATAAATTAAATAATGAGGTACATAAGAAATATTTTATAAGGTTTTACTTTAATATGGACGACTACATCCCCAGTGTATAGAGGTTGTTATCCCATTCACACATTGATACACTTTTACTATCAAGAATAATCACAAAAAAAAAGGTATGACTGTGAACTTGTATTCCATGCACCACCCGAGTTACATGAAATCACCCACTTGATATTTTTATACTCTTGAATAAATGAGGTATTCCTCCTTGAATAAAATATTCTTCTAAAACCTTTCAAGGTTTTTTAGTAGTGTATGCACATGTTTACCCTAGACGGAATGAATTTGATCACTTTTCTCAAGAATGCAACAATCTTCAGGGATTCCACCTAGGAATAGAAATAAATATTGGATATCTCAATTATCCTTTATATATATATATATATATATTATGTTGATCTTCTCACAATATTATAATTCAACCAATATGATATTTAGTAGATGATATACACATTTGTATCTCTAACCCCTTCTTATAATTCTTCAATAAAAAATATGTTCCCTAAACACCCCATGTTTTCTCTCTCTTTATTTATTCAACTCATAGAATAATAATATTAGTGGAATATTGGCTTCCTTATAATCCATATTTAATATATAGGGTATATAGAGTTATAGAAGTATCAATTTCATTACACTTACCTTATTATTTCATCCCTTTTTATATATTCATAAACAAGACATAGTTTGCAATTAGATAATTTAAATTTTAGAAATCCCCTTTAAAAATATGATTATACTAGTATTAATATGTAAACTCCCAAATTTTTTGTGTACTGTTTTTAAATACTATATGGATTAATTTTGAGATTGAGTGTTAAGACAACATGCAACTCCAAGGCACAGTGTACCCGAAATAAATGTTCGAAATATATTATAATATTAAATGCACACATAGTTTTCCTAAATAAGTGGAATAACCTCTAAAAGGGATTCCATTTAAGAAATATGATGGAAGAATTGATTTTAGAGTAGTGGCTTTACCTTAGGCCTGACCTAACATCAGTCGACATAGTTCGGCTATAAAAAGTAGTTTTGAGCGATTTAATGAATAAAATAAAGTGAAAATTTATTTTACTTCTCCGTTTCTTCAACAAAGAGATGCAGTGACACTTCTTTTTTAAATAATACTTTATGAAGGGATCCATGTTTAGGCTCATAACTCTATAGATTCCCTAGATTCTCTAGAGAGAATCCCTGGAGATTTGTCTCGGCGGGTGATGAAGGAACTGTGGATCGAAGATCAATGAATGTCGTTCATAATGGATTTCGCCAGTGTAAATCGATATTAAATAGAAAAAAAATCTAATCCCATCTAGTATAAGTTATTTTGTATTTTTCCCATACTTATATTCAATGAAGAATGATGACCAGCCAACTAATATTTTGATCTATGATTCGATCATTCCTTTCGGGATGGGATATACCTTGTGGGATTATTAGAATTTTATTATTTGATAATTGATTTTATTTTATAATCATTATTATAGGAATTTTTTTAGGCTAGAATAAATAACGGTTATGGTTCATTCCTTATATTTGTTCCTTGTGTTTTTTATCCCCTGTTTTCTATGTGTTCTTCATTCTTCAATAGTTTTTTGAATGATTTATCATTGTGCATTTGTTTCTAGGTGAAACATTTTGAAATATAAAATCCAACATCATGACGACCTAATAGAGGTTCCATGGTGATGGTGATGGATGAATCAAAACAATTCGGGAGAAACTGTTCTTCAAAAAGTTTGCATCATGATGAAAATAAAAAGATTTTTGAGTGGATTGAAGTTCTAAAACCCGTTGATTTTATTTTGTAGTGGTGAGATGACCTGGGATCTGAAGTTTTTAGGTGAACAAACCACCATAGTGGAACCTTGGAGATCATTCAAGGGAAAAAATAATAAATCAATTGTTTTGGAAATTATAGAACACACGACCTGTAGTATGGTCTATAAGGCATGTGTTCATCATCAAACCACTCGGTGTGTACTCTGGGAGTACATGGGCATGGGTGGAGTACACAGTTTGACTACACTACGTGTAATCCCCCTCATGGCTTGTCCTAGACGAAGTGAATAGACTACCCCATGTACTAGTACACATGAAGATATACACGGGTTGACACTATGTAATGGAACATGGTCGGAGAACATGGGCAGACCATGGATGGAAGGACACAACATGTGAATTCTTTTACACGCCATTTACCCATCTTCTCCATGACACAGATTGGAATGACATGGGATTTTGTAAACGGGAAGTACTCAGGGTCAGGGGATGCTTCATGTGACCCTACTACATGTAGTGTATCAGTTTCTATGTGGATTTATTCTTTTTTCCTTCATGTCCTGGAAAAGTATCATAAGGGATAATTCCATTGTTGTATCCCTGAAGGTAGGTATGAATCATATCCTACTCATAGGACTATTATACCTTTAGCAGGACTTCTTGGATCGAGTTTTTGGAATCCCCTGAGAGGCTTGGAGCAATATCCTCTATTCATTCTTTGTGCCCCAGGTAGTGTCCTTGGTATTGACATGACCAATTTTATTGGGTATCAATCCTCTACTAAGTAGTTTAATCTAGATGGATTTTTTTGTATCACCCCATAGCTCGGGATATGATCCTCATCTATGGTATCATATTCTCTTCTAATATATCAGTGTATCTCTCTCATGAGGGTTCTTAATGAATAGTACTTCTCAGATGGACATCAGTAGTGTTATCATAATCAAGAGTGTGTTCTCCCAGATAAGTGCTTCATGGAATCTTCAGACTAAATTCCCAGTTCTAGTATATAGTTGTTGATACTTACCTCTAGACTTCATTTCTTTGATTGATTATATCTATATATCATTGTAAAATGTGTTTTACATATATATTGTGTAATTATGATTATATATTTCTGTCATGTATTTCTTTGTCGTTTTGGGGTGTCCTAATGAGTGTTGTTATACTCACTATCGCATGGGCTTTGCCCACATGTGACATGTCTTGTGAAAATGAGCGACCTTTTGATATATTCCAAGGTGGTCCAAGACTAGATTGTGCTTTGTGATATCCAAAGGGACGAGGTGTTCCTACAGCTACATACAGCATTCCCAGTACCTCTTCTTATAGGTTGGAATTATTATTACAAAATTATTTTTGGCGGGATTCTATTTTGTCCCAATTTACCTTATATTATTTACTTTCTTTCCTACTCTATTGGTTGGGATATAGTGGAAATAATTCATTATTTACTTAGTGGTTTTATTACATTTCTGTATTTTTTGGTCTTGGAGATGTGTGCATGCATATAGGTACGTAAGAAATGCCTCCCATGTTAGTGATATTCCTACTCGATGCTAGTCACCAACCTTTGGAATTTTGGAGGTGGGATTGGGGATTCATAGTATAGTACTCTTTGGGAGGGCTTGTGATAAAGTATTTTCATTGTTGGTCGATTATACATTAGGACTGAGAGTCTGTTATATTGTTTTGGGGAAACAATGTTAAAATTTTTGAGTTTGACTTTCAGGCCAGGGACAGCAGTGTTGGTGAATTGCCTGACGTATCCATACACCAGGACTCTGATAACATGAATTTCGACTTGGAACACAAGCTAATTGGTTGCTGATTAAATAATGGTACATGAATTATATAGTAATGGGTTGTGGTTTCATTTCCTTCTTGAGTCAGCTCTTCAAATATACTCATTGATCATGGAACATCTTTTTTCTTACATGATTCCCCCAAGAGGTATATCAGCCAGGACTCAGTAGCTTGATCAATAGAATGACCCCATCATTGAAAAGGATTTGATACCGGGACCAGTTCCCCATGTATTACCTTCAGATGGTGCACTAGCCATATGACCACTTGTAGAGCAGCACGTGGTACTCGTAGTGCTGGTAGATGAGGAGCACATGCTGATCACACTTCATGAGTTTTAGAGACAGAGACCCCTTAGGTTCTGAGGTGAGCCCAACCCTCAGTTGGTTGAGGTTTGTCTCAAGGGAGCGACCCAAGTTTTTCGTTCTAGTCAGGACACCAACATATCAAATGGTGGTCCCAGTGGCGAGCCTTATATTGGGTTCAGTTGGGTAATGGTTGAGTTTGGCTATCTAAACTCATGATGATGTGAATCTTTCTTGGAAAGAGTTCAAGCATCTATTCAAAGAGTATTTCTCACCAGTTACGCTATGTTATATTCATATTAAAGATCTTCTTCATCTCTATAAGGGATGCATCACTACGGTTGATTATTCATTATGTTTCACCAACCATTACAAGTACTCTATAGATATGGTTATAGATAAGTTTTTAGGGCTCGGACCTTCGATCGAGGTCTACATAGAGACATATAATCCATCATTGTCCCTCTATGCATTCTTACTTATTCTAGAGTGACTGAGTGTGATTTGGTGGTTGAAATATTCTTGGATTAGTAGATACAACTAGTGATAGTCCGAAATGGACAAGAAAGTTCATAGACCTTAGCAGTAAGGAGCCGAAGTCAGTCTCAGGGATCCAAATGTAAGAGAATTTTTATAAAGGTATTCTAGGATAGAGGATATATAGTTCAGGGATCAAATTATGAGTCTAGTTATCATAGGGAGAGCTGGTTATATTTATATGAAGGAAGGGTAAATCTCACTCGAGATTTTCCAACCTACCATACTACTGGTAAGGAGATAGTGGATGGACCACCAAGGTAGAGACAATGATAGAAATAGGTATATATATAGGGTGGTGGATGTGGTAGAGTAGCTAATAGAGTAGAAGAAAGTGGTAAAACATTTGACTCATTACCACCACCACCCCCAGTAGGCCCATTCCAGGCTTAGGTAGCTGGTGGAAAGGGGTGAGGATAGCTGCATGAGGTCAAGGCATATAACCTAGGGGATCATAGAATGATTCAAGGTATTATATTTTTTCTTTCTACTTTATCTACCATAATGATAGACACAGGTTCTAGTCATTCCATTCTTTCCACATATCTTGTTCGAGACCTGGAGATTCTCATTGAACTGTTGAATCAACCCCTACGCTTGGAGACACCTACTGGAGAAGACTCAGTGATCAAACATTTTTCTGATAGTGGGACCTGACCCTTGGAGGATAGAGTTTTGGTTAGAACCTCTTGGTGGCATCATTGAGACCTTACTGCATCATTATTTATATGGATTGGTTATCCACAGTCAATTTCTGTATGTATTGTTTTAGATAAGGGTGTGGTGTGACTGTAGTAATGGAACGAGGTTTTCATTTTTCAGTAGAAAGTAAATCCATGCAACATAGGATGGACTCATGCATAAGAGGATGTATTTGATTAAACATCAGCTGGATAGACTGGCCCTGAAGATGATCCAATTTCTAGCAATGGTGGAAGAGTATGGGTATATCTTCCCTAAAGATGTTCCAGGATTACATCCCTGCTAAGAGATAGACTTATGCAATAATTTACACCATAGGATGACATAGATATCTAAACCAACATATAGGATGGATCATGTATAGATTCATTAGATGAGGTTGAAGTTAGAGGACTTTCATACGAATGGGTTCATGAGACCTAGTGGTTTATCCTGGGCAGCCCCAATTTTGTTTTCCAAAAAAGTAAGATGGGAGCTTGAGGTTGTGTGTGGACTATTGGCACTTGAACTGGGTGACCGTGAAGAACAAGAATCTGCTACTGAGAATTGATGACCTATTTGATTAGTTGATAGGGGAATGATGGTTTAAAAAGGTCTACCTCCAATCAAGCTATCATCAGTTGTGAGTATGGGATGATATATAGTAGAATGATTTCAGATGTTATTACAGTCACTATCAGTACTTGGTGATGCCCTTTGGCGTGAAGAACACCACAGTAGTGTTCATGAGACTCATGAACTAGATCTTTCATCCTTAACTAGACCGGTTCATGGTAGTCTTCATCATTGATATTCTTATATACTTGATGTCTGAGTAGGATCATATGAGACACTTAAAAATGGTTTTAGATGTAATCTGAGAGCACCAGATTTATGGAAAACTCTCGAAGTGCCAGTTCTAGATTCAGGTAGTCCACTTTTTGGGACATATTATCTCACCAGATGCAGTGGCTATAGAAACGTCCAAGGTTGAGGTAGTGTTAGCATGAGATCCACCTGAGAGTGTTACAGAGGTGTATAGTTTCCTTGGTCTAGAAGATTATTACCAAAGATTCATACATGATTTCTCTAGTAAATCATCACCTATGAAAACTTTGACTTTAAAAGTGAATCCTTTAATGTGGAATTATAATTAAGAGTATATTTTTCAGCAGTTGAGACACAGTTTTATGAGTGCTCTAATCTTGAGATTAATGAAATATGGTGTCGATTACATAGTGTTTTGTGATGCATCAGGGACTAGGCATGGTTGTGTCCTAATGCGGAGGCAAGTGGTGATTGCCTATGGTCTGATCCAGTTGAGACCGCATGAGAAAAACTATATGACCTAAGATATTGAGTTAATAATGGTAGTATTCATTTTAAAGATGTGGTGACACTACATGATGGGGGAGTGGTTTATCATCTACTCAAATCAAATGAGTCTCAAGTATATTTTATCTCAGAAGTATTTAAACATGAGATAGAGGTGATGGCTAGAGTTACTCCAGGACTATAACATTGAGATGGTATATACTAATGGGAAGTGTAATGTGGTGGTAGATTCTCTTAGTGGGAGATCTAGTTTGTAGCTAATGAACGAGGCATCATATCAGTTGGATTCATTATAATTATCCTTAGTGGATGAAGATGGAGTAGATTACCTCTATTCGATGGATGTTACCCCTCTAATCTTATAGTGAGTCCAATAGGTACATATTTGGGATACTGACTATGAGACTCTACATTCTCAGATGTCTATAGGGTATGCTCTTGATGGATACACGAAAGGTGGGGAGCATGTTGTCATTTTCAGAGGACGTATAGTAGTACTAGTGGCATTGTGGGAGTAGGTTCTGAGGGATTTTCATACATCCTCTTTGGCGGTACATCCTGGTGTGGAAAAGATGTACCATGGCCTCTGAATTTAGTTTTGGTGGTTAGGAATGAACAATAAATTGGCAGAGATTGTTTCTCGATGCCTTAATTTCCATCAAGTGAAGGATGAGAACCGATTTCTAGTGGTTTTAACTTAACTCCTTGTGGTGATATAATGGAATTGGGATGGGATATCAATTTAATTTGAGATGGTTTTACCATGTAAATCCAAGGGACATGATTCCATCTAGGTGATCATTGACTAACTCACCAGTTTTTCCCACTTCCTAGATATCTGAGAGTAGAGTTCAGAAGAGAACATGGGATGCATCTACGCTCTTGAGATAGTAAAAATATATAGAGTTACTTCAAATATTGTTTTAGATTTTCATTTTCATTTTACATCATGATTGTTGTATGGATTTTTGGAGGCATTTGGGACACATTTATGCTTTAGAAAAACATTGCACCCATAGACATATGTATAAACAGAGAGGACCATTCCAGTTCTGGAGGATATTCTACAAGATTGCATGTTGGAATTTTTCCATACTTAGAAGGATCATCTACCACCAGTGGAGTTCGAAAACAAAAACATCTACCATTCCACCATTAGTAGGGCACCATTCGAGGATTCATATAAGAGACCTTATAGATCACCACTTTGTTGGACTGACCTAAGAGAGTCAGCACTCATGGGCCCGAAGTTGGTACGAGATACTAAAAAGAAGGTGTAGATCATCCAAAAGTTAATTAAGACTGAATAGAGTCATTAGAAGTCTTATGCTGATAGGCGGTGGAGGCCTCTGGTGTTCACAGAAGGAGACCTTATATTCTTTCAGGTTTCACCTCAATGGGGATTATGACAATTGGGCCAGATACTAATGTTATCTCCAATTCTTATCAGCACTTTTCATTTACTATGTATAATTGGAGAGGATGTGTATCGCTTAGCTCTACCTTTGAAATTAGATTGGTTACATGAAATCTTTCACATTTCATGGCTGAAGATGTATGGTCATGACCCATATCACATTATCGACTAGGGAGAGCTGTACATTGAGGATGTACTGACTTTTGTTGAGTACCTAGTGGAGATCAAGGATCGGCATGAGAGGATCCATCATGGGAAATTGATTCTTTTAGTGCATGTCTGGTTGTAGTACGAGAATCTCTAGGAGATCACTAAGGAGCAAGAGGATCATATGAATTCTTAGTACCCATATAATTTTTAGTAGCCTTTGATTGGGATTTTTGAGGATGTAAATATCCATGGTGGGAAAAGTATAACATACTATATTTTTTTTGTATTATTTTTTAATATTATATGAATTAATTTTTAGACCAGGCATTAAAACAGAGTACAATTTCAAGGCCTACTATTCCCAGAATAAATGTTTAAAATATATTAAAATATTAAATTGCATGTGTGTTCTATTTTCTTAAAAGGTTTAATAAACTCTAAACAGGTACTTGAATCAGAAATCTGAGTACACTATTTCATTTAGAGTAGCAGTTTTACCTTTGGAACGACCTAACATCGGCCAGTGTGGGTCGGTTGTAAAAATCAGTTTCCTGCATTTTAACGAATAAAATAAATTTATAATTTATTTTATTTTTCCATTTATTCAATGCAGTGATGCAGCGGCGCTTCTTTTTTAAATAAGACTTTATACAAGGATCCAGGGTTATGCTCATAACCCTAGAAATTACCTAGAGGGTCTGGAGAGAAACCCTGTAGATTTATCTCGGTGGGAGATGAAGAAATGTTGGATCGAAGATCAAAAAATGACATTCTTGATGGATCTCACTTGTAGCAATCTATTTTGAATAGTAAATGAACATATCCCTAGGTATGATGAATTATTTTGGATTAATTTCCCATTTTTATATTCAATGATGAATGCCAACCAACCAACAAATAGGTTGATATGAAGTTCTATTGTTCATTTTGGTATGGTTTATACCTTGCGGTATTTTCAGGGTTTGATTATTTTAAAATTGTTTTGATTTTATAATTGTTCTTATTTGTACGGATTAAGGTCGGAATGAATACTGGTTGAGGTTCGTTCCTCATATTTTATCATTGTGTTTTGTCTGCCCCATTTTATACACGTTCTTCATTCTTCGATGGTTTTTTGAATGATCAATATTTGTGCCTTAATTTATTAGAATAAAAATATGAAATTGAATATCAAATATCAAGATGACCTAATGGGAGTGTGACAGAGATAGCGATGGACATACCATAATAGTTCGGTAGAAACCGTTCTTCGAGCAGTTTACGTCGGGTTGGATGTAAATAGATTTCTAAGCCTGTTGAAGGCCCAAAACCCATTGATTCAATGTTGTAGTGGTGAGACAACCTAAGATATAAATTTTAAAGGTGAATAGAACACTAGTGTAGAACCTAGGAGATTGTTCGAGGCGTGCGAGGAAGAAGTTGACTATTCTTTAAATTTCAGAACACACATCATTTAGTATGGGATACATGTTGTGTGTTCATCGTTGGACCACTCCACGTGTACTCTGGGAGTACAGGGTCATGGGTGGAGTACATGGATTCCCTACATAAATTGTACTTTTCCACATGGCTTGTCTTGGACCAAGTACATGGACTACCCCATGTACTGATACATGGGAAGATATACACGGATTGACACAGAGTACTAGCACACAGCTAGAGTACACAGGTTTACCCGGGATGGGAGGACATGACATGTGACTTCTTCTTCACACTATTTACCCATATTCTAAGGGATACAGTTTGTAATGACATGGTTCATTGTACATAGGTAGTACCTGGGGTGAAGGGACATAGTGTGTGACCCTACAACACGTCGTGCATCCCTTTCTACATGGCTTGATTCACTTTTCCTCCATATCTCAGACAAGTTTCATTTGGTTTAATTCCCTTATCTCTTCCCTAAAGGTAGGTATGAATCTTTTCCTAATCATAGGAATATAATCCCTTAAACATTGCTTACTATATAGAGTTTTTGGAATCCTCCAAGAGGCCTGGAGTAGGATCTTCTATTCATTCTTCATTCCCTAGGTAGAGTCCTTGGTATTGACGTAACCAACTTCATCGAGCTTCGATACTCTACTTAGCATGTTAATCCAGATGGATTTTTTGGTATCACACCATTTCCCTAGATGTGATCCTTATCTTTGGTATCTTATCCTCTTCAGATTATCAGTATATCTCTCTTATGAATTTTCCCAATGAAAAATACTTCTCGAACAGACGTCATCGGTTTTATCAGACTCAAAAGTGTGTTCTATCGAATGAGTGATTGATGGAATCTTAGAACTAAATTTCTAGTGAAAGTATATTCTGGTTGTGAATTACCTCTAGACTACATGACTTGGATTGATTTAATCTATATATCATTTTTATATGTGTTGTAGACTTATAATTTGTAGATGTGACTTTATCTTTCCTTTGTGTATTGATTTGTGGTTTTAGGGTATCCAACCAAGTATTGTTATACTCACCCTTGCATGGGATTTTCCCACATGTTTTGTGTCTTGGGCATATGAGAGACCTTTTGATGGAGTCCAAGGTGGACCGAGACCAAATGATTCTTTATGAGATCTGACAGGCAGAGGTATTCTTCCATTTATAGACTGCAGTCCCAGTACCTCTTCTTATAGGTTGTACTTATGGATACATACTTATTTTTGGTGGGCTTGTATTCTAGCCCAAATTAGCATACTTTCTTTACTTTATATCATAATTTATTGGATTAGATATAGTGGTATGCAGGCATTGTTTACTTAGTGGTTGTTTTACAATTCAGCCTTTTGTGGGCTTAAAGATGTGTGAATGTGTACAAGTACATTGGAAATGCCTCCCATGTTAGTGATATACCTACTCGGTTCTAGTCACCACTCCATGGCCTATTGGAGGTGGTCTTGGGGAGTTGTGGCATGGGACTTACAGGGATGGGTCATGATATAATAAAAAACATAATCATTTGGTCTTAAACCCCCATGATCCTCAATCCATAGAAGATATCAATTGATCTTGAGGGTAAATCTCCCTTGATTCTTAATTGGACAACCAAAATTACCCATGATATTTTCATTTCAACTGTTCAATAATATTCCTTATAAATCCTCCATATCTTTAACTTCACAAATGGTGTTTAAATATTCAAACTTTAATATCTAAAAAATAGTGTTCTAGGATCCTAATTTTTTTAATTTTAATTATCCAAAATCAATGTCCTGAATTAATGTTCAATCTCAATCATAATCATGATATTTAATATTTAATAAATATATTAGAATTATCACATTTAATTCATATACTAATTAATTATTCTAGAAATATGACATTTATAAAATAGAAAAAACATTTTTATTATTTGAATCATAAATCATATATTTTGTATGATTCAAACTCTCTTCCATATATTAAGTTAATATTATTCATTCTATGGAAAATACATTTCAATACCTTTGAATATTTTACACAACTTCCAGAATATATTTTGTTCAACAGTGAATGAATTTTCTTTTCACATCTGAATTTTTTCAAAAATCACGATCTTATATAAAAAATAATTATCTTATGTATCACAGTAGCGAGCACAAGTTCATTTCAAAATTTCACTCAAAATCAAGAATAATATTACATATAACCCTAAATGATATTATGTATCGACTGAAATATGTTATGTATCATAGTACAGTCATTCCCTTTCAAAATTTTAATCTGATCATCAAGAAATATATCTTCTATATTCACTAGGATATATTTTGTAAACTGAGAATAACTTCTGTGTCATATGAAGAATGTTACATATCACTGTGTAAAACAAACAATACTTTCACAGCTTTTTACAAACTCAAGAATAGTATATACTTAATATTTTTCTATTTTTTAATAATTTATAAATGAAAGTATTACAGAATTAATCTCTGTCAATATAAATTGTACTCCAATCATCCTCAACCACTTTAATCCATCCCAAAATACATCAAATAAATCCAACAAATTTAAATACCTTAACCAAAATTTTCAATAAGATTCTAAGGAACATTATAGTATGAATGAATTCAAATTTTCATCAAGATCAACTAAATCTTTAATGATCGTTCTCTTACCATATTATAATTAATATAGAATCCATTTCAAAATAAACTCACTTTCATAAACATCAACCCTGTGTATTTTCATATGATATAACAATATTCATTATTGATTATGACAATAATGGATGTATAATTATCATTGATTTCCATATGTCAAATGATCTCCAAAAATAACTTTAATGTTATCTTCTTAACCGTATTTATTTCTAATAATTGATGTTATAAACTTAGTTATAATAGATTGTTATAGGGTGAATAATAATTAGTTGTACACATGACTAATAATTTTATCCATTTTTTCATCAAATTAATCCCCAAAACTAAATGAACACATGTTATTCCATAGGTGTTTAGGAAGCATATTATTTCCATAAGCTGTATGATTATAAATAAAAAATATCATTCTTATGTCTTTATATTTTTTCAAAGGAATTGAATTATATTAGTAAATAATTCAATAAAGATATTAATTAAACAATTAACACTATATTCATTCATAGTAAAACATTACAAAAAAATCTAATGAAACTAAGTGTTACACACTATGGATTATTACTCAGTATGGATTACTACATCCATTAAAAGAGAATAAATTAACAACAGACAATAAAAATGGAATAAAAATCATCAATAATGTGAGATATCAAGTATTATCTTTCCCTTGAGGATCACTAATTGAAAACCAAAAAACTTATAATGAGGATGAACATCATTAAATGATAAATCATATCCTGAGATCTATAATTAAAAATAAGTAAATGTGAAGTGTGACTTTAGAAGTGTGAATTGAATAAATGACTTTATTAAGTCAATATATAGAAATGAAATTTGGATATTATAAATATGTTCATAATAAATATGATCATTGGATATATATATATATATATATATATATATATATATATATCCATTAGGTATACAGAAGTTTTATATTTTCACCAGTAAATTTAAAATAATATATTTAACATAAATATATAATGAAAAAGAAATATAATATTGTAATATATGTGTGTGTGTTATATTATTAATAACATTATTATTATTATCATATGATATAATTTACTTATAAAATTCATAGAAAGAAATTAATATCAATATATTAGTAAAAATAAATTTTTCAAATACAAATAATTAAATTTAATTGTAGATATTATTTAATATAAAAAGTAATATTTTTTTCAAAGAATTAAATTTCATTAAGTTTAGTATATTTTAACATAAAAAATAATATATAACACTTTTGAATCTAACATTAAAATTCATAAAATTAGAAATTGAAATGAAATAATATTAAAAAAACATAAAAGTTTCAATAAATTCATTTTGTCTTTATATTTTATATTTTCATTCAAAAACTAAATTTTTGAATTTAAATTAAATAAAATTAATATTCCTCTTGAATTTATAATTCCAAACTAATATTTTCATGAATTTTTTTTTTGACAAATTCGATTTAACGGTGAGTAATGAAAATATAGTTTTTTGCAAAATAATTAGTTTTATGACTATCATTATATAAAAATATCTATAAGTTTATAAAACCTTTTGATTAATCATGTATGTTTTTAATTATTAAAATAATACATTTTTAAATACCATTCTAAATTTAAAAGGCCTATAATCAATATTTTATTAACATCAGTAATATTTTTTATTAAAAGAAATTATTTTTCAACTTTTCCTTTAATTACAAGTTATTTCGATAAAATTTTGTTTTTGATTATATTTAAAGAAACATAAATGTTATATCTTTTATAAAAAAATATCTATCATTAAAATAAAATTCTTGGATAATTTTATCCTACAATAAATTTTAAGCTTAAAAATACACTTTCTACTAAAAATAGGTTTTTACCTTTTACATGTGGTAATATTAAATTTAATTTTCTCTCACTTTTATAAATTGAATTAGATAAAAATATTTTATTATTATTAATCATAATTTTAAAAAATTTAATAAGGAAAATTTTATTTTTTTATTTTAAAATAATGTTACCAAGGTATATATTAGTTACTGTGGTCAAACAGTTATTTCTAAAATATTGATACTTTTATAAATACTTTTTATCAATATATTAAATAAATAGATTTTAAATTAATACTATAATTTTTATTGTACAAATATATAAAATTAAAATTACCATCAATTAATTGATAATTAATTTTAATTAATAATAGGAAAACATAATAATTAAAACGTCGTCATTTTAAGAAAATTATTTTTCTACGATTTATTCGTTTTAGTTTAAAAGTTATATTTCTCATATTTATGAATTATTTTTGGTTAAATTGATACCAAATTCATATTTAAAACTTTTATATTTGGTAAAAATGTTCACCTAAAATTTTTAGTGATAAAATAATTACATATATTAATGTTTAATAAATATTAATAACTTATAAAATGGGTAATCTATTATGGCGTGAGTTTTACTAAATGAATTTGACACTTATGACTTCTAAAATGTCTATGTGAGGTTAGATATTCATAAGTACATGTTTCACCAACATTTACCCACCTAATACACCTTACTCTCTAAATCGACTTAACACCCATGTGATACCATTCTTACCAATTACCTAACTTTAGTTTCCATAGAAAATCCCCTCTTTTCACCTATAAAAGGAGACAAATACCTCCAATTATCTTGGAATGGTTCTCACTCTAGAGCCTCCTTCAAGGAGGTGCTTTGCAGGGGCATTTCGGGGTCTGGTGTGTCTGCTCAGCCTCAGGTCCATGCGGAGTGTTTGGAGGTTCCTTCGGTGGTGGTGGAACAGCGGGGACCTAAGAAGGTTGGGGAGATTCCTCTGGTGAGCTTGTCCTCTCGGGAGCTTAAGGAGGCAGCCGCCTTTCATGATCTCACTCTAGTTTCTCGTTTTGGTCGCTCTAAGCCGTCTCTCAAATTCTTTCGAGAATTTGTCGATTCGTGGGGGTTGTCTCTTCCGGAGGCGGTTTCCGACTTGTCGAGGATAGCTTTCTGTGTGCACCTGGCTTCCAAGGAGGACTTTGTGAAAGCATGGTTGTGGGAGGATAGACGGTGTGGCTCTTGGCGCTTTTCGAGGTCTAGGTGGTCGTCGGACTGTCATCATAGACGCAAAACCTCCTCAGATGTGGTGTGGCTGTCTTTGCTAGGTCTCCCGCTGCCTCTTCAGAACCCAGCGATTCTGAAGGAGGTTGGCAATTCTTTGGGCTCCTTTTTATGCGCGGACGAGGACACTAAGATGATCAAGGCGGCGGCGAGCCCTCGCATTTGTGTTGAAATGGATTTAGCATTAAAGAGGCCCTCTATGGTATAGTTTCAAGCTGAGGACGGTTTTTGGTGGAAAAAAAGATTTTTTATCTACAATCTCCTCATTTTTGTGTGTTATGTGGTCTGCATGGCCATGATGTGAAGGGTTGTCGACGCTGGAGGGAGGTGGCAGAGTCTTCTGGCCCCGCTCTGGATGGGGTTCTGGGTCAAGATCTAGCTGTCTCGTGCGGGTGCGTTGTTACGGAGGTGAATGTTTTCCCAACAGACGTTTCAAATTTGAATCCATCCAGTGATTCCTTTGGGTTGGGAAACTCAAACGACCAAACTGGGGAAACATCTTCTGACAGGTTTGGATGCTTGTTGGAGTCACCCTCTGGGAAGATGGATCTCATTTTTTGGTCCTTGGGCCCGGTTCTACAGAGGTTTTCTCCTCCTCTTAGGGGAAAAGACAAGGAGGTTGGGGTGCATATGTCTCTCTCTCTAGAGAGCCCAGCCAGGCAGTTGTCCCCTCCTGTTTCCCCCGTGGGTATCTCCTCGCAGCTTGCTCCAGGGGCTGTCCAGACCCGTCTTGCGAATAAACTCTTGGCTTCTTCCGATAAGGGTCTGGAGGTGGTTAACTGGAAGAAAGGCGTGGAGAAGGAGGTGATGTCGTCACAGCGTTCACCTAAGAGGAAGCTTCTGTTATCTTTGTTCCAGGGAGAGCTGGGAATGGAGTCTCTCCCGCGTGGTCCATCAGGAAGGAAGCCTCGGTTGGAGGAGTTAGACGTTATGTGTGATGATGGTCTTTTATCATCCAAACAGAGCAGTGGTAAGGGTGGTTTCTCGGGACCTCTCACCCGTTAGAAATTCAAGGGGAATGGTGTATCTGTACCCTATGAACTTTCTTTTCCATTGGGCCAAAGAGCCCGTAAGAGTCTGTAGGATGCTTTCCATCATTATTTGGAATGCGCGTGGTATGGGATCTCTTGCCAAGCGGGCCTTTTTATCTTTGGAATGCAGGAAGGCCAAAGTTTCTATAGTGGTGATTCTCGAACCAAAACAGGATGCATGCAAGCTTCCTGGGTTAGCAAGGAAAATGGGTTTTCCCAACTATTTTCATGGTGGTGCAGTGAATTCGCAGGTCTGGGTTGGATGGAGGGATGGTATATCGGTGGTGAACCTTGGTGTGATGTCCCAGTGTATTGATATGAAGGTGGAGATGGGTGGTGCTTCTATTATGTTATCGTTTGTCTATGCGAGCAATAAAATTGTGGAGAGGAGGGAGCTCTGGTCTCATCTGAAATCAGTACAAACTGATTCTTTGGCATGGTTCGTGGGAGGTGACTTCAACTCTATCGTGGATATTTCAGAGAAGCATGGAGGAATGGGGTGCAATGCTGAAGGTATGGTGGAATTCAAAGAGTGCCTGCTACAAACAAGATTGCTGGACTTAGGCTTCAAAGGGGAGAAATATACGTGGTGTAATAACCGAAGAGGACAGGATAGGATTTGGAGTCGTCTGGACAGGTGGCTTACCAACGTGCATGGGTGGGACCTCTTCTCTAAGTCATCGGTTAATCATCTTCTACGTATCCTCTCGGACCATGCACCTCTTTTACTAGATATTAAGAGTGAAACTGTGGTTGGAAAGAGTTTTTATTATTCAAGCGAATGGAATAAAAATGATGGGTTCATGTAGGTGGTGAGGAAGTCCTGGGCGGAGGAGGAAAAGGAGAGTTCTTGGGGAGGGCTGGTGAATCGTCTTAAAAGACTCAAACAAGAGATCAGGTAGTGGTTGGTGGTGCAACTGGACTTGAATATGGGGGTGACATCTCTACAGGAAGAGGTTGACGGATTGGAGGAGTCTCTTCAGGCATTATGGGATGAGGATGTCTTTATCAAGTTATGCGACAAAAGGGTGGTTTTGGCAAAGAAATTGCTAGAGGTGGATAGGAACTTCATGCAGCGCTCCCAAGTGAGATGGCATAAGGAGGGGGACCGCAAAAAAGCTTTCTTCCATTCATGCATCAAGGAAAGGAGGAATATGAAAATAAATCTGAAAAGGGAGGATGGGACCTACATGTCGGATGTGGAGGAGGCAGGCAGGCTTTCTCTAGAATACTTCGAGGGCCTGCGGGCGGGGGATAATACCAACAGTTTTGAAAGGGAATCTCTAGGGGATTCTGGTTTCATGAGCTATGTACCTACGTTGATTACTTGTTCTGAAAATGAGCTCCTCTCATCCTTACCTCAGGAGGGGGAGATTAGGGAAGCATTGGAGAGCATGTTGTGTGAGAGTGCACCTGGACCAGATTGCTTTCCGGCCTCGTTCTACTGTGTTACATGGGATGTGGTCGTGTCCTGTGTAGTGGAGGCTGTTCAGGATTTCTTCCGAGGGGTCCACCTGATTAAAGGGATCTCGGCTTCAAGGGTGGTCCTTATTCCAAAAATCAAAGACCTTTTTCTCATCAACCATTTTAAGCCGATATGCTTGTGTAACGTCTCATACAAAATCTTGGCGATGGTCATTAGCATAAGGTTTTCCACTTTTCTTCCCAGGATTGTCTCTAAGGAACAGCATGGTTTCATAAAAGGGAGGATCATACAGGGGGCGGTTGGAATCGTGAGCAAGATGGTTCATGATCTGAACAAGCGGACGATTGGATCCAATATTATTCTACAGGTGGACATGAAGAAGGCGTATGATAACTTGGAATGGGGTTTTATACTTCGGGTTATGAGGAGCTTTGGGTTTCGGGAACAGTTCTGTGACATCTATTTCAGATGCTTTGCCTCTCCGTGGATATCGGTTTCTTTACTGGGGAAGTGTTTTGGTTTCTTCAAAGCGGTGAGGGGGGTGCGGCAGGGGGATCCGCTCTCGCTGGCTATGTTTTTCATGGCTCAAGATGCCTTGTCCAGGAATATGAAGAAGGGCATGGAAGAGGGTGATTTGAAGACTTTTCGTGGTAGAAGGAACTCGGGGGTTATATCTCACCTGATGTTTGCCGACGACAAACTTTTATTCTTGAATGGTGGATGCAGGACTTTAAAATCCTTTAAGGCCATTATGGGATGGTATGGGAAGCAGAGTGGGAAGTTGGTAAATCATGAGAAGAGTCATGTGTTCATATCCAACAAATGCTCGGGAGAGAGATATAGGACCATTCAGGAGGTTCTCGGATGTGGGCAGAAACAGCTTCCTATTATTTACTTGGGGATACCTTTATCGAGCGGGAGGATACTGAAGAGCCATTTCAATGGGGTTTTGGACCGCATATTGGGAAGGATCTTCAATTATAAGAACACGGTACTTTCGATTAGGGGCCGGATTATGCTTATTAACAGTGTTTTGTTATCTATTCCCATGCATCTTTTTGCCATCATCAGTCCTCCAAAGGTAACGGTTGAAAGAATTGAGCGCATTTTTACATCCTTCTTGTGGGATGCGAAGGGAGATGGCAAGTGCCACTGGGCCTCGTGGAGGAGGATGGCTGGTCCAGTGGAGGAGGGTGGGGTTGGGTTACGAGATCTTCAGGAAGTCATACTGGGATTGCAGACCAAGCTAGTGTGGGAGGTAATTGTGGGTAAGACACTGTGGGCCAGTTTTTTCAGAGCCTGGTATGGATGGCATGGGGATCTCTGCACGCGTGGGGCAACAAGTCTAGCCATATGCATGTTCTCTCATCTGGACGTTCTACTTGAGCACACCAGATGGGTGACTGGTCGTGGGGAGATCAGTTTCTGGAAAGACACGTGGACAGAGGAGAGGCTTTGGTTTGAAGGCTGCCCGAATCCTGACATCTCATTTAAGGAGGCATATGGAAGCTATGAGTTCATGCATGAAAATCTTAATGTGTTGCAAATGAACCATCTCGGAAGTGTGGTTATGAATGATGACCCTGCAAAAATCTTTTTCACAGAGATGAGCTCGGGAAGTTTTAACATGAATGAGTACATGAGAATCCTGTAAGGTATTGATGCGGCTGTTGGAGCGGAGGAAACTTCTTGGTGCAAGGTATTACCAACAAGAATGAATTTTTTAGTGTGGAGAGTCAGAAACCAAGCCTGGCCAATGGAGGATAATATTCAGGGGAGAGGGATCAGCATGGCCTCATGGTGCTTCTGTTGCGAGCAGCCATGCTCAGAGTCTATAGTCCATCTGTTTTTTCAGGGTCGTTGGGCTTCTTTCCTCTGGGCTCGGATTGTTCGGTTCATGTTTCCATGCGGGGAGTGCCACTCGGTTCGCGAATACACTTCGTTTTGGCTCTCTAGGATTGATGGCAGGTCGGGGGAGCGAACAGCGTGCATCATCATTCTGGTAGCCATCTGTTGGACCATCTGGGAGGCTCGCAACTCGGTAAGGTTGGGGGGTGAGAGGTCCTTGTTGTACCTCCAGATCCAGATGAAAGCCATTATAGTGGAGCTGTCCACCCTTTTCAAAAATGGTGTTCAATCGCCTATGTTGGAGGGTCTGGTTAGTGGACAGGATGGACAAAAGTTGGATAGAGGATGGTGGGTTAAATGGCAGCCTCCAAAGCATGGGTGGAAGCTGAATGTGGACGGCTCATGTGTTGGAGGAATTATGAGGGGTGGTGGCTTGCTTCGAGACTACTGGGGTTCGGTTCTGGTTGCCTTTAGTGCTTATTATGGACCAGGTAACTCTATGGGTGCAGAGTTTAGATCCCTTCTTTCAGGTATGATGGTTTGCAGGAGGAAGGGGCTCCCGGTGTTAGAAGTGGAATCGGACTCGAAGGTTCTGGTCAGATCTTTGCAGGGCTATCAAGACATCTCATGGGATTTAACGTATATATGTTGCCGGTGTAAAGTGGAGACCAACTAGGGAAGGATGGTTCACCATAGTCCAAGGGAGTCTAACTTTCTGGCTGATGAGCTGGCCCGTTGGGGCCGACCTGAGGAGACGCTGGTGGTTTATGACAGCCTTATCTCTCTGCCTTTGGAGTGTGTAAATGTGGTTCATAAGGACTCTCTTGGCCTTCACTATTTTCTTCCCCCGTGAAGTGTAATCTGGTTTTTCTCTTGGTATTAATAAAAAAATAACTTTCAGTCTAAATCTCTCCCAAGTAGTTTCTAAGGTTATAAGGAGTCCTATACAAACTTTGAGAAGCTATATAGTAAGGTAATGGTTCTCTTCCTCCACCTTTTGATTCAAGTACTTATTACATTATAATACCTTTTTTCATGAACCAACCTGGGTCGACCCTGAACCGGTCACCCAAGCCAGCCTGCGACATAGCCCGAGGAGCGTTCCTGATCCCCACGGGCTAGAAACTAGTGTCGGGAATCAAAACAGAGCAAGTGCGAATGATTTCTCCCAATATAAATAAATAAATCAGAAGAAATAATAATGAGCAATGTAGAATAAGTTAACCGAACAAAACGACCAAACAGGAAAAAAAAGAAAAATAAAACTAACCAAACATGACGTCTAGACTAACTCTGTGCGACCTCATGGGTTACTCTTCAACTAAACGATCAAGAATCACCCAAGGAGAGCGCACTAAAGATTTATCATGCAAAACCACTAAAAACAGAAAAGAACTATAGGCGTGAGTATTAAAACTCAGCAGGCTAGCCCAATATCTATTCCCAATGCACTACCTTCAAAATGAAATAAACATCATTTCAAGGTTTAACTACAATTTATAAAATTAAGGTTTTCTACATGTTAATCAAAAACAAAGTACGATTTGTTTCCCCTATTCATTTCTCAAAAATCCAAGTCATTCGTTTAGTGACACATTAGAATTTTTTTTAAAGCGGAAGTGATGCTTACATTTTCAATTTGCACAAAACGTATAAAACACCTTTCTTTGAAAACAGTATTCATAAACCACTTTAAAACCACACATCACTACCTAGTAAAAAAACTACACATGAAAATGCTACAGTAGTTACACAGTAAGGGAAATGAAATGAAAATACAAACAAGTACCATATTTATCATAGAAAGTAACTGAAAACCAACAGACATGGGTGAACCTAGGAGATCAAGAATAAACTAGAAGACACTAATACATGAGAAATCATCCACGTTGACATGTCAAAAAGGTGCATCTTCCTTTTTGGGGGCCTTCCGGATTAGAATTCCACAGTTAAGATTGCTTGGCTTGAGTAGTAATAAGGATGAGTGACATTCTGGGAAGTTTCCCAGGGTGTGTGTGAGTGAGGACAAAACACACTGAAAGAACAAGTGTTGGCCTATCGAGATAGTCATTAGTCTAATAAGTGAACCTAGTGAGTAATAGCCTATGGTGTGCTAGGAAGGCAACCATGGTATTACATGAGACCCATGGGGTCATATGAGAAGGTTCGTGGCCCGGGGAGGCAGGTCATGAAACCTTTGAGTTTCAATTTATTATACATTCATATGACCATAAACAAAGGGTTTTTATAAACATTTTCCACTATTTATGAGAGGATACCAATCTATCTCATTAAAACCATTCTATTTTTCTTTTGGTGTAGCTATTATGATGCTGAACTTACTCCTTGATTTTATATGACATAATTTCTTGTTATAAATACTGATTCTATTTAATTCATGGTTATTCACCAAGATATAACTATCCTTGATTTATTGGGTACTTCCTTTTATTAAATCCACATTCATTAATAATTTTATTTAAACAATGAAATATATTCTTATGTTATATGATTGATGTGGGACACATAATGATAAACATATGAAGGGTGTTACTTGACATCACTCCAATGATTTTGGTAAATAATTAATCACTAGATACAAAATTTATATGATACCATGATATCGTTACATGATAATTTTTTATTATACCTTGGTGAATAACTTTGGTAATATTATTTTATGAAAAAATAGTGATCAAATTTGGTGACATGCTTACAAAAGTGTCATGATTATTTTATAGTCACACTTTAATTTTATACCTCATGTTATTATGATCATGTGATGTCTCATTTTCTTATAATAATTTCATTACTCTTTTCATTAAATTAATGTTCTCATATAATTCCTAAATTTTTACCGGTGATGTTCATTTATCCTCATTTTTTATTTGTTGTCCCTTAATAGGATTTATCCCCACCACATTATTTTGAAAAATATCCCCATGAAATTATTTATACTGAGGTGATATTTAATGGAATAATAATGAATTATTTTAAGTGAGTTAATTTTTTTATATTTTCTGATGTGATCATTGTATTCCATATGTTATATTATTAGAATACAAGACACTAAACCTAAAATGGTCCTGATGAGTTGGTCAATGTAATTATTTTGTTAAAGAATTGTGTTTAAAACTATATATGGAATTATGTTTCATTATAGTTGGTATCAAATAAGGGTTTAGATATTTGAATAAATTTAAACTAGAAAACCTTACTCAAACCCCGAGGGATAAGTATAAGTATTTTAAAAAATATATAAATTTTGGTTAAATATAGAGTATGTGGTTTCCTTGAAAATAAATCCCTATATGGATACTGGTAGGTGGATACAGATGTGGAATAGATGATCCTAGGTATAACCACCCTAAAAAAGGTTATTTTACCACTGACTAAATATTCACTCTAGTACACGATAATTGAGACTAATACTAAACACCTTACTAGACACTCAATGGGGATATTATTTGGATATTTTCATTCTCATTATGAACTATTATGATTTATTTGAACATATTTAGGTTTCATACCCTAATAGAAAAATTATCTTGGATAACATTAATTAAGACAAAGATATTCATAAGTTAATGTATATATTAATTGATATGTTATTTTATGGATAAATGATAGGTTTAATTTTTAGAGAAAATATTTTAAAGATTTATGGGTTTATAATTTTATAATAAAGTTCAATATAATTTTGGGACATTTATTTATGGAATTATTTTAAGTAATATAGGAAAAACCAACCTAAAGAAACCCCCATTGAACCAAGAATTATTTAAGTAAAATTATTCTAGTATAACAATTGGGTGACTTATACATTCATAACATAGACTATTCTAAATTTATATACTTTTATTCTAATCATATATTATTAATCACCCACTATTAAATATTTTTTCTTTATTTGATGACTATAAATAAAATGTAGTTAATTACTTTATAATTAGATGGTAGGTAGTTCATATCATATATTAATTATGTAGTTTCAATAGGTTAAAGTGCTTTTATCAAGATAGAAGGAATAAAATTATTTATCACACTCTTATCCATCCTTGATGATTTAATTGAAATAATAATTTAAAAACCTTGTTTGTGTGATAATGCCACATTTTCTAGAATTCATGTAATAACCCATGTTTTTTTTTGCATATAATTTTGAGCGAAGATTTTATTTTTTTACTATTATATGATTATAAGGGATAAAATGGTAATTTTACCATATTATATGTTCTCATATAATTTTTATTCCCACCATATTGTTCTTGAAATAGGGTTTTTACACTATTATAGGGATTTTTTATAATTCTTAACCATTTTAATTTTTCATGGAATAATTTGTATTTAATATTTAATTAATAAAATATTAATTTATTAAAACATGTTCATTCAGATATATATTTTTAATGAAGGGTAATATTGATATTTCATCTTCTATTTTTATTCTTGAATAGATTTTTTTTCATAGGTGAGTCATAAACTCGTGTTGGGCATCAAGGCCAGCTCGAGCCCCTATTAAGTTTTCTTTTCTTTTTCCTTTTATTTTCCTCTTTTATATCATTCTCCTCCCCTAGATTCTAATCTACTCCCCCATGGTATTCTTCCATCATGTGACTGAGAGGGAAATGTATATTTATAGATATATGGGGGAAGAGGTAGAATAACACAGGTACCATAGTAGAGTTTGAGAGGATCCAAACTGTCATGTAGCAGCCGCGTATTGTGGAAAGGGGTGATGTATCGGTTTATTCCACCCAATGGTAGTTAATTTATAATTTTTTCTTTAAATAACCATTGATTTATAATTTTCATGTTTTAAAACCCTATTATCCCATATTAGGATCCCTTGAGGGTCAATCTATAGATTTTTGTGAGAAAACTAGGGTTTTATGTGGATTTGATGGGTTTCTCATTTGGAAATCGTGATGACACGACATCTGGTCTAGGATCATAAGTTGTGTGTTTGTCTCGTTACGGGGATCTATTTTTTTAGTACACTTCTTATATGCAGTATATACACCATGTATTGGGACTCATCCAGGTATCTGAGTAACTGGCTAGATAGTCAACGTATGGACACATGGTCATATAGAAGTACATAGTTAGAAACTATGTAGGTCACACTCCTCATAGAAGTACATGAATAAGATAAGTATATGGTATGTCTATGTGATGTACATGAGAAACATAAGTACATCTTGTACATGATCAAAACATTGTGTACATGGGTTTTACACACCAAGTCCAGCTAGTGTACACACCAATGTGGAGCTTTGAGGGTAAATGTTGTGCACTAAGGTATACAGGTCTTGTAGTCCTCCCATACTACCCTTCAAGGTTTCATCATATCTTCATACCTTAGATTCATAATTGGACACATGATTCGTACATTTTGGGTGTTTTTCAATATAAATCAGGATGGGGAAACTCTAGGTTATTTGAGGACTCCTTGGAGGCCTTTAAATATTTTTCCTAAATAAAGTGGTTTTTTCCCAGGTAATATAATTTAGCTATCTCTTTATAGTTAGACCACTGATTTGACATGGGATAGGATACATCACTATAAACTAGTTGTTTTAAAGAATTTTAATTTTTAGTCCAAGAGTTTGTCCTATATTATGACATTGAGGATCCTAGGATGGATGACTCTATCTTATTACTATTATTGACGGTCCCATATGGGATGCCTTCACATATATGATGACCTAGGGAATCCCTTTTAGGATCCCTCTATCACTTAATATTCTTGAGGATCCCATGTAGGATGCCACTTCCTATATACCATCTCCTTGTATCCTGTATAGGATGGATTTTATGTTTCTTATCATTAGGGACCAAGTGGGTGCCATAAAGGTTACACCACCCTAAGCTAGTACATGAGGTTTTGGTAGATATTGTATATGGTGTCACTTTAGAACTCGTATGAAACATGTAAACCATGAGGAATTGGAATAAGTGGTTGGTTTATGCATCTAGAAACCCTCACTCTCTATTTATGAATTCACTTGTTTACTGTTGATGTATAGATTATTATCATTGGTTCTTCATAGTTTTTGGTTTATTGGTATAATTCAATGGGATATTGGGATGACTAGGTGAACTTCCTGAGATCCATCTTATTCATTTCATTGGATACCCGGATGTATTTCCTAGGATCCTGATTTTGAGCCTTTTATTTTATAGTATTATTATAATTATTGGATTTCCCATATATAATTCCTCATTTCCATATTTTCAGTCCTATTTTTATGTTATATGGGAATGGAATCCCTATGATTTTGAAATCCAGGCATGGTGTCCCTATGTTGTGATACTCGAGCAATGGGTATGATTACACTCTCCCTGGCTGATTACTTGACCATGGTGTTGGAAATGTAACTTCTCATCATTGATTTTTTATATTCAAAGGTATCTATTATGCTCAACTTAATTGACTAAATGACTGGGATGTTTCATATGGTGTTCTTCAACCCTTTTTAATGAAATTAGATATGGAGTTCCTCATTTTTTAGGCATATAGTTCAACATATATGATTAGGTTGGTAGAGAAGCACCTCTACACCCATTGGATTAGGTTGTTGAACATAGTACTTCACACCCTCATAGTTAAGGTTGTTGGACATAATGCTCCAAGCCTATGTAGATATTGTTATTAGAAATGATGTTTTCATGGAGAGTTATCCTTAAACTTTTCCTAAGGATCATCCCCCTTAGGGATAATCCGAATCACAATTTCATGATTTTTTATGGACCCATACCTATATTTAGACATCGTATTAGATTCAAAAGGCTTGGGTGGTGTTGCATTCATCTCAGTGACCACTTTCAGGATTGTCCATCAGTATATGGCATTCTTCATTATATAGATTGGAGGTGATTTTGGGTGAACCCAAGGCTAGAACATGTATCCTCGTATGATGACATATCCTTCTCAGAGACATTTTAGTCATTGTATGAAGTAGTCTATTGAGATTATAGACCCAATTATTGACTTAAATAAACATGTACTGAGTGATATGACATATCCCTCAATGATCTTTTCACAGGATGTCTAGATAATCCGGATTAAATACCCAAGGGTCGAATACTTTTGATTATGTTTTTTTTCACCTTACACAAGTATATATTTATTTATATATATATAAATATTTAAGGGAATATATATATATTTATATGCATATAAATATTTATATACATGATGGAACATTTCTTAGTTTGTTGGGATTATTGACCTAGGGATCAACTATGCCATCACACTATTATTTTATCGTTGTCATTATTATTCCAATTGTGTCTTAGCTAGGCAATTCATATTGCATGAGAATTCACTTATGATAGTAGATTTTCAGGATCCTCATTATGGTGGCCTAATGAGATTATTTATCACTCCTATACATTCACCTTGATATGTATGAAGACCATATGTCTTCTCTTTAGACTGAGCATAGATATATGATGGATAGGACTGCGGCCCAAGGATTCAGTATTGACTGGAGCCACTCATGTGTATTACTTTCATTGGGATTAACATCTCAGTGGGGTCTTGTTGATCTGGTATGTGGTCTGGATAAAAGTTTGTAGTATATCCATGAACTTTTATTTAAGTTTCCTTTATGTTCTTCTTCAGGTATAGTCAGTCTAGTGGGTGATTGGTGTTGTATGTATGACATGTTTGGGCAGGGTTTTATATTATTTCATTTATTTTTGGATCATTCTTCAATTTTCTTTGTTTACATTTTTTGCACTCTATTTATTACTGCTATATATTTTATCTAATTATTTTTGTTTTTGGTTACTTTGATTTGAGTGAATAGTATCTCCACAAACAAACATTAGGACCTCACTTGTAGTGAGCATCCTTTTCTTATGGAGAGGTGGGCTTAAGGCCTTGTGGTGAACTAGCCTAGAGTATCGATTTAGTGGAATTTGGGTTGATACATTACAAATAGGTAGCATTGGTATTCTTTTATTTTTTATTTACAATTTGTTATATGGTAGATAATATTATTAAGAATTTTTTAGATCCGGTGATGGATATCAGACAGGTGCATCAAGAACATATTTTTTAGTAATAATTTCTAGTAACTATAGATATGGGATTGTTGTTCTAATCTATTATGTTACAATTATAAATTATTTTCCATTTTAGATATGCACATGTTTTTTTATTTTCTTATTTATTATGGATTATTGGATCTTGGACCCTTAAAAAAGGCTTGTGATAGATTTTGACTCTTTTCTAGCAAAGAGGCATCCCATGAATCAAATTTATCACATAGTATTCACATGTTATAGGCCATCTAGTGTGTTATTTTACTGATGATAGAGGAAAATTGTTTAATGTGTCAGCTAAAACCTAATTTTTGGTTTTACGTATAGGTTTTTGAAGGCATTCCACATAATTGGTTGGACTTTCATATATATATTTTTCTAGTGATTGGTTATGTGGAAATATAGTGTGAAATTTTATAGTGAGGATAATGGATTAGTCCTCATGAATGGGAGTTTTAGTGAACCTATTAGTTATAAAGGGAGCATGATGCCTAAATATTTGACCACTTCTAGAGTTTTTTATTAATTTTGGTTATTTAAAGTGTCAATAACAACCAATATAGTGTTTTAATACATAGATTAGAATTCTATAATACATAATAGACCTCCATTTGTGTTTATCTAGTCAGATAATTGTGTGTGATATTGATGGGTACCAGTATATTACTCAAGAACTAGATCTTGATTTTGTATTACAAAATACAGATGCCCAGTGATTATTAGTTCAGTATCTCTTATATGTTGATATCGTGACCTCAAATAAGTACTTACTTATGAGGATTATCAAAGAGGATGAATCCCTTCTTGGATGATGTCTAATAGTTTTGAACCTTGTAGGTCATTTTGATCCTTACTTACATTGTAGAGGGTTGAATTTTTGGGCTAGATGGTTAAAAATTGTTTCCCTATTATAAGACACTATCAATAGGGAAAGTTGGATGACCTAGAGGCCCTTAGTTTTGAATCATAACCTTATACTTAAATGTAAATTTTGATCTAGGTAATAATTCATAAGAATTTGGCATGGTTTTATGTGTGCCTTTTAGGTAGGGTGTTATGTTATACACTCGTTCGAGACCGATGCATGGTTAGTGAATGGGTTTTTGGATATAAGGATGTTGATACATTTCGCCTTTAACAAAGCACTTATGTGCTTTGGTATCAATATTAGATTCAATGGGTGATAATTATCAGGTTCACAACCATTTTTTCCTATGTTACCACTAATGAAAATGAATTTATAGAACATTTAGTATCTCATGATAAGAACGATGTTTGGTGACAGGTAGTTGTAGATTAAATCATGGAATCAGTAAGGTGACTGATTTTGAAGAGGAGTTCTAAGGGATATTCTGAATATGTTTGAATGATATTACTTATAGCATGGTCATATTGGTTTCTATAACATATGAATTTATGGATTATGAGTTCGGTTGATTATGTTACACACTATTTTTTCGTAGTTTCATTTAAATTGTTAATCAGTTAGTGAACAGGTTTGATTTTAGGACCGATGGATTAAAATTCTTTATGTGGGAAAGGTATCTAGGTAGTTGCGGTTAAAAATGGTGGATCTCCCACTATGGTGGAGGAGACATCATAAATAAATTGATTATCAAAAGAAGTTTGACCTATGATTGGACTTAGATGCACATTATCCGGAGACACGGTGTTAGGAGTTAGTTAAAGTAAAGTGTGTAGTGTTTGATTTCAGAGTGGATCAAGATATTTATACATGAATTTTGATGTAATATTTTTGTACTCCTAGTTAGATATTATCATGATAAATCTTGAATTAATTTTGAGTAAGATAAGAGACAGTCAGTTATACACCGAGATTTTTAATGTCATTCCTAGTTTGATAAAGGAACCAACTGAGATTACACTCAAAGAGAGGTATAAGGTAAGAATTAGGGTGGTGAGTGAACCAATATTCATTTTAGCGTATATAACCTCATTTTCAGTTGAATTTGATGTTTTTAATGGGACTTTGATCTAGGAGTTTGGTAATGAGATTAAGATAAGGGTATTCCTATGGTGGAGAGTACTAGATCAGTCATAGTAGACTGCCTCCTATGTAGGAGAGTTATAGACCTTAAGAGAGTTGTTGTTGGATGTTTTAAGATTGTGAAGTTGCTCAAATTATCATTATTATAGAATTTATTATATTTTTACCACCAATTATTCTTAGGTTTCATAAGGTTTATGCTGGGAAGACTATAAGACTCATTGTTTCCCATAGTATAATTTTGAGCAAAAAGTTAATTTTTTTCTTTCAGATGCTTATAATGGATAAAATGGTATTTTAACACTATCATATGATCATGTATTATTTTTATGACCACTTAATTATTCATATAATAAACTCTTTACCCTTATATAGGATTTTGGGTGAATTGTGAACCATTTGAATCATTATGGAATAATTAATATTTAATATTTAATTAATTAAATATTAATTTATTCACATAAGTTCATTCATAAATATATATATATATATATATATATTGAATAGATTTCCATATTGCAATTATGTTTCTTTTATTGAGTCCATAATGGGGAGTTTTACCTAGGTGATTCATAAACTCATTTGGGTGTTGGGCTGGCCCAAAACCAATTTTCGTTTTCATTTCTTTTCCAATTTTCTTTTCTTATCCCCTCTTGGATTCTCGTGTATGCCCCATGTGATTAATTATTCACATGAATGAGAGAGAAATTAAGAAAAAGCGATATATATAAAGAGATAATTATAATAATTTATGGACTACCACTGACCTTATCTGGATTTTAACCATCATACAATAGCTGTGTATCACGGAAATGGGTGAAGCATCGGAAAATTCTTCCCAAAGGTTATCCATTTATAGGATTTTCCTAAAATACCCTTATATTTACCATTTAAAAGTTATAATCCCCTATTATCACTTATTTAGACCCCTTGAGTTCTGATCTTTAGCTTTTGTGGAGAAAACAGGGTTTCGAGCCGATTTGAAGGATTTACCATTCTGAAATCCTGATCACATGGCATGCAGTTTAGGAGTACATGTCATGTGTTCTTACCATTTGGGTAAAATTATCATTTTATAACTAAATTATATATATGGGGTATAATTTTCGTGTACTGTAACTCATCCATGTAGTCGGTTTCTTGGATAGACATCTCGGGTATGGCGCCATGGTTGTGTAGAAGTACACAGCCAGACCACATGTGGGTCGCCTGCTATGTAGAAGTAAACATTCTGTCTAAGTGCATGGTCAGGCCATGTGAGGTACACTGGAATATACCCCATATAGGTTACACATAATGTATTGTTGGACTCCTCATGTATTAATCATGTTTTAATGATCTCAAATCTCATTATGATTTACCAATCTTAATAATAATTACAAATCTTCTTAATGTTTACAAATATTATTACTGATCAGAAATCTCACATATCTTATTACTCATGTGTATTTATGTTTCATGTTATCTTATACTTTATAATGGTTAGACTCAATCCATTTTATCCATATTACTGTTTAACTCTAAATACAGTTATTTTTCTAAGTACAAGACACCGTGAAGCTTGACGTAGAAAGTCAGATACTGTGAGCAAGAAATAGACACCGTGAACAGAAACACTGAAGCAGACACCGTGAAGCCTAAGTCTCAGATACCATGACCAATGAGACACTGTGGCCAATGAGACACTGTGACCACTAGACATTGTGACGCTGTAAGCTGAACACAGTGAGTCAAACACTGTGATGCAAACATCGTGAGCAAGATACCATGAAGGACATACCGTGAAGGACACACCGTGAGAAAGATACCATGAAGGACATACTTTCAAAGACATACTGTGAAGGAGACACCATTTCCATAACTATTGTGACACCGTTTCTTAACCTTTTTTCAATATTATTTAAATATTTCTAATGGTCATATTTTATGTTTTTAATTCAATTAATGATATTTATTGATAGTCGTTGGTATGTCAAGAAACTGTATATCATACCTATGAAAATGAAATCATTCTATTACCAAAGCTCGGGGAATATAAGGAATATTGAGCTGCAGTAGAGAGAAGAAAAATATACGTACGCGAGAAAGAAACACGAATCCACTGTACTGAACAGAACACTAATCCTGAGCACGACCACGAAGAAAGGATTGCAAGATCTTCAAAGAAAGAATTGTCTTATACATGAAATATGAAACTACTGAAGAACACACAAAATAAAGAAAATATTCACTTGTGAAGAACACCAAGCTGAACCACGACACTCTGTTTTTCAACAGAAAAACTAGAGAAGGACTCAGAAAAATTTCTGCTAAATTCAAAGAGTCCAAAGCTGCACTACTAATCAATAGAGCTTTGTAAACTCTTTTCTACTTACTCTAAGTAATTCATTATTTACTTTTGAGTAGTGTGTGTACCTTGTTTATATTACAGACAAACTGTCTTCTGTGCTAAACTAGAGGATACTAAATCCTCATTCCAAACTTTTTACATTTTCTTTTGTCCCACTGTGGATAGTGATAGAGGTCAAGTGAGACCTGGACAGCCTATGTGCTATTGAGTTGTTTTCCCACAAATAACTATGGTAAAGGTCTGAGTACATGGAGAGTTTTAAACAATTGCCAACCCCAATCTAGGGGGTGGATCAAATTTATATATAAATTTGAGAGGACTAAGTCTCGACTTGATACTGAACTTCTTAGTTATATCTGCTTTGCATTTTAGTTTAAGTTTGAAGTATACAATATCTAATTTATATTCCACTATTGTCATAGTGAAATACAAAACTATTTTAATGATAATTTGATAGTTAATCTCGCAAGTGTTTGTAACTATTGTAAATCATTAGATTAGTTTCAAAAGCCAATTTAATCTTTTGATTAAATTAACTGAGACCTAATCAATCTTTTGAGAACCTAATTTAACTTTTACAGTTTTACAAATTCACTACAGTTTATCTTGTTTTAGAAATTGGGGGATTTTAAGAAAAATATTTTTAATAGAAATTTTTAATTGGAACTCAATTCAACCCCCCCCCCCCTTCTTGAGTGTCCACTCCGACCAACATTTGGTATCAGAGGGAGGTTTCTATTCTTGTTTTACAAACTTTTCAAAATACTCTATTTTTGCAACTGTGATTTTAGTTGCATCTTTAAAGATCTTAAATTTCTGTTAATTCTTAATTTTATCTCGTTAAATTTATTTTCTAAAATCTAGTTATGGATAATAGACTAGAAGGTGCTGCTACCAAAAGGCCACCTTTCTTCAATGGTACAACTTATTCCCATTGGAAACATAAAATGAAAATTCACTTAGAGAGTATGGGATTTGATATTTGGACTGCTATAGAGACTCAGTATAAGATTCCAAACACTGAAAGAACTACTTGGGATGAACCTACAAAATTAGGTTACAATAATAACTCTAAATAAATGAATCCATTGTATTGTTTTTTAGGAGATGAAGAGTTTAATAAAATATCTGCTTTCAAAACTGATTATGAAATATGGGATACTTTGGGTGTTTCTCATGAGGGAACATCCAATGTTAAAGAAATGAGATTGAACACTTATACTATTAAATATGATAATTTTAAAATAAAGACTAATGAACCTATCTCTGACATGTATCTCAGGTTCAATGAAATTTTCAACACTATGAGCTCCCTTGGAAAGGTTGTTCTAGCAAAGGAACAAATTATGAGAATATTGATATGTTTGCCAGACCGATGGAGAGGCACATCTGTTTCAATAAGAGAGTCATGTGACATTGGTGCTCTACCTATCAAAGAGCTAATTGGTAAGCCTGCGATGTATGAGGAAGAACTCAAGGTGAATAAGGAAGAAGATGATGAACCTAAAAGGAAGTCAGTGGCTTTTAAGTCTACTGCCTCAAAGAGCAAGAAAAAGGAGAAAACTCACATACCTACTGAAAGCTCAACAAGTGAAAGTTCAGAATCTGATAGTGATGCAGAAATGGCTCAGATGGCCAGAAGATTTAAGAAATTCTATATGAAGAAGAAATTATTCAGAAAATCAAACTACAAAGGAAAATAAGAGAACAAAGGTCATTGGAAGAAATATTGGAAGAAATCTAATAAGGGTGATGAGATTATCTGCTATGAATGCAAGAGGAAATGCCATGTTAAAGTACACTATCCAAAATTGAAGTTCAAAAATAAATATGACTACAAGGATAATAAGTACAAGAAATAAATGAATGAAACTTGGAGTGCTTAAGAAGACTCTTTAAGTGATTCTAATTCTGATAAGGATTAAGATTATCATAAATCTAACATGTGTTTTATGACAAACACATCTGAGGTAACACTGGACCCTTCTGTTTTAAATTCATACTATTCTGGAGTTGATTCTAATTCTGATTCTGAATCTGAAAACATGTCTAGTGAAAAATTGTTTGAATATTGTAATATGCTAGAAGAGACATGTAATGAATTTAAGGACAAGTATATGACTTTGAAGAAACAGCATTCTCTCACTGTCAATGTTAAATATTCCTTTGATATAGAAAAGGAAAAGAATTCTCAATTGTTGAAATAAAATACTGAACTAAAAATGTCTACTGAGAAACTTAGAAAGGACTTAGAAAATTTACAAAGGGAAAAGATACACATACTAAAATTTTAGATAAACAAGTGGCACCAAAGTATACTACTGGTTTGGGATACCAACCTGGACAGAGACAGATCACTAAAACTAGATTTATTCCTAAATATGGACAAAATTCTACTAGTTCTAGTTCTGGAAATTCATATGATTCAACTAGTTACTCACATTTTTATAGATCAAATAGATTTTATCTTTCAAAATATTTTGAATATATCGATTATATGTGACCCATAAGACAAATATGGGTACCTAAAGCTTTGCTTGCTAACCTGTCTGGACCCAAGAGAATCTGGGTACCAAAATCATTCTCTGTTTAAAACTGTTTTGTAGGAAAACTGTTTAAAGAGTTCCCATAAAAAGATGTGGTAATTGGACAGTGGATGTTCAAGGCATATGTCTGGGATTTATTCATGCTTCAAGAGCTTAATCAAAGTTGATAGAGGCCATTTCACCTTTGGTGATAACTCTAAAGGAAATATCATCAGCCTAGGCCAAATTGGTAACACTAAAGCAGTTTTAATTTCTAAAGTTTTATTTGTTGATGGACTTAAATATAATCTATTAAGTATTTCTCTATTATGTGATGATCTATTTAATGTTACGTTTGAAAATTATTCTTGTAATGTTTTTAATTCTAAGAATTTTTTAGTATTTTCTTCTTTGAGAAATGAAAATGTTTATGCAGTTGATTTGAATTCTTTAGCTAAAAAACATCACTTGTCTAAATGATTTTCATAAAGAATCTTGGATTTGTCATAGAAGATTAGGACATTGTAATATACATTCACTTATAAAACATACTCGGAAGAACTTGGTTAGATACTTACCCAAACTTCGGTTTCCAAATGAAAAAGTTTGTAATCCCTGTCAAAAGGGAAAGAAACACAAAATCTCTTTCAAACCAATGAAAGAAGTGTCAACTTCTCAACATATTTAGTTGGTTCACATGGACTTGTTTGACCTTCTAGAGTTTCTATTTTAAATGGGAAGCACTATGTCTATGTCTTAGTAGATGAATTTTCTAGATATACTTGGGTATACTTCTTAGCTCACAAAAGTGAAGCTTGTTCTTACTTTATAAAATACTCCAAGTCTGCCGAAAACCTTAGTGGACTTAAGATTAAGATCCTGAGAATTGATTATGTCCATGAGTTTGAAAATCATGAGTTTGACTCCTTTTGCTCACAAAATGGTTATACTCACAGTTTCTCTTCCCCTAGGGCACCTCAGCAGAATGGTGTAGTAGAAAAAAGAAATAGAACCCTTCATGAAATTGCATGAACTATGCTTAATGAGTATGACCTGCCAATTTACTTTTGGGTTGAAGCTGTAAATACAGATTGTTATATCATCAATAGAGTCTTAGTTAGACCTGTTCTAAAAAAGACCCCTTATGAACTGTGGAACAATAGGAAACCTAAAGTTAACTACTTTAGAGTCTTTGGTTGTAAAGTCTTTATTCTTAATACCAAGGATAATATGGACAAGTTTGCTTCTAAGAGTGATGATGGAATATTTTTAGTTTATTCTATAACTAGTAAAGCCTATAAAGTTTTCAATTAGAGAACCAAGTGTGTGGAAGAATCTGTTCACATCAAATTTGATGAAACTGATCCACATGAACCTAAGTCATCTCTTGAAAATCTTGAATAAGATTTGTCTGTTCTGAACCTTAATGACAAATTCCATGAACCTGCTGTAAAGACAACTATTTCTGGAAATATTTCAGAATCATCTCCAAATAAACCCAAACCTAGAGAAGAACCTGAAATTTCTAGTCCTACCTTTACTAGATCAACTAGGATTCTAAAGAATCATCCTTTAGATGTTGTTGTAGGAAATTTGGATAGAGGGACACAGACTAGAGCTTCTCTTAGAAATCAGGTTAAACATCAAGACTTCTTGTCACATCTTGAACCTAAAAACATTGTCGATACTATTAATGATGAATGTTGGGTAATTGATATGCAAGAAGAACATAATCATTTTGAAAGAAATGATATTTGGAAACTAGTAGAAAGACCCAAGAACACTTTTGTCATAGGCACTAAATGGGTGTTTAGAAATAAAGTAGATGAAGCTGGAAACATATTTAGAAACAAGTCTAGGTTAGTTTCACAAGGTTATAGTCAAGAAGAAGGAATTGACTATGATGAGACTTTTTCTCCAGTATCCAGACTTGAAGCCATTAGAATTCTACTTGCTTATGCAGCACATATGAATTTTAAACTATATCAAATAGATGTCAAGAGTGCATTCTTAAATGGGTGTATATCTAAGGATGTTTTTGTTGAACAACCCCCTATATTTACAAACCCTCATTTTCCAAATAATATTTTCAAATTATCAAAAGCTTTATATGGTTTAAAGCAAGCTCCATGAGCTTGGTATGATAGATTAAGTACTTTTCTAATTTACAAAGGTTTTACAAAAGGAATAACTGATCCTACCATCTTTATAAAACTAATTTCTAATGATTTTTTAGTTGTTCAAATTTATGTAGATAATATTATTTTTGTATCTTCAAAAAATTCCCTATGTACTGATTTTTATAAAATGATGAAAAATGAATTTGAAATGAGTTTAATGGGTGAACTAAAATTATTTCTTGGATTTCAAAATTTTCAAAATAATGATGGGATTGTTTTAACTCAAATTAAAAATACTAGATACCTTCTAAAACGTTTTGGATTGGATAGCACTAAAAGTAGTGACACTCCCATGAGTACCACCTATAATTTGGATCTTGATGAAGATGGAAAATCGGTTGATCAAACCACTTATAGAGGAATGATTTGAAGTCTACTCTACTTAACTGCTAGTCATCCTGATATTATGTTTAGTGTGTGTATGTGTGCTTTCTTTCAAGCAAACCCTAAATAATCACATTTAAATGATGTAAACAGAATTTTCAAATACCTCAAGCGTACACCCAATCTAGGACTGTCCTATCAAAAAGAACAATCATTTGAACTAATTAGTTACTCTGATGCTGATTTTTCTGGCTATAATCTAGATAGAAAAAGAACCTCTAGAACATGTCACCTTTTAGGCAAGTCACTAGTATCATGGTGTAGTAAAAAACAAAATTCTGTTGCATTATCTATTGCAGAAGCTGAATACATAGCTGGTGGAAGTTGTTGTGCACAAATTTTGTGGATGAAACATACATTACTAGACTATGGATATCAATTCAGACATGTCCCAATAAATTGTGACAACAAAAGTGCTATTAACATTTCAAAAAATCCTACTTCACATTCTAGGACAAAACATATTGATGTAATACATCACTTTTTGAGGGATCGTTATCAAAAAGGTGATATCACTTTGGAATTCATTGGTAATAAATATCAACTTTCCGATATATTCACTAAAACATTAAATTTTGAGAGATTAGACTACATCATACATGATCCTGGCATGATCAATCACAAATATATATCTTACTGGTCTTACTATTTAATATTTTGCTAAATTACTTTACTATTTCATGCTCACTATTTCTCGGTTACTGTCCCATGATTACGGTCTCACAGTTAACACTTAGTGCTCATGGTCTGTCACTGTCTCACCGTGAATGACCAGTTTACTCACTATCTCACCGTGATGACTACGGACTGTCTCACCGTGACGAACTCTTGTCCTCGAACCGTAATGAATACTCAAGGTCTCACCGTGAAGATTATTTATGTATTTATTTTAACCCGTATCGCGGTAATTTTTATTTCACCGCTATTTCCTTTACCACATTTTTATTTTTGTCAGGTTTTACATTACCAAATGATAAAACATAAGGGTTTCACTCGATTCCTTACCCGAGCCCTCTCCTGAATCTTCTCAACCTTGCAATCCTTCTCTCCTTCTCTCTCTCCTGAATATTTAGTGGATGCCAAGGAAGAAGCATCTGTATTCACCCTCATCTGAGAAGCGCTGCTCTAAGAAACAAAAGAGGGCACCGAAGCTTTCACCTGAAGGACCCCTGAATCCTAACCTAGTAAGTCGTACCATTGCTCCTGAGAAGGAAATCTTCCCTGAGTGGCTTTCGTCGAGCAAGTCTTTAGTCCTGAAAGTATTAATAGAATAAGGATGGATTGAATGGTTCTTTAGAAAAGATAGACCTATTTACCCTAGGTTGAAATCTCAGTTATATCAGTATGTAACGTTTTCCTTTGATACTGGAGAAAGTTTTATGGTGACAAGTTGGATCAATGGTCAAAAATGTGCTTTCTCTTCGAGGTTATGGGATGCATGCCTAAGGATTGCTCATGAAGGGATTTGTGATGACTACCAAAGAGACCCCCCTCCTACAATAGACATCTTTGACCTAGAGAATACCTTGGAAGTTCTAACTGGAAATGGTACCAAAAGAAGGGCCACAGTAGTTGAATTGGATGGGGAGACTAGGCTGCTGTTTAAGTTTCTTCAAAATTTGATTAGCCCAAGGAAAGGAGACTTTACTGTTTTGAATTATTATGATGTCTTTATGATTCATATGATGAATAATGGATATAATATAAATCTATGAAAATTTATCATTCACCACATGTGTGAATTGATTAAGGTCACTTCCAAATCCACTTCCCTATTTTACTCAAGGATGATTTCGGCTATGTCAGCTGCCAAAAGAGTTGTTGGACCAAATGAAGAAGTTATTATGGATTTCATCTTTTTTCTATCCAAACCTACCATCAGAAGGATGAAGATAAATTGGAACCCCTAGAATAAGAAATGGGTTGAAGACAATGATAAGCTGTATGAGAAGTATAATCCTTTGGATTATCCAAGAAGGCCAAAGGGAATTAATGATCCTTGTTTGGAACCAGATGAGGTGGCTGGGTATATAGAAGAGGAAGAAGAAGAAGAAGAGGCAACTATAGTACCTCATAGAGAAGAGGATGACATACCTCATGAGGAAGCATCGCTTGTTGATAAATAAAGGAAAGTTGTTCCTACTGAAGTTTCAAGAGAAGAAGTTGTTTTTGAAGAGGAAAGGACTGGTACTCCTTCTGTTGTGCTTGAAGAAAAAGTACCTCCTGCCCATGTTAATCAAGAAACCCAATCTGAAGCTACAATAGAATTAGTTGTTTCTGAATCTGAGCAGCAATCCATGGAAGAGACAGATCATGTTGTAGAAGAACTTCCTGCTAAAAATGAAGCATGTGCGGAAGCTCTACCTAAGAAACAATCTGTTCCTGAGTACATACCCTCTGCTAAAGGGAGGATGGAAATAGGATTTCAATTGGAAAGGTAGGAAATGGCTGAGGAGATTAGAGATTATCCTCGGATTCTTAACCCAGTTCCTGAGCCTCAAGAATCTAAAATAAAAGTACATTTTGAAGGGGAGGAACCTTAAAATCTTGAGATTTAAGAAGCAGAGCCTGGTAATACTTCTACACCAACTGAGTCATAATATGTAAATACTCGATATGAATTCCCTAGATTCTATTATGTGAGTGAATCACAACAAGTGATTACATCTAGAATTGACCTTTCTTCTTTGTTTCGATTGAAGTCAGTCTCACACCCTGAACCTCAACCTGAACCTGAATCAGAATCTGAAACTGAAACTGACTATGAACCGCAACCAAACCCTGAACCTACCCATGGACCACTTTCTTCATCTGAATCCTTACCATATCAGAAATATTCTTTCAGTAAAGAATATATGAATTTTTTTGGAGAGACTATCTTAGCTGGAGTTGAGAAGATTATGTCCTCTCAACCTCATCCTATGACTCAACTAAGTCAGAAATATTCCTTCATTATTTTGGAAAATATTATTCTGCAAATTCAACCCAGGATGATCCATGAAATTCAATAAGTAAGGGTTGAAAAAATTGCTTAGTGCTGATGTTGAAACTTTGAAAAGTATGGTTGCAGACATGCAGAAAGAACTGCCTTCATGATCAGAGCCTGCTCCTGCTCCTACACATGTTGATGCTTCTCCTGAACCTACTGTTTCCAACATTTCTCGAGACATTCTGTCCCAAATGTATCCCTATCTGTTATATTTTGATGATAATATTGGAAAAAGGAACACTCAGATGTTGCAATGAATGAGAGAGCTAGTGGAGAACTTAAATAAGCTTACAAATCAATACACTGGTTGTTTTCAGAAGGTATTGAAACAGCTCAAAGATTTAACTGTAGCTGTCAAGGCTTCTCCTTCCTCTAGTCAAACCTCCACACCTTTTTTGGATAATTCTCTGCTCATATCTTTAATCAAGGAAGAAATTCAGAATTCCTTCAGTAATTTTGATTTGTCTCCTTTATCTGAAGTTGCAAAAAACACTGATAGAGAACTTGATAGGATTCGAATTCATGCTAATATTTCCAACGATTCTCAACAAGAGATCACTAAGAAGATATATTTCTATCTCACCTAGATTGTCTCCAAATATAATATAAAAAATCACATTAAGTATCTTGTGGAAAATTTGAAGATACCTCCTGTGACTTAGGCTTTCAAAACTCAAGTTCGGATGCCCACTGAGTTCACCAGATTGTTGGACAAATTCATGGAGAATAAAGATGATTTTGAAAAGGCTATGCAATATGGAGGAGAAATTATCTCAGACTTCATCAACCTTCTAAAGCACTACCTCCATGTCCAAAATACTGCAATTGTTGCTCCTACATCTACTCCACTCAGACCTGGACTTCCTACCTTAGCCTCCACTACCATGCCAGTTAGCCAATCTCTAACTCAGATCAAGCCAGTCATTCTTGATCAGCCACATACTCGATCTTCTACAGCTCCATATTTGGCTCCCTCTATCTTTGAAGGTCTACCTCTACCTTCTGTTTCTACCACCTCTATGCCTTCTTCCACATCCACAACTGATAAATTCAAAGAGAAGGCCAATCCCTAATGAAGCCCAGTGACTACATTATTTTTGATGGGGATGTCTTTGATTTTTATTTATTGTTTGTATTTATGCTTTATCTTGTATTCTGAACATTTTTAATGTAATATGCACTATTTTTCCTGTATTTTGTTTACTTTTTGATAATCCCAAAAGGGGGAGAATAAGTTTTATATAATATGTTTTTCTATATGATATATTCTCTATAGTTTCATCTCACTTATACTTTACTTGTACATGATTGGTGATCATAAAAAATGGGGAGATTGTTGGACTCATCATCTATTAATCATGTTTTAATGATCACAAATCTCATTATGATATACCAATCTTAATAACAATTACAAATATTATTACTTTTTACAAATCTTATTATTGATCACAAATGTCACATATCTTATTAATCATGTGTATTTATGTTTCAAGTTATCTTATACTTTATAATATTTAGACTCAATAAATTTTATGCATATTACTATTTAAGTTTAAATATAGTTATTTTTCTAAGTACAAGACACCGTGAAGCTTGGCATAGTAAGTCAGACACTATGAGCAAGAAACAGACACTGTAAACAGAAACACTGAAGCAGAAACCATGAAGCCTAAGTCTCAGACATCATGACCAATGAGACACCGTGACCACGTGACACCGTGACGCTGTAAGCCGGACATAGTGAGTTAGACATTGTGACGCAGACACCGTGAGCAAGATACAGTGAAGGACATACGGTGAAGGACACACCGTGAGAAAGATACCATGAAGGGCATACCATGAAAGACATACTGTGAAGGAGACATCGTTTTCATAACTATTGTGACAATGTTTCTTAACCTTTTTGTCAATATTATTTAAATATTGAAAATAGTCATATTTGATGTTTTTAATGCAATTAATGATATTTATTGATAGTCGTTGGTATGTCAGGAAACCATACCTCATACCTATTAAAAGGAAATCATTTTATTGCCAAAGCTCGAGGAATATAAGGAAGATTGAGCTGCAGTAGAGAGAAGAAGAATATACGTACGCGAGAAAGAAACACGAGTGAACTATACTGAACAGAACACCAATCCTGAGCACGACCATGAAGAAGAGATTGCAAGATCTTTAAAGAAATAATTGTCTTATACATGCAATCTGACACTACTAAAGAACACACGAAGTATAGAACATCTTCACTTGTGAAGAACACCAAGATGAACCATGACACTCTGTTTTTCAAAAGAAAACCCATAGAAGGACTCAAAAGCATTTATGCTGAATCCAATGAGTCTAGAGTTGCACTGATAATCACTAGATCTTTTTAAACTCTTTTCTACTTACTCTAAGTGATTCATTATTTACTTTCAAGCAGTGTGTGTACCCTGTTTATTGTACACACACTGTCTCCTGTGATGAACTGGAGGATACTAAATCCTCATTCCAAACTTTTTACACCTTCTTCTGTCCCACTGTGGATAGTGGTAGAGGTTAAGTGAGACCTGTACAGCCTGTGTGCTATTGAGTTATTTTCCCACAAATAACTGTTGTAGGGGTCTGAGTACCTTGATAGTTTTTGCATTTTTGTTAACCCCGATCCAGGTTGTGGATCAAATTTATATATAAATTTGAGAGGACTAAGTCTCAGCTTCAGACTGAAGCTCTTGGTTATATATGCTGTGCATTTTAGTTTAAGTTTAAAGTATACCATATCTAATTTATATTCCGCTACTATTACTTTGAAATAAAAAACTATATTAAAGATACTTTGATATTTAATCTCGTAAGTGTTTGTAACTATTTTAAATCATTATATTAGTTTCAAAAGCTAATTTAATCTTTTGATTAAATTAACTGTGACCTAATCAATCTTTTGAGAACCTAATTGAACCTTTACAGTTTTAAAAATTCACTACAGTTTAACTTGTTTTATAAATTGGGGGATTTTAAGAAAAATAGTTTTAACAGAAATTTTTAATTGGAACTCAATTCAACCCCCCCCCCCCACTTGAGTGTCCACTTCGACCGACATGTACATTATCAAAACACTATTTACATGGGTTTTACATGCTGATTTTTTCTAGACTACATTTCTATGTGAAGCTTCAAGGGTACACACCATGTACTAAAGTATACACACAATGTACTCCTCCCTTGCAACCCTTGGAGGGTTTTTTATATCATCATGACCCAGAGTCAAAAATTAGAAATCTAATAAGTCCCTTTTGATCATTTTTTCACATAAATCATGATAGTGAACTCTTAATGTGATTTGACCACTCCTGAGTGGCATTTTAGGATTTTCCTATACGAAAAGGTTATTCCTATGGATATAGAATTTAGCTATATCCTTAGAGTGATACACTTGATATGAGATGGTCTATGATCCACTCTCTAAATATGTGATTCTAGTAACTTTCTTTTTTAGTCCAAGAGGTCATCCTATCTTTTAACCTAAAGGATCCCAGGTAGGATGCATCTATCTTATCACTTTTACAGAGGTCCCCTTTGGGATTCTTTATCATACATGATGACCTAGTGAATACCTTGTATGATATGTATATCACTAAATCTTTCTGAGTATCCCATGTTGGATTCCTCTTCCTATATACCATCTCTAAGGATCCCGAGTAAGATTCCTTTTGTAACATCCCAGGTAAATAAAGAATATGAAATTTTCATATTTACTAATATTTTTGAATTAAATATTAATTTTAAATTAAATGAGATGCTATGTTCGATGGCGTACCTAATATGAAACAATTGGTTTCTTTGAAATCTTACGTTGCACACAACGTTGAGTTTTACTAAAAAATAATAATATAATATAATTATTTTAAATGGTAGTTAAAGCAAAGTCGTTATACTAGAGAGAATGAACAGAACTAATTACAATATGATTAAACATGTTTGTTAAAAGTTTTTACAATTATCCAATAAAATTTATAGGCTTAAAATGTGAATGAATCCAATTTTAAGCATAAATACTCTAATAATCTTTAAAAGGTTGATTTGCCACCTTTTGATGGAGAACCCTTTTTAAAAATAGTTTTTGTAACTTTTATATGTTCTATTTAAAAAAATTCTTCTTTATAATCGAGATATCAAAATTTAATTTGGATGAAATTTTGGTATTTTTCTAATAAAGATCATTTTTTAATGAACAGTGAAAAATACTGCATTTTAATTCAAAACTGCATTTTAATCTAATTTATTTATATAGTTAGATTGTTCATTTTATTTGGTTTTAAAGTTTAATTGGATTATTTTTTTTCTATTTAATCCAATTTTTTTCATTGGAAGTAATTTTACTTTGAAATTGGACTTAAACAAGTGTCAATCTTTTGATAATTATTGTTTCTTAAAAATACACTTTTTGGTTTTGACAACGGGAATTAATTTTAAATTAATTTCGGCAACTTCTATGTTTTGAATTTGAAAAAATGGAATACTTATTTGGAATACGGAGGTTCAAATTGTGTAAATAGGTAACTTTTATATTAATACATTAGGAATAGTAACTTCTGAAAATATTTTATTTAACATGTTTAGAAGTTAAATATAGTAAATAAGGGTAAGAAAATGTTATTATAATAAAATTAAATTACCCTTACATGTTTCCTAACCCTATTGGATGATACATGTCTGACCATGTTCATCCTTCGGTCTATTTTGGGACCCCAAGAAGCGACTTGTAAGTGAAAATGACACTTTATAAAAATTAATTTAATGTTAAGGAAAATGTAACATAAACATATATCTCTTCGTAAAAAAAATTTATAATGGTTTATATAAGTGATATTTTAGACTATAAATAGTACATATAAATCTTAAAATATTTCCTACGTCATGGTATTTATTTATAATTTTTAGACATCATATAAATAAATTTATTTATGACACAATGATGATGTAATGATTACCTCATTAATGAATGTTTTAAATAAATGAGATTATCAATAATAAAATAAATTTATTTTGAAATTTTTCATGTCATCCATGAATTTTAGAGATAACTATAACTTGTTGTATTTGAATTAATGAATTTTTTTTCTAAATAATCATGTTGGTTTTGATTTTTTTAAAATTCATGATATGAATAGTATTAAAATTGGAAAAAAAGAGTTTTTAAATCAATAAATATTATATTAAATGATAAAATAATCATAAAAATATAAATTTGGCCAAATGACATATATTATGTTATTAATGTCATTAATGATCCATCTTTGGGTCTCTTTTCATTTTATAGTAAATATATTAATCATATAGTATGAATATACAAGAGGACATGGAAAAAGTTAAATTAGTAAACTAAAGGTTAAGGCTAAAAGAAATGGTTAATTTTATTCCCTTAAATTATCTAAAACCAATTGGATGATAGGATTTCAAACCATACTCACCTTATCTTTGAATTAAATTATTTTGGGACCTTTTTAAATTTAAATTCAGTTTATAATAAAATAATATTTTCAAACGTTCCTAAAGAGCCCCACCTCCCCCTTATAAAAATCTATCAACTCTAAACCTTACTCAGACCTCTCAATCCCCCTTGGATCGTCCAAATTCAGCCTAAATAATCTCCCAACATCCCTCTCTTCCACCTAGAATCCTTAACTTAGGAAGAAGGAACTTCAAGAAATCCTTTTGGTTCAAACCAATCGGAGTTACCCAATTTAAAGGTAACGTCTTCTCTCAAGTGATTTTCTTGTATTTTCTTCTCCAACTAAAAAAAAATCTATTTATTCCATTATTTTATAACAACACCAGTATAATAAATATACAAGGATGTTTTTATGAGAAATATTCTAGGTAAACTTCCACACACCTCTATCTAATGGATACAAACGTACTATTTGTTTGGACGGTGAACTACTGCCTCATGAAACGATGATTGTTCAATTATCTCCTACCGCCTCTTATGGTGGCCATTAAGAAGGAAATATATTTATATGTGATATAATTTATATTTATATTGTCCCTATTCTTCGTTATTTTTCATTTATATCATACCCTTATGGTTTCCATAATGGGTAAATATGATAATTTCATTTGAGGAAGTGCGGACTACTGCCCCCTCAAAGTGATAAGACTCATTCATTCCATACGTGGAATGAATAAAGGATGTAATTAATGAAATTATATATCATATTATACTAGAATTATAATATCTCTATATATAATTAAGTTTTCATTCCAATAAATATGGAATATAAATGAAAGTATCATTCATGTGTACGTACGACTTACCGTCTCCATGACTACAAATTATTTTTTTCCATTTTCAAAAGCCGGTTTCTGGGTTCCCGGTACCCCCACTACATGATTCCCATAAAACCAATTTCACCAATTTCACCACTTTCACCATTACACAAAAACATCAAAAACAAAAGAACACACTACTGGAAAAATGGCCTATACCCACGGTTCAAAACCGTGGGTATAGCCTATACCCACGGTTTTGGGAACCGTGGGCTGGAACGGCGTTGGTATAGGTCCCCAGCCTATACCCACAGTTTTCCGAAACCGTGGGTATAGGTGTTCTGCCACCGTGTCAAAAAAACATTCCCAATTGCCACAGTGTCAATGGCTTTTACCCACGGTTTCAAAACCGTGGGTATAGATCCTAAAATAATGCCGCGGGCGGATTTCGATCCCGGGACCTCTTCGCTGCAAAGTATCACGTCTAACCACTACCCTACCATAAATTATGTGTATATATATTTACATTTAGTTAAATATAGTAATACAAACCGTGGGTATAGAGGGAAGAACCATGGGTATAGGACTCCTGCCAAAAAAAATTCCTTCCCGTGGAAAATTGTTTTTCCCGCGCACACATAGAAAACCTATACCCACGGTTTTTCAAAACCGTGGGTATAGGTCAATTTTCAAGACCTATACCCACAGTTTTGCGGAAAACCGTGGGTATATGTCCATTTTCCAGTAGTGACATGTCCAATAAACCACAAACTAGGGCACAAGAACATCAGAAATGCTGGACAAACCTCAGAAAGGGTTACCTTGAACATCCCTAGTGCGACCATCGACACCGACCCAAATCCTCCCATCATAAAACTCCAGAGGAATTCACCCAGCCTTAAAACGATATGAAATGGAACCTAGAAAAGCATCCATCCACAAAGGGCGTCAAAAAAACCAGAATGAGATGAACAGATCCTGACAGCGTTAGCACCCTGATCCACAGACAACTCAGAAGTTCCAAAACAACCGTTCAGATTCCATATGCTCACCCCTCCGAGTCGAATCGGAGCAGACGTCGAGCGACGCTAGAAATCACCGGATGTCGGAGGTCGACTGAGCCCAGATTCGGAGCCCAGAATCCATCACCAAGACACTACCGAGAAAACCTTGCCTCACTGACACCAAGGAAAGATCCGGATGCCGGATGCCAACATTGATCTAGAACTCCAGCACCTGCCGATCTGAGACCCATTCACAAACACCAGACTAGGAACCTGAAGCATCAGAAGATCATGACCACTCTAATCAGGAATATAGAGTGTCGACGCATAGAAAAACTGAAACATTAGAGGGTGAAGGAGAAAACCCACGGATGAAAACACTAGCCGCTCGAGAGGGGGTGAGACGCTGCTCAGAGGCCCCCTTCAGTCAGTCCCACCTTTGACTTACCATCTCCATGAACGATGCATTTCATTTATTGTCTCCAAATATTTTGTAATATTATAAATACATATATATACTAGATATATATAATATATATGATATCTAAATCATGAATATCATTTTTTAGGTAATGTACTTTTGACTACATGGACAACTTGTAATTATAAGAAGTTCATTTTTGACTCAAGAACCAAATATCAAAAAAATGACCAATATTAACATAAATGATTATATGACATTTATAACATGGTAATAAGTAATATAAAATGAATAATAAACTTTAAAAGGTTCTTAGGAAATTATAAATTAACTATACTTTATTATTCAAGAGATTAAAGAACGAACGAGTCAAGTAGGACACGAGGTAATGGACTTTGTCTCAATCTTCTTTCATTGAGGCATATTTTGATTTATACACGACTTTATTTTATATGGTTTATAAAACCCTTTGACATTTCATTTCATTAAATGTGAATTTTTTCAACGTATCATTTTAATCAATAAAAAAGGGAATTTTTTTTAACATACGCGGTGACAATGACCTTTCCACCACCACGATTTTTATTTGATATTTGGCTTCCTTAAGAATTCGTAATGTTTTTAAATGGAAAATAAATACCATATAATATTTTACATATTTTGGTATTGAATTTTTTTTTGATAATGTATTGGTCATGTCAATATATTTAAATGATATATTGTGATTGAAATGTGGAATTTTTATCTTTCCTTTATGTTTATTTTATGTGTTATGAATATGTTATGATTTATGGGAATTATTTACATATATGGGTGGTTCTGTGATAAACCTAGGGAGTGTGACCCCGAGATAGGTCTCCAATGTATTGGGTAACATGATAGAGGTAAACGTTAATGTTTCTCCTAAGAGATTTAGAGAATATACCGTGATGGGTATTCCAAACATAACTCCCTACACAGCTATGAAATCTACAACATATGTATGTTACGGATGCCACAAGTTACTTTTATAATTTATGATTTCTATGTGTTATTCATAAATCTTATTATTTCATGAGGTATGTTAAAGAGATTATGTTTTGTATGTATTGATGAACTAATGTTTAATTTATTTATTTTATAACCATTATTGAGATTTTTATGCTCATTCCATGTTTTTGAAATGTTTTTCATAGGGTATAAGGTAGGGTAAGAGAAAGGAAGAATTCAAGAAGATTTATATCCAGAAAATAGTTATTTTTTCTTTTAATATTTTCTATTTTATGAAAAAAATGGATACTGAGTAAAAATGTCTACTTTTTAATATTTGAGATGTAATGTAATAGTTATGGACTATTTCTCTAAAACTATAAACATGAAAAGATACTCAATGTGAATTATAAACATATTTCAATATTTTGTAATGTTTAAGGTCGGGTTCTTATAGTTGGTATCAAATTTCGGTTTAGATAAATTTATGAGTTAATATATTGTTAAATTAATATACATAAATTAATTTCTGTTAATATTGAAATGATATAGAAATTACATATTACCATGTTTCTTAGACTAATATTTTTCTATGTTCAGAATTTTTTTCGACAGAGGAAACAGGGAAACTATGATGGGATAAAATCAGGAAGAAAAAACCTACTAAATCAATAACCCGAGATGGTCGAAATTGGAACTGAGTAGTTTTTCGGAGTGATGGCATTGTTGACTTAGGATATAAATGGTGGTTGTATCCATGCAAGTGATCATCTAGATCAACCACAAAGGAACATGTAATTAGTGGATCATTTCATTATGAAACATCCCCCATAATTCAAAGGATAATCTGACCCAATGCTAACTGAAAGGTGGAATAAAGCACCAGAGAATCTTTTTCATGTCATGGGTTGTTCAGAACCTCAAAAGTGTAATCTTTCTATTTACCATTTTGATGGTGAAGATGATCAGTGGTGGTAGAGAGTTAAAAATATCAGGGATACTGAAGATATTGATTCTCTTGGATGGGATGAATTCAAAGGTATATTTCTTGAGAAATATTTTGATAAGGTGGTTCATCTTAGGATGGAAAAAAATTCTTGGAATTAAGGAAGGAGGATGACTTGGTGGATTCTTATGAAGAAGAATTCACTCGACTGACAAGCTATGCTCCAAATTTTGTACGATATATTGATAGTAAAATCAACTATTTTTACTCAGGATTAAAGCTAAAATATCAAATTTCTTCATATTATCATGAGTTCAAAAGTTATGAAAAACTTGTCCGATGTTCAGAGTAGGTGGAAATGGAGTTTTCCAATGATCATATATTTTTTTGACAAATAACAGAATAAGAGTTCGAGGTGGAAAAAAGGTAAGAACTCTTCAAAAAGGTCTCGTGGTAAGAAACATAATTTTTTGGTTTGTGAAAATTGCGGTAAGAAGTATATTGGGGAATGTATTTTGAATTATGTTATGTTCCACTGATGTGGTAAAATGGGGCATAAGGCTCGTAATTTCACTGAAAAAGATCAGGGTAATGGTAAGACAATATCTAATTTACAGTCAATAATTTTTTTTAAGTGCAACAAATTGTGTCATTATGAAAATGAGTGTCCAATAAAGAACTCAACTAAGGGAAAGTAGCCAGACTACAAACAGAAAGGGGTGGTGAAATCTTTTGCAACTACTTCATCAGATGTTGGGCCATCGAATGAAGTAGTATTAGGTACACTGTTTTTTTTATTCATATTATTCCAATGTGTTGTTTGATTTAGGGTATAAACATTCTATCATTTCTGAGAAGCTTTCTAGTAAATTGGGAACTCCACTTAAAGATATGAATCCTGAACTTATAGTAAAAAATCCGAGAGGAAACATAGAGACAAAAAATTTATATGAACCTTCATGTCCTTATGTGTGGAAATAATCTACCTACAAACCTTATTTTTTTCCTCTAGTATAGTTTGATGTTATTTTAGGTATGGATTGGCTTTATTTTTATCATGATATGATTGACTAAAGAGCTAAATAGGTTTATTTTTAGAATGATTTTTTGTTTGTGTACAATAATTAACCCTTAATTTTGATAACATATTAGGAAGCTGAGAAACTAGAAAGATATGGAAATGAATGTTACCTTGGACATATTGTTGAAAAAAATAGAACTATTCATATTAATGATGTGCCAGTGGTAAATGAGTATCTTGATTTTTTTCCAAATGAGTTTTCTGGTATAATACCTAATCGGGATGTTTAATTTACTGTTGACTTAGTTCCTGATGTTAATCCAATTTCAAAACCCCCTTATCGAATGGCTCAAATTGAACTTTTATATTTAAAGAAGCAATTGCAGGAGTTATTAGATAAAGGTTTCATTCGACCTAGCACATCACCATGGGGTGCTCCTGTCTTGTTTGTTAAAAATAAATATGGTTCAATGAGACTTTTCATTTATTATAGAGAATTGAATAACATATCTGTTAAGAACAAGTATCATTTTCCACATATCAATGATTTGTTTGATCAGCTCCAGGGAGCTCAGTATTTTTCGAAGATTTACATGAGGTCAGGGTACCATCAGTTGAATGTAAAGGAATCAGACATTCTTAAGACTGTGTTTCGTACTATATATGGCCATTATGAATTTTTAGTTATGGATTTTGGGTTAACCAATGAACCGGATGTATTCATGGATCTTGTGATTTGAATTTTTATGAGTTCTTGGATAAGTTTATTATTGTGTTTATTGATAATATTTTGGCTTATTCCAAAGGTAAAGAGGAATATGAAAGTAATTTAAGGGTTGTCTTGAAAAAATTAAAAGAAAAGAAACTATATGGGAAATTTATAATGTATGAGTTTTGGTTATAATATATTTCTTTCCTTGGTTACATTGTTTCAAAAAATGGAATAACTGTTGATCTTGCTAAAAAACATTTGTTGAAGAATGGACAATACCGAAAAATATAACTGAGATCCATAGTTTTCTTGGATTATCATGTTATTAATAAAGGTTTGTTGAAAAAAATTCACGGTTATCTGGCCCAATGACTAAGTTGACTCGAAAAGGTGTTAAGTTCAACTGGACAAAAGAATGTGATGATTGTTTTTAGGAATTGAAAAGAAGATTATTGAATGCTATAGTTTTGGAACTGCCTTATAGATATGGTTTGTATTTATTTATCTATAGTGATTCTTTGTTTAGAGGGATTTATTGTTTCCTAATGCATAATGATCAGGTAATTGCTTATGCTTCACCTCAGTTGAATCCTCATGAGTTAAATTACCCTCCACATGATTTGGAATTAGCTACTGTTGTTTTCATTCAAATATTTGGAGGCATCATCTGTATGGAGTAAAATTTGAAATATATATTGACCACAAAAGTTTGAAGTATATATTCACTCAAAAATAATTGAACATGAGATAGAGTAAATGCCTGGAATTAATCAAGGATTATGATTGCACGATTCATTACCATCCAGGAAAGGCAAAAAAAAGTGGCTGACGCTTTGAGTCAAAAAAATTAATGCTATATTAACCATGTTATGTTTGGAACAAGATATTTTGATTAATGATTTGATGAACCTAGGAATAGAAGTTTTTAGTACAATAGATTCCTCTATTTTTTTCCAGTGTCAGTGAAATCATCCCTAGAAGAAATAATAAAGAAATCGTAGAAAGAAGATAGTGAGTTACAGAAAACGATAGAGTTGGTTCAGAAGGGTAAGTTTCATGATTTTAATATTGATAATTATTGTATTTGGATATTTGGGAATAGATTATGTGTGCCTTGTGATTCACAGTTGAAAAATGATTTGTAATGTGAAGCTTATAGTTCTCTATGTTCAGTTCATCCTAGCAGTACTAAGATGTACATAAATCTTTACGAGTATTACTGGTGGGATGGAATGACAGAAGATATTACTGACTATATTGTGAAGTGTTTGACTTGTCAACATGTTAAAGTAGAGCGGCAGTTACCAAAAGGGATACTTCATCCTTTACTGGTGCCAGAGTGGAAATGGGAAAATATATCCATGGAATTCATTGTGGGATTACCAAAGACATCTCGGGGTAATAATACAATCTCGGTTATTGTTGATTGATTGACTAAATCTACTCATTTCCTTCTGATTCATGATACTTTTTCTCTAGATAAACTTTCTCAGTTGTATGTTAAAGTGATAGTCAGAATTCATGGATTTCCACTCTCCATTGTATCTGATCGTGATCTCAGTTTTACTTCTAACTTTTGGAAAGGCCTCCAGATATCGTTGGGTACTGAATTAAATTTTATTTCAACTTTTCATCCTCAGTTAGATGGGAATTCAGATCAAATAATTTATACATTGGAGGATATGATATGTTCTTTATCAAAACATTACCAGGGAAGTTGGAAACAACATATTTCTTTGGTTAAATTTTCTTATAATAACAGTTTTTATTCCAGATTACAGATAGATCCATCTGAGACATTATATGGAAAGAGGTGTTGGACTCCATATTTTTGGATGAATTAGGTGAAAGGAATTTGATAAAACATGAATTTGTAGAATATATGGTAGAAAATTTTCAATTAATTCAAAAGCACATGAGAATAGCTGAGAGCATGCAGAAAAATGATGTAAATAATCAGAGGAAGGATCTTTCTTTTGAGGTAGGTGATCATGTCTTTCACAAAGTTTCTCCATGTAAAAGTGTGATTTATTTTTGAAAGAAGGGAAATTTGAGTTTGATATTCAATGGACCCTTTGAAATCCTAGAAACAATAAATCAATTGCCTACATAGTGGATTTACCGGAAATTTTATCACAGTTACACAATGTTTTTCATGTTTCAGTGATGACAATGTATATGCCTGATCCATCTCATGTTTTGAGTCCAGAGGTAGTTCAGTTTGAATACAGTCTTTCTTTTGACGAACAACTAGTCCAGATTCTTGACTATAGAGAGAAATTTTTGTGGAATAATATAATTCAACAGGTAAAGGTTTTTTATGAAAAACCACATAGTTTAAGAGGAAACATGGGAATCTGAAAATGCTGTGAGGGATAAATACCCCCTATTTATTTGATAAGTGAATAAAATTGTGAGGACACAGTCTCCAAAATGGGGGAAGGATGTAATATTCCATGTAAAAAAAGAATATTACATTTTCATATTTATTAATATTTGTGAATTAAATAATAATTTTAATTTAAAGGGGATGCTATATTCGGTGGCCTACCTAATACGTAACAATAGGTTTCTTTCAAATATTATGTTTCACACAACATTGAGTTATACTGAAAAATAATAATATAATATTATTATTTTAAATGGTTGTTAAGGAATAGTTGTTGTATTGGTGGGAATGAACATAAATAACTATAATATTATTACACATGTTTGTTAAATGTTTTTACATTCATCCAATAAAATTTATAGGTTTAAAATGTGACTGTATACAATTTTAAGCATAAATACTCTAATATTCTTTAAAAGGTCGATTTACCACCATTTAATGGAAAACCCTTTTTAAAAAAAATCTAAATTTTATATGTTATATTTGATAAAATAATATTCTTATTTAGATTTGGTACATAAAAATTTACTTTGGATGAAATTTTGGTATTTTTCTGATAAAGTTCATTTTTTAATGAATTTTGAAAAATACTGCATTTTAATTCAAAACATCATTTTAATATAATTTATTTATATAGTTTTATTGTAATTTTTATTGTTTTTAAAGTGTAATTGGATTATATTTTTACTATTTAGAACAGTTTTGGACATTGAGGTAATTTCATTTTGAAATTGGACATTAACAAGTGTCAATATTTTAATAGTAATTATTTCTTAAAAACACGCTTTTTGGTTTTGATAATTGGAAATAATTTTAAATTAATTTTTGAAACAACTATGTTTTGAATTTGGAAAAATGGATTAAATATTTTTAATTAGTAGGTCCAAACTATGTAAATAGGTAACTTTTATTTTTAGATATTATTAATAGTAATTTAAGTAAATATTTTATTTACCATGGTTAAAAGGTAAATATGGTAAATAAGCATAAAAAATAATATTATAATAATATTAAATTACTCTATCATGTGTCATAACACTATTGGACAATACAATTCCTACCATGGGCATCCTTGTGTCAATTTTGGGACCCCATGTAGCCACTTGTACGAGAAAATGACACTTTATAAAAATTAATTTAAAGTTAAGGAAAATGTAATATAAACATATATCTCTTCATAAAAAAAATTTATAATGGGTTGTATAAGTGATATTTTTTACCATAAATTTTCATTAGAAATATAAAAATATTTTCTACATCATGGTATTTTATTTATAATTTTTATAGATCAAATAAATAAATTTATTTATGACATAATGATGATGTAATAATTACTTCATTAATGAATGTTTTAAATAAATGAGATTATAAATATTAAAATAAAATTATTTTGAAACTTTTTTTGTCATCCACAAATTTTATAGAAAATTATAACTTGTTTTATTTGAATTAATGAAGTTTTTTTTTTTAAATAATCAAGTTGGGTTTAATTTTTTTAAAAGTTGTGATTTGAATAGTATTAAAATTGGCATAAAAGAGATTTAAAATCAATAAATATTTTATTAAATGATAAAATAATCCTAAAATATATATTGTTAGTAAAAATGACATATATGATGTCATTAATGTCATTAATGATCCATTTTTTTGTCTCTTTTCATTTTAGAGTAATTATATTAACCATATAGTATGAATATACAGGAGCACATCGTAAAAGTAAAATTAGTTAACTAAAGGTTAAAGCTAAAATATAAGGTTAATTTTATTCCATAAACATGTCTAAAACCCATTTAATGAGAGGATTTATAAAAATGCACACCTTATCTTTGAATTTAGTGAGTTGGGGAACTTTTTAAATCGAAATTCAGTTTATAATAAAATAATATTTTCAATCTTTCCTAAAGAGCCCCTCCCCCAATTTATAAAAATCCATCACCTCCAACCCTTACTAACACATCTCAATCCACCATGGATAATCCAAAATCTACCCAAAAAATCTCCCCACGTCCATCTATTCCACCTAGAAGCAATAACTTATGCATAAGGCACTTCAAGAAAGCCTTTTGATTCAAAAAAAAGGGAGTTACCCAATTTAAAGGTAACGTATTCTCTTAAGTTCTTTTATTTTATTTTCCTTCTCCAACCTATTAATATCTCTTTACAACATTTTTTTATAACAACACAAGTATCATCAATATAATAGGATATTTTTATGATAAGTATTTAAACTACACTTCCACACACATCCATCTAATGGATATAAACCTACTGTTTCTGTGGACGGTGAACTACTGCCTCACGAGATGATGATTGTTTAATTATCTTCTACTGCCTCTTATGGTGGCCAATAAGATTTAAATATATTTATATGCAATATATATTATATTTATATTGTCTCTATGCATCTATATTTTTCATTTATATCATATCTTTATGGTTTCTATAATGGGTAAATATAATAATTTCATTTGAGGAAGTGCGGACTACTGCCCCATTAATGTGATATGACTCGTTCATGCCATATGTGGAACATATAAAGGATATAAAATATGAAATTATATATTATATTATAATAGAATTATAACATACCTATTTATAATTAAGTTTAAAATCCATTAAATATGAAATAGAAATGAAAGTAGTGTTCATGTGTACGTTCAACTTACTATCTCCATGAACAGTGCATTTCATTTCTTATCTCCAAATGTAATGTACTATTATAAATACATATATATACTGGATATATATGATATATAATATATATAAATCATGAATATAATTCTTTAGATAATTTATTTTGACCACATGGACAACTTGTAATTATAAGAATTTCATTTTTGACTCAAGTACCAAATATCGACAGAACGACAGTTATTAACATAAATGATTACATAATGTTTATAACATGGTAATAAATAATATAAAAGGAATAAAAACTTAAAAACTATTCCTAATAAATATAAATTAACTTTAGCTTATTATTCAGGAGATTAAAGAATGAACGAGTCAATTCGGACATGAGGTAAGGGACTTCGTCTCAATCTCCTTTCATTGAGGCATATTTTGATTTATACATGACTTTCTTTTATACGGTGTATAAAACCATTTAAATTTTCATTTAATTTAAAGGTAATTTTTTTATACGCAACATTTTACTAAATGAAAAATTGAACGTTTCTTTTTAACATTGGTGATAACAATGACCTTTCCACTACCACGAGCGTTATTTGATATTTGGATTCCTTAACAATCTGTAATGTTTTTAAAAGAAAAATAAACAATATATACTCTTTTACGTATTTTATTATTGAAAATGGTTTTCATAATGGATTGGTTATGTCAATACATTTAAATGATATGTTGTGATTGAAATGTGGAAATGTTATTATATTTGTATTATGTGATATGAATATGTTGTGGTTTTTGGGCATTGTTTACGTGTACTAGTGGTTCCGTGATAGACCTAGGGCGGGTGAGACCGAGATAACTCTCCAATGTGTTGGGTAACATGACGGAGGTAAATTTTGATGTTTCTCCTAAGATATTTAGGGAATATACCATGATGGGTATTCCAAATTTAACTGTCTATGTAGCTGTGAAAGCTACAATGTAAGTATATTATGGATTCCATAAGTTTCCTTTATGATTTATGATTTTTATATGTTATTCATAAATCTTATTATTTCATGAGGTATATTAAAGATCTTATGTTTTGTATGTATTGATGGAAAAAAAATCTTTATTTTATATCCATTATTTATATCTTTATTCTTATCCTATGTTTTTGAAATGTTTTTCACATGGTATAAGGTTGGGTATGAGAAAGGAAGAATTCTAGAAGATTTTTATCAAGAAAATAATTCTTGTTTTCTTTTAAGAGTTTTTATTTTATGAAAAAATGGATACATAGTATAAGTGTATACTTTGTAATATTTGAGATGAAATCTAATAGTTATGGACTAATTATCATAAACACTACACTTGAAGATATCCTCAATGTGAATTATTAACTTAATTCAATATTTTTTAATTTTTATGGCTAGGTCCTTATAATTGGTATCAAAGGTCAGTTTAGATAACATTAAGATTTAGGATATTGTTAAATTAATAACCATAAATTAATTTATGTTAAGATTGAAATGATATAATATTTATATATTACCACGTTCCTTCGCCTAAGATATTTCTATATTCAGAATGATTTTCCACAAAGGAAACATGGCAGCTATGATGGGATGACATTGGGAGGAAAAAACCTTCCAAATCAGCAACCTGAGATGGTTGGAATTGAAACTGAGTAATTTTTTGTAGTGATGGAACAATTTAATCAGGCTATAAATGCTGCTGGTGTCCATGTACATGATCAGCGAGATCAACTACAAAAGAACATGTCAGTAGTGGAGCATTTCATGATGCATTATCCCCCATCATTCAGAGGATCATCTGACCCTATGTTATCTAAAGGGTGGACTAAAGTATTGGAGAATATTTTTGATGTTATTTGGTGTTCAAAACATCAAAAGGTTAGTCTTTCTATTTACCATTTTGAAGGTGAAGTCGATCAGTGGTGGTCGATGGTTAAAAATATCAGGGTTACTCAGGAGATTGATGCTCTTGATTGGGATGAATTCAAAGGTATGTTTCTTGAGAAATATTTTCCTATGGTGGTTCATCTTAGGATAGAAATACAATTCTTGGAATTGAAGAAGTATGATGACTCAGTGGATTCTTATAAAGAAAAATTCACTCAACTTGCAAGGTATGCTCCAAATTTCATATGATATCATGATAGTAAAATCAACCATTTTTACTCATGATTAAAGATAAAGTACCGATGGGCTTTATATTCTCATGAGTTCAAAAGTTATGAAAAACGTTTTCGATGTGCGGAGAAAGTGGAAATGGAGTTTGCGGATGATCAGGTATTCTTTGACAAACAACAGAATAAGAAGTCAAGGTGGCAGACAAAGGGTTAGAACCCTTCAAAAAAGTCCTATGGAAAGAAACTTAAGTTTAAAGTTTGTGAAAATTTTGGTTAAAAGAATGTTGGGGAATATATTTTGAATTCTATTAAGTGTTCTCAATGTGGTAATATAAGGCATAAGGATCACAATTTCACTAAAACAATATCAGTGTAATGGTAAGAAAAAATATCATTTAAAGTTGTTAAAATGTTTTAAGTGCAATGAAGTGGGTTATTATGAAAATGAGTTTCCAACAAAGAACTAAACTAAGGGAAAGTATCCAGGATACAGGTAGAAAGGGGTGGTGAAATCCTTTGAAACTACTACAGTAGATATTGGGCCATCTAATGATGTAGTATTAGGTACACTGTTTATTTATTCATATTATGCCAATGTGTTGTTTGATTCTGGGTCTACACATTCTTACATTTCTAAGAAGTTTTCTATTAATTTAGGATTTCCATCTCAAGATATGAATTTTGAACTTATGGTAAAAACATCAGGAAACAAATTTGAGAAAAAAATAAGTTATAAGAAGCTTCTTGCTTTTGTGTGCGGAAAAAATCTACATGAAAACCTTATTGTTTTGACTCTAGTAGAGTTTGATGTTATTTTGGATTTGGATTGGCTTTCTATTTATAATGCTAGGATTGACTATATATCTAAAGAAGTTTCTTTTGAGAATTAATTTCAGTTTGTGTACAAGAATGAACCCTTACTTTAGATAACATATCAGGAAGTTGAGTAACTAGTAGAAGATGAAAATAATTCTTACCTTGCACATATTGTTAAAAACAAAGGAACCGTTTAGATTAATGATGTGTTAGTGGTAAATGAGTATCTAGATGTTTTTTCTGATGAGTTTCCTGGTATAATACATGATCGGGAAGTTGAATTTAATGTTGACATAGTTCCTAATGCTAATCCAGTTTCAAAACCCCTTATTTAATGGCTCAAATTGTACTTTCATATTTAAAGAAGCAATTGCATGAGTTATTAGATAAAAGTATCATTTGAACTAGAACATCACCATTGGGTGCTCATGTCTTGTTTGTTAAAAATAAATATGGTTAAATGAGACTTTGAATTTATTATAGAGCATTTAATAACATCACTATTAAGAACAAGTACCATTTTCCTCATATAGATGATTTGTTTGATTATCTCTAAGGGGTTCAGTATTTTGTGAAGACTGACTTGAGGTTGGGGTACCATCAGTTGAAAGTAAAGGAAGCATACATTCCAAAGATAGTGTTTTATACCAGATATGACCATTATGAATTTTTTGTTATGCCTTTTGGTTTAACCAATGCACCTTCTGTATACATGGATCTTATGAATAGAATTTTCCGTGAGTTCTTGGATAAGATTTTGGTTGTTTTTATGGATGATATTTTGGGTTATTCCAAAATTAGAGGGGAACATGAAAGTTATTTAAGGTTTGTCTTTAAAACCTTAAAATAAATTAGAATATATGGTAAATTTAGAAAGTGTGAGTTTTGTTTACAAAAAATTTCATTCCTTGGTCACATTGCTTAAAAAATGGCATAATTGTTGATCCTGCTAAAAAAAATTTATTGAAGAATGGCCAAGACCCACAAATATAATAGAGATCCGTAGTTTTCTTGGTTCAATAGGTTATTACTAGAGGTTTGTTTAAATGTCTTCACAGTTATCTAGCCTAATTACTAAGTTAGCTCGAAAATGTATTAAGTTAATTTAGACAAAAGAATGTGATGATTGTTTTTAGGAATTGAAAAGATGATTGGTGAATGATCGAGTTTTGGAACTGCCTTCCAGAGATGGTTATTTTTTTATCTATAGTAATGATTCATTTAAAATACTTGGTTGTTTCCTAATGAAAAAAATATCATGTAGTTGATTAAGCTTCATGTTAGTTGAAACCTCATGAGTTAAATTACCCAACACATGATTTGGAATTAACTTCTATTGTTTTTTCTTTAAAAAATTGGTGGCATCATCTGTATGGAGTAAAATGAGAAATATATACTGACCAAAAAGGTTTGAAGTATATATTCACTTAGAAATAATCGAACATGAGACATAGTATATGGGTGGAATTAATCAAGGATTATTATTTCACAATTCATTGCCATCCAGAAATGGAAAATAAAGTGTCTAATGCTTTGAGTCAAAAAAGTAATGCTATATTAACCATGTTATATTTGGAATAAGATACTTTGATTAATGATTTGATGAACCTTGGAATAGAATTTGTTTGTACATGAGATTCCTCTGTTTTGTTTCAGGTGTCAGTGAAATCATCCCTAGTAGACAGAATAAAGAAAGCACATAAATAAGATAATGAGTTGTAGAAAAAGGTATAGTTGGTTTATAAGGGTAAGATTCATGATTTTAACATTGATAATTATTGTATTTTTAGATTTGGGATGAGATTATGTGTGCCTTGTGATTCAAAGTTTAAGAATGAGTTGTCATGTGAAGCTCATAGTTCTCTGTTTTCAGTTCACCCTTGCAGTACTAAGATGAACAAAGATATTAGGAAGTATTACTGGTGGGATGAAATTAAAAGAGATATTGTTAACTTTACTATGATGTTTGTTGACTTATCAACTAGTTAAGTATAACGGAAGTTACTGAAAGGGATGCTTCATCGTTTACCAGTGCTAGATTGGAAATGGGAAAATATATCCATGGAATTCATTTTGGGATTACCAAAGATATCTCAAGGTAATAATTAAATATGGGTTATTATTGATCGATTGACTAAATCTACTCATTTCCTTCCTATTCGAGATACTTTGTCTCTAGATCAACTTTCTCATTTGTATGTTAAAGAGATAGTCAGGTTTCATGGATTTTCCCTATCTATTATATTTGATCATGATCCCAGGTTTACTTTTAACTTTTGAAATGGCCTTTATAACTCATTGGGTACTAAATTAAATTTTAGTGCATCTTTTAATCCTAAATTAGATAGGCAGTCAGAATGAACAATTTAGACATTGGAGGATATTCTGCGTGCTTCCTCAATGGAATACCTGGTAAGTTCAAACCAGAATCTTTATTTGGTTGAATTTTATTATAATAACAGTTTTCATTCTAGTATACACATAACTCTATTTGAAGCATTGCATGGAAATTAGTGTCGAACTCAAGCTTATTGGGGTGAAGTAGGGGAAAGGAAGTTGATGGTACCAAAATTTGTAGAAGAGATGGAAAAAAAGTTCAGCTGATTCAGAAGCACATTAGAATAGATTAGTGTAGGTAGAAAATTTATGTAGATAACCAGAGAAAGGATATTTATTTTGAGGTAGGTGATCATGTCTTTCTCAAAGTTTCTCTATGTTAAAGTGTGATGTGTTTTTGCAAGAAGAGAAAGTTGAGTCTGAGATTCATTGGACCCTATAAAATCCTAGAGAATATTGGATCAGTTTCCTATAGAGGGGCTTTACCTCAAATTTTATCATAGGTACACAATGTTTTTCATGTTTTAATGTTAAGAAAGTATATGTTGGATCGTTCTCATGTTTTGAATCCCAAGGTAGTTAATTGGGAAGACAATCTTTCTTATGAGGAACAATCGGTCCAGATTCATGACCCCAAAGAGAAAGTGTAGTGGAATAAGATAATTCACCAGGTAAAGGTTTTTTGGAAAACCCATATGGTTGAAGAGGCAACATGAGATTTTGAAAATTATATGAGGGATAAATACCCCCATTTATATGTTAAGTGAATAAAATTGCGAGGACACAATTTCCAAAAGGGGGGAAGGATGTAACATCCTAGGTAAATAAAGAATATGACATTTTCATATTTGTTAATATTTTTGAATTAAATATACATTTTACATTAAAGTATATTCTATGTTTGATGGCATAGCTGATACACAATAATCGGTTCATTTGAAATATTGTGTTGCACACATTGTTGAGTTATACTAAAAAAATAAAAATATAATATTTAATATTTTAAATCATAGTTAATGAATAACTATTGTACTGGTGGGAATGAATATAACTAACTAAAAATTTATTACACATGTTTTTTAAATTTTTTTACATCTATCCAATAAATTTTAGAGGCTTAAAATGTGAATGAATCCAATTTTAAGCATAAATACTCTAATATTCTTTAAAAGGTCGATTTATTTCCTTTTGATTGAGAACCCTTTTCAAATATATTTTTTTCACTTTTATATATCCTATTTGAAAAAATAAAATTCTTCTTTAGATTCAGGACATTAAAATTTAATTTGGCTGAAATTTTGATATTTTTCTGATAAAGTTCATTTTTTAATGAATAGTGAAAAATACTTCATTTTAATTCAAAACTACCTTTTAATATAATTTATTTATATAGTTATATTATTATTTTTATTGTTTTTAAAAGTGTAATTGGATTATATTATTACTATTTAATCCAATTTTTGTTATTGGAGTAATTTCACTCTGAAATTGGACATAAACAAGTGTCGATCTTGTGATTGTTATTATTTCATAAAAACAGGCTTTTTGGTTTTGACAAGAGGAATTAATTTTAAATTAATTTCTACAACTTCTGTGTTTTGAATTTGAAAAAATGGATTAAATATTTGTATTTAGGAGGTCCAAATTTTGTAAATAGGTATCTTTTATTTTTAGACATTATGGATAGTAATTTTAGTAAATATTTTATTTACCGTGGTTAAAAGGTAAATCTAGTAAATAAGGGTAAAATATTATTATAATAATAATATTAAATTAACCTAACATGTGTATTAAACCTATTATATAATACATGGATGACCATGGGCATCTTTGGGTCGTTTTTGGGACCCCATGGAGTCACTTGTAAGTTAAAATTACACTTTATAAAAATTAATTTAAAGTTAAAGAAAATGTAACATAAACATGTATCTTTTTGTAAAACAATTTTTATAATGAGTTATATAAGTTATATTTTCAAAAATAAATATTAATTATAAAGATACAAATATTTAATACATCATGTTATTTTATATATAATTTTTATACATCATATAAATAATTTTATTTATAACACAATGATGATGTAATGACTACCTCATTAATGAATTTTTTAAATAAATGATATTATAAATATTAAAATAAATTTATTTTGAAACTTTTTATGTCATAAAATAATTATATAGATAATTATGACTTGTTTTATTTTAATCAATTAAGGTTTTTTTTGAAATAATCAAGTTAGTTTGGATTCTTTGTAAAGTCATGATATGAATAGTATTAAAATTGGCATAAAAGAGTTTTTATATCAATTAATATTTTATTAAATGAAAAAATAATCCTAAAAATATAATATTAGTCCAAATGACATATATGATGTTATTAATGTCATTAATGATCCATTTTTGTGTCTCTTGTCATTTTATAGAAAATATATTAACCATATAGTATGAATATACAAGAGGACATGGTAAAAGTAAAATTAGTTAACTAAAGGTCAAAGAAAAATGATAAGGTTAATTTTATTCTCTAATATTATATAAAACACATTTTATGAGATTAATTCAAATAATAATCACCTTATCTTATAATTAAATAATTTTGGGACCTTTTGAAATCGAAATTCAGTTTATAATAAAATAATATTTTGAAACATTTCTAAAGAGTCCCTCCTCACCCTTATAAAAATCCATCACCTCTAACCCTTACTCACGCCTCTCAAGCCCCCTTTTATCATCTAAAATCTGCCCAAATAATTTCTCAATATCCTTATCTTTAACCTAGAATACTTAACTTAGGAAGAGGTAACTTCAAGAAATCCTTTTGGTTAAAACCAAAGGCAGTTACCTAATTTAAAGGTAACATCTTCTCTCAAGTTCTCTTCTTTTATTTTCCTTATCCAACCCCCTAAACTCTCTTAATTCCATTATTTTTTAACAACACCAGTATCAAAAATTTACTTGGATGGTTTTATGATAATTAATTGAGATACAATTCCACACACCTCCATCTAATGGATATGAACATATTGTTTCTGTTGAGGACGAATTGCTGCCTCACGAAACAATGATTGTTCAATTGTCTCCTGCCGCCTCTTATGGTGGACACTACGATGTCGCTGTCTTTATATGTAATATATATTATATGTATATTGTCTCTATTATTCTTTATTTTTCATTTATATCGTACCTTTATGGTTTCCATAATGGGTAAATATGATAATTTCATTTGAGGAAGTGCAGACTACCTTCCATCAAAGTGATATTACTCATTCATTCCATATGTGGAATGTATAAAGGATGGAATTAGTAAAATTCTATATTATATTACACTGGAATTATAATATACAAATTTTTTATTAAGTTTTAATTCCATTAAAAACAAAATATAAATGAAAGTAGCGTTCATGCATACGTACGGCTTACCATCTCCATGAACGATGCATTTCATTTCTTATCTCCAAATGATATGTACTATTATAAATACATATATATACTAGATATATATGATATATATGATATCTAAATCATGAATATAATTCTTCATATAATTTACTTTTGACCACATGGACAACTTGTAATTATAAGAAGTACATTTTTGACTCAAGTACCAAATATCAACAAAACGATCGTTGTTAACATAAATGATTATGTAATGTTTATAACATGGTAATAAGTAATATAAAAGGAATAATAAACATTAAAAATGTTCTTAAACAAGTATAAATTTACTTTATTTTATTATTCAGGAGATTAAAGAACGAACGAGTGATGTCAGACATGAGGTAAGGGACTTCATCTCAAACTCCTTTCATTGAGGCATATTTTTATTTATACACGGATTTATTTTATATGGTGTATAAATACCATTGACTTTTAATTTCATTCAAAGGGAATATTTTTTTATGTATCATTTTACTAAATTATAAATGTAATGTTTTTTTTAACATATGTGGTGAAAATGACCTTTCCGCAGTGGCGAGCATTATTTGATATTTGTCTTCCTTAATAAGCTATAATGTTTTTAAAAGGAAAATAAATACCATATACTCCTTAATGTATTTTGGTATTGAAAATGGTTTTGAAAATTTATTGGTTATGTAAATATATTTAAATGATATATTGTGATTTAAATGTGGAAATGTTATCTTTCATTTTTGTTTTATTTGTTATGAATATGTTATGGTTCTTGGGCATTGTCTACGTATACGGTTGGTTCTATGATAAATCTAGGGTGGGTGAGACCAGGATAGATCTCTAATGCTTTGGGTAACATGATGAAGGTAAATGTTAATGTTTCTCATAAAATATTTAGGGAATATACCGTGATGGGTATTCGAAACGTAACTCCCTAAGTAACTGTGAAAGCTATAATGTATGTATGTTATGGATGCCACAAGTTACCTTTATGATTTATGATTTATATGTGTTATTCATAAATCTTCTTATTTCATGTGGTATTTTAAAGATCTAATGTTTTTTATGTATTCATAGAATAATGTTTTTTTCTTTATTTTCTAACCCTTATTGATCTTTTTATGCTCATCCTGAGTTTTTGAAAAAAAAAATTTAATATAGTATAAGGCATGGAAAGAGAAAGGAATAATTCTAGAATATTTATATCAAGAATATAATTTTTGTTTTCTTTTAAGATTTTTTATTTTATCAAAAAATGGATGCTGAGTAGAAGTGTCTACTTTGTAATGTTTGAGATATAATATAATAGTTATGGCCTAATTCTCTAAAACTCTATACTTTAAAAGATCCTCAATGTGAATTATTAATTTAATTCAAGATTATGTAATGTTTATGGCCAGGTCCTTATACCTTTTCTATGTCCTGCCATGAGGGGTGTGGTGGGTTCCTCGATTTTTGAACAACCCAAAGTTGGTTCACCATATCTGGGTAGAGATGGTAGCTGGTTTCACCATAGAACCCATACCAAAAATTTAATCCATATGGTAGTGTAATAATTGGTATTTTTAGGAATTCAAACACCCTCACTCTTTATTTATGAATTCACTTGTTTACTACTCATGGAGAAATGATTACCAGAGGTGCTTCTTGTTTTTTGGTTGATGTGGATAACATGGTGTGATATTGGGATTCCCAAACATACTTTCTTGGATACTATTTATTCATTTCTTGGAATGCCTATATATATTTATTGGGCTCAAGGTTCCAATACTTTTATTTAATTGAATTATTTTTATTGGGGTGCACAAATGTACTTCCTGGGATCCAGATTGTGAGGCCAATTGTTTATGTTATTTAGGCATGGAATCCCTATGTTTATGAAATTTGGTCATGGAATCCGTATGTTGTGGTACTCAAGTGATTTGGAAGATTATCCTCTTCATGATCAATTACTTGAACATTGTGTTAGACATGGCACCCCCCATAATTGATTTTTTATATTCTTAGGGATTGATTATTCTCTCCCTAGTTGACTACTTGACCAAGATGTTAGACATGGTATTCCTCCTCCCTTTAAAATTAAATTGGATATGGTGTTCATCATTAGTGCACATGGAATTCCACAACTAATATTGGGTTATTTGATATGGAAATCCACACCCCTATAACTAGGTTTTTTAACATGTCACATTACACCCCCCCCCCCCTTGATTAGGGTTGTTGAACATGACACTCCATGCTCTAGTGGATTTAGTTTTTGGACATAGAATTCCACAGAGAGTTCTCATTACACCTTCACTAAGGGTTATTAGCCTTAGGTATTATTTGAGTCACTATGTCATGATTTCCTATGGACCAAGGTCTAGGATTCAAACAACCAACTGAATTAACATGGATTATTTGGTATGGAATCTAGCTTAGTGACCATTTACAAGATTCTTCGTTAGCATACATAATCCTTAATTATATTAATTGGAGGTGGGTATAGGTGAACCTAGGTCTAGGATATGTACACCCCTATAGTTATGTAGCTTTCTAAGTGAAATTTCATGCATTGTACAAATAAAAAAATTATTATGATTCTGGACTTGAGAATTAACTTAATTATACACATCTTGAGTGGTACGACATCAAACTCAATGCAATTTTCATATGATGTCCAAATGATTTGGATTACATAACCAAGGATCGACTGCTATTGATTATGTTATTTTTCACCTTACTTGTGTATATACATATTTATGTGTGTATATATATAGGTTTGTGTCGAAATATATATATATATGTACAAATATAATTATATACATACATGATGGAACAATTCTCATTTGATCGGGAGTATGGACCTCAGGACCGACTATTGTTTCACTTTTTTATGTTATTTTTGTCGTTATTATTCTAATTATGTCTCTTCTTCGATAAGAATATTTCATGAGAATGAACTTATGACGGTAGATCTATAGTTTCATCATAGGGGTGGCCTACTCAGCTTATTTCTCAGCCTTGTACGTGCACCCCACTATGTTGGAACACCTTATGTCTTGTTTTCAAGTGGACAACAGATATGACATGGATAAGACTGAGGTCAAGGTTTTCATGATCGAGTGGAGTTTCTTGTGTGGATTCCTTTGATTGGGTTGGAACTGTAATGAAACAAACCTTTATCAATGGAATTTGTCCCTTCTTATAGTTATGTGATATAGTTTAAAACACTTACATATCAGAGAGATCCCAATAAAAGCATGATTCTCTTAAATTAAGAATAAAATAAGTGTTAATAATAGAAATTAAGGAGCTCATACTAATTAAATAGTAACTTGACCCTTAGAAGAGTTGCATGAACATTATGAATAGTAATTGAAACCAATAGAATAGTAACCCCACCTATGAATGTATTGAAATAATTTAGGTATATTATCAATGAAAATATGATATAATTATATCATAATATAACTAAATAATTGTTTTAAAAAGATTAATTAAGTGTTGGTATTTTTGTAAAACATAAATATTTATTAAAATTTTTATAATTAATATAATCATTTAAAAGAAAATTATTTTTCATAAAATATTTTCAAAAATTAATATTTTTTTGTTTCTTTATAATAAGATAATTTCATTAGACCTTAATTAATTTTTCAAAGTTTCATAAAATGGATTATAATATTAAAATCATTAGTTTTTTAATAAATAGTGATATTATATAAATATTAAATTTTTTATATTTATAAATTTATTTTCATAAAATTAAGTCCATTTTGGAATTCTACACATCAAAAAATGGTCAGCGTAAATTAAGGTATTTTTCTAAAATAGTTGAATTTTTAGTGAAAACTGAAATATGGTAATTTATAGTATTTAACATTATAAGTTAAATAAATGAATTTTTTATTCATTTAAAAATAATAACCATAATATTTAACTATATTTATCTATTTAATTTATTTCTTCATTGGAATAAATACTACTGATAGTCTTGATCCAAAAATATAAACTAATAAATAAAATAATAAAAAAACCCTTCCTCTCCTATAAATATCACTCATCACCACCTCCTCTAATCACACCTTATAAGCCTTGAATATCATATAAATTATTCTCAATTATCTTCCCCAGCCTCTCCCCAATATCTAGGAATTTTTGGTCTCAATAAAAGGTCATACCTAAGTTCCCTAAGGCGGTCTCAAGGAGAATAAATTCAAGTGGTAAAATTCTGTTTCGTTCTTTTTAAATTTATTTTAAATTTATTTTCTTTTCTTATCCTCTCCTAACCTATATATATCAAAGTGTAAATATAACTACATTATCTTATATATACTATATATGTATTGTGTTAATGGAATAATCCATCCCCAAATCTCTTCTCTCCTCCTTTTATTTTAAAAATGAAGTCATCATCCATGAAGTGTCGATTCACCACCTTCAGGGATGATGAGTTTTAATTTACCATTGACACCATCAGACTACTCATAAATCCATAATGTTCTTGGAAAAAATATATAAACAAGATATTAAATAATTTTATATAATTTTTTTATTCTTATAAAAACTTCCAAAATAATTTAAATCATTTTCATTAATATTTTATCAAATAAATCATCCTCATATCATATAACAAAATGATATATATATAATTTTAAACATTTGTAAATCCAATAATAAAATTTAATTTCAATTTGGGAGAATTATTCTTATTTTACATGAAATTCCATGCTTATATTCAAGAGAACCAATCATGATAACTAAGAAAATTAGCACTCTCGAAACGACAAAATTACTCTATAAATCATGAAAATGGCCATAAACCAACTTAATAAAATTATAATAAATAAAATTAATGTATAATTTGTTATTTATTTCTTAATTAATGAATTTAATTTGATTATCAAGTATATTAAAGTGAATAAATCATTCATACATAAGGTAAGGGTATTCTTGAACCCAACTCTTTTTCTTTGGGTTACTCCTATTTCATGAAAAAAATTAGTGTAGATATTATTTTAAAATTCCTAAAATATATTTTCATTGTTCATTAATTTTTCTTTTGAGGATATAAATGCTTCCAATATGATTTTATGACAAATACAATTATTTTACAGAAGTACTCTTCCTTCCAAAACACATCTTGACTCCCCTTGAGTTATTTCTTCTTTGCTCAAAATGATGATTCTTATACAAAATATATTTTTTCCATTTTCCATTTGGGAATATAAAATTTATTATTGAAATAATTATTGATGAAATCCTTATGAAACATATTACTTTACATGTTTTTCTTCATGAATATTATTGATATATGTTCTATGTGGCATCCATGACTATGTAAATGTTATGGTGTGTGGGGTACGATCAGAATTATACAGTACTCCAATGATTGAATGGCTTGAAGGCCTTCTTTTGTATTGATTTTTTGATAACCCCCCTTTCAAGGGATTAGGGGTAACCCTTACAAGGATCATAGGCTTAGGAATTACATTTCTCGTAGGCTTTGAGACATTACATGACCCGTAGGTCTTAAGGAAATAGAATAAACTATGACTACTTGAAACTCCTCCTCCCCAACATCTACATAGTGATCAACTCTCAACCTTTGCATGACTGTTCAGATAGAATGTCCATGTGTAGGGGTGCATAGGTGTGGTACCGATGGAAAATTCCATACCTTCTCATTCTTCCAAAGTCTGTTTAGCCCTACTCTTTCCTCCTTTGGAGTGGTTCCTTATAGAATCTGTTTGTGCAAATAAAAATCAGGTGACCCTGAGGGCCTTGAGGTGGCCTAAAATCCTTACTGACCCGAAGGTCTTGGGTGTCCTGAAGGCCTTAAGGAATCCAAGCCCGAACCGTTGGCCCAAGGTGAATAGTTTCGGGTGCTACAGTACCAAACAGTAACTACTACAGTACTGCTACAGTGCCCCGAAATTATGCCTTCGCCTAGTTTTGAATTTTGGTCTTGTGGGTGCACTTAGAGAGACCTCACCAACTGGGCTGAGGATCATGTGCATATAGTACTCCAATGCATTGGGTAAAGTGATGTATCTTAGGAGATGATGTGTATTATGCATTAACATGATGTAGGATTTTTTCAAAATGATGATGTTATGATTATGCACATATGTTATGCATCAACAAGATGTTATCTTTGTTCACAACTATGTGGGGTATTTACCCAATAAGACATGATGTTTCATTTTTATGAATTACCACATTCCATTACTTCATCTTATGATTCCTATAATTATTATGATTATGATATTATTCTTATATTATGATGATTATTGTTATTCTCACCCATGTTATATTGATTCATGTCCTTATCTATCCTTTTACTGGTCTTTTATCTAACCCATTTTTTATGTATTTTATAAATTGAATTCATTTACGAAGGAGATAATGAGCTCTAGAATGATAAAGAAGTAGGTTTTAAAAAAAATTATGTTTTATTATGAATAATTGATTTATGTTCTTAGTTTAAAAAAGATACCAAACCTTTGGAACCTATTTTGTAACACATTTATGTTTCTTTCATGAAAATGATGTAATAATAATGTAATAAATAGTAGGATTTCTATAGTTGGTATCTGAGAAAAGTTTAGATAATTTTTGAATTAGGATTAGATAACATCACTGAAAAATATTAACATGAGACTAATTATATGTAATAATACCAAAAGATTAATTTTAGAAAAATGATAAACATAGGGATCCCATAAGATATACCATTAGAGTAAATTTCAAAAAGAAATAAATTATTGACATGATTTTTTTCAAAACTTTTAGAATTTAGAAAATGGTGGGAAACATGATTAACTATTTCAATAACACATGTGAGGTAAAATGATGCGATTTCTCAAACAAATTCACTGATGCCTTAGGAGGTGGAGTTCAAAATTTCATGGCGATTCTTACCCAGTTGTATCAGGCTATGAATAGTTACCTAGACAATGTGAAACCTAAACCTTCACCTAAGAGGAAACATCTAGATATCAAATCTTTCACTTGTCAATGACCACTAACATTTAGGGGATCTTATGATCCACTTTTTTTTATTAGTGGGTTAACTCAATGGAGAAGATCTTTTTCATTCTCCACTATTCATTGATGGAAAACGTAACTCTAGCCATCTATTGTTAAGATGGAGAGGTAGAAAAATTGTGGTTGTTGATTAAGAGAACCATATAGAAGAATTAAATATAATATATGGATTGGTAAAACATTAATAAAATATTTCTTAATAATTATTTCCCATGAACACTTCAGAAAAATATGAGGATAGAATTCATAGAGATGAATCAAAAGAAAGGTGAATCTTTCAAGTCTTATGAAGAAAATTTCACAAGGATTGCAATTTATGCCTCATGTTTTATTATCAATAATGATACCAAAATAGATAGATTATTTAGTGTTTTTAAATCACACCTTTGAAAGGCTCTAGCTATATTTGACTTTGGGAGCTATGAATAACTTATTTGATGTGCTATCAAGGTATAGATGGAGTTAGAAGAAAGATCCCATGGTGGTAAAGATAAAAATAGAAGAATTTGTTATCAAGTTGGTAGATAAATTGAAAAAGGAGGAAATAGTATCGAAGTTCCCACATTTCCAAAATGTGGGAAGAAACATCAGGGGAATTTCCTCAAAGGGATAGGTAAATACTTCAAGTGTGGGAGAGAAGGCTATCTATATCATAAATTGTATGATAAATAAATAATCTGGACAACATGATAGAGGAAATGAGAGAACCACCTAAGGTTTATATTTCATCTGTAGGGAGAAAGGGAACTATTAAATCTAGTGTACTAAACTTCAAACCCTTCAGGGTAATCAGTTTCATCATCCACAAAACCCAAAGGATAAAGGTAAAGGTTATTCCATCACAACTGCTAAAGTGGATCAATAAAATGAATTCATACAAGGTTAACTTACTATTCAATTAATAATGGGAAGGTATTATTTGATTATGGTCCTACTAATTTCTTTATATCTTATAAGTTTTCTATATCTATTGAATCGAAGAACCGAAACCCTGAAGTAGAGATATCCATAAAAACACCTAGTGGTATGATCATTGTAAACCAAGTGTTGGAATCTTCTACTATTGGTGTATGTGGGAATATTCTTATATGTAATTTCATGATACTTCGCTTGGTTGAATTCAATGCTATGGGGTATGGAATGACTCTAATTATATTGATAACACATCAATAGTTGGGAAATGAAATATCTTTTCCAATTATGGACCATCACATGATCCTCTATAAATGAAATTATGAACATGAATCTTCTTTGGAAAATACCTCAATGGTGTGGGTATTGATTCCTTGTGAAGAATATTACCTGGCTCAACTGGTTGATTCAAAGGAATGTATCAACCTGAAATAAATTTCCATTCAGAGGGAATACATTGATTTATTTCCTAAATAGATACTCGAGAATCCCCCAGATCATAAGGTAGAATTATCAATAGAACACATGCACTAAGATACTTCTATCTAATAATTCCCCTATAGGATGGCCTCAATAAAATTTTATGATTTAAAGAATCATCTAAAAGAGCATTTGGAAAAAGGATACATAAGTACTAGTGCATTTCCTTGAGGTGTGACAGTTCTATTTATAAAGAAAAAGGGTGCATCAATGCTATTTTGTATCGATTACTAGGGGCTCAATAAGGTCACCATTAAGAAAATTTATCCTCTTCCAATGATTAAATACTTGTTCAATAAAATACAAGGATCTCAATTCTACTAAAAGTTGTATCTTCATTCAATACATCATCTACGAAAGGGGAATAAATAATATTTTCATAAGACAACGTTTTGTACAAGGAATGGGAACTATGAGTTTAAAGTGATTCTTTATAGACTTAAAAATTCACCTATAATATTCTTGGATTTGGTGAATATATTATTTAGAAACCTCATTGAAAAATATGTGGTAGTTTGTATTTACAATATTTTCATCTACTCCAAGATTAAGTGCGAACATGAATAATATCTATTGATTGAGCTGGAAACATTAAGAAAGTGAAATTGTATTCCAAGTTTAGAAAGTATGACTTTTTTATGAAAAAAGTCACATTCCTAGGACACATAATCACAAATGAGGGAATTTATGAGGATCCTTCAATAACAAAGGAAAATGAGGAATGGCCCAAACCCACTAGTTTCATAGAGATCCATGATTTTCTTGGATTATAAAGGTACTACCAATGTTTTGTGAGATATTTCTCAAGATTTTTTATCCCAATAACAAAGTTAATACGGAAAGGGGTAAATTATGTCTGCATGGAATACTGTGAGGAAACTGTCAAGGAGCTAAATAATAGGCCAATAATTTCACTTGTACTCATATTTCCAACATGTGGATAACGTTTTGTGATATAAAATGACGCTTAGAATAAATTATTGGGTTATGTACTCATGAAAAATAATAAAGTGATGGTTTATGCCTCACACTAGTTGAATATCCTTGAGCAGAACTGTCCAGTGCATGAACTAGATCTAGAAACTGTGATTTGTTTCTTGAAAATATGGTGGAACTATCTATATAGTGATAAGTGTGACATATATTTTGATCACAATAGACTAAATTATATATTCACATAGAAGGAACTCAATATGAATCAAATAATATTGTTAGATCTAATCTCGGACAATGAATTATCTATTATTTAACATCCAAGAAAGGTGAACAAGGTAGATGTTTCTCTCAGTAGAAAATAACCCAATACTATATCCATGATGTATATTAAGAGAGGCCCTATCTTTATGGATATGCAAAGGATGGATTTTGAAATCATAACTGCCTGGAATAAATCCTACATTTTCCAAGTTTGTTCCTAACAATATATCCAAGAATATATTAATGAGGCACAAAGTAATGATCTTGAGCTTCAAAATAAGGTGAATACAGTAATGTAAGGAAAATTACATGAGTTCCACATCAATGATGATGGTGTGATTCAGTTTGTAACAAGGATTTGTGTGCATTATTCACCTGTGACAATGAAATATATGTTAGATAATTCACATAGATCTCCTTTCTCTATCCATACTAGAATTACCAATATTTATTGTGATCTTTGAGAATACATCTGGTGGTTTGACATGAAGATGTAGATTGTAGAGTATATCTTAAGGTGTTAGATATGTTAGAAAGTTAATGCAGAGTGACAGAAGTCCAAAGGGTTGATAAAACCATTTCTTATACCCACATGGAAATGGGAGGATGTAACTAGTCTCCCAAAAACATCAAAAGGAAACATATCAATGTGGGTTGTGGTGGATTGACTCACCAAGACTACCCACTTTATCGTTATTTGGGAATATTTCTCACTTGAACAACTGACCATGATATATGTGAAGAAGATGGTGAGGTTATATGGGGTTACAATTTTGATCATCTATGATCATGATCCAAGGTTCACATATATATTCTATAATCGACATCAACATTATTTGAGTACTGTATTTAATTTCAAAATTACTTATCACCCCTAAACTAATGGCCATTCTGAAAGGACTATTTAGTTGCTCAGGGACATGTTTACTGCCCAATGGAATTCCAAGGTGGATGGGATCATCATATCACATTGGTTGAGTTATCATACAAAAATATCTTCCACGTGAGTATTAAAATAGATCTATATGAGGCTTCATATGGGAAGCTATATAGAACTCCAACATGTTGGGATGAAATTGGTGAATAAAATTTTCTTGGACCAGATCTTGGGAAAGAGATGACAGAGAAGTTTCAAGTCGTCCAAAAACATATAAAATATGCTCAAACTTGAAAAAAGAGTAATTTTGACAACCATTTAAGGTAATTGAAGTTTGATTTTAGAGAAAAATTCTTCCATCTAACATCACTATGGAAGACAGTCATGTAGTTTGTAAAGAAATGCAAGTTTAACCCAATGTACATTATACCCTTTGAGATCCTTGATCACATGGGAATAGTGCACTACCAGCTTGTACATAAACCAAATATAAATCATGTTAATTATGTTTTCCACGTATCACTCTTGACAAAGTACATAACTGACCACTCATATGTACTAAATCTAGAGGTGGTGTAACTAGAGAGAGATCTCTCATGTGACGAGAAACCGGTAAAGATCTTGGATCGTAGAGATAAATTCCCATACAAAAAAGAAAACTCACATTTTTGAATTGTTGTGGATGAATCATAAGTATGAAAAGGCGCCATGGGAATTGGATAAATAAATGAAGGATAAGTGCCCTCAGCTATTCTCACCTTAGTGTGTAAACCGAAATTTCGAGTGTGTGATTTCAAAACGGGGGAAGAATATAATGACTAAAAAATTTATCAATAGATTTTTTTCATACTTATAATTATTTTATATTTTATAAAACACATACATATCATAGGGATACCAATAAAAATATCATTCTCATAAAATAATAAATAAATTAGTTATATTTATTGAAATTAAGGATCCAATATCGATGGAATGATAACTTGACCCTTAGAATAGTAACATTACCATTAAGAATAGTTATCTAGAAAATAGAATAGTAACATAACCTATGAAAGAATAAATAAAATTTAGGCATATTATAAATGAAAATATTATATAATTATATCATATTATAAGTAAATAAATGTTTTAAAATGATAAATTAAGTGTAGGAATTTTTTGTAAAACATAAATGTTTATTTATAATTTTATAATTAATATAATAATTTAAAAGAAATTTATTTTAAATAAAATATACTCATAAATTAATATTCTTTTGTCTTTTTATTATAATATAATTTTTAGAGACCTAAATTATTTTTTCAAAGTGTTGTAAAATCAATTATAATATTAAAATCTATGTTTTCCGAATAAATGATGATTTTATTTAAAAATTAAAATTATCATATTTATAAAATTATTTTCATAAAATAGAGTCTTCTTTTGAATTCTATATGTTAAAAAATGGTTAGTGTAAGTTATTTGGAATTTTATAAAATAGTTGAATTTTGGGTGAATAGTGTAATAGGGTAATTTATGGTATTTAACATTATATGTTAAATTCAGGAATTTTTGAATCATTTATAATTTAATCACCATATTCTTAAACTATACTTATCTATTTATTTTATTTATACATATTAATAAGAATTATTGATAGTATTGACCCAAATAATAAAATAATGAATAAAATAATAAAAAACCATCTCCCCCATAAAAATACCACCCCTCACCACCTCTTCTCTTGACACCTTATAAGAATGGAATATTGAATAAATTATGAAAAATAATATTACAAATACTCTCCCCCATGTCCAGGATCTTCTGGTATCAAAAAAATACTAAACCCGTGTTCCTTAAGGAGGTTCTCAAGGAGAAGAAATTCTTGATGTAAATTCCTATTTTGTTCATATTTAATTTCTTTTCTGTTTATTTTACTTTCTTATCCTCTACTAACCTACATATGAAAAAGTGGCACGATAACTCTAGTATGTTATATATAATAGAATTTTATTGTGTTAATCTAATAATACATCATCAAATCTCTTCCCTTCTTCTTTCATTCTAAACATGAAAACATCATTCGTGACATGTCGATTCACCCCTTCATGGACGACGAGTTTTCATTTTCCATTAAATCCTTCAAGAATGGTCATAAAACCTTTATTATGGTTAAAAATATTTTATTATACATATTATAAGTTATATAATGTTCTATAATAAATATATAAACATGATATTAAATAAAATGATATTAGTTCGTGGTAGTCATAAAAACTGACAAAATAAATTAAATCATTTTTATTAATGTCTTATCTAATGAATCATCCTCATACCAAATAACCAAATGATATGTAATACCATTTAATATTATTTCATTTAATTAATAACATAAAATTTCAATTCAGGATAATTATTCTAACTTTACATGATCTTCCATACTTGTATACAAGTGAACCGATCATGATAACCAAGAAAACAAACAATCCCCAAATGACAAAATTGAACTCTATAACTCATCAAAATGAGGATAAAAAAGATTAATAAAATTATACTGAATAAAATAAATGTATAATAGGTTATTTATTTAGTAATTAATGAATATAATTTTATTATTCATGATATTAAAGTGAATAAATCATTCAGACATAAGGTAAGGGGATTCTTGAACCCAACTCTTTTCCTTTGGGTTACTCATCTTTCATGCCAAATTTCAGTGTTGGTATTGTTTTAATATTCCTCAAATATAATTTCATTTTAATTTTATTTTATTATCTATTATATTTGTGTTTCGAATATGATTTTATGATAAATAAAAAAAATCCAAAAACATCTTGACTCATCTTGAGTTATTTCATCTTCGCTCAAAATGATGATTATTATACCAAATATGTTATTTTACGTTTTCCATTTGGGAACATAATTTTTATTCATAAAATAATTATTAATGAAATCATTATGAAACCCGTTCATTTATAATGGTTACCTCATGAATTTTATTGATATAATTTCTATGTGGCATGCATGACTGTGAGAAATTTTTTATGTGATGGGTCCAACTAGAATTATATTGCGCTCCAATGCATTGGGTAATATGATTTATCTCATGAGATTATGTGTATAATGAATAAAAATGATGCTATATTTTTTCATAATGCCGATTTTATGATTATTAACATATATTATGCATGAACAAGATAATATATTTGTTCACAACTATGTGTGGTATTTGACCACTAAGACATGATGTTTCATTTTTATACATTTCAACATTCCATTAACTTTTTTTATTCTTCCTATAATGATTAAAATTATGATCTTATGATTATTTTATGATGATTATTCTTATGATCACTGATATTATATTGATGCATGTCCTTATTTATCCTCTTACTGGGCTTTTAGATCACCCCTTTCTTTAAAGTATGCCCTCAGGTGACTAAATTTACTAAAGAGATCATGATATTTAGAAGGATAAAGAAGAAATTTTTTAAAAAAAATGTTTATGTTTTATTATGCATAAGTGATGTATGGTCCTATTTTTTACAAGTTAATAAACCTTTGGATTCTGTTTTGTAACTCATATATGTTTTTTATCATTAAAATGATGTAATAGTCATGTAAGAGGAAGTAGGGTTTCTATAGGAGAAGCTATATAGTATCTTAGAGACCGGTTATGTGAATTAGCTAAGTATTAGTGGTAGAGCCTTGTAAATTAATTTAATTATCCTTTATGTACTCCTCTAGTTATGGTTATCCTAGTGGGTGACTGGTGTTGTATGTATAAAATGTTTGTTCAAGCTATTATATAATTTCATTTACTATTACAATGTGCTTCTCTTAGAATTATTTACTACTTACACACTCTGTTTATTACTTTTATGGATGTTATCTGGTTATTTCCACTATTTTTTTCTCTGATATGGTGGTTTAGTATATCCACATACACATATTTATCCCCTGTTGCTAGTCAACATCCTCTGGTATTTGCAGAGGCATGCTTGATGTCATTTAGAAAACCATCCCAGATCACTTGTTTAGTGGCATCCATGTTGCGATGTTATAATTCAAATCACATTCATGTTAATATAACACATATTCAATTATCCTTCTATTATTATATATTATTATGGATCTTCTAAATCCTTTTCTATTTTTTAGAGACAAAAATTTCTCATATTATTCAATTTGGGAATTTCTATAAGGGGCTATATTGATTCTTCAAAATGAAAAAAATTCAAAAGGGGTCTTACCATACTTTATAATTTTGTATAAAAGGGTAATATTTGGGAAGTATATATCTACCTAATTTGGAAATTTAAATTATTTTTTAAATATTTTTACAAGTATCCATATTTTCAACCATTCCACTCAGATCGTGTTAGACCGTTTTATGGAAAACATGTTCTGAATGACATTTCAATACTATATGTCTAAAATTCAAAACTCTATATACTATTTATCAATGATCACACTAATTTTCACAAAGAATTAATCTATGTTATTATAAACAATAATTTATATAATTTTGAGACCTTATTATGCAATGTGTCAACTCATGGGCATGGTATGGTTCACCTTTGAGCCTCTAAAAGTTATAACGAAATTGGAGAACCTAGTGATCTTCATTTTAAAGTGCTATCCTTAAATAAAATTATATAAATTATTACCATATAAAGAATCATATTTTTAATAAATGTTTGATAATCTTAATATATTCCTATTATGATAGAAAATAAATGTTTCCTAATCTTCCCCGAGATGATAAGGTTTGTATACCTTTAGAAGTTATATCTTAACTCATGATAATATTTTATATACTCATGGGTACTATTATTTGTATGTAATAATTAAAATGGTGTGGATAAAATTTATTTAGGGGGGAATGTAACAACCTAGAATTTTATTAATCATATTATTCAGTAAACTATATGTTTTTCAATCAAAACTATGTTTCCTATTTATTTTATTTTCTCTGCATAATTGAAATATATTATGAAATAAGATGTAAAATATAGGAATTTAACAAAAAAACATTATTCATTCATAGTAAATCATTAAAACAATAGCACATGAAACTAGGTATTACCCAATATGGATTATTACTCCGAATCGATTACTACATCCTTTTAAGTTAATTAATTAACAAGGGATAATAAATCAAAAAGAAAAAAATTCAATACACTAGGACATCTTCCGGATTATCATCACCCTTGAATATCACCAGTATACAAATAAAACCTATAATTAATAAAAACTTCATGAAAGGGGAAAGAATATTTTGATATATATAAAGAAAACTATTTAAATGAGAAATGTGACTAAACAAGGGTGAAAGGAATGAAAGAGTTTAGTAAGGCTATATATAGGAATGAAATATGGTTTTTATAAATATGGTCATTGGAAATATCGTCATTAGAAATATATGTATCTTTTAGGTACCATGAAGTACTTTATTGTCAGTAGATTATAGGAAAAAAGGAATTTCATGGTGGTTTTTAAAAATCTGTAGCTAAAAGTTTTTTTATTTTTTATTTTTTACATTTATTTTTAGGAGTGGTTTTTGAAAAACACAACTAAATTAATGAAATAAAATGTTTAATAAATATTTATCATTTATAAAAAAAATATTTATTTTCGATAATCATTAATTATTTATTATTTAAAACTTTAATTAATTATTATGTGTTAATTATTAATTATTTATAATTATCAATTAATAATTATTTAAAACAAAAATTAATTTCACAATAAGTTTAAAATGACAGTTCAACATTAATTAATCATAACTATTAATCCCAATGACTTTTTTAGCACTATGACTTGTCAAAACTAAGATTATGAACTATAATGAAATTAAAAAATAATTTGGTAAAAGGTAATAAAATAAAATTTATTACTATTTTAAGAGAAATATAAAATTGAACTACAACTTTAAAAGGCTATAACTTTTGATCTACATGTCACTTTGGACTATACCACATATAAAATCAAATATTATAGTAATCTATACATAGTACTAGTTAGTTTAACCATAGTCACTATTTTATGGAGGTCATAGAAGGCTCATAAGGCCTCTGAAACTAAGTTTCTTTTATACCATGATTGTTGAACATTTGATGTGATTTCAACTTCATTTAAGAGTGTCTTCATATACTTGTTATGTTTCCAATGATTTTATTGAATGGATTTAAATTCCTAGTAATTTTATAGTGTTTCAAATATTTTGGTTTTCCCTATTTTTGGATTTTATTATCTATTATATATATATTTGTATGAATTTCTATATATTTATATATATTTATTTATAATTAATATAAATTTATCAATATTTATTTTAAATTAGATATAATCAGAAGATTTAGTCATGGGTTGGGAGCATAAACCCATGACTCAAAATTTATTAAGAAAAAGTCAAAGTGAAACAATGAAGGAAGTACAAGTAGAACACCACAAACCTACATAAAGACACAAGTCATTTATTAGGAGCCCCTCTAGAGCCCATATTCCTAGGGTATCCTCCTTTTCCCTTTGGATGTCTTCCTATCCACTAGGTTTATTGTGTAAGTCTTTATCCCCATCAAAAGACGACTCATAAGCTTCCTCCAATATTCTGAATTTCCAAGACAGATCGCGGAAATTCATCTCCAAATTCAAGAAAAATCCATCCTCAAAGTTAATATCAAGTTGTTTGTGGCCTAATAAATGAATTGAATCCAGTTTAATTGGATATAATTTATTCTATGCCTAGAAATTTATATGAATTTATGCATATTTTTCTATATTTATATACATTTATGAATATTAATACATATTTATGTTTCTTTTTTTTATTATGTGGGTGTATATATATATATGTATTTACTTTTGTTGATAAATATAATTATGTTAATATATAATTATATACATGTGTGTGTTTATATATATTTATGAATTATAAATTTATCATTATATATATTTAATTATATTTATAGATATTATATCAATTTTTGTATATTTATATACATTAATATATATTTTTATATATAATCTTGGTGTATATATTTATATATATTCTGTTGGTTGGTTTGTCTTTGTGTGTGTATATGTCCTTGTATTTATATGCATTTTAATAAATTTATTTTTATTTATATATTTTTATAAGATATATATAGTAGTAATTAAGTAAATTTTTATATAATTATATTTTTTTTTATTTATTTTTTATTTTTTATTATTAAATTAATTATATATTACTAATTTTTTTAATTATTTAATTTTTTATTTATTATTTACTTCTTACCTTTTTATTATAATTGATTTATTATTTATTATTAAATTATTATAAAATTGTTATTAAAAAATTATTGAATTGTTATTTAACTGTTTATTTAATATCTATTATATATTTTTATATATTATTTATTATTAACATATTATTTATTTATTTTTTAATTTTTTTTTATTTTTTTTTATTTTTTATTTTTTATTTTTTATTCAATTTTTTATTTACTTATTTATTTATTTATTATTTTTTAATTAATTAATTATTATTATTTTAGTATCTACTTATTTTTTATTTTTTTTATTTTATTTTTTTTTATTTACTTTTAATTTATTACTTATTAATTATTAATTATTTTTTTATTGTTTATTGTTTTTATTTATTCTTTATTATTTATTTCATATTTTTTTTGTTATATATTATTTCATTTTATTATTTATTAATTATTATTATTATTCTTAAATATTATCATTTGAATATATGTATTTATATGTATTTATCTAAATATATATTTGAATAATAAGTTCTTTTTACTCACCACTTGAAGTGCTTACTCGAGTAGTAATGTCTTTATATAATAGCTAATAGGTAAAGGGTTGAAATATCACCAAACACATATATATTATAAATTTTTAAATGGCATGCATGGTAAGATAAAAATTAACCAATAAAAAATATATTCTGAAATAAGAATAATTAAAATATATATATATAACTAAAAATAATAATTAAAAAATAATAAAGAAATAGTAACTACTAAAATATTTTAAAATTCCAAAAAATATTGAAATTTATAAAAAATTGTTAAATGATTAGTGGAGGTTTAAACCTCCAAAAAACAATCACTAATTTAGTTTTGACATGCATAAATTCTATGGTTTTTAGAAAGTTTCGCACATCATTTAGTGATAAAATGGATTTTTAGCACAGTTGTAGTAAATTTAAAATAATATAATTCATGAAATACAAATAATGAACAAAATATAATATTAATATATTAATATATATATCTATATATATCTAGGTGTGTGTTAGTTATGTTTTACTAATAATATTATAATTATTAATATTAAATATTATATATTTATAATATTCATAGAAAGAAATTGATACCAATGGATTGGTAAAATTAAAATTTTAGAATATAAATTATTAATTTTAATGGTAAAAATTATTTAACATAAAAGTAATATTTTTCAAAGAACTAATTTTCTTTTAAGTATTTAATATTTAATATTGATAAATTAAATGAAAAAATTTTGAAATATTTTATTAACATTATTTAAATTAGAAATAGATATAATATAATCATAAAAACACATAACATTCCAATTGGACATTTTTCAATAATTTTTTTTTCAATATATTTATTATTTTATTCTAATTTTTTTCAAAATTTTAGAAATCGAATTAGATAAAATGAATACCATTTTTTAATTTATAATATAACAATGATTTTAGTATGTGTTTTGTGGATTTTTTTTACATAGTCGATTCTTAGGTGAATAATGAAAATATTTGTTTTACCAAAACCATAACTTTAAAGGATTTATCATTATATAAGAAATACTTAATAGTTTAAAACATATTTTAATTGATCAAGTATTTTTTTATAAATTAAAAAAATAAATTTTTAAATACCATTATAAATTTATAAAATAAATAATTAACATTTTGTGAACATAAGTAACATTTTCCAATAAAATAATTTGTTTTTGGTCTTTTCCATTAATTAAATATAATTTTGGTTAAATTTAGTTTTAAATTTATTTGAAATAAAAATAACTTTTCTATTTATTTTAAACTAATATTTATCATAAAAATAAAATACATGGATCATTTTATCATAATATAATTATTAATTTTAAAAATAAAATTTCTTCTAATAACGAGTTTTTACATATTACATTTTCTAAAATGAAAAATAATTTTTTTATCATCATTATAAATTTAATAAAATAAAATGATTTTATTATTCTTTATAAGAATTTAGAAATTAGTTAATAAGTTAAATTTCACTTTTTTGCATAAAATTAATTCAACAAGGTAAATATTAATCACCGTAGTAAAACACCATCTTTCTATAAAAATGGTTTTTATACACTTTATATGTTTTAATTTAAAAGTTAATTTTTCTCATATTTATAAATTTAATTATGTAAAATGGAGCCAAAATTTAGATTTATCATGTCAACATTTGGTAAGAAGGCCCACCTTATAGTTTTTAGAGATAAAATAATTACATTGATTAATATTTAATAAATATTAATAAGTGGTAAAATGGATAATTTATTATGGATCAAATTATACTAAATCAATTTAAAAGTTGAACCTTATACATTACCTTTATTAAGTTATAAATTCATAACTATATATTTCACAAGCATTTTCCCACTTAACTCACCAAACCCACCTAACCCCTTTGTGATACCATTCTTACCACTTATCTAACATTAGTTTCGAATCAAAATACGCGCTTTTCATCTATAAAAGAAGATCACCCCACCCATTCTGTCATCCTTATCAACCCCAAAATCATTTTTCATGATTTTTCCATCACAACTAAAAATCCCTCCCAAGGAGTTCATAAGGTTTTGAGTCCTCCACAATATTTGAGAATCTACTTAGAAAGCTAAGGATTCTCCTCCTCCTCCTTTTGGCTCAAGTACTTATTTTGTAATCATCCATTTGATATTTAATTGCTTATATTTTCATATTTTCATAATTAATGATTTATTATCCAAATGATTCACTATTTATGAAAAATTACCCTTCTGTCTCATTAAATCCATTATATAAACCTTTTTATATAGATGTTATTATACCAAAATCACTCCTGGATTTTTTTTCCACTCTTTCATAATTTGAATAGCCAACTATATTCCATTCAAGTATATTCACCTTGATATAATTATGTTTTATTTTTTGTGTAATTCTAGGTAATAAAACCGAAATTCATTAATCATGGGATTTAAATAATGAAATATATTTTTATTTAATTTTATTGATGTGACACACATAACGATAGAAATATGAACGGTGTGTCCTAACTGTGAACCAATGAATTGGGTAAAGAATTTTTCTCTAGAGATTACATTTTCATGACACCTAGGCAGAAATCCTTAGTAATGTCTTATAGTAACTTGGTGAATAACATTGGTAATATTAGTTTCCAACACCTTAGTGGTGACCGTTGGTAATATGGTATTAATGCAGCATGTTTATATTATATCCACATTTCCATGTTATTCCTCATGTACTTATGATATTTATATGAATCGTGTTTTTATGATCATGTCAAGATGCTTTTAATTATGTTCATGATCTTATATTATGCCTCATCTTTTACTCATGATGTTCATTTATTCTTTTTTTATTTTTTATCCATTACTATGCTTTATGGTCACCCCTTTATTTAGAAAAATTTCCCCAAGAAATCATTTTCAGTGAGGTGATCTAAGATAGAATAATAAAATAACTACTTTAAGAGAGTTAATATTTCAATATGTTTTCTTTTTTAATCCACTTATTACATTTATTATGTTAATAGTTTCCAATATACTAAACCTAAAAAGGTTCTAGGGAAATAATCAGTGTAACAATTTGGTAATGAAATTATGTTTTAATTTGTGTATGAAATTACAGGGTGTTAAAACACATCCCTCAAATATTCATAAGGAAGATCTTTTAACCATTAATTTATAATTATTTTATAATAATAATTAACACACCATGATAATTATTCCACATTGATGATCAATTTAATATATTCTTTAAGATCAGCATTATGATAAATAATCCAAAGTAGAATTCATCTTTTAGTGTCCACACATGCTCTATGATTCTTGAAACTTTTCCATTGGTACTTAAAGTGATATTATAGAAGCACAGAACAAATTAGTCCATTCATATTTGATCATAACAAAAAAACTTCTCGGTATTGAATTAATTCTTTCTCATGTTCACACAATAATGAGAGAGGTAAGGGTGAATGTCACCTGTTATTGAAGGCATTATTGAGAATTTCTCTCTATGACTTTTATAGAGTTCACAAGGGAGAATATGTTGTGTAAAATAATTTACACAGCCCTAAAATTATATAAATCATATTATATAAATAGGTTTAAACAATTTGTAATTTTAAAAAGTCCCTTTACTGAATTTTTTATTCTAAATAAACCCAATTTCAAATAATAATATTACTATTATACTCTATAATATATTCTAAATCACATATATTAAAATATCATTTCAAACATACCATTAACTTTTTAGGTAAATCCTTATTTTCCTTTATAAAACCATTAATAAATAGTATTTATTTGAATAGATAAAAATATTTTTATTATTCATTCAATAAATAAATAAAATACTATATTCACTAACAGGAAAATAAATATTAATATTAATATTTTTTTCTCAATAATTTTTTTTATATTCAATGAATAATTATTCATTACCTTGTGAGTAATATACAATTTATTAAAAATATTATATATTTTCTTACTCGTAAGGAATATTTTTTCCAATATTTGATTCATATAAATTATACAATGAATTATTGTTGAATTAATTTATGTGGTAAACATAATACGAATAATTATTATGCCTTGATTTTGAGAATAATATTTAATTAAAATATTAAATTCTAATAAAATTTAATCTAAAAATATGGATACACATAGTGTGTAAACCTCTAAATGTATTTCCCAATGGATCTAGGAATTTTTTCCTAATATCAAAGATTAACGTCTATCAACTTTTTAGTTAACACATGATGAAAAAAGTTAATATCACAATGAAAACAACCCCATACAAATTATTATTGTGCAATATTATTCCTTTATCTCGATATCTCATCAAGAAGGTTTGGTAATTGTGTTGGAAACTTCTATACTTGATTATATTTATTTGACTACCTTAAATTAACTCATCAACTAACTAATATGAACAATGATTTAATCATATTATTATATTTCAATCAACTAATTGGAGATATCATATTTTATAACTTAGAAGATACAAATCCTTTACTTATTTATTAATTTCATATCACATCAGATGTGCAAAAATATTCTACTTATCCATGATCATATAATATCACAATTTTTATCAATACATAATAGTATATAATTCATTATATAAATTAATAATAATTCCAAGTCTTATGTATAATAGATAGATCCATAGATAAAAATATCCTATGAAACATAAAATTTGGAATGCATATTGGCGTATCCATCCTTATACCCTCCTCTCTTAAATATTAACTAGTGTGAACATCATGAGAAAAAGTATTAGTATATTATTATTCTCTCTCACTTGATACTCAAAACAACATTTTTCCCCGTAGGATGGATTTTATATAGACCATGTATCATATGTTTATGAATATTGTCATAGCACTTCAAGGTTATCATTATAGCGGGGAATTGTTATAACCTTTTAATTTAATGAATATTCTAAAAACATTATCTCATTAATGTTATATAGAAAAACACAAATCATGTGAAAGATATTAATTAATACTTAAGAATTATAATAGACTTGTAATTGAAAGTAAAAAGTTAGTGGGTTCTTGGGTACTAACTCTAATAGACCCACACTCACACTGAAACCAACTTCTAATAGACCGGTTAGCTCTCACATGATAAACATGCTTCTAATAAGGTATTCTTATTGTTATAGAAACTTCTATGTTATTATGGTTATTCAAGTTACTATGATCTAACCCCTGTAAGAAAATCAATGAAGAGGTGAATTCAACAAGTGTTAAAAAATTTATTCTATCATAAACTTGAAATATTGGCTAAAATCATAGTCTATAACAAAAACATTGCTAATTTTTTTTTAAGATGCATAAAAACCCATAACATACTTTTTCAGTGTAGTTATGGAAACCAAGTTCTATGAAAAAAATCATTATTATTAATCTAGCCTCACTATGATATGAAAACAACTAATCAAACACTAGTTTGGTATTCCCTTGGTAACATTTATTCCCAATTCTAAAACTACAATGTAAGCATCCATTTTATTAAATCATGTACTATTTCATAGTTATAAATTCAATCTTATGTATTTATCCTATTAATGTCTTATATTAACTCTATATTATTTCTTCCTAAGAAATTTTAAACATCGTATATATCATGGCCTCTCAGATAGGTAAAGAACTATCCTTAGTCATGTAGAATACTATTGATCATAACTATATCCTTCCATCTTGGAGATATTACATTCAATGATATATAGTAAATAAAATTACCTTTAATTGATCCATATTTTATTTTTCTATGCCATCGTAATGTATGTACTATGAATAGATTTAACTAATCCCATATGTCTCTGTTTGTTAACCTTGTTCCCTAGAACGTTTGTCTCTAGATTAATTCATTCTTAGAGAAATTTTATTTAGTATTGATAACTTTAAGACTAAAAATATTTTCCTAAAAATGTTTTAACATGTCTAACTAGAAAATGTATAGTGCTACCACAAATCAATTTTAGACACATGGATCACCTTCATTCTTCAAAAAACCAAACTATCTGGTGGATTCAATAAAAAAATATCTTATTATCATACTTATTACTTAAATAAATGAATGGATTGGTATAACCAATACCCCTTATTATATTTATTTGGTTTAACTAGACCTTCTATATTCATCTATAGACATCTTCTATGCAATCATCTTAAAGTAAATTGGTCCAGACATCAAATTTCCCAATATAATGATCAAAGAAATTTGTAATCAAAATTACAATTCTAATGGATATAGAATTATTATTGGTGAAATGGTTATATTATAGACCATGTATAGAAACCACTAAAAACCTTTAGTGGCCAATTGTGACTTATTTATTCCATCTTGTACCGTCCATGAAATATTTCTTCTTAAATCTCTACAAAAATAATTACATCAATCAGAATAATCCAAAAAAATATGGAACAATATTTTGGTACATGGAATACATTTTGAATTATTATAGTCTATTAAATATTATTATGTTTTTTTACTAATTACTTATATTATTTATTATTCTAATAAAATAATATAATATTGGAATTTGTGAATATAAAACCCCTATTTTACTTTAACTTTTAGATGTATTATATTCCTCTATAATAATTTCACCCACTAAATATGGAATATTCTAGTGTTATTATGCCAACTCATTATCATTTGAATCCTTAACCTCATTAATCTCAAACCTTCTCCCACTATCTCTAAATATATGATCTTACCTATTATAAATATAGTTTTTATCTATAAACATTCCATTCTCTCTTAGGAATACAAATATCTTGAGTAGTTATAGGATAATTAACTAAGATACACTTAGTATTTCCCAAATTAATTTTTTTATTTAAATATTACTTAAGATAATGGTTCTCAAAAAAAAATCTATGTCATAATGGATTTACATTATAATGTAACTGATTTGATATCCATTAATCGATATATCATGCATAATCATAGGTGTTCCACTAATATTTTTGAAACATGTCACAAAAGAAATATGGAATACTTATAATATATATGAGACTCTTCATAGATCCTCCTTGTACTATCATCATATCTTTGATGTTTATAAGGTAATGTGAATTTTGGAGTGTCTCGACTCAATATTTTATTGATTGATGAATACATGGTAAATATATTCTCCAATAATCCTAGTGATATAATATTATACATATTGAGTCAAAAGTATTCTTTAGACTTTTCTATTAATTTTTGTTTTGTAAATCACAAAATATATTTTTATAAAATCAAATATAGTTTTACCATACTTATTTTAAGGATTTGTTTTACCATTTAATTTTTTATATTTTTATACTATGTACGATAAATATCGTACACACAGATAAATTCATATATAACAATTTTCATGGTTATCATAATGAGACAGATAAAATTTTTATCAAACACACTACTCAGTTCTCATAATGGAAATGTTATCATAATGATATAAATCATACTAACTCCCCTTACAATAATCATCGTACTTGTTTTATTCAATTTTTCAGTATCCATAAAAAACAATTGTAATGAAAGGAAAACTGTTAAACCAAAATGATGTCATGTATTCTGTTTGAATATGTGTTATGAAAAAATGTCATTGTTTCAGTTTCAAAATAACTTTTAGAGTGCCAGTGTCCAATTCCCTCCTCAATTTTAGGAAAAAATCTGACCGTTCGAATCCAATATGACTATTGGGACATTGGCCTATGAATGCCAAGTCATTTTAATGAGCTCGATACTGAAGTGTTGTTGAACTTTTTGAAGCATTTAAGAAACTCTATGAGAGATCTAATAAATTGATGCTACGTGAAAAAGACTCTCAATATATCAAGTTATGAACTTTTCTTTCTATATTCTTATGACTTTCAAATAGTTTTTCTTTGCCTAGTGCCACACTGAATGTTGGCGATTAAGATCATGGGATTCCATGGATTGGATGAAAGTTCTATCAATCATTTGTTGGTTGAGGGATTCTGAGTCTAGTAAGACAGAGGTGTCAATCACCTTCTTGATTTAGGTATTATGGGGATATAAATATTTAATATGGTCATCGTATCAAGGGATTACCCTAGTATGGGTAATACAAACTTTCTTTAAAGTACAAATCAAGGGACCTCAATCCAAGGTTATTTGATACCCTTCTCTTTGGCTTAAAATAATTGTCTAATTTTACATTTATACTTTTCATATCCTTTATAATAGGAATTGAATTTTATTATATACTCATTTTCTATTTTTTACCTTATGATTATGATTTCTATAATTACGATATTTTTAATTACTCAAAAACAATTCAGTACACTTTATGATTGAATCATTGTATTGCCTTAATCCGATCATCGTAACCAATTTGATTCTGATATTTTACATAATTAATCTATTTAAATCGGTTCAACCATGAATATGATTAATTTCTTTTACGACATGTAGATTACATTATCCTAATAACCCTGATTACAAAACTTTTTGAACTACACCTAGGGACCTATCTGATTATTGTTTCAATACATTAACATGTATTATGAAATTAATTAGTTTAAATTATTTTAAACTAAATTCCATTAGGGATAAAAATGAAAACTTTTTAAACCTAAAATTCACCCCCCCCCCCCCACTCTTGTATTATTCCATCTACATATATATTTAAATCGAAAAAATACTATCATAGGAGGTTTCCACTGCTTATATATTTTCTTGCCTTACTTATTCAAGTTAGTTATATTTTTTTATAAACATATTTTTCATAAATATGTTTCACACTAATGAGTACTATGGAAAAAGAAATTTTGTATTGTTTTTAAAGATGGAATTACTTAATTTCGGATCAATTGAATCTCAATCCAACAAGACCTCCAAATTTTTTATGGTAATGATTATGAATATTAGAGAGATTGAATAAAGACATTTGTGATCAACACTAAAGTTTATATATTTGTTATACTGACTAGAGAATATAAAATCCCTAACTATAAAGTTTGGATCTTTACCCCTCAATAAAAATAGGAATATCAGTTGAATTTTAAGGTACGAAATACTTTACTTTGTTTCATGACTGTAAATATATATATCCAAATTTTATCTTTTCAAAAAGACGACAATATTTAGAAATGTCTAGAGATAACTCATTTTGGAAATTCTAAAGTGGTTGAGACAAGAAGAGATATGCTAAGAGCATATTATCATGCATTTGAATTCCCTTATAGAGAACCTATTTGTAAGGTACAATAAAGATTTATGAAAATTTTGAATAGTTTATAAGCCATGGGAGAATATGAACTATATGATGAGAACTTAGTTGAAAAGATCACAGATATCATACCAAATGAATGGGGAAAAATGATAGTTGTTTATGCATCAATAAAAGTTACTAATTTAACTATTGATGACTTATTTGGAACTCTTTTTCAAAATGATAACAAATTGAAAAGAGATATAAAAAATAAAAAATAATAATGGAGGAAGTTTTTTTTACTTCTACTTAAAATAAAAATAAACCAAGAATCCTAAGAAAGTTTTTAAGACAATAAAGACAAATAAAGTTTTGGTTCAATATAAATTAAGTCAATTAGAAGATTCAGAAAATGAATTGGATAATCTTGCTTGAATTATGAACAATATTGTTGGAAAAATGGATTTTCAATAAAGTTATAAGAAGAGTAAAAAGGACAATAAAGACAAGAAATATTCTAAAGTTACTTGTTATGAATGAATGAAAATTGGACACATCAGATATAGGTTTCTAAAGATGAAAAAAAAAAGATAGAAAAGAACAACATTCTTAAAGGAATCGAGAAAAGAAATATAAGTCAAAAGAAAATAAATTATTAAAGGAAAATGACTTTTGTAGGGTAAGTGGTGGAGATTATTCATATGAATCCTTAGTAAAATAAAACTTCATATATAAGAATATTATTCTTCTTTCAAGAATACATATTGAAAATAATTTTTCATGGAAAAGGTATGTACTACAGAATTGTTGAATAACATGTATTTAAATGAAAATTATCTTGATGATAATAATTCATCATCTTCAGATGAATAATCATCCTCATCCATTTATAATAATATATTACATTAATATGAAGAGTTTTCTAGATTAGAAAAATTTCTTGAAAATGAAAATTTCAAAGTTAGTAAGAAACCTGATAAAGAAAATGATAGAATAAATGTTTTAATAGAAGAAGTATTAGATATATTTAAACATATTGATAAGAAAATTTTTTAAATTTATTTTATTTCTTAAAAACATGAGGAAGCCTATTATAAAAATGATAAGGTTTCAAAAGATTTTGAAAAAGACGTTTTTGAGAAAAATATTTTAGAAACAAAAATCACTTACAAAACTAATATTATTGTGGATAATAATTTAGTTATAAAACTGAAGTTTGAAATATTTTCTTTAAATAAACCCTTGAAAAAATTTACCACTAGTAGAGAAGGATTTGAAAAATTGTACAAAAAACTTCACTCATAAGGTAATAGTTCAAGAATAAGATATACTCATTCAAAGAAAATTTTGTAACAATTATTGTGTTCCTGAAAATGTCCCCTTTTTCACTAAATCTAAATGTGGAGGTAATTGGAATAAAAAAATCCATTAAATAAAATTAAATATTTGGGTTTCCACAAAGACCATTTTTCAAAAAAAAATTGGGTTCCCAAAATCTTACTTTCTAAAATTTTTGGATCCACGAAAGTTTAGATTCCCAAACTCTAATTGTTTTTCTTTTTAGGAAAACAAAGGGAGTAACAAAAACAACAAAATATAGTACATGGATAGTGGATGTTACCATCATATGATTAGTAACAAATACTTCCTTCAAAATATTATTGAAATGAAAGGTGGAAGAGTTTTCTTCGGGGACAATGCTTAAGGAATGATTTTTGTTATAGGTAATATTGTTCTTCTGGGAAAATATTTTAGTTAAAATGTTTTATTTGATAAGGGTCTTAATCTTATCCTTGTAAGATTAAGTTAATTATGTTATGAAGGTTACCTTGTGAAATTTAGGAATAATAAATGTATATTACACAATTCCAAGGATAAATTCATTCTTTCTTCCCATCGACTTCGAAAATTTTACACACTAAACACAGAAGACCTTAGGAGCCAATACATACCTTCCCATTGTGCAATGGAAGATCAATTTTGGTTATGACAGAGAAGATTATGACACTGTAATATTAGAAACCAATATAAATTTTCTATTAAAATACTCTTTAAGGATCTACTAAAACTTATTATTGATTATTCAAAAGAAAGTGACCCTTATCAATTTGGAAAGCAACAAAAGTCAATCTTTAAATAAATTAGTGAAGTTTCAACAATTGATTCTTTTCAGTTAGTACACATTGAAATTTTTTTATACATAAACTATAAGTGTTGGAGGAAATTATTACCTATTTTTTTAGTTTATTACTGCACTAGATATAAATGGGTCTATTTTATAGTAAATAAATATGGATACTATTTTTATTTTAAAACTTTGATACCAAAGATAGAAATGATAAAAAACCTTACATTGATAAATATTTGTAGTGATCATAGTGGGTAATTTTTATATTCTTATTTTGAAACTTTTTTAGTAAGAAAGACAATACACATAACTTTTCAACTCCCATAACTCCTCAAAAAAATGGTGTTATTGAAAGAATAAATTTCATTCTATAAGAGATAACAGGAACCATGATGAGTAAATATTTTATTGAAAAACATTTTTTGGATGAAGTTGTGAATACTTCTTGTTATACTATAAATCTGGTTTAAATTTTACCATTTCTTAATAAAACACCTTATGAGTTATGGACTGGCTGAAAACCAAAAGTTTCATAATTGAAAGTATTTAGATACAAAGTATTCATTTTGAATATTAAATATAATTTACATAAATTTACACCCAAATGTGATTAACGTGTTTTCTCGGGCTATTCCACTACTTCTAATGATTATAGAGTTTTTAAAAAAAATTATTATACTGTTGATTAAATAGTACATATTAAATTTGATGAAAATGATCCTTTTATTTTTAAATAATCCCAACTAACATCTTCTAAGGTGTTTTCCAAAACTTATTATCAACCTTTAGTGGAAGATTCTTCTAATAAAGAAAAGACTTAATAAATTGTTAATGAAATATTCACTCTGGAGGACTTTATATCTTATGTTAATGAATAGGTTTTACAAAACCCAAATTATTTGTCTCTTAAGAGTCATCCCAGTGATTTTATCATTGGAGATGTAAATGAACCTGTAAAGACATTAAGTTCTTTGAGAAATGAAGTAAAACATCTAGAATTTCTTTCTCAATTCGATCATAAAATTAATGATGAGGCTTTAGGTGAAAAAGATTCGATTAAAGTAGGGAAATATGAACTAAATGAATTCTAAAGGAATAAAATCTGGACCTTGGTTAAAATACCTGAAGAAACCTCAATAATTAGGGTAAAATGGGTCTCTAGAAACAAATTTTATGAAAATGGAATAATCATTAGAAATAAATTAATACCAGTTGATGAAGGTTATAATCAACAATAGGGAACAAATAATGAATAAACCAATTCTTCGGTAGCTAGACTTGAATCTATTCATATTCTAATACCCTTTACAGAATTCATTAATTTCAATATTTTTCTGATGGATGTGAAGTGTGAATTTCTTAATGGATATGTTTAAGAGGAAGTTTTCATTAAAAAAACTCATGGTTTTGAAGATACAAAACATCCTGAATATGTTTACAAACATACCAAAACTTTATATGGACTTAAACAAGCCCCTAGATATTGGTATAATAGATTAATAATATTTTTGCTTCAAACCAATTTTTCAATGGAACTATTGATCCAACAGTTTTTATAAAAAAAGAAAAAAATATTTTGTTCAATAAAATTTAGGTTGATGAAATTATATTCAGATCAACTCAATAATATTTAACATAATCTTTTATGAATATTATGAAATCTAAGTTTCAGATGAGTATGATGGGTGAAATAACATTCTTTCATGGTTTTCAAATTTCTCAAAAACTTTAAGGAATATATATATCCCAACATAATTATATTAAAGATCTTCTAAAAAATTATGGATATGACAATACTAAATGTGTCATTACTCTAATTGGTACCACAAATACTCTTGAAATTGATTAAGCTGGACGACCAGTAAATAAAACAACTTTTAGATGGATTATAGGAAGTTTAATACACTTAATAGATAGTCTGACATACATAATGTTTTCAGTATTCTTATAGTCAAGATATCAATAAAATTCAAAATAATCCCATTTAAAATATGTGAAAATAATTATCTATTATCTAAAAGGGACTATGGATTTGGGACTTTTTTACTATTCTAAAAATTATTTTTAATTACAAAATTTTTTCGGATACTAACTTTTTGTGTTTATAGAATGGATAGAAAAATTACATCCAGAACTTATCATTTCTTAGGTGATTATTTAGTTTCTTAGTCTTGTGAGAAATAACACTCAGTAGAACTTTCCACTGCTGAAACCAAATATGTGGTAGCTGGATGTTTTTCTGCTCAAGTGTTGTGGATGCAACACACACTCACTGATTATGGAATAAGTTTTAATAAAACTCAAATACTATGTGATAACACTAGTTCCATAGTTATAAGTAAAAACCCTACACATCACTCACATTAAAAACCCATAGATATTAGGCATTATTTTCTTAGGGATCACACATTAAAAGGAGATATCATTTTACAATTTATCGGAAAGCAAGATCAACATGATTATATTTTTACAAAACCATAAACTTCTAATAGATTAGATTACATTAAACATAAGCTAATAATGATCATTGTAATGTAATAATTTATATATACTTCTTGTTTAAACCATATCTTTAAATTATGTTACTCCTTTTAAAATGGGGACTACATAGGATTAATGGTTTAGAAAAATTAATTTTCAAACTCAAAATTTTTTTCTGTACTCAAATTTTTTTGGAACCAAAAAATTGCATACTCATTTTTACTATTCACTTTATATTTTTATCATACTCATTGTAATCTTTTTTATGATCATTTTTAGTTTTCATTTTATATTTCTACCATGCTCGTTATAATCATTTTCATAATCATTTTTACTATTCACTTTGTTTTTCCATGGTAATCATTATAATCATTTTTTGTACTTTTTTTAAATTTACAGTTAATCAATACCAAAAAAATCATATTGATACTTAAGAAGGTACAATTTATTATATTAATTTTTCATTTTCAATTATATTATAATTATTGGTACCTGTTTTAAAAAAATTATAAGATTCATCTTGGATGGTATAATTTTTTTGAAAAAAACCGTCAAGAGTTAAAAAAAATTCAACTGTTGGATATTTATTGATCTAATATTAATATTGAAGTCCAATGATCATTTTTCTATCTCCTATATAAATGGACCCCCCTGTTCCACAACATATTTATTCTTCTCTGAGTTTAAGCTCTACCGATACTCATATAGTGGTTTCTGATAATTGTTTTGCTCAAATAATTTCATTGTACCCATGTCTGAATCATCAGTAACCTCTCCAAAAGAAATTTCTCCAAAGGATTTAAACAACCTAAAAATTTTCAGGGAAAGGATAATTACTAGAAAATTTTATAATAAGTATGATTCATTTTTGAAAAGTATCATTCAATTTTAAGGATGGGATTCAGTCTGTGTAGAAAAACCTAATTCTTTTTAAGACCCAATTATTGTGGATGAAGTAAGGAAGATCTATAATACTGTGAAAGTTGATAAATATTTGAATGTTATTTTTATATTAATTATATAGAAATCATTGTATCAGCAAAAAAATATTTTTATTTATTAGGTGTTCCTTCTGAGGGAGATTCATTTTTTCCTTCCCACAAGTGGACAAAAGTAAAAGGAACCCTTATTAAGGGAAAATCCAAAGAATCTGTTTTTTAATTCCATGAACTTAAAAGAAAAAAAACATATTTCAGCAAAAAACCATTTGATAAAACTTTGGATGTAAGGATTCTCAATTACTATGAAAGTTGATAGAGAAAAATTGAAGGTTTCAGATGTTTTTATCCTTTATTATTTGGTGAACATGAAAAAGATAAACTTTAAGGGATAAATCTTTGAAACCATAAAAAATATGAAGCTCGGTGTGATTAAACCTGAACTTTTGATGTTTCTAGTGATTCTTATGAGGTTAATTTTAAAAAGCTTGAGATTTTTTAATAAATCAGTTAAGTCAAAACCTAGAAATTTGAGATTTACCTATATTAAAGATGATACAATAAAGAGTTTGAAATTTTATTATGATTTAGAATCTAAGAATTTTGTTAAAGATGTTCAAGATGAAACTCCAAAAGAGATAGTTAGAGGTAGTAAAGGTATCACAAAAAAAATTAGTGATGATTATTTCAGATAAGAAAAAGAAATCCAGGTCTGATATTATTCTAAATACAAATAATAATAAAAATTACAGTGCTGAAACCACTGCATAGTAGATAAAGGAGAAAGAACAAAGGAAAGAGAAAGATCCAAAATTCCTTATAAACCCCACAGAAGCTTTATCTGAAATGATCTAGACTCAAGAAACCCTCGGAGAAGATGAGAAAGAGAAGAAGAAAATAAAAAAGGTAAAATTATTAATATTTATAATCTATTGAAAATAATTCAAAAGGATAGTGCTGTTATTATCATCCTGAAACCAATTATAGAAGAAGAATAAATCATTTCCTCTGTCCAAGATAAGGGAATTAAAAAGAAAAAAGCGGTTGAATAATCAGCGTCTCAAATAATTTCTCCAGAGAATGTTTCAGAAAAAAAACAAAGATACAGATATGAGATAGATAGATGAATATCATGGTGAATATGATGAAAGAAATGAAGTGGTAGATAAATAAGAAGATAAAAAAGATCAAAAGTTGGAAGATTAGTAAAAAAATAATCTGATCAAAAAGGATAGTCTGAAAAACATCCAATATGATCTTTCCAAGTAACTTCAAGTAAAATTCTACCACTATAAACTGAGTCATCAAAGAAGGATTTGTAGATAGATCAATCTCGAAAAATAATTCAAATCTCATATAAGGATTAAGAGAAAAGATCCGATAAAAATTATAATCATGATTTAGATGCTGGTGATGATGGAAGTCATTCTGAAGATATTCCTACCTATGATGAAGATAACGATTTAGAAAAAGAAATATCTTTTGAAATAGGATCATTATATTGTTCAATAACTAAGGATAATTGATAAGGAAATTCCATATTAACCAGGAATAGAAGGGAATATTGATTTTTTTTGTAGATAATAAAAACAAGTGATTGGAATCCATCATCCTTTTAAGAAAAAGAGTGGTAAAGCTCAAGGATGATTTAAAAGTTTTTGAACAAAGAACTAATAAACACTGAAAGGATTTTAATGAAGTTTTTAAGTGGTATCATAAGTTAGAGGAGAGTATTGAGATGCATAAATACTAATTTAAGGATATTAAAATTCTTGAGAATGAAGTAACTATTCCATTCAACAAGTTGGAAAGTGATAATACTGAAAAATTGAAAGCTGTTAAAGGGCCAGATGAATGTTAGTCTGAGGATTTAAAAGAAATCGAAAAGAAGATAGATTATATTCAATGTAAGGTTGAAAATATAATGTTTTATAAATACAAGATAATTTATTTGAAAATTTAAAATTTCTTTTTTACTGATAATACTGAAGTCCAATAGGAGAAGAATAAATATCAGGAAGCTCAGATTCATTTTCTATAATAAAAATTTCGATATCAAGTTGAAAAAATTCAAACCCAGGACTAGTTTTTTTCAAATCAAGAAGAAGTTCTTCGATCTTAGAAGAAATATCATGACAAATTTATGAAAGAAAGAAAAGATTTCAAGAATAAAAAGACTATTGGTTTAGACCTTTTTAAGTAGGAGAAGGAAAAGGAAAACAAATGAATTGTTTTTGAACTTTTATTGTATTTTTTTGAAACATTAATAAATTTTTTTCCCCGTCTATATATATTTGATTGAATGTTTTTGGATGAATATTCCTTCATTAATTATACATTATAAAACTCTTTATTTATTTATAGATTTTGTTACACTAACCTTTTTAGATATTAGAGTACTTTCCCTATTCCTTTTTTTAAATCACAAAGGGGGAGAATTTGTTATATGTGGGGAGAATTTATTCAATAGGGAGAGAATGGTAGAATGATAAGTAAATGAAGGATGAATTTAGTAGGGGGTATTTTTTATAGAATACAATCATTAAGGATTTTTTTATCCTAAGGGGTAGATTAATCATATTTGAAACATTTTCATAAGAGTTTTAAAACTCAAGGTGAGATAATTATAATTATTCACAAACAAAAACAAAAAATTTAAGTAATCTTTATTTTTTTATAAGTCATGGTTTTTTCTTTCCTAAAAAGGGATATTGTTGAGTCAAAATTATTCGTTTGAATTTTCTATTAATTTCTTTTGGAAATCATAAGATATTTTTTATAAAAACATATATGTTTTTATCATACTTACTTTAAGTATATTGTTTTACCATTTCATTTTTACAATTTTCATACAGTGTATAATTAATATTGTACCCACTGATTGATGAAAATATAACTATATTCATGTTTATCAGAATGATTTGGATACTATTTTTTATCCTACACACCAATTATAATTTTTTCATACAGCCTGCTCATCTTTTGTACTGACAATTTTATCATAATGATATAAATCGTAATGACTCCTATTATGATAACCATCATACTCACTTTATTCTTGTTTTCCATATCTAAAAAATACTATTATAATGAAAGGAAAACTGATCAATCAAAATGATGTTGTATATTTTGTTTCAATATGTATTATAAATGGATGTCGTTGTTTCGGTTTTAAAATGACATTTGTAGTTCATAGTGTCCATGTCCCTCTTTTTTCAAGAGAAAATATGACCGTTGGAATTAATATTACCATTTAGACATTCACCTATAAATACCAAGTCATTTGAATTATCTCAATGATAAAGTAATACTGAACTTTTTTATTAATTTGAGACACTTTGTGAGAGCTCTATCAAATTGACGCTTTGTGTGAATGACTATGAAGATATCATTTTTCGAATTCCTCATTCTATATACTTGTGAATTTCAATGATATTTTCTTTTCTTAGTGTGACACCAATCATTGGATATTATGATCATGGGATTCCATGGATATGAAGATAGTTGTGACGATCATTTTTTGATTGAGGGATTTCAAGAATAGTAAGAGAGAGGTGACCATCACCTTTTTGATCGAGGTCATGTGGGGATAGCAAGATAGAATATGATCATCATATTAAGTTATTACCCTAGTGTGGGTAATACATAGTTACCTGAATGTATAAATCATGGGACCTCTATCCAAGGTTATTAGATACCCTTCTATTTGGTTTTAAAGAATTGTATTCATTTACATATATACTTGTTTTCTTCTTTATAATATGATATGAATTGTATTATATATTAATTTTCTATTCTTTACTTTGTGATTATGATTTCTTTAATTATGGAATTTTCAATTAATCAAAATTATTTAGTATTCTTTATGATTGAATAGTTGTATTTCTTTACTCTGATCATCGTAACAATTGTGATTACAGTATTTTACAAGATTAATTTGTTTATATTTTCTCAACCATGAATATGATTAATTTCTTTTATGACACGTGGATTATGTTATCACAATCAACCCTATTATGATACTTTTATAACCAGACCTAGGGCCATGTCTGATTAATGATTAAATAAATTAATATGTATTTTGAATTGAATTCGTTTAAATTATTTTAAACTAAATTCCATTATGGATAAAAAAGAAAAGTTTTTAAACCTATAGTTCATCCCCCCCCTAGGTATTGTTCTATCTCTATATACATTTTTATCCAACGATACCTTTTAAAATTTTATTTATTTTTCCACTGAGTATTCCTAAAATATCTTAACATAATCTCATGATGTAAATAAACTTACCTATCTATTCTCCTTAGAATAGTTCACATAGTTTTATTGAACAAAATATTAAAAAAATTCAGGGTACATTTAATCTAGAAGTATTCTATTTTTAAAACTAAATAAGTATGTATGTTAAATACCTCTTTTCTTTAGATCCAAGTGTCCAAACACACTTCTATTTATATTCATAGTGACTAATTCTAGATTTACATAACAAAGAATTATCTTTCCACCACTGGGTAATTCTCTTAAAATTTATAGTCATCATTAATTCCTTGTTTAGATATATGTGATTCAATTATTTATGAACTATACGTTAACTATGAAATTTGATGAAAATAATCATTTTAAATATGGAATAATGTCTCACTGTGTCAGGAACTACACACTGAAATAATTGTTTTTGTAATACTCAATACGAAATAATAATGAAAACGGAATCAATACAATGGGAAATAGGAATTCATGTCTATATTTTCAAACAGAGGAATCACATTCCTATTGTTAAAAATAAATTTTACATTAATTATTTTAATGTTTCAAAAAATATTTGTTTCTTTTATTTGAATACTAATTTGTGAATTGTATATTTTATTTAATACCCAATAAGTGAAATGAAAATATTATATAAAATAATGAATATACTTATATTAAAATAATATAATTTATTTTTCTTCAATTATCTACACTTCATCATCCAATGACCTTTTTTATATAATAATAAAATAGCCTTTTATTTACCACTATACCTTTGAATCTATTTTCCCTTTGAATTTATTTATAAATGATTTATTGAATTAAAACTAGAAATTATATTTTCAACCTATTACTTCACTTAATTAACTATAACGGTTAAGTTATCTTGTTCCCTTGATCTTTATCCACCTGGGGAGGCATAATAAAAATGTTCTTGAGAAGATTCTTAATACTATCTATCGAGTAATTCAGGACAAATGTGGAGAACCTGCTTGGTAAGGATGAAAATTTTAGATTAATGGGTGATTTATTATCCACATGAAAACCCAAAATTTATAATTTATCAATTTAATTCAATATCATTAAGGTAGGATCACTATATAGATACTCATCTTACAGTTTACACTAGTATAATATAACAAAAAACTCATTTTCCTTTAGCCTCTCATTCTCTTTTTCAAGTTTTGGGAGATGATTTATCATATTATATCCATCCATTTATTTTTATTAAATATTTAGATCTATATACATATCTAATATCATGATATAATGTAAATTTGAATCATCCCTTATTTAGATCTTATAGGAACCTTTCACCTTTTCTCACTTACTGAGGTGTCTTATAATGAATAAGGGATTGCATTAAATAATATAAAATATTTAGTAATATTTTGGTGAATAAATTAATGTATAACTATTAGATATTTGTGTTGTTTAAAAAATGGAATATTTCTTGGAATGATCATAGTGTTCCAGTAGTTTTTCATTCTAATGTCTATAATAATGAATATTATATTTTAGTGAATTATATTGATTATGATGTGTGATGTGATAAATTTTATTTTATTTGTTTCCCACTATTTTATTAAAACCAAATATCCCTCACTATTTGATTTTTAATATCCTATCTCGTTGATATTCTATGGGAAATGATGAATATTCACCTTTAAATAATCCATTGATGGCCTTAAAAATATTCAAAGGTATTTAGGTGAGCGATATTTATAACTCCATTAACTAGAAGTTCCATGGTCCATTGAGTAGACTCCCCAGTCCTAAAATCCTCAACATGAATTATATCAAAATTTTCCTCTAATTTAATCCAAGTATTTTGTAGGCAATCAACCCTTAATTCTAACTTAGACAAGTTGGACCAAAACGTTATTTATAACTCCCTAATAATTAAAATCATACTGGATTGGGATAGAAAAGTACATTGAACTTCAACTTTATTCTAAATCATATAATAGAAGTCTTTTAGACATTATATTTTCTTGAGGTATTTTTTTACCTTTATTCATAAATATTCATTATTTTATCTTTTAAATTATTTTTAAAATTATGTGTATTTTAAATAATTAATTAACAATGTTTTGATAAAATAATTTTATCATAATACATTATTTATTTTATCTTATCATGATAGTTATTTCACTTACTTTTTGTGAACTCAATTAATAAAAAAAATAAATACTTCAACACATTAATAAATAACCATTCAGTTGAAAAAAAATAAACAAGGGATATGATTTTCAGCTTTCACTACCTATTGGTTTATCAAGAAGATAATAATAAAACACTTGACACTAGGGAGGTATAACTCCTTCATCCTAGAATATATCAAACTATGACATTCCACATTTAACTAGTGTATCTACTTGGTTGATTTCACCTTGGCTTAGTCATGAAATTTCTCCTCTTGCCTATAAGAAACTTCTTTTATATATATTCAATCACTTGTGTGTGTGACGAACCAAAAGTTTGGGGTATATAAACAAACCATGGACATGTGTGCCTTTACATAATAAAGAATAAGGGATGCTAAATATATTACCATATTTAATTTATTAATAATTTTATCACAAAACATATATAATAAAAAAATTAATATAAATCCAACACATACAAAGGATGGTAATGCTTATGATCAACCACACATGTGATGAATACCGATTATACTAGTTATCATTCACATAAATTCATTCTTAATTAAGATTAATTTCTATAATTAATAAATTTATCATATTATTTAATAATTATTTATTTATCTTAATTACCCATCTAAACAATCTTTGATATTCCCATCCTTTATAATTATAAAAAAATCAATATCAATTTATAATTAATTAATACATAATGTGTGATTTTAAAGATCCCAGCTTGTACCCTTCATGTCAAAATTAAATTAAGTTTTGAATTTAATATCCATGGAATGTAATGGATTTAATACAATGTGTACCATTCTACATATTATAAAACATAATTCTTATGTTTAAATTTTTCCAAATAATGTACCATCACATTACATGATCAGTGACAAACACTGTGTATTTCTGTTATCTTGTACAGAGTACTTACATTGTTTGTAATCCAAGATTGTATTTCATGATATACCTGGTGTATTGTTATATGGATCAATCCATGTATTAATCATGGCATGTCTAACCACCTGGAATGCCTCTACATATACAGTGTGCACCACTAGTGATTCTTGTGAAGTACATAGTTTGTACAAAAACAATACTTTCCATGTATTCTATAATTATCATGAAAAATAATTAATTAAACCATTTAACAACACATTACCCAACTAAAATAACTCTGTGTATAATTTGACTGAAAAAAACATTCCAATTATTATCCATGCCTACTACACATCTTCTAGTTCAGTTTAACATTATTTTATTTTTTTCTTCAACATGTTTGTCTCAGAAGACATGATTGTCTCTATATATACCCTTTATAAGTAGCTATGATATACATCATGTATATAGCTATCTATATTCCATGTATTTATTTATTTGGCAAAACTGCACAACATGTTTTGGTAATTAGTATGTTCTCTGAAAAAGTAATTACATTTTACATAATGTTCCCCCAACTACAAATCATGTAATCATAAATGGAATATATTCCTTTTTTGGAAGCCAATATTCGGTTTTTATTCTAATTATATTCCAAAAAAATTTGACCTTTCATATTCCATGATTTATGTGAGAAAACCCCATGTGGGGTTAAATGTAATGTACTCCAGCTACATGCCTTTTAACCATCTAAATTTTCACTCCATTTAGTGGTTAATATGCACTATGTAATGACATCACATACTTTTTTCCTAAATAACATGTCATGATGATTGTAAATCATCCTTGTGTGCTTCTTTATGGGTATATGACATGAAATTTTCTATTACACATTATGTAACTATATCACTCACACATAATCCTTTACACCCTTATATAAGACCTTAGACCATTATTCAATTGTTCTTGTCTTATTTTTGGTCATATTAAAATAAAAAGCTTCATTATTTCGACATTTATATTAAATAACTCAAACTAAAAATGAAACTAATAAAATAAATTCAGAAATAAATCAATAAATAATAAATAAGTATAAATTAATATTTGATTTCTCTAATACTGCTTGATGGTTATGGTATACAAAAAAATTGGTTGGGCCTATTACCAACTAAGTTAATCAACCATTTCTTTAGATAAATCTTTATAAATGGATGAACACAACCTCAGAATATTCATAGATAGTATCTTTTCCCATTTAATTTATAATTATTTTATAAGAAGATTTTATCAAGATTTATAATTATTCCATCATTATTGATCAATTCAGTAGCTAATCTCAAGTTGTAATTGTGATGAATAATCCAAAGTATAAATACACTAGCAGTATCCAAAAATATCCTTGAATCTCAGAATTTCACCATTCATATTCTTGGAGTAAGAATGAAAAAACCAAATGTCTTGTGTTGTTAATCATGGATCACAATAAGAATTACTCTTAATATTTGGAGGTTTTTTTCTCTTGTTCTCTTGATCTTGGGATGGAATGTGAGGACTTTCACTCATTTATAAGAGAATCCTTGAGATTTTCTCTCAAAATATTCAATAGAATTTTCTGGGGAGAATCTATTTTTTGTAACCATTCACACAACCCACGACTGATAAAAATTAGATTATATATATGGAGTTAAACTATTGTAGTCGGTGACCTATAACCTATTGTATTTTACTTTTAATTGCTAGTATATTCAAATAATTTAATATTGATGAATATCTTATAAAATAATGATTTTTATTCTAACACTACTATGAACCCCCTAAATAAATAATAGTAGGCTTTATCAGTGCAAGATAAAAGAGTTGATAAAAGTTTCCATTAATAGTTCTAAAATTGATGATAAAGGGTGATCTTTATCATTTCATAAAAAGAGCACTGATAATGGTCACCCCTTATCAACCCTTTTTTTAATCGTTGATAAATAACACCCTTTATCATCTCTTTTTTAAGCATTGAAAAAGGTCACCTTTTGTTAGTGCTTTCTTAGCACTGATAAAGAGTTGTCCTGCATGAAATCATCCCACAATATATTACTCTTTTCTTAGAGTGGTGCTTTATAAGCATAAGCATTCCTGTAACAAAATGTGTCATGGTTCCGGAGAATCGACACCCATATACACTTTCATACACAGGGGTTAAGCGGGTAGTCCCCACTACGGGTTGACCCACCTACCCATCCAGTTATCTCAGCCTAGATACAAGCCTGCTCGTGGGGGCCTATACATGCCCCAACCCCTCTATTGAAATAACCTTTTTATATACTCTAATAAAAAACAAAATAAAATTTTATATAGTCAAAACATTTTAAAAAAATGACAAAATTAAAAAAATTAAAAAATATAAAAGAAATAATTGTTAATAAAAATGAGTAAATTTTAATATATATATATATATTATAAATAATAAAAAATATTATATATTAAATATAAATATATAAAATTAATTAAATGTAATAAATAAAAAATAAGAATTACAAAATTAAAAAATTACAAAAAAAATTGAAATAATTATTAATAAAATAATTATTAATAAAAATGAATAAATTTTGTATATATATATATATATATTATAAATATTAATAAATGGTATATATTAAATACAAATATACAAAATTAATAAAATTTAATGATTAAAAAAATTAAACTCTTATTCATTTTTAAATATTTTTTCAATCCATTCATCTTTTAATTAAATTTCACTCATTTTTAACATTCATTAATTTTATATTATTGGTTCACTAATAATGTTCAGTGTTTGTTTAATATTTTTATAATTTAAATAATTTAAATATTTATTCATTTAATATTTTTGTAATTTATTTATTTTTAATATTTTAATACATAATTATTCATTAATATATTAGATATTTTTCATATATAAATTTATTAATATATATATATATATCAATATATATAATATTTTCTTAAATGTGATTTATTTAATGCAAAAAAATGTATTTTTACATTAAATAAGTCATATATTTAGTAGGAAATGGTTTATAATTAAAAAATTAATATTAATTAAAAATATTGAATAATGATATCGAGAAAGGGACGTTTCATTAAATGTCAGTTTTTTCAATTTAACATATATCAAACGTTTTTCATGTTAATTTTACCCATATATATACGTAATTAATTCATTTTTATATAGGATTCTCACACACAAACTATTTCTATAATTTATTCAAATTTTAATACAAATTTTATAATTATATTTGCTGAAATTATATATTTAATATATAATATGTTTCCAAATGTATAATTTATTCATTTTTTATATTTTTATTCACTATATACTGTTTATTAATTTTTAATATTTTCTCTAATTTATTCATTTTTTATTATTCATTTTTCAATATTTTTAATATTTTTTCCATTTTTAATATTTTTTTGTTCAAGTTTATTCATTAATATTTAATTTTTTTAATATGGTTGAAATTTATATAATTAAGAGGTATTCATTTCCATTTTAACATATGTATTTATAAATATATATTTTTAATTTTTTTGATAATCTATATAATTAATAACACTTATTATGCAGTTGGGGTGGTAGTCGTGTTAACACATCACGTAAGTCTGCATTAAACCCAAGATAAAATCCTAGTTGATCATAATGTTTGGGGTACTATAATGGCACTATAGTAGGTGCTACATCGATACTGAAGCATCTGGAACTATTCATTGTTTGGGCCTTTGGGCCACCGGTTAGGGCCTATGGGCCACAATGGCCTTCTAGCCATCCAAATGAGCTAGTGACTCAAGCATAATGGGAAGGAAGTGATGTAGGTGTGATGTAAGTGGGGTCTTCGTGTTATCCTGTAGTGGGCCTATGGGCCATGTAATGGGATTCATACCCAATGGGACTTCGAGCCATATATTATCAATATAATAAAGTATATGGTTGGGTGGATTAAGCATTTGGAGGATATGACCTACCTTTGTAGCCTATGTGTGTGTGGTTTGTGTGTGTGTGTGTGTGTGTGTGTTTGATTGTAATTGCACCACCAAGAACCTAATATAATATAATAACAGTTTTTAATTTTTTAAATTTATTTATTCATCTAATTATTTATTTTATTAATATATTTTTCTTGTTATATAATTTCATTGTTCAAATTATAAAATATCCAATTTTTTTGTGTATATATATACATTTATTCCACACACATACTTAATTAATGAAATCTTATATAGAAACACACAAAAATAATATTTATCTAATTTATTCAAATTTTAATATTAATTTTGGAGTTTCATTTAGTAACAAAATATATCAAATCTATTATTTTTTTATCGATAAATTTTATTTAATCATTTTTAATATTGTTCTCGTTAATACTATTTATTCATTTTTAATATTTAATGATTTTTATTTTTTTGGAATTTGATCATTTTATAATATTTATTTATACATATTTATCTACGATGATTAAATATATTAAATATGTATTCATCTTCATTTCAATATATATCAATATTTAATTTTTTTTCATAATTTGTATAATTAATAAAATTTATCTATTTTTTAATATTTTGAAAGTCTTCAATTTTAATTATTTAATTTCACCCATTTTTAATATTCTAGCATTTAAGATTATATATTAATCAATAATATTAAAAAAATATTTTTTGTAATAATATATTTGTAAATAAATATTTATATATATATATTTATATTTAAATATATATATTTATGAATGTATATTTACTAAATTTATAAAATTATATATTTGCAATTATATATATATAGTATATTAAAAATGAATTTATAATATTATAAATAAATAATCATATATTTAAATAATTATAAAATTACATTGATTGTTATTAAATAATTTTGAAATTATATTAAATATATTTAAATAAAAAATATAATTATATATATTCATATATTAGTATATATAGATTTATATAAATATATTTATAATTATATATATATATTTACAAATATATATATATATATATATAATTGTAACTATAATTATATATCAATTATTATATTTATAAATACATATTTACAATAATTTTAAAGTACATATAACTACATAAATAATTATTTATTTATAATTATATATATTTATGTTTATTTATAATTATATTTAAATATATCTATCCCATAGCGTATTAGTTGAGTGGTAACCACTGGTTGTACCCCTCGCTCTCTATGGGAACTAGCCCGAGCTCATGTCCCGCCAGACTCGGACATTGTGCATGTTATGCATAGGGAAATTCAAATCCATTTTCCTAGATGGGAAATGTATGGTGAACTCTAGGCCTTGAGGGGTACCCCAATTGAAGGTGAGTGTTACCTTACACATGTTTTGTGTAAAGTGACCACTCCCTGGCAACGAAATTGGCTCGGGTTCGAGTCTTGCAACACTTGAAATCAGTTCAGGGCATGTGGTGTGTAGGTGGGGGTTGGGCCCAGAATAAACATGGTGTGGTTCCCACCTATACCTCGTTAACCATAAAACATGTTTTGCCGACCGGGTTGGTTTAGCGGTACCTTGTTAGGAGGCCGCACTCTGGTAATGGAGCTAGCTTAGGGTTGATTCCTTCCACATTCAAAATTAGCTGGGGGTGTGTGGTGCATAGGTGGTGGGTTGGTCCCAAGACAGGAGTGTTGTGTTTCCCACCTATACCTCATTTCCCATATAACATTTTTAGCCAAATGGGGTTGGCTTCGTGGTACCGTGTAAGGAAGCCACTCCCTAGCCACAGAACTGGTTTAGGTTTGAGTCCTACCACACTCAAAATTAGCTAGGGGAATGTGGTGCGCAGGTGGTGGGTTGGACGCAAAATAAGAATGGCATCACACCCAACTATTCCCTGTTACCCATAAAATATATTTTTTCAACTGGGCTTGGCTTAGTGGTACCATGTAGGGCAGTCACTCCCTGGCAATACAACGGACTCAGGTTTGAGTCCTACCACATGTGAAATTAGCTGGGGTGTATGGCACACAGGTGGTGGGTTGGGCCGAGAATAATCATGGTATGGAGCACACCTATACCTCGTTACCCATATAACACATTTACCAAACAGGGATGGTTTAGTGGTACCATGTAAGGTGGCCACTCGCGGGCAACAGAACTAGCTCAGGTTCGAGTCCTTCAACACTCAAAATTACCTAGGGGCATACGGCACACAGGGGGTGGGTCTGGCCTAGAATAATCATGGGGTGGTGCCCACTTATACCTCGTTGCCTATATAACACATTTAGTGGTACCATGTAAGGTGGTCACTCCCTATAAATATAAATGGCTCGGGTTCGAGTCATGTCACTCTCAAAATTAGCTGGGGGTTCTGGCGTGCGTCTAGTGGGTTGGGTCCAGAAGAATCATGGTGTGGCGCACACCTATCGCTCTTTACCTATATAACATGTGTGTATTGTGCAGAGATGAATGGTTTGGGCGGGGTCAGGCCATGCTCACTCTAGATCAGGTTAGGCTCCTGTAAAAGAACTTCATACTTTTCAATCATAATAATTCTCAATCAGAATGTGAATATGTTTATGATATCTCAAATCATGATTATAGGGATTATTCTCAGTCTACGCTTTTTTAGTTTTTATTTTGGATGAGGTTTTACCTTTTTTGACCCCGTCCTCTTTCTTTATCATGTTCTATCATTATTTTTCAATAAAATTTTCCGGAATAGGTTCTCCTAGATCTTGTACCATTTCCGTAAATATATTTATAATCATTTAAATATTTATTTATAATTATATACATTTAATTTTTTAATTATATTAGTTATATTATCAAATATTAATTATATAGGTCTTTTTCAGTGCTTTTTTAGTGCTCATATTGATGAGCCTTTATTAGTACTAAAATATTAAGCACTGAAAAAATATATCTTTATCAACCCAAAAATTATAAAACTAAAATGGATAGGTCTTTATGGATGTTTTTCCGACACTGATAAGGACATATCTTTATCAGTGCTTGTTTTTTTAGCACTGATAAAACCCCTATTTATCAGTGATTTTTAAAAATGTGGTGATAAAAACTTTCACAGTCTTATAAATTTAACCATAACTTATTTATATCGAGCCTTTTAACCTCTCATGAAAGTCGGGTACTACCACCACTCCCCCCAACCTTCTCTTAGATGAATAAAACCTCTCAAATGTTAAGGTCTATTATTATTACTACTCCTCTATCATTTATCTATTTATTTATACTTTCCTCGAATCTTTTTTATCACCTCCCTCAACAAACCAGTTATGGAACCATCGCATGTAGCCACCTCGCACATACCTGATATAGCTAAACTCATATTTTCTCCTTCATACACGAGATTATATTCTTCTAGTTCCATGGATTACTTATGATTTTTTTTTCATGAAACCTATAGCCCATGGATTCTCATTCTTCTCCATGTAGATATATAAGAGTTTGTTTTTTCTTCTATTTTCTAGGCTCTATTCTTTTACTTGTATTTTTATTCTTCATGTAATAGTAAATATATTATGAATACTATTTCTGAAAAAAATTGTCCTAGTGGGTTTCTTTATAAAAAATACATTTTTTTAGTCTTTGGAAATTATTATCCATTATCTATTAGGAAAAGTTAGGTTTCTAAAAATTTTAGTTTTCTTCATATATGATCTTCTTGTTAAATCTCATTTATTTTACACTTTCCTTTTGTTTAAAAATTAGAAAATTTGAAAATTGATAATGAAAAATATAATATATCATCATTTCAATCACTTCAATGTAATGGTATTTTACTAATTTACTTTTTTCTTTTTTGAAAATCCTTAAAATATGAGTCAAAATGTAAAGGATGGGTTCTATATATAATTATAAAATTTTCATTAATGTTCTTTGAGGATTCATCTTAGCCATGTGTATTGTTTGAATTTTGAAGCATTTATGAAACCCCAATTAGATTGTTCATTGGTTTTTCTAATATTTTGAGAACCCTAGCCTGAGATTTTGTTTTATTGGATATAAATTCAAGAGTTTATTCTAATGTTGGGCTCTCAAGACCATGTTATTGGGATCTACCAATATTTTTGTTATCTAAAAAAATATCAAATTTTGCTCCTAATAATTCTATCACTGAAACACCACTAGGCATACCACACAACAAGTAATGAAATTAATAGACATAAAATCCATCATCTTGTAGATTTTAATAACTCTTATCTTTTTCTAGATACTTTATATATATTTAATCATATTATAAATCATCCAATTAATCATATGTGAGATATTATTTTGAAAATTTCTCACTTTATCTGCATGGTTCTCCCAGATGAATAACGATATGGATGAAAGGGACATATGTGTGTTGTTAAAACTCTCCCCAATTATCATACAAGGTGGTGATTTAAAAGTATAAGTAGGAAGGGTTTTTAAAGTGCGTGGATGGTAATATTCTCCAAGTTCCAAGTATGCTTCTAACTTGTATGTATTAAAATCAAATAATTATTCCCATTTAATTTTTTTACCATGAAAAAGAACCTCAATCATTTTTATATTTAAATTTCTCTGAATATATATGAAATGAATTTTTCATTAAAAACGGCTAGCCTCATGTTCCATTAAAAATTCCTTCTTTTATGAATGATAAAAAATGTGAGTGTACACAGTAGAATGTTTTGGATCATTATTAAGTCGGTTAATTTGCCTGATTTTTGATATCTAGTTCCCTAGTTCAATAAATTTTTACTTGTGATAGTTTCTGCCCCATGCTGACTCCACTATGGATTCCTTCCACTTTAATTTTAACCTCAGTCCTAATTATATTGTTATTTGGTTTTTCTAGTAGCTTGACCAATAGCCACATGTTTAACCCGTGTTGTTTCTTTTCATGTCACCCTTTTGTAAAATAATAACTTGTCAGGAATCGTCACCAATAACATTAAAATTTTGGGTTAAAATTATTATTATTATCTATAACTTTACCTTTTTATAATGGATATATTCTGTGTATTTCATTATTTTTTATAAAAAATGAATATTTTATGAACGTAATAGGATGGATATGAATAAAAAATGGATTCCCACTAATCGTATGATAAAAGAGAATGAATATGTAGTTAAATAGTTCATCAAGTTTTCAATGGAACATGAATATAACCCCTCTCAAATACATTATCCATGTTTATGTTGTTGTTATTCAAGAAACATAATTTATAAGAGTTGGAAGAAAATTAAATTTTTCATGGAAATATTATAGTTATCAATGTAGGACTAAACATAAGCCGAAACTAAATGTACAAATATATTGGGATAATACAACTTTTTATGCACCACTTGATATGAATACCATTTTAAATGAAAATGGAGATCATATAGAAGAAATTAAAATGGAAATTAAATTTGAAATTTGTGATTTTATAATGTTTTTGGAGAAGTTAAATAGTTGTTCCAAGAGACCATTGCATAATGTATCTACTAAATAAAAAACATTGCCAGTGGTATTAAAGCTATATAATTTTAAAGATAGAAGAGAATGTAGTGACACTAGCTTGACATAACTACTTAGTATCTGGAATGAAATGGTACTAGAAGAAAATGAACTTATTTGAAAAACATATTTGTCTAAAAAATAATATTTTCAATGGTAACAATCTCTATAAAAATAAATGCATTTCAAAATTATTAAATATTATTTCTCAAGGACCAAGGATCACTCAGAAACTTCCCTAAGTGTGCTATGAATCAATACAAGAAAGAAAAACCAAGTCCTTCAAATGGTGTTTGGTACATTCCAATCATTACATGGTTTAGAAGACTATATGGATATCTGGAAACAATGTGATAATTTATATGGAATATATATATAAGAATTGAATATATTAAACTACATCTTTCATCATACTCTCCCTATTAGAATAAAACTAATTATGAGTGTCCTAAATTTTCAAATTATTCGAGAAGAAAAATGTCTTGCATTATCTACACATGGAATAAATACTTTTGGTGTATAGATTATTACTCACATTACATGGAAAATAATGTTTGTAAATTATAACTTTCCACCATGGTTATGAATGAAGTGGAAATACATTACATTGTCTCTACTAATATCTAGACCAAAACAACACAGTAATGGTATTAATGTTTATTTTGGATACATTGAACGATGATCTAAAATTAATGTGGGATATAGGTGTTAAAATTTATGATGCTAATAGAAGTAAATAATTCACATTGAGGTCTATGTTCTAAAATAAGATAAATGACTTTCCTTCTTATGGAAAATTTACAGGCTATAGCATTAAAGGAATGTTTGTTTGTTTCATTTGTGAAGAATGCACACACTCAGTTCTGTTGAAACATTCCTTAAAGACAATTTTTTTAGGACATCATAAATTTTACCTCAATGCCATAAATATTGATCCTAAATTAAATCATTCTTTGGGAATTATGAACAAGGAACAACACTGTATCCATTAACAGGTGATCAACTATTCGATCGAGTAAAAGGTATTGACACTATTTTCATTCAACCATTTTTTAAAAACCATACGGAATAAGTTATAAAAATAGATTAATTTTATTTTAATTACCATATTGAAATTGTTTGTACATAAAACATTTTTTTATTGTCACACATATAGAAAAAAATATATTTTTCAGTCTTATTGAAATGTAAAAAAACATTATGTAAAAAATAAAAGATGGAATAAAGTCTAGGTTAAAAGTGATTGATATGGGGATAGGGTAAGAGTTTGAACCAGTAAAGGGTAAAATATGGACATTTCTTCCTCCAGTAGCTTACACTCTATCCAGACAAGAAAAATTGAAAAATTTAAATTTTATTAATGGTGTAAAAGTTTCAAATGGGTATTCATCAAATATCCAAAATTTCATTTTAATTAATAGTTTTAAGTTATAAGGTCTAAAAAAATTGATTGTCATGTTTTTATGTAATATTTGATGATCATCAGTTTTCATTATATTCTACCTAAAAATTAACAACTTACATTAACTAAATTTTGTTTTTATGCAGTAAATTTATAGACTTGTTAAATATTCTAACTAGAAATAGGGAGATTGTAGTCATATTATGTGAATTAGATATTTTATTCCCACCATCACAATTTTATATAATGGTCCACCTGATGGTTCATTCGGTTAGTGAGGTTCAACTATATAGTCATGTCTATTATAAATTGATGAACCCCACTAAACAATATATGCATATTTTTGAAGTGTACATCAAGAATTGAAGTCATCCAAATTGTTGTATTGTAGATCAATATATTGTTAAAGGTGAAATTGAATTCTATACTAGTTAACTATATGTTGTTGACATAATTGGTCTCCCAAATTCTCATCATAATAGGCACCTTAACGGTAAAGGGATTTCAAGAGGATATGTTGTTACAATTAACATCACAGAGTGAGAGTATAGTCACCTTCAAATTTTACATAATAGTATAAGGGTTTCTCTTTATGTTCAATCCTAAAAATTATTTCTTATAAATTTGAATCCATCAAGGTATGAAGAATTTATATAAAATACACATAATCAATAGTATATAGGATGGTTATTATATAGGATTTATAATGAGTTATCTAAAAATATAAATTCAATTGTCGAATGACTTTGATTGCTATCATGGATACCAAATTCAAATATTATATCTTTCACTAGTTTTTTAATTAATGTTTATATTTTCTACAAAAAAGAAAAATTTGAATATAGTAAGATGAAAAATAGTGGATTTATTCTTGTGGCGGAAGTGATGCCCATATCTATTTCCAAGTATAGAAACCAATTTATAATAATATGTTATATTTTTTTGTCATTCAAAAGATATATGAGTTATATTATACAACATTTCAAGAGTTTATTTTCCATTGAAAATGGGTTAATAATAGGGGTGTAGTGAAATTAGATGAATTGGGAGTCATGAAGGTGAATTTTAGTGTGTAAGGGTAAATGGATAAGTCCTTAAAAATGGAATCACAATTAGTGTAGGTATTTTATGTCTCAGATCTAACAAAAAATAATTGGTCGATTATTTTGTTGGGGATGAAAACAACTCTATGTTCATATGAAAATTAAATTAAGGATGACCCTTTCATTAGGAGATCATAATCATTTCACGGTTTTCCCAATGTTAACAATGCATGTTATGTTATATGGGATAATAGAGAGGGGATTTGGATACTCGATATATGATATAAATCAATTCAACCTTTAAAGAAAAAAAGAGTTTTTGATGAGAAGGTTAATGAGTTTTTAAAAATACTATGTGTTTTCTTATAACACTATGTGTTATCAACTGAATTTATGTAATATAAATTAAATGTTTTACTACTCATGAAGATAATGACTTTTATACATAATTATGTTAACAATCCTAAGAAAGAAAACACTATTGATGCTACAACTATACAATTGTAAGGGATCGACAACAAGTTGATGAAGAAAAATAAGAATAATGTAAAATCACAATTTTAAATAAAATTATCAAAGTATGGATAAGGGGTATAAAATTTGAGTTTAATTAGAATCAATGAGGCCATCTTATTAACCCCAACAATTCAATGTTAACTATTTATATTGGGGTCACATCAAGAATTCATGTTTCAATTGATATATACATGTAGCCTCATGTCCATCATGTATTGATGGAAAACCTTTGGTAAGATATTAAGGTAATTTTATGATATAATTTCTCTATTTTAATGAAAAAATATATAATAAAATATTGATTTACTATTCTTTATCCATTATAAAGTTTATTTATTTTATATGATTGTTGTAATAAATATGTCTTAATACCCCTTGAAAAATATCACATATGCTCCTAGAAATTTCTTACAATGAATATTCTCGGGGATAATGAGGAGAAATTAAAACAAATCCACTAACTATTTATGCACACATTATAAAACATGAAACATGGAAATATTTAATTAGTCATCTTGTTAAGAAATCATTTCAAGTGAAATGTAGTTGATAATATTTTATTTAGCATTATTTATTTAATATATTTGTATTTAAATAAAATTAAGTTATGAAACATAAAAGGAGTCTCGAAAATAAACAATATACTGCAAACCAATGTACCCCTACCATAAATGTAATACCCTAGGTAAAAAAAGGATATGAAATTTTCATATTTATCCATATTTGTGAATAAAATATTAATATTACTTTAATTGGAATGTTATGCTCGATGGAGTACCCAATACGCAACAACGAGTTTCTTTGAAATCTTACGTTGCACTCTAATAATAAAATAATATTATTTGAAATGGTAGTTAATGCCTAGTCGTTGTAATGGTGGGAATGAACAGAACTAACTAAAAAATTATTATATATGTTTGTCAAATATTTTTACTTTTATCCAATAAATGTTAGAGGCTTAAAATGCAAATGAATCCAATTTTAAGCATAAATCTTGTAATATTCTTTAAATGGTCGATTAACCGCCTTTTGATGGAGAACCCTTTTTAAATATACTTATGAAAATTTTATATGTTGTATTTGAAAAAATAAAATCCTTCTTTATAATCTGGACGTCAAAATTTACTTTGTGTAAATTTTTATTATTTTTCCGATAAAGATCATTTTTAGTGAAAATGTTGCATTTTAATTCAAAACCTCCTTTTAATATGATTTATTTATATAGATAGATTATATTTTTAATTGATATTAAAGTTTATTTAGAATATATTTTTACCATTTAATCCAATTGTGTTCATTGGAATTAATTTCACTTTGAAATTGCACTTAAACTAGTGTCAATCTTTTAATATATATTGTTTCTTAAAAACACGCTATTTGTTTTGACAGTGAGAATTAATTATTAAATTAATTAATTCAAATTATATGTTTTTTATTTTGTAAAATAGACATAATTTTTGAATTTGGAATATAAAATATAACTTAGGTTGAATTTTTGGTATTTTTCTGAAAAACATCAATTTTTTATGAATAGTGAAACCACCAAGTGGTTGTTAAAGAAACTAATTTTTTGTTTAAATGAAACTTTACCACATCTGTGATTTGATTTTCAAAAATATGACATAAATGGTTGTCATTAATAATTAAAATGTGGTTCAATGAGATTAAAATAATTTTTTGGTGAATAGTAACTTTAAAGTTCTATTAATCGCAATTAAAGGTAATTAGTGTAATTTAAGGTAAAGATAATGTTATAATAATATGAAATGACCTTGACACATGTCCTACCATTATTGGATGAGTCATGGACGACCGAGAAAATCCATGGGTCAACTTGGGGACCCAATGGAGCCACTTTGGTTGGAAAATGACATTAATAACTTTTTATTTAATGTTAAAATTAAAATGTCACAAACATGTATTGTTTTACTAAAACAATTTTTACATGAGGTTATACAAGTAATATTTTTGACTATAAATATTCATTAGAAATATAAAACAATTTCCTAGATCATGTTATTTTTTTATAATTTTTATACAATAAATAAATTATATTATTTATGACACTTTGATGATGTAGTGATTACCTCATAAATGAATGATTTAAATAAAATGAGACGATAGGGTGAAATATAAGTTTTATACTTTTCACAAACCTATTTGGATGGGTGGATTTCGAAACCTTATCACCTTATACTTTACATATATCCTTTTGGGACCATTAAAATCCGAAAATCATTTTATAATAAAGTAATAGTTTATAACTTTCCAAGAGTGCCCCTCCTCTTCTCTTATAAAAGGCCCCCACCTCAACCACCTTACCCACACCTCTAAATCCTTTGGCTCGGCCAACCCCTGCCCATTTCATCTCTCCACATACCTATTTTAATCATTTAAGCCTCATATTTGTCATAATTCTCTTCAAGAAACCCTTTTGGTTCAAACCAATAGGAGTTACCCGATTTAAAGGTAATGTCTTCACTTGTGTTCTTTTTTTTTATTTTGCTTATCCAAACCCCTAAACTCTTTTTATTAATTTATTTTTTAACAAAACCAGTAACTTCACTATACTAGTATTTTTTTATGTGAATTATTCCAGCTAAACTTACACACACCTCCATCTAATGGTTAAAGAACATACTATTTCTGTGGATGGTGAATTACTGCCTCACGAAACGATGATTGTTCAATATTCTCTTAACACCTTTCATGGTGACCATTATGAAGTCACTATATTTTATATATGATATATATGGTATTTATGTTTTTCATATGCTTCTTTATTTTATATTTAAGACATACCTTTATGCTTTTCATGTTGTGCAATTGCGATAATTTCATACGAGGAAGTGTGGAATACCGCCCCCTCAAGTGATGTGACTCAATCATGCAATACATGTAATGTATAAAGAATGAAATTAATGAACTTATGTGACCTATAAAACATATATATTATACTATAATTATAATATATATATCTCTCAATTGTTTTTAATTCCATTAATATGACAAATAAATGAAAGTAGTGTTCATGCGTACGTACGACCTACCGTCTCCATGAATGGTGAATTTCATTTATTTTTATCTAAAAAAGTTATGGAATATTATAAAATGAATATTTACTGGATATATATGATATTTAAATCATTAATACTATTCTGGAGATGATTTACTTATAACCACATGGACAATCATGTTCAAACAAGTTCATTTTTGACTCATGTACCAAACATCGACAAAAACGTCTGATATGAACTCACATTATTAACCAATTATTATAACATTATAATATGTGATATTAAATGAATAATAATCTTTAAAGGATGAACTTAATAAATTATAAATTGACCAAAGTTTATTATTCAGGAATATAAAGAAACGAACAAGACAAGTCGGACTTGAGGCAAGGGATCCTACCTCTCTCTTTATTTTTAAGTACTCTTTTTATGTAACTTACTTTAAGATCCTATTTATTATGTTGGGGGATGTTATTTTATATTACTATTGCTGTAAATTTTATGTTAATATGATTAGAGACCCTATTTTATCTCATCAATCCATTTTTGGAAGTTTTATGTGGCGTCGTTAGGCTGCCAAATTTTTATAAGGGGATTTTCATCTCACATTTTATTCCTGTGAAATTCATGCTACATTGGCCACTATTTACTTTTGTGTGGTCTTTGTACTGACCATTATTTTACTATTTGTATAATATACTCTCATTTATGGATAGTTACATCTTCATTGTATGACCCTTCTTTCATGGGGTGTACGTTTCGAAAGTTTCCCAAATCGGTAAGGGAACCTTTCACACTCATCTTTTAAAAAGACATATTTTGTTATGTCTTTTAATTTACATATTTTTATTTTGGGATATGTTCTTATATATCCTTATTGATGTAAAGTTTATGTACAAGTGATTAGATACCATTTTCTCTCTCAAAAACTAATTTTATGAATTTTAAAGTGACGTTGTTAGGCTGTCGAATTTTACCAAGGGAACTTTTTAACCCAATTTCGATTTCTTTGGGTTCAACATGTAGTTATTGAATATGCCATCCTTTTAATATGTGTGAATGACATTGTATTGTTTTACACTTAATATCCACTTATATTGGGTGTATTTATATTTTTCACACATAATTATGAGATTGATTTATCCTTAATTTAAGGATACCTTCTTTATAAGGGATTTCATCTCATTTTACATTTCTATTGAGACTTCATTGTTGTTATGCACCAATTAACTCTTATATGGTGTATATACTGTCATTTGGAATATTATATCATGAATCCATTTATTCTCATGATATTATAAAGTTTTGATTAAATTTTATTCCTCAATTACTTTATTCAAGTGTCTCTCATTTTGTTAAAAACCATTTAACTAAAATATCGTTTTAAATGTTTTAATGGTTTATTCTTATAAATACTCATTAATATCCATATTTTCAAAATGTTTTTAAGGATTTATTTATATGGATATTAATGGTTTAAAATGTAGAAAGCTTCAAAGTGGTATGGGACACTTTGATTCAAAAATATCTTTATTAAATATTTTAAATGGTTTTGAAAATGGTTTTTAGAATGGATTCATTATTTCAATATATTAAAAAGTTATATTGTTACTTGCAGTGTGGGAATGTTATCTTTACTTTATGCTTAAGTTATGTACTAATATTATGTTATGGTTCTTGGGAATTGATTATGAAAACGGGTGGTTCTGTGATAAACTAAGGGCGGGTGAGCCCGATATAGCTCTCCAATGCATTGGGTAATGCGAAGGGTTTAAACGTTAAGGTTTCTCCGAAGAGATTTAGGGAATATACTATGATGTGTATTCCAAATGTAACCATGAGGGTTACTCCCTATGTAAGAATGTTATGAATGCCTCAAGTTACCTTTATGTATTATGATTTCTATGAGTTATTCATAAATCTTAGGATTTCATGAGGTATGTTAATGTGCTTATGTTTTATGAGTAATGTATTATTTCATTGATTCTTATGTATATATGGACTAATGTTTTCTTTTCGTATTGTTATAACCCTTACTGAGCTTTTTATGCCCATCCCATGTTTTTTTTTGAAATGTTTTTCACAGGACATAATTTTGAATAGGGTCAAGGATGGGATCAAGGAAATGTCAGGCTATCTAAAACAAGGAACTAGACATGACTCTTTTGTTCAAGAGTTTTTATTTTGTGAAAAAAATGGAAGCTGAGTAGATGTGTCTACTGTGTAATCTTTGACATGTAATAGTTATGTCCTAATTCTCTAAAACTCTAAACCTGAATAGATCATCAATGTGAATTATTCATTTAATTCAATAATAATTAATGTTTAAGGCCGAGTCCTTATAGTTGGTATCAGAGGTCGGTTTAGATAACTTTAGAGGTTAGGGTATTCTTTAAGCATAAGTGACATTACAATAATGGCTAGGATTTCAAAAAGATTCATAGTTTTTAGATATAGTGAATGAGTAAGTATATTTTAGTGTTTAGCTTCCTCATTAGTACATGATGATTTTATTGATATACTCACACTGACATTTTTGGTTTTAGTAAATGGATGGATCTAGCAGGCACCAAAGTGACAATGGGTTTGAAGGAAACTGTGGTGGTTCTCTGATTAAGAGACTGGATGAAATGGGGGATTTAATGAGGAAACTTGTGGTTGTTCTAAACCAACTATTAAGGAGTCATGATCAACCACTTTCACCTTGGTAAGTTCTCTAATGAATCATGTACGAGATGACCAATCGATGTGGAAGTTCCGGTAATAATTATAAAGGTAACCATTAGGGTTTGTATGATCCTTACTTTTGAGGTAAATATGGGTTAATATATGTTATGATGGAAAATTAAAAGCATGATATAAACATGAGGTTAAAATATGTTATGGTTATTTTTGAAGATTTTATCTCGTTTTGGGGAATGTTTTAAGAATTACATAGTTTTGGAAAAAGGACAACACGCAGACCGTGTGACAACTCGTCGCATCGGACAAAGCTGTGGGAATCGAACCCACAACCAAAGTGCAACTGGTATTTATCACCTACCACTGGACTACGTGAAGTCCCTAGTCAGTTTGACTAATTCTTTTTAGTTAGATGATTTTACGAATCAAGAGTAAGTTTATTTTGGGTTATCTATGGAAATGATTAACCTATCATGGAGGATGTGTGATTAGGTTAATTAATTTTCAATATGATACCTTAAGAGAAACTAATGTTATTTGGAGATAAATGTTAATTTGTACCTTGGAAGACTATGTGATTAAATCCTTCAAATATTTGGGTTTCAATCTTAGTTTGGTTTACTTTGAAGAATTTTATGGAAAATTTTTTATCGAACGGTCTTCGTTGAACTTTTGGTTTTGTTGGACAAACTTTGGAGATTAAGAATAGATTTTCTTTTTATAAAGGATTATCCTTTTGTGGATTATCTGATCTCATACTAACAATTTTGGTTTTGGTTTTTGTCTAAAGACATGGGAAATATATAGTTCTCTTTTTTGGATTAGTTGATTCTATAGAAGTTGATTATAGCGCTCTTAATGTGAACAAGTCATCCTAAATGCTCGTCTTTTGGAGAAATATGAGTTTGTGTAAGAAATCTAGTAAAAGTTGAAAGTCAACGTTACAAGTAAATATGTTTCATTATGTTTTTTTTACACTCATAAATAAATTCCTCAATTAAAAGTAACTTAAAAACAAAAAATTTGTCTGTTAACTTTTCCTGCAGGGGAATCAAATACCGTTTAACCCATCACCAGTTTGTGATTTTCTAGTGGTCAACTTTCTCCAAAACATGTATTATATCACTCTCTCTCAGAACATGACCATTTGTTTTTTTCCTCCATATCCATGTTTTCCTACATGGAATCCTAGTATGGGTTAACTCGGGTGACCTTTGTACTTATCTTTCATTATTTTAAAGTGATTGTTTTACTGACTCTTGTTCCGATCTGGGATTTTCAATGAAGTTTTCAAGCCCAATTTTAAAATTGCGAGGACGCAATTCCCAAAAGGGGGAAGGATGTAACACCCTAGGTAAATAAAGAATATTAAATTTTCATATTTATCCATATTTGTGAATAAAATATTAATATTACTTTAATGGGAATACTATGCTCGATGGCGTACCCAATACGCAACAACGAGTTTCTTTAAAATCTTATGTTGCACTATAATAATAAAACAATATTATTTTAAATGGTAGTTAATGCCTAGCTATTGTAATGGTGGGAATGAACATAACTAACTACAAAATTATTATATATATTTGAAAAATATTTTTACTTTTATTCAATAAATGTTAGAGGCTAAAAATGAAAATGAATCCAATTTTAAGCATAAATCTTCTTATATTCTTTAAAAGGTCGATTAACCGCCTTTTGATGGAGAACCCTTTTTAAATATACTTTTGACAATTTTATATGTTTTATTTGACAAAATAAAATCCTTATTTAGAATCTGGACATCAAAATTTACTTTGTGTAAATTTTTGTTATTTTTCCGATAAAGATCATTTTTAGTGAAAATGTTGCATTTTAATTCAAAACCTCCATTTAATCTGATTTATTTATATGGATAGATTATATTTTTAATTGATATTAAAGTTTATTTAGAATATATTTTTACCATTTAATCCAATGTTGGTCATTGGACTTAAACTAGTGTCAATCTTTTAATAGATATTGTTTCTTAAAAACACGTTATTTGTTTTGACAGTGGGAATTAATTATTAAATTAATTAATGCACCTTATATGTTTTTAATTTTGTAAAATAGACATAATTTTTGAATTCGGAATATCAAATATAGCTTAGGGTGAATTTCTGGTATTTTTCTGAAAAACATCAATTTTGATGAATAGTGAAACCACTAAGTGGTAGTTAAAGAAACTGATTTTTTGTTTAAATGAAACTTTACCACTTCTGTGATTCTATTTTCAAAAATCCAATATCCATGGTTGTCATTAAGAAGTAAAATGTGGTTCAATGAGATTAAAATAATTTTTTAGTGAATAGTAACTTTTAAGTTTTATTAATCGCGATTAAAGGTAATTAGTGTAATTTAAGGTAAAGATAATGTTATAATAATATGAAATGACCTTGACACATGTCCTACCCTTATTGGATTAGTCATGGCCGAACAGGAAAATCCATGGGTCATCTTGGGGACCCCATGGATCCACTTTGGTTGGAAAATGACAGTAATAACTTTTTATTTAATGTTAAAATTAAAATGTCACAAACATGTATTGTTTTACTAAAAAAATTTACATGGGGTTATTCAAGTCATATTTTTTACTATAAATATTAATTAGAAAGATAAAAATATTTCATACATAATGATATTTTTTTTATAATTTTTAGACATTAAATAAATTATATTATTTATGACACTGTGATGATGTAGTGATTACCTCATAAATGAATGATTTAAATAAAATGAGAAGATAAGGTGAAATATAAGTCTTACAGTTGTCACAAACCTATTTGGATGGGTGGATTTCTAAACTTTATCACCTTATCTTTGAAATATATCCTTTTGGGACCTCTAAAATCCGAAAATCATTTTATATTAATGTAATAGTTTATAACATTCCAAGAGTGCCCCTCCTATTCTCTTATAAAAGTCCCCCACCTCTACCACCTTACCCACACCTCTCAAGCCTCTGTCTCTTCCAACCCCTGCCCATTTAATCTCTCCACATCCCTATCTTCATCATTGAAGCCCCACCTTTGGCAGAATGCTCTTCAAGAAACCCTTTTGGTTCAAACCAAGAGGAGTTACCCAATTTAAAGGTAATGTCTTCACTTGTGTTCTTTTGTTTTATTTTGCTTATCCAAATCCATAAACTATTTTTATTGCTTTATTTTTTAAATACACCTATATCTTAAATATACTAGTATTTTTTTATGTGAATTATTCGAGATAAACTTACACACACCTCCATCTAATGGTTAAACAACATACTGTTTCTGTGGATGGTGAATTACTGCCTCACGAAACTATGATTGTTCAATCTTCTCTTAACACCTTTCATGATGGCCACTATGATGTCATTTTATTTTATATATGATATATATAGTATTTATTTTTCCCATATGCTTCTGTATTTTATATTTAAAACAAACCTATATGCTTTCCATGTTGTGCAACTGCGATAATTTCATACGAGGAAGTGTGGACTACCGCCCCCTCAAGTGATATGACTTGTTCATCCAATACATGGAATGTATAAAGAATGAAATTAATGAACTTACGTAAACTATAAAATATATATATTATACTGTAATTATAATATATATATCTCTCAATTATTTTTAATTCCATTAATATGACAAAGAAATGAAAGTAGCGTTCATGCGTACGTACGGCCTACCGTCTCCATGAACGGTGCATTTCATTTCTTTTTATCTCCAAAAGTTATGAAATATTATAAAATAAATATGTAATGGATATATATGATATTTAAATCATTAATATTATTTGGGAGAGTATTTACTTCTAACTACATAGACAATCATTTTCAAACAAGTTCATTTTTGACACATGTACCAAACATCGACAAAAACGTTTGATATGAACTCACATTATTAACCAATTATTATAACATTATAATATGTGATATGAACTGAATAATAATATTTAAAGGACTACCTTAAGAAATTATAAATTGACCAAAGTTTATTATTCAGGAATATAAAGAAACGAATAAGACAAGTCGGACTTGAGGTAAGGGATCCTACCTCTCTCTTTATTTTTAAGTACTCTTTTTATGTAACTTACTTCAAGATCCTCTTTATTATGTTGGGGGATGTTCTTTTATATTAAAATTTCTGTAAATTTTATTTTAATATTATGAGCGACCCTATTTTATCTCATCAATTTATTTTTGGATGTTTTATGTGGCGTTGTTAGGCTGCTGAATTTTCATAAGGGGATTTTCATCTCACTTTTTATTCCTGTGAGATTCATGCTACATTGGCCACTATTTCCTTTTGTGTGGTCTTTGTACTACCCATTTTTTACTATTTGTATAATATAATCTTATTTATGGGTAGTTACATCTTCATTGTATGACCCTTTTTTCATGGGGTGTACGTTTCGAAAGTTGCCCAAATCGGTAAGAGAACCTTTCACACTCCTCTTTTAAAAAGACTTATTTTGTTATGTCTTTTAATTTACATCTTATTATTTTGGGATATGTTCTTCTATATCCTTATTGATGTAAATTTTTTGTAAAAGTGATGAGATACCATTTTCTCTCTCATCAACTAATTTTATGAATTTTAAAGTGACGTCGTTAGGCTGTCGAATTTTACCAAGGGAACTTTTTAACCCAATTTCAATTTCTTTGGGTTCAACATGTAGTTATTGAATATGTCATCCTTTGAATATGTGTGAATTACCATTTATTGTTTTACACTTAATATCCACTTATATTGGGTGTATTTATATTTTTCACACATAATTTTGAGATTAATTTATCCTTAATTTAAGGATACCTTCTTTATAAGGGATTTCATCTCATTTTACATTTCTATTGAGACTTCATTGTTGTTATGCACCAATTAACTCTTATATGGTGTATATAATATCCTTTGGAATATTATATCTTGAGTCCATTTATTCTCATGATATTATAAAGTTCTGATTAAATGTTATTCCTCAATTATTGTATTCAAGTGTCTCTCATTTTGTTAAAAACCCTTTAACTAAAATATCGTTTCAAAATGGTTTTAATGATTTATTTTTATGGATATTAATGGTTTAAAATGTTAAAAGCTTCAAAGTGGTATGGGACACTTTGATTCCAAAATCTCTTTATTAAATGTTTTAAATGGTTTTGAAAATGGTTTTTAGTATGGATTCATTATTTCAATATCATAAAATGTTATATTATTACTTGCAGTGTGGGAATGTTATCTTTCCTTTATGCTTAAGTTATGTGTTATGATTATGTTATGGTTCTTTGGCATTGTTTATGAACATGGGTGGTTCCGTGATAAACTAATGTCGGGTGAGCCCGATATATCTCTCCAATGCATTGGGTAACGCGAAGGGGTTAAACGTTAAGGTTTCTCCGAAGAGATTTAGGGAATATACTGTGATGGGTATTCCAAATGTAACCATGAGGGTTACTCCCTATGTAATAATGTTATTAATGCCTCAAGTTACCTTTATGTCTTATGATTTCTATGAGTTATTCATAAATCTTATGATTTCATGAGGTATGTTAACGTGCTTATTTTTTTTGAGTAATGTATGATTTCGTTGATTCTTATGTATACATGGACTAACGTTTTCTTTCCATATTGTTATAACCCTTACTGAGCTTTTTATGCTCATTCCAAGTTTTTTATTTTGAAATTTTTTTCACAGGACATAAAGTTGAATAGGTTCAAGGATGGGATCAAGGAAATGTCAGGATATCTAAAACAAGGAACTAGACATGACTATTTTGTTAAAGATTTTTTATTTTGTGAAAAAAATGGAAGCAGAGTAGATGTGTCTACTATGTAATCTTTGAGATGTAATAGTTATGTCCTAATTCTCTAAAACTCTAAACCTTAAAAGATCCTCAATATTAATTATTCATTTAATTCAATAATAGGTAATTTTTAAGGTCGGGTCCTTATAATAAAATAGGGATGGTGTATGCTCAACTTGAAAAGAAAATGATATGTATTTTAAAAATACAATAAAATATTTATGTGATATGATACAATATTTTTACTTTTTTTATATAAAAATTGATGAATCACAATCTGAAACCACTTCTATCCCAAGTCATGTGCTATAGAAGGAGGTCTTAATAAATAATGTGGGTAAACTAGTTGATGAAGAAACACAAGAAGTATGGGAAGCATGTGTTAAAATGACATAATAGTAATTCATTTTTCTTTATAATAATATTACATAAAAAAGTATATTTATTTTTATATGTTTTTAATATGTTTTAGACACAAGAATCAACATTGACTGTAATTGAATAAAAACTACATTTTGTATCATTTATGTGGAAAGAACATTATGGTCATCTTATAGTTCCAGGTTTTTGAGTGTCAACTCAAACATATTTTGAGAACAAAAATCTGTAGGGAGATATATATGATATAGTGAAAGAATTTCATGTAAAAATGGATTCTTAGAAATATATTATTTCATGGTTTGGTTTGATGGTCCAATGTATGAAAATGTATCAATGTGAACCAATAGTGGAAAAAATATAAATACATGAATAGCCACATAACCCTAATATATTTAATGCTAGAAATTCCCCTCAACCACCAACATTACCCAAGGTAATCAATGTTTTCGTTATTGTTTCCCCTAAATGTGACTCAAATAATTTATTATAACTTAATATTACAAAAATTCTACTACGTGAAGTCATCTATGATTTATATCTATCAACAACCATTTGTATCCTTTTTGTGAGGGGTATGGTGAATAATATCCCAAGAGATATTCTACAAAAAAATAATACCAAAAAATATTAAATGATATTGAGGATTAAAATTTCTCACTAGCCAACAACAAAGTTTCCTATTTCTCTTGATGATCAGGATATTACATTTGTCAATAAATGTATTGAAACATTCACAATATGGCCTTTTAATCTTCTAAATATACATGAGGTGTGTCCTTGATATTTTTTTCAAATGAAATACCTTTAACAGTTGATAAAAATGTTTTGAAATGAGGTGTGTTATTATAAACAGATAAAATAATGGGTAAACCAAAGGTCTAATTAAGACAATTTAGTGAATCGATCAACAAAACAAAAGAACCTTCTAAGAGTACCTTCTCCCTTCCAATTCCACTGCAACATGTATGAACATTATAATTTCATATAAACACCACATTAAAAGATGGATATATTTCCTATATTAAATATAAATAATAAATAATTTGAAATTTCATTACATGCATGGTTGGTATTAAGATTATAAATGAGATTATCAAGTTTTAATGGCTTGGAGTCTTGGTTGTGAATACATACATGATGTTCATTTTCATAATCCATCTATCCAAAAAATGATCTATAATGTTAATTAAAGTAAAAAACTATTCATATTTTTCTGAATGAATTTATATTACTACTATATAAATGGAAAACCTTGAAAATCAGGATTTGGGTTCAATAATCCCAGTATCATTTATATGCATGAAATTTTTTTGGAAGTGGAAGATATTGAGAAGAAAAAGGATGAACAATAGGAGGAATTTGAAGGTAAAACCAAAAAGGCCATACTTATCTTGATTCTTAAAATACAATGATAAAACTCTATAATATAATATTATAAAATATATTTTTAATTTTTTCATTAATTAATTGTTTTTTTAGGAAACACTTGATCTTGATCAAAATGAATTTGGATTCCCCAAATGTTTTTTTTGGGATCCAATGCATATATTTCCATGAAAACATCCACATGCGATATGTATTGAGAGGGAGCACATATAAAAAAGGGATAGTGGGGGTGATATTTACTTTGACGAAGTTGAGGCTCAAGGTACACAAGAGTTGGTACATGAATAGATTCTATAAAGCCCCATGGAAGAAAGAACTATTAGAGAGACATAAGAACTGTGTAGGATTACAAGAGAGGATAGAGAAATGGAATGGTATAATTTTCTAGTTACCGAGGATGGTGACTCATTATTAGTTGATAATAATGATCCTCTTACCTACAAAGAAGTGGTAAGTGGAATAGATGTTGCCAAGTGGAAAGAAGCCATGAATTCTTCAATGGATTCCATGTACCAAACCCAAGTCCGGATTTTGGTAGATCCTTTATTTGATGTAAAGACTATTGGGTGAAATGGGTATTCAAGAAGAAACTAGACATGGAAGGACAAGTCAGCGCCTATAAGGCACGACTGGTTGCAAAAGGGTTCAAGCAGTATCAAGGAATTAACTACGATGAAAACTTTTCACCAGTTACAATAATGAAATCCATAATAATTCTATTGGTGATTTTCTCTTACCATGATATTGAGATTTTGAAAATAGATGTCAAAATAGCCTTCCTTAATGGGAACCATCAGAAAGATGTCTACATGAAACAACTTGAAGGTTTTATGACTCTAAAGGATGCCAATAAGTTATGAAAGTTACATAAATCCATTTATAGATTAAATCCAGCATTCAGGTTATGGATCATTCATTTTGATGAATCCATAACAAAATTTAGTTTTATCAAGAATGAATGTGAGACTTGTGTCTAAAAATGGTTTAGTGGGAGTGCAGTCATTTTCTTAATAGTATATTTTGATGACATATTACTTATTGAAAATAAGATACCAATCTTACAGTCTGTTAAGGCATAGTTGAATCAATTATTCTCCATGGAGGACTTGGGAGAGGCACCATATATTCTTAGGATCAAAATCCATTGAAATAGATACAAGAGAATTCTGGGCCTAAGTCAAAGAACATACATTAATAAGATACTGAAGAGATTCAGTATGAAACAATCTAAGAGGGGATTGGTGCTAGTATCGCATGGTATTCATCTTTCCAAGAAAATGTGTCCTCGGGCACAGGAGGAAAGAAATATAATGTTAAGGAAACCATATAAATTAGCGATTGGGTTAGTCATGTATGTCATTCTATGTACTAGGCTGGATTTTTCCTATGCATTGAGTGTGGTAGGCAGATATCAAGCTGACCCAGGTGACCTCCATTGGATGGTAGTCAATTATATCCTAAAGTATCTGTGTTGAACTATGGATATCTTCATGGATTATAGATTATATGAGGAACTAGTCATCAGAGGATATACATATGCTAGTTTCCATACTGATCAATATGACATGAAGTCACAAACGGGATATATCTTCATTTTAAATGGAGGTGTAGTGAGCTGGAAGATCTCAAAGTAGGGTGTGGTCATAGATTCTACAGTAAAGTCTGAGTATATCGCATCTTTTGAGGTAGCTAAAGAATAATTTTGGATGCAAATCTTCATTTAAGATCTTGATGTGGTACCTATCAGTAAATATCCCATCACACTATACTTTGATAATACTGTATTGGTGGCTCTCGCAAAAGAGCCAAGGTCATATCATAAGATGAAGCACATACTTCAGAAGTATCATCTCTTGATGTATTTTTTTTAGAGCGGTGAACTTGCAGTGAGCATTATTTCCACATAAGACAATGTGGCAGACCCCATGACTAAAACCTTGACTCAGAAAAAACATGATCATCATGTGAGGTCTTGTGGACTAAAATTCATCAGTCGTTGGCTCTAGTCCAAGTGGGAGTTTTTTAGAGTTGGTGTCCTAGAGACAACTATTTTTACATTGATTACATGGATATTTAATATATTTAAATATTAAATATCTTATTACATATTGTTCATTGTTCTTCATGACTATGATATAATAATGTCTTAGAGTATTTTTGCATTGATAAGGTCATGGCGGTTACCCTCTCTGATATGAACCTTGAAATGATATAAAAATAATCTTAAATATAGTTCTACAGTTGGATGACATACTATGATGGGACACATAGCATACAGACCATCAGGTGCGGGTACTCATAAGTAGATGAGGCTTTCCCTCATAAGGTTCACACCTCGTAATCTCTAAGATAGGAGATTATGAGAATAGACCCAGTTGTAGAAATTTCACATGTATTCCTATCATCAGATATTTCTATCTATGAGCATGTGTAATGATCCTTAGACTTTAAGATTGTCATTAATACATGTCATGAATCGCACACTTTTATTTTCTTATGGAAATAGTCATGCATATAGTTGGCAAGAATTAGGGTATGTTGGGTGCGTCATGAGTGGAAAATTATTAATGGATAAGTCGACGAAGGATTTTCTCCTTACATTTATGGAAGTACATATCTCGTACCATTTATTGAAATGGAACTGTTCCATGAAATTAAATATCCATGGTGTAATAATGAGTTTATTTTAGGTATTCAAATAATGATGTATCAAGCATAATGGTTGATGACACTATCATGAAACTAGTTTGATGATATATTGAGACAAAGTTATTATATTACACAGTGAGCATTTGTATTTGGATGTCATTGTTGTGAGTTTACGTTCTTTCTCTTGGGTGCATTGACCCATTGCTAGACAATACTCTTGGGATTTAGGCAATCCAACATAATGTCAATGAGAAATAATCCTAGAGGGTCACACACTAAATTTTTCTAGTTGTCTTGGTTAAATTCAATTTTAATTTAATAGAATAAATATTATTATCAATATAGTGGAATAAGTTTATTCAAGTTAAAATGGTTGAAAAAATTAAATAAATACTTCTTCATTGTATTGTGGGTAAAATTTATTTATTCATTTTATTTAACATTTAATAAATAATTATTTACTAGTTTGTAAATCAAATGTTAATTTAAGATAATAAATTATTTATTTATTTATTCAGTTATTCAATAAATAGAATTGGATTTCAATCAGACCAATGTCATTCTGTAAGTAAAATAATTATTTTAAAGGCAGTGAATAATTATTTGACTAGTTGGAACAAGTTAAAATAATAATAATACTGATATTATTTTGTGATGTAGAATTTTATTTATAATTCCATTTTTCACAAGTTGGCACACCATAAATAATGATTTGGTATTATTATTAAGATTATGGGTTTTCTCTAAGGTTATGAATGTATTTAATTATTGTTACACAAGTAAATATTGTAACTGAAGCCTCATGCTGATAAATATAAATTGATGTCTATTGTTCCATGAACCAAACTATATGCCCGGTGAATTGAGAATTATTGAGCTAAACAATTTCCCTCTCGAATTCTCTTCCCACCCCTCTCAAGAATGAGATACGTTTTTCCAGTACAAAGAAAAAGTGGTCAAGAATGACTGAAACAAGACACTCGCTTCACCATGCCAGCACCGGAAGAACGATTTGTGTCGATCAGAGGCCATTAGAGCACGTGTGAATCACCACTAGTGGGATTCTAGTTCGGATCCTTTCAAGCACAATAAGATAATATGGAAGTGTCATTCCGGATGATCAATGTCATCAAAGAAGAAAATACTAAAGATACAGGTATTATTTTCATTATGAAATTAATTAAATTATATATAAGCATGGTGTGAAAGATCATATCTAAAGGTTTCATGCCTCTATCTTCTTTATCTAAATCTTTGATTCTATTTTGTGGAGACCACCATTCATCATCGTATTAATCCAATAATAATCATTGATCATGGTAAAAATTAATGTTGGGTGTCGGCCCAACCATGCTTCTACTATGCCCAGAACCTACAAGTGTCTCTTGAGAAAATATACTAGATATATTGACAAACTTTATCAAGTTTCATACAATGAAATATTTAGAAATAATGGTATCCTTCAAAGCATATAGAGTCAGTTCAACTAGAATGTGTGAACTAAGAAGCAGCTAGATGTAAAAACATATACATTATGATATTCATTTATTAAATTTTAGGTATAATCAGTAAATAAATGTATTTATGTTCTAAAATATATAGGATCTTCTAGGAAGGAATGTTTTAGTATATCTTAAACAAGTAATCAATGATCATTTATGTATAGAGTGAATGCACTTCTAAGCTCACATTACCATATTTATATCATAGTAATGGATGTAAAAAGTGTATCATTGCTTATCCATATATAAATTACATTCCTTCCATGATTATTTCAATACTTTTTTTACAAATTTCAGAACAACATCTAACCATATGGTAACCTTATTGACTAATTGACATCATATGATGGGAATCCATTATATCACAAATTAACTATTTAAAGAGAATCATTTTTTGAAATATTCCTTTATCCATGAATGAATTTCTAGGGAAACAATATGTGAAACTTGGTTATTTATCTTATATCCTATAAGGATGTTTATATCCCTAAGAATTATTCCAAACTGAATATCTGTCTAAAATGGAGTAGAACATACCCTTTTGAGATTGTGGGAAATAATTATACTTCAATGAAGTCTATGATCTAGATATCCAAATTTATATGAATTCTAATAACGATTCCATTTTCCATAATCTAGATCCAAATTTTGGTAGTGAATTTGGTTCATGTGAAGTATTTAGTAGGTATTCAAGAAAAAATAAACATATATGGTACAATATGGAATTAATGAAATAATGATTTGTTATTAAAGGATCAATTCATGTATAGACATATCCTATGAAATAAATTTTAAACTAGTTTTTTATACTAAAATATATTTGAATTATACTTTTTATAAATTTTTCTTGGTCATGTTATTAGGTATTTGGATATCATTTATAGATTCCTTTATGGAAACCTAATGAAATATTTTTATATGGAACAACCAAAAGGGTTGGTGGCACCAATAAATTCCTATAATAAATTCCACTTTCACATATTCATATATGAATTTTAACTAGTATAAATATCATAAAATACTCATTTGGAATGAGGGAGTGATATATTTATATAATAGTTTAGTGGGTGCACTATTGTTTTCCCAAATAGATATATTGATAACATATAGAAAATTTGTGTTAAATCTTACTAATTCAATAAGACTAAAGAAAAAAATATTTCTCCAACAATGATTTAAAATTTTAATCCATGTTCTAGGGAATAATATCTATAGATATATATATATATATATATAAGATTTCATAACATGGTTATAGTATATAATTTGATAAGATATAACAATTCAATATTCAAAAATTATCCATGTCACAAGGAAAATAATATGTCGTATAAGGGAGGAAAATATGAAAATGATTTCATAATCTTAATTGTATGGATTCTATATCATATTCCATTATATGTAATAATTTTTAATATTACTTATACAGGAATTATAGAGTGAATATATCAAAATGGACCTGGAGAACTTTATAAACATGTAGTTGGAACTATTTGATAGTACTTGAGAAAATTGACTGGATGATTTCTGTGTGAAAGGAGAAATGGGAATAGTTTTATTCAAGGGGGTATAAAACAAGTCTTCCTTCAGATCATTTTTGTCTTAGATTATAGAGAGGATAGTTTAATATGTAATAACAAATTATTGCAGTCTATAGTTTTCATATCTATTATAACTGATTGTGTTGTGGCATCTGATGCATCATAATAAGTGATTAAGAAATGATTTGTTCCAATTTTGGTTATAAAAAATAGTATATTATTAGTATTTCCATGAAAAAAATTACTATGTTATTAGTAATGATATTAGTTTTATGACAAAGATAAAAAGGCAATACTCAAGGATATTACTTCTTAAGGGAAGTATGTGAGGTCATATTAATAAAATTTTCATGGTGTGGTATGATATGTTGGGTGTATCATGATTGATAAGAAATTGGTGAATAAGTCATGATATTATTTGAATTTCTTATTTTATGAAAGTTGATATCATTATCCCTTTGATTAAAATGGAATTGTATGATAAATTTTAGGTCCATGGTGTTCAAGGAGTTCATTTCAGATACTCAAATAAATATATATTATGTATATAGATTTATGAAATGAGAATGCAACCTTCTTGACTATATATCGAGATAAAATGATTAATTTACATAGGAAGTGGTCATATGTGGTTGTTTTCATTGTGAAATTAACTTCATCATCTATAGTTTCATTGACATGTTATAAGACACCAATCTTAGACATTAGGAAATACTTCCTGGTTCCATTGAGGAAGATTCCTAGAGGGTCATATAGACTGTGTATCCATAATTCATAGTAAAATTTGATTTTTAGTTTAATATTTGGAATAAATATTATTCTCTAGGTAGAAGAGTAATAATTTTTCAAACATCTATTATATTTGAAATAATATATATTTGTCTTAAATTTTAAATCAATATTTATATCTAACCCACTGAATAGAATATTTATTTATCTCTTATTTATTATTTATAGGGTAATAATTATTATTTATTTATTTATTTATTAAATAAATATTTATTAAGTTATATGAATATTAAAATAAATATATATTTTTAATATTGTGAATAAATTTTTTATTAAAATAGTAATATAAATTTGTTTATTTGTTTAAATATATATTTATTATTCAAGGTTTGATAAATTCCAATTAAGATGGATTGGTAGAGTTTATGGCCCTGTAAAAAATGATATATATATATATATATATGGAGAGGGTTATATATTTCCATGAATTATAATAATAATATCAAAATTATTACTATTATTATTATTTTGAAGGGGGATATGTTAGAATTAATATTAAATTAAGTTTTGTTGTGAAATAATCAAATATTGAAACCCTAACTATATAATCCCATTTTATATCATCTTTTCAGTGCTTGTGCACAATATTTACTCACCCTAGAGATTTCTCACATCATAAAACATCTATAGGATTTTATCAAGAATGAGGGGAGATCCAACTCCCATAACCTCTCAAGATTTATTGAACAAGAGAGAAAATCCTTAAAACTATAAGGGATTGTGTTTTAATCAATAAGAATGATACAAGATGATTAGATCATCCTCACCTGTTCTTGGTGATCCATCGGTGATGATATGATATTCACTGATCATGTTTAGATACCATTAGATAGATTCTAATTTAGATTCTCTTGGTGAAATGATATTAAAAGTTGAATGGGGTTAAATTTATTAGAATGATCATAAATAAATATTTCAGAATAGATATAATTTCATAATAAATTAATTGTAAATTTAATATGAAAATATCCACCCCCTATATATTTATTTATCTCTCTCTATAGGTGGGGTTCTTTTATTAAGTTTCATCTCATATACTCTTTAGACATAATGATTCATCATTGTGTTCATATGAATTATTCTTCAAAACTACTGAAAACATCATTGGGAATTAGCCCAACCCTCACATCCACTATGTCTAGAACCTTCATAAACAATTAGTAATTACACATATGTCCTTTACTAAATTGTATACTCTATGTAAACCCCATGTAAATTATTGTTGTTATTATTATTATTATTATTATTATTATTATTTTCCATGACATTATTTAACTCAAATATATTTAAATATAATTTCCATCAGGTCGTTAACTCGGTACATTAATCCTATATGGAATTTCATGAACCTTGGATAATAAATATTTATTTTAATAAATAAATATCTTTACATTATTCATTACATAAACAAATAAATATTATATTCACTAACTAGAGAACAAATATTTATTATAATATCTTTGTAAATAAATAATTATTTATTAAATAAATAAATAAATAGTTTTAACCGTATGAATAATATATAAGAGATAAATAAATATGATATATTTTCTAACTTAAAAAGTGATATTTATTTTATATTCTACTCACATATATACTCACTCAAGTAAATTGTGATTAAATTAATGTGATCAACGTTGATTGAATAATTATTATTCTTTCATCTTGAGAATAATATTTATTCTAAATATTAAATTCAAATTGAATTTATTCATAGATTCTTGATACACTTAGTTTGTGACCCTCTTAGTCTATTTTTAAGTGGATTACGAGACCTTTCCTAAAGTCCAAGATTAACAAGTAGTAACACATTAAGGAATATAGGGAATGAGGTTGATGATATAATGACAATAACCTCATATAACGTATTACTAGGGAAAGTTATCACCTTATCTAGATATCTCATCAAATAAGTTGCATACTTATTCCAGCATCCTATGTGCTTTATTATCTTTCTTGGAGTATATGAAATGAACTCATTGCTAAACATCCATGGCCATGGATTTAATCAAATAGGCACATTTCAATAAATGTTCTAGAGTTATCATATTTTATTACACAAAAGAAAAAATCCATTCTTTACTTATCAATTAAGGTCATGCATATTATGACACAGCCAAAGTGTCTTACCTCATCATGAGCATATGTCATCATGGTTTTAAAAATTATATAAAATTATATAATTATTTATATAAATTATTAATATTATTAATTATATGGACTAATAAACACATCTATGAATAGTAATATCTAATGATACATAACTTGTAGAATTCTTATTGGCTGGTTTTTCATCAAAACATCCTCTTACAAGAATTTACTAAGTGTGAATACTATAACATAAAACCTTTCCTAATTGGACAGATAAGTCATGGGGGATTTACTGGCCTTGGGTGACATCCCCAAGACACCAAAGGTTGTAAATAATTTCCATGGTCTTCAAGAAATTTGGTGGATGATTTTACCTGTAAATATAAAATAATGTGAAAGAAATAAATCATAAAATCCCAAAAAACTATATCATAAATGAATAAAACCATGAAATATAAAATAAAAACCAAAAAAAATATCATAGTGAAAATACAAACAAAATACATTTACCAGAGAATACCAAAATACAACTGGACTCGAAGACACTAAATTGGTATCAAGACATTCAAATCCTAACCAGCTCTAAGATCTAAATCCACCTACTTCACCATGGTATCAAGAAACATCACTATAGAAATGGGATACCTTTCCCTTAACTGTGTCTTGTTACATGATATATGTAAACTCACTAAATTTCACAAGCATGGGGTGAGAATAAATTCAGTAGGATTTTCCCAAAGACATCCTAACTCACACCACTAATATAAGAACTGATTATAACATATATAAAAAATAATATTATGAAAAAAATTAAGATGTTTATATCAAAACCAAATATGTTCAAGGAATAAAAGAAACTAGACATTAAATAATTTCTCACAATATGGAATACTAAATTCCAGTGTTTCCATACCCACACACACATGCATGCCAAGTGACAGTTACATACTCATGAGAAGTCTCTCATAAAACCACTAACTCATGATTATGTGATAAATCCCATTGTACCCCAATGGAACATGCCTCATGTTTTAGCTCACATCCCATTACCCCAATAATACATGCCCATTTTATAGGGTTATATCAAAATCAATGAACTCATGCCAACACTAATGACAAATTTCATTCTAAACTATATCAAAAAAAATATTTCTTGAAAACAATTTACTAAAGACATTATATTAATCAAAAAATTCCATAATTTTAAAATTATAAATTTAAAATGATAAACAATAAGGTTTTTAAAATCCATCCAAATTACCAAAAATTACAAAGTCAAAACCAAATGGGATTTACACCAAGAATCACACAAGTTATTCACAAATATTTCAAGGAAATGGATTAAAAATTTCTAATATTTCATGTTCTATGTCAAGTAGATATGAGAGAAAATCAACCTATGTATAAACAATTGGTTAAAATGAAGAATGACACTAACATATTCAAGATTCGATCTTGTATCTTTTTTTGTTCAAAAGATCCATTCATATTTCATCATGATTCCCATCATAAAACATAGATCGGTCTATAATGGACTAGATATATGGTTCTATGAGAAAGGATAAGGGTACATATAGGAATAATGGAAAATAATGGTGGATTATAGATGAATCCAGATCTCCCATGAACTTTGATTCGACATATGTTGTCTTCGAATCAAATGGAATCTCTAAAGGGGACTTTGGAACAAATGGAATTTGAGATACTAGAAGATTATGATACAAAAGAGGGTTTTAAGGAATAAATTCGTTTTGAAACCAAAAATTTTAGGGAATTAGATACATGTCTCATGGTTAGGTTGCATGGGTTTTTAGAATGTGTGCCAATTGTACATGTTCTACTAAAAATTCCAAGTAGCTCCAAGGTTTGTGCCACATTGTTTTACTAACAATTCTCCAACCATGTGGTGACACTATCTCAACCCAACCCCCCCCCCCCCCACATGGTTGGATCACATGGTTATAAAAATTGTGCACAAACTATGTTTCCCTCTATTTCACTTTTCACAGTTTCCCATGGGCACTAGCATGGTTTGGAAAAACCATAAACCTTCCCAATGACTCCAAGAGCATGGTTCACGATTTTGTGGAGGTGGTTCATGGTCTCTAATAACTTTTAACCTCCATAAACACCATAGAAACATGTTTAAACCTTAATAAACTTCCCAAAACATAACCCAACCATTATATAGGATTAAAAAACATAAAAATTAGGCAAAGTACCTAAAACGAGGGGTTATCTATTCTCCCCACCCTTGGTATTTCCATCCCTAGAAAGTAGACAATCAGAGTTGTCCCAAAAAAGCTTTGTCCACTACTCTAATATTTTTTTCTTGTGATCCCAAGTGTCTTTTTGAATTTGATCATGTTTCAAAAAACCCACACTAAACTGATGATTTTTTCAATCAAAATCTTATCATTTCTTTCCACAATTTACACTATCACCTGAATCAATGTAGCATCTGGTAAAATATTAAAATGGTCTCATTGAATCACATGGTCAACATCCGGTTAGTACTGTTTCAATTGATATATATGTAACACATTATTCACTAAACTAAGCCTTGGTGGTAGAGACAATTGATATACTACCTCACCAACTTGTTCCAGTATCTCAAAAGGGATAATATATCAAGGTGAAAACTTTCCCTACTTATGAAAACAACATTTCCCTAGACGTAGAGATATTCTCATAAACACATGATTACACACCTCAAACAATAAAATCCATAGAAAATTATCCTCATATTATTTATGATTAGTCTGAGCCATTATCATTATCTCATTGATCATTTGACTCATCTATGTTTTCTCTTGCAAAATAAAAGGTCCAATAATGAATTATCACCCATTTTAACACAAAAATTTGGATATTGATATGTATGACCATAAAATTCTTTAAAATGAACCATATATATTGGGAAATGATATATGTAATTGTATGATAACTCTACTAACAGTATGTGATATTCCATTTAGCCTATAAAATCCATCACATAGGCCTTAAGCATGCCCTAAAATGTTTGTATCATCCTCTTTCATTATCTATCTATTTTAGGATGATAAGTTGTACTCATATTCAACTGTGTTATAAGGTCTTACTGCAAGGATTTCCAAAAATGACATGTGAACTTGGGGTCTCAATTAGACACAATTGACACCTGTAACTCTTTCATCTTTATAACCTCTTATAAATATAATCTGGAAAAGCCTTCCACTATATTGGATTCATAATTAGGGGTAAAGTAAGATAAATTTGTGAGATGATCCTTAATCACCCTTATGGAATCATGTTTCCTAACCATTCTTAGTAGACCAATCACAAATTTCAGGGATATTATCTCCTATTTCCATAAAAGAATTGGTAAATAGTGCAACATACTCACTATATGTTGGTTCTATTCCTTGACCAACTGACATGTGAGGCATCTCGAGACAAACTCTGTCACTTTTTTCTTCAAGATAACCTACAAAAATTATATTCTCAATACCTTATATATTTTTTGGATACTGGGATAAAAATACCATTTTGAATGGTGGTAGGAATTCAGAATTTATTCTTGATAACATGGATGAAACATAGTCTGATCTCTAAACCACAACATAGATCTCACATATAGAATCCATCCCTCAATGGTGTCCCCACAATTGAGTTTGGACCTCATGTTTAGACATTCTGTATTGGATTAATAAACATCCCCTAGCTATGTAACCACATTATGAATAAAATATCATGGAAATAAAATCATAGTGTTACATTTCTCTACAAAATCCAGATACATATTATCTATAACTAACATTAGATTTTATTGATCTAATACCTATTTAGCCAACTTCTTGTATGGATTCTTTCTCAATGCATCTAGAATATAATTATCCTTACCAGGTGTACAAATCAAGACCAAATCAAATATTTATAGATATCACATATATCTTTTTTGTCTTAAGTTTAATTCTATTTTTGATATAATGTGTTTCAAGCACTTATGATCCATAAAAACTATAAATCTTTCACCAACGAGCTAATGATGAAAAGTCTTCAAATAATTTACTACAACAGCTAGTTATAAATCAGTTTATATATAGTTTTTCTCCTATATATGTAACTATCTTTATCCATAAGCTATGATGTGATCTTCTTCATGAGAATACATCCCAACGCATATCCTAATTTATCACAATAATTCACATAGACATGTTCTGAATTAGGTGACACAATTATACATGCTGACGTAATAAATAACATAAGTTCTTGAAAATATTTATGACATTAAACATTCCATTGGAAAGGGATGTATTTTATCACCAATTTTTTCATCGGTGATACAATATGTGGAAAATAATGAACAAAGCATATATAGTATCCTTATAATCCAAAGAAACTTTGTATATCAAAATGATTCCTTCGTGGTTTTTATTAGATAACAGCCTCTATATTTTTTGGATCTATATAAAATCCTTTTTAATAAATAACATGGCAATGTAAGCATAAATATTCTATCCAAAACTCGCATTTTCATGCATTAGTAAAAAGGTTATGCTCCTGCAAGATTTCCAACACTATAGTGAAGTGTTCTTCATGATCCGATTTAGTTCTAGAATACAAATATATATCAACCTTGAACATCACTATAAAATAAACAAGATACATTAGAAATATCTAATTCATAAATTCCATAAATACTTCTAGTGAATTTTTATGACCAAAGGGAATAACCATGTATTCATAATGTTGATAATGAATTTGTAAATATGTCTTCAGAATATCCTCATTTGAAACTTGTAGTTAGAGATACCCCAAACATAATTCAATTTTAGAGAATCATTGGGCTCCCCTCAATCTAGGAAACAAATAAAAAATTCTTGGAATATTATTTATATTCATTATTTTTACATTGTTAAATTTAAGATAATATACAGAAAGACAAAGAGTTTCATCCACCTTATTTTCAAAATGAATCGGTACTTCCCATGAAGATGTTCTTGGTCAAATGAACCCTTTTCTTTACAACTCTTTTAGAAGGTTTTTCCATTATATAATTTCCATCAGTTCAATCCTATAAGACGGAAGGGAAATATGAATAGTCCTCAGTAGAACTTCAACTGTAAACTAAACTTCTCTTTTAGGGGGAAACCTTGAGAAATATTTAGGAAAGACATCAGAAAACTAGTTAACAATGGATGGAAAATATATATTTTTGATTTCCTTCGTAAATGATAATGTTACCGCTACTAACTCATAATAGATATTTCCAACCATTGATACCAGGGTTCTTGATATTCTTACATACACTTACCAATCTCCTTTAAATAGTTGTTTAACCCCATCCAAATATATGAAAATCGATTTGTTTGAAAAAATACTGATATGGGATTTTGTTTTCATCAACCAATCCATTCAAAAAATCAATACATACAAGTCTATCTAAAGGATAGAGAAGTATCAAACCAATTCTTCCCCATAAATAATCATTATTCATTATGCATGCTTAAAACCTCAACATTCTTATTAGCCAAGAGGATTTTTCATTTTTTAAAGATAAGTCATTACCTCAACATGAAAATGAGTAATATAAAAAACATGTGTATAAATAAAAGAATGGGACACACTTGTATCAAAAAATTCCTATATTAGGGTCAAATTCACAAGAATCATACCTCATACTATTGAAAGACCATATTGATTTCTTATGATCACCTACTCAACACCATACATTTTCTTACTTGTTTCCCCTTAATCTTTATTTCCCTATTTAGATTTATTTTTTGAGAATTCATGTTGTTCCTAGAATCTTATGAACTCTATTAGTTATGAGGATGGGGTGTTATTTGGATGAGACCACCCCATTAAATCATAGGATATTTGAGATAATTGAGATGAATTTCCAGCACCATACCTTTAAGAACTACGATAATAGCCAGAAAGATGTACTATATTGTTATAGCTGTGACATGTTATAGGGGGTTCCACTAAATCATTCTTGATATTCTTAAAGAATTAACATTGGAAACATCCCAACTTACTTTGTGGTCAAGGAGTTAATTAAACCAATCATGCAGTTTGACTCAATTATGCTCCATCACCTAAGAAGTAAGTGTCCCTCTTTCGTTTATTCTTAGCATTAGAGATCCCACATGTTCCTATAGATATAGAAACATTTACTCCCACTAAAAAATGAAAAATATCCCTTTCCTCCACTATCACTCTATAAACCATATCAATGTAATCCATAATACAAAGTAATAAAATATTCAAGTGAATTTATGGTTGTAACCCTGAATCAAAAATGAATACCATTAAGGATTCACTTGTAGCTACGTATGGTGAAAATTGAACTAAGTTCATATACATAGCCTCATACATTATCAACAGGATATTATATTTCTTTAAGATGAATAAATATTTTATTCTTACAATTATAAACATGTGGGGATAGAAATATTTGTTGAAAAATTTCTCAAAAACCTCACATTTAATGCCTTGCTCAGAATTATCCTGAACTTCTAAATCACAACGTTGGCATGATAGATCCTCAAGAATGTACATTTCCAACTTGAATTTCATATCAGTTGTAATTAAAATGAAATAAAATTTTAAATTTATCCAATTCAACCATACCTCCTCTTTCTCTACTTATTAATTATCCAAAAATATGGGTATATTCTTCATTTGAAACTAAAATTAGTGGCCCACCTATCGAGGTTGGTTATTACGATTTATTTTCTCCATGGTTTGAAAATTCTGAACACCTTATTATAACAACTCTTGGTTCACTTGTGTCTTAGGAGAAACCACATTTTCCTTTACCAAATCTATTTGATTCTTACCATTTTTAATTTGTGTCATTATCAATAACCAAAACTGACAATTATTTACTCTCACTTACTAGAAACTCAAGCCATAGAAATTCCCATCTATCGTATCAACATTTACCACAACCATTATTTTCAAAATCCAAAAATTTTAATAATTTTAAACATACTTTGTAATTCATAAAACCATATATAATCAAAATTTTCCTAGTGTGAGGTATTATTACCAATTCATTATATGAAATACTTATCAAAAAATCCCACACTGATGAGATAATAACTAACCTAGACGTTTTCTAAAATACTTATGTACCCAAAACAGCCTAGTAACATGATATTCAGAATAACAAGTCTATCTATGTATTTTTATGAAACAACATTCTTGTTCTGACATTCCTATATCCTTTCTAACATCCCAACTCAAGGACTTAAAAATACTGATACAATTTGAAACGCAGGATATGAACAAAACTGAAACCATTTCAAACTCAACTGAAGAAAAAAACTGTTATAATTTTCAACTCAAGGACTCGACAAAAATGATACCATTTGTAACATCCCACCTTCCTCTTTATCTTGAGAAGTGATGGGGGGTTATTAGCCATAGGTGACAACCCCAATATTTCAACGTCTGGAAATAAATACTAATGGAATCAAGAACGTTCTGGGATGACATTCCCATTAATGATAAATCATTTTATAAACATTAAACCCTAACATCCAAGATAAAATATATGATGCATGAAAAAAAACTATGATATCTAAAATACAAACTGGAAAAACCAAAAATATCAGAGTGAAAATAGTAAAAAAAATACATATGTCAAAAAATCCCAAAATACAACTATACTTAAAGACACCAAATTAGCATCAAGACAATCAACCCTTAATCAGCTCCAAACTCTAACTCCACCTACCTCTACATGGTATCAATAATATTCTCTAAGTAAATGAGATACATTAACTTTTCCTATGTCATAATATATGATATCTTCAAGCTCAATGAAGTTATTAAGAAGGGGTGAGTATAAACTCCTTAGGATTTCCCCAAAGACTCCCTAACTCACACCACTAAGAAAAGAACCGATTATCCATTTTTATAAATAAATTTTAATAAAAATAGCTTAATTATTTTATATCAAAAACAAAGTAGTTATATGTAAACAAATTAAACAAGACTTTAAATCAATACTCACAATTTGGCATACTTAATCCCCATGTTTCCACACCCACACACACACATGAATGCCAAGTGATATGTCCATTATAATTGGAGGTCTCTCATCAATAAATTGATTCATCACTAAGTATACAATCTACATGTTCCATAATGGACACACCCCATATTCTAGGATGCATAATGGATCCCCAATAGTACACTCTCCTTAAAAAGGGTCATTTCAAAATAAAATAACTCACACTAACCATGTATTCCAAATTCAGTGCCAAAATATTTCACAATAAAACATTATTTCATGAAAACATTTTGCTAAAACCTTTTATTAAATAAACCATTTCATAATTTAAAAAACAAAATTTTAAAATTATTAAACAAAGGGGTTCTTGAAATCCATCCAAATTACAAAAATTTAAAAATTTACAATCAAATAGGATTTCTATCAATAATCACACAGGGTATTCCAAAAAATCAAGAAAATCATTTAATAAAATATAATCCATAATGTTCTAAGTCAAGTGGAGATGAGAGAAAATACGCCTACCTCTTGATGATTAGTGAAAATGAAGAATTACAATATGATCATGTAGATATAGCCTTGGATATTATTTACTTTAATATATTTAATAATATCTCATCAATATTACCATCAAATAACATATAGCTATCTGTAACGGACTCGATAAATGGTTCTTGGAGAGAGGCGAAAGTAGATCTAAGAATAATGGGAAAGAATGATGACTTACTGGGGAATCCGGATCTCCAACACACTTTGATTAGAAAAAACTTGTCTCTGGATCAAATGGAATCACAAAAGGATCATTATAAGTAAAGGGAATTTGATATCATGGGTGGTTAGGGGACTAAAGGGGTTTTAGAGACTTAATTAGAATTAAAACAACAATTATCGGGACATTAACTTCACATCGCATGGTAAGGTCACAAGGTTTTTCAAACTATGCACTAACCATGCATGTGCTACTAGAAAATATAAGTATTATCCTAGCATAGACCACATGGATTTTCAAAATACACTCCAATCATGAAGTTCTATAATCTCAAGACAACCCCTCACATAATTAGACAAATAGGACACCAACCATGTTTTCCCCTTTGTTTAACATTGCATTATTTTACCTAGGAAATTGTAAGGTTTTCCCATATCATATGCCTACTTTGTTCCTACCCAGTGACTCCCAATACTTGTTTCATGGTTTATTGGAGGTGGTACACAATTTATAATAACTGTATGCTAACCTTGCACCTCTAGAAACACCTCCAAAACATATCAAAACCTTCTAAAACTTCCTAAAACATAACCCAGCATTGTACAAGCTTAAAAAACTAAAATGATGGTAAAGCAACAAAAAACTAGGGGTTTTGTAAACATCATGTGAATAAATTTCAATTTCTTGTGAGATTCTAACATCTGATCGTAAAAGAATCATGAGTATCTCATCAGATAGACAATAGTACAAATTTTTTACAATATTTTCATAAAACTTACATGTTATCATTATAGAGAAAGACTGTTATAAGATTTTGATTTTATAAATAATCTAATAATAATATCACATAAATTTAATGTAGACAAAAAATCATCATGTGATAGGATATTAATTAATATTCAGGTATTCAAATATACTTGTAATTGAATTTAAAAAACCAGTTGGTTATAAGGAACCAACTCCAATAGATTCTTCTTCTTAATTATTCATAGGATTATTTAGCATGAATCAAACATGAGGGAAATTTAAACTCTAATCAACAATGTTTTCTCAAATCATCTCAGGTTAGTATATGTAAACAACCATTCATGAGTTCTCTAACTAGCCACTTCTAATATTATCATGTTATTGGGAACTTTACTCTTCTTTTAAGATTCTCTTCTCAAAATTTATTTAAATTATAATTATTAAAAATGAATACATCTCAACACCAAGTGAGTGCAATAATCTTTCTTGGGTTCTTAAACCAGTATTTTATTCCAATATTTTTTTGTTCTTCAGTACTTCACTTTTATTATAAGCTTCTATTCTTAGTCAATATTAACATGATTCTTGTTGAAAAAAATAAAAATCAACACCAATTGGGTAAATCACCATTCAAGGTGTTTGTTAAACTCTCAATTTATATTTAAATACTACATAAAGAGTGTTATATAACTACTCAATTTGTTATTTATATTCCCCTGTAAAACTTCAATCTCACCCATATTATTTTCAATGAAATTTGAATATATTTTACAATAGATTTATTAAATTATCTTCTATAAACCTCTAAAAATACCAATAGAAACCCTTCCAATGATTTCAATAATTATATTTTATTTTTGAAGGATATTTTTTGTCCATTGGTGAGATAGAGGTCCCTTGTCCTAAGAAATTACTCTACCTTTTTCATAGTAGAGATTTGTTTCTCTAAATATTATCTAAACCACCCTATGTTAAATAGTAAAAATCTTGATACATAAATATTTTTTCACAATATCTAGTGCATAAATGTACTCAACATCTATTTTTGAGTTTTTCATGGGGTATTATATATAAATACTTAAACTACTACTTTACTACTGAATAAAAACAAAAAACGAAATTGAGATATTGAATCATCAATTACACTTCTGAATCCAATAGTAGTGTAATAATTTATAATGATTATTACCACACCTACAGATAGGAAAAAATATTTTTTTATTATAAAGTACTTAAATATTTTATTCACGCCAATCTAATAACTCACAAGATGATTAAATTAGTGTCTACTAATAATATTTAAAGTATATGATACATTGAATTGAGTACACACCATGACATATATAATAGATCTAATTATAAAAGAATAATGAATTCATATATTTATTTCATTTTTAAATAATTATTTGAATATTGATCCATTATAAGAATCTCACTATAAAATACTAATAAATACCCACTCTTAAACTTCACCATGGTAAACATCATTATAAATTTACTATTATGTATGATATATCTAAAACTAAGAAACCTCATTAATTTATATCTATAGATATCCATACTCATTATATAGGTTTTTTCATTAATTTATTTTAATGAGAATCATTTTCAAAAAAATAATTTATGGAATATAAATATTGTATAATATTTTTATTGATTAGTATGTTTTCCATATACAACACATGAAATACAAAAAATTTACCACTAACATGATTGTATAAAAAATGTTTATATTAGTTATTAATAAATAAAAAATCATTGATTACATCATCATACTAGATATTAAAAATCAAATAATCATATATAAATACATAAATATATCATTTTATATTTCATAACATAAAAACACCATTTGGTTCTTCAAAACCACTGTCTTGTATCATATATGTTCTCGACTAAATTCTCATTATAGAAGTTGGATATGAGATATTTTTAAAATATCCTATAATCATAATGATCTAATATATTTGTTAATATTTGAATGGTATTTATTATTACAATTGGTGAAAATGAATCTTCATAGTAAATTTTATAAATTAATTTATATTCTTTTACCTCCAAATTATATTTATAGGTAGAAACTATACTATTAATGTAATTTTTCTTATTAAAACCTTAATTTAAAACTTCCGAGTTAATCCAGAAAGTTTCAATCTTAGTTAATGTAAATGGATTATATAAAAAATTTCATTATTTCTTACCATATATAATAATACTAAATCTCAATGGTCCCTTAGTTTAACGAATTTTAGTATTATATGAATGTTACTTCTATATCATTTTTCAAAATAAATTTATATCCATTAAGATCACAAATTAACTATATGAGATATTAATGGTTCTTTTATTACCTAATTTGATATAGTTTTGATAATCCTTTATGGAACTAAATAAATTTCCTCACCAAAAAACATTCCTTTTTTTACATGAACTTATCCTTGTTTAATTTTATCCTACTAGCTCATTGAGTGATTTATTCCTTCTCATAGTAAACAATATTATATATTACAAATATATTTTTTGTTTATTATGATTATAGATATAATATCCCATGATTTCCCAAGTAAAATATAAAATAATAAATTTCTATATTTGGTATTAATGTTATCTAAAAATATATCATGTTTATTTTTTACAACCCAATATTCTTATAAAATAAAAATTGGGTGATTGTCCAGTCAATATCTCAATCGGTTTATTAATTGTAGATTTATATAGAATTTGTTTAATTGGAAATGAATCTATTTCTATAGAATATATTTATAATGACATTAAATTTCATTATGACTCAACATTGATATAACTTTGTGTATCATGAAATGACTCTTATACTCAAACATGGAATCTCATTATAGTGTGATAAAAAGGAATGAGTGTGAAATAATTCCATAATATCTTTGATAATATTTAACTTCATAAATAAATTATTCCCAATTTTCGAGTATCTTAATAACTTCGCATAACTGATTTTATACTTTATTATTGAACTCTTTGAAACATTCATAGTTTTAAAACTTTTTTCTTATAAGGAAAACATTACAATAACTATTGAATTCGTCAATAAAGAATATAAATAAACTAACCTAGCACTTATTTGTATACTCATGGAACCATATATATCACTATGTTTTACATCAAATATTTGATTATCTTTCTATCAATTTACACTAAAAGATGATACAGTAATTTTAATAAATAAAAAATATTATCAATTATCAGATAATATATAATTGAATGATTCTAACGATATTTATCTGTGGATTATTTGGATAAATTTATCATTAATATATCTAATGAAATTACTCCAATAATGAGTGGTATTATATTTAAATACTTTGACATTATTATCTTGAATATTATAGATTTTATTATCCATATCAAGAATATATAAAACATTCAACATATTTACAATTTCACAAGGTTTTTCATTCATGTATATAGATTTAATCTTATTCTTAATCATGGAGGGAAATACCCTATTTTCCAAACAAGATATAAAAATCAAATATTTATTTACTACTAAATATAAGAAATTGTTTATAATTATATAATTAATAACACATTGGAATTATTAAAAAAATATTATATTTATTATCACTCATTAGTTAGAAGTCATGTAAGATATTGTTTTATATATTTTTTAGTTTTCAAGAACTTTTTTGGGTTGATTATAATGAGATTAGAGGGTGTTCTATACTTTTTTAAATATGTATGGAATTCTTATTCTAGAGTTAGAAAAATAAAAATTCATAATTTTTTTTAATACTTAGTCTTGACAATTTTATAAGAGTTAAGAACATTTGGTAAGACATCAGATGAATTTTTTAAGAATCTTAACTAATTTTTTATACATTTTAAAAGTCTTGTATAACATTATCTAAACATTTATTAGACATTTTTTGAAGAAAAAATGATCAAATTCAAGTCCAATGTAACACTTTTAAGTCATATTAAGATTTCATAGGACATTAAGAAGAACATGATATTTTTCCATATAAGAATAATAATTTCTAGAATTTTAAGACTAACTAAGTCTTATGATATGCAATATTTAGTGACAATATAATAAAGGTATGAAATTATAGATATCTCATAATACTTACCAGATATTATAAAATTTAAGTAGTAACCAAAATTTGTAAAATGGAAAAGAGAAAAACAATGAAGAATAAAGAATTCACTAAAAATCATAAGGATTACTAAGTCTTATAGAATATCATTTGGTTACTTAGTCCAGTAGTTTCATAAATTTTGAAGTAGAAATTATTAAAGATATTTGTGGTGTTTATGTCTTATGATGCATTGCTAGACTAAAAATATTAAAATATCATAGGTTTCTACTCAATTTTTTTCTTCAATTAGAGAATTTTGGAAGATCTTATGAAAAGATCATGGAGAATTATTAGTGTGAACTTAAAATTTAATTTTTTGAAATTCATTATCATGGTCAATGAGAGAGATTCTAAAAATTAAGTTTATTAGTGTTAATTATACTACACTAAATCAAGGGAGGATTTCCTAAAAAATTCAGGATGAAAAATTTATACAATTCTATGAATATAAATGGAGAAAATTAAGGAAGATATATATATTAGAATAAATAAATTAGAAACTAATATTGTGAATGGTTTTGGAACTACTTTATAAAATAAAGAGGAAGAAAAAAAGAGATTGAAAAGTACTTATAACTACTATTGATTGTTTGTTTTGAGAAAATAAACATTTATTATTGATAATCTAATTCATTATCTACAACAAGAATTAATATCATGTTGTGTGTGTTTTTGCATGATCTCATGTACACCACAATTATTATAAAGTATTTATAAGGGAAGTTAAAATGAATGATTCTCAATTAAAATTATCCTAACAATTGAATACATAAAAATAAGATGAATATATTATATTATGATGTTGAGACATCTGGTAGGATATAGAATATCTTTTTCACATACAATAGTAAAGGTTTATTCCTTAATATTAGTGGTTTTATTATAAAAAATCCCTACAGTATTTGGAAAGTGGATGATACCTTCCTTGGGAAGTGGATAATACCTACCCAATGGTTGAGTGAAATTTTAATGCAATTTTAATCAATAAAATTGAAATAGTGTTATAATATGTGTCTTAATGAAAACCAATACATAGTGGGGAGTAGTTTTCCGCATTGGAGACAAACCATATAAAATATCTTCTGTGTTATACCTTTCATTTCATTACATTTAATTATGAGTGAGGAAGGTATTGAATAAGATATGATCATAACTATAAAAATATATACAGGTTAATTTCAAAAATAAATTATAAATTCAAGTACCACTAATTCACCCCCCCCCCAGTGGTATATCAATGGTTTGGGCTCTTAAAGTGGTATCAGTGCTTACCAGGATGCTCTAAGATCATATTCTAATAAATGTATAATATTAATTATCTCAATATAAAAATTTTATTAATATTTTATTGTAAGAAATTTACTAACTAGAATTGTATAATTCTTATATATCCTTTTTCACAAGGCCATGAAGTAATTAATGTTGGGATATTGGGATTCAAACACCTTATAAGAGATTCTACCATGACATTTTAAGACAAGAGAAATCTAGAAATAGTTGTAATGGCCCAAAAATATAATTATGTCACTAATGTATGATAAAGTGTACACAAAAGTAATGTAACTCGAAAATTAAAAAGAAATGTGGGAAAATATTAAAAAAACAAAGGAGGTAAATGTTATAATAAAGAAAAGCAAACTATAAATCTTGGGACTAAAATTTGAAGATATCAGAATGTTTGATGATGATATATTATGATGATTATTTCACTAAATTAATTGAGATAGTGAGTTAAATTTGTGGATTTAGAGATACATTTTAAGACTCGACTAATTTTATAAAGTTAATAAGGAATTTATATGCAAGTTTCACATAAATATTTCAAACCTAGAAGAAAAATATGACTTATCATTAGATGATTTACATAACACACTAATCAATTATTACATAGGTAATTTGTGTTCAAAAAAATAGAGTGAATAAATTTCATTCAAATATATGAAAAAAACTAAACTCATAGTGGATAAAGTTTATTACTCTATTGAATAAAATTATGACTATTAAAATTAATAATAATATAATAGTATAATGTCTCTTGTTTCTAGAAACATAAAAAATGGAATGTATAAGTATAAAGTAAAACTTTTCTTAATTTGATTTAAGTATGGTAATATTAGAAAAATTTCTATTTATTTCCCATGAAGAAAAATTGTAGATTATAAATATGAATAGGTTTATGAAAGTACCTAGAGAAAAAAATAAGTATTTAGTTCCACAGTGACCAAGAAATATAGTGAGAATAGATAAAATGTTTTGGGAAAAAAATGAAATTATGTTGAGTAAGGAAGAAGATGACTAATCTACCTCAAGTAGTGACTTTCAATAATAATTTTTCAAAAAAAAAGTAAATTTATGTATCATATTGAAAAAATAAATAAATTTCAAGGAATGAGGAAGAGGGAGAAGAACCCTACACTAAAAAATTATAAAATCATAGCTTGAAGTGTGTTCTAAGAGAAACACACATCACAAGAGGAAAATTAAATCTCTAAAGAAAGAGTTTAGTAAGATAAATAAGGGAAAATATGAATTATGAAATAAGAAACATTTTAAGTTATGGAAATTAAGATTTTAAAATTAAAACATTCTATATAAGATAAAATGTTTGAAGAGTGTGAGGATGAAATTTTTTTTAAAGGATGATGTACTGAACATGAAACTTTGATGGTGTCATAAGGTAGATAAAACATTAAAAATAGATGAATTTAATAAAGTTGTCAAAATAAAAGAAAACTCATCAAAAAAATACTAAGAAACATGATGTAAAATCATAGTTAAATATTGAACCTATATATCACAAAAATTATAAATCTATTTCATCAAAGATTTCAGGACCTAAAGAAAAATATGGGTAAGTCTGGTTTGAGAATAACTCTGATAAGATCACCTATACATCCAAAAAAATTTAAAGAAACTCAGTAAGGAAATATTTTATAAAACCAAATTAGATGGAGTCTTCAAATGTACCAATATATTGTTATGTAATTAATCGGTAGACTTAAAAATTTCTAGGAAGATATAATTTTAGAGGTTATTATTTGTATTGTGGAATATTTGGACATAAATATTTTGTTTTATGGTATATTATGTAACTATAATGGAGTCATATATGGTATGAATAATTTTTTATATATCTATATAATTGGAGGATCAAATATAGAAATAGGTAATTAGTTTATATAAATTCATCTTATTTACTTATCCAAAATTGAATTGATTATTTATAAGTTATCTTTGGATAGAGTGTCTAGAAATTTCAATGTGATGATAAATTTATAACCTTTATTACTAGATAGTATCTATAAAAGTTTTTAAATTTGAATATTTGATAAATAAACAAGACAAAAATTTCACTTCTTATTGAAGTGACTCTCAAAACTAGTAAGAGGAGAAATACATGGATTCTTTATAGTGGATATTGATCGAATATGACTGGATATGTCAAGATCCTAAATAATATTTAATAAAAAATGGTGGATCCATTAAATTTTGAAATTAATACTTCTTAAAGATTATATTAATTGGTTTAGATGAAATTGATTCTAAAAAAGTTGAAATATGAATATGAGCTGTTTGTTGATGGGAACAAACAAAAAATATTGATTTTTAGTTGGATTCATGATAAAGTAAATAAATTCATCAAAAAAATAAAAACTTTTTTAATAAATATAATATAATCTATAAGGATCCTTAAAATTTTTGAATAAAAATGGTAATCTATATTAAATTAGTGACCCAAGAAATTCTTATTATCTCAATGTAAAAGAAGAAAAAATATTTTTCATATGAGATTTGGCTTCCATGGTTAGAAGATTTTTAGAAAATTATAAAGATAAAATGTTGTGAAATATATAACCAAATTAATAATATAATGATATTTTGTATGTGAAACCTATCAAAATAGTATAATAATATTTTTTAGTAATAGATGTGTGGAAATCAAATCAACTAGAGAACTTTAATTAATCCACTCATATTTATATGGACTAATGTGGCATAAATCCACTGTAGGTGGCTTATACTTAATCAAACTTATAGATTATTTTATAATAATTACCAAAGTTTTGTTTATGAAACATAATTCAGAGTTAATGTAAATGATTAAAATTTTGATAACAAATAATTATTAATAGCTAAGGATTTCTATCAAAAAATAATTAACATACAACTAAAGGATGTTTATTAGAAATTATTTTAAATCCTATCTTGTTAGAAATACAATTATACAATAATAAATTTCTTCTTATTATCCCTACTATAATGGTTTTTTTGATATAATTAATTTAATAATTTTTTAAATTAAAAGTTAAATTCTTTGAGATTCCAAAAGGCAAATGTTTTTCTGGATAAAATTTGGGTGCACAATTGTACATATTCAGAATCGGTTTTTTCTAAGGAATAATTGTAACATGTCTTCTTATGAAATGTGATACAAAATAACATTTTTTAACTAATTTATAGTCTTTTTAATTCCTTATTTGACAATGATATTACCAAATGGATCATGCAGTCACCATGGGAGGTGGGGTGAATTAGGGGTGATCGACTTTTACTAATTATGTTCAACTTAAATTATTCCTTTATTTAAGTAGATTGAACATATATTATCACTTAGTATGTATGGAAATTTATAAAATTTAATCCAATGTGTTTCCCTTATGATATGTAAATAATATGAATTAAACATAACATAAGTATTTTTACAAGGTTCAGTCTCAATGTGAGAACAAACACCTTTTCATTCCAACTCCTATCGAGTCATGGATTCTTAAAATTACATGTAAATATAAAATTTAAAGTGATTTCTGATTGAATCACACTTAACACAAATAATTAACTCTATTTTTCAATTGAATGATCTTTATACTTCTTCCCACAGTTGATATTTCTCTTAAAAATATCCACCTATCTCCTGTTAGAAATAATTGTTTTTTTATTATAGAACCACTAGTCTTTACAAGTTCTTAATGAAATCCCACATATATGGAACTATGACTAAATTGATATATTTTTTTTCACTCAACCTTCACATCCACCTATCCTCTTTATGGTATAATTTTCTTCTAGAGATCTCACTCTCTCAGGTTGGTCCATTTAGTACTTCTATTTTTGTTATGTTTTGTGTTATACCTCTTAGTCTATTTCACTTTGATCTGGGAATACTTTTCTATGATTCACCTCTATCTAATACACCTCTATATAATATATTGTGTTTGGTATGCCTCTATCCAATGCATATACATTTGTTTCATCTCTATCCAAAAATTATTTATTTAGAACGCTTCTATATAGTTCTTCTTCTTTAACCAATTAGTTTTCTTATTGATGGATCATATTAAAATTCTTATAATAATACTGAATTTTATAATCAATCAATATATATAACTCAAGTAATATTCCCCTTTGTATAAATATAATATTCCTTAGATAGATTCTAGGAATGCACAAGCTTTAGATTGAACTTCCATCCAACTCAAATCTTTAATTGATCACCTTTAATACCTATACAAAGATATTGGTATTTGACTTCATTAGAGATCCTGTAAAAATTGATGAAAATTATTTTAAGTAATTCTTAAAAATTGGATATATTTTCAAAAATTAAAAAAAAATGTATAGTCACATTTTTTAGAGTTTGTAAACTTGAAAGTGTATTTATTCAAAATAGCATTAATACTTCTCTATATGGTCTTTTCCTAATAACTTCTTGGTATGATTAGATCAATCTGATAAAATCTATCTTTCTCTATCTAGTAAACCTCACATTATTTTTCTATATGAAAAAAATAAATATGTTTTTTCAATATGGTCTATTTTATGAGTTATAAGGTCTTTATCCAGTCATCCCACGTCTGATCACAATTCTCACAAAGATCGATATGTTAAACTCAATCTGGTGTATATAACACAAATTTTTATGACATGAATGATATTTTCTATTTGGTTCTCATATTTCTGAAGATCTCTATAGTGTAATTCCATTGGAATTTAGTTAGTCATCAGATCTCTTTTTATAGTAAGATTCCTAAATCTCTATATGGTGGACTTCATACATCTCTTTCTAGAGATACTTTGTTGGAACATGGTTACACAATAGCTCTCTACCCATCTGATACACTTTATACATCCTTATATATAATATAACTAAAAAACATCATTAACTTTGTACACCCATTATTGCTATGATACTTTATATATTTTTCCATCTATTAGAATCACAATTCTCCCAATCTGATCAAACTTCATACATATTTTTATCATATGGACATTGTAAAGGTCTGTCTGGTGAAATTTGTATGATTAAAACTTCATCTAATTATCCTTTGTAACACAACCTTTTTATAGCTAAAACATCATGTCTTTATAACTTGAACTTGATTAAATCAATATAACATGCACTTTGTATATCTACACCTCTAATCAATCATATTAGTTTAGTCAATCTAATATAAGGTTTGTATGATGACATCAGTCTAGAAAACTCGTCATGTTTTAAAACATTAACCTTTTCATAAACTTATCTAGAATCATGAGTATCTTCAAGATGTTTGGTACTATAAAATCATTATAGCATCATCTAAAATTTTACTTTATATTTAATATATACTTTCTAATTTGTAAAACTAATACTTAATTAATTAATTATATTTATAGAATAAACTATCACTATAAAAAGAATTCACCATACATTCATTGCGAATGAATCATGTGGAATTTACCAAATCATTAGTGAGATTCACCCATCCTCATTATCAAAGATTACTTCACAATTGTTATTCTGATGGTTTTACCTTCGAGATTACCACTTTCGACGAATATTCCACATCCATATATACTAGAATGTATTCAAATCCAAATGTCATAAATAGTTATTTTGTATCTTTCTTTATAAATCTCAATGACATTACTACAAACTATTGAAAATAAATACAATATATCAACATCATTATCTTATGGGAGCTATAATCTCTACCTATGGATTTGTTGTCAATACCACATTATCTATAGAGTTAATAAAAATTTTCTCCCTATAATTGATAAAAATATTGGTATCCTTCATCTAATAACTTTAAGTAAGGGAATACTATTCTATCCCCTAAAAGATCTGAATTTGAATCCCCCTTTAGTGAAATCTTATGTTGAGAGAGGAAATTTTTTCAAACCCTTTATTCCTAAATCATTTTCTTCTAATGAACTAAATATAATCCTTGAACTTCATGAGATAAATAAAAGAGTCACTTTTATTAAATCAATAAGTCCTAAATCATCCAACCTTAAGTCAATGTGATCAATGATAAGTTTAGAAAAAAAAGTGTGATTAACATATACATTATAGTGGTCAATAGAATTTACCAAGTGATTCTAAATTTTTTAAAATCTTAATTTAGAGTAAATATTCATAAGATTTTCATTTAATATACATTTTTGTATCAGTACAAATAGATCAAAAATGTTCAAGAATAAAAGGACTAGGTTTTTTCTCCTTTGTAAGGTAATACATAATTTTTAATAAATAAATCAATTTTTCCATTTTCATTTATACTTTTGTTTTTGATATGGGGATATAAGTATAGACAATGTACCATAAGGATGATAGTTTCCATTAATTATATGGATTTTTTCTATCTATAACCTCTTCATTATCATTTCGATCTTCATTGTCTAGTTCCATAAACTTTTATTGTTTGAAATTTGTCTCTTTATTAAGATCTTGACATAATTAACATCCAATTCAGATCAGGTATCCCACCAAATATGTAACATCCCAAGTAAGTAATGAATAATAGATATTTTTATATATGTCTATTAATGAATTAGATAGTGTTTTAGAGGCTTAAAATGCAAATAAATCTAATCTTAAGCATGGAGTACACTAATATTTTTAAAAGATTGTTTTACTTCCTTTTGATGGAAAACCATTTTTGAATCTATATTTTGACACTTTTATAAGCTATGTTTGTCAAAATTAACTTATTATTTATGATTGGGATATCAAAATTTACTTTGTGTGAATTTTTGGTATTTTTCTGAAAATGTTCATTTTTTAATGAATAGTGAAAAATACTGTATTTTACATCAAAACTGCTTCTTAATATAATTTATTTATATGATTATATTATCTTTTTAATTGGTTTTAAAGTGAAACCATAAAATATTTTTACCATTTGATTCAATGGTGGACTTTGGAATTAATTTCACTTTTAAATTCGACATAAACAAATATCAATCTTTTGATATATATTGTTTCTTAAAAACACGCTATTTGTTTTGACAGCAGGAGTTGATTATTAAATTTATTAATTCTACTTATATTCTTTGAATTAGGTAATACAATCATCCTTTTTGAATTCAGAATATCGAATATATCTTAGAGTGAATTTTTGGTAATTTTCTGAAAAACTCCAATTTTTGATGAATAGTGAAACCACTAAGTGGTAATCAAGCAAACTGATTTTTCAGTTAAATGAAAGTTTACCACTAATGTGTATTGAATTTTGAAAATCCGACATACATGGTTGTCATTAGTATGTAAAATGTGGTTCAATGGGATGAAAATAATTTTTTGGTGAATAGAAACTTTTTTTCATTAATCACGATTAGAGGTAATTAGTGTAATTTAAGGTAAAAATGATATTATAAAAATGTAAAAACACCATGACACTTGTCCTAACCCTATTTGATGATTCATGGCCGACCAAGACAACCCATGGGTCGATTTAGGGGACCCTATTGAGCCTCTTTGGTGAGATAATGACTTTAATGCCTTTTTTTAAAATAAAGGTCAAAATGACACTAACATAAATTGTTTTACTAAAACAATTTTTAGAAGGGGTTATACTAATCATAATTTTGTCTATAAATACTCTTTGGAAAGATACAAAGATTTCAGACATCAGGATTGTTTTTTTATAATCTTTAAACATTAAATAAATTAATTTAATTATGACATCATGATGATGCAACGATGACCTCATTAATGAACAGTTTAAATAAAATGAAACGATAATATAAAATCTAAGACCAACACTTGTCCAAAAACTATTGTATGGGAATATTTCTAAGCCTTATCATCTTATATTAGAAATATATCATTGTGGGACCTTATAAATTTGAAACACTTTTGAAAATAAAATAATAGTTTCATGATTTCCAAAAGTGCCCCTCATCTCCTCTTATAAAAGGCCCCCACCTCTACCTCATTTCACACACTCCTCAAGCCTTTGGCTCGGCCATACCCTGCCCATGTACTCTCTCCACATCCCTCTCCTCATCATAGAGGATTCCCTTTGGGTAGAATCCTTTCAAAGGAAGCCTTTAGGCTCAAATCAAAAGGAGTTACACTTTTAAAGGTAATTCATTCTCTCATGTTCATTTGTTTTATTTTGCTTCTCCAACCCCCTAAACTCTTTTTATTTACTTCTTTTGTAACAACACCAGTATCTTCAATATACTAGGATGTTGTTATAAGATTTATTCGAGCTACACTCTCACACAACTACATCAAATGGTTAAAGAACATACGGTTTTTGTGGATGGCGAAATTCTACCTCCCGAAACGATGATTGTTCAATACTCATTTAACACCTTCAAAGGTGGCCATTATGATGTCACTATTTTTATATATGATATATAATATGTGTATTCTTTCCTTAAGCTTCTGTTTTTTTCATTTATGGCATACCATTATTGTTTCCATTATGGGTAAACACGATATCTTCATTTTAGGAAGTGCGGACAACCGCCCCCTGAATGTGATTTGATTCGTTAATACCATATGTGGGATGTGTAAGGGATAAATTTAATGATATTATATATGTTATTATACTGTAATTATAATATACTCTTATATCATTATGATTCCATTCCAGAAAATACGAAATAGAAATGGAAGTAGCGTTCATGCGTACGTACGGCTTACCGTCTCCATGAACGGTGCGTTTCATTTCTTACCTCTAAATGTGATGTAATATTATAAATACATGTATATTCTGAATATATATGATATATATTTTATCCAAATCATTAATATCATTCTGGATATAATGAACCTTTGACCAAATTAACAACATGTAAGTGTAAGAAGTCTATTTTTGACTTAAGAACCAAATACCGACAAAATGACATTATTAACTTAAATGATTACATGATGTTCATAACATGGTATAAAAGGAATAATTAACTTGAAAAAGGTTCTCAAGCAAGTAGAGATTAACTCAAGTTTATTATTCAGGAGATTAAAGAACGGTCGGGTCAAGTCGGATACGAGGTATGGGACTTCGTCTCAATCTCCTTTTATTGAGGCATATTTTGTTTTATACACAACCTTCTTTTATACGATGTAAAAACCCCTTTGAATTTTACGTTTATCCAAAAGGAATCTTTTTTATACGAAGAGTTTTACTAAACGACAAAAGGGAATGTTTTTGTCGTACGTATGCGGCGACAATGACTTCTCCGCGGCCGTGACCGTTATTTGAGTTTCGTCTTCCTCTACAAACCATACCATTTTTTTAAATGAAAAATAAATACCATGTTTTACATTGGTATTGAAAATGGTTTTCATAATGTTTTTTATTATATCAATGTGTTGTATTGATATCTCGTGATTGAAATGTGGAAATTTTATGTTTCCTTTATGCATGTTTTATGTGATACGATTTTGTTGAGGTTCTTGGGCATTATTATGAAGACGGGTGGTTCCGTGATAAACTAAGGGCGGGTGAGCCCGATATAGCTCTCCAATTCATTGGGTAACGCGAAGGAGTGAAACGTTAAGGTTTCTCCGAAGAGATTTAGGGAATATACTGTGATGGGTATTCCAAATGTAACCAAGAGGGTTACTCCCTACGTAAGGATGTTATGAATGCCTCAAGTTACCTTAATGTCTTATGATTTCTATGATTTATTCATGTTTTGATGAGGTATGTTAAAGTGCTTATGTTTTATGGGTAAAGTATGATCTCATTCTTATGTATATATGTACCTATGTTTCCTTTCCATATTTTTATATCCCTTACTGAGCTTTTTATGCTCATCCCAAGTTTTTTTGAAATGTTTTTCACAGGTCAAGGGAAAGGTACATGATATGATGATAGTGTCAAGGAAGTGTTAAGAAAGAATCCATGTTTTATTTTAAATATGTTTCCATTGATTGGAATGAAGAATAATATATTTATGTAACCACTTTGTTTATATGTGGAACGTAATGCAAGTTTTATGATCTAATTCTCTAAAACTCTAAACTCGAAAATATTCTCAAGGTGTAATCTTGTAATAACTCAAGATTAAGTAAGGTTTAAGGCTGGGGCATTATATTTGGTATCAAAGGTCGGTTTAGATAACTTTAGGAGTTAGAATTCTATTAAATGATTATCCAAAAATATTTTTTTTGAAATGATATAGCATTTGAAGATTACCATGTTTCTTCATCTAAGACATGTTTGTTCAGAATGGTTTTCCGCAGAGGAAACGGGGAAGCAGTGCTTGGAAGGCATATAGAAGGAAATAACCTTCCAAATCAGCATCCTGAGATGGTTGGAATTGGAACTGAACAGTTTGTTGCAGTAATGGCGTAGTTGACTCAAGCGATAAATGGTGGTGGTATCCATACATGAGATCAGCCAGATCAACTACAGAGGAACATGTCAGTGGTGGAACATTTCATGAGATAACATCCCCCATCATTCAGAGGATCATCTGACCCTGTGCTAGCTGAAGGGTGGATTAAAGCACTAGAGAAGATTTTTGATGTCATGGGGTGTTCAGACAATCAAAAGGTTAGTCTTGCTATTTACCGTTTGGAGGGTGAAGCAGATCAGTGGTGGTCGGTGGTTAAAAATATCAGGGATGCTAATGAGATTGATGCTCTCGACTGGGATGAATTCAAAGGTATGTTTCTTGAAAATTATTTTCCTAAGTTTGTTCGACTTAGGATGGAGAAACAATTCTTGGAATTGAGGCAAGAGGAAGACTCAGTGGCTACCTATGAATAAAGGTTCACTCGTTTGGAAAGGTATGCTCCAAATTTTATCTGAGACCTTGATAGTAAAATCAATCGTTTTTACTCAGGATTAAAGCCAAAATATCGAAGGGCATTAGCTTCTCGTGAGTTTAAAAGTTATGAAAAGTTTGTTCGATGTGATGAGAAGGTGGAAATGGAGTTTTCCAAAGATCAAGTGTTCTATAACAACCAACAGAAGAAGAGACCGAGGTGGCAGGAGAAAGGTAAGAATTCTTCGAAAAAGTCTGATGGTAAGAAAACTAAGTTTCCAGTTTGTGATAAATGTGGCAAAAGGCATGCTGGGGAATGTCTTCTGAATTCTGAAAAGTGCTACCGATGTGGTAAGATGGGACATAAGACTCGTGATTGCACTGAAAAGGATCAAGGTGAAGGTAATACCAAATTTGATTTACAGTTAGTGAAATGTTTTAAGTGCAATGAGATGGGTCACTATGCAAATGAGTGTCCGACAAAGAGCTTGAGTGATGGGAAGCAGTTAGACTACAAGCAGAAAGGGGTGGTAAAATCCTTTGCAACTACTTCAGCAGATGTCGGGCCATCAAATGAAGTTGTATCAGGTACTTTGTTTGTTTTTTCAGATTATGCCAGTGTGTTGTTTGATTCGGGGTCTACACATTCTTTCATCTCTGAAACCTTTTCTAGTAAAATGGGAATACCATCTCAAGAAATGACTCCTGAACTTTTGGTAAAAACACCTGGGGGGAATGTTGAGGAAAAAAGAATTTATAATAATCTTCCTATCCTTATCTGTGGAAAGAACCTACTTGAAAACCTTATTGTTCTACCTCTAGTAGAGTTTGATGTTATCCTGGGTATGGATTGGCTCTCTATTTTACATGCTAAGATTGACTATAGAGCTAAAGAAGTTTCTTTTCAGAAAGAATTTCAGTTTGTGTACAAGAATGAACCCTTACTGTTGATAACTTATCAAGAGGCCGAGAAACTTGTAAAAGATGGAAATGAATGTTACCTTGCACACATCGTTGAAAATAAAGGAACTGTTCAGATTAATGATGTTCCAGTGGTAAATGCGTATCCTGATGTTTTTTCTGATGAGTTGCCTGGAATAATACCAGATCGGGAAGTTGAGTTTACTGTTGACTTAGTTCCTGATGCTAAGCCAATTTCAAAACCCCCTTATCGAATGGCTCAAATTTAACTTTTAGAGTTAAAGGAGCAATTGCAATATTTATTAGAGAAAGGTTTCATCCGACCTAGCACATCACCATGGGGTGCTCCTGTTTTATTTGTTAAAAAGAAAGATGGTTCTATGAGACTTTGCATTGATTATAGGGCCTTGAATAATATCACTGTTAAGAACAAATATCCTTTGCCTCATATCGATGATTTGATTGATCAGCTTCAGGGAGCTTAGTTTTTTTCAAAGATTGACTTGAGATCGGGGTACCATCAGCTGAAGGTAAAGGAAGAAGATGTTCCGAAGACCGCATTCCATACGAGATATGGCCATTATGAATTTGTAGTAATGCCTTTTGGGCTAACCAATGCACCTGCTGTATTCATGGACTTAATGAATAGAATTTTACATGAGTTCTTGGATAAGTTTGTGGTGGTTTTCATTGATGATATTTTGGTGTTTTCAAAAAGTAAAGAGGATCATGAAAGACATTTAAGGGTTATCTTGCAAACCTTAAAAGAAAATAAATTGTATGGGAAATTCAGCAAGTGTGAGTTTTGGTTGCAACAAATTTCCTTCCTTGGTCACATTGTTTCTAAAGATGGGATAACTTTTGATCCTGCAAAAACAAAGGTTGTTGAAGAAAGGCCAAGACCCACAAATGTAACTGAGATTCGTAGCTTCCTTGGTTTGGTAGGCTATTACCAAAGGTTTGTTAGAAATTTTTCACGGTTATCTAGTCCAATGACTAAGCTAACTCAGAAGGGTGTTAAGTTTATCTAGACAAAATAATATGATGATTGTTTTTAGGAATTGAAAATAAGATTGGTGAATGCTCCAGTTTTGGCACTACCTTCCAGGAATGGTGAGTTTGTTATCTACAGTGATGCGTCATTGAAAGGACTTGGTTGCGTCCTAATGCAGAATGATCAGGTAATTGCTTATGCTTCACGACAGTTGAAAACTCATGAGGTAAATTGCCCTACACATGATTTGGAATTATCTGCTGTTGTTTTTGCTTTAAAAATTTGGAGGCATCATTTGTATGGAGTAAAGTGTGAAATATAAACTGATCACAAAAGTTTAAAGTATATATTCACTCAGAAAGAATTGAACATGAGACAAAGGAGATTGCTAGAATTAATCAAGGATTATGATTGTACAATTCATTACCATCCAGGAAAAGCAAATAAAGTGGTTGATGCTTTGAGTCGAAAAAGTAATGCTTCATTAGCAATGTTGCGTTTGGAACGTGATACTTTGGTTAAGGATTTGATGAACATTGGCATAGAAGTTGTTGGTGCAGGAAGTTCTTCTGTTTTGTTTCAGGTATCAATGAGATCATCTCTATTAGATAGAATCAAGCAAGCACAGAAGTAAGACACTGAGTTGCAGAAAAAGGTAGAGCTGGTTCAGAAAGGTAAGTTGCCTGAATTCAACATTGATAATGATTGCGTTTTGAGATTTGGTAAGAGATTGTGTGTGCCTTGTGATTCACAGTTGAAGAGAGAGTTGTTATGTAAAGCTCATAGTTCTCCGTTTTCAGTTCATCCTGGCAGTACTAAGATGTATAGAGATCTGTGGGAGTATTACTAGTGGGATGGAATGAAAAGAGATATTGCTGATTTTACTGTGAAGTGTTTGACTTGTCAGCAGGTTAAAGCAGAGCGGCAGTTACCGAAAGGGATAATTCAGCCTTTACCAGTGCCAGAGTGGAAATGGGAGAATATATCCATGGACTTTGTTGTGGGATTACCGAAGACATCTCGAGGTAATAATTCAATCTAGGTTATTGTTGATCGCTTGACTAAATCTGCTCATTTCCTTGCTATACGAGATACTTTTTCCCTAGATCAACTTTCCCATTTGTATCTTAAAGAGATAGTCAGGTTACATGGAGTTCCCCTCTCCATTGTATCAGATCGTGATCCTAGGTTCACTTCTAACTTTTGGAAAGGCCTTCAGAAGTCGTTGGGTACTGAATTAAATTTTAGTACAGCATTTCATCCTCAATCAGATGGGCAGTCAGAACGAACAATTCAGACATTGGAGGATATGCTACGAGCTTGTTATATGGATTATCAGGGAAGTTGGGACCAACATCTTTCTTTGGTTGAATTTTCATATAATAACAGTTTTCATTCCATTATACAGATGGCACCATTTCAGGCATTATATGGGAAGCGGTGTCGAACTCCAGCTTTCTGGGATGAAGTGGGTGAAAGGAAGTTGATGGGACCAGAATTGGTAGAAAAGATGGCAGAAAAAGTTCAGCTGATTCAGAAGCACATGAGAACAGCTCAGAGCAGGCAGAAGAGTTATGCGGATAACCGAATGAAGGATCTATCTTTCGAGGTAGGTGATCATGTTTTTCTCAAGGTTTCTCCTTGGAAAAGTGTGATGAGATTTGGTAAGAAAGGAAAGCTGAGTCCAAGGTTTATTGGACCATATGAAATTCTGGAGAGAGTTGGATCAGTTTCATACCGGGTGGCTTTACCTCCGAGTTTATCTCAGGTACACAACGTTTTTCACGTTTCGATGTTGAGAAAGTATATGCCATATCCATCTCATGTTTTGAGTCCAGAGGTAGTTCAGCTGGAAGAGAACCTAACGTATGAGGAACAACCGGTCCAGATTCTTGACCATAGGGAGCAAGTGTTACGGAATAAGGTGATTAAGCAGGTAAATGTTTTGTGGAAAAACCACATGATGGAACAGGCAATATGGGAATCTGAAAATTCAATGATGGATAAGTACCCCCATTTATTCGATAAGTAAATAAATTGCGGGGACGCAATTTTCTAAAGGGGGGAAAGATGTAACATCCCAAGTAAGTAATGAATAATAGATATTTTTATATGTGTCTATTAATGAATTATATAGTGTTTTAGAGGCTTAAAATGCAAATAAATCCAATCTTAAGCATGGAGTACACTAATATTTTTAAAAGATTGTTTTACTGCCTTTTGATGGCAAACCATTTTTGAATCTATCTTTTGACAATTTTATAAGCTATTTTTGTCAAAATAAACTTATTCTTTATTATTGGGACATCAAAATTTACTTTGTGTGAATTTTTGGTATTTTTCTGACAATGTTCATTTTTTAATGAATAGTGAAAAATACTGCATTTTACATCAAAACTGCTTCTTAATCTAATTTATTTATATGATTAGATTATCTTTTGAATTGGTTTTAAAGTTAAACCATAAAATAATTTTACCATTTGATTCAATGGTGGACTTTGTAATTAATTTCACTTTGAAATTCGACATAAACAAATATCAATCTTTTGATATATATTGTTTCTTAAAAACACGCTATTTGTTTTGACAGCGGGAGTTAATTATTAAATTTATTAATTCTACTTATATTCTTTGAATTAGGTAATATAAACATCATTTTTGAATTCGGAATATCGAATATAGCTTAGAGTGAATTTTTGGTAATTTTCTGAAAAACTCCAATTTTTGATGAATAGTGAAACCACTAAGTGGTAATCAAGCAAACTGATTTTTCAGTTAAATGAAAGTTTACCACTAATGTGTATTGAATTTTGAAAATCCGACATACATGGTTGTCATTAGTATGTAAAATGTGGTTCAATGGGATGAAAATAATTTTTTGGTGAATAGTAACTTTTTTCATTAATCGCGATTAGAGGTAATTAGTGTAATTTAAGGTAAAAATGATATTATAAAAATGTGAAAACACCATGAAACTTGTTCTACCCATATTGGATGAGTCATGGACGACCAATACAACCCATGGGTCGATTTAGGGGACCCTATGGAGCCTCTTGGTTGAGATAATGACTTTAATGCCTTTTTTTTAAAATAAAGGTGAAAATGACACTAACATAAATTGTTTTACTAAAACAATTTTTAGAAGGGGTTATAATAATCATAATTTTGTCTATAAATACTCTTTGGAAAAATAAAAAGATTTCCTACATCACGATATAATTTTTTATAATTTTTAGACATTAAATAAATTAATTTAATTATGACATCATGATGATGCAACAATGACCTCATTAATGAACAGTTTAAATAAAATGAAACGATAATAAAAAATCTAAGACCTACACTTGTCCAAAAACTATTGGATGGGAATATTTCGAAGCCTTATCATCTTATCTTCAAAATATATCAATGTGGGACCTTAGAAATTCCAAACACTTTTGAAAATAAAATAATAGTTTCATGATTTCCAAAAGTGCCCCTCCTCTCCTCTTATAAAAGGCCCCCACCTCTACCTCATTTCACACACTCCTCAAGCCTTTGGCGCGGCCATACCCTGCCCATTTAATCTCTCCACATCCCCCTCCTCATCCTAGAGGATTCCCTTTGGGCAGAATCTTTTCAAAGGAAGCCTTTAGGCTCAAATCAAAAGAAGTTACACTTTTAAAGGTAATTCATTCTCTCATGTTCATTTGTTTTATTTTGCTTCTCCAACCCCCTAAACTCTTTTTATTTACTTCTTTTGTAACAACACCAGTATCTTCAATAAACTAGGATGTTGTTATAAGATTTATTCGAGCTACACTCTCACACAACTACATGAAATGGTTAAAGAACATACGGTTTCTGTGGATGGCGAAATTCTGCCTCCCGAAACGATGATTGTTCAATACTCATTTAACACCTTCAAAGGTGGCCATTATGATGTCACTATTTTTATATATGATATATAATATGTTTATTCTTTCCTTAAGCTTATGTTTTTTTTCATTTATGGCATACCATTATTGTTTCCATTATGGGTAAACACAATATCTTCATTTTTGGAAATGCGGACTACCGCCCCCTGAAAGTGATTTGATTCGTTAATACCATATGTGGGATGTGTAAGGGTTAAAGTTAAGGATATTATATATGTTATTATACTGGAATTATAATATACTCTTATATCATTATGATTCCATTCCAGAAAATACAAAATAGAAATGGAAGTAGCGTTCATGCGTACGTACGGCTTACCGTCTCCATGAACGGTGCCTTTCATTTCTTACCTCTAAATGTGATGTAATATTATAAATACATGTATATGCTGAATATATATGATATATATGTTATCCAAATCATTAATATAATTCTGGATATAATGAACCTTTGACCAAATTAACAACATGTAAGTGTAAGAAGTCTATTTTTGACTTAAGAACCAAATACCGACAAAATGAACATTATTAACTTAAATGATTACATGATGTTCATAACATGGTATAAAAGGAATAATGAACTTGAAAAAGGTTCTTAAGCAAGTAGAGATTAACTCAAGTTTATTATTCAGGAGATTAATGAACGGTCGGGTCAAGTCGGATACGAGGTATGGGACTTCGTCTCAATCTCCTTTCATTGAGGCATATTTTGTTTTATACACAACCTTCTTTTATACGGTGTATAAACCCCTTTTAATTTTACGTTTATCCAAAAGAAATCTTTTTTATATGAAGCGTTTTACTAAATGACAAAAGGGAATGTTTTTGTCGTACGTATGCGGCGACAACGACTTCTCTGCCGCCGTGACCGTTATTTGAGTTTCGGATTCCTCTACAAGCCATACCTTTTTTTAAAATGAAAAATAAATATCATGTTTTACTTTGGTATTGAAAATGGTTTTCATAATGTTTTTTATTATATCAATGTGTTGTATTGATATCTCGTGATTAAAATGTGGAAATGTTATGTTTCCTTTATGCATGTTTTATGTGATACGATTTTGTTGAGGTTCTTGGGAATTATTATGAAGAGGGGTGGTTCCGTGATAAACTAAGGGCGGGCAAGCCCGATATAGCTCTCCAAAGCATTGGGTAACGCGAAGGAGTGAAATGTTATGGTTTCTCCGAAGAGATTTAGGGAATATACTGTGATGGGTATTCCAAACGTAACCAAGAGGGTTACTCCCTATGTAAGGATGTTATGAATGCCTCAAGTTACCTTTATGTCTTATGATTTCTATGATTTATTCATGTTTTGATGGGGTATGTTAAAGTGATTATGTTTTATGGGTAAATTATGATCTCATTCTTATGTATATATGTACCTATGTTTCCTTTCCATATTTTTATATCCCTTACTGAGCTTTTTATGCTCATCCCAAGTTTTTTTGAAATGTTTTTCACAGGTCAAGGGAAAGGTACATGATATGATGATAGTGTCAAGGAAGTGTCAAGAAAGAATCCTTGTTTTATTTTAAATATGTTTCCATTGATGGGAATGAAGAATACTATCTTTATGTAACCACTTTGTTTATATGTGGAATGTAATGCAAGTTTTATGATCTAATTCTCTAAAACTCTAAACCCGAAAAGATCCTCAAGGTGTAATCTTGTAATAACTCAAGGTGTAATCTTGTAATAACTCAAGATTAAGTAAGGTTTAAGGCTGGGTCCTTATAAAATAACATCAACTTAAATTCACTTTCCAATGTAGGTATTATAATAAATATATAAGAATCAGGTGGATCATTTCCTTTCTCATCTGATTTAGAAACAAGGAAGAGAAACTTTTATCAACCTAGAAGTTCTCTTGCCTTTAACTTCATTTTTATTCATTTATAATAAATTATCCTTCTAATTAGTAATCTTAATGGGTGTCATGGGTTTCATATACTTAACTTTTCTTTTAACATTTTTTGGTTAATTCTTCTTAAATTCATCTAGAAAGTAACATGAACTTTTCTTTTTTTCATGTACATCCAACTTTCTTTCTCTATCCAATTGTTCCAGACATGAAACAATGAAAACCTTCGAAATATATTCTACTTTATCATACACTAATATTTATTTATAGAAAAAATAGTTCCTTTATAATATTTTCTAATTTTATATATAGAATCCTCCCCTCCTAGTAACATTATCAAGAAATTTTCAAGTGTCTGTCCAGCAAAATTACATCTTCCACACATAATATTATTTTCTAATAAGTTACTATTCATTGGTAACATCCAGTGTACTTAAAATACTTCATTAGATATCTCTTCCACTATTCAAATATAATTATTTATTTTTTGGAACGATTGAATTTTTTACTTCAGATTCATTCCAATAACATGAACATTCCTGGTGAGATTACAATTTTTCATTAAATAGAATTTTAGTATATATAAGTAACATCTTTTCCTGGTCATAGAATCTTCTGAAACTTTATTATTATGTTCACCCTTCCTCTTTATATTCGTAGGTTTTCACCCTATAGTATAATTATATTATATCTTCCTTTCATTTCCCTTTAAAAATTTTATCTCCTACTATTAGTTCTTATTATTTTTTTCTTGGTAGAATTATGTCATCACTAACCCTAACCACTTCATCCATAACTTCCAATAAAAATTAAAGATATTAAAATCTATTAGGATTCAGTAGATTTTTATTATTCGGTAAATGTTAGGTTTACTTAGTCGAGTTTCCTTTACCATTCATTTTGATCCCACTTAAATTTAGACCTATTTATTATTTCTACCATTGAATATTGTTCCAAATATCAATATAAATGTTTTCTAACATTACAAATCACCCACAATATCTAATAAACCCATTATTATTTATTTTTGTTGTATTTTAGTTTGTGTATACATCCTATGAAACATGTTTCTTCCATATAATTACTTTTTTTCTAAACATCATAGTGGGAACTCCTTCCTTCTCATTTTCTTACTTATACCTTCATAAAAGAGGTTGGTGTATCACCTTTATTCAAACATTTTTTATAAAACTATAATGTAGGATAAAAATAATTGATTTATTTATGATACATTCATCAGAATGCAGTGTTACGTTTTTATTAATCTTATTAGAAGATGATACTTCTAATGCTTTAATATTCTTTGTATCATCAGATTGATTCTTTATATAAGTAATAATTTCATTTGAAACATTGGAATAGGTTCCTTTCTCAACTTCATGTGAAGATTCATCTTGAGCATCTTCCATGTTTCTCAATATAACCTCCTCTTCAATGCACTTTTTATTTATTGTCTTCTTATGATTTTCAAGACACCACACTTTATCTTCACATTAAACCATTATATTTTGTATCTTTTATCTATGAAACTTACTTTAACTCATTCAAGGAAATATGAAGTTATATTACTTTATTTTTCTTAATCTTCATTTGATTATTCTTAACATAAATGATCCATTGGTGATTATCCATTAATGCATATATATTTTCTTTAAAAACTTTTTTTAACACATATTATTCACAAAAACTCCACTATAACGATTCTTCTAAAAAAGTAAAATTTTCTTCATAGGATGATACTGATTGATCCTTAAGATCTTTGATTTTAATGAATGTTTCATAGGTGTTTTCCTTCTAAAGTTTTTCTTCACAAATTTTACTCTCTTCTTATATTGATTCTTAAAAATATTTTATTCTGCTGTCTTTTTATTCAAAATATGAGTTCTTGAATTCAATAGTAGATTTTAATATATGTAATTTCTTTCTTAAAAATTTAATTTATAAAAATATTCTCACAAGAACAACTTTATAATGTTTCACTGTAAATTTTAATATTTTATTAATAATTTAATAACTTTTCTACCTTTTCTTCATTGTGTTTAGTAATATTTTTACACTCTCAAGATATTTTTTCCAATGATTCTCTATCTTATCAATTTCTGATTTCAGCTGTGATATTTCCTCCTATTTTCCTCTGATATATTTAAGTATATAGATAAAAAAAATCAATTGGGATATTTATCAGGTGAGATTTGATTTCATATTAAATTTTATAAATGGTTTCCACGATTTATAGTCATAATAGTTTATGAAAGATTTCTCTAGAGGATTAATTCTATCAAATTCAAATTAATTATTACCGCACACTTTAACTTTTGTAAATATTTGATTCTATTTTTGTTAATTTTTAGAGACTAAATTATATTGATTTTATTCTTATTTATTCTTCAATTTCATTAATGTTTCATCCAAAACATCCATGTTTTTATAACCAGAAAAAACCTTTGTTTTATTCTACTCAAACATAACTTTATTCTCTTAAAAAGAAATACTTTCCTCAACATATGATAATATGAACATAAAATAAAATATTTAAACATAACTAGAAATAAAATAATACATAAAAACAGAGGAAACCTTAGATTGGATACCAATTGAGATACTCGGGTGGGTAACCCTAAGAGGTGGGGTGAATCAGGGGTATCAAAATTTTACTGATTATATTCAACATAAATTTTCCCCTACTTTATATTGATCAAATCTCTAATATTTGATGGGATTTATGGATCTATATAAACATTCCCTCACCACATTACCTATAAGTTATTTGGAAAATATGATGTAAATAGGATACATGAATTTTTATGTGGTTTGGTCTTAATGTGAGAACCCTCTCCTTGTTGTGTTGACTCCTATAGAGTCATTGATTCTTCAACTTATATATCAATATAAAATTACAATTATTTTTAGAAGGAATCTACCTTAACAAAAATACTTCACAACATTATTCAAGTGATGTATCTTTATATTTCATCCCATAGTTGCGCTATCTTCTGAAAATATCATATCTCAATAGAAATGTTGCCCTTATTTTTAATGAAACCTCTAGTATTTACATATTCTTAATGAACTCCCTCTTGTATGGACCATTGATTACCTTAATAAATTATATTATTCTTAAAATTCCCATTAGCTTATCCACATTTTGGTAGAATGTTATTTAAGAGGTATCACTTTCTAGGACTAATTCTTCTAGTTCTTATCCATCTATTATGATGTGTCTGGTACCCCTCAATCCATTGCATCTCATTCTGGTAATCCTTATTTATGATGTGTCTCTATCTAATATGAATACGTATAATATGATGTGACTGTTATTCCTTTTTCAAGTGTTTATCTATGCTGTTACTCTCTATCTAGAACCTCTTCTTCCAGAACTCTTTATTCTTGTATTTTTTTCTTCAACTAAGCAGTTTCTTGGTTGATGGCTCACACTATACATAAAATAATAATACTCTCTATCACAATTAATAAAAAGATGAAAATAAAGTGATATTACCTGCTTTAGAGAGTCAATGTTACTTCTATAGATGTTTGTAGTGCATTTTTTTTCTCAAACTACCAACTAATTCAACTCTTGAGTTGGCCACCTTTAATATCTATATGCATATATTTGGATTTTATTACATTATAGGTCCTGAAAAAAATGGAATCAATAGTCTTTAATCTTCCTTAACTCTTCGATAGATTTATGATATTTGAAAAAAAAATAGCACATCATTTCCAAAAAAATTAACTATGTAAATGTGAAGGTATATCCATTCGATACAGTATAAGAAATTATCTTTCCAAAGAATTTATAAGAACTTCTTTATCTAGTCAGTTCAGTCTGGTAAACTCCTTATTTATTATGTGAGTAATATTTAAATGTTTCCTCCAACTTCAAGACTTATAGAATTTTGTATGATATGATCTATTTGATGAGTTATAATGTCTCCATCCAGTCACCCAATGACTGAACACATTTCTCATAATGATCGATCTTCTAAACTCGGTCTATTATACTTCACACATGTCTGTCTAATAGGAATGATATTCTTTATTTGGTTCTTGTCTGTCTAATGATCTTTTGAGACATTTCTATTGGATTTTAGTTGATAATTAACTTTATATGTCTGGTAACTTCATAAATCTCTCTCTATTGGACTTCATACATATTTTTCTGGTTATACTCATTTATAAATTGGTTGTGAAAAATCTAAATCTTTATCTAATGTACTTCATATATATTTCTATCAGATACAACTCAACATCATAATGATATTTTTATACCCTTTATTATTATTATACTTTATAAATTTCTCCACCCAATGACGTCACAATTCTCTTCATCATATGTGGTTTCATGCAAATTTTTATTTATGGACTTTGTAAAGGTCTATCTGATAGACTTTGAATGATTAAAACTTATCCATCAGTTTATTAAATATCTAAATTTTTTAACTCTATATTTGCATGGAAAAAACATTATTTATTAAAAATAATAAATTAATTCATTAAATATAACATGTAATTTATATAGCTTCATCTATTTATGATGAACTCATTCTAGTTCATTTGATATATGGAATGTCTAATAACATAAGTGAAAAAACTCACCATGTTTGTATAACTTCAAACATTTTTCAAACTCAGCTAAAATATGGAAAATATTCATGATGTTTGTTAATATAAATATCATCATAGTATCATATGAATTTATAATTTTTCAAAATATTGACTTCGGAAATATTGTTAACCTTACTACATACTATTGAAAATAAATACAATATATCATTATCATTTTTATGGGACCTACATATAAAAATTAAAAACAAAAAACTAGGAATGCTTAATGAGAATCTGAGGAAGGAGTTTGGTTTGGGATACTTTTCCATTGGAAATTGTATCTAATGGTGGGTAAAGAAGATTTATAAGGTTGTAAATAGTTATTATGTTAATTTCATTTAAAATAAATTAAATAATAATGTTCTATATGAAATTTTTTTTGAAAAGTTCGATGATGAGAATGAGCATATTACTGAGAAATTTAGTAAAGAACACAATAACATTGAACCACATATTTTTGATATTGAATCTAATTAGACCAGTAATGAATAAGATGTTGTTTGATATAAAAAATAAGTATTATAATTAAATTATTTATGTTAAATTATATAATATGATAGGATATCATAATGATCTAGTTCATAAAAGGGTTATATTGAGGATTACCAATCAAATATCTCTTATCTCATAGATTGTGTAACACATATTTTTTAGGATATTAATTATAAATAATTTTCCAATTTTTGGAATCATGAAATTTATAATATTGAGTTAAATGCAACTTGGGATCTTATACCTAGACCAAAATATGATAATGTGGTTGGAACCAAATGGGTATTCAATAAAAAGTTGAATGATAATGGTATCTCTATGAATTATTAAGGAATGTTATATTGGGTTAGTTACATTAGAATTATCTTTCATAAAGAATGTTACATACATTTTCATTAAGTTGTTTATTGAGTAAAATAACAAATTTAAGGGGGGATAGTGAATGACCCAATAGAAATATTAAGGAATGTTTTATTTGTTGTCAAAAAAAAGTGATAAGAAATTGATTATTTAATTTATGTCTTTTATTTGGATTGAAATTTTTTTATATGATTTGAATAATATTAAAGTAAAATATTTTCTAAGTTGAATAAATATATAATTCTATTGTTGGTTAAAAAATGACTAATTGTAAAAGTTTTCATAAGACTTTGAGATTTCATAGGACTCTTGGAAGTTTTATAAGACTTTTGATTTAAGGATATAAATGACAAAAGGATAATGATTTCATAAGAATTGTGAAGTTTTTATAAGTATTTAAAATCATTTCATAAGACTCTTGAGTCTACAAAACAAATTTTGTAAGGTGTGTATGAATTTTACAAAATTTCATAAAAAAAATTTCCTTGGAAGAAAATTGAGAAAGGAAAATCCACTATAATAATTTCAAGTCCTTATAAGACTTTGATAAAGATTTAATAAGACTTTTAGAATCACATAAGACTTTATCGACCTGAGTGTAAGAATTTATAAAACTTTAATACTTAAAAATTATTATAATATATTATAAAAATGAGAATATGATAAAGAAATAAAATTAAAGAGGTCATGTAAGACTTGCTCAATTTTTTGAAATATTAATAGTCACTAAAAATAATAAATGGGAAAGTAGATAAACTAAATATCACAAGGCTTTTATAGAAAATTTTAGTACTTTCATAGTCATACAGAATATCAATTATTTACTAAATCTAATAGTTTGATAATTTTTTAAGAATAAATTATGAAATATATTTATGGATTTTAAGTCTAACGATCCTTTTTTAGACATTAAATAATAAAATATCATAGAATATTGGTAAAATCAATGATTCAAGTAGATAGATGTAGATGATAAAATTTGAAGATCATGGATAAATAATTTTAGGAATTTCAAATTGAAATTTTTGAAATTCATCAACAAGATCAATTGAAGAAATATTTAGAAAGTGGTTTATCGGTGTTAATTTTTCTACCAAGAACTAAGGTAGGATTTTGATAAAAAAATTGTAAAAAAAATATTAATGGCATAAACCCCTCTCCCCAAAGGCTCCCATTATGGGATGGTAGGGTGGTAAGGGAGATGTTGAATGCTTTAATCCTTCCTCTAATAGGCCATGGGTTGGAGAAAATCAGGGTATAACATACATACAAATGGAAGGAATTATCCTCTAAAAGAAACATGTGGAAGGGAGAGATAAGTCAAATAAAAAAATAAACTCATAAACATAAGGATAAAAGAAACCCTAAGTGCATAAATTTAATTTCATATAATACTAAAACAATTGAAAAGGAACTATGAGTATTGCAAGATGCACTCGGGAGTGACCATGAAGCACAAATGGATCCTGGACTACCACGAGTTAGTAAAATCCATCTAGATCTCTAGCCTATACTTATTGACCTAAAAATCAGTTTATACATATATAGGATGAGTATAATAGGTATACTCATTACGATTATTCTAAGATACTCTCATGGAAAATATAAAGAAATTATACTAAATCCATGTAAACAACAAGTCCAGCTAACTCATCACCTAATAGGTATACTAAGTTCCCAGCCTCACCATGGAAATATCTCACCAAGAATAAAATATAAGATATCATTTAAAATAATATAAAAATATGGGTACCCTGCTACTATTTCTCTATTATTTTATCACTCTTCCCCAATATCATACCTCCTAAGTAATCTCTCAACAGAAGAATCCATCCCTAAAACACCTTTACTGATGAATCAAAACAATTATCTCATGTATCACGTCATCTCATCATCCCATTCCACATATTCATATAGGAATTGAGTAGTTTTTTAGATTCATAACAAATAGTGTGTCATGTATCATACATCAAGTATTATACATCAAGATATCTCATCCCACACACTGAGTAGTGTTTTTTGAACCATCACAACCCATACACTTCAAGCCTAAAATAATCCTTGTTATACTATATTTATAGATACATGGGTATAAAATAACAAAAATACATTACATACCTCTACACACATATATGGGAAATATAACCACAATGCATACCATCAGATAATACTACCAGGAGAATAGAGTGGAGCTAGAGGGGGTAGTCAACCATCCATCCCTCACCAACTAATATGTTGGAAAAAACACCCCCTAGAGTCCACAGGATGTTAGTCCTCCTACAAAATTGGGTGGGGTAGAGTATGAAATCATAAAACATAATGGATATAATATATCTCAAAACTACACTATCGGAAGTAACATAGTCATAAGATCAACTATAGTTATTGTCACTTGGACACTCAACTTCAATGGCTAAGGGATAGATGTCCTATAATTAAACAAGAAAACAATAAGTCTTATTAAACTAATTATTTTCTATTTAGAAATTCACCTTTAATTAATTAATTAATTTTCTAACAAGTAACATCATTCTGAATTACATTTCATTGACCATTATAGTTAAGTCCATGCCCTCTTGACATAATAAAACTAATTCTAGAGTTTCTCATTATTAACATATTTTCATTCTATCATGAATCAACCCCATGGATTGAACATTAATTATTATTTTACCATTCCATAACTCCATGTACTCTAGGAAACATCATAAGCTACCACAAAAGAGATGCACAACCAAGAAAATCCAGCTACCTCAAGTAGTGTTTAATTGAATATAGAAAAACAAGAAACTTTTATATCCAACCCTTAAGAATATTTATTAACAAGAAATCATCCAACTTTCATCACAAAGAGTAAAATCAGCTTTAAACTATTACATTAACTAGTTCTATCCCTGAAATCATCATGCATATCACCATGCATCTCACTTTCACATGAATTAATAACTTCCACAGACTCTAGGCCTCCCCACCCATATGTCATCATCCAATAACCATCCTAGGCTCACATCACACCACATAGAAAGCCTCATATCTAGAGAAACATAGAATTAAGTAAACCACAAACAAGGTCAAAAAGGAAACTAGGACCTAAAAAAATGCATTCATCCTTTATATGAAAATAGGCTCTCACAACCCTAAACCCAATGCATTCATCCTTCTTAGGAAAACAGTCTCACTCATACCCATACAACTATCTATATCAAACAACCAGTTTTATTCCATATTGAATTAACTAATTCATTTATTATAGTTTAATACTTCTATTTACCTATGGGGTTAGATATAATATGTTTTATAATTCTTTTAACATTATCTCTATAATTGGATAATTTTTCAAAAAACATTGAGAATAAAAATTCTATTTGAACATGCCTTCTATTATTATTATCAAAAACAAGCATTCTTGCTTAATGTTATTCAGTCAATTCCATTAACACATTTATAACAAAGAATCTAAATATGAATTAATCATCAATTTAATTTTAATAAATTATTATAATGGATTTAATAATTATGCCACTTTAAGTTTATAGGAAACCCAAAAATATAATATCTTTACATTCTTAACTATTTTATTCGAATCATACATTCTAACAAAATAATAACAAACATTCTAAACAAGTATAAAAAATATAGAACACTATCAAAAAAATAAAAAGGTGAATTATTATTATAGTGTAAAACACATGTGGTCACTAACCATAACCCATTAATACATTAATCTAATTTATCCTTTATTAGGGTTAATTCCACCACCACCTAAAAAGATAAAGAATGGTAACTTTAAAATTTCAAGTAATATAAAAGCAGAATAAAATAATCCCCTACCTCAAAGATTAAACATTATTTTCATGATAATGGAATAATAATTCAGATCTATGATCACCTCTCCATTGAGAGAGTTTCATCCCTCCAAGTATTTTGTGCCACAACCACAGAAAAAACATCAAAAGAAACTCTATTATATTAATGGAGATCATATTCCATAGAATAGAAAGAATAAAATAAAGAAAACTAGATTGAACTAAGAAGAACCCACAATAAGAAGGGGAATAACTCACATTAGATCACCACGGATTGATCTCAGCAATCCAGGGACAAATAAATATTTAAGTGGGATTCAATTCCATAGAAAAGTAATTCGGAGTGATTAGGATTTTAGAGTAAAACATGGGTGAAAAGTGGGTTTGGATGGGAGTTTAGGGTATTTATATACATTATAAAAATAGAGGACCATGGTTCATCCCACTTGACCACACTGAAAAAATGTCTGACATAATTAATACTATGATGCAAGGTAGAATTTCATGCCACAACCTCCCTTGTCAAATAGAATCTAATGAGCATGGAACAGACCATGGAACAGATTCTATTTACTTAAGGAGTTATTATATCGTGGCCTAAACCACCAAGTCACAGACTCCATTCACTGAGAAGGGAGGTTGTGATACAACCCACCTCTATGGTACAAATACCCCTAAATTGGTAGAACCACCTCGAACCCCAAAATTATAGTCAGGATTCCCCGTGTTACAATGTTTATCCACCAGTGAAGGGCCTACACTGAAGACCTTCTCTATGGCATAGATATTCCAAAAATGGTAGTTTCTTTAAAACTCTTCCTCATGGGACCCTACTCCATAGATGGGATCCCTGCACTATAGCCACTACTCTTATGTCATATCCCAGTTCTCGACACCATAGAATCCTTTATTTAGATTATTTTTTATATTAACTCCTCCCTTCACCCTCTCAAATTCATGGAACTTCTTTGGACATTACCAACATAGAAAAATCACAATAGAATGGAAATTGAGATATGTAACCTTATATCAAATACCTATAAACCTATTATCAATATCAGGAATCCTTAAACTAAACCCAAATATGTAATAAGGAAAAGGGTTGTCAGAAAAACCACCATGTGTGATACCACTCAAGAATCTCGACATCATAGGAGATAAACCGCATCACTTAGTGAAAAAAAAGTTAAAACCACACAACACCAAAAAACATCTCCTAAACACTCTCCAACGGGAGATACCTCTCAAACAAGAGTAAGGTTACCAATAAAGAAACAAGAGGATACCATCTCATAAAAAATAAAAGGTCTAAGCCCAAAAAATAGAAATGATATAAGATGAGTGATAAAAAAATAAAACATCTCTGTGTATTAAGAACATATCTACAACTCACATTTCTAGGTTTTCTCCTCCACACCACTATTCCACCATAAGACACTAACTGAGGTAATGGAATGCATGTCCAACACCTTCTTTAGGCGATCCTAGATCACTACTGGACACTCCTCTAAGGTTGCATCATCATCAATGTTAATCTTATCCCAATAAATTATTTGACAGTCATATTAATATTAACAGTGAATCTATAACACATATAATACATCATATATTTATATTACCCTTGGGAAAGGTGATATATGATATGCCACAACTCCAACATGATCCAACACCTTGAAAGGAACAATGCACTGGGGATAAATCTTAATCACGTTGCCAAACCTTCACTTCATATGATGAGGATTAACCTTCATAAACACATGAAGTACCACATCTAAATTAAAAGTTCTTCTTCTATAACAACATAGGAATTCAGATAATCCAATGTTTCCTTCATCATCTCATGAATCACCTGAACCATCTATGTCATGTTCTTCACTAGCTCCAACTTGATAATTGTTGACTCTCCAGCTCTAGTATCGTATAATGAATAAAATAAATTATGGATCTAAAAAGATTCAAATGGTATAATACTAATGGTGAATTTAAGGCTATTATTATAATAAAATGCATCCAAAGGCAGGTTCATTATCCATGATCCTCTAAAATCAAAAATAGAAGAATGAAACATTACTTTAAGATTATGGATGGTATGATCTATATAACCATCTGTATTATTATTAAAAGTATTTATAAGGAATATATAAGATATGAAATCATTCTTGAGGCCTCTTCATACCCTAGTGTTAAAATAGGGATCTTGATTAGAGATTATCAACCCCAATACTCAATGAATTATCGCCACCCCCTCTAGAAATTGTCTCAAAGAAACCTCTATTATTCAAAACTTTGTAACATCTATATATTTGGATGATTTAATTGAAGAACCTATTATCATAAATTTGGCATAAAATACTCCCTATAATTGAGGTAAATCAATAATAGAGTCTAGTGAGATGTTCTCCCACTTCCACATAGAAACATTTAATAGATGCAGAAAACCAACGTGAACAAAGTAAATGGTGTTTAACTTATGGAAACATAAAAATTGAGAAAAAAATCTAAAATTTCATGATTTAACCTAGGCCACCAAAAATTACCTCAGAGAGCTCGATAAAACTTTTTTATGCCAAGATGTTCCTCCAAGGTTGAGTTATGAAACTCAAGGAGAACCATCTAATTCATTGCCAAAGGATGGAAAATACTATCTTAAAAACACTTGTTTGTGATCGTCCTCGGAACAAGTATCAGAGGCATCACCAAAGAAAACTTGGTATCTCCATATCTATATCTTAAAATCCCTCAACTAGAACTACTCCACCTACTACACCAAATATGATTTCACTATCATCTGAAAAATAAAACCTCTTCCACAAACCTCTCCTATATCAAGATGAATCATTGTGGTATATTCCATCACCCTCCAAAAATATCTATATTTATACATGGTATCACTATCTGACTTACTATTCATCTCATCATTGAAAACACTACCCTTTCTGGGTGTATATAAAATCCAAATGTCATAATCCTAAAATAATTTGATCCACCATCGCTACCATAAGTTCAAGTCATGATGGGATAAGACTTACCTCGGGCTCCTATGATTGGTAAAAACCACACAACATTCACTAATGAGGAAATTTCACCACAAAATTTAGGAAACACAACTTTTTTCAACTAAAGATCATGGGTGGAATAGTTATGTTCATGGGGATAGAGATACTAAGACTGATAATAAACAATTGATCTCTAATAAATCATAAAACATCCCAAACAAAGATATGAAGAATCACAGCAAACCTCAAACTGAACTCCCATTTCTAATAAACAATGGAATATAGAACTAAAAAACATATCTTTAAGGTACACTAAAGCTACCTAACAATGGTCAGTACACATGAACACTTGAACCTTTTTGGTAAAGGTTGTCAGATGAGTCACTAATTTAGATAAATTGGCTAAGAACATCTTATAATAGCCTTTAAGACCATAAAAACTCTGCACCTCTACAAGAGTCTTGGGGGTGACCAAGAAACAACTACCTCGGTCTTGGAATCATCCAAAACTAATCTTCATTGGGACACAACATTACACTATAAAATAATGTATCAAGCCCAAAATCACACTCTGAACACTTACTGAATAGCTATTTATGAACAAGAAATCCCAATCAACATGAATATTCTTTATATCCTCCTCATCATACACAGATTACATAATGATTTCATCGATGAAAACCACCATAAACAGATCCAAAAATTATCTAAACATTCTATTCATTAAACACATTAACATTACTAGAACATTCATCACTCTAAACTACATCACAATGAACTATTACTGCCTATGATGGAATTAGAGAGAAGTCTTTGAAATATCTTTATCTTTTAACTGCATCTGATGAAACCATAACTACTTATAAATCTTCAATAACCATCTTTATCCTGTAATGTAGTAAAATAAATCATCAATATGTGGTGTAAAATATCCATTCTTCACTATCACCTTTTTCAAAATATAATAATTGATACAAAGATTCAAACTACAATTGGCCTTTTTCACAAACAAAAACTGATGAAACTGAAGGTGAGAGACTCTGTTGAAGAAAACATCACTCCAATAGGTAATAAATTTGTACCCATATCTCTCATAATTATGAAGGAACCATCTTATATGTAGCATTGAAATGATAGAAACACCCAACTGTAGATATACCCTAAACTCAATCTCTCATCAAGGGGTTAACTCCATGACCTCCTTAGGAAACAAATAGGGGACTCTTGTGCAACCTTGGGAAACATCGGTGGATGAACCTCCAAAAAAATCAACATATGTAACACCCCAAGCTTCCATGTTACGCTTCTCTTTGAATAATAGAGCAGCGTGTGTTGTACGCAACCTCGAGTTCTAACACACCGCGACCAATCAAAGTAGCCGTTATGAATAGTAATACCCACTTTTTGAAATTATATAAATATTATATTTCAAAATGGACTTCATTTTTGGATTTGTAATATCGAAATTAGCCAATGTTGAAATTTTGGTATTTTTCTGAGAACTTCCAATTTTCAATGAATAGTAAAAAATAGTTAAAAACAACTTTTTTAATAAAAATAATTTATAGTGAAAAATTATACTATTGAGTGGTTTTAAAGTATAATTAGAATATAATTTTACCATTTTATTCAATGTTGGTCATTATAATTAATTTCACTTTGAAATTGGACATAAACAATTGTCAATCTTTTGATTGATATTATTTCTTAAAAACACGCTATTTGTTTTGACAGCAGGAATTAATTATAAAATTAATTAACGCAACTTATATTTTTTAAATTTTGTAAAATAAACATCATTTTTTAATTTGGAATATCAATTATATCTTAGGGTGAATTTTTTGTATTCTTCTGAAAAACATCAATTTTTGATGAATAGTGAAACCACTAAGTGGTAGTTAAAAAACTGATTTTTCATTTAAATGAAACTTTACCGCTTCTATGAATTGAATTTAAAAAATCTTAAATACATGGTTTTCACTAGTAAGTAAAATCTGGTTCAATAGGATGAAAATAATTTTTGGTGAATAGTAACTTTTAAGTTCTATTAATCGCGATTAAAGGTAATTAGTGTCATTTAAGGTAAATATAATGTTATAATAATATGAAATTACCTTTACACTTGTCCTACCCTTATTGGATGAGTCATTTACGACCAATACAATCCATGGGTCAACTTGGGGACTCCATGGAGCCCCTTGGGTAATAAAATGCATTAATAACTTTTTATTTAAAGTTAAAATAAAATTGTCACAAACATGTGTTGTTTTACTAAAACAATTATTACATGGGGTTATATAAGTTAAACTTTGGACTATAAATTTTCATTGTAAATATAATAATATTTCCTACATCATGATATTTTTTTGGTATAATTTTTATACATTAAATAAATTAAAATTTTTATGACACCACGATGATGCAGCGATTACCTCATTAATTAACGATTTAAATAAAATGAGAATATAATGTAAACTATATTACTTAAACTTGTAAAAAACTTATTTTATGGGTATATTTATAACCCTTATCACCTTATCCTAGAAATATATATTTTTTGGACCTTTGAAATCCGAAAATCACTTCATAATAATGTGACATTTCATGACTTTCCAAGAGTGCCCCTCCTCTCCTCTTATAAAAGGCCCCCACCTCTACCACCTTATTCCCACCATGAAAGCCATTTGGCTCAGCCAACCTCTGAAAAAATACTCTATCAAATTCCCTCTCTTACTTCTAGAAGCCTCAATTTGGGCAGAACTCCTTCCAAGGAAGCCTTTGGCTCAAATCAAAAAGAGTTACCCGATTTTAAGGTAATGTCTTCTCTTATGTACTTTTGTTTTATTTTGCTTCTCCAACCCCTTAAACTCTTTTTATTACTTTATTTTATAACAAAACCAGTATCTTAAATATAATAGGATATTGTTATGATAATTATTTTATTTACACTTACACACACCTTCATCTAATGGTTAAAGAACATACTGTTTCTATGGGTGGCAAATTACTGCCTCACGAAACGATGATTGTTCAATATTCTTTTAACACCTCTCATAGTGGCCATTAAGATGTAACTATATTTATATATGATATATATTCCTTATTATTCTGTATTTTTCATTTATGGTATACCATTATGACTTCCATTATGGGTAAACGTGATAATTTCATTTTAGGAAGTGCGGACTACCGCCCCCTCAAAGTGATTTGAATCGTCGGTGCCATATGTGGGTCGTATAATGGATGGAGTAAATGATATTATATATTATATTATATTGGAATTATAATATACCTTTATATAATTATGATTTCATTCCATTAAATATGAAATATAAATGAAAGTAGCGTTCATGCGTACGTACGGCTTACCGTCTCCATGAATGGTGCATTTCATTTCTTACCTCTAAATGTTATGTAATATTATAAATGAATGTATATACTGGATATGTATGATATATATGATATATAAATCATGAATATAATTCTAGATATAATGGATATTTTACCAAAAGAACAACTTGTAATTATAACAATTTTATTTTTGACTCAAGTACCAAAGATCGACAAAACGACCGTTATTAACTTAAATAAATACATAATGTTCATAACCTGGTAATAAGTGATATAAAAGGAATAATGAACTTGAAAAAGGTTCTTAAGCAAGTATAACATAACTATAGTTTATTATTCGGTAGGTTAAAGAACGATCGAGTCACGTCGGACACGAGGTAAGGGACTTCGTCTCAATCTCCTTTCATTGAGGCATATTTTGTTTTATACACAACTTTCTTTTATACGGTGTATAAACCACTTTGACTTTTAATTTTATTCAAAAGGAATATTTTTTATATGAAACATTTTTAATAAACTACAAAAGTAATGTTTTGTCTTACGTATGCGGTGATAACGACTTCTCCGCCGTCGTGACCATTATTTGAGTTTCGGCTTCCTCTACAAGCTATAACTTTTTTTTAAATGAAAAATAAATACCAAGTTTTAATTTTCTATTATTTTTGTATTGAAAATGGTTTTGATAATGTTTTTATTATATCAATGTATTGTATTGATATCTTGTGATTGAAATATGGAAATTTTATGTTTCATTTATGCATGTTTTATGTGATACGATTATGTTATGGTTTATGATATGTTTAAATCTATTCATATGAGGAATGAATTAGACTTAATAAGTGACGGGTGGAGCCTGCTATAGCTCCTTGATGCATTGATATGTCTCATGAGACAGACTAGTGTCTTGGCATGAGGCCTTGACAAAATCTTATTTGTAGTCTTGGCACGAGGCCTTGACTATGTGGTTATGATAGTCTGGCATTATGCATTCTATCATTATGAAAGTGGTTATTGATATTGCATGTGATTATTCGACCAGTAGAATATCCATGTGAATAAGTAAATGGAATTATCTCATTTTACTTTTGCTATATTATGTTGAAGTTCAAGTTTAAAAGGATTTTGTTTTAGTTATACATTGCCTTAAATGTTTATGTTTATTTATTAAATCTTCTGCTATATTGTTATCCTTACTGAGCATCTGAGCTCACCCCTTTCAATGTTTTATTTTTTCAGGATGTGAAGAAATATTTTATGACTGACCTGCAGGGATAGTCTCAATAGGATATGAGTGTGGACTATGGAGACTATGTTATTGTATTTTTTCACTTTATGATGTAATGTAACATTTATGAATGTATCTAGTGTTTCTAAGGCTACTAAACTAATCGGTCTTTCGAGACTTGATCTTTTGTGATCATGATAATGTTACGTAACAATGCACTGACTCTGAGTAACTGGGGTCGGGGCGTTACAGTTGGTATTAGAGGCAGTTTAGTACTAACCTTGGAAGCTATATTTAGATAAACTCTGATTTGAGCACATATCCCTAAGACAGACTTTGAGGATTAGTATAGAAGAACTTCCTAGAATTTTGGTATTATAGAGATTTTGTGAGTTTTTCGAGAAATACATCCCTGTCTCGATACGAGCAGGTAGAGGCGGCTCTGGCACAGATGTACCTAGGGGTAAAACCCGAAAACACCGCTTTGAGCTATACTCGAACGGGAACTGGTGCACGACAATGGGCTTTGCTGCACTCTTGGTTACGACACTCCCAGGGGATATGCTAAGGATAATTCTTGTTTTCTTTACAAACAATTATGAAGGGTTTATGAGTATATACTTCCTCAAATAATTTTTTTTATGATTATGGATTATATCCATAAATAGTTCAATTTATGTTAATTGTTTTTCAAGTTTTTTATTATGTATTTCGACTCATAAACTAATCTAGTTGATGACATTGTTTAGAAATGGCGCCAAGTGGAATAAATGGAAACGGTATCAATGCACACACTCCATGTAGGGATTGCCCTCCTGCTCAAGATAATTATAATGGAGCTGGTGATACAACTGGTTCTAATTATCTTATCACCATACTGGGAAAACTCACTCAGGTTATGAATAATAACCTTACTTGTATGGAGCATCCTGATCCGCAGCGTGGAGGATCAATGTTAGATCGCTTCATGAGGTAGCAAACACCAATATTAAATGGGAGTTCAAATAAATTTGTTGCTGAGCAATGGATAAGTTCCCTAGAGAAAATATTTCATGCCTTGGGGAGTAGTGAAAGGGAAAAGGTTATCATGGTAGTTTACCACCTCACTGGAGATGCTGATCAATGGTGGTCATTGATTCAAAACAGGAAAGAAGATGAAGAAGTATCTAATATGGAATGTATGGAGTTCAAAGATCTTTTCTTAGAAAAATACTTTCCTCATGACCATCGAGCAGATATGGAAAGGAAATTTATGAGTTTGAGACAAAAGGAGTATGAGAATATCACAATATATGAGGCCAACTTTACAATGTTAGCAAGGTATGCTGGAGATTATATACGTAACCCAATAAGTAATATTGATAGTTTATTTGATAGGTTAAAACCATTTCTCGTTCGAGCATTAGTGTCACAATCCTTCTTGTCGTATGAAGACATTGTCTCATGTGCTATCAATATAGAAAAGGAATTATCTAATTCTTATGACAACAAAGTGAAGCAAGAGAAGAAGATAATTGTGTAACAAGAGACAGATAAAGGGAAAAGGGGAAAGAAGGATTTTCCATTATGTGATAATTGTGGGAAGAATCACCCCGGTACTTGCCTAAAGGGAATGGGAGTTTGTTACAAATGTGGAGCAAATGGTCACCAGGATCATGATTGTAAGGGAAAGAAAGAGGCTATCAATGTTGAATGCTACAATTGTAGAGAAATGGGGCATTATGAAAATGAATTTCCTAAGCGTCAGGGAAACTTACCTTAGAAAAGGCCAAGGGATCAAGCCCAATCTTATGTGGTTACTACAGTTGAATTGGAATAATTAATGTATTGGTGCTTTTGGACTCAACGATTATATTCTGGTTATAAGAATATTGTGATATATATAAGGATTGTACTAAAGTACTTGTTGTTTTCATTAAGGTTTTAATTTGATGAAGGTAATCATATTTTTAGTATGTGACAATAAGAGGAACTTTACTTTGTTTGGGGAATCTGATGTCACAATTGATTTTGGAATTTAGAGACCTTTTAGAGAAAGTATGGACAGAGGTATTTTGGAAAACTATAAAGGTTGGAATGGATTAAGTTTAACTTTGGATTGTATTGTTTAAGGTTAAAACATTTATAAAGATTATTTTTGGAATATTATAATACTATAGTTTTAGGAAAAGGAGAACATGCAGGTTGGGGGATAACCCGTCGCGTCGGACAATGCTGCAGGAATCGAACCCACAACCATAGTGTGACAGGCCTTTATTACCTACCACTAGCCTACATAAAGTCCCTGGTTATTACAAAATAGTTTTCCTAATCTAAATGGTATGTTTCAATATTTTTAACCTTGTATGATTAGGATAAATATAATATTTTTGAGTTCTATTATATTTTTGAGTGAAAGATGATTTTGTGGTAGAAAGTAGTTCAAGGTTGAAACTCTACTTGTCAAGCATATATATATATATATATATATATATATATATATATATATATATATATACCTATCTCTTATTCTATGAATAAATTAATTCTTAAAATTTAGTAAAGGGATATGAAAACAAAAAATGTGTTATCCTAATACCTTATGTTTTGTTGAACTGATGATATTTTAAATCAATATTGATTGAAGGCTTTGAGGCCCTCAATTTTACATTTGTATTTGATTGATGACCATAATCACTCCTTAAAAATATTTAAGTTTTTCCTCCAATTATATGTCTCTAATTTCCACCAATGTTCTCCTAATTGAGATCATAATTTGGTGGTGACTTTTTCATTTCGCTTTCCCTCTTATTAAGGCTAAATTTTATTAACCTTATTTCCGATGTGGGTTTTCCACAAAGGTATTTTCTATTTTCATCCTTTTATTTTTTAATAACATTTTCAAATTGTGAGGACGCAATTTATTGAAGGAGGGGAGAATGTAACACCCCAATCTTCCATGGTATGCTTCTCTTTGAATAATAGAGCAGTGTGTGTTGTACGCAACCTCGAGTTCTAACACACCGCGACCAATCAAAGTAGCCGCTATGAATAGTAATACCCACTTTTTGAAATTATATAAATTTTATATTTCAAAATGGACTTCAATTTTGGATTAGGAATATCGAAATTATCCTATGTTGAAATTTGGTATTTTTCTGAGAACTTCCAATTTTCGATGAATAGTAAAAAAAATACTTAAAAACAATTTTTTTAATCAAAATAATTTATAGTGACAAATTATATTATTGATTGGTTTTAAAGTATAATTAGAATATAATTTTACCATTTTATCCAATGGTGGTCATTATAATTAATTTCACTTTGAAATTGGACATAAACAATTGTCAATCTTTTGATTGATATTGTTTCTTAAAAACACGCTATTTGTTTTGGCAGCGGGAATTAAGTATAAAATTAATTAATTCAACTTATATGTTTGTAATTTTTTAAAATAAACATCATTTTTTAATTCTGAATATCAATTATAGCTTAGGGTGAATTTTTGGTACTATTCTGAAAAACATCAATTTTTTATGAATAGTGAAACCACTAAGTGGTAGTTAAAAAAACTGATTTTTCATTTAAATGAAACTTTACCGCTTCTATGAATTGAATTTCAAAAACCCGACATATATGTTTGTCATTAGTAAGTAAAATGTGGTTCAATGGGATGAAAATAATTTTTGGTGAATAGTAACTTTTAAGTTCTATTAATCGCGATTAAAGGTAATTTGTGTAATTTAAGGTAAATATAATGTTATAATAATATGAAATTACCTTTACACTTGTCCTAACCTTATTTTATGAGTCATGGCCGACCAAGAAAATCCATGGGTCAACTTGGGGACCCCATGGAGCCCCTTGGGTAAGAAAATGACATTAATAACTGTTTATTTAAAGTAAAAATAAAATTGTCACAAACATGTGTTGATTTACCAAATAAATTATTACATGGGGTTATATAAGTTAAACTTTCGACTATAAATATTCATTGGAAAGATAAATATATTTCCTACATCATGATATTTTTTTTATAATTTTTAGACATTAAATAAATTAAATGTTTATTACACCATGATGATGCAGTGATTACCTCATTAATTAACGATTTAAATAAAATGAAAAGATAATGTAAAATATATGACTTACACTTGTCAAAAACTTATTGGATGGGTATATTTTGAACCCTTATCACCTTATCCTCGAATTATATAATTTTGGGACCTTGGTAATCCTAAAATCACTTCATAATAATGTTGCATTTCAGGACTTTCCAAGAGTGCCCCTCCTCTCCTCTTATAAAAGGCCCCCACCTCTACCACCTTATTCACACCATAAAATACATTTATCTCAGCCAACCTCTGCCAAAATACTCTCTCAACATCCCTCTTGTACTCCTATAATCCTCACTTTGGGCAGAAGTCCTCCCAAGGAAGCCTTTGGATCAAATCAAAAAGAGTTACCCGATTTTAAGGTAATGTCTTCTCTTATGTTATTTTGTTATATTTTGCTTCTCCAACCCCTTAAACTATGTTTATTACTTTATTTTTTAACAAAACCAGTATATTAAATATACTAGGATGTTTTTATGAGAGTTATTTTATTTACACTTACACACACCTTCATCTAATGGTTAAAGAACATACTGTTTCTGTGGGTGGAAAATTACTGTCTCACGAAACGATGATTGTTCAATCTTCTTTTAACGCCTCTCATGGTGTCCATTAAGATGTCACTATATTTATATATGATATATATTCCTTATGATTTTGTATTTTTAATTTATTTTATACCTTTATGACTTCCATTATGGGTAAACGCTATAATTTCATTTTAGGAAGTGCGGACTACTGCCCCCTCAAAGTGATTTGAATCGTCAATGCCATATGTGGGTCGTATAATGGATTGATTATATGATATTATAGATGATATTATATTGTAATTAGAATATACCTTTATATAATTATGATTTCATTCCATTAAATATGAAATAGAAATGAAAGTAGTGTTCATGTGTACGTACGGCTTACCGTCTCCATGAACGGTGCATTTCATTTCTTACCTCTAAATGTTATGTAATATTATAAATGAATGTATATAATGGATATGTATTATATATATGATATAAAAATATTTAATATAATTTTATATATAATTTATATTTTACCACATGAACAAATTTTAATTATAATAAGCTTATTATTGACTCAACTACCAATGATCGACAAAACAACCGTTATTAACTTAAATAAATACATAATGTTCATAACATGGTAATAAGTGATATAAAAGGAATAATGAACTTGAAAAAGGTTCTTAAGCAAGTAGAAATTAACTCTAGTTTATTATTCAGGAGGTTAAAGAACGATCGATTCAATTCGGACACGAGGTAAGGGACTTCGTCTCAATCTCCTTTCATTGAGGCATATTTTGTTTTATACACAAATTTCTTTTATATTGTGTATAAAACCCTTTGAATTTTACTTTTATTCAAATGGAATATTTTTTATACAAAACGTTTTTACTAAACTAAAAAAGGAATGTTTTGTCTTACGTATGTGGGGACAAAGACTTCTCCGCCGCTGTGACCATTATTTGAGTTCTGGCTTCCTCTACAAGCTATAACTTTTTTAAAAATGAAAAATAAATACCAAGTTTTAATTTCCTTTTATTTTGGTATTGAAAATGGTTTTGATAATTTTTTTATTATATCAATGTGTTGTGTTGATATCTTGTGATTGAAATATGGAAATGTTATTTTTCCTTTATGCATGTTTTATGTGATACGATTATGTTATGGTTTATGATATGTTTAAACCTATTCATATGAGGAATGCATTGGACTTAATAAGTGACGGGTGGAGCCCGCTATAGCTCCTTGATGCATCGGTATGTCTCCTGAGACAAACTATTGTCTTAGCACGAGGCCTTGACAAAATATTATTTATAGTCTTGGCACGAGGCCTTGACTATGTGGTTATGATAGTCCGGCATTATGCATTCCATCATTATGAAAGTAGTTATTGATACTGCATGTGATTATTCGACCAGTAGAATATCCATGTGAATAAGTAAATGGAATTATCTCATTTTACTTTTGCCATATTATGTTGAAGTTCGAGTTTAAAAGGCTTTTTTTTAGTTATACATTTACTTAAATGTTTATGTTTATTTATGAAAGCTTCCGCTATATTGTTATCCTTACTGAAAATCTGAGCTCTCCCCTTTCAATGTTTTATTTTTCCAAGATGTGAAGAAATATTTTATGACTGACCTGCAGGGATAGTCTGAAGAGGATACGAGTGTGGAATATGGAGACTATGTTATTTTAGTTTTTCACTTTATGATGTAATGTAACATTTATGAATGTTTCTAGTGTTTCTAAGGCTACTAAACTAATCAGTCTTCTGAGACTTGATCTTTTGTGATCATTCCAATGTTACGTAATAATGCACCGACTCTGGGTTACTAGGGTCGGGGCGTTATAACATATGTTTGTCCATCAAGAGATTCAATGAAGAAAATTTCATATAACCCATCCAAGGGACTTTTTTAGCAACAAACATGGAAGACTCTCTGTTAGTATCACAGAATAAAATATATATTATAAATTAATATACAATATCCTACATCAAATACAACTATTTTATATCAAGGATGATGTATTATGGTTGTATCCATATACATAGAAAGTCTCCCACATAGTAGTTCTTCCCCAGCACTTGCTTATAGTATCTACATATATCATATATATATAAGCACAACCTCTAACTAGCATAGTCAATTATAAGGGAACTATAATCCTCTATAAGTCAACTCACAAAGAATGGATTGAGGAATGTGATATAAAGTAGTGTTTTTTTCCAAAATCAAAAAAAATATATTCCTCAATATAAAAAAATCATAGGGTATATTAAAATATGTCCATATCACCCAGTGCTAGAAACTCTAGAGGGTGAAGTTGACCATAGCCTACTCTATGACCTCTCTAACACTAATGAAGACCACCTCCATGGTCTCACTCTACTCTCTAAGGATGAGGATTACCTTAGGGATGTCATTATCCTATCTGATATCCTCCCTAATAATCCTAAGCTGGAGCATCATGCTTCTACTGCCTCAACTAAAACTACCTCAAAAGAGGATCTTGAAGAACACATGGTACAATCTTCTAGATCTAAATGTCTTGGAACTCTCATAATGAATAACCTCAACCTCCGCATGAAATATAAGCATTTGAACCTTTAGAAAATTTTTAAGATACACCACTCTGAGATAAATGAGATGACGAGGGATAGGACCTACCCTTAGCTATATGAAATCTATTTTTTCCAGGAAAATAAGAACCCCAAACCACAACTCTAATTCATGAGTAATCCTAAAGATTATTCTATTATGATGGTCTGGTTTTATAGAGTTTCCTCTTGAAAACCTATACTCTCTCCTGTACCTCAAGATACATCTTAATTATAAATAGGGAGACCTAAAACTATGTATTTGAATGTAAATATTAATTTAAATTCCTTTGATTAAGATCCTCATCAAGAAATAGGTCTGAAGGATATTGGATAGGGGTCCTAAAACAGATCTCAAACTCTCTCACACTAGAACTCTCATGTCGAAGGGTAAGAAGCTCCTAGAAACTAGACAATGTTATTGTCAAAGAAAAAAACTCAAATTGAAATTGATCCCTAAATGTATCCCATGATACCACGGACTCCTCATGATCCTTGAATAACAGGTTCCACTATTACCTCACTAATCCACATAGAAATGTTATATCTAATGAAACCTAGTACTACTTTTGATCATATATTGAACTAGAAGTTATCTCAAACTCCACTAACTAGTCTTAGGTCACTGAGTCTAAAACGAATCCCTCATACTTCTACAAACTCTGGAAATAAAACTTTAATAGTGTATTCCTATCATTTTCTTCATCATTGACCTCTACTCTATGGTGATTCACTATCATTTCCTACTAAAACTATTTTTCATGAACCTAATGGAGATGTCAACCTATTTCCATACCTACAAAATAAAAAATGGGTAGATACTCAAAAACCTAGAATATGGAATACTTAACATTAGTTTATTAATTATTTACTTTATTTTTTAAGGTTTAACTTGATTTAAAGGTCTAAACATTTAATAAATGGGAATAAAGAATAATGATTCATGATCCTTTTCTAGGTCTCCCCGCAACAAGTGTCACTTCACTTAGAAGTCTCAGTAATCTTAAAGTTTCATGGATCATATCACAAGGGCCCTAAATACCCATGTCTCAGATGGACTTCCTTGTTTATATTTCCTACTAAACATAGATAACCCCTTCAACCAACCAACACATGTAGTATCACCTATACCTAAGTCCAAACTCCATCTTATCCCCCAATATAAACCTTTTTTACCACTATTTCATGACCTTTTCTCCCCAAAGGTACCCCTCTTGGGTGGGCAGTGAGGGAAGGGAGAGGGTGACTAACTGAATCCATCCTTTAATAGTCCATGGATTGTTAACAATCAATGATGGTATATCATACATAAAAATGGGAGGCATTACCCTCTAAAAGAAACTTATGAAATAGAGGGATAATAAAAGTACACCAATCAAATCCTACTCATAAATATAAATTAAACCCAAGTCCATACATGTAATTTCATATGAGACTAAAACAACTAAAAATGAATTAAAAGAACCAAAATAGAAACTCAACATTGACTATGAAGTCTAAATGGATTTTGAATAATCACGATCTAGTAATATCTAACCTGATCTCTATGTTTCTCATATTAACATTAAAAATAGTTTATATATATAGGGTGAGAATAATAGGTATTCTCCATAGGATCCTCCCAAGATCCTCTCATGCAAAATATAAAGAGATCATACTAAATCCCAATGAAAAAAAAGTAAATATAACTCATAACCTAATAGGTATACTAAGTTCTCATCTTCGCTATAGTTATATCTCACCATGTATCATATACCAGAGATCATTTAATATAATATAAAAACTTGGGTACCCATATACTACTTCCCCATGGGATTTTCACTCTTCCCCAGCATCTTATGTCCTGTTCGATCGCTCTCCAAAAGAATTTATCCCTAAAATACCTGGGTTAAAGTATATCAACATGCATATCATACATCACATCATCTCATTATTCCATGTCACATGTCTATATAGTAACTGATAAGTTTCTTAGAACCACCACAGCATGTATGTCATGTATCATACATCGGGTTTTATACCTCAATCCCTCACAACCCATACACTATGTAATGAATCTCAAGCCATCATAGCACATACGTGGAATACCTATAATAATCCTTAGAATACTATATCTAGAGGTATATTTTTGTGAAATAACAACAATCCATTATATCCCTCTATACATATATATGGGAAAGATAACCACCATGTATACTAGCATATAATACTACTATGAGAAGAGAATGGGGCCATAGGGGGTAGTCATTTATCCATCCCTCGTCAACCTGGATGTTGGGTAAAACACCCACCCTAAGTCCACTGAGTGTTAGTATCCCAACTGAAAGGGGTGGGGCATCATATGAAATCATAAAACATAAACGATATAATATAGATCATAACTAAACTATGGGTACTAACTTAGTCATAGGCTCAATTTCATTTTTCCTCACTCATACTCCTGAATTCCACTAATAAAGACTATATATCCTATATGTACAAAATAAAACAATGAGTTTTAGTAAATTATTTCTTTAATTTTTAGAAATTCACATAATGTTAATCAATTCATTATCCATAACCTAATATCATTGTGAATTACATTTCACTAACCATTAGAGTGAATTTTGTTCCCTCCAGTCATAATCTAATTGAGTCAATGATTCCTCATGCTTAACATCTTTTCATAACAGCAATCACCATCCACCTAGGTTAAGTATTAATTATTATTTTATCATTCCTTAATTATAGGTACACTAGGAAGCATACTACGATATCACAAAATATATTCATAACCAAGCATACCTAGCTACCTCAAGTAGTGAGAAAAGGAATACAGATAAAATAGAAACCCAACCATCTGGACCTTAAAAAAGATTTATTGAAAATAAAGAATCAATATTTCAGCACTATAACGTGTAATACTAGATTAAAACTATTCCATCAACCCAGTTTCATCCCTAAAACCATCATACACATCTCTATGCATCTTTCCACCATATGTATTAAATATGGTCACAAACTCTGAGCCTCCCCACCCATACATCTTCTGGAGATAGCCATCCCAGGCTCACATAACACCGCATAGCAAGTCTCATATCCAGAGCAACAAAAAATTTAGAAAACAAAAAACATGGTCAATAAAGAAATTAGGCCCTACAAACAAGGAATTAATCCTTTACATGAAAATAGACTTACTCACCCTTAAACATAATTCATTCATCCTTTTTAAGAAAATAAGATTGCTCATCCCCAAAACAACTATCTTTATAAAAAATGGTTTTATTTTATCTTTAAGTAGATGATTCATTTATTTCTAGTTACTATTATGGGAAGCCTAAGGCATAATCTATAATAATATATAAGATTATTTAAACATTATCTCTAGAATCAATTATAGTTCCAACAAACTATGATAAGTAAAATTCTATTTTAATTTTTCTTTTATTATTATTATTAAAAAAAATCCATATTAAAGTTATTTAGTCAATTCCATTCACACATGGAATAAAAAAACAATAAAACATGTATTAAGAATCAATTTTATTTCCATAAAATTATAAAAATGATTTATTAATCATACCTCTTTGAGTTATTTATCTAACCAACCATTTACTCTATTTATATTCTTTACCTTTTTCATCAAATCATACATGTTAACCCAAGAATAAAAAACATGATAAATAAGAACAACATATATAGTACAGAATCTAGTAAATCAAGAGGAAAACTATTATCACAATAGAAAATACATGTGGTCACTAAAAATAAACCATTATTTCATTAATATGGTTTATCCTCTATTAGGTTTAATTCCACTACCACCCAAAATGATAAATCATGATAAAATTATGATTTCATGTAATGTAAAAGGATAATCAATGAATCCCCTACATCAAAGTCTCAATGTTCTTCACATGAGAACTGAATAAGAATGTGGATCTCTGATCACCTCTCCTATAAGAAAATTATATCCCTATAAGGATTTCACACCAAAACCATCATAAAAACATAAAAAAACATAACTAAAATTATGGAGATCATCCACCATATCATGGAAAGAATAGAAAGAGGAAAAATATTTTGAATAGAGAAGAAACTCCAATAATAAGGGGTAGACTCACCTTGGATCACCATGGATCAATCTCAAGAAGTAAGGGATTAATACATGTAAAACGGGGCTATAAAACTTTTGAAAAGAAATCAGATATGCCTAAGGTTTTAGTGGGAAACTTGGGAAAAAATTGGGTTCATATGGGGGTTTAGGGAATTTATAGACATTCTAGAAAATAGAGAACCATAGTGCATCATACTTAACCATGCTGCAAAACTACCTAACATAGGGAATACAACAACACCAGTAAGAATACCACACCAAATCTTACCTAGTAAAATAAATTTGAAATAACTTGGCAATGATCATGGATTAGATCCTATTTACCCAGGTAGGTACTACAATTATACCTTAACCACCACATTGCAAACACCATTTTCCGAAAACTTTTGTATTGAAGAAATAATAAGAAGAAGAAAAAGAGACTAAAAATAGTTATATCTAATACTGATTGATAGTTTTGAGGCAACATAATTATATCACTAATAATATGATGTATTATCTATGAGAATAAAGAAGAAGGAGGTGTATGTGCATGATATTATGCATGGATTCATTATTCAAAAGGATGGAAAATAAATTCTAATGTGTTAGCTTCTTAGTTGATATTATTTTGGAATTCAAAAATAAAACTAGAATAAAAATGTCTTACATGATGATGTTGATATATCTAACAAGGCACTAAATATATTGTTTACATCCAACAGAAAAATATTATTCTATAATATTAGTGGTTATAGTATAAAAATGATCTAATATATTTGAGAATTAGATAATAACTACCTTGGGAAGTAGATGATACTTTCCTTACTATAAAAATGTCTTACATGATGATGTTGATATATCTAACAAGGCACTTAATATATTGTTTACATCCAATAGAAAAATATTATTCTATAATATTAGTGGTTATAGTTTAAAAATGATCTAATATATTTGATAATTAGACAATAACTACCTTGGGAAGTATATGATACTTTCCTTACCATTGTGTAAAATTTTAATTAACTTATAATCACTACAATTTAAATTGTGATATAATCTATGTTTCGACGAAAATTGAAACATAGTAAGAAATATGTTTCTTCATTTGAGACAAACCATATAAATTTTCTTTATTGTGCCTTTAATTTCCCATATTGTTTCATATAGATTATGAGGATATTGGTGATGAGTGAATCATAGAATTAAAGATTCACAAGGGTTAATTTATTAAATAAATTTTAAAGCATAAAAAATTTATTCACCCCCCCCCCAGAGGTGGTATATCAGTGACCTAGTCTCTTGATACAATTAATCCACTGGGAAAATGTGGATCATAAATTTGAACCTCTATTGTAGGAAATATTTCCTTTCTGTCAACACATAGATATATTAATCATATCAACAACTCTCTCATATTACTAATTTTTTACACATTAATAAAAAAGTTTTTTGTGCACCTGGTGTTTACCACTCATGTGCCATAATTAGGGAAACTAATTTATATGATGTTCACATACTTATACTCAATAGTTTTTTCCTCGAGAATATTTATCATTATTATATACTAATATATTAATATAGTTCCAACATATAATATATCTCAAAAAAATTTAGGTTATATATCATATAAACTACAATAAAAAATATTTATGAGATGAGTATCATTTTTTATATAAATTCAATAATGAATTTTATTAAATGTAATCTTTCTAAAATTATTATCTTGTATTTTATATCTATTAGTATACTAATATCAATATTTCAAAAAATGTTAAATTTATTTATGATTTATCCCAAAATTTACCTATTTTATTATACAATCTTGAGAATCATATCACATATAAATTAGGGATTGTTAGATATAAAATACATTTCCTAAATCATCATATGATCTAACCTAAATCCAATCCCCTAGGTGTCTAATTCTATTAAGGTCAAAAAAATAATTGTATGGAATGCCTCTGACCTGATATACCTGAATGGTAACCAAAGTAAGTTACCACATGAACTTAGTCACAATTACTCATGAAAGAGCCTTATAACTAGTTTTTATTATTGGATAAACCATATGGTAAGTTTATTCCTTCAATATAATCCTAATAAGTAAATAAAAAACATCTAAAATGTGTTTAATATTAGTGTTGAACATATAGAATAAGAAAAAAAATACCATAAATAAATAACATCAATACGTTATAATAGATGATACAAATAAAGATCATATGGTCATACATTCTCAGTATATATCACCCATACAATAATATAAAATATAGAATAAAAGTGAAATTTAAAATATGAGACCCAAATATAATCCATGGAATATTCTCATACCAATCTCTACATCCCTATTTTTTTCTACAACCAGCTAACTTGTACTAAGTATTATTCCCTAACTTGTATTCCAAGTATAAGGGTCACACACGTCCATTTTGGTGCATGTATAGTAAGTGAGCATAAAAAATCATATTTCACCGCCAATTACTCCCCATATAATAAATATTATATAAGTTCTTCTATGTACTAAATTAAATTATGTTCTCAATATTAAACATGTATGCATCTATTTTACTGGTTCTCATGAATCCAACATGATGGTTGACTCAAACATGTGTCTTTCAATATCAGTGTGGAGCCTAAACATATCACAAAATTTGTGGAATGAATAATCCTCTACCCATATGAAACACTACCATTTTTGGATTCTAGGTTGGCCTCCACTAATGTGTTAGAAATTAGTCCCCTTTAGGATCATCGGTTTTCCTCCCCCAAAATTTTAGTTCGTAATCCCTACTAAGATCCCCAATTATCAAAAAATGGGACATTATGTAAGCGTGGATCCCAACCCATCTAATCTCATCACAACTTGATACTTGGATGGAATCCACCAATATGTTTGATCACCATGAAAACAAGACTCTAAGGTTACCCTCCACTAACCCATCCAATCATCACATAATGGGATAGTGTGTTAGCCTCTACTGACCCGTCCAATTTTCACAAAATGGTATACTATGTTGGACTCTACTAACATGTCTAATCATCACAAAATAGTATATTTAGTTAGACACCCCTGACCCATCCAATCACCACACAATAGGAAACTATTATGGCATACAACAACCCATCAAATTACCACACAGTGGTATTCTAGGTTGACATCCAATGACCAACCCAATCACTACATGAAACCACTATTGATTTTTGAACAATAGGATTGGAATCAACACCCACGTACTATAAATAAACGGATATACATACATAGTCAAGATCTCCATGAAAATAATAATTTTCATGGGATATGAATTAACTAACTTTAACCCTCAAATATTCACTCATCACACCTCATACATCACACATCCTCATATACCCCTCTCATAAATCCTGAAAAAAATCAATGATCACATCTCATAAATCACTAAAACTAATACCCTCAATAGGTGCATCTGTATTATGATAATTTATCCCTATATGCACTCATATTTTAGGTGGTGAAGGATCTTCATCCCCCAACCCATAAATCTCATTCATCATGGATCAAACCATATCCATGTAATCTTTTTATCATGTGATACTCCTCCCTTGATAGGTCCACACTCAAAATACCACAACACCAATGTTGTTCCAATCCATAATCCCAAAACCATTTCAATATTCACCCCTCACTTTGTGACTTATCCATAAATTTCATACCTATCAAAATCCATACTATAAACCCTAAAGTGTACCAATAGTTGGTGAATTATCTTACAAGGATGCCCTCAATGAGAATTCCCTTACAAACTACACTAGACCTATAAGGATATTATTTAAAACTTCATCATAATACCATAAGTTCTCCAACATATTGAACCCAACCTCTATAAGGTTTCTTAAAAAACTGACCACATGGATCTATATTGACACATCACTCTTAATGAATCATTGGGTTATTTCATATGATACCTCACTAAGGCACATCATACATTACTCATGGTCAGAAACCTATATGGGTTCTATATTCTATAAAACACAATACCATCACCACATATTATTTTAGAGAAACCCAATATCCAATGTAATTCATTTGGGTTCATTGACACATCCTAAATAAGTCTATCCTAGTCCCATGTATGAAATTTTACCTCCTTGGATAATGATTAAGTAAAAAACCTATATTACCCAACCTATATTCCACATAATTATTGAAATCGTATATAAAAAAGGTAAATAATATACCACCCACCATATAATAGATTTTTTCCCATAATTAAATCCCATTCTATCCTCAACCAATCTCTTATCAACCACTGTCATCATCCATGAACCCCTAAATCGTTTAAATATTCACTTATATATTAATTATAAAACATTTATAATCAATTTTATATATAATTTCAAATTAATTCAATTAGGTATAAATAAGGAAAAATCATTGGTTGGCCATATATGGATGAAACATCATGCAATAGAGTTTGAAACACCCTTGAAATACATACAAATATATAAGAAAAAATTGGGGAAAAAATAATCTCAATTCACCACCCAATTATAATAAAATTAAAGGCATAATTAAGGCTATGACTGGCCTTAATATAATTATTTTGACATAATGAGTGTTCATCAATTCTTAAAATCCTCTATCCCTACCACATGAAATCTCTCTTGTTACGACATGATTCCACCATTATCTATTATAATCATCACCAAATCCCTAAATCTATCTTAATTAAATTAGAAAAGAACTTGGAAATAGATAAAGGAAGTGAAATTCTAAGAAGTTCAAATGAAGACACACCTAAGTGGGGTAGTTTAACAAATGTGTCTAATTTTATGAAATTTACAAATATCATTTGAATCTTTTAACCCTTTTGGTTTTTGACATCTTTTTCTGTTTAGAATAGATGGATCTTTTTTAGTTTTACAAACCAATAAACAACCAAATGTAATAAAATTAATGAATTTAAGGATGGTAGAATATATTTTTACAATGTTCATCCCCTTCACGGGAAACCTACTCTTTGTCATGATTTTTTATTCACCCCAATCACAGATTATCCACTATAATAAACCATGTGTTTAAATGGTTTTGTTGTATCCCACATCTAGATAGTGTCTCATTTTGTACACACTTTACAAAATCTCATTGGAATTCATAAAACTATCTTTACATAAGAATAACAGCTTCACATCATGATTTATTTGAAAACCTATAGTCGCACTAGTTCCAAATCATCCCATTGTGTATACGCAAATTTTTCCTATTATACCTTCAATGAGTCGATCTCTGATCATCATAGAGATTAAATTGTAACCAAAAATAGATCTATTTTGTCATAAATAGTGCCTTATAATTCATTTTGATCAATAATTAAACGACTTATAACTTATTATATGATTTATAAAATAATTTCACAGAACATTCAATGAATTTTATCACCTAGATTCTCAATTAAAACTTGATCTCCTATGATCTTAACAAGTCTAGTAGATCCTCAATATCTAAAAGGATTGATATAGGGAATAATAATGATATCAACACAGTCAAACTCTCCTCAATTTCTTCTTCCTCCATCATCTTAATCTTATGCAACAATAGTTGTAACAATATCTTCTTCTTTATATTCTCTTAAGACTTTGACACTTTAATAGTGAATCCTATTTAGCTTATTATATACACTACCTTCTTATTATTCTACAAGAAGTCTTGATTTTTTTTTCAAAATATCATAGACTCTTAGTTATTATCTCTAAAACACTTCTCTCCCATTATTTTTTTTATGTAGGTCAACTGAAATAATATATTCAACATTAAGAATGTATAAAATATCATTCACTTTATATATCTATGTTCTCCTCTTAAATTTTTCCTAAAATTTTGATACTATGGTTTCTCCTAAGATCTCATTATTCATTTTGTATCTTCAATGGTTGTTTGCTATAAAATGATATGAGTGCCCTAGACTTTTTACCTCTATCACATTTGTGTTATCCAACAAATGTTCTAGATTCTTTTATAATTACTCGAGAATTATTTTCATATTCTTATTAAAATACCTATATAAAAACTGTATCAATATATTTTTCTCAGTAGTATATCATAAGAATCATGAGTTGAATAATTATTAACTATAATATTAAATATACAGCACATAGTTATGGAATTATAGAAACTAAGAAAAATGAGCATGGATTTAACTTCATTTCTTAGTTTTTTAGATGCATAAAAAACAGTCTCATATTATTTAATAGTTAAAATCATAAATTAGTTGTCATATTTAATTCCATTATAGAATAGTACTTTCATTGTTATATTTAATTCCATTTTTATCACATATTAATAATTTTAAAATATTCCATTTTAAAATACCATATTGAATAGATCAGTGAACTTTTTGACATCATATTTATTAATTTTTCTCAAATTGTAGCTTGGATCAAGGCTCAACAAGCCTTTATGATATATTGAACAAGAATTAACATCCTTATAATCATATTATATTTTTTTAATTAGAACTAAACAATATTGGAAACATTTTTTTCATATTAAAAAATCTATTAAACTTCCTGTTGAATTGATATTCCCTTTTTACATTTCTAATATAAGTTTCTCATCACTCAATGCTTTTATCATATTTAATTTTTTATTTTTTTATTAATTAAAATTAATTTTATCTCCATCCCAATCATTTCCTTTAAAATATTTAAATTATGTATAACTCTAAATTTTTATCTAATAGAATTATTTATGTTATTAAGAGTGTTTATGATTAAAAAAATGGACATCACCCTTATACAGGGAAATTGATCCATAAATTCCAAGAATTCATTCTTACAAAGCTATATTTATAATTACATAGGTTCAGATGGTTCTTACGAAGACCAAGGTTTATCCTAAAAAACATCTAAATTTATTCTTATGAATATTAAATAATTCTTACACATAGAGTATTTGTAATTATACATATCTGGTGATCCTTAATAATATGATCATCCTTATAGGAAAATGATCCTTTTATGGGACCTGGTGTGTATGTGCCTTAATTCTTACATATTGATCATCCATATGGAACTAGATGATTCGTTCTAGATTTATCCTTATATAATCATCATTAATTTTGAATTAATGCTTGAAAAATATATATTTTTAAAAAAATTACTTCGGAGCCAATTAAAATGAAATTTGACTTATCTCATATCAAATAAATTAACTCAAATGACTTTTGTAAATTTATAAAACTTTCTCAGATCAACTTAACACCATTATCAAGTTTTTTCAAAAAATAAAATACTCTAGTTAGAGTATTTATATAAGAATTACTACCTTGGAATCTCAAATTCCATTCAACGTCTTCAAAACCATTCATAGAACTTAATTCATCACTAAAATCAATAGTCTAAATTTTTAGTTACACAAGGATGGATTTATATAACTTATGTACTTTGAATCTCCCATTAAGATATTTTTTAACATTATTAATAATAAATTCTTTAATCTAATAACCTATCAAGCTACTTCAAACCATTATAAATTGTTGCAGATATAGATGGAATCATTCCATTGACAATTTTTATTATATACCTTGAACATTAGAATGTCAATAATTTTATTTTTAGGTTACCCACCAAAAATAAATTCCTTCTTATTTCATTACCCAGATTCATGTAAATCACCTTCAACCATTGGTGGGGGTATACTCATTCTATCACCCAAATCCAGGATCAATGAAAACATACACATTAATATGATTTATTGAATAAAAATATCAAAATTAAAACAATACTTCAAGATCTCCATTTTTATTTTACTTAAATACTTTGAAATTATGAATATAATAAATACATTTCCATATTCCCTAATAATCCCGCTTTTCCGATCCCTCTTTATGAAAATAAATAAAATGGATTGAAATGATTTTCTCTCCCCTTTTCTCATCTGAATTTAGGAATCATCCACGCCACTTTTATTCTTACACTACCATTTTTCTCTAATAACTCAATGGGAAAAAGGTCTCACATAAAATTATTTTAATAATGAGCCTTATGTAATTAAAATCATATAAACTTACATTGGATCAATGAGGAAAACAAGAGTGATGTTACCAAACCATCAAATCTTTCCATATACATTTTTTACTATGGTGCCCACTCCAAAATACAATTTTAATGGATATCCAATATATTTTCAAAAAATTATATAAACCTACACTATAATTGAACAAAATATAAAAAAATTTCAAGTAATGGTTTATTTTTTTCCCCTATAAACTTAACAGTCACTTCCCTTTTTGACCATATTTATCATAAACATAAAGAAACATGGGAAAGATATTATCATACTTAAAGATTCAATTTTATTCAATGATATCCATATTTATTGAATTAATATAAATAGATAAACCTCTATCATATTGGTCTTGTTTATAATATCCCTCTAAATGGATTCTTTCAACACTTTACTATGGTCAACATTTTTCTAGTAACAACCTACAAGAACTCTTGATACCTGTTGATTTTCGATACCTCATGAAATATATTTTTGTAATCTTTTACAAGGAGGCTTCAAGATACCAATTGAAATTAATCATGGTGTATGATCATTATTGTTCTAAATAATTCATAGTATTTATCAGTTATTTTTCATCCATCATTGTTAATTCCATTTTATAGGTTGTACAATAAAAAAATTTCAGAAAAATGTGGGTCTCATTAATCTTATTAGTTGAAGTAGTGGGGTTGATACTTTTTTATCAACTCAGAGAATCTATTATTTGAGGTTTTAAATTTTATATACCCCTTAATGATTTGTTGATTATTAATCCCTCAAATATATTCAACTTTGGGAAGAATGTATTTTTCTACATTCATGAGTTTTGTATTATTTGAAAATGTATTAATAACATTAGATATAATTGAGGTTTCACTATTTGATGCATTCTCTATCTTACTAGATAGTTACAACGAATCAGGAAACTTGGAAAGACGTTATTTAGGATCATTCTCATCCTTTTTCTTATGTTTGGATTTATTATTTGATATATCAGTTCATACACTTGGAATAAATGGTGCTTTCCATTTATCACTTTTATACTCCATTTGACAATGAATTCAATTCATGAAATTGGTAGCTAGGTGACCTCACTTATTTCTCATTCCACACACTTGATTAGATTTTGGATAAACCTTTTTTAGATATCACTATACTTCCTTACAAGCTTCAACCACCAATCTAATCAAACTATATCTCTCCTAGATGGATTCCCTTTTTCATCCAAGTGTCATCCCTTATTTCATGTAGTAAATGGACATCTTATAATGGTCTACGATGTGTAATTTCCTTAAATAATAGAATAATATATGCATTATATATAAGGAATCCTATGAATTATTTTTCTTAGACTCTATGGGATTAGTTTTTTAATAGACTTATTCATTGTCTGCATTTTCATGGAAGACTTGTCTTTATCTATTTAATTCTTCTATCATTGTGGAATCTCCACATAACTATAATAATGGTATTAGATTGGTTCATTCTAATATTTTTCAATAAAGTGACCTATTTTATTGTATTATGCATACAAATTCTCTGGATAACCAAAATTATTATTATAAAACATATTATTCTATTTATATGCATTATAATTCTATCAAACGAGATTTCCATTAATTTTATAAATGTTACTCTAGAGTTTAAGACTTCCATGACTTCTATAGAATGAAAAATTTTGAAAAAAAAAATCCATGTGAAAAAACATCTCAAGACACCAAAAATGTCTAAAAAATTATTTTCTTTTCACTTTAGGTTCTGGCTATATAGATTTATAATATTGTTATTTTTGGGTTGGAACCCCCAACTTTTTAGGATCTAATTTGGGGGATGATTTTTATATACATACTCACATCAACCATTGATAATATTGTTCATTTTTATAATTTTTATCCTTCCAAATGTTTCTAGGTTCTGACTTTATCCTTACACTAGTCAACTATATAGATTTTCTGAAAAAAGATTCATCGAAGACTATTAGATATTTTTACCATAATCATGAGGTAGTGGACTCTGTGCATGTTCTAAAGCACTCTTTACCACTAGTATGAATCCCTTTTGATTTAAAACACTTCTATAAAACTTGAGTGGCACCACTCTTCTTTTCCAAAAATTGGGAAGTTCTATTGTTGGTTGATTCCTAGTTTGTGAATTTAATTTCTAGCTCAAGATATTTTAGGATGTGGGTATTATTTTCATCTTCATATGATCTAAACCAATATTCTCAATATCTCTTTATCTTTTTAATATTAACTTTATTAATTATACTTGACTCCATTAATGAATTTTCTAGTTCTTTCATTCTTTCTTCTTTTACATATACTGGAGCATATTTTAAATTCAGAGTGAAATTATATATATTATTTAATGAATGGAGTACATTATAGATTTTATTTTTAAACACATCATGATCACAAAAATTTCATTATGATTTTATATCCATCCTAGAAATTTTTTCATTGTAATGTTAAATTGTTTCTCTCTTATCATTCATAAATATTTATAGATTGTTCTATGGTCTACCTTCTTAGATAATTCATCTTACATGTAATCTTATTCCTTTTCTAGATGTGATTTTTCATAATTTATTACCTTAAAATGAGAAAATATTTATGAAAAAACTTCAACAGGAAGGTAATGTCTCCAACCTGGAATCTACTAAATAGGTTCCTCAATATAGGTCACCACATGAATTCAAGTGTGACTCCCTGTATTCCATAGTTTATTAACTAGTAATGAGGGTCTAATGAGTCACATGGGGGGACTATAACCTCTTTACCAGACTAATCCATGGAAGTTAAGAATATAAATAGTGAAAAAACATGTAATAACCAATAAACATGAATAACTAAGCATCTCCCAAAATTGGGTAAAACCCACAAATCAATAATAATCATGTAATTTCATGCTAATAGTTCAAGAGTGAAGGAAACAAAAAATAAATACAAGCAGTTGAATTAAAAAAATGGTCCTACCTACAAGACTAGATCCTCATCCACATGTATCCAAATACCAACTCAACTCCCTAACATCAGGATTTTTCCCTTATCTGAACCTGCAACAATGAAGTCTTCTTGAGTTCCTAATAGCATCCTAAGTAGGGTGTGAGTACAACTCAGTAGACCACCACTAACAGTTTCTACAAAATATCCATTCTAAATAGACAGTGCATGAAAATAATAAATAAAATACCAGTAAACAAAGTAAAAATCGAGCTCTATTAGTTAACAATATTTACTTTAACACTTTTCTACCATTATTACCATTTTCATTAATTATACCATTTTCATTACATAATCCATATTCATAATGTGTTTCATTGGTTAGTCATTTATATAAGGCCCCAACATTAAACCTTACTTAATCTTGAGTTATTACAAGATTACACATTGAGGATCTTTTCAGGTTTAGAGTTTTACAGAATTAGATCATAAAACTTTCATTACATTCCACATATAAACAAAGTGGTTACATAAAGATAGTATTCTTCATTCCCATCAATGGTAACACATTTAAAATAAAACATGGATTATTTCTTGACACATCCTTGACTCTATCATCTTATCATGTACCTTTCCCTTGACCTGTGAAAAACATTTCAAAAACTTGGGATGAGCATAAAAACTCAGTATGGGTTAAAAAAAACATGGAAAGGAAACATGAGTTCATATATACATAAGAATGAAATCATACTTTACCCATAAAACATAGGCACTTTAACATACCTCATAAAATCATGAATAAATCATAGAAATCATAAAACATAAAGGTAACTTGAGGCATTCATAACATTCTTACGTAGGGAGTAACCCTCTTGGTTACGTTTGGAATACCCATCACAGTATATTCCCTAAAATCTCTTCGGAGAAACCTTAACGTTTCACTCCTTCGCGTTACCCAATGCATTGGAGAGCTATAACGGGCTCACTCGCCCTTAGTTTATCACGGAACCACCCGTCTTCATAATAATGCCCAAGAACCATAACATAATCATATCACATAAAACATGCATAAAGGAAACATAAAATTTCCACATTTCAATCATGAGATATCAATACAACACATTGATATAAAAACATTATGAAAACCATTTTCAATACCAAAATAAAAGAAAAGTAAAACATGGTATTTGTTTTTCTTTTAAAAAGAAGGTATGGCTTGTAGAGGAAGCCGGAACTCAAATAACGGTCACGATGGCGGAGAAGTCGTTGTCGCCGCATACGTACGACAAAAACATTCCCTTTTGTCGTTTAGTAAACGCTTCATATAAAAAAGATTCCTTTTGAATAAACATAAAAGTCAAAGGGGTTTATACACCGTATAAAAGAAAGTTGTGTATAAAATAAAATATGCCTCAACGAAAGGAGATTGAGACGAAGTCTCATACCTCGTATCCGACTTGACCCGACTGTTCTTTAATCTCCTGAATAATAAACTTGAGTTAATCTCTACTTTCTTATGAATCTTTTTCAAGTTCATTATACATTTTATACCATGTTATGAACATCATGTAATCAGTTAAGTTAATAATGTTCATTTTGTCGGTATTTGGTTCTTAAGTCAAAAATAGACTTCTTACACTTACATGTTGTTAATTTGGTCAAAGGTTCATGATATACAGAATGGTATTCATGATGTAGATATCATATATGTCATATATATCCAGTACATACATTCATTTATAATATTACATCACATTTAGAGGTAAGAAATGAAATGCACCGTTCATGGAGACGGTAAGCCGTACGTACGCATGAACGCTACTTCCATTTCTATTTCATATTTTCTGGAATGGAATCATAATGATATAAGAGTATATTATAATTCCAGTATAATAACATATATAATATCATTAACTTTATCCTTTACACATCCCACATATGGTATTAACGAATCAAATCACTTTTAGGGGGCGGTAGTCCGCACTTCCTAAAATGAAGATATCGTGTTTTACCCATAATGGAAACCATAAAGGTATGCCCAAAATAAAAAAAAAACAGAAGCTTAATGAAAACATAAACATATTATATATCCTATATAAAAATAGTGACATCATAATGGCCACCTTTGAAGGTGTTAAATGAGTGTTGAACAATCATCGTTTCGGGAGGCAGAATTTCGCCATCCACGGAAACCGTATGTTCTTTAACCATTTGATGTAGTTGTGTGAGATTGTAGCTCAAATAAATCTTATAACAGCATCCTAGTATATTGATGATACTGGTGTTGTTACAAAAGAAGTAAATAAAAAGATTTTAGGGGGTTGGAGAAGCAAAATAAAACAAATGAACATGAGAGAATGAATTACCTTTAAAGGTGTAACTCCTTTTGATTTGAGCCTAAAGGCTTCTTTTGAAAGGATTCTGCCCAATGGGAATCCTCTAGGATGAAGAGAGGGATGTGGAGAGAGAAAATGGGCAGGGGTGGGCCGAGCAAAAGGCTTGAAGAGTGTGTGAAATGAGGTAGAGGTGGGGGCCTTTTATAAGAGGAGAGGAGGGGCACTTTTGGAAAGTAAAGAAATATTACATTATTTGAAAATGTTTTTCGGTTTTAAAAGGTCCCAAATTGATAGAATTCGTGGATAAGGTGATAAGGGTTCGAAATCCACTCATCCAATTGGTTTTGGACATGTTTAGTTCATAGATTTTACATTATCTTTTTATTTTATTTAAATCGTCAAATAATGATGTCATCGCTGCATCATTATTATGTCATAAATAATTAAATTTATTTAATGTCTAAAAATTATAAAAAAAATACTATGATATAGGAAATCTTTTTATCTTTCCAATTAATATTTATAATCAAATTTTGGACTTTTATAACCCCACTTAAAAATTGTTTTCGTAAAACATATTATGTTTGTGTCATTTTCACTTTAACATTAAATAAAAAGTAATTTATGTCATTTCCCAACAAAAGTGGATCCATGGGGTCCCCAAGTTGACCCATGGCATGTCATGGTCGGCGATGACACAACCAATGAGGTTGGGACATGTGTCTAGGTCATTTCATTTTATTAAAGTATTATTTATACCTTAAACTACCCAAATTACCACTAATCGTGATTAAGAACTTAATAAGTTACTATTCACCAAAAAATTATTTTAATCTCATTGAACCACATTTTACTTCTTAATGACAACCATGTATGTCGGATTTTCAAAATTCAATACACATTAGTGGTAAACTTTCATTTAGCTGAAAAATCAGTTTGCTTGATTACCACTTAGTGGTTTCACTATTCATCAAAAATTGATGTTTTTCAGAAAATTACCAAAAATTCACCCTAAGATATATTTGATATTCCGAATTCAAAAATGAAGTCTATTTTACAAAATTCAAATCATATAAGTCACATTAATTAATTTAATAATTAATTCCCGCTTCCAGAGCAAATAGCGTGTTTTTACAAAACAATAAGTATCAAAAGATTGACACCAGTTTAAGTCTAATTTCAAAGTGAAATTGATTCCAATGACCACAATTGGATAAAATGGAAAAAATATATTCTAATTTCACTTCAAAACCAATTCAAAACATAATCTAATCATATAAATAAATTAGATTAAAAAGCGTTTTGATGTAAAATGCAGTATTTTTCACTATTCATTAAAAAAAATGAACATTGTCAGAAAAATACCAAAAATTCACACAAGGTAAATTTTGATGTTCCAATCATAAAGAATAAGTTTATTTTGACAAACATAGTTTATAAAATTTTCAAAATATAGATTCAAAAATGGTTTGCCATCAAAAGTCACTAAAACAATCTTTTAAGAATATTTGTGTATTCCATGCATAAGATTGTATTTATTTTCATTTTAAGCCTCTATAACACTATCTTAATCATTAATAGACATAGATAAAAATATCTATTATTCATTACTTACTTGGGATGTTACATCCTTCCCCCCTTTAGAAAATTGCGTCCCCGCAATTTATTTACTTATCGAATAAATGGGGGTACTTATCCCTCATTGCATTTTCAGATTCCCATGTTGCCTCTTCAATCATGTGGTTTTTCCACAAAACCTTTACCTGCTTAATCACCTTATTCCGTAACACTTGCTCCCTGTGGTCAAGAATCTGGACCGGTTGTTCCTCATAAGATAGGTTCTCTTCCAGCTGAACTACCTCTGGACTCAAAACATGAGATGGATCTGGCATATACTTTCTCAACATCAAAACATGAAAAACATTGTGTACCTGAGATAAACTCGGAGGTAAAGCCACTCGGTATGCAACTGATCCAACTCTCTCCAGAATTTCGTATGGTCCAACAAACCTTGGACTCAACTTTCATTTCTTACCAAATCTCATCACGCTTTTCCAAGGAGAAACCTTGAGAAAAACATGATCACCTACCTCGAAAGATAGATCCTTCCTCCGGTTATCCGCATAACACTTCTGCCTGCTCTGAGCTGTTCTCATGTGTTTCTGAATCAGCTGAACTTTTTCTGCCATCTCTTCTACCAATTCTGGTCCCATCAACTTTCTTTCACCCACTTCATCCCAGAAAGCTGGAGTTCGACAACGCTTCCCATATAATGCCTGAAATGGTGCCATCTGTATACTGGAATGAAAACTGTTATTATATGAAAACTCAACCAAAGAAAGATGTTGGTCCCAACTTCCCTGATAATCCATAGAACAAGCTCGTAGCATATCCTCCAATGTCTGAATTGTTCGTTCTGACTTCCCATCTGATTGAGGATGAAAAGTTGTACTAAAATTTAATTCAGTACCCAACGACTTCTGAAGGCCTTTCCAAAAGTTAGAAGTAAACCTGGGATCACGATCCGATACAATGGAGAGAGGAAATCCATGTAACCTGACTATCTCTTTAAGATACAAATGGGAAAGTTGATCAAGAGAGAAAGTATCTCGTATAGCAAGGAAATGAGCAGATTTGGTCAAGCGATCAACAATAACCCAGATTGCATTATTACCTCGAGATGTCTTCGGTAATCCAACAACAAAGTCCATGGATATATTCTCCCATTTCCACTCTGGCACTGGTAAAGGCTGAAGCATCCCTTTCGGTAACTGCCGCTCTGCTTTAACCTGCTGACAAGTCAAACACTTCACAGTAAAATCAGCAATATCTCTTTTCATTCCATCCCACCAGTAATACTCCCGCAGATCTCTATACATCTTAGTACTGCCCGGATGAACTGAAAACGGAGAACTATGAGCTTCACATAACAAATCTCTCTTCAACTGTGAATCACAAGGCACACACAATCTCTTCCCAAATCTCAAAACGCAATCATTATCAATGTTGAATTCAGGCAACTTACCTTTTTGAACCAGCTCTAACTTTTTCTGCAACTCACTGTCTTGCTTCTATGCTTGCTTGATTCTATCTGATAGAGATGATCTCACTGATACCTGAAACAAAACAGAAGGACTTCCTGCACCAACAACTTCTATTCCAAAGTTCATCAAATCCTTAACCAAAGGATCACGTTCCAAACACAACATTGTTAATGAAGCATTACTTTTTCGACTCAAAGCATCAGCCACTTTATTTTCTTTTCCCGGATGGTAATGAATTGTACAATCATAATCCTTGATTAATTCCAGCCATCTCCTTTTTCTCATGTTTAACTCTTTCTGAGTGAATATATACTTTAAACATTTGTGATCGGTATATATTTCACACTTTACTCCATACAAATGATGCCTCCAAATTTTTAAAGCAAAAACAACAGCAGCTAATTCCAAATCATGTGTAGGGTAATTTACCTCATGATTTTTCAACTGTCGTGAAGCATAAGCAATTACCTGATCATTCTGCATTAGGATGCAACCAAGTCCTTTCAATGAAGCATCACTGTATATAACAAACTCACCATTCCTGGAAGGTAGTGCCAAAACTGGAGCATTCACCAATCTTCTTTTCAATTCCTGAAAACAATCATCACATTCTTTTGTCTAGATAAACTTAACACCCTTCCGAGTTAGCTTAGTCATTGGACTAGATAACCGTGAAAAATTTTTAACAAACCTTCGGTAATAGCCCGCCAAACCAAGGAAGCTTCGAATATCGGTTACATTTGTGGGTCTTGGCCATTCTTCCACAACTTTTGTTTTTGCAGGATCAACAGTTATTCCATCTTTAGAAACAATGTGACCAAGGAAAGAAATTTTTTGCAACCGAAACTCACACTTGCTGAATTTCCCATACAGTTTCTTTTCTTTTAAAGTTTGCAAGATAACCCTTAAATGTCTTTCATGCTCCTCTTTACTTTTAGAAAACACCAAAATATCATCAATGAAAACCACCACAAACTTATCCAAGAACTCATGGAAAATTCTATTCATTAAGTCCATGAATACAGCAGGTGCATTGGTTAGCCCAAAAGGCATTACTACAAATTCATAATGGCCATATCTCGTACGGAACGCGGTCTTCGGAATATCTGCCTCCTTTACCTTCAGCTGATGGTACCCCGATCTCAAGTCAATATTTGAAAAAAACTGAGCTCCCTGGATCTGATCAAACAAATCATCGATATGAGGCAAAGGATATTTATTCTTAACAGTGATATTATTCAAGGCTCTATAATCAATGCAAAGTCTCATAGAACCATCTTTCTTTTTAACAAATAAAACAGGAGCACCCCATGGTGATGTGCTAGGTCTAATGAAACCTTTCTCTAATAAATATTGCAATTGATCCTTCAACTCTAAAAGTTCAATTTGTGCCATTCGATAAGGGGGTTTTGAAATTGGCTTAACATCAGGAACTAAGTCAACAGTAAACTCAACTTCCCGATCTGGTATTATTCCAGGAAACTCATCAGGAAAAACATCAGGATACTCATTTACCACCGGCACATCATTAATCTGAATAGTTCCTTTATTTTCAACGACGTGTGCAAGGTAACATTCATTTCCATCTTTTACAAGTTTCTCGGCCTCTTGATATGTTATCAAAAGTAAGGGTTCATTCTTGTAAACAAACTGAAAGTCTTTCTGAAAAAAAACTTCTTTAGCTCTATAGTCAATCTTAGCATGGTAAATAGAGATCCAATCCATACCCAGGATAACATCAAACTCTACTAGAGGTAGAACAATAAGGTTTGCAAGTAGGTTCTTTCCACAGATAAGGATAGGAAGATTCTTATAAATTCTTTTTGCCTCGACACTTCTCCCAGGTGTTTTTACCAAAAGTTCAGAAGTCATTTCTTGAGATGGTATTCCCATTTTACTAGAAAAGGTTTCAGAGATGAAAGAATGTGTAGACCTCGAATCAAACAACACACTGGCATAATCTGAAAAAACAAACAAAGTACCTGATGCAACTTCATTTGATGGCCCGACATCTGCTGAAGTAGTTGCAAAGGATTTCACCACCCCTTTCTGCTTGTAGTCTAACTGCTTCCCATCACACAAGCTCCTTGTCGGACACTCGTTTGCATAGTGACCCATCTCATTGCACTTATAACACTTCACTAACTGTAAATAAAATTTGTTCTTACCTTCAACTTGATCCTTTTCAGTGCAATCACGAGCCTTATGTCCCATCTTACCACATCGGTAGCACTTCCCAGAATTCAGAAGACATTCCCCAGCATGCCTTTTTCCACATTTATCACAAACTGGAAACTTAGTTCTCTTACCATCATACCTTTTTGAAGAATTCTTACCTTTCTCCTGCCACCTCGGTCTCTTCTTCTGCTGGTTGTTATAGAAAACTTTGTCATCGGCAAACTCCATTTCCACCTTCTCAGCACATCGAACAAGCTTTTCATAACTTTTAAACTCACGAGAAGCTAATGCCCTTTGATATTTTGTCTTTAATCCTGAGTAAAAACGATTGATTTTACTATCAAGGTCCCGGATAAAATTTGGAGCATACCTTGCCAGTCGAGTGAACCTTTCTTCATAGGCAGCCACTGAGTCTTCCTCTTGCCTCAATTCCAAGAATTGCTTTTCCATCCTAAGTCGAATAGCCTTAGGAAAATACTTCTCAAGAAACATACCTTTGAATTCATCCCAGTCAAGAGCATCAATCTCATCGGCGTCCCTGATATTTTTAACCATAGACCACCACTGATCTGCTTATCCCTCCAAACGGTAAATAGCAAGACTAACCTTTTGATTGTCTGAACACCCCATGACATCAAAAATCTTCTCCAGTGCTTTAATCCACCCTTCAGCTAGCACAGGGTCAGATGATCCTCTGAATGATGGTGGATGTTGCCTCATGAAATGTTCCACCACTGACATGTTCCTCTGCGGTTGATCTGGCTGATCTCGTGCATGGATACCACCGGCATTTATCGCTTGAGTCAACTGTGCCATTACTACAACAAACTGTTCAGTTCCAATTCCGACCATTTCTGGATGCTGATTCGGAAGGTTATTTCCTTCTGTATGCCTTCCTAACACTGCTTCCCTATTTCCTCTGCGGAAAACCATTCTGAACAAACATGTCTTAGATGAAGCAACATGGTAATCTTTAAATTCTATATCATTTCGAAGAAAAAAAAATATTTTTGGATAATCATTTAATAGAATTCTAACTCCTAAAGTTATCTAAACCGACCTTTGATACCAACTATAAGGCCCCAACCTTAAACCTTACTTAATCTTGAGTTATTACAAGATTACACATTGAGGATCTTTTCAGGTTTAGAGTTTTAGAGAATTAGATCATAAAACTTGCATTACATTCCACATATAAACAAAGTGGTTACATAAAGATAGTATTCTTCATTCCCATCAATGGAAACACATTTAAAATAAAACATGGATTATTTCTTGACACATCCTTGACTCTATCATCTTATCATGTACCTTTCCCTTGACATGTGAAAAACATTTCAAAAACTTGGGATGAGCATAAAAACTCAGTATGGGTTAAAAAAACATGGAAAGGAAACATGAGTTCATATATACATAAGAATGAAATCATACTTTACCCATAAAACATAGGCACTTTAACATACCTCATAAAATCATGAATAAATCATAGAAATCATAAGACATAAAGATAACTTGAGGCATTCATAAAATTCTTACGTAGGGAGTAACCCTCTTGGTTACGTTTGGAATACCCATCACAGTATATTCCCTAAAATATCTTCGGAGAAACCTTAACGTTTCACTCCTTCGCGTTACCCAATGCGTTGGAGAGCTATAACGGGCTCACCCGCCCTTAGTTTATCACGGAACCACCCGTATTCATAATAATGCCCAAGAACCATAACATAATCATATCACATAAAACATGCATAAAGGAAACATAAAATTTCCACATTTCAATCACGAGATATCAATACAACACATTTATATAAAAACATTATGAAAACCATTTTCAATACCAAAATAAAAGAAAAGTAAAACATGGTATTTGTTTTTCTTTTAAAAAGAAGGTATGGCTTGTAGAGGAAGCCGAAACTCAAATAACGGTCACGACGGCGGAGAAGTCGTTGTCGCAGCATACGTACGACAAAAACATTCCCTTTTGTCGTTTAGTAAACGCTTCGTATAAAAAAGATTCCTTTTGAATAAACGTAAAAGTCAAAGGGGTTTATACACCGTATAAAAGAAAGTTGTGTATAAAATAAAATATGCCTCAACGAAAGGAGATTGAGACGAAGTCTCATACCTCGTATCCGACTTGACCCGGCCGTTCTTTAATCTCCTGAATAATAAACTTGAGTTAATCTCTACTTTCTTATGAATCTTTTTCAATTTCATTATACCTTTTATACCATGTTATGAACATCATGTAATCAGTTAAGTTAATAATGTTCATTTTGTCGGTATTTGGTTCTTAAGTCAAAAATAGACTTCTTACACTTACATGTTGTTAATTTGGTCAAAGGTTCATTATATACAGAATGGTATTCATGATGTAGATATCATATATGTCATATATATCCAGTACATACATGCATTTATAATATTACATCACATTTAGAGGTAAGAAATGAAATGCACCGTTCATGGAGACGGTAAGCCGTACGTACGCATGAACGCTACTTCCATTTCTATTTCATATTTTCTGGAATGGAATCATAATGATATAAGAGTATATTATAATTCCAGTATAATAACATATATAATATCATTAACTTTATCCTTTACACATCCCACATATGGTATTAACGAATCAAATCACTTTTAGGGGGCGGTAGTCTGCACTTCCTAAAATGAAGATATCGTGTTTTACCCATAATGGAAACCATAAAGGTATGCCCAAAATAAAAAAAAACAGAAGCTTAAGGAAAACATAAACATATTATATATCATATATAAAAATAGTGACATCATAATGGCCACCTTTGAAGGTGTTAAATGAGTGTTGAACAATCATCGTTTCGGGAGGCAGAATTTCTCCATCCACGGAAACCGTATGTTCTTTAACCATTTGATGTAGTTGTGTGAGAGTGTAGCTCAAATAAATCTTATAACAACATCCTAGTATATTGATGATACTGGTTTTGTTACAAAAGAAGTAAATAAAAAGAGTTTAGGGGGTTGGAGAAGCAAAATAAAACAAATGAACATGAGAGAATGAATTACCTTTAAAGGTGTAACTCCTTTTGATTTGAGCCTAAAGGCTTCTTTTGAAAGGATTCTGCCCAAAGGGAATCCTCTAGGATGAGGAGAGGGATGTGGAGAGAGAAAATGGGCAGGGGTTGGCCGAGCCAAAGGCTTGAAGAGTGTGTGAAATGAGGTAGAGGTGGGGGCCTTTTATAAGAGGAGAGGAGGGGCACTTTTGGAAAGTAAAGAAATATTACATTATTTGAAAATGTTTTTCGGTTTTAAAAGGTCCCACATTGATAGAATTCGTGGATAAGGTGATAAGGGTTCGAAATCCACTCATCCAATTGGTTTTGGACATGTGTAGTTTATAGATTTTACATTATCTTTCTATTTTATTTAAATCGTCAAATAATGATGTCATCGCTGCATCATTATTATGTCATAAATAATTAAATTTATTTAATGTCTAAAAATTATAAAAAAAATACTATGATATAGGAAATCTTTTTAGATTTCCAATTATTATTTATAATCAAATTTTGGACTTTTATAACTCCACTTAAAAATTGTTTTCGTAAAACATATTATGTTTGTGTCATTTTCACTTTAACATTAAATAAAAAGTAATTTATGTCATTTCCCAACAAAAGTGGATCCATGGGGTCCCCAAGTTGACCCATGGCATGTCATGGTCGTCGATGACACAACCAATGAGGTTGGGACATGTGTCTAGGTCATTTAATTTTATTAAAGTATTATTTATACCTTAAACTACCCTAATTACCACTAATCGTGATTAAGAACTTAATAAGTTACTATTCACCAAAAAATTATTTTAATCACATTGAACCACATTTTACTTCTTAATGAAAACCATGTATGTCGGATTTTCAAAATTCAATACACATTAGTGGTAAACTTTCATTTAGCTGAAAAATCAGTTTGCTTGATTACCACTTAGTGGTTTCACTATTCATCAAAAATTGAAGTTTTTCAGAAAATTACCAAAAATTCACCCTAAGATATATTTGATATTCCGAATTCAAAAATGAAGTCTATTTTACAAAATTCAAATAATATAAGTCACATTAATTAATTTAATAATTAATTCCTGCTGCCAGAGCAAATAGCGTGTTTTTACAAAACAATAAGTATCAAAAGATTGACACCAGTTTAAGTCTAATTTCAAAGTGAAATTGATTCCAATGACCACCATTGGATAAAATGGTAAAAATATATTCTTATTTCACTTCAAAACCAATTCAAAACATAATCTAATCACATAAATAAATTAGATTAAAAAGCGTTTTGATGTAAAATGCAGTATTTTTCACTATTCATTAAAAAATGAACATTGTCAGAAAAATACCAAAAATTCGCACAAGGTAAATTTTGATGTCCCAATCATAAAGAATAAGTTTATTTTTACAAACATAGTTTATAAAATTGTCAAAATATAGATTCGAAAATTTTTTGCCATCAAAAGGCACTAAAACAATCTTTTAAGAATATTAGTGTATTCCATGCATAAGATTGTATTTATTTTCATTTTAAGTCTCTATACCACTATCTTAATCATTAATAGACATAGATAAAAATATCTATTATTCATTACTTACTTGGGATGTTACATCCTTCCCCCCTTTAGAAAATTGCATCCCCGCAATTTATTTACTTATCGAATAAATGGGGGTACTTATCCCTCATTGCATTTTCAGATTCCCTTGTTGCCTCTTCAATCATGTGGTTTTTCCACAAAACCTTTACCTGCTTAATCACCTTATTCCGTAACACTTTCTCCATGTGGTCAAGAATCTGGACCGGTTGTTCCTCATAAGATAGGTTCTCTTCCAGCTGAACTACCTCTGTACTCAAAGCATGAGATGGATCTGGCATATACTTTCTCAACATCGAAACATGAAAAACATTGTGTACCTGAGATAAACTCGGAGGTAAAGCCACTCGGTATGCAACTGATCCAACTCTCTCCAGAATTTCGTATGGTCCAACAAACCTTGGACTCAACTTTCATTTCTTACCAAATCTTATCACGCTTTTCCAAGAAGAAACCTTGAGAAAAACATGATCACCTACCTCGAAAGATAGATCCTTCCTCCGGTTATCCGCATAACACTTCTGCCTGCTCTGATCTGTTCTCATGTGTTTCTGAATCAGCTGAACTTTTTCTGCCATCTCTTCTACCAATTCTGGTCCCATCAACTTTCTTTCACCCACTTCATCCCAGAAAGATGGAGTTCGACAACGCTTCCCATATAATGCCTGAAATGGTGCCATCTGTATACTGGAATGAAAACTGTTATTATATGAAAACTCAACCAAAGAAAGATGTTGGTCCCAACTTCCCTGATAATCCATAGAACAAGCTCGTAGCATATCCTCCAATGTCTGAATTGTTCGTTCTGACTGCCCATCTGATTGAAGATGAAAATCTGTACTAAAATTTAATTCAGTACCCAACGACTTCTGAAGGCCTTTCCAAAATTTAGAAGTAAACCTAGGATCACGATCCGATACAATGGAGAGAGGAAATCCATGTAACCTGACTATCTCTTTAAGATACAAACGGGAAAGTTGATCAAGAGAGAAAGTATCTCGTATAGTAGGGAAATGAGCAGATTTGGTCAAGCGATCAACAATAACCCAGATTGCATTATTACCTCGAGATGTCTTCGGTAATCCAACAACAAAGTCCATGGATATATTCTCCCATTTCCACTCTGGCACTGGTAAAGGCTGAAGCATCCCTTTCGTTAACTGCCGCTCTCCTTTAACCTGCTGACAAGTCAAACACTTCACAGTAAAATCAGCAATATCTCTTTTCATTCCATCCCACCAGTAATACTCCCGCAGATCTCTATACATCTTAGTACTGCCCGGATGAACAGAAAACGGAGAACTATGAGCTTCACATAACAAATCTCTCTTCAACTGTGAATCACAAGGAACACACAATCTCTTCCCAAATCTCAAAACGCAATCATTATCAATGTTGAATTCAGGCAACTTACCTTTTTGAACCAGCTCTACCTTTTTCTACAACTCACTGTCTTGCTTCTGTGCTTGCTTGATTCTATCTGATAGAGATGATCTCACTGATACCTGAAACAAAACAGAAGGACTTCCTGCACCAACAACTTCTATGCCAAAGTTCATCAAATCCTTAACCAAAGGATCACGTTCCAAACGCAACATTGTTAATGAAGCATTACTTTTTCGACTCAAAGCATCAGCCACTTTATTTTCTTTTCCCGGATGGTAATGAATTGTACAATCATAATCCTTGATTAATTCCAGCCATCTCCTTTGTCTCATGTTTAACTCTTTCTGAGTGAATATATACTATAAACTTTTGTGATCGGTATATATTTCACACTTTACTCCATACAAATGATGCCTCCAAATTTTTAAAGCAAAAACAACAGCAGCTAATTCCAAATCATGTGTAGGGTAATTTACCTCATGAGTTTTCAACTGTCGTGAAGCATAAGCAATTACGTGATCATTCTGCATTAGGACGCAACCAAGTCCTTTCAATGAAGCATCACTGTATATAACAAACTCACCATTCCTGGAAGGTAGTGCCAAAACTAGAGCATTCACCAATCTTCTTTTCAATTCCTGAAAACAATCATCACATTCTTTTGTCCAGATAAACTTAACACCCTTCCGAGTTAGCTTAGTCATTGGACTAGATAACCGTGAAAAATTTCTAACAAACCTTCGGTAATAGCCCGCTAAACCAAGGAAGCTACGAATCTCGGTTACATTTGTGGGTCTTGGCCATTCTTCCACAACTTTTGTTTTTGCAGGATCAACAGTTATTCCATCTTTAGAAACAATGTGACCAAGGAAAGAAATTTTTTGCAACCGAAACTCACACTTGCTGAATTTCCCATACAGTTTCTTTTCTTTTAAAGTTTGAAAGATAACCCTTAAATGTCTTTCATGCTCCTCTTTACTTTTAGAAAACACCAAAATATCATCAATGAAAACCACCACAAACTTATCCAAGAACTCATGGAAAATTCTATTCATTAAGTCCATGAATACAGCAGGTGAATTGGTTAGCCCAAAAGGCATTACTACAAATTCATAATGGCCATATCTCGTACGGAACGCGGTCTTCGGAATATCTGCCTCCTTTACCTTCAGCTGATGGTACCCCGATCTCAAGTCAATCTTTGAAAAAAACTGATCTCCCTGGAGCTGATCAAACAAATCATCGATATGAGGCAAAGGATATTTATTCTTAACAGTGATATTATTCAAGGCTCTATAATCAATGCAAAGTCTCATAGAACCATCTTTCTTTTTAACAAATAAAACAGGAGCACCCCATGGTGATGTGCTAGGTCTAATGAAACCTTTCTCTAATAAATCTTGCAATTGATCCTTCAACTCTAAAAGTTCAATTTGTGCCATTCGATAAGGGGGTTTTGAAATTGGCTTAGCATCAGGAACTAAGTCAACAGTAAACTCAACTTCCCGATCTGGTATTATTCCAGGCAACTCATCAGGAAAAACATCAGGATACTCATTTACCACTGGCACATCATTAATCTGAACAGTTTCTTTATTTTCAACGATGTCTGCAAGGTAACATTCATTTCCATCTTTTACAAGTTTCTCGGCCTCTTGATATGTTATCAAAAGTAAGGGTTCATTATTGTAAACAAACTGAAAGTCTTTCTGAAAAGAAACTTCTTTAGCTCTGCAGTCAATCTTAGCATGGTAAATAGAGAGCCAATCCATACCCAGGATAACATCAAACTCTACTAGAGGTAGAACAATAAGGTTTTCAAGTAGGTTCTTTCCACAGATAAGGATAGGAAGATTCTTATAAATTCTTTTTGCCTCGACACTTCCCCCAGGTGTTTTTACCAAAAGTTCAGGAGTCATTTCTTGAGATGGTATTCCCATTTTACTAGAAAAGGTTTCAGAGATGAATGAATGTGTAGACCCCGAATCAAACAACACGCTGGCATAATCTGAAAAAACAAACAAAGTACCTGATACAACTTCATTTGATGGCCCGACATCTGCTGAAGTAGTTGCAAAGGATTTCACCACCCCTTTATGCTTGTAGTCTAACTACTTCCCATCACTCAAGCTCCTTGTCGGACACTCGTTTGCATAGTGACCCATCTCATTGCACTTATAACACTTCACTAACTGTAAATAAAATTTGTTCTTACCTTCAGCTTGATCCTTTTCAGTGCAATCACGAGCCTTATGTCCCATCTTACCACATCGGTAGCACTTCCCAAAATTCAGAATACATTCCCCAGCATGCCTTTTTCCACATTTATCACAAACTGGAAACTTAGTTCTCTTACCATCAGACTTTTTTGAAGAATTCTTACCTTTCTCCTGCCACCTCGGTCTCTTCTTCTGCTGGTTGTTATAGAAAACTTGGTCATCGGCAAACTCCATTTCCACCTTCTCAGCACATCGAACAAGCTTTTCATAACTTTTAAACTCACGAGAAGCTAATGCCCTTTGATATTTTGGCTTTAATCCTGAGTAAAAACGATTGATTTTACTATCAAGGTCCCGGATAAAATTTGGAGCATACCTTGCCAATCGAGTGAACCTTTCTTCATAGGAAGCCACTGAGTCTTCCTCTTGCCTCAATTCCAAGAATTTCTTTTCCATCCTAAGTCGAACAGCCTTAGGAAAATACTTCTCAAGAAACATACCTTTGAATTCATCCCAGTCAAGAGCATCAATCTCATTGGCGTCCCTGATATTTTTAACCATAGACCACCACTGATCTGCTTCTCCCTCCAAACGGTAAATAGCAAGACTAACCTTTTGATTGTCTGAACACCCCATGACATCAAAAATCTTCTCCAGTGCTTTAATCCACCCTTCAGCTAGTACAGGGTCAGATGATCCTCTGAATGATGGTGGATGTTGCCTCATGAAATGTTCCACCACTGACATGTTCCTCTGCGGTTGATCTGGCTGATCTCGTGCATGGATACCACCGGAATTTATCGCTTGAGTCAACTGTGCCATTACTGCAACAAACTGTTCAGTTCCAATTCCGACCATTTCTAGATGCTGATTCGGAAGGTTATTTCCTTCTGTATGCCTTCCTAGCACTGCTTCCCTATTTCCTCTGCGGAAAACCATTCTGAACAAACATGTCTTAGATGAAGCAACATGGTAATCTTTAAATGCTATATCATTTCGAAGAAAAAAAAATATTTTTGGATAATCATTTAATAGAATTCTAACTCCTAAAGTTATCTAAACCGACCTTTGATACCAACTATAAGGCCCCAACCTTAAACCTTACTTAATCTTGAGTTATTACAAGATTACACATTGAGGATCTTTTCAGGTTTAGAGTTTTAGAGAATTAGATCATAAAACTTGCATTACATTCCACATATAAACAAAGTGGTTACATAAAGATAGTATTCTTCATTCCCATCAATGGAAACAAATTTAAAATAAAACATGGATTATTTCTTGACACATCCTTGACTCTATCATCTTATCATGTACCTTTTCCTTGACATGTGAAAAACATTTCAAAAACTTGGGATGAGCATAAAAACTCAGTATGGGTTAAAAAAACATGGAAAGGAAACATGAGTTCATATATACATAAGAATGAAATCATACTTTACCCATAAAACATAGTCACTTTAACATACCTCATAAAATCATGAATAAATCATAGAAATCATAAGACATAAAGGTAACTTGAGGCATTCATAACATTCTTACGTAGGGAGTAACCCTCTTGGTTACGTTTGGAATACCCATCACAGTATATTCCCTAAAATCTCTTCGGAGAAACCTTAACGTTTCACTCCTTCGCGTTACCCAATGCATTGGAGAGCTATAACGGGCTCACCCGCCCTTAGTTTATCACGGAACCACCCGTCTTCATAATAATGCCCAAGAACCATAACATAATCATATCACATAAAACATGCATAAAGGAAACATAAAATTTCCACATTTCAATCACGAGATATCAATACAACACATTGATATAAAAACATTATGAAAACCATTTTCAATACCAAAATAAAAGAAAAGTAAAACATGGTATTTTTTTTTCTTTTAAAAAGAAGGTATGGCTTGTAGAGGAAGCCGAAACTCAAATAACGGTCACGACGGCGGAGAAGTCGTTGTCGCCGCATACGTACGACAAAAACATTCCCTTTTGTCGTTTAGTAAACGCTTCGTATAAAAAAGATTCCTTTTGAATAAACGTAAATGTCAAAGGGGTTTATACACTGTATAAAAGAAAGTTGTGTATAAAATAAAATATGCCTCAACGAAAGGAGATTGAGACGAAGTCCCATACCTCGTATCCGACTTGACCCGACCGTTCTTTAATCTCCTGAATAATAAACATGAGTTAATCTCTACTTTCTTATGAATCTTTTTCAAGTTCATTATACCTTTTATACCATGTTATGAACATCATGTAATCAGTTAAGTTAATAATGTTCATTTTGTCGGTATTTGGTTCTTAAGTCAAAAATAGACTTCTTACACTTACATGTTGTTAATTTGGTCAAATGTTCATTATATACAGAATGGTATTCATGATTTAGATATCATATATGTCATATATATCCAGTACATACATGAATTTATAATATTACATCACATTTAGAGGTAAGAAATGAAATGCACCGTTCATGGAGACGGTAAGTCGTACGTACGCATGAACGCTACTTCCATTTCTATTTCATATTTTCTGGAATGGAATCATAATTATATAAGAGTATATTATAATTCCAGTATAATAACATATATAATATCATTAACTTTATCCTTTACACATACCACATATGGTATTAACGAATCAAATCACTTTTAGGGGGTGGTAGTCCGCACTTCCTAAAATGAAGATATCGTGTTTTACCCATAATGGAAACCATAAAGGTATACCAAAAATAAAAAAAACAGAAGATTAAGGAAAACATAAACATATTATATATCGTATATAAAAATAGTGACATCATAATGGCCACCTTTGAAGGTGTTAAATGAGTGTTGAACAATCATCGTTTCGGGAGACAGAATTTCGCCATCCACGGAAACCGTATGTTCTTTAACCATTTGATGTAGTTGTGTGAAAGTTTAGCTCAAATAAATCTTATAACAACATCCTATTATATTGATGATACTGGTGTTGTTACAAAAGAAGTAAATAAAAAGATTTTAGGGGGTTGGAGAAGCAAAATAAAACAAATGAACATGAGAGAATGAATTACCTTTAAAGGTGTAACTCCTTTTGATTTGAGCCTAAAGGCTTCTTTTGAAAGGATTCTGCCCAAAGGGAATCCTCTAGGATGAGGAGAGGGATGTGGAGAGAGCAAATGGGCAGGGTTTGGCCGAGCCAAAGGCATGAAGAGTGTGTGAAATGAGGTAGAGGTGGGGGCCTTTTATAAGAGGAGAGGAGGGCATTTTTGGAAAGTAAAGAAATACTACATTATTTGAAAATTTGTTTCGGTTTTAAAAGGTCCCACATTGATAGAATTCGTGGATATGGTGATAAGGGTTCGAAATCCACTCATTAAATTGGTTTTGGACATGTTTAGTTCATATATTTTACATTATCTTTCTATTTTATTTAAATCGTCAAATAATGATGTCATCGCTGCATCATTATTATGTCATAAATAATTAAATTTATTTAATGTCTAAAAATTATAAAAAAACTACTATGATATAGGAAATCTTTTTATCTTTCCAATGACTATTTATAATCAAATTTTGGACTTGTATAACCCCACTTAAAAATTGTTTTCGTAAAACATATTATGTTTGTGTCATTTTCACTTTAACATTAAATAAAAAGTAATTTATGTCATTTCCCAACAAAAGTGGATCTATGGGGTCCCCAAGTTGACCCATGGCATGTCATGGTCGGCCATGACACAACCAATGAGGTTGGGACATGTGTCTAGGTCATTTAATTTTATTAAAGTATTATTTATACCTTAAACTACCCTAATTACCACTAATCGTGATTAAGAACTTAATAAGTTACTATTCACCAAAAAATTATTTTAATCTCATTGAACCACATTTTACTTCTTAATGACAACCATGTATGTCGGATTTTCAAAATTCAATACACATTAGTGGTAAACATTCATTTAGCTGAAAAATCAGTTTGCTTGATTACCACTTAGTGGTTTCACTATTCATCAAAAATTGAAGTTTTTCAGAAAATTACCAAAAATTCACCCTAAGCTATATTTGATATTCCGAATTCAAAAATGAAGTCTATTTTACAGAATTCAAATCATATAAGTCACATTAATTAATTTAATAATTAATTCCCACTGCCAGATCAAATAGCGTGTTTTTACAAAACAATAAGTATCAAAAGATTGACACCAGTTTAAGTCTAATTTCAAAGTGAAATTGATTCCAATGACCACCATTGGATAAAATGGTAAAAATATATTCTAATTTCACTTCAAAACCAATTCAAAACATAATCTAATCATATAAATAAATTATATTAAAAAGCGTTTTGATGTAAAATGCAGTATTTTTCACTATTCATTAAAAAAATGAACATTGTCAGAAAAATACCAAAAATTCACACAAGGTAAATTTTGATGTCCCAATCATAAATAATAAGTTTATTTTGACAAACATAGTTTATAAAATTGTCAAAATATAGATTCAAAAATGGTTTGCCATCAAAAGGCACTAAAACAATCTTTTAAGAATATTAGTGTATTCCATACATAAGATTGTATTTATTTTCATTTTAAGCCTCTATAACACTATCTTAATCATTAATAGACATAGATAAAAATATCTATTATTCATTACTTACTTGGGATGTTACAATTTACATCATGTATGCAAGGGTCTAAGGAAACCAATCACTATGTATAGGGGAAATGAATCAAGTCCTTATATCACTAGGTTTAAATATATCAAAACAAATACATTTATCTCACCTCAAAGCCACATTCTGGATGGTCTCATTGAATGCAACCATTATGGGAATAGATCCTCTATCCCCTTTCCTAACCTATACATTTTGGTATGGAGTTTAGAGCCTCGGTCTAACTCAACCTGTGGTCATAGAACCTCAAGTCAATACCCCACACTACCAATTCATGTGCACATTATTATTTATATATTCACCACACACAAACCATATCACAACCAAACACAACTAATAAAAATAACAAACATAATCCATAATAATAAAAATGGGGATTAATATTATGCCATATCCCATTAAAACATTTTCCATCTACATTGCATAGCTATTTATCCCAATTCCCATTTTTATGTATAAACTCATTAATAATATTAACTAATTCCCATTCATCCTCCCCTTTATCCTACTCATCAATTTCCCACACATTAACAAATTTAACCCATTCCTCATTTCACAAGTAATAACCTCCTTATGAATTCTGTGTACAGATCATAATCCTTTTGGCACATTCACATTAATCCAATTATACCATTTAGTATATTTAACAATCTCAATTTGTTATCGATTTAATGCTTCCATAAAATCATGAGCCTTAACCCCTTTACCCATTCCCATAACATGTCTTAACCCAACTATCCCATTATCATTAATAATCCTTAGAATATCAACAAATTACTCTTTCCTACCTCAAAGCTCTTATAACCCATTATCATTTATCCAAATGACCCCTTATGCCTTTATCCAATCCTAGAAACATCTATCTATATTCCTATTCCAACATAACTTAACATATCAATATGTTCATCATGTCTCTATGTTATCACACGTTAACTATACACTTAACCTTACCAATTTCTAGGTTTGGGAATGTCTGTGCACCCCATGGGTGCCCCTTAATTGGTCAAATCATCCTCTATGCATCCCACGAGGATCATAACGGGTTCAATTAACCATTTAGACACCCATTTTACCAAATATCACTAAATTCATCAAAATCAGAACAATATATAACCAAGAACAAAACCAAACAAGCACAAATCAACTCAATGACTCTGGGATACAACTTGTAGACCACCTACCTTGAATTAATTGATGGACGCACTCTTAATCATTTCCTTAGATCTAGATTCAAGAACCCCTTAATTCTTTAACCTAGATTCCTCTACAGAAAGAGGGTTTTATGTATTATATGGAAGATAACCCAATATAAAATCCCTTATCTAGAAAAGATAAGCAAAATAGATATTATACTTACCCAAAGCTTCAATCTGAAACCAACGGTGCTCCAAATGGCCAATAATCCAAGGGGAACCACTCGTGGGAAGAATTGGTAGATTAATATCATAACTATGGTTGAGAGGGGGAAATAAGAGGAAAAATTGGTTATAACTAAAAAATAATCAAATGATAAAACTGTAATATTTTTAACTTCAAATGGGATGCATGGTTTGTCCCCACGGTTTGAAAAACCATGTGAAAACCATGTGCAAGACACTATCCAAGAGGAGTGAGGTAGAATAGTTACATGGGGAGCTCCAAATATTTTTAATAACCATGTGACAACCATTCATAATTCCACTATCCAAGGTTTCACAATTTTCTTAAGAAGGCCGCACGATATACTTAACCATGCACAGACCATGCGCCTTGCACAGTTTGGCCTGATTTTCCTTCTTTTCCTATCCTGAACCCCGGAAACACCCCAAAGGACCCTCATACACCCAGTGAAAATTTAATTAACAAAAATAAGGTATTAAATCCAAAATTTAAAAAAAAAAATATAGACCTCCATGAAGCTGGAATATTACAACCTCCCAACAATATAACAACTCATCCTTGATCCGCTCTTCCTGAGAATCACTAAGCTTCCAAGGTAAAAATATTGGGCCAATAATCCAAAAAACCTGAATTGCTTTCCGGTGTTAATTACTAAAAATTACCATGATTCCATAAAACTAAAACCAACAACACATTATTTCCCCACAAGACTTTCTCACTATGATCCACAATATAAACGGGATGATCCTTAAAGGATGTATCTACCTCAAGATCAAAATCCTCAACATCAATCAAGGGAGGTTGATCAGGGTGATACTATCGAAGCTGTGAAACATGAAAAAAATAATTCATAACACTATACCATTGTGGAATATCCAATCGATATTCCACTAGTCTGATCCTCTCCACAATCTCGAACGGCCACATGTACCTGGGTGATAACTTAACATAATTCAGAATTTGATGGTGACCCAACCTCGGTGACACTCAAAGGAACACAATATCACCCATAAAAAATTAAATAGGTCTATGATTCCTATACATGTATGAATTATTCCTACTTTTATCTGTTTCCATCCACTTCTAGATCAACTGAACTGGCTCTGATGTCTCCTACATGAGACTTGATCCCAATAAGTCTAATTCTCTATCTTTTATCCAAAATAATGTAGATCTGCATAGTCTACCATAAAGTGCCTCAACCGGTTCTAGTTTAATTATATCCTGGTAACTATTATTGTATGAAAAGTAAAAAAGGGAAAAAATCTTTTCCCATGATCCACCAAAATCTAGGAAACAAGCCCTCAACATCTCCTCTAGTACTCTAAAGGTATGATCCAATTACCCATCCGTCTGTAGGTGGAAATCCATAATAAAGAACACCTAGGTACCAAGTTCCTTTTGAAATCCCTTCCATAAATGCGATGTGAAATGTGGATTATGATCCAAAACTATAGCCTGTGGTACCCTGTGAAACTGCATTACCTCTTGAACATAAAATTCACCTAACTGATTTATAATGAAAGTCTCCTGAATTTGAATGAAATGGGATGCCTTATTCAACTAATCAACAACTACCCATATTTTATCATTCATTTAAGGCATCATCGAAAGACCTACCTTGAATTCTATTGTCACATCATCCCATTTCCATTACAGAATGGTAAATGGATAAAAAAACCACATGTTCATTAATGCTCAACCTTCACTTGCTGACAGTTAAGGCATTACGCCATAAATAATGCAACCACTTTCTTTATTCATAGACACCAATACATTCTAAGATTTTCATGATACATCTTGGTAAAATAGGGATGCACATCCCATTTTGATACATGAAACTCATACATAAAATCTTCTCATAGACATGTTGGCCCAACAACACGACCATGAAAACAAATTATCCCATTATATTCAATAGCCCAACCAGAAGGAGACTCCCCACCTTTAAGACATTCCTTCATAAACACACATTCTGGGTCCTCACATTATCCCTTCTTAATACAAATCAGAAGAGAAAACTAAACTTCCATGGATTCAAGGTTCATCTTTCCTTGGTCATCCTTCTCCTTGAGATTCATTTCAAAAAACAACATGTCATATTCCACTCAGATTTGGACTCTTGAACCACCTTGCTTTGAGTTTTCTGACTCAAAGCATCTACACCACTATTTCCCTTTCTTAGAGTGTAAACTAGCGCAAAATAAAATGATTTAATTTACCCAACCCATCTCCACTGCTAGAGATTCAAATCATAATGAGATTAGATGTATTTAATACTTTTATGATTGGTATACCCCATAAACCACTCTCCCAAAAAGTAATTACACCAAAATTTTAAGTCTTTAACCACTACAACCAATTCAAGATCATGCGTGGGAAAATATCTTTCATGAGTACTCAACATCCATGAACCATACATAATACTCCTGTAATCTTGAATCAATACTACACCCATCCCGACACCGGATGCATCACAAAGCAATGTATACTTCTTACCTAGCTTGGGTAAGATCGAGATCAGTGTGGTATTCAACCACTTCTTTAGCACTTGGAAATAATTATCACATGCTTATAATAATTTAATCCTGATGCCTTTCTAGGTCAAGACTAAAAGTGGTGTTTCTAACCAGAAAATTATTTGATAATCCTTTTATATTAGCCTGATAAACCTATAAAACATCATATATTAGAAACATTCTTGGGTTCCTCTCAAGACACAACTACTTTCACTTTCTCTGGGTCCACTAACATTCCTTCCTCAGAGATGATATAACCAAATAAATTCACCCTATCAATCTAGAAATAAAATTTGGATAGCTTGGCGTATAGCCTATACTCTCTTAGTGTACTCGAGATGATATTAAGATATTTGGAATGATCTTCATTATTCTTAGAGTACACCAATATTTCATCCAAAAATATAACTAAAAAATGATCTAGATATGGGTGAAATATTTGATTCATTAGATCCATGAAAAATGTCGGCTCATTGGTCAACCCAAATGAAATAACCACAAAATCATACAACCCATACCTTATCTTCAAAGAATTTTGTGGTATGTTGGAAGGTATCACCCTCAGTTGATGATACCCTAACCTCAAATCAATCTTGGAGAACACTATCAAACCTATCATTTATTCAAAAAGACCATTGATTCATGGAAGATGGTATTGGTTCATAACCATCATCTAATTAATCTTCCTATAATCGATATATAGCCTCAAAAATATATCATCATTCTTTGAAAATAACACTGGATATCCCCATTGTGATATACTCAGAAGTATGGAACCATTCCTCTCTAACTACTCTAATTGTGCCTTAAGATTTAGGAGTTATACTAGAACTATTCTATATGGTGGTATGGAAACTAGTTCTACCCATGGAAGCCACTCAATCATAAACTCAACGTATATCTTAGGTGGTATCCCTGAGAAGTCCTCAGGAAACACAACCTGAAATTTTTCTACAATGGGAGGAAATACTGCTTGCTCTATTCCTCTATCATCAAGCACAAGACAAGCCAATTGGGTTGTGAGTTCACCCAAATGCTGGAAAACTAGACTTGCACAGCCTTCTCGAACATCTCAATCACCACAAAGGAGAAAAAATTTTCCCTCAAGAGACAAAAGGTTTACTCAATGATGGTAAAATTTTATATGGTCTTGATACAATTCCATCCATTCCATTCCCAAATCAAGTCAAAACCTGACATCTCAACAATGGACAAGTCCCACCAAAAACAGTACCCACCAACCTCTAGAGCACTACAATTTAATTGTCTAATATCCACTTCTCGGGCCCCTAACAAAGTATTAATCAATATAACCCCACATACATGTTCCACTACCAGGCCCAACACTACTACAAATTGTGCATAGATAGAAGAATGTGGGTGACTTTTTTAAATAAATAAATCGAAACTGTGAAAGCTACAAGGATCGTACATCAAATATTTGATGGTATATCCTCACCACCTCTAGGTATATACTGAACTATGTAACACTGACCTACCCCTCTTCCCTAGGCTCCACCCGGAGTCCATAGTGTTGCACTACTCTATTGGTATGGATTCTCTCGCCCCAGTGTACCATGTCTACCACCCCAACTAGTATGACTAGTTGAGCTCCAACTACCTATCTGATATAGGCTAACCAAACCCCTTTCTACACTTAGCATTGGACTTGATCCCCCATTTGTACCTAGCTATCGAGGATTCCTACAGAACCTTTGGAAATTCTCCATCCTGTCATGTGATCAGCACTTAACTAGTGGTTGGGGACACTAACCTTGCATGTTCCCTGGCCTACCACACTGATACAAAAACACCTAGTCACCATCCTGATAGGAAGACCCTCACTTAGGACTACTATACACACTTCCACCATGATATAAACACCCAAAATGATGCTTAATTCCCTCATAAGATACATCGTTCATCTGTCCAAATAAAACCACAATTCCACTAACTAAATCCCCCTCCAGGTTCCCTTATGAGATAAGGGCATGATACACCACCACTGAAAACCTCTTCAAATGGAATATATTCACCTAGGATCTAATCTAGTTTCTAATCCCATCCTAGAAACATTTTCCATAGCTTCCTTTTCCCCTATCAACACTGGAAAAAGTATCATAAGTCGGTGAAATGGCTAGAATAATCCATTACTGACATAGCCTCTTGGGTCAAACTCATAAACTCTAAATCCTTCCCCTACTGAAACATTTATGGATCAAAGTGTTCTAGAAACTTCTCCCAAAAGTCTTTCTATATCATTCCTTTGTCCTACTTAGCCTGAACTATGATTTCCCACCAAATCTTTCCCTGAACTCTCAATATATAGGGTGCCAACTTGACTCGCTTCTCCGAAGTAATCTCCAAATGATCAAGAATCATCATGATGGACTCTATACAGAACTCAAATACCATTATCCCACCCTCTAAGGTAAATGTCATAGGGTACTGTAGTTGAAAATCTCTAGTTGACTCAAATATGATCTGTACAAACCACCCTAGGTATCGTTCCATTATCTACATAAAGTGGGTGAAGTTATTATGAAACTACTCTTCTATATTACCCTAAATCAAGAGGTCCTATTGCTCCACTATCAGGGGAGAATTCTTAACAACATCCTCTTATCGCCATGATGACACATATATTCATGGTTTCATTTTCCAACAATTCCAAACACAAGCCTTAGTATAGATAGAATAATGATTTCATAATTTACACATAAGAAGACACTTCACTAGTCATAATAGACCATTCACATACACTATCTCAATGGATATCAACACACTTTGAGCACTAACCTCTACCATACCTACCATGAGTCATGGTAAACATGGGTAAACAAATTTACATAGCTGCATTATTTAACTAAACACCTTTTTAAAACTACATCCACACTCATAGTGCAAATCCTTCCTCTTGGGAACATTTCCCTTTTCACATCTTGTTAGAAACCACATTTTAACTCATTTAAACATTTATTTAAGCACAAATATTTAAACTTTATCTAAAATTCATCTCATTTTACCCATTATCATCATTATTATTAGAAAACTTTTCCATTAAATTTATCAAGAAATTAAAATGCATTCCACCTTTCATATCCCACACACCCATCTTGTGTGTGCCTATAATGATGCATGCCACCTATATTCCTAGGTGCCTAAAATGATTCAGAAATACACAACCTCGTTATATTTTGTCCATGAGTAAAATATCAAAAAACTGTCACATCACACAACAAGTGGATCACCCAACAGTGAAATATCATTCAAATATAACAACACAAAATAACAACAATAATTACCACCCTGGATAATTAGGTTTCCCCTCGTACATGGATTAGATACTCACCATAATGAGCTCATTTCTGATACTTGACACTTCCTAATCTCCTATCTACCATCACAAAATAATAAGATAGGGAAGAGAACTCTTATGATGCCACTTTGAAACATCCTTGAACCAGAATCTACAAAACGGGTGCCCTGAGCCGGGTCACCACATGACCTCAAGCATGCCACCTTGTATTCCATAGTTTATAGACTAGTAGCGATGTATTAATGAGTTGCATGGGGAGACTACACCCACTTTAGCAGATTAATCAACATAAATTATGAATATAATAGAAAAAACAACATGTAATAACCAATAAACATGTATAACTAAGCATCTCCCAAAACTAAGTAAAAACCACAAATCAACAATAACCACGCAATGTCATTATAATAGTGCAAAGAGTGAAAGAAAACCATAATAAATAAAAACAATTGAATCCCCAAAATGTTCTTGACTCCAACTCTGGATCCTCATCCACACGTATCTCAAGTCCAACTCAACTCCCTAACACTGGTCCTTTTCCCTTATCTGAACCTGCAATAATGAAGTCTACTTGGGTACCCAATAGCTGCTCGAGCAGTGTGTGAGTAAAACTCAATAAGAGACCACCAAATATGTCTACAAAATATTCAGTATAAATATATAGTGCATGAAAATAATAAATAAAAGACAAGTAAACAAAGGATAACTCAGGTGTCATTAGTTAACCATATTTAATTTAACCCTTTTCTTCCATTATTACTATTTTCATTACTTATACCATCTTCACTACTTAATCCATATTCATCACGTTTTCTATGGGTTAATAATTTACATCATCTATATAAGGGTTTAAAGAAACTAGTCACTATGAATAGGGGAAATAAATCAAGTCCCTATCTCACTAGGGTTAAACATATCACAAAACAATACATTTTACTTACCTAAAATCCTCGATCCTAGTGGTCTCATAGAATGAAAATGTTAGGGTAATAGATCATGCATGACCTTCAATAACCTGTTCATTTTGGGGTGGAGTTCAGAGCCTTGGTCTAACTCGACCCATGGGCATTTAACCTAAATTCAATACCCCACACAACCAATCCATGTGCACATGCATACTTATCCATTCACCACACAAATACCATATTAAGACCAAAAAAATAAATAAAAATAAAAATCATAATCAATAAAAATCAACATGGGAATTAATATTATTCCATAACCCATTGACACATTTTTCATCTACATTACATAGTCGTTTATCCCAATTCCTATTTATTATGCCTAAAATAATTAATCATATTAACGAATTCACATTCATTCTCCCCTTTATCCTTCTCATAAATTTCCCTCATGTTAACCCATTAAACCCATTCCTCATTTAACAAGTAATAATCCCCTTATGCATTTTGTGTATAGTTCATAATCCATTTGGCATGTTCACATTAATCCAATTAACCCATTTAAAATATTTAACAATCTCTGTCTATTATTGATTTAAAACTTCCATCAAAACATTAGGCTTAACTCCATTACCCATTCCCATAATATGTATTAACCCAGCTAGCCCATGTATTAATAATAAGCCTTAGACCATCAACCAATTCCTCTTTCCTATCTCATAGCTCGTATAACCAATTATAATTTAGAGAAATTACCCCTTATACCATTATCCAATCCTAGTAACGTTAACCAATATTTCTCTTTCAAATCAAGTTGACATATCAACATGCTCATCATGGATCTATGTTATCACACATCAACTCTACACTTAACCTTACCATTTTCAAGGTTCTGGAATGTCAGTGCACCCCACGGGTGGCCCTAAATTGGTCAAATCATCTCCCATACATCCCATAGGGATCATAAGGGGTTAAATTCACTATTTAGACATCAATTTTACCAAATCTCACTAAAGGCGTCAAACTCACATAAATAAATAACCAAGAATGAAACCAAACATGCACAAATCAACTCAATGACTATGGGATACAACTGATAGACCACCTACCTCAAATTTGTTAATGAACGCACTCTTAGTCACTACCTTAGATATGGATTTGATCACCCCTAGAAGACTTAACCTAGAATCCACTAGAGAAAGATGGTTATATGGATTTAGAAGAAGATACCCCAAGATATAAGCCCTAATCCAGAAAATAGAAGCAAGAGGAAGATTAGAGTTACCTGGAGCTTCGATTCACAACCAACAACACTCAAAATGGAAAATAATTGAAGGATAAACATCCTTGGGAAGATTTGGGATCTTGAGTTAGTAATTGGGTTTGAGAGGGGAATAATGGAAGTAAAATCGGGTAGAACTTAAAAATACTGAGATGGAAAACTGTAATTCTTTCAACATTTAATGGGATGTAAGGTTTGTCCATACGGTTTAACAAACCATGACAGGACCATGTACAGAAAACTATCTAAGGGGAGTGAGGTCACACAGTTACCTGGGGAGCTTCCCAAAGTTTTACAAACCATGTGATTGCTAGGTGTAATCTCATTGTCCAAGGTTACATGGTTTTCCATGGAAGGTCGCATGGTTTTCTTAATCGTACACCTTGCACATATTGGCTTGGTTTTCCTTCTTTTTGTATCCCAAACCCCCAGAAGACCCCTAAGGCCCCTCATACACCCATTGAAAATTAAATTAATGAAAACTAAGGGATTAAACCCAAAATTAAATAGGGACGTACCTCCATAGAGCCTTGATATTACAAGGAACTTTATTCACATATCCTATGAATTCAAAATAAAAAACATAAAATGATTTATCCCTAAAAATGGATTTTTCACATATTAAAATTACTTCATTAAAGGAATTATCACAAAAAATTATTAATACACAAACCACTATGATTATTTTGATATACTGGATATTTCTATATCTTTATTGAGAATTTTCTATGTCTTTTGGCCTTCTTTTTCTTCCTATTTTAGAAGGTCTTGGATGAGACCTCTGTTTCTATATTGAGAAGTTTGGAATTTTAATTTTATATCATAGGCTCTTGTTTAAACATAAAAAATCTAAAAAACATACAATTTATATAAAACCACATACTAAATAAAATTTTGAACCATCTAAAGGGAACTTAAATCTAATACTGGTGTAAATTCCCAGTGGATCTAGTTCAGACACATCTAAGAGGGATGTCAATCAAGTGTGTCAATTTTTTACCAAATTTTCATTTTCATTTGAATGTTTTACACATTTTATTTTCGAACCTTGGTTATTAGTTAGGATAAGTTAATCATTTTTTGTTTTAACAAGTAATCAAGAACCACATTCAATTAATGTAAATCATGTAAAGGTAGCATGCATTATTTTAACATGGTTTGTATCCTTCACTAGAAAAATAATGTGTATCATGACTTTTTATTCTACCTAATCATGGATTCATAACTTTAATCAATCTCATATAACAATGGTTGTAGTGAAAACTACACCTACACAAAGTCTCACTACGCATAAACTTTTCAGTATCTCAATGGAATTAACAAAATCATCTTCCCACCAAAATAACATATTTTAACTATGATATCCATGCATACCCAGAGTCACAATAGTTTTATAGCTTCCTACTATGTATATACAAGTGGTTCTTTTTATCCCTTCATGAATTTGATCTTAGATCAGAAAAAGTATTACATTATTTTCACATAATAGATCTCTCTCCTCATTAGTGTAGACTTAGAATTCCTTCTGATCACCTATATTCTCAACTCAAAATTCATATCCTATGATTGAAATAAGTTTAGTAGCTTCTTAATATTTTAATGGATTGATACATTAAATAATAATGATAGCATCATAGTCAATCCTTCCTCAGTTTATGATTCCTTCTTCTTCTCAATATTTAAAAACAATGGTTATTGTATTATCTTTTTCTTTTTATTCACAGAAGATTCTGATACACAATCTAAGAGTTTAGTTTAGTTCAGTATAGTAACCTCCTTTTTTCTTGATTGAGAGTTCATATTTATTATTCACTTCATATAGACTCTTGGTTATTCTCTCAAACTTAGTTCTCTATCTTTATTTTCCCTTTTTATATGTACGATGACAGAAATAATATTTTCAATGTCATAAACCATATTGGGTAACCTGGTATCCTGATAATAAATCCATCATTGACATATCCAGAAGGGCAGTCCCCGTCCCTACGGGTCGGTGACTAGCACCTAGAATCATAAAAACTGAAAGTGGGAATGATTTTTGTAACAGCCCAAGATTTTATAAAGAAATATTCTTTTTAATTTTATTAATGTCTTGTGTTGTACGCTACACCAAAAGGAGCTTGCACAACACGCATCCTTGTCTTGCCTTGCATTACACGCAATCACGACCTTCCTCAATAGCGTGTGTAATACGCAATACCGAGTTTCACTAAACAACGATGTGCTATTAAAATATTATTAAAACTAGCCGTTATGAATAGTAATAACCACTTTTTAAAATTCTGTAAATCTTATTTTTCAAAATGAACTTCATTCTTGGATTCGGAGTATCGAATTTAGCCTAAGGTGAAATTTTGGTACTTTTCGGATAACTTTCATATTCTGATGAATAGTGAAAAATTACTAAATTATAATTAAAAACAACTTTTTTAATCGAAATAATTAATAGTGATAAATTATTAATTTGAGTGGTTTTAAAGTATATTTATAATATATTTTAACAATTTAATACAATGTTGGTCATTGGTTGTAATTTCACATTTAAACAAGACATAATCAAGTGTCAATCTTTTGATATATATTGTTTCCTAAAAACACGCTATTTATTTTAACAGCGGGATTTAATTATAAAATTAATTAATGCAACTTCTATGTTATGAATTTGGTAAAATAGATTTCATTTTTGAATTCGGAATATGAAATATAGCTTAGGATGAAATTTTGGCATTGTTCTGAAAAACATCAATTTTTGATGAATAGTGAAACTACTAAGTGGTAGTTAAAAAAACTGAATTTTTCATAAAACTTAATTTTGCCGCTTCTGTGAATGGAATTTCGAAAATCCGAGAGACACGGTTAATATCAAGGACTAAAATGTGGTTCAATGAGATGAAAATAATTTTTTGGTGAATAGTAACTTTTTACTTTTTTACCGCGGTTAATAGTAAATAGGGTAAGTAAGGGTAAATATGATATTACTATTACCCTAACACATGTCCTAATTCTATTGGACAAGTGTAATTCGACCAAAAACAAACTTAGGAATAAAATATGACCATTTAGGCCCACTTGGATTAGATTAAGAAATTTATTATTAATTTATTTAAAGAAAGGTTAAAATAGTTAAAATCAAAGTTTAATAAGTAAATCATTTTTAATATGGGGTTATACATAAGATAAATTCGATTGTAAATATTCATTAGAAAGCTAAAAAGATTTACTACATGATGGTATTTTATTTGTAATTTTTATACATAAAATAATTTATTTTATTTATGACACAACGATGATGCAGTAATTATCTTATTAATGAAATATTGACATAATTGATGTTATAAACACCAAAATAAATGTAATTTGAGATTTTTTATGAATTCCACTAATTTTCTAGGTTACTATGATATATTAATGTTGATTTAATCAACTTTGTTCGAACATTTAATTCTGTTATGACTTTCACAAAAATCATATATCAAATAGTGTCAAAATTGACACAAAATAGTTTTTAAATCAAATATTATATTATTAATTGTTATTGTATTCCTATAAATCTAAGGTTCGGCCAAATGACTTAGATAAGGATATATATATTAATAATAAACAATTTGGGGTTCGTTTGGAATGTTATAGTAAGTTTATTAACCATATAGTGAAAGAAAACAAAAAGACATGGTAAAAGTTAAATTATTTAACTTAGAGTTAAATTTAATTGAAAAGGTTAAAATAATATCCTAAACTTGTCTAAATTATATTGGTTGATAGGATTTCGACCCCTCCCCACCTTATCTTCGAAATAAGACCCTTTGGAACCATTATAAACCGATTTTGACTTTAATATAAAATAATATTTTGAGATATTCCTAAGGTGCCCCTCTCCTCCCTTATAAAAGGACACCTCCTCCCCCTCCTCCTCACACCAATTTGAGCACTCAAGCTCGTCCAACCCCTGCCAAAATCCCTTCTCCACTTCCCTAGCAACATCCTAGAGGTTCTGGTCTTCCTCAAAGACCAATTCTAGTGCCCTAAGAGGAGGTCTCAAAGAGGCACTTCAAAGAAGAGGTAATTACCGTTACCAATTCTTTCATCTTTATTTCTTCTTCCACTTCTTCTTCTTAGGTTGTTTCATTATGAAGTAATAACATCAGTATAACTCATATACTGATATGTTATTATAAGTATGAAACAACCCTATTTCACCATCTATCCATCCTACGGAAAAAGAAATCACCGCGCGTGCGTACGTACGGAATACCGTCTCCACGCCGTGGTGTAATCTATTTTCCACCACCACCTTACATGGATGGGTATAATGGTGTAAAGAATAACTATACATAGTTATTACAACATCATATTGATTCTGATATATTGTATAATCCACTCCAATTCAATTCAATATTTATAGAAATGATATCATCGCTCGTGCGTACGTACGGACTACCGTCTCCACGACGCGATGAGATTCATTCTCCATGTTAACCATTTAAGAATGATTATAATGTATATATAAGAAATAATAATGAAATATATGACATTATAAAGCTACTAGATTTATGTATATATATACATATGTATGTCATCTACTTACTTCCATTTCAAGACAATAAGGAAAGAAAAACAGCGTTCATGCGTACGTACGGACTACCGTCTCCATGAACGGTGTTTTTCATTTTATTTATCTATCTATTATATATATATATATACTGAATATATATGATATATAAATCATATTTTATATTCTGGAAGTAAGTAAATCATGATATAAGTAATAATTATGTCAAGAACAACAAGTCAAAACACCTACGATAAATGAAACGATTTTACCCAAAACGCTTCTTTAACATGGAATTTACAAAAGAACGGGTAATATAATGTCATAAGTGAAACATATATGATATCATAACAATGAATATGATTCTGTAATAAGTCAATGACATTATTTAAATCATTATACAGGAGGTTCGGACACATACGAAGCAAATTGGACCTAAGGTAAGGGAAATATCACAATCTCATTTTTATCCGAGATTGTTTATTCGTAAGTATTTATTGGGGTGTATTTTATCATCCACATCCATGTTTCATCAATATGTAATATTATTTCCATCCACCTACAATTTTATAAATCCATTTTTACCCTTCGGTGAGTTTTTAGTAAAATAAGTGAAAGGAATCTTTTGTCGTTTGCCGTACGAGGTACTTTTTGACTTTTCCGACAAAAGTACGAAGAATGTTTTTTTTTAACTTATACGACCTGAATGGATTTTTAAAACATTATTTCTAAGAAACTTCCTTTACAAGTTTTCAAGTTTATTTTTAATCAACTTATTTTATTTTAAATTCGTATGACATGTTATGAAAGAAAAAAAATGTTTTTGAAGAAGAAAGGATATTTTCCTCAAGAATAGAGTTGAAGTATTTTATCAAAATTATTTTCCATCTAAGATAATAAAAGGGTTCTGTTTTTATCCCTATTATTACATTGGTTTGATTATGTTGTGATGGAAATATTTTTATGAATTCCTTTATCTTATATGAATTGTTTTATGATGTCATGTTGTTTAAGAATCCCATTTTATTTCATGGGTTATGCAATGATGTATGATTTATGATTTTGTGGCACACATAAGAATGGTATCATTATGAGATGGGTGGGACCTATATCTCCCTCCAATGCATTGGGTAAAGATTTTATATCTCATGAGATAGACATGGCTGAAATGGTAGGTTATACCGGTTCAGTAAAACAGGACTGAAACGAGGGTTACTCGATTCAGAAAGGGACTTTGTCCACTAAGATAGTCTTGGAAATGAGTCTTGACTAACAAGAAATGATTTTCTATGATTATGTGTGTATGCCACAAAGTTTCATGTTTTATGTTATGATTATTGGGATTACATTTCACTTCTATGATATATCCCATGTTATGATATTATGAGCTCTTTTGCAGGTTAAGATTTCCAAAATTTATGTATATGATGTGATTGATTTTTCTTTTGTTTACCCTTACTGAGCATTTGATCTCACCCTTTTATGTTTTCTTTTCCCCAGGATATAAAGAAAGGTTTTAGGTAGAAAAAAGGGATGACCTTTATGGGAGATATTGAAGAACTTTCACCACGATTAGAAGATTACGTTCCGAGTTTCCAAAGACACTAAACTATTACGATCCTTTAGTGTGTGTTTTTGTTATGTACTAAGTATTCCGCAAATGTAATGTAATGTCCATGTACGTCAAGCTTCGGGTCTCTACAGTTGGTATCAGAGGAAAGGTTTAGTCAACCTTTGGAAACTAGGATGCGAAAACGTTAGTGAGATTCCTAGAGATATTTCTAAGGTATGTCTAGGGATGTCCCTAGGGATAAGTATACGTATAGGTTATAGTAATAGAATTACGCTAACGATCATAGAATTAAACCTAAGATGTTGGATATTGAAGGTAATCCCCCTTTATTATGTTGTTTTCCCTAGCATGATTTTTGCCTCTCACACTATTCTTTTTGGGTTTTAGACGATGGCTGGAACCCGAAGGAACCGTGTTGATCAATGCAATGGACAATGCAATGATTGCCCTCCTGAACAAACAAATGTTATGGGAGATGGAGTGCAAAATCTTATTGCTATACTTACACAAGCTATAAATCATTCTGGACTTCCAAATGAGCAGAGAAGGGAACAATATTCTATTGAGTCCTTCATGAGGCAACGTCCACCTTCTTTCAGTGGGACTTCCGATCCACTTGTTGCTGAACAATGGATCAGTACCACTGAAAAGATATTTTCAGTTCTTCAATGTTCTGAACATGATAAAGTCATCTTAGCAGTATATCGTTTGGAAGGTGAAGCTGATCAATGGTGGAATCTTATCAAGAATACGAGGCCAAGGGATGAAATTGAGTCCATGGAATGGGACGAGTTCAAGAACTTGTTTTTCAGTAAGTACTTCCCTCGTATTCTTCGAACAAAGATGGAAAAGGAGTTTATTGAGCTGAAGCAGAAGGATGATGAATCTGTTGGTATATACGAAGCGATTTTTACAAGACTTGCAAGGTATGCATCTGGCATTATCATCCAACCTGAAAGTAAAGTTGATCGATTTTTCAGTGGCTTAAAACCAAGTCTTCGAAGGGCATTAGCTATAAGAGACTTCAGTAGCTATGAAGAAATTGTGCGTTGTGCTATCAAGGTAGAAATCGAAGTTGGTGTTACATATCCATCTCATGGTTTTGACAAGAAACGAAAGATGGAGTTCAAGGAGAAATCTCATAATAATGGTGAAAAGAAGATGAATGTTTCCTTATGCACAAAGTGTGGAAAGAAGCATGGTGGAGATTGTCTTAAAGGAACTAGAAAATGTTTTAAGTGTGGAAAAGAAGGTCATCGAGCAGCTGAGTGTCGAAGTAATGGAAAAAGGGTTTCTAATGATGTGAATAAAGCAAACACTGCAGAGAACGCACCACCAACACTTCAATGCTTCAAGTGCAAGGAAATGGGGCATTATGCTAATAATTGCCCTAATCCAAGGGTTAGTGATGATCAACATGAGCAACCACTGAAGGCAAAGGACAAAGGGAAGTCACATGCGATCACTATTGGCGATATTGAATATGATAATGATGTGGTGGAATGATTAAGCGTTTATGTAATGGGATTCCAAAATAATGTTGTATCATTGAGTATTGCAATATTTATTGATGTGGTATTCAAAGTGATTGAGATATTTTTTTTGGAAATAAGATGATATGCGCATAATGACGACGAGAAAATGAAATGTTTAATAGTATTCATGAGCTCATGATTGATATAAGGACTAAGTGATATCATGGATTGAGTATATAGAATTTTGAGGATTTTGGTATGTGGAAAGTGTTAACTTTTAACTGCATTCATGTTTTCACTAAGGTATTCAAGAGAATACATGATTAAGGACTTTGAATGTTTAGAATGTGACCAACAAAACATATCTTATGATATATGGGGATCAACGATGGTATTAAATCTCTGGTAATCGTTTTCACTATGTTATGAGAGTGGACTGTAGTATTATGGATAAGCCTAAAGATTGAAATGGATTATGTTGGACATAAGTGATTATTTTTTAAGGATAGAAGTTTTTTTTTCGATATTATTGATGGGATGTTATAGTAATGTAGTTTTAGAAAAAAGGACAACCTGCAGGACGGGCGACAGCCCATCGCTTCGGACAAGGCTGTAGGAATCGAACCCACAACTGAAGTGCGACTGGCCTTTATCGCCTACCACTGACCTACAGGAAGTCCCTGTTTAGTAGAAACTAGTTTTATTATATTAAGCAGTATGATATATGAAGTATAAGTCCATTTTAGGAACCATATATGATTAATCTCACTATAGATCGATTTATGCATATAATTCTTGCTAACCTTTTGTTTGAGACAGATGGAATGACCCGTCATTCTATCACATGATCTGCTAACACTTCACGAAGAACAAATTCAACTTCATTTATTTAAGAGATGAAGTGGAAATTGTTCAAGGAACGAACAACAGTGAGATTGTACCAAAATAAAGTAAGTATTTATTCTAATTCAAATTTTCAACTTTAGGGGAAATGATCTTGAAAACCAAAAATGTTGTCCTAGTGATCTTATACCTGATGAATCAGATGGTACCTTATATCATCACAAATCTATGGATTTGTGATTACTGGCTTTTCCATAGCCATGTTCTCTACCACTCTCCATCAGAACATGATGGTTAGATTTCTCTTCCATATCCATATTTTCACCTATGTGGAAACCCAATGATTAGTTTATTTGGGTAACCGTTACGTTTCATACTTTTGTTTTTAAAGATTGGTTTTGATATTCCTTTTTACGATGTGGGTTTCTATTAAAGAAACATTCGAATAGTAAACCATTTATAACCCCGACGAATTTCGAGGGCGAAATTCATTTTAAGGGGGGTAGAATGTAACAGCCCAAGATTTTATAAAGAAATATTCTTTTTAATTTTATTAATGTCTTGTGTTGTACGCTACACCAAAAGGAGCTTGCACAACACGCATCCTTGTCTTGCCTTGCATTACACGCAATCACGACCTTCCTCAATAGCGTGTGTAATACGCAATACCGAGTTTCACTAAACAACGATGTGTTATTAAAATATTATTAAAACTAGCCGTTATGAATAGTAATAACCACTTTTTAAAATTCTGTAAATCTTATTTTTCAAAATGAACTTCATTCTTGGATTCGGAGTATCGAATTTAGCCTAAGGTGAAATTTTGGTACTTTTCGGATAACTTTCATATTCTGATGAATAGTGAAAAATTACTAAATTATAATTAAAAACAACTTTTTTAATCGAAATAATTAATAGTGATAAATTATTAATTTGAGTGGTTTTAAAGTATATTTAGAATATATTTTTACAATTTAATACAATGCTGTTCATTGGTTGTAATTTCACATTTAAACAAGACATAATCAAGTGTCAATCTTTTGATATATATTGTTTCCTAAAAACACGCTATTTATTTTAACAGCGGGATTTAATTATAAAATTAATTAATGCAACTTCTATGTTATGAATTTGGTAAAATAGATTTCATTTTTGAATTCGGAATATGAAATATAGCTTAGGATGAAATTTTGGCATTGTTCTGAAAAACATCAATTTTTGATGAATAGTGAAACTACTAAGTGGTAGTTAAAAAAAACTGAATTTTTCATAAAACTTAATTTTGCCACTTCTGTGAATGGAATTTCGAAAATCCGAGAGACACGGTTAATATCAAGGACTAAAATGTGGTTCAATGAGATGGAAATAATTTTTTGGTGAATAGTAACTTTTTACTTTTTTACCGCGGTTAATAGTAAATAGGGTAACTAAGGGTAAATATGATATTACTATTACCCTAACACATGTCCTAATTCTATTGGACAAGTGTAATTCGACCAAAAACAAACTTAGGAATAAAATATGACCATTTAGGCCCACTTGGATTAGATTAGGACATTTATTATTAATTTATTTAAAGAAAGGTTAAAATAGTTAAAATCAAAGTTTAATAAGTAAATCATTTTTAATATGGGGTTATACATAAGATAAATTCGATTGTAAATATTCATTAGAAAGATAAAACGATTTCCTACATGATGGTATTTTATTTGTAATTTTTAGACATAAAATAATTTATTTTATTTATGACACAACGATGATGCAGTAATTATCTTATTAATGAAATATTGACATAATTGATGTTATAAACACCAAAATAAATGTAATTTGAGATTTTTTATGAATTCCACTAATTTTCTAGGTTACTATGATATATTAATTTTGATGTAATCAACTTGGTTTGAACATTTAATTCTATTATGACTTTCAGAAAAATCATATATCAAATAGTGTCAAAATTGACACAAAATAGTTTTTAAATCAAATATTATATTATTAATTGTTATTGTATTCCTAAAAATCTAAGGTTCGGCCAAATGACTTAGATAAGGATATATATATTAATAATAAACAATTTGGGGTTCGTTTGGCATGTTATAGTAAGTTTATTAACCATATAGTGAAAGAAAACAAAAAGACATGGTAAAAGTTAAATTATTTAACTTAGAGTTAAATTTAATTGATAAGGTTAAAATAATATCCTAAACTTGTCTAAATTCTATTGGTTGATAGGATTTCGACCCCTCCCCACCTTATCTTCGAAATAAGACCCTTTGGAACCATTATAAACCGATTTTGACTTTAATATAAAATAATATTTTGAGATATTCCTAAGGTGCCCCTCTCCTCCCTTATAAAAGGACACCTCCTCCCCCTCCTCCTCACACCAATTTGAGCACTCAAGCTCGTCCAACCCCTGCCAAAATCCCTTCTCCACTTCCATAGCAACATCCTAGAGGTTCTGGTCTTCCTCAAAGACCAATTCTAGTGCCCTAAGAGGAGGTCTCAAAGAGGCACTTCAAAGAAGAGGTAATTACCGTTACCAATTCTTTCATCTTTATTTCTTCTTCCACTTCTTCTTCTTAGGTTGTTTCATTATGAAGTAATAACATCAGTATAACTCATATACTGATATGTTATTATAAGTATGAAACAACCCTATTTCACCATCTATCCATCCTACGGAAAAAGAAATCACCGCGCGTGCGTACGTACGGAATACCGTCTCCACGCCGTGGTGTAATCTATTTTCCACCACCACCTTACATGGATGGGTATAATGGTGTAAAGAATAACTATACATAGTTATTACAACATCATAATTATTCTGATATATTGTATAATCCACTCCAATTCAATTCAATATTTATAGAAATGATATCATCGCTCGTGCGTACGTACGGACTACCGTCTCCACGACGCGATGAGATTCATTCTCCATGTTAACCATTTAAGAATGATTATAATGTATATATAAGAAATAATAATGAAATATATGACATTATAAAGCTACTGGATTTATGTATATATATACATATGTATGTCATCTACTTACTTCCATTTCAAGACAATAAGGAAAGAAAAACAGTGTTCATGCGTACGTACGGACTACCGTCTCCATGAACGGTGTTTTTCATTTTATTTATCTATCTATTATATATATATATATACTGAATATATATGATATATAAATCATATTTTATATTCTGGAAGTAAGTAAATCATGATATAAGTAATAATTATGTCAAGAACAACAAGTCAAAACACCTACGATAAATGAAACGATTTTACCCAAAACGCTTCTTTAACATGGAATTTACAAAAGAACGGGTAATATAATGTCATAAGTGAAACATATATGATATCATAACAATGAATATGATTCTGTAATAAGTCAATGACATTATTTAAATCATTATACAGGAGGTTCGGACACATACGAAGCAAATTGGACCTAAGCTAAGGGAAATATCACAATCTCATTTTTTATCCGAGATTGTTTATTCGTAAGTATTTACTGGGTTGTATTTTATCATCCACATCCATGTTTCATCAATATGTAATATTATTTCCATCCACCTACAATTTTATAAATCTATTTTTACCCTTCGGTGAGTTTTTAGTAAAATAAGTGAAAGGAATCTTTTATCGTTTTCCGTACGAGGTACTTTTTGACTTTTCCGACAAAAGTACGAAGAATGTTTTTTTTTAACTTATACGACCTGAATGGATTTTTAAAACATTATTTCTAAGAAACTTCCTTTACAAGTTTTCAAGTTTATTTTTAATCAACTTCTTTTATTTTAAATTCGTATGACATGTTATGAAAGAAAAAAAATATTTTTGAAGAAGAAAGGATATTTTCCTCAAGAATAGAGTTGAAGTATTTTATCAAAATTATTTTCCATCTAAGATAATAAAAGGGTTCTGTTTTTATCCCTATTATTACATTGGTTTGATTATGTTGTGATGGAAATATTTTTATGAATTCCTTTATCTTATATGAATTGTTTTATGATGTCATGTTGTTTAAGAATCCCATTTTATTTCATGGGTTATGCAATGATGTATGATTTATGATTTTGTGGCACACATAAGAATGGTATCATTATGAGATGGGTGGGACCTATATCTCCCTCCAATGCATTGGGTAAAGATTTTATATCTCATGAGATAGACATGGCTGAAATGGTAGGTTATACCGGTTCAGTAAAACAGGACTGAAACGAGGGTTACTCGATTCAGAAAGGGACTTTGTCCACTAAGATAGTCTTGGCAATGAGTCTTGACTAACAAGAAATGATTTTCTATGATTATGTGTGTATGCCACAAAGTTTCATGTTTTATGTTATGATTATTGGGATTACATTTCACTTCTATGATATATCCCATGTTATGATATTATGAGCTCTTTTGCAGGTTAAGATTTCCAAAAGCTATGTATATGATGTGATTGATTTTTCTTTTGTTTACCCTTACTGAGCATTTGATCTCACCCTTTTATGTTTTCTTTTCCCCAGGATATAAAGAAAGGTTTTAGGTAGAAAAAAGGGATGACCTTTATGGGAGATATTGAAGAACTTTCACCACGATTAGAAGATTACGTTCCGAGTTTCCAAATACACTAAACTATTACGATCCTTTAGTGTGTGTTTTTGTTATGTACTAAGTATTCCGCAAATGTAATGTAATGTCCATGTACGTCAAGCTTCGGGTCTCTACAATTTTTCTAATGAAAATTACGTAAGTAAAAGAAACAATGTAGTATACATATCTAAATAAACTCCACTGGGATTAATGTACCAGAATTCAAATAGAAATTAAATCCCAAATTAATATAACCCAATTTCCAAAAAGGGAAAATAGCCCAAGTCCATAAGGACACAACTCACCAAATATGAGGTTCAACAGCTAGATCCACCTCCAATGGATCCTTTTCTCTTACTCAAACCTAGAAGGAGATAATCTACAAACACCCAAAGGCACAAGTTGGGTGTGATCCAAATCCTAGTAGGATTTCACCAAAGATTCCATAAAAAGATCCTAATATCAAATTAACCAATAAATTGATTTCAATTTTTTAAAAAAATAGGTTTGGAATTTACAAAAGAATTTTTAAATAAATCATTATTTACAATTTAAAATATGTAAATACATTTATAAATTCAAGATTCAAATTTCAAATTATGGAAATATATTTCAAAATATGGAATTTACATTTAATAAAAGGGTTATTTACACAATAGAAATTTTCTCAAAATGTATTAAATAAACACTTTTATATAAAATGGTTTATATATATTTACAAGTCATGTATAAAATTCAATAGTTCCGTATATATATATATATATATATATATATATATATATATAATTGGAAAAAAAACAAGTGAGCTACATGGTCATGTTCCAAGTAGGTACGACAGTTCCAAGTGATAGGGAACCAACACTATTAATATCGAAAAGTATGTATATACACCCCTTGATCCAAGGCCAATAAGATCCATCGCCATCTCCTAAGGAATGTGATGTGATGATTTTATGTTTTAGAATATTTTAAGTCATGAAGTATTATCCAATATAACATACTCGCTACCTAAGTCTTTCATGTGATCTATTAAAAAACAATGATGGGAAATTTATTTTAAGACTTATTAAAATACAATTAAATACCATACTCTATTTCAGTATTCCAATTTTCCCCTTTAAACCCATAATGGGCTTTTAATAAAAAAAACATGCCCTTTTTGAAAAAATGAACCCGCTGGGTTTCCATCAAAACCATTTTAAGACATTTTTTCTAAACACGAATTTGAAACCAATTTATGAAATTTCACAATCCATTACACAATTAAATACAACAACTTAATTTTCAAACAATTCCATCAATTTCATCACAAACCCCCAATTCACTAGAATTGGGGTTTTTCCAAATGTTCCATCAAATAAAATTCTACAATTTATTTAAAAAAATAATTGATTCAATTTATATGAAGAAAAAAAATTTAAATTAAACAATTTAAATCTCAACAATTTCCAATTCTATCCCAAAACCCCATTTTTTCTTAAAAACCCAAATTCACCAAAATTGTGTATTTCTAATAACCAATTGAAATACATATAATCCAAATCCAAAAAATTTCATTTAAATTAAAACAATTTTAAATTTAAACAAATAAATTTGGATTAATATAAATTGGTCATAATAAAGGAACCACCTACCTCTGGATCAATGGATCTCAGATTACCAAACCCTAGTATGGGTTCATCAAAGAAGAACAAAGATCAAGGAATTTGGGAAACAAGGATCAAACATAGGTTTATTGACCCAAAAAATAGGGTATTAGATCCCAAATAAATCATAAGGATCCATATAACCCTATGGAGAATAAGAGAGGTCGTGGGAGATCTAGATTATGGGAAGGAAAATAATCGGAAGAGAATTGACCGACAATCCCCTAGCTTCAGATTTTTTTCTGGGGGTATGAGGGGATAAGAATCCTCATTGGGATCTATAAGGTTGTAAGAAAATGATTTGGCTCAAAGAAGGTCTATTGGATACCTATAATAGGAGTTTAGGAATTTATTATAAAATTTAGGGTCTCTTAAAATCTTGTACGCATGGTTTCTTAGGCTGACCTGCGAGGTTAGACCAAACCATACAGCCTATTCATGTGCCCATTTTAAATGGTTCATGTAGTTTTCACTAAGATGGTGCATAGATTAACTAACCATGTTCCAACTGTGAAAAATTCCACTACCTTGGGTTTCATGGTTTTCTCTGATAGGGTGTATAGTTTTGGAAAACCATGCACCAACTGTGCACTGGCCCATAATTTTCAAAACACATAAAAATTTCACCCACGGCTACCCCAAATAAAACCCAACTTAATATCAAAAAAAATGAAGGTTTAGTAATACCTTAAAAATGGTAACATGGTGTTACAACCTCCCCACCATAGAAACTTTTGGTCCCTAGAAAGCCTATGAAGAATACTCCTTTCCAAAAATATGATTCCACTACTCTCTCATCAGTTCCTTCCTATCTCAAGTCTCATGAAAATTAGAACCATGCTTCCATATTACACAAACCAAAGGTATCATCCTCCCACAAAGTACCTTGGTCTTAGAATCAAATATCTGGACTGGTCATTCAATAACAGATAAATCATGTTCAAATTCAACATCACACCAACTCAGAACATGAAATGGATTAGATAAATACTTTCATAGTTGAGATACATGAAACATGTTATGTATTGAAATCAGATATTATGGAAGTGATAAATGGAATAAAACCTTCCCCACCTACTCAACAAACTCAAAAGGTCCCACAAAATGAGGAGGAATCTTCCCTTGTCTCCCAAGCCATTGATGACCCAGCCAGGGTGAAACTTTCAAGAAAACCTAGTCACCAACTGTAAACATTAAAGTTCTATGGTGATTATTAGAATAAGACTTATATCAACTATGTGTTGTCAACATTATTTGATGAATCAACTAGATCTGTGTTGTCGTATCTTGTACAAAGGTTGGTCCAATCATAGAACTTTCACCAACTTCCAACCAACATAATAGATATTTACAAGTTTGTACATACAAGGCATCAAAATGATCTATTATGATTGAAAACTGGTATTTATTAATATAAGAAAACTCAAATGGCCTGGAATGATCATCCCAAGATCCACCAAAGTTGAGAATATAAGTGCGAAGCATATCCTCAAATATCTGCATAGCTCTTTCTGTCTATCCACCCAACTGTGAATGGTATGCCATACTCAAATGGACATGATATCCCAGTACCTCCTGAAGGCCTCTCTAAAAGTGATAATTGAACCAAGGATCCCTATTGAAGACTATAATATAAGGAAAACCATACAAACAAACTATCTCTTTAACGTAGATATTTCTCAATGCCTCAACTTTGGATATATCACAAATGGGTATAAAGTGAGCCAATTTTTTCAACGTATCAATCACAACCGATATCGCATTCCTCTTTCTCTGGGTACATGGAAACCTAACTAAAAATTTCATATATATCTCATCCCACTTTCATGTTGGGACTGGAAGTGGCTGAAGAAAACCTAAAGGTTTCTAGTGCTCATCCTTAACCTACTGGCATGTATTTCAAAGAGAGAAAAACCCACCAATTCCCCATATCATACCTGGAAACCAAAAATTCTACTGCATATCATAGAACATATTCATGGTTCCTGGGTGCACTAATTTCTAAAAATTATGACAATCCCCCGTCATATTTTTCCTTTATGCTAATGGAACAACTAAGAAACTTAGGTAAAAAAGAATACCCTTTTGGAGAATTACCACTAAGAAATCCCCCCCACCACCATAAATAGATCCTATAATTCTAAGGAATTCATAATAAAGTTTTTTGTCATGAAGAGTTATCTCAATAAGATTGAATGTAAACTGAATGCTGGCTAACAAAACTTCAACCCATTTCTCCTGAACTCCAATATGCAACTATCAAATTCCACTCATTTAAATATTCCTTCACTACCTAGGTTATAAGTTTCATGCTCAATGCATCTTCGACAACATTTCCTTTACCTGGGGTATAGGTGATGTTGAAATCAAAATACTATAGGTATTATACCCAATGCCTCTGGTAATGATTCAAATGTTTCTTACATAAGATATAACTCAATCTATTGTGGTCAGAATACACTGTAAACCATTCTCCATAAAGATAATGCTACTAAATTTTAAGTGCATGCATCACAGCTTCTAGTTCAATATCAAGGTTCGGATAATTATTCTCATTTTTCCTAAGTAGGAGTGACACATAGGCAACAACATGATTACCTTGCATAATAATGCAGGCCAAACCTAAACCCGATGCATTATAGAGTACAACATATCCATAATAGACCTCTGGAAGAGTCAACACCAATGCAGTAGTCAAGATACATTTCATCTTGAAAAAAGAACTCTAACATTTATCATTACAAGAAAACTTTACTCCCTTCTGAGTTAGTGTAGTCATCAAAGAATCCAGCTTTGAGAAGTCCTTAATGAATCGGTGATAATATCAGGCTAAGCCTAAGAAGCTTCAAATCTCAAAGACATTTCATGGTAGTTCCCATGTCATAATAGCTTTCACCTTCTCAAGTTCAGCTGAAATACCATGTTTCGACACCACATGTCCTAAGAATTTCACTTCCCTAATCCAAAAATCACACTTTGAAAGTTTTGCATAGAGATGGTGATTTCTCAGAAAACTTAAAATTGCTCATATATGATGCACATGATCCTCCTCTAACTTAGAGTAAATGATAATTTCATATACAACATTCACCGAGAAATTATTAATATGCTATTTGAAAATTGTGTTCATTAATATCAAGAAAATTGTAGAAAATTAGTTATACCAAAGGGAATAGTAAGGTACTCATAATGGTCATACCTGCTCTTAAAGGTATTTTTCTTAATGTCAAGTTCTTTAATCCTCAACTGATGGTAACCAGAGAAAATATTAATGTTCAAGAACCACTTTTACCCTTTCAACTGATCAAACAGATCATCAATCCATGGAAAATGACACTTTTTCTTTACCTTCACTTGATTGAACTTTTAGTAATCAACACATAGGTGAAGTTAACCTTATCTTTATTAGCAAATAGAATTTGTAGAATCCAAGGTGATACACTCAGGCATATAAATCCTTTCTCTAGAAGATCTTCCAAATAGTACTTTATCTCTTTCATTATAGCTAGTTCCATACAGTAAGAAGGAATAGAAACTAGTTGAGTATTAGGCATTAATTCAATGGAAAACTTGACCTCCCTTACCAATGAAAAAACCAATAAGTCATAAGAAAATGTGTTGGGAAACTCAATGAAAACTAGAGGGAGATCACCACAACAATTATTCCCACTCTAGATCAAAGTCAAGCACAGATGTCACTTTCCCCAACTCCAGATAAGAAGGTCAGAATATACTTGACCTTGGGTCCCATTATTTTTGAAAGACATGGCACACACCACTAGGTGTAGTAAAGGAGTCCCATATAAGATAACAATAAATCTGGGATTCATTGGAAATTATCCAATCCATCCTGAATATGACATCAAGATATCTCATGTCGAGAACCATAAAAATACAAGAAATCTCAACATATGGTAGAGGGAAAACATAAGCAGGACTATAGAGATACTACTCTATCTTCATAATAAGGTGTGTGGAAATATACATTGCACAAGATAAAATCTCCATAGTAAGGTTTATCATATTAAAAATATGAGTTGAAATAAACAAATTATATGGACCAGTGTCAAATAAAAAAAATCAATAATGATGAAGCTATAATAATGATACCTCTCACGGTCACTAGACCCATATCCACTTCCTCTAGAGACTCTTCGATTGTGTGAAGAATCTTCTTTCTAGATACATTTTTTTAAAACCCTATTTCTCATGAAGAATTTTATTTCCCCATAATTTTAGAAGGATATGATGATCCCATTCCATTATACAGAGTGGAATAAATATTGAAAAATCGGTGTAGGTTCCCCGAAAGTCCATAGGAGTCACAGTTCTTAGGTGCCTCAATTTAAACCTTCTTTGAATGTCATGCCTTTCTACACTGGTATTAAACCAAATGGCCTCTTCCAATCACTGCATGAGGTATATAATGACCCTTTTGATGAGAACTTCTACAAGAACCATCAAGATTTATCTTTCCTATGAAGTAATTCACACTTCCATTAGGAGATAAATAATCTCCTGATAACCCTAACCTACCAACCAGGTCTATCTCGACCATCACTTATCTATTCATAATATCATCATAAGAGGGTAGATTTAGAAATAAAACTTGAGAAATAATATCTAGTTGAAGTCCCAACTCAAACATCTAAGCCTTCATTCTCTCATTTTATACTATCTTAGGTGCAATGTGTACGAACTTAGAAAATGGTTTCAATACTCTATTATGGTTTTTTCAGCCTGCTCAAGTTTGAAGAATTCAATGGACTTAGATAATAACATAGAATTTGTAGAGAACTGGTTGGTGAAAAGAACCTTGAACTTATTCCACTCTATCCCCCATGCTTCTTCATTATCACCATCATGTCCCACCATCTCCTGCTCGGACCTTCCCGCGCGAAGGTGGTACACTTCACTTTTATTTCGTCGGGTGTGACCAAAAACCCAAAAAAATGCTCCATTCTTATCAACCACTCCTTATCCTCTTGAGGATTATTTGAGCCTATGAATTTTTTTGGCTTCTGTTAAAGGAACTCTTGAGAACAAATATTGAGAATGTCCCTTTAAGGTTCCATAGTTGGAACCTGAATGATAACTAGATATGGTTTCTGTCCTAGAGCTTAGACATTGTGCATAATCACCTCAATCAGATTCAGATCAAAAATAGGATTCACACACTAAGGTTCAGTAGCTGCATCCTCTTACATCTGATTCACACATATTTTCAGAGGAATGATGTTATACAAAATCAATAGATCCACGGAAGATGTCATACTAACGCTCAAATAGAGAAACAAGATAAATTAATCCCAATATATAGAATAAAAATATTTGGATTTCAATCCATCCAAATAAAAACATGGAAAATAAAAGAACTAATCTTTAAGACAAATTTCCTTAACCACCCCTAGTGACTTAAGGTTCATTAATGTGAGATCTGTCCTGGTACTCAATAGAAATTACCTCCTAAGTCCTGACAAGATTTCACAATGCATGCTAACATCAAGATAACAATATTAGCCTCCTCAAATACTGCTTTTTCAAAAACCAACCCAAGTACCCTACAAACCTGATAATTGAGTCAGCTCTAACATAGCCCAAAGGGTGTTCCTGTTCCCCATGTTTTAGTGACTAGCACATGTAATCATAAATACCGAAATTGGGAATTATTTTTCCACTAACATTTGTGGAACTAAAAGAAGTAAGGTAGTATGCATATCAAAATAAAATCCATTAGGATTAATGTATCAAAAGTAAAATAATAATTAAAACCCAAAGTACTACAACCCAAGTACCATACAAGGAAATAATACCAAGTAAATAAGGATATAACTCACCAAATTCAAGGTTCAACATCTAGATTCACCTCCAAGAGATCATTTTCCCTTACTCGAACCTGGAAGTAGATAATCTCAAAACGCCCAAAGGAACAAGTAGGATATGATCCAAATCCCAATATAATTTTACCAAAGATTCTATAATAAGATGAAAATATAAAATTAATAAATAATGTGATTTCAATTTTTAAAATAAATAGGTTTGGTATTTACAAAATCATATTTAAATAAATCGCACTTTATAATTTAAAAGATGGAAATGCATTTAGAAATTCATTCATTGCATTTAAAATAATGGAAATATATCTCAAAATATGGAATTTACATTTAATCGAAGGTTACTTTACATAATATAACTTTTTTCAAAATGGATTTAATAAAAACATTTATATAAAATATTTTATATAAATTTACAAGGCATGTAAAAGAGTTTTCAACAGTGGAATATATATAATTGAAATATAACAAGTGAGCAACATGGGCATGGGACAAGTAGGTATGATAGGTCAAGTATATAGGGACCCAACACTATGAATATTGAAAATTATATACATACATCCCTTGAAATAATTCCAAGAGGATTCATCACCATCGCCTAAGGAATGGGATGTGTGGATATAATGTTTTAGAAGGTTATAAGTCCTGGAGTGTTTTCCAATATAACACACAAACTACCCAAGGATTTCACATTATCTAATAAAAAACAATGATGGGAAATTTATGGTAAGACTACTTCAAATAAAATTAAATCCCATACTTCAATTCAATCTGCCAAATTTCACATTAAAAAATATAATGGGTTTTTAATCAAAAAAATTCCCTTTTAGAAAGTATAAAACCATTGGGTTTCCATCAAAACAATTTTTAATCCATTTTTCATATAAAAGGATTTGAAACCAATCCATAAAATTTTAAAATCCATTATACAATTAAATACAATAATTTAATTTTCAAACAATTCCATCAATTTCGTCACAAAACCCCCAATTCACTAGAATTGGTGTTTTTCACAAATTTTCCATCAAATCAATTTTTAAAATTGAATTAAAAATTTTAATTGATTCAATTTCCATAAAAAAATTAAATTAAACAATTTAAATCTCCCCAATTTTCAATCCCATACCAAAAATCTATTTTTTCCAAAAACCCGAATTCAACGGAATTAGGTTTTTCCAACAACCAATAGAAAGACATATAATCCAAATCCAAAAAATTGAATTTAAATCCAAAAAATTGAAATTTAAACAAATTAATTTGGGTTAATATAAATTGGGAATCATAATGGAATCACCTACCTTGGGATCAATGGATATCAGATAACCAAACCCTCGTTGGGGTTCATCAATGAAGAACGAAGATCATGGAATCTGGGAAACAAGGATAAAACCTAGGTTTATTAACCCAAAATAGAGGTTATTTTATCCATAAAAAAGAACAAGGATTCATAAAACCCTATAGAGAAGAAGATATGTCATGGGAGATCTAGATTGAGAGAAGGAAACTAACCGGAAGAGGATCTACCGATGTTCTCCTGGCTTTGGATCACTTTTGGGTGGAGTTCGAGGGGCCAAGAATCTTTCTTCGGAGATCTAAATTTGGGATAAAATGATTGGGCATAATGAGGTTCATCAAGGAGTTATAATAGGGGTTTGGGGATTTTTTATAAAATTTATAATCTCTTGAAATCTCGTATGCATGGTTTCCTGGGTAGACCTATACGGTTAGACCAAACTGTGTGGCCTGGTTGTGCACCCATTTTAAATGGATTTAATGGTTTCTACTAAGAGGGAAATCTTCTAGAATAACTGTTCACCAAATTTTCATCATCCCAAGACCATAGGTTTCATGGTTTTCTCAAATAGGGCACACGATTTGGGAAAAACGTGTGACAACCCTGCACTACACCATAATTTTAAAAACTCTTAAAAATTTCACCTAAACCTACTCCAAACAAAACCCAACCAAATCTCGACAAAAAATTAGGGTTTAGGAATACCTGAAAACCTAACAGTAATTTAAATTCTATATTTATAATATATAAAATCCTTTTCACTTATTGGTTCCATTGTCACCTCTACTCTTTCTAACTTCTTATGTATGTGTGTCTCCCATGATATCATTGTTCTTTTTATCTCCACATTAGTTGGATTCAATAAAATTATAATATTTTTCAGTTTTTTTCCTCTTTATCATTTTTCTTGGCCAACAAATATTCTATATTCTTATATTATGTATCGAGACACTTTTTCATCTTCTTATCATAATAATTCAATAACATACACTTGAAAATATTATTCTCAAAATTATACCATAGTAATTATAAATTGAATCATTATTAACAACTTTATTAAATATACTACACACAATTGCAACAAGATAGTATTTATAGACAGTATTTAAGTATTCAACATCATTCTCATATTTTTCATATGCATCAATGCTCAATATCAACTTCTTTCCTAGCTAGAATCACAAATAAATTTTTGATATTTAATTCTACTGCAACACTTTACATGTATCTTGATATTTAATTCCATTTTAATCATATATTAAATATTTTTAAATCAAAAAAATGATCTCAAATGACTTTTGGTAATTTTTCAAACTTTTTGAAAATAACTTAGCGTCATTCCCTAGGTCTATCAGTGTATAAATTACTCAATTTAGGATATTTCTATAAACTCTCATACCAATGAATTTCAAATTCTATTAATTTTCTTCATAATACTTCATCAAGGTTAGTTCTTGAATAAAATTAGTAGCCAATATTCATAATAATAAAAGGGTGGATTCTCCAAAACTTTAACACTTCATGCCTCCATTTAAAATATCATTTGACTCTATTTATAAAAATATCATCTAGATGTTCACCTATCAAGATTCCTTAAACCTTTAAATACTATTTCAAAAAAATGGAAAAATTCCATCAGCACTTTTTATTCTAAACCATAAGGACTAGAACATCAGTCATCTAATTTTTAGGTTTCTCACCACACTACTACAAAATTTGCCTTTAATAGCGCCAGAAAAGGCCTTTATCAGCACTAAAAAGGCACTAATAATCGAATCACGGTTAAAAGCAAAAAACTTCTATCAGTGCTAAAAAATCACTACTAAAGGATCCCTTTAAAATCGCAAAAAAACACTATTAAAGGGGTCCTTTAACAAAGCTTTTTTTAGCACAGTTAAAGTCCCCATTTAACAACATTAAAAAAGTACTCATAAAGGCACCATTGATAAAGGGTATATAATTTTCCCCCATTCCCCACTTATCCCCCTTTATTAGCACTTCCCCCACCCATTTATCAGTGCTTTAGTTTCTAGCCTCCTAAGTGTGCCCCTACCTCCAGTGAGTTTTGAACCCTAGACCTCCAGCTTACAAACCAGCATCGTTTCCACTTCCCTATACGGTTTTCTTTTACATTTTATGATATATATATATATCTCTCTCTCTCTCTCTCTATATATATATATATATATTTGTCACATTTTTTTATAAATATTTTTTTATATTTTTTTATATTTTTTTTATATATTAATAAATAAAATATATATATAAATATGTTTAATTATTTAGTTATAAAATTAAATTCTTATGTGTGAATAGATAAAAAATATGAATATATTATTATATATTTGATTATAATTAAAATTAAATTATGAAAAATATAAAATTTAAAATCTATAATATCTATATAAATGTAATACCTAGGAATAGATTTATTCCCCACTGAAAAAGGGAAAAAAGACCCCCATAAACAAGGATTAAAATCCAGCAAAAGTTAAAAAATTGCGGTACCTTGACCAAAAACTCAATTTTGGAGGCCTTATGGGACTTTTTTGGACTTTAAAAAATAATGACCAGGGTTTCCCTGAACATGAAAATGTATGGCTCATCATAGAATTTGATCTGATATGGGGTAGAGCCCAAACAGAGACCTAGATAAAATGTTATGGTCATTTAAAGTTTGAGTTGTGTTTTTATCTTATTTTCGATCTTTTAATATTGTTTTTATTTTTTATCTTAAAATTGATATTAAATGACTATTACTCAGTTATAATAAGAAAATTATTAATTAAAAATATTATTTAGTTATTTTATAATCCATTTTCACTAAATATATTATATTTTAAGTGTAAATTATTATTTACATTATCTATAACTTATTTAAAAAATATATATATTATATCTATATCAATATAATATATTTATATATTAATATATTATTTTTAATGAAATATAATTTTTTATGGATAATTTTATCAGCATTTTTCTATAAGCGCTGATAAATGACCTTATTTATCAGCACGTAAAAAGTGCTGATAAAGGTCCCCCTTTGATAGCATTTTTAGCACTGTTGAAGACCCCCTTTAAAAGCACTAAAAAAGCATTGTTAAAGACCCCATTAAAAGAACTTTTTTTCACTAACAAAGGGGGTCTTTAACTGTGTATTTAGATATCATTGTTAAAGCCTTAGCGCTGGATAAACCCAGTTTTGTAGTAGTGGAAAGAATCATTTCCTTCTTATTTCATTACAAAAATTTATACGCAGTCAATTCAAACTTTTGTGAGTGGATAATCACTCCATCACTAAAATCCATGCTCATTAACAACATACATATTAACATGATCCATTTAAGAACATACAATCTCACATCAAAGGGAGCATTAGTAATAAAAGGGGGAGGAATATTTCCTAAAATGATCATGGAACACTTTTAATTCAACTCTAATTAAATAAGAACTATGACAGGGTCAAGTAGGTGTAACCAAAGGTGAATATCCAACCAAAATGGACTCCCTATCATTCCTCTTTATTTAAAATAATAAAGGGGTCCATCTCTAAAAAATTAGTTATTTCTCTATTAATAAATGGAAATGGGATCCATTGGGCATCGAGTGCACTCCCAAAGGCTACCACTAACAAACCATTAGACATACCAATTACCTTGTAGTACTAGACTTGATACCAAGTAACTACTACAACCACCACTTGAGATCTTCTCAATTTATCAAATAACTAAAAATTTACTATAGTTATTTTCCACCCACCTTTACACCTATAAAAACATCATTATATCATTATAGATATACTCTAACCACCCTTCCTATAATCTGAATTCAAAACCAAAAATTAACCATGGATACAATTCCACTAAGACATGGTACTCCACTAGATCCCCTGGCCACTAATAGAAATGGTTTCTACAAGATACCCACTATACCCTTTCACGTCCTCAAAAAATCACCTCATCCTTCTCATATGAACCGCACTAGTCACCATGTTTTCTTTCACACTCCACACCTCCAAGAAATCTATACATTATGGGTGTATTAGTACCACTCATGAATCATTAAAAACTATAAAATATCCAAAATCCCTTTACATTATCCTATCATATACACATTGGTTTTCCCTCGAATAATTTTCATTAATTTAGATCTATGTCACTATACATGATCATTTAACAACTAAAAAAACTGGTATCTCACTACACTGAATACCCCCCCCCCCAACTCAAAAATCATACTCTATAACACAAAATCAATTCATAAACTCCTTAAAAATTCCTTGATTTCAATAATAATAATGAAATTTATAATTAAAAATGTAATACTCCTCGTAATTTTTCACTCAGAGCCACACCTAAGAATATCTAAATCCCCTATACTAGAAATTATATTCTATCATTCAAGACTCAACTAATAACACAAAATCCCACTTTATTAAACTAATCATCTTACTCTCTCCTGATTACTGATATCATTTTGACTTCATCACCACATCTATCCATCACATGATACTCCACCCTCGATAGATTATCACTCATAATCCTATAATATCCCCAATTTTCAAATTTATAAGACTAAATCCATCTCACTAGGAACCTCCTCACTCAATGACTTAACAATAAATAACATCAATACCCCAAACTATACTCTAACATCCAAATGAATAGATAGTTGGGTTTCATCCAACTAGACCACCCTTGGTGTAACTTTTTTATGAATCACACTAGGCCTTAAAGTAAGTTCTCAAAAACTTTAGAATAATCTCATAGTTTCTACTTCAGGTAAAGTAAACCTTCATAGGGATTATTAAAAAAACTAAAACATAGATCACTCTAATCCCATCACTCTCAATGGATCATTCTGTCATAACATGAATGACCTCACTAATCCACTCAAGACATCACTCAAGGTTAAAAACTTTCTAGGACAACACATGATATAAAACCCATGATCATCACCCAACATGGTTTTATATAAACCTTTTATCCAGAGGAATGCATACAGATTCATGGAAATTTCTTTACTAGGTCCATCTTAGTCTCCCATAATCATATTATCCCACTTATATAATTATTCAGTCAAACTCACCAACTTACACCCACTCACATTCCACTCAATTCTTTTACTCACATATATAGGATATGAAATTAGATATTACATGCCCTGTAATGGAGTTATCTCCTAAAATAAATTCAACTACATCCTCAACCAATACATTATTAATCATCATCATAATCCATGACCCCCTAAATTTTTAAATGCTCGGTTTCATTATTTAAAAAACATTTAAAATTAATTTTAAATTTAATTAATAATTGACAAAATTAGGCATAATTATGGAAAATCATAGAGAAACTAACCTTGGTTGAAATATGATTCTATTTTTTATGAACCAAACCTACCATTAATCAAAATATAATATAAGTAAAATTCTAAATTTCCTATATAAACTTGTTAACAAATTCCACTCAATTCTACCAAAATCCAAAGAATATTTAAGTCGGTTTCTAAAATTAACAAAACATTGTTAAACCTTGAAATACTATCTATTATCAATATCATTTACCCCTCCTATATGGCTGATCTCTCATTAAAACATGATTCCACTATAATCTTTTAGAATCATCACCAGATCACTAAATCCAAGAAAAAATCATCAAATAAATATAAAAAGGGAAAAAGAAATGAAGATAGGTGGTATCTCACCTTAAACTATCATAGAAACACTCCAATTAAACTTAAATCAAAGCTTATTAATAATAAAAAGGTAAATATATGAGAATAAATATGGAAGTGACAACCTAAATAACATCCCCTGTATAAAACTTTGGCTAAAAGAACAAAGGAGGTGATGTTAAAAATATTTATATGTACCTATTAAACATTGAAATTTCACTCCATGAGGTACCCTATGGACATACTCAAGAAACTTTTTGGCCCATTGGATACCTAATGGAAGAATAACAACTAGCTTATGGACAAAAAATAGAGAATCAATGATAATTACTCCACCATGTAATAACTTGTACCAAAATAGCAACCCAATGGTTGTTGCAACCACCACCCAAACTCCACTTAACTTTTCAAACACTAATAAATGTGATCCGAGTATTTTTTTCACACCTATGCACTTCTAAAACTTTCATTAAAACATTCCAAATATACCCAAACCACTCATCCTATGATATAAATTCACAATAAAAAAATTACTCCAGATTTAGTTTCACTAAGAACCAGTGATCCACCAGTTCCCATAAACACCAATGATAACAGTTGTTTAAAATCCCCAACCATTCAGGTTCCTTTCCTTGAGAAACCTCCACATGTATCTCTAATAAACTACATTATTTACCATTTTCCAATGCACACTCTCTACCTTTGGACATCCTACTATTCATGGGTTCACCAATATTATTCCCAAAACAAAAAAAAACTATCTAAAACTAAAATTCCCCTTGATTCGATCCATCACATATTTATCGAATATCCCTTGAATAATATGTATTGATTCATATTAGAGTCACTATATTTTATATTATGTGAGAGATTCTGTATAGTATCCCACTAAACTAACTTCCCATTTCAACTCAATGACACACATTCTATGGTGGAAACTCAATTCAATAACTCCACAATAGTAATCAAATATAAAAAAAATTCAATATTCATAACTATAAATTTCATAATATCATACCACTACTTGATTAGAGCCACATAGAAGTATCTCTAAATTACACACAATGAACTTCATAGTCTTCTATTTAAGAATCATCTAATAGCATAAAACCTTGATTTATTGAATTTTTCAGTATACATCATCATGATTACAAATATCATCTAGACTTAATCAATGTATTGGTAAATTTTTCAAGTCCCATTACTGGAAGATGTCAATGGTACTTAGTCACCCAATTTTACCTAATTGATACCCACAAATGGTTATTCCCCACTCATTACACATATTACAGACAATTACATATAATAACCACTGAGAAATCTCAAACATCAGTAGTTTCTTCTATATTCATATCACCACTAATGTTCATCAGATTCTCTCAAAATAAGGTATTCACCCTTGATTCATCTATAGTATGATCCTCACAGTATTATTTTTCATATACTCACTCTAATCACACTAAACTTTGTGATTCTTACTATTTACTAAATAGTATCTCTAATAATACTTTCCCGTTGCATTCCCCTAAAACTATCTCAGGATAATCACTCTTTGAACTATAGATATCATAGTGATTCACACAATTAAAGGCAAATAATCAATAATCTATCTCCTTGAAATCTAATTTTTGATAGATGTATCTTAAAACTGATGAACTCACTTGCATCCATGTGACTATATCATTCCAAATCATTTTGTATCCACTTAATATACTTGTAGTTTTACAATTTCACTAGTTTCAAAATCTCCTCAATTGGGTACTATGCTATATTTATCATAATCACACCATGAAACTTGGATTCTAAGTACTTCAAAACTCACTAGTTATCACCCAACCATTAACATCTATCAAGTGGATATATGTAATTCCTCGCACTAGATCACTTTCAAAAGTATCCTGATCAGACCGTCATGAGACAATAGGCATGCCTCCCCAAACGCCAGAGTTAGTCTACTAGGAGTGGAGGTCTGAGGAGGTACAGGGGAGGCTATACCCCCAATATCATATTTTGTAGTAATAGGAAAAAAATAAAGTATCATACATGTAGAGACCCGTATCTTGACGTACATGGTCATTACATTACTTTTGCGGAATACTTAGTACATAACAAAAACACACACACAAGGATCGTAATAGTTTAGTGTCTTTGGAAACTCGGAACGTAATCTTCTAATCGTGGTGAAAGATCTTCAATATCTCCCATAAAGATCTTCCCTTTTTTTTTACCTAAAAAACTTTCTTTATATCCTGGGGAAAAGAAAACATAAAAGGGTGAGCTCAAATGCTCAGCAAGGGCAAATAAAGGAAATAAAAATCATATCATATCTTTATGAAAATCAAAACCTGCAAAAGAGATCATAATATCTTAACATGGAATAAATCATAGAAGTGAAAATGAGATCCCCAAAATCATAACATAAAACTTGAAACTTTGTGGCATGCACACATAATCATGGAAAATCATTTCTTGTTAGTCATGACTCATCGCCAAGACTATCTCAGTGGACAAAGTCCCTTTCTGAACCGAGTTCACTCCTCGTTTCAGTCCTGTATCACTGAACCGAAATAACTTTCCGTTCCAGCCATGTCTATCTCATGAGATATAAAATCTTTACCCAATGCATTGGAGGGAGATATAGGTCCCACCCATCTTATAATGAATCCTTTCTTATGTGTGCCACATAATCATAAAACATGCATCATCGCATAACACATGTAACAAAAATGGGATTCTTGAAACATCATGACATCATAAATCAATTCATATATGATAAAGGAATTCATAAACATAATTCCATCACAACATAGTCAAACCAATGTAAAAATATGGATAGAAACAGAACCCTTTATTATCTTAGATGGAAAATAATTTTGATAAAACACTTGAATTGAATTCTTGAGGAAAATATCCTTTCTTCTTCAAAAACATTTTTCCTTTCATAACATGTCACACAACTTTAAAATAAAAGAAGTTGATTAAAAATAAACTTGAAAACTTGTAAAGGAATATTCTTTGAAGTAATGTTTTAAAAATCCATTCATGCCGTATAAGTTAAAAAAAACATTCTTCGTACTTTTGTCGGAAAAGTCAAAAAGTACCTCGTACGGAAAAACGACAAAAGATTCCTTTCATATTATTTACTAAAAACTCACCTAAGGGTAAAATTCGATTTAAACTATTTCAAGTGGATGGAAACAATATTACATATTGAGGGAAGATGGATGTGGATGATAAAATACACCCCAGTAAATACTTACGAATAAACAATCTCGGATAAAAATGAGATTGTGATATTTCCCTTACCTTAGGTCCGATTAGCTTTGTACGTGTCCGAAGCTCCTGTATAATGGTTTAAATAATGTTATTGACTTATTCCAGAATCATACATATTGATATGAGATCATATATGGTCATATTATTAGCTTCTTGTTAGTAATATTTCATTGTTACTTGTTACTCGGGTCTTTATAACTTTTTGTTCTTATGCGTGTTTTGTCGAATAAATTCTTATTCTTATATTTAGGTTATAGATAATTCATTTCCAGAATGGTATTAGTGTAGTATATACCATATTCATTCATTCAATTCATTTATACAATCATTATGAAATGAAGATCATGTAGAACGAGTCGCATCACATCGTGGAGACGGTATTCCGTACGTACGCACGAGTGATGATATCGTTCCTATGATCGTGGAATTGTATTGGAGTTTATATATATATTATTTCAGTATCAATATTACTTAATAATAATCATATATAGTTACTCATTACACCATTATACCCATCCTTGTAAGGTGATGGTGGAAAATAGATTACACCACGGCGTGGAGACGGTATTCCGTACGTACGCACGCGCGGTGATTTCATTTTTCCGTAGGATGGATAGAAGGTGAATTAGGGTTGTTTCATATTTATAATAACATATCAGTATGTAAGTAATACTGATGTTATTACTTCATCATGAAACAACTAAAGAAGAAGAAGTTGAAGAAGAAAGAAATTGAAAAGATCGGTAATGGATATTACCTCTTCTTTGGAACGCCTCTTTGAATCCTCCACTTAAGGAACTAAGAGTGGTCTTTGGAGAAGACCAGGACCTCTAGGACTATTCTAGGGAAGTGGAGGGGAGAAAAGGGCAGGGGTTTGCCGAGCTTGAGTGCTCAATTTGGTGTGAGGAGGAGGGGGAGGAGGTGCCCTTTTATAAGGGAGGAGAGGGGCACCTTAGGAATATCTCAAAATATTATTTTATATTAAAGTCAAAATCGGTTTATAATGGTTCCAAAGGGTCTTATTTCGAAGATAAAGTGGGGATGGGTCGAAATCCTATCAACCAATAGAATTTAGACAAGTTTAGGATATTATTTTAACCTTATCAATTAGATTTAACACTAAGTTAAATAATTTAACTTTTACCATGTCTTTTTGTTTTCTTTCACTATATGGTTAATAAACTTACTATAACATGCCAAACGAACCCCAAATTGTTTATTATTAATATATATATCCTTATCTAAGTCATTTGGCCGAACCTTAGATTTTTAGGAATACAATAACAATTAATAATATAATATTTGATTTAAAAACTATTTTGTGTCAATTTTGACACTATTTGATATATGATTTTTGTGAAAGTCATAACAGAATTATATGTTCGAACCAAGTTGATTAAATCAACAATAATATATCATAGTAACCTAGAAAATTAGTGGAATTCATAAAAAGTCTCAAATTACATTTATTTTGGTATTTATATTATCAATTTTGTCAATATTTCATTAATAAGATAATTACTGCATCATCTTTGTGTCATAAATAAATTAAATTATTTGATGTCTAAAAATTACAAATAAAATACCATAATGTAGGAAATCTTTTTATCTTTCTAATGAATATTTACAATCGAATTTATCTTATGTATAACCCTATATTAAAAATGATTTACTTATTAAACTTTGATTTTAACTATTTTAACCCTTCTTTAAATAAATTAATAATAAATGTCCTAATCTAATACAAGTGGGCCTAAATGGTCATATTTTATTCCTAAGTTTGTTTTTGGTCGAATTACACTTGTCCAATAGAATTAGGACATGTGTTAGGGTAATAGTAATATCATATTTACCCTTAGTTACCCTATTTACTATTAACCGCGGTAAAAAAGTAAAAAGTTACTATTCACCAAAAAATTATTTTCATCTCATTGAACCACATTTTAGTCCTTGATATTAACCGTGTCTCTCGGATTTTCGAAATTCCATTCACAGAAGCGGCAAAATTAAGTTTTATGAAAAATTCAGTTTTTTTAACTACCACTTAGTAGTTTCACTATTCATCAAAAATTGATGTTTTTCAGAACAATGCCAAAATTTCATCCTAAGCTATATTTCATATTCCGAATTCAAAAATGAAATCTATTTTACCAAATTCATAACATAGAAGTTGCATTAATTAATTTTATAATTAAATCCTGCTGTTAAAATAAATAGCGTGTTTTTAGGAAACAATATATATCAAAAGATTGACACTTGATTATGTCTGGTTTAAATGTGAAATTACAACCAATGACCAACATTGTATTAAATTGTAAAAATATATTCTAAATATACTTTAAAACCACTCAAATTAATAATTTATCACTATTAATTATTTCGATTAAAAAAGTTGTTTTTAATTATAATTTAGAAATTTTTCACTATTCATCAGAATATGAAAGTTATCCGAAAAGTACCAAAATTTCACCTTAGGCTAAATTCGATACTCCGAATCCAAGAATGAAGTTCATTTTGAAAAATAAGATTTACAGAATTTTAAAAAGTGGTTATTACTATTCATAACGGCTAGTTTTAATAATATTTTAATAGCACATCGTTGTTTAGTGAAACTCGGTATTGCGTATTACACACGCTATTGAGGAAGGTCGCGATTGCGTGTAATGCAAGGCAAGACAAGGATGCGTGTTGTGCAAGCTCCTTTTTGTGTAGCGTACAACACAAGACATTAGTGAAATTAAAAAGAATATTTTTCATAAAATCTTGGGTTGTTACATTCTACCCCCCTTAAAATGAATTTCGCCCTCGAAATTCGTCGGGGTTATAAATGGTTTACTATTCGAAAGTTTCTTTAATAGAAACCCACATCGTAAAAAAAAAATACCAAAACTTGGCTTTAAAAACTAAAGTATGAAATGTAACGATTACCCAAATAAACTAATCACTGGGTTTCCACATAGGTGAAAATATGGATATGGAAGAGAAATCTAACCATCATGTTCTGATGGAGAGTGGTAGAGAACATGGCTATGGAAAAGCCAGTAATCACAAATCCATATATTTGTGATGATATAACGTACCATCTGATTCATCAGATATAAGATCACTAGGACAACATTTTTGGTTTTCAAGATCATTTCCCCTAATGTTGAAATTTTGAATTAGAATAAATACTTACTTTATTTTGGTACAATGTCACTGTTGTTCGTGCCTTGAACAATTTCCACTTCATCTCTTAAATAAATGAAGTTGAATTTGTTCTTCGTGAAGTGTTAGCAGATCATGTGATAGAATGACGGGTCATTCCATCTGTCTCAAACAAAAGGTTAGCAAAAATTATATGCATAAATCGATCTATAGTGAGATTAATCATATATGGTTCCTAAAATGGACTTATACTTCATATATCATACTGCTTAATATAATAAAACTAGTTTCTACTAAACAGGGACTTCCTGTAGGTCAGTGGTAGGCGATAAAGGCCAGTCGCACTTCGGTTGTGGGTTCGATTCCTACAGCCTTGTCCGAAGCGATGGGTTGTCGCCCGTCCTGCAGGTTGTCCTTTTTTCTAAAACTATATTACTATAACATCCCATCAATAATATCGAAAAAAAACTTCTATCCTTAAACAATAATCACTTATGTCCAACATAATCCATTTCAATCTTTAGGCTTATCCATAATATTGCAGTCCACTCTCATAACATAGTGAAAACGATTACCAGAGATTTAATACCATCGTTGATCCCCATATATCATAAGATATGTTTTGTTGGTCACATTCTAAACATTCAAAGTCCTTAATCATGTATTCTCTTGAATACCTTAGTGAAAACATGAATGCAGTTAAAAGTTAACACTTTCCACATACCAAAATCCTCAAAATTCTATATACTCAATCCATGATATCACTTAGTCCTTATATCAATCATGAGCTCATGAATACTATTAAACATTTCATTTTCTCGTCTTCATTATGCGCATATCATCTTATTTCCAAAAAAAATATCTCAATCACTTTGAACACCACATCAATAAATATTGCAATACTCAATGATACAACATTATTTTGGAATCCCATTACATAAACACTTAATCATTCCACCACATCGTTGTCATATTCAACATTGTCAATAGTGATCGCATGTGACTTCCCTTTGTCCTTTGCCTTAAGCGGTTGCTCATGTCGATCATCACTAACCCTTGGATTAGGGCAATTATTAGCATAATGCCCCATTTACTTGCACTTGAAGCATTGAAGTGTTGGTAGTGCGTTCTCTGCAGTGTTTGCTTTATTCACATCATTAGAAACCCTTTTTCTATTACTTTGACACTCAGCTGCTCGATGACCTTCTTTTCCACACTTAAAACATTTTCTAGTTCCTTTAAGACAATCTCCACCATGCTTCTTTCCACACTTTGTGCATAAGGAAACATTCATCTTCTTTTCACCATTATTATGAGATTTCTCCTTGAACTCCATCTTTCGTTTCTTGTCAAAACCATGAGATGGATATGTAACACCAACTTCCATTTCTACCTTGATAGCACAACGCACAATTTCTTCATAGCTACTGAAGTCTCTTATAGCTAATGCCCTTTGAAGACTTGGTTTTAAGCCACTGAAAAATCGATCAACTTTACTTTCAGGTTGGATGATAATACCAGAAGCATACCTTGCAAGTCTTGTAAAATTTGCTTCATAGGTACCAACAGATTCATCGTCCCTTTGCTTCAGTTCAAGAAACTCTTTCTCCATCTTTGTTCGAAGAATACGAGGGAAGTACTTACTGAAAAACAAGTTCTTGAACTCGTCCCATTCCATGGACTCAATTTCATCTCTTGGCCTCGTATTCTTGATAAGATTCCACCATTGATCAGCTTCACCTTCCAAACGATATACTGCTAAGATGACTTTATCATGTTCAGAACATTGAAGAACTGAAAATATCTTTTCAGTAGTACTGATCCATTGTTCAGCCACAAGTGGATCAGAAGACCCACTGAAAGAAGGTGGACGTTGCCTCATGAAGGACTCAATAGAATATTGTTCCCTTCTCTGCTCATTTGGAAGTCCAGAATGATTCATAGCTTGTGTAAGTATAGCAATAAGATTTTGCACTCCATCTCCCATAACATTTGTTTGTTCAGGAGGGCAATCATTGCATTGTCCATTGCATTGATCAACACGGTTCCTTCGGGTTCCAGCCATCGTCTAAAACCCAAAAAGAATAGTGTGAGAGGCAAAAATCATGCTAGGGAAAACAACATAACAAAGGGGTAGTACCCTCAATATCTAACTTCTTAGGTTAAATTCTAAGATCGTTACCGTAGTAATAGGACTGTATCCTATACGTATACTTATCCTTAGGGACATCCCTAGACAAACCTTATAAATATCTCTAGGGATTTCACTAAAGTTCTCGCATCCTAGTTTCCAAAGGTTGACTAAACCTTTCCTCTGATACCAACTGTAGCGGTCTAGAATTACTTCCAGTGGACTACAATTGATACCTATCAGGGCACTCCATGGGCGGCTACACCCCCTGGGCGGGACACACCACCATCCCCAGTGGCAGCCATTTCCTCATGAAGCCCTTGGGCGGAGAGCCATGCTTCGTCCAACGCTCACATGTGAGAGTTCCCAAGGATCGGATACATTCCTACCTCCTTTGCCTCTGATACCAACTGTAGAGACCCGTATCTTGACGTACATGGTCATTACATTACTTTTGCGGAATACTTAGTACATAACAAAAACACACACACAAGGATCGTAATAGTTTAGTGTCTTTGGAAACTCGGAACGTAATCTTCTAATCGTGGTGAAAGATCTTCAATATCTCCCATAAAGATCTTCCCTTTTTTTTACCTAAAAACCTTTCTTTATATCCTGGGGAAAAGAAAACATAAAAGGGTGAGCTCAAATGCTCAGCAAGGGCAAATAAAGGAAATAAAAATCATATCATATCTTTATGAAAATCAAAACCTGCAAAAGAGATCATAATATCTTAACATGGAATAAATCATAAAAGTGAAAATGAGATCCCCAAAATCATAACATAAAACTTGAAACTTTGTGGCATGCACACATAATCATGGAAAATCATTTCTTGTTAGTCATGACTCATCGCCAAGACTATCTTAGTGGACAAAGTCCCTTTCTGAACCGAGTTCACTCCTCGTTTCAGTCCTGTATCACTGAACCGAAATAACTTTCCGTTCCAGCCATGTCTATCTCATGAGATATAAAATCTTTACCCAATGCATTGGAGGGAGATATAGGTCCCACCCATCTTATAATGAATCCTTTCTTATGTGTGCCACATAATCATAAAACATGCATCATCGCATAACACATGTAACAAAAAAGGGATTCTTGAAACATCATGACATCATAAATCAATTCATATATGATAAAGGAATTCATAAACATAATTCCATCACAACATAGTCAAACCAATGTAAAAATATGGATAGAAACAGAACCCTTTATTATCTTAGATGGAAAATAATTTTGATAAAACACTTGAATTGAATTCTTGAGGAAAATATCCTTTCTTCTTCAAAAACATTTTTCCTTTCATAACATGTCATACAACTTTAAAATAAAAGAAGTTGATTAAAAATAAACTTGAAAACTTGTAAAGGAAGCTTCTTTGAAGTAATGTTTTAAAAATCCATTCATGCCGTATAAGTTAAAAAAAACATTCTTCGTACTTTTGTCGGAAAAGTCAAAAAGTACCTCGTACGGAAAAACGACAAAAGATTCCTTTCATATTCTTTACTAAAAACTCACCTAAGGGTAAAATTCGATTTAAACTATTTCAAGTGGATGGAAACAATATTACATATTGAGGGAACATGGATGTGGATGATAAAATACACCCCAGTAAATACTTACGAATAAACAATCTCAGATAAAAATGAGATTGTGATATTTCCCTTACCTTAGGTCCGATTAGCTTTGTACGTGTCCGAAGCTCCTGTATAATGGTTTAAATAATGTTATTGACTTATTCCAGAATCATACATATTGATATGAGATCATATATGGTCATATTATTAGCTTCTTGTTAGTAATATTTCATTGTTACTTGTTACTCGGGTCTTTATAACTTTTTGTTCTTATGCGTGTTTTGTCGAATAAATTCTTATTCTTATATTTAGGTTATAGATAATTCATTTCCAGAATGGTATTAGTGTAGTATATACCATATTCATTCATTCAATTCATTTATACAATCATTATGAAATGAAGATCATGTAGAACGAGTCGCATCACATCGTGGAGACGGTATTCCGTACGTACGCACGAGTGATGATATCGTTCCTATGATCGTGGAATTGTATTGGAGTTTATATATATATTATTTCAGTATCAATATTACTTAATAATAATCATATATAGTTACTCATTACACCATTATACCCATCCTTGTAAGGTGATGGTGGAAAATAGATTACACCACGGCGTGGAGACGGTATTCCGTACGTACGCACGCGCGGTGATTTCATTTTTCCGTAGGATGGATAGAAGGTGAATTAGGGTTGTTTCATATTTATAATAACATATCAGTATGTAAGTAATACTGATGTTATTACTTCATCATGAAACAACTAAAGAAGAAGAAGTTGAAGAAGAAAGAAATTGAAAAGATCGGTAATGGATATTACCTCTTCTTTGGAACGCCTCTTTGAATCCTCCACTTAAGGAACTAAGAGTGGTCTTTGGAGAAGACCAGGACCTCTAGGACTATTCTAGGGAAGTGGAGGGGAGAAAAGGGCAGGGGTTTGCCGAGCTTGAGTGCTCAATTTGGTGTGAGGAGGAGGGGGAGGAGGTGCCCTTTTATAAGGGAGGAGAGGGGCACCTTAGGAATATCTCAAAATATTATTTTATATTAAAGTCAAAATCGGTTTATAATGGTTCCAAAGGGTCTTATTTCGAAGATAAAGTGGGGATGGGTCGAAATACTATCAACCAATAGAATTTAGACAAGTTTAGGATATTATTTTAACCTTATCAATTAGATTTAACACTAAGTTAAATAATTTAACTTTTACCATGTCTTTTTGTTTTCTTTCACTATATGGTTAATAAACTTACTATAACATGCCAAACGAACCCCAAATTGTTTATTATTAATATATATATCCTTATCTAAGTCATTTGGCCGAACCTTAGATTTTTAGGAATACAATAACAATTAATAATATAATATTTGATTTAAAAACTATTTTGTGTCAATTTTGACACTATTTGATATATGATTTTTGTGAAAGTCATAACAGAATTATATGTTCGAACCAAGTTGATTAAATCAACAATAATATATCATAGTAACCTAGAAAATTAGTGGAATTCATAAAAAGTCTCAAATTACATTTATTTTGGTATTTATATTATCAATTTTGTCAATATTTCATTAATAAGATAATTACTGCATCATCTTTGTGTCATAAATAAATTAAATTATTTGATGTCTAAAAATTACAAATAAAATACCATCATGTAGGAAATCTTTTTATCTTTCTAATGAATATTTACAATCGAATTTATCTTATGTATAACCCTATATTAAAAATGATTTACTTATTAAACTTTGATTTTAACTATTTTAACCCTTCTTTAAATAAATTAATAATAAATGTCCTAATCTAATACAAGTGGGCCTAAATGGTCATATTTTATTCCTAAGTTTGTTTTTGGTCGAATTACACTTGTCCAATAGAATTAGGACATGTGTTAGGGTAATAGTAATATCATATTTACCCTTAGTTACCCTATTTACTATTAACCGCGGTAAAAAAGTAAAAAGTTACTATTCACCAAAAAATTATTTTCATCTCATTGAACCACATTTTAGTCCTTGATATTAACCGTGTCTCTCGGATTTTCGAAATTCCATTCACAGAAGCGGCAAAATTAAGTTTTATGAAAAATTCAGTTTTTTTAACTACCACTTAGTAGTTTCACTATTCATCAAAAATTGATGTTTTTCAGAACAATGCCAAAATTTCATCCTAAGCTATATTTCATATTCCGAATTCAAAAATGAAATCTATTTTACCAAATTCATAACATAGAAGTTTCATTAATTAATTTTATAATTAAATCCTGCTGTTAAAATAAATAGCGTGTTTTTAGGAAACAATATATATCAAAAGATTGACACTTGATTATGTCTGGTTTAAATGTGAAATTACAACCAATGACCAACATTGTATTAAATTGTAAAAATATATTCTAAATATACTTTAAAACCACTCAAATTAATAATTTATCACTATTAATTATTTCGATTAAAAAAGTTGTTTTTAATTATAATTTAGAAATTTTTCACTATTCATCAGAATATGAAAGTTATCCGAAAAGTACCAAAATTTCACCTTAGGCTAAATTCGATACTCCGAATCCAAGAATGAAGTTCATTTTGAAAAATAAGATTTACAGAATTTTAAAAAGTGGTTATTACTATTCATAATGGCTAGTTTTAATAATATTTTAATAGCACATCGTTGTTTAGTGAAACTCGGTATTGCGTATTACACACGCTATTGAGGAAGGTCGCGATTGCGTGTAATGCAAGGCAAGACAAGGATGCGTGTTGTGCAAGCTCCTTTTTGTGTAGCGTACAACACAAGACATTAGTGAAATTAAAAAGAATATTTTTCATAAAATCTTGGGTTGTTACAATACATCAATATTATACATTAGAGTATGTAGGATAAATAAAACATCCAAACTATAGTAATATTTCATGCATAAGTAGTTAAATATTAAAAAATTGATTTCCCACTAGGCCAATCACAGATACCAAGAATGATAGAATAAAATGAAATTACTGTAGGTGATACTATGACCCTAATCCTCTCATAAATCCTAGTCTCTAATCCCATTGGTTAAGATCAACTTGATTATCAAAATCATACTAGGCCTCTTCCCAACATTTTCCTACATCAATTGAGGGGCCTACTTAGTACTCAAGTTTCATATCCACATAATCGAGGTGTGAATACATAAATCAGTAAGGAAACACCAAAATGGTCCCATACATAACTAGTATATGTCATGTAAGCTCATAATATCTACTCTATATATAATAGATAAATAAATGAAAAACAAATAAAATTAACCAATAACTCTTACTCCATCCTGATGTCAAATTTTCTTTAAGCATACCATGATGAATTTTCCTACCATGACCGCTCTAGGGTGAAATTCATGCACTTGTGCTAGTAACCAATGTTAATCCCTAGGTCTGCAACCCTGGTCGATCATACCTACTTCAGCCAAGTATGGGTTGTATCATATCATTAGTGTAAATATAGGGGGATATCTTTCCACACAATGGTTATCCTACACACATACCTCCACTGAGGAGTAGCAGATCATGATGTGTCACCAAGAATCCCTCATCCAAAGTCTAAAGTTTGAACCCCACGTTCGTACTTGGGTGTTCTTAGTTGTTTATCCAATGTCTGATTCCAATTAGGGGAGTCCCTAAGATAATATTATATTTAAAGGAAAAAATAATTCCTAGGATACCAATGAAATCAAATGGAACACCTTCCCAAGATCCTACAATCAGTGTCTGGGGAAACAACTACCACATGGATCCTCAAATAAATTATTACTAGAGAATCCACCTAATCCTAGGGGGACATCCAAGGAATCTATCAAGATGATCTAACATTATCTCTTGGGATATTCAATATATGTTCTTGATGATATACACCCACCCAGTACCTCATAATACCTTTCTAATCTCAGGCATCACAAGAATTCACAATGGTCTATTGGTATCGTCATTTGAATCTTGTCACCTAGGAATTTACAATGGTATCAAGATATCCTAGGAATCCTTACCATCCCATGAATTCATGTTTATACAGCCAGACATTCTCTGATGATAGCTCCCAGTTACTACCTTTAGGAATCAACTCATGTAACAACCACATCATTGGATCCTAACTAAGCAAGGAATACTCCCTAAATATATTTTGAGACCAAATCCCAAACATATCGAGCATCCTAGTGTATCATCCATGTCACTAGATGATCCCCAAAAAAATTATACAGTTATGTGAGTGCGAGGAAAATTGGTCCATTCCTAGGAATTTGGGTCAATCACATACCAAATCCAAAAAAATATAAAATAAAAACATATCAGGGGTTGGATAAAATCCCAAGACTATCATCATCATCCACAGCCCCTTAGGATTATATAATTGGTGAGAGTTCTAAAGTGACACTATCTACCCTATCTATATATTCCCAATTGTATCCTCTCTCCAAGGTTACAATTCATAAGGGAACCTACAAGGGTTCCCCAAGAATAATCAGGTTCCTTCTAGACTTATAAAAAAGTCACACTATAAAGATAGATTTAGTCCCATTCACTCTCCCAGGAATCCTAGGTTGGCCAAAACACATGAACCATACTCTAATTTCCATAGTGTATAACCACCCAAATAATATCATCCTAGTGGTGTAATGAACACTCGCTTCATGGTAATCTCAAAAATATGTATGTTTATAAGGTATCCCTTATGTAAAACCTCTTGGTTGTGTAATCTGAGTCATTTAACCTTTACCTATAGGTAACTAAGTCACTTGCCATTTGGGACACTAAACCCTATCCATTACAATAGAATTAAATCATACCCCTAAATGGGTTATACTATTCCAAGGGACACATACAACTTATTTCATCATCCCTAGATATTTGTGATGTAATTCCAGTAAACCAAGATCAATCAGGACCCCAACACATTATTCAATTCAGCGTCGGATTTAGCTATTTTTTAAAATAATTAAACAATTTAAGGGGACCATTAACTAATGTTCTAGTTTTATTCATCCCCCATGCATATAAATATGGTAATTATAAAAAAGGGGTAAATTAATGAGAACTATATACCTTATTTTGAAGTGAATACCCTTTCCAAAGAAACATAGAACCTCTCTCTGAGGCACACCAAGCCCATCCACACTTCCTCCAAAGCACCTGAGTCCTTACCTCTAAACCATGCCATCGAATTATTTAACTATAATAAAATTATAATGATTTAATTAACTATAAAAAAATAAAAAAAAATTGTAATTTTAGAAGGTAAAATGCCTAAAAGCTCACTGATCAACATCGTCGCATCAAAACCATGACCAAACACTCACCAATAGACCATGGAATACCCCCATCCTAATAGTTATAAAAATATCTAGCATGGGAAGAAAAAAACACATCACTTTAATTTAATTTAAACTAAATATATTTGGATAAAACCATAGAGACATACCTTAATGAAACTAAAAATTATGACATATGAACATTATCTCAGGATTCACTTTATGCAAGCATAACTAAATCCCCTTGATGCTCTTCCAATTACACCATTCTCTGGTGGAATTGGGACCAAATCCATAACTAGAGAGAATTAAATTAGAGAAGAAGGTAGGGTAATATCATTAGATATATCTGGAGGCTAAGACATACCTAGGATTAGTGTTTAAGGACACCAAAAACCCCACCCTTGCGGGTGAAATAATAGAACAAGATAGGGGGAGAAACGCCAATCGTGTGCGTCATTAGAGAATAAATAATGGAGGAAAAATCCCTTAAATTGTAGTGAAAGTAAAAGGGTCATTTAACCATTTAATACCATCATTTTATAATCATCCCAATGCCACTAGTTATCTTGTGTCACCCCTAGATAAGGGGGTTCCCCTATCCATCCACTGGAAAGTTAGGGGCTCACCAGCAGCTCTCTAGTGGCTACTGTAGTTTTCTACAGTATGATAGTTAACCATCATATGGCTCCACTACTCACCTGATCTTTCACTATCCATGCAGAACTCAATTTATTTGTAATATCACATTTTTTAGTAGTTATTCACTAAAAATTCCACCTCAAACCCCGATTCAAATTCCATATCATCCACTAATTTAAAAATAAAATTATTTAAGAATTATAAATGCTCATACAAACATGAGGTATCACATCATATATTATAGCCTTATTACTAACCATCTTAGTGTAGAATTGTATCTCATGAAATATTTATTGTTTTAAATAACACAATAGAGACATCATCACTCATGGAGATTATACCTCATTTAATATTCTCTTATTATCTAACTCACATTTAATAATTCTTATAGAATCTCTAGCTCTTAGTAACATATTATCAAGTAACTTAATACTAGGTCTACTATCTACCTCTAAATCTCTAAAAGGTTCATCATACCTATTTCCATAGGTTATCTCACACCCAATATCACCTCAAGTTTGATTATCAACTGATTCACACAGAAATCCAATGACTTAACTACAAGAGGTTAGTGAGAGTATAAGATGTTAAAAACCATTTCATAATGTAAAGGATCCAATTAATTTCTTATAATCATATATTTCCAAAAATACTAAACACATTTCCACATAAGTCATTTCACAAACCAATATAGTACACCCCTAGATCAGGCACACAAGTTGGCTCATGACATACTTGAGGTGTGTTACAAATAACCTTGGGTATATCATGTATTAGCTTGGGTTCCCAATTCAAGTTTTTACAGGGTTATTTCATGAAAAAATGGTATCAAAGTCATATTTATTTCTACTTGGGGTGTTTCTTTATAGCATGGTAACTTAGTTTATCCTCAAAAAATGAGAGGTAGGTGCAGGGGAGGGCCTTGTGAGGTCTATGTTGTTTAAAACAACAATTTACCCAGTGTTTTTGGATTTGATTCTTTATTATGTGTTTAGTTTTGGGTTTTATTTTGAATATAATTTATGGAATTTATTTTTTTATGATGACACCTTGGTCCATAATGAGGGTGTCAATGATTTCAAGAGTCCTTTTTGAGTTTTTTGATGTGAAAGTGGTGTACAATCCATGGCTACATGGATTTCCTAGAAAGTGTGGTAAACCATTTGGAGCCTATGTGAAATTCTTCTACAACCATTAAAGGTTTCATTTCATGGTTGGTACAAGTTTTACCAGACCATGGAACCAAACCATGCACAGTGATATTTCTTATCTGAATTGTTTTACCTCCCTTGGTTACTGAAATGATCCCAATGGTGTGGGATATTGGTGTGAAGGTTACTTTGGGAGTTTTTTATTAAATAATTTATTATGGTTTCTATGGTTTCTAGATGTTTTTTTGATTATTTATCTATTTTTTCTTAAGTTATGTTATTTTATGTGTCGTTAAATTGGTTTTCAATGATTTTTTTTTAAATAATTTTTTTAAGTGTATTTTCATGTGAGCGTATTTTCAAGAATTTTTTTGGTTTTGAAAATGGATTTTTCTTAAAAGTTTGTAATGGGAAGGAATGGTTTGGAAAAAAAAGATAGTTTTAAAATTTCTTATCAATGGTATGGTTTAAAGGGGGAATTTAAAAAATAATAATTTCAATGGGTAAATTTTATATTTGGTTTGGTTTGTGTTCTGTTATTTAGTTTTTTCCTTTAGGAATTGTTTTATGTATTGTAAAATTATTTTTTAATCAAAAAATTAAAGTGTATTTAGGAAATGAAAAGGGAAGGTTTTATTTTTATTCCCTTAAGTGAGTATCATTTTGGAGTTTTTTAGATTTATAAAGGTATGGTGTGATTTTATTTATGGGATGAGGACTAATTTATGTTCTAGTTGTGCATATCTAGAGTATTCATATTAGGGATTATTTGAAGAAAATTGAAAATTTTGTTCATTGGGATGATCTTCAGGATGACTCTTATCATTGTTTAAGAGTGAGTTCTTCACTGATTGACTCTAACCAATATCAAGATTGAGTGGTTAAGCTAATTTATTAATTATTCCTAGAACATATCCAATTATTTATAAGTCTTAATCCACATAAATTATGTACTGACCAAGTTTCTATTGGAGCTATGAATTTGGTGAAGAGGATTGAGGGAGTCTTAAATTCTCTCAAAACTCACGAATCATTAAGAGTGAAGGTTATTGTTGTTTTATTCAAAGGAACCATTAAAGTTTTGTGGCATGTTATACTTCATTATAATCTACAAGAGGGTATGTATTAAGAAATATTTAGGATAGTATTCATTAAATGGTTGTTCTCAATGGAGGTATATTTGAGGGCTCTATCAATTGAGGGTAATCAGAATGTCCCAGTTAAAGTAAGTGAATACATAAATTAGGTGGGGATTGTAAGGTATTTGAGATAATTATAGAATATAAAATGATTAATGAGGGATATTCATCTCTAAATAAGAATATGAAGAATATTTTATGTGTCTAGTTTTGATTGCCCATACATTTTAAGTTTTCTTGTATGAAATATTTGAGAGATTATCATCATTGTAGATGGTTGATATGTCTTTAAAATAATTTATGTTGATATATAAGAAATTGAAATTTTAGGTATAGTATTTTTTGGCTTTTTTATATGTTAGGTAATATATTTTAGTTATATTGAGTATCTATAATTATTATTTTATAGATGGTAATGGATTGTGGTTTTTTGTAAGCCTCAATGATTTGGTTGAAAATTTTCATGGGTTTAATTTTTTTAGGATGTGTGGTATTGTTTTGGATATAGTTAGATCAGAATATTAATAGGTTGAGCATGGGTAACAATAGATTCAATTCTTGGGTAACTATGATGACTATTTCCTTTGATTCATTGAGTACTTGATGGTGCTAGCTTTATTGGGATCATCTTGAGACGGTTTTTGGGGCCATGGTTTTTGCTTAGTTGATGACTATTGTGAGCCATGGTCTAAATAAAATATTGTTCATGTAGATGTGTGGTTGTGAATCTCACTTTATGAGTTTTGTGCTTGAGGTTATTTTTTATCTTGGTGATGGTTTTAATTTGTATGTGTTGAGTTATTTTATGTACTTTTTTGTTTTTGAACCTAGATTCAATTCCTTGGGGATGCTCATGGTTGGTGGAATTTTATTGATTAGTGGGTAATTTTATAAATTTTTTCTAATTTTTAGTATTTTATAATGGTTATTTATTCCTTTTCTCACCATTTATATAAATTAAAAATAGTGGGGAGACCCCTGAGAGGTCACTGACTCCTTTAGATCGTATATCTCTCAATGATGGTTGAGTTTTGTTTTCAGGTGCTTCATAGAATTTTTTGAGTTATATAGTGTTTTGAAGTGGTTTTATTCTATTTGGGAGAGTTCATAAGGTTATTTTCTACAAATTTCCCCTAATTACCACCTATATATTTAAGGTATAGTTTAATCTTCTACCCTATCTTCCACTCCTATTCTGGAAAATATAGGGGTAAAAAGTGTCATAGTGGAGAGAATTATGACACCCTGATATTTAATTTTCTTTTTTTATTTTTTATTTTTTATTTATTATAGTGAGAACTCACTCTAGAGTTTATGGATTGAAATTTATAACTTTTAAGTGGTTTTTTATGATACATAGTTGTAGCGAACAGTTAAGAAAACAGTGTTGGTATCTTATTTGATGTGATGCAACACTACTCGAAACCATACATGGTTGATTAATAGTATCCCCTACCCATGTGGATAAAGTGTGTGGTTTTGTGATTATTATCTATTTTCAATCACATAGTTTCCATCAGGTTTACTAAACCATGCATCATAACCATGAAATTTGCCTAATTTTAACAAAAAGTGATTTTTTAATTATACCCCTACCCTTTTTACCTGATTTTTCCCTCATAACTCCCTAATTTGGTTCATAAAATCCTCTCATACATGATAGGTAGATATCATATCCTAAACTCCTGAATCCAATCCGTATTTACCTTGTTTTCAAGTGTAAATATCAAGGTAATTCCTTTATTTATCTTCTTTTTCCCATTTTTCTTCTTTCTTCTCCCTTTTCCTTGGGTTTCTCACTCTTCCATGAACCCTAGAGGAATCTAGGTTCAGATTTAGGGTTTGATTTTACATTTTTATAGGTGTTTTTTTAGTTCTTGTGAAGGGACTCTTTTTTACTTTCTTGGGAATTCATCGTCAAAGGTAATGAATTCCAGCATAATTAACATTTAATTGTGGTAAGTGTTTTGGGATCTTCCTTTATTTGGAATTTCATTATGTGCTTGAAATTTTAAATGTTTATTCATCATATTATTTTTATAATTTATATATTTTTTGGATTCCAAAATTATTTCAAAGTGAAATTTCACTTGTCATAAAGTAATTTTTGTCATTTCTTTTAATTTTCAAGCATTATTTGAAACACTAATGTTTGTTAAATGTTTCAAATAAAAGGACAAGTTGTGGATTTCCAAAGTGATTTTAAATAAATTATTTTTTTATTTTAAGTGGTTATTAATGTTTTTTTAAAGGTGTGTGTTTAAACAATGATTTTTAATTGTATTTTGAAATAGGAATAGAGAGACTTGGCATTTCGAGTCCATTTTCAAAAGTCTTATTTGAAAATTTTTAATAGTTTTTGAACATGTTAGACCCTATTTATGTTACTATTTTTGTTCCCATTTTTATGGGTGGTGTTTTATATATGTGATGAATTGGTGAGAATTGTAAAGGGGCTATTTATTATGAGGGAATTGGAGGTCAGAGTGAGTTATTTTTTCATGATTTGTAATTCTTATATGATGATTGTTTCTCACCCTCACTATTGTTTTGGTTATGGGGACTTGGGTAGTAAGTGGTAAGTATAGATTTATGTCACACTAGTTATTCACACACTATTATTGTCCCCTCCAGTGTGAGATAGGACTAGGTGGGGAGTGCTCCCAATGAGGGAAAGTGCATGATAATCAAGTGGCCTGTGTATAGGATGCAAAATGGGATGATAGGTTGGTCCATGTTTGGTAATGTTTTAGACTATCTCATGTTAAGACCTAGAGTAGATCCCATGATACCTATTCTTTGGTTGGTTTTCTAATATAGGGGATTCCCTTGTATTTTCTTTACATCCTCTATTTCCTTAACACATGTTGTTCCATAGTTGTTTTATTTTTTTTATTTTTTCATTTAGTTGGAAGATGAAGGTTCCCTTTAAATTGATCATTTATTCATGGAGAGTGAGTTATTTTACTAAATAATTTGGGAAATTTTTTAATAAATTTTTTTATAAATTAAAATAAGTTTTTTTTAATGTGTTCATTCTTTGAATGAAAAGTTTTTAAAGTGATTTTCTTCATTTAATAAAAATGAAAATGAAAATTTATAAATACATTAAAGAGTTTTATCACCTTTTTTGTACTTAAAGATGAAAACCCTATTATATATATATATATATTTCAAATAAGAATAAATGATTTTTCATTTAAATATAATTTTATAGACTCCTTATTGGGGTTTTATTGGGATTTGTTTCACTCACAAACCACAAACCCCATTTGGTGCATGCAATTATCATGGTTTCTTTTCAGTTTCTCAAGTATTTGGTATTTCTTTTTTTAGGTGAACGTTATTACTAGGATTATTGATATGGGATGTATAGAGTAACTAAAAGTCCCTCAAAGATAGTGGGTACTAGTTGAATTTTATTTTATTTTGGGATATTCTTTTATCATCTTGTCTTGTTTGTATTATTCGTGTATGTGATTTTGCCTATTTATTATAGTTAAGTTTATTTAGTGAATTTATTAATTATTATTTTCAATATGATTAGGTGTGTTTTCATTTTTATATCAAGGGGGATCAGGTAGATCAAGAGCCTACCTTGGGTACGTCACAGGCAAGCTCAAGTGACTAATCTAGGGGTGTCCAAGGTTGGTTCATGACACATCCTACCTCATATACTAGGAATCCTTGTATAAATTTGTTATCATACATCACTAGTCATCAACATGAACTTACCCATAGAGTTACATGACTTTCATATCCAATACCACTATGTTATAGTTTTTCTAAAATCCACCCATATTCTTATGCCACGTGTTATCTGTAGCTAATTATATAAAACTTGGTGATAATATCAACAATACATGGTAAAAAATAGGTTATAATAACACACATACTATCTATTTTGGTTGAATTATCACTATATTATTCCCTTGGTAAGAGATAAACCAATAACACACTCAAAATGGTACACAAATACCATTTTTTCTATCAAACCCTTATTTTAGAGTAGGTATTTATCTTATTATTTATCTTATATAGAACTTTAATCATGATACTATGAGTAATATCCCATAAATTTTAGGCCAACATTCATAATAAACTAATAATGTATCACATACCTATAAATCATAATTTACACACAAAGTATTACCTATTCTTTCATTCCTTTATGTACCCAAGTCATCCCTCATGCTTAAACCAATCACTCGACTACACATCGCCTATTTTTTAAACCCATCACATGAAACATGCACCCCTACACCTCATTTAAAATACATCCAGGTACTGGGGATAATCTCACCCTCTCAATATACCCTCAAATCATAACTTATTTTCAAAACAAATTGGAAAAGTACCTTATTCTTTATCCAATATAATCAACTCACCTCTATCCTAAGTTATATAAAATAATCACTAGAATTTTCTACCTAGTTTATGAATAAAATCCCATATAGATCATATCCTATGTTATAGATCTCATGATTTAGTTTCAAATATTTCAAGGAAACTCATGTGTTATAACCCCATCCTAAGTATTTAATTAACATTAGTTGTCCCCTTACCATAAATAACCATTATAGGTCCATCATCATCAAATCCATGTATGTATCTATGATATCTCTATCTAGTGATTCTTATATCACAATTAATCAAAATTTAGTTTGGTTAAGTATAATTTAATTCATAAATTATTTTGGAATATATTTAATTAGTTATTATTGATTATTTAAATAACTATAAACCTTTCTCAAAGACCATTTTATAATCACATATTTGAATATACATGTCATATGAACTTATGCACCAAGAAGGATGATTGAAAAAATGTATTATAAACCCCAAGATATGATTAAATCTAATAAATCAAAGCTTCAAATAGAATACATTGTCAAAATCACAATAAGTATGATAAAAAGGGAATGGGAATTCCAACTTCATAAAAACTTAGGCTTCCACACATACTTATACTATACAAGTAGTAATATGAATTATATCCTAATTCATGAAAAATAATAATAAATACATCACATAGTATGTTATAAAATTAATAAAACCAATTCTCTAACAAAACTATGTAACACCCCCACCTATATATACCTGAACTGTAATTGATCTTGGTCTCCACATGACCTCAGGAATACCTCCCCATATGTTGGAGGTATCTGACTAGAATTGAGGGTTAGATAAATCCACATTGGGAGATTGAATCCTCAATATCATTAAAAAATGAAATTAGTTAATTATATTTTATCAATATTTAATTATTTTTATTCCCTTTAATTTAATAATTAACTGAGGTTTAGGGATTTTTTGAATTAATGTATTATTTCATGAAATGTTGTGAATATTAATAAAAATAGCTAAAAATTTATTTAATTATTTTTATATATTTATAGAAAAAAAATTATTGGTTAGATATCAAAATCATTTTATTTTGTTAAGGTGAATGAGAATGTGGATAAATTAGTAAATAAAAAATATGGTAAAGTATATATTCCATATTTTTTAAAAATTTTAGGGAACTCATAAGGTTTTTTCTACTAAATCCATACACGTGTAAGGAAAATTCCATTTTTATATGGATAAATTAAGTATAATTGGGAAATTAATGGGATTTCTAAGATATTATAGGTGATACGTAAGATTTTATAAATCATGTATAAGAAATTTTCCATATCATGTGAGGAATTTTATTTATCAATTTTAGATGAAGAGTCATGTTTTCCAATGATATGTGGAATATATTAGATGATACATTATGATTTACTGTATAAACCTAAGATATAGTTGGTGATACATAAGTAATCTAAAATATGTATTGTTAATATATAAGATATTTTGGAACTTATGTAGAATATTTTGTAACTTACATAAGATATTATTTTGAATTTATAATATAAGAACATATATAATATTATATTAGTTCTTGGACAACTTATGTATGGTTTTTTCATTTGTAAAATCATTTTTTCCCTGAGACGGGATTTCACATAAGGATAAATATTTCAAAAAAACTCATGAAGAACTATGATAATGAATATAATATCAATGCTACATGGAACAGATGGATGTTGAGGTAAGTAGAAGAGGATATTTGTATATAAAATCATAACTAGATCATTATAGAATTATACTCAAAGTAAAAAATTTAATCCAATCTATTAAAGGGAACATTTAAAGTGAGAAGTTATAGGGAACCAAGAATCAAGATAAAATATTTAAAATATTTGTTGATAAGAACTCATGAATCTCACATTATGTGGGATTATCATTGAAACAAAACAAGATATAAATCTTTTTAAGAAGTTGGGGGGAAAAGGATAAATAGAGAGTTCTTATGATTTTTTTTTTAAGTTATGTTTCTTAATTCTTACATAAATAAAACCCTATACATAGAGTGATATAAACTTTTTGGTGATTTTAACAGTAGGGGATAACATTTTTCTCATGATTTAGTCTTAATATCAAAACATAATTTTTTTAATGTTATTTGATCTTGGTTTTCATTATTGATATATTTAATTGAATTTCATTGTATTTGATTTATATTTTCATTCATTCCACTCTATTTGGGTTGATGGACTCTTTTATCCCTCCACATGATCATTTATATTATGATGGAATGAGAATGATATTGGGTTGAAGAATCAAGTTATTGAAGAGCTAGTGTGAATCCAAGTGGATCACTTTTTATTATTCCATGATACATTCACCTGATTGGGAGTTTCTTAGTTATTTTTTCAAGATCCCATTATTGAGACATGTAACATCTCATTACCTTATTTCAATTATTCCATTACCCTTTTCTTAACATCATTTAAGTTAGAAATTTTTTTGGGTCATTCTAAAAGATTTTGGTAAAATTTAGCAGCCATTGGGACTATGCACAATTGGTACACAATTAGAGAAAACCATGTGGTTTAGACTAGGAAATTGTGTAGTTAGGGATGTGACATGGGAAGTGGGAACAAAATTTTTCCAAACTATACAGCAAACCCTCCAAACCACACACACTATGGATAGTAGGGAATGTATGGTTGGTTCATTGTTAGTTTAATTGTGCGGTCAAAGCGTGCACCCCAAATAGAAGATGGGTATTGGTGCACGGTTAAGGAACATGGTTTTTATAACCATGTATCCATCCCCTTAAAACCATGTGTGTAGAATTTTAAAGTTTTGAAAATTATTTTAAAATTACCGAACACCTGGTTTATGTTCTTAATTATCCCATTCAGACTAAACATGATTTTATCTTCCTTAGAGGCTCCCAAGAGGTGATTTTTCACCTCCAAACCCTTTCCATGGTGGATTGAACTGGTGTTGATCTCGATCAATATTCTCTAGGTAAGTGGATCTTCACTAAATGTTTATCTTCTGATATTTATTTCTAAATTTCTTAGGGTTTTATATATCATCATGTAACTGATGGATGTAAACTCAGTTTGATTGGATCATGATTCTAGTTTGTATTCATAGATCTTTTATGACTTTGGTCTTTGTTGGTGAGTCTCGTTGTGGGTGTTGATTTTTCGATATTTTAATTAAAGGTAGGTGTTTCTATTATTATTTTCCTTGGGATTTAAACCTTGAATTGCTTTATTAAATTTAAATGAGTTTTTAAATGATTTAAAAACATAGATATGAGATGATGTTGATATATGATTTGAAATAGTTTTGGAATTTGAGAAAAACAAAAATTCAATTGAATTGAAATTATGGGGTGGATTTAGGAAAAATGATGTCTTCATTGGGAAATCATTTTAATGAACTGATTTTATGTTGATCTTTAGAAAATTTATTAAATTGAAAATTGATTAGAAAATGAATGAGATAATAAAAACCTATTATTTGGTTTTTAAATGAAAAGGAATGTTAAAAACTAGAATTTGGAAATTATATTTTGAAATTTTTGAAATGGTTGATTGAAATTTTGATTGATTGATTATTGAATCACATTTTATCCTTGGTAGTTAGTGGTAACTAGGAAAATCATGCTAGAACCATTCCTCCCTATCAATGGATTTATGATGACTATAGTTACTAAAAAAACTTCATCATGACTTCCCATAATGAGTCCAACTATTGGGGTGTAGACTACCTATAATAGGTTCCCTTATTAGGGTGTATTTGTGTGTGTGAACCTTAATAAAGTTGTGATCATTATGAGATGTGTGAAGATACTATTACTTGATAAACTGACTTACCATGGGGATTTTTTACATTGTGATTTTCTATGATTTGTTTTATTTTATATACATTTCATTGATTATTGAACTTTTTTATTCATGATAACTAATTTATATAAATTATTTTTTATAAAATGTTCATTTATTCTGATTTTAAATCCATTTATATATATATATATATATTTCAACCTTTTATTATGAAAGCATGTTTTGGCTTAAAATATGAAAAATGTAGTTATATGCATTATTTTATTTTATCTAGTAGCATAAATGGTAAATCATTATGGTGTTCATCATGGAACATTTGGTGAGGCCCTACTAGGATTTATAGCTCACACCCAACCTTTTCCTTTAGAAATTTGTAGGCTTTTTTATGTCAGGTCTAAGAAAATTTAAAGCTATATATGGAGGTGGTGGATTTTCTTTATCCTTTGAACCATAAAGTGATGAAGGAGGTGAATAGTGGATATGTTATCCACTTATTTGATGGGATGTTGGAGTTTTCATCTTGTTAGATACCAAGTGCTTTGATGATTAATATCTTGGGATTTTTTTTACCTATTTATTTCTAGTATTTTATCCTTTTTTATTGTTGAGAATACTAACTTGTAGTCTTTTTTCTTCCACTTTTTTCTGGAAAACTCTTTCCCTCTTTGATCTTGAATGATTCCAGGTGCTAGTCTCCAATCCATGGGGATCGGGAACTCCCTTTGGGCTATATTAGTGTCTTATTGGGTGTCAAGGTACCAAGTTATCTAGGATAGTTCACGAAAAAGTGGTATCAAAGGTAGGTTAAGAATCTTTCAATGATGTTAGTATGTGTCTTGAGTTGTCCTGGTAGACATGAGGTAGTACTTTTATGACTTATAAGGTATTTATGAGTGAGTTCTTAGCCAGTTCTCATTTTAATGATCCATAATTCACCATAGGTGTTTTGGGAAAGTCTTCTTAAGAATTAATTTGATCTAATTATAATATTTTCAATAATTTTTATTTGGTTATGTTGAAATCCAAGTATTGAAATCTTATCTGATGGAATTTATATTCTCATTGCTATTGTTTGAGTTATTTATCTATGTAATATTTTGATGAATTCAGTGTTGTTTATTAATTTTTTGTAGCATCATGACTCTAAGAATAAATATGAATAGGATCTATGAGGAAGTTTCTAGTGGACCATAATGAAAAAATCCTCCCAATGACCATAATCTTATTGAGATTATTTTATGTGTTGTCTAAGCTCTAGGAAAAAAACCTATACCCATAACTATTTAGGATCCAATTTTGGAACATAAAATGGATAAATCTTGAAATCAAGCTCAATTTTGTTTCTCTAGAATTGACCATATTTCTAAAAAACCAATTATCCTCAACAGTCTTAGGATTAGTTAAACAAGATAGAGAACCTTTTTGATTTCTTGGAAATTCTCAAATCTATTAAGGTACAATTTCCTACCCTTAAGCTAGAAGGGTCTAGCAGGAGATGGTGGGATATAATGGTAATGGATAATAAGCATTAGGTTTTGGATTATAAGGACTTTATATTTATTTTCATAGATAATTTCTATCTAGAATATGAGGTTCTTGCTAAGGATGTGGAATTTTTTAACCTCCATCAAGATGAGAGGACCATGATGCAACATAAAAACCACATTGTTGGGATGGTGTAGTTTTTAGATTATATTGTATCAAATGAGAAGATGAAGGCTCGATGATTCAATATGGGTCTCTGACTAAAGATTTATTCATAGGATTTTTTAATAAATCTCTCTTTTTATGATGAAATATTGTATAGGGAATTGATGGTTGATCTTGACTTAGTTGGTAAGTAAGGGTTGATGGGAGTTCTTTTTCCTCCCAAAGGTAGTTCTAATAGTTCCTTTAAAGGAAATAGTAAGCTTGATGAGTCTTGTGATGGTTCTTGATATCAAGAATCTTTTATACCTCTAGTAGTTCTTGGAAGAGGCCCTTTGACTTGCTTCTAGTGTGGAAAGGTTGGGCATTCGATATGTGTTTGTACTAAGGCACCAAAGATATGTAGTTCTTATGGTCACTGAGGACACCTGAAGAAATTATGCTATTTCATTTCTATTATGTTAAGTGTCATAGGATCATTAGCACCTAAAATTATTTTGGTGCAATTAGATGCATTGAGATCTAAGGGTTTGTATCCACAAGAATCTAAAATAAAGATTCTTAATGTAGTAGAAGAGTATCTAGAGGAATATGATACAGATCCAGTGACTATGAGAGGTACCATCACGATATATTTATATCTAGTGATTTCATTATTTGATATCAGGGAATCTCACTCATTTATATCAACTCAAACTGTAAATATGTTAAATATTTCTATGGATATTTTTTCTTATATTATGGATATTGTTACACCCCCCCCCCAAACTAAGAGGGATTTAGGTCTTCGTTATACTGTTGTGTCTCTTATTTATCATAGATTGAGTTGGTCTATAATTTTTTGGTTCATGAAATGAAACCTCTTGAAATCATACTCAGAATGGATTGGTTCATTGATAATATGGCTCTAATTGACTATCATCTTCAGTGGTACTTCTTTACTACACCTGATGGGGTGTGTCATAACATTCAAGTAGAAAAGAATCGAGGTCGAGTAGAGCTAGATGTTATTATCTAGATTTAGGGAAAGTAATATTAGTGTTTTATTTTTATCTATAGTGGGAGGGCCTTATCGATGATCTCTATCCCATTTTCATTGATTTTCCAATGGTTTCCTTCTATTTTATCTAGTTTTTTATTGGTAATAGATATAGAGTTTTCTATTTATTTTGTGTTCAGTACTCAACCGAATCTATTCTTTCTTACTGTATGGAACTAAATGAACTAAAAGAGTTTAAGACTCTTTTGGATGATCTATTAGAGAAATAATTTGTACACCCAAGTGCATAACCTTAGGCGGTGTTTTTCTCTTTTCAAATAATGCTAATGGATAACATCACCTCTGTGTTGATTATTGATAAATAAATCAAGTTATGGTGAAGAACAAGTATCAGTTACCACTAACTGATGACCAGTTTGACATGTTGAAAGGGATTAAGTGCTTCTCAAACATTTATCTTTGATCTAGTTATCACAATTTGAGAATAAAATAATCTGATATTCATAAGACTACTTTTCAGAGTAGGTATGGCCATTATGAGTATCTTGTCATTCCATTTGGACTAACCAATGCTCCTACAGTCTTTATGGATTTTATGAATAGAATCTTAAATGAATATCTTTATATGTATATGATGATATTTTTGGATGAAATCCTAGTTTACTCTCAATCTAAGAAGTATCATGTGTGTTATTTGAGATCAGTTATATAAATGTTTAGAAATCACTAACTTTATTCCAAGCTATGGAAATTTGATTTCTAGATTTGGGAAGTGAAGTTCTTGGAATAAGTGGTATCTAAATATGATGTTTCATTTGATCTTGATAAGGTATAGGTTGTTATGCTAAGGGATAAACCACATAGTGGTTTTGATATATAGATCTTCATAGTTTTAGTAGGGTAATATCATGAGTTTTTAAAGGATTCACCAAAGTTGGATTCTCTGATGACTTCTCACACTCTAAAGGGGGTAAATTTCTCTATTAATGAAAAATGTTATAATTATATTATTGATCTAAAATATAATTTGACTTATTCACCATTTTTTACACTTATAGAGGATGGGAAGGGTAATGAGGTATTTTTTTACACATCAGGTTTAGTTTTGGGTTGTGTTCTTATGCAGGTAAATCACATGTTATCCTATAGTTCTCGATAGCTTATGCCAAATGAGAATAATTATCAAACTCGTGTCCTTGAACTTTTATCCATGATTCATATACTAAATATTTGGTGGTATTTCATTTTCATATAAAGGTTTATCATGTTTTAATACCACAAAATCAAGAGTTATATCCTCTCTCAAAAATATTTGAACCTTTAGTAGAGGCATTGGGTAGAGTACCCTAATTATTTTAATTTTGAAATTTCGTATGCCTTATGAAAGTAGAATTTAATTGTTGATTCTTTGATTAGGAAACTTCTGACTCATATCATGAAGGAATCATCAGAATAGTGGAACTTGATGGCTCATTTTTCATAGTTACATTTGGGAGTCCATAATAATGATTCTAAGTCTATTTTGACTAATGTTCAGTTTAACTCCTATCTTCTCAAGGTGATTATTTGGAATCAGTAGTGTGATGATGAGTTTCATGGAATCAGAGACTATATTTATAGTGGGGAGAATGTTATTAAGTATTCATTTTACATAGAAGTTATTTTATGTTTTTGAAACTAGAATGTTGTCCGTTTTTCTATGAGGAAGTCTAAGATGGAGTACTATCATATTTATCAGTGGGTAGTGCACCCCGATTCCAAAAATATGTTCTATTATATGAATTGATGATTATAATGGCCAAGTATGAGACAAGATATCACTAAATTTGTTTCGTGTTGTTATATATTCCAATAGTTCAAGTCCAAGCACTATAAACCTTTGGTTTTGATCCATCCACTTACAATACTGAATTGTAAGTGGGAGAATATTTCTATAGACTTTTTGTTTGGGTTGCCTTGTATACCTCATAGGAATAATTTTATATGGGTTGTGATCGATAGTCTTACCAAATCAACTTGTTTCATACCCATTTGGGATAAAACTAAAGTTAATCAATTGGTAAATCTCTATTTGAAATATATTTTTTATTTTCATTTAGTCACATATGCTATAGTTTCTCATAGAGAACCCCATTTTACCTCCCATTTCTTGAGAATTATTTAGGAGGTGATAGGATCTTAGGTTCATTTGAGTACAACATACTATACATAGATGAATGACAGGATAGAGAGAGATATACAGATTCATGAGGAAATGCTTCATGCCTAATTTTGGTGGATCTTGGGACATCCATTTGGGACTGGTTGAGTTTTCTTATAATAAAAGTTACCAGTCTACAATTCGGATGGCTCCATTTGGGGCCTTTTATGGTCATCCTTTCAAATGTCTATTGTGTTGGATAGAGATTGGTGAAATTTATTTGGTTGGACCAAGATTGGTCTGAGAGATTAAAACAAAGATTTAGTTGATTCATTAGATAATTTTTATGGCATAGATCTAGTACAAACCTTAATATGAATATTGTTGGTGACCGTTGGACTTTCAATTGGTGTCCATGTGTTTTTGAGAGTTTTTCCTCAGTTGGGTTACTGAAGACTTGGGAGTTAATGGAAGCTTTATCATTGTTATGTAGGAAATTTTTTGGTTGTTTATTATGTGGGTAAAGTGGATTATCTTTTATAACTTCAACCACAGTTTGCATTAATACATAATGTGTTGCATGTATTTCATCTTTAGAAGTATATTTTTGACCTATCTCATGTCCGGAGCAGGGAGGATCTTGATTTTGAGCCTAATTTATCTATGATAGGGAATCCAGTCCAGATTGTTGATTCTGATACAAAGGTACTTAAAAGGAGGAATATACCATTAGACCATGTGCTATGGTAGTAAGGTTATAATTCCTATCATACATGGGATTGTGAGGAAGTTTTTAGAGAGGAGTGGCCTCATATCTTTGATATGAACACTTCTTGACAAGATTTACAGGGGTATAAAGGTTTTATGGTGGAGAGGATGTAACATCCCATTACCTTCTTTCAAGTATTCTTTGACCCTTTCCTTGACCTTCTTTAAGTTGGTTCTTATTTTGGGGTCATTTTGGTAGATTTTGAAAAAAATTGGAAGCCTATGGTACTATGCATTATTGGTGTACACTTAGGGAAAACCATCCGGTTTGTCCCAAGAAACAATGTGGCCAAGGATGTTCCACTAGAAGGGGCACATGGTTTGTCCAAAACATATGACCACTACTCCAAACCATGCACCCCATATAAAGTGTGTAACTCATGGTTAGAGCATGGTTATTTTAACCGTGTGGCGAAACTATGCACCCTAAATAGAAGACTAGTAGGGGAACATGGTTTTTCTAACTATGCGGACCACCCCAAAAACTGTGTGTACGGAATTTTAAAATTACAAAAATCATTTTAAAATTCTGGAACCCCATTTTTAAGTTCATAATCACCCTATTCATACCTAACATGAATTTAATGTATGGATCTAAAATTTTTTTGATTGGGTCATTATTCTAGTTTTTATTCCAAGGTCTTATGCGCCTTCATTCTTTGTTGGTGAGTCCCATTATGGGTGTTGATTTTTGGAACTTCGATTTAAATGTAGGTGGTTCCATAATTCTAGGCCCTGTGATTGAAACATTTAATTGATTTATTAAATTGAAATGGGCTTTTAAATTATTTAAAAAATATGGATTTGATATTATTTGATATTTGATTTGAAATGGGTATAGAATTTGAGAAAAATACCAATTTAAATGGAATTGAAATTATGGGGTGGATTTAGGAAAAATGATTTCTTAATTTAGAAATAATTTAATATTGATCTTGAGAAAATGTATTAAATTGAAAAGTGATTAGAAATGGCATGATATGATGAAAACCTATGATTTGGCTTCAAAATAAAATACGTATGTTGAAAACTGGAATTGGGAAATAATATTTTGAAATGTTTTAAAATGATTTATTGCAAATTCGATTGGATGGATATTGAATCACATGTCATCCTGGGTAGTTAGTGGTAAATTAAATAATAATTATAGTACCTTTCCTCCTTAAAAATGCACTAATAATTAAAAAACTTACTAAAACAACTTTATTATTATTTCCCATAGTTGGTTACCCTATCGGGGTGTAGACTACCCATGACGGGTTCTCCTATTGGGGTGTATTTGTGCATGTGCCCCTGACTAGATCCATGGTCATTATGAGATGTGGGAGGATATTATTACGTAATAAAATGACTTACAATGGGGATTTTTTACATGGTTATTTTCTATGATATATTTTATTTTCTATATATTTCATTAATTATTAAACTATTTTATTTAGTTAAATAGATTTATATAAACTGTTTTATATAAAATTTTCGGGTAATCCTCTTTGAATTTTTTTTATATATATCTTCCATCCTTTGATTATGAAATCATATTTTGTTTTAAAATATTCAAAATGGACTTTTATTCCTTGTTTTATTTTATATGATATAATATATGGTAAATTGTTATTATATTGATTATGGGATACTTAGTGAGATCTCACTAGGATTTATAGATCAAAACCAACATTTTTCTTTAGGTGTTTTTAGACTTTTTTATGTTAGTTCCAAGAAAAGGGAAAGACTCATTTGGAGGTGGTTTATTTTCTTGATCATTTGGACCATGAAGTGATGAAGAAGGTGACTGGTGGATATTTTATCCACTTGTTTCATGGTAGTTTTGAGTTTTCTTCTTGTTAGATACCAAGTACTTTGATGATGTACTACTTGGGGTTTTTCTTTACCTATTTTATTCTAGTATTTTCTACTTTTAGAGTGCTGAGCATGCTGACTTATAATCTTTTGTCTTCTTTTTGTTTGGTAAAATTCATTCCCTATTTTATCTTGAATTGTTTCAAGTGCTAGTCACCAACCAATGGGGATTAGGAATTCCCATCGAGATTTGTTAGTGCTAGCCCAGGTATTAGGGTACATGGGTATCCGATCTAGTTCATGAAAATACATTAAAATAATTATATAATATCCTCCCACACTCATATGATGGAGGATAAATTAGTAATGATCACTACTCATTTGAAACTCACATTCACTACCAACCCATGGTGAGAGAGAAGTGATTGTGGATTCTCTCATTGATTGAATTACATAAGGATGATTAATCTATTTAACATTATGAAAATATATTAATTGGTAATCCAACCCCTTAACCAATCATAAAATCAATCACTTTATAATAATATTTTGATTTATTTATAATCATTATTAGTTTTAACTAATCAATTCACATCAAACACCCGTTTATTTCACTAATTGTGATAGAATTATTTTTCTCCCCTCTATAGAGATAACCTTTGATATCAGTTATGATATAGTATAACCACGTGTTATTAATAACTTTTTTCAACAACCCATGATTTTTGTGTCAAAAACTTATTATAATTGGAAATTTTTTGGTGCTAAATACAAAACCATTAATTTTTATGACCCAATCTAACACTAACCATTTTTTCAATTTTGACCCAAAATTTGAGGGAAATTTTTGTATAGATTGTGTGAATGTAGAAGCTTTGAAAATTTATAATAATATTTTGAAAATATTTCACTAATATACTCAAGTGAAAATTAAAGTTTTTATTTGGAATATAATACATTCCTTGAAATATAAACCAAACATTAAGATATCTATGTGCACCTCATTTCAATAATCAAATTATTCAACCTGTTATTCCTTATTTACAAGATAATTTTGAACTCAAAACTAATTTAATAGAATTATTTCAAAGTTTTCATCACATTTATGGTGATGATACAAACAAAAATATGGAGGAATTTATCCTATTGTTTGTTACAATGAATCCAAGAAGAGTCACTAAGGAAAAGGTTAAGTGGAGAGAAATTTCATTCTTTCAAGAAGGATTAGGAAAAAAATTATACTTCCTATGTATTGGAGAAGAACCTTCATAGGATATTCCAATAAAGTCTATTTCCAATATTTTTTCTATATTATATATGAAAAAAGATTTATTTCATCATACAATCATCAGTGTAGACTTTATATGAGTATTGGGGAAGATTCAGGTAGTTACATGCAAGAAATCCATACTAAGAAATTAATGAACATATATTCCTAGTTTTATTTTCTCATGTTCTATTGGATAGTGATAATTATCTGTTTGATTCATTATTAGGAAAATACTTGATTGGAAAGTCATTAGTTGAAGCTAAAAAGACTAATTGAGAATATATTACATAATTAATAATAGTTTGGCATAAGAGGTATAGGTAGAAGAAAAGTACATAAGGTAATATCTATGAAATAACCTTTACATGAGTCTATACATAAGAAACTAATCACTTTGTTTAGGTATATGGATCTTTAGAAATCTGGTGATCAACTCACACTAATAAAATTTTATGGACATTTTCCTTCTCAAAATCAATATACTAGCCAATGTGATCAAGTACAGGAAACAAAAAAAATTGTGGTTTCTTATCAATAGAGGAAATTTCAATATCCCATCCAAGGATGGATAGATAATTTTCATGATTAGTAAAATACATAAAATATGAAAAATTAGGTCCGGACACCATTTCAACACCAATTTATCAACCTACACCATTACAAAAAACGCTTTACATATCCATACAATTAATAAACCTTTCATCCACCAACATTTTAGTTATGGATTCCCTATGAACATCCATAAACTAGTTTGTAACCACATGTGTAGAACCAACCAAAATAAAAAATTGAGAATTTGAGAAATGAGATGAAAGAATTAAAAAATTAATTAGGAAACCTTTATAAATGATGAAAAAAATCCCAGGAAATTTACAACACAACCCCTTCGAAATAAAAAGAGAAATATAAGTGTGGTAACAATTTGGAGTGGTGAATATATTCACCATGATCCCAAACCAGATCTAGACCAACCTAAGGAAACCAATGGTGGAGATGAATTTAAACCTGATAAGAATAAGAAGTAATTGAAAACACCATCATAAAAATATATTTAGGAAAAATGAAACATATCACTACCAATTCATTCAATAACAGTACAATCAAATAATATTCATGAGGGAAAAATACAAAAATAAATTTTGTATACCTTCAAAATGGGGTAAATAAACATTCCACTTCCTGAATCCCTCAAATAGATTCAAAAATATTCTAATTTCCTTAAGGAATTATATACCAAGGAAATGATACTTTGAGATAATTAGGGAGTAAATTTAGGTATAAATACTTCCACATTGATCACACCAAGGCTTCAAACCAAATTTCATTATCTAAGGATATTTTATATTCCTTGTGTAAGTATATCTTTTTCTTTAATAGATGCATCATATAATCTAGGAGATTCTATTAATATCATTCCTTAATATTTATTTTATTATTTATAAAAGAGAGATATTAAACCAACATGAGTGGTAAATCAATAGAATAACAGTTCAATTGAATTTCTCAGTAGAAGTTCTTGAATATTTTTTGGTAATAGTACATAATTTAATTATACCATATAATTTTTATATGATCAACATAGAAGAATACATGATACTAACTCGACCACCCATAATTTTTTGAATAAAGTTCCTAAAAATATCAAAGAATAATTTCCATGAATTTACTCTAAAAATGGTGTTTAGATAAAACATTGACCACTTTAATAAATTTGAATCTATGAAATATCCCTAGGAAGAGTATTCAATTTTAACATTATCTTGTTCTGATGAATCTAATATATTTGAACAAACTAGTTTATTTGAAGTCACTTTTCACTTGTGTAACAAAAATATATTTGAAATTTATATTAAAAATATTTTGGATAAAATAAAAAATATTTTTAAAACATTTAATTGTAAGGTAAATTATTATTTGTTTAATGGATTTGATTATTTATTTGATAATTATGGAGCTTATATTTATCTATTGAGTAGAAAATTCAATATATTTAAGTAAGTAAACCAAATTTTATTTCGTCTTCAATCTAGCTACTAAATTTATAATTAAAACCTTTTCTTCTAGATTTAATGTATAGGTTTTTAATGGAAGGATTAAAACTTCTCGTAATTATTTATAGTAACATTTATTATAATCAAGACCAAATACAAGTAAATATTTTGAAAAAAATTATTATATTTAGGCTAAAAATTAGAATAAAGTCCTGGGATCAGTTCTAAAATCTATATACATGGAATTATTTTATAAATTGATGAAAAAACTATGAGAAAATATCAACGGAAACTCAACACAATAATGAAACAAGTAGTTAAAAAGGATAATAAAAAAAGAAAATTTGTAGTTATCTATCCCAATTTAGACTGATAGCGTGTAAGCCCAATTCATATAGTTCCATTAAAATCTAGATTGGCCATTACAAATAATGAAAAAATGATCTAATATATGAGTTATTCTAAAATAGTTATAGAGTTTTCATTATTTACAAAAAATATGAATCTACTTACTAGAAAATATAATTTTACCATATAATTTTTTTATCAAATTCTAGAAATAATATAAAGTAAAATCCCTTATTTCTTTTTAGGTTACATCTATGTTCCCATTACACATACGGAACATAAAAATACAACCTTCACCTATCCATATCGGACTTTTATTTATAAGGTAATTTCATTTGGATTGTGAAATGAATATGATATATTTCAAAGATTCATGGTAAACATTTCATCTTATTTAATTAATGAATATCTTTATATATTTCTTTTTTAATTCACTATGATTATAAATTCATTTTTTCACTACCAATATTATCTAAAAAAAATCTTGAAAACTTTTATTTAAAATAATATTATCTTGAATTTTGATAAGTGTTGCTTCATGGTTGAAATAGGTATTTTTCTTGGACATGTAATTTCAAAAATGGGATTAATGTTGCAAAATATAAAATTTTAATTATCAATACATTGCCTTAACAAAACTATATAAAACATATTAAACATTTTTTAAAATTAAGACTTTTATCAAAGATCCATTAATAATAGTAGTAATATTTATTTACTACTTTCTAGATTACTTTTAAAATATTTTTAGTTTATTTTTTATGACCATTTTAGCCAAGATTTTTATGAGATGAATTGTAAACTAGCTACACCACCAATCATATAACCCCTAATCTATTTCACCTATTTGGATTATTTTTTTTATTTTTAAACAAAGTTTTTGGAATATTTTTATCATATAAATTTGAAATAAGGAACCATGTTATTTACAATGTTTCAAGAAAACAAGATGCATCTCATAGCCACTATAAGACAACTAAAATGAGCTCTTTTAATTGTTCATTACCTTATTTAAATTCATATAATATCTATTTGGTACTAAAGTAACTATTTTCTCTATACATTAAGCCCTTAGTTACTTAATAAAGAAAGAAGAAGCAAACCCAAGTCTTCTATGATGGATGATATTACTAAATGAGTTTTATTTATAGATAAAGGATAAAGTAGGAGATAAAAATAAAGTATAAGACCACTTGAGAAGGTCGAAAAACACATCCAAATTATAAAATCAAAATAAATAACTATTTAATGAATTCATTCTAGGTGAATAGATTTATTTTATTAATGAATATATACCATGGTATGAAGACGTGGTTATTTTTTAGTAAAATATTATGTATCATCACAATTTAACCCATAATAAACTTTTAAACTCAAATATGAACAAAAAAATTGTGTTTAGAATGATCCCTACATTTTCAAAATTAGTAATGATCAAAATAATAGGTTATTTTTTCCAAAAAATTAAAGTAAATTTTTTACTATATTTTTTCTTTACCTTTTAATGTGGAAGAGACATTTAACCCAAAATAAATACTATAAAAGTCTTGTAATCTGGAATTTATTGGACTATATTTTTTAAATATATATATATGTATTGTAAAAAATATATAATCAATTATAACTCACTAAAAATAGGTCAAGTATATAATAATTGACTAAATTACCAATGCATTTTTATAAAATATTTGAAGTATGGGACATAGATTTTATGGGAATACTTCCCATGTCATTTGGATATTTTTATATCTTGTTAGTTTTTAATATGTTTCAAAATTTTGGGGAGGAAAATAATAGTCAAAACTAATGATTCCTCTAGTGTTTAAACTTTTCTAAGGACTAATAACTTTTAGAGATTTATAATCCCATTTTCAATAATTAGTGATAAAAAAACTACTTTTTCAATAAGACCATGGAAACTTTAATGAGGATGTATGGAGTAAACCATAAAACATAAACCCATTACCATCCACACAAAAATAGACAAGCTAAAGCTTCAAGAAGGAAGATTAAATTAATCATAGAGAAAACTACCAATCCAAATCATAATGATTACATCCAAAGGATAGAATACACTACATGGGATTACAGAATAGTTTATAAAACACAAATTTTAATGATCCCTGATGAGTTAATCTATGGAAAAAACTTTCATCTATCTGTAGGAATAGAATACTAATCCTATTATGTAGTTAAATGGAAAAATATGGATCTATAAAAATCTAGACAGTAAAGGAGTTTCCAGATCCATGAGATGGAATGAATCATGAGAGAATCCTTGAGAAATCTTTAATTTATAAGGAAATTAAAATAGTTTCACATAAAAATTTGAATCAATAATGATAATTCCATCCAAGAGAAAAAGTGTTTCTTTATAACTCAATATAGACAGTTATTCTAGGTAAAATTCATTGTTGATTGGAATACCATTTTACCATCACTAATGTTTACCCCTTAAATTTTGGGAAGATAATTAAATAAGGAGATAAAGGTCTATTCACTAACAATGAACATAGTAAGAGGAAATATTTTTTACATTTTCTGGATAGACTAGTCTAAGAGGTCACATCCCTCTAAGACATCTACCTATTAAACCCTCAGGTTATAACTTTCCTTAAAATTTTTGAATAATTTTTTTATATAAAATATAATAAAACCAATATTTTCTTATAATTCATTGATATTATTTCATCATTAAAGTGTGGGGTAAGGACAAAATTCACGATTTTATGAATTTTATAGTTTTTTTAGTTAGTTTTGGTTTTTATTTTATTTTTGAGTGTTTTTTATACATGTTGAGATTAAATTGAAATATTTTTAATTTTTAGACATTCTATAGATTATAATTAACTAATTTATCCATGGAAACTCAACTAAAAAATACTCAAATTAGATTATATTTAAATTCAATGTTTATGAAATTTAGTAAATTACCGCATATTTTTTAATCACATTCCCTGAAATATTTTTCAATAGTATTATCACTTACCTAAGTTGATTCTAAACTACGTTTTACATATTATTCACAATGAACCCATTTCATGAGAGAATCATTTCATGCTTTATTAGAAAAAATATATTTGAATTCTAGTCAGGATTTAGGAGAATTGAAGAAAATGTTTTGAAAATTATTGAGTATTTTTTTAAAAAAATATACTTTCACAATAAAAAAATTTAAAATCTTACATGATATTTTACCCTCAAATTATCCCCTAGTATCCATGAAAATATTTTTTAGATATCAACATTAAATGTATAAAATCTTTAACTATAAAAATATATGTGTAAATTCATTATCATGGTTGAAATAAAGTGTGGGGGAAGGCTATTTGGTGAGAAAATTTAAGGATAAGCATCATGTATGGGAAATATAGAATGAAAAATACCCTATAAAATTGGAAAAATGTATTTCACAAAAAAATTTAAAATTTAAAGAATATTTTTTAATAGAAGGTTTCAAAATATATATAAAATTGACATCAAAAATAAAAAATACTATTGAATGGAGAAGGGGGATATTTTATTCTTTAAAAATGATTTTTGTGTGGAAATTTCATGACAATAAAAAGGATCTAAGAGTTGAATAACTATAAGGGAGTGTGAGTGTGGATACCCTTCATGAGTCTAAACTAGTAATCATGAATTTTTCTTTATTGAGAGCCAATCCACCTCATTCAGCCATAGAACATGTTAATATAATTACCTAACAACCCTTAATCAGAGAAAATCATAACCAAAAGTACATGACTCATTATGTGGATATTTATAAAACCATAAAATCATATGGTTACCACTTCATAAGTTTGGAATGATAAAAACTTTTAATAAAATTTATACTTTATGTGATGAGATAAATATTTCTCAGAAGGTATAAATGAGTATGGGATAATAGAAAGTGTAAATTAATTCAATACACTTCATGGATAAAATTAAATTAGTAAGATATAAGAGGCATGATAATCTTGACTAACATGGATGTTTAAATGAAGAATCACAATTTATGGTGTGTTTAATTTTGATTGGGTAACATTTTTTATGTTCTCCTATCCAGGAGTCTAAATTTTTTGTGTGGGGGATTTTATAGGGAAAATTAATTCATTATATATTATTAAAATTAAAATCATTTTATTAAAATTATTTATTAATTAATTTAGTTTTATAGAGTATTGGGATTAAATTATCATTTCATTAGATATTTTAAATATTTTTTAAAATATAAAAAATTATGTATTTAATTGATTTTATTATTTTTTGGAATAAAATGAATGGTCATATGTTTATAACCCTTTTTTATTTTTAAGTTCAATAAGAATGTGTCTAAATAAGTTGATATAAATATTGGAAATGTACAAACTTCATATCTTTTTGAAGTTATAGGGGATCTCATAAGGTTTTCTCCACTAAATCCTTATGCACAAATGAAACATACCTTTGTAACTAAGGATAAATTAGGTAAAATGAGAAATAAATGGAATATGTATGACATTTTAACTGATATATAAGATTCATGAGATCATGTATAATAAATTTTTCATATCACAATAGGAATGTACCATTATAGTTTGAGGTGAAGAGTGGTTCTTCCCTATGATGTGTAATATATATTCCATGATGTGTAAGTTTTTTTTAATAAAACATAAGATATAGTTTGTGAGGTTTTTATGATCTACATTTTTAATACATAAGATATTTTGGAACTTATGGAAGATATTTTGTAACTTATGCAAGATATTATGGAGGTCCCATAATATTTTGATGAACATTCATAGTATTTTCTCATTATTTAGACCACATATGTAAGGTTATTACCTTATTGAAATCATATTACTCCCAAGAATGAAATTATATACATTGATAAATATTTTCAAAACACTCATGAGTAACTATGTCTATGGAGATCAACTCAATTCTACATGTATCCCATGCATGATAAGATAACTAGAAGAGGATCATCATATGTGAATTATTAACTAAATCAAAAATAAATAAGATCACAATCCAAGTGTAATCTAATCCACATATGGGAATATTTAAAGTGATTATTTCTAGGGAACCAATAATCTTGATGGAAATATTAAAAATCTATGTGGAGAATATCTCATGAATATTTTTATATGTAGGATGATCACTAAAACTAAGTAAGTAATTGAGATTATATTTTAAGCAATAAGAAGCTAAAAGATAAAGGGTTTTTTAAAAAATTTATTATGTTCTAACTCTTCTATGGTTATAACCCAACACATGCATGGCTAAAACTCTTATTTATTGGGATAGTGGGGATGAAACAAATTTTCTCATGCTTGAATTTGAATATCAATAATGAATAAATCTACTATTATTTGATCTTAGTTTTCTTTATAAATATATTTAATTAAATGTGATTTTATTTGGTTTATATTGACAGAAATTGTGTTGAGCATGGTGTTTCATTTGTTCTCAATAAGAAGTCAATAAGGATTCAATTTTCAATATGTGCATTCAAAGGTGATGATGGAAGTTGTCCCAATGATTGAAGTGGTGAGGTTATTAATTAAGTGAAGATCCCACTTTAATAACAGATGAATATTAAAGAACTGGTCTTAAGTTAAAATACTTGTATGAAGGTAATACATTGTTACAACACTTGAATAAGTCCATGAAATACTCAATTTCATGATGAAAGGAGTGAATATGATCCATTCATTTAATCTAAATGGATGAATTCTAAATATTAGATGATTTTTTGATCTTTTCCTCAGATTCCAAGACATATGTTAATGGATAACACATCCCTCACAACAAGTAGAATCCATGCATTATGTTTTAATTCATGAGGCATGAAGAAATGATCAATGCATCATCCATGGTTGGTGGTTTTAAAGGTGGACATGCATTATTCATGTACTATATACTTGGTTCTTAACCAATTATATAATATGGCCTTACATAAAAAGAAAGGGGCCAACCATGAAGAGCCAGCTGAGGACCTCACCTCAAGAACATGTGGGACCTGAGGGTCAACTGTGCTCAAGGGAAGCCCTCAAGGCTATCCCTGCATGAGGCAGGGCGTGAGGGCCATGTATAAGCCCTCCGTAGCATGCACAGTGGTGAACTTGTGCAGCACATGCATATTGGGTGCTAGGTGTGCGCCTAAGGAGTAGATTGGGTGCTAAGAGCAGACTCACATGGTGAACACAGCATGGGGTGATATCGTAGAGGGAGAAAAAGAGTTCTGTGTTGTCATTGGGGCATATTTTATTATAAATGAGTCACACATGTGTCTTTGTTTCGATGTGGGGTGGGTTAATAAAATGCAGAGGAAATATTGGATTCTTATATAATCTCTTGTGAAATCTCGGCTGCATGATGCATCCCACGTCTCGGGATCAAATTGCCACCACACATCAATTCGCACCGCATGGTATTTAAACTGTGGTTGTCTGATCTCTCCACCGAGGTTTTCATCAACCTACGGCCACCCATGTTGAACCCACGAACCAGAAGCTCTAGTCAGACACCCAACTCACCATTCTATCCACCATTTGATCTTCGGTCAAGCCTATTCAAATTTAATGAAGAAAATGAAGCCCAATCGTGAAATTTCATTTGCATGCATGCATGAAACTGAAGATTTCCTAGGAATCTGAGGAACGTGAAGCTGCTGAAGCTATGAAGAAAGCTCCATGATAAATATTTCACTGAGAAAATGATATACATGTGTTCTTAAACCCATTCATGTGAAGTTTTTTCCATAAAATAAGGAGCTTTCATAGAATGAAAAAAAATCAAGACTTGGGTCTTATCTTTGACCCACAGAATCGAAATTTTGAAGCCAAGGATCTCAGGTATTCAAATCCACTAACTTTATGTTAGATACGCGGACTTAAACATGTATCCTCTTCCTATAAAATGATGAGTCCCTTAACTCTTTTTGTTGTTGAATATATTGAGAGAAAATCTCTCATTTCTCTAAAAAAGAGCATCGTACCAGAGAGGGTCCACACAGCCCTGTTACGCGAAGAAGAAGAATATCCCACAGGTATTCAACAAGTTCAAATCACTCTTGAAATATCCTCTCAAAGAATGATATACTGCACCCAAATGTTTTTTCTAAACCCTCGTGGTGATTCGTGGAGGTGATCATGTAGGAAAATAACTGGTGCTACGCACCCTTTTTATGCTCTTGAGAAGATAGAAACCAAGAACACTTCCTTGATTCTGAGAAGGAGACCCACACGAACTGTGGGAATGAAGGAGAACTTGTTCTCTCCTATTTTCACAAATAATAACACCCTTATTCCCATATATATATATATATATATATACTATTTTCAGGAGTTAGTATTTGAAGAAGAAGTTGGTTTCATAAAGGCTGAATCTTGTGTTTGTTCTATTTGAAGAAAAAGAAAACCAAGCCCTCGTGTATTCACAAAGGAGTATGGATAATGTATTTATGATGCACATGCATGAATATGCATGAATTGATACACCCAAGTGTGTAAGAACAATCTATACATTGAACACACCCATTCGGGTTTGAAAAGAAACACAAATCAAGAGAGCATTGTGTGTTCACATTTGAAGAAGGAGGAAGAAAGAGGAAGATCACACACATGAACTAAACCCATTTGGGTTTGAATAAACACACACTTATATTGAACCTAAAATAATTTGTGTGTATGAAAAGAACCAAATACAAAGAGTGTGTTTGATATTAAGTGAGAAAAAGAAAGAGGAACTGTGTGTGCTCAAACAGTCATACCCATTTCAGTTTTCACACAAGCAAGAGATAAGAAGGAAACTATGCATGCATGCATGTACATGAACACATGAATACACTTAAAATAAGAATCAATATTGTTAGTTCATGTGTGTAAACAAGAAAAACCAATTCCATGCAACTCATTCATGAATCATAATCAATTCAGATGATTCCAAGTGATATGATCCCCAATGTTTGTATAATCACATAAGTGAATGTCATTTTTGCCAAGAAAATAAGGAGAATTTTTAGTGAATTAATTTTTTTCACTAAAGAAGAAGAAAGTGAGATATCCAAATACAAGAAGTATTGGATCCCATTAAATCCATGAATGAAGTGAATGATAACTGACACTGAAGCTCGACTGAATTAAAAAAGGTCTTCTATCTTAGTTTTTAGTAATTGAGAGTCCAAGAAGGAAGACTGAGATGATATTGTGAAGAATCACTCTTGAATTTCTGAAGAGGTTGTTTGCACCACTTTCACACACATTTGTGAGGCTAGGTCTTCATCAAAAGAATAAATAATTTCTTTAACAATGTTGAACTGAGCACAAATCAAGAAAGTGATCAGAAATATTGATCAAGACCAACAAACCTTACCAAAGGATGTTGAAGATTCTTTATAAGATACCTAGTAAAGTTTGATTCATCAAGCCTATGTTAAGAGAACAGAATATCATCTATAGTTAATCAAGAAATAAATCAAAGAAGGAATCTTGTCATGTGACTTGAGAGCTAGAAGAACCCTATGAGATTCAGGGAGAAAAAGAAAAAATTCAGTGGGACTCTGAAGCAGGCCAGTGGGACTCTGGTAACATTATGTGAAGTATTATAAATAACCTCCTATGGGACTCTTGAGAGATACATTGGGAATATATATCAGCCATTTTAATTACTAACCGAATTATAGAGGAGAATATATATTGGGGTAAATAACCAACATAGCAAGGAGTTTTTATTTAAACCAAACCTTTTAAATCCTTGTGTTTAGTGCCTTTACATTTATAGCATCATTCGAGGTAAGGCTGAGAGACATAAGAATATTTTATCGAGGCTTTAACCATCCATAGAGGTTTAGTTGAAAGGAATCAATTAGTAAAAATATTTAAAGGGCTCACTGATTCACCCCCTCCTCTTCTCAGTGATTAACACTGATCTGAGAACTTCAATTTTTATTAGAGAGAAGTTACCTATAAAAGTTCCAAGGGAGTATTTATGAAGTGTAGATTTGGGGAGATGAGTGAACAACCTCAAATGGATATATCTTCCAAGACTCAGAAAAATAGAAATAAAAAACAGTCAAGGGAGATGAATAAGAAGATTACTACTACTGGGGAGACACCTTCTACTGAAGGTAATCTGAAAGGTACAGCATGTTATAATACTTATTATTCTTCTGATGAAGCCTATTCAAGTTGTGATGATGATATATCACTTAGTTATATTGAATCTCTACTCAAAGATCATCTGAATAAATTCCCTAGAGAAGTGGCAAGACATATTTCTATAAGAATTAATGCTCTTCAAGATGAAAAATTACAACTGGAAGAAGAAGCTAATGCCATGGAAGAATCATTGTCTAAAAGGGTTGGCATATACAACACTCTCACAAAACTAGTGAGGGAAAAAGGAAGGAAAAAATTATATTTTCAATGAAATATGTGATCAAGTTAATGAATAATTTTAAGGAAGTATTTTTGAGAAAGAATTATTTTAGATTGTATCTGTAGAATCTTTCCATGCATTTGAAAAGTTGCACAAATTTTATATGGTTGTCAAAGCTGCTCAACTTGAAGACAAAATTACAAGGTAAAGGATCTTGATATCTCTTTGCAAGAATTAAGAAATATGCATGAATATCAAATAATAAAGCTGAAGGAGAATTGGGAAATCAATATGAGATCAGTTGAGGATGAGAAGAACTCCCTCAACATGAAATGTTTAGAGCTTGAGTTGAAATTGAAGAATCAGAAATCACTCCAAGCTGAAACATCCCAAAAAGATGAAATAAGAGATTTCTACATTCAAGTTTTCATTAAGGAATATGATTCCAAAAGTAACATCAGATCATCCTCTAATCCAATCGAAACATCCTCCAAGAAGAAGGTATCCCATAACCCAGTTATTTATGTCTCTACTAATGCAATAGCATCTGGTAGTACAGGTTAAAAGCTAAAAGCTGAGAATATGAGGATTGATAAAAAATTTAATATATACATCAAAATTTCAAGTATGGATACTGGTATTATTAAGAATAAAAATTCCCAAATGGATGCTTCAAATAAATAAATACAATTCCAAAACCAAAAATGCACTAAATCTAGCCAGAATAATACTACAAGAAAAATAAGAAGATATGTTAGCTATTGTTTATGTTTTTGGAAGTTTGGGAATCAAGCCAATTATTTCTGGAATAATATTTCATTATATGGACATTATGTAAGGCCTACATTTAGGGAAATTATATGTAAAGAAATGAAGCATCTTACAAAGAAAAGGAAGAAAACACATATGAAGAGGAATCTTTTTATTAAGAACAGATTTAAAAATCTTGAAGACTTTTGTGATAATTGCAACAGAAGTGGTCATATTTATGATGAGTACTAGTTTAGTCCTACCATACCTCAGGCATATGTTGGTAAGAAGTATAGACCACAAAAAGTCAAGAGAAAGAAAAAGGAGTTGAAAAGTCTTCCATTGGGAATATTCAATACAGTGAAGTCGAGAATATAGTGAAAGAAATTATTCCCAAGAAGAATTTTAAGACAGGTTCCAAAAATTTCATCTCAAAAAAAGAAAAGATGCTTTTACTGTGGAAAGAAAGTTTATACCATGGATTACTACAAAAAATCCATGGAAATTAAAGGAATCAATCTCAAATTTAAAGGAGAATCGATCCAGAAGAAGACAGGATTGATTGAAGACATTCATGAAGATAATTTTAATAAGTTTCCTAAGAAAAGTAACTTGAAATAATTGAAGAATCCATGTTGAATCTCCAAGAACAAAAATTCCAAGAAGGAGTGTTTAGTCATCTGGCCTAATCAATTGAAAATTGCTAGATAACTGCAAAGAGATAAAGATGAAACACTATCTAAAGCCAAGGAAAAGGGAAAATAGATCATTCCACATGAAGGAAAATTTGAATTTCATGAGAGGTTTTCAGAACATGACAACACAAGTGTCTCACTACTACTGTGTGGAAGGTTCAATAAGGCTAGACATCATGAAGAAAAATGTTTAACTATTTTACCAGGAAAAATGAAAAAAAATGAACAACATGAATCAGTAAAAGCTACTTCACTACTGAAAAAAGTGGAGAAAAACAATCCACACAAGTTGAAGTTGAATGAAAGTAAATAATACATGTTGAAAATGCTAAAAAAATGCCAAATGGATAGGAGACATCAGCATGAAGAGTACCAGACACTTTAGAGCTGCAAGGAAATGAGTTCTTGGGTTGAGAGAAAATTCTCAACCCCAGTGCTTCTATTAAGAAGCTCACAAGTGTTTCATCTTATTCCCTTATATTTTTGATTTATATGTGTGCTTTAATTGTAGGTAATTGAAGATGAAGGTCATTAATAAGATAAAAGTTAAATGGGAAAGGTGGATAACAACAAGTTGGACTCATTATTCATGATTTGATAATAACTTTAAAGGTTCCATAGTGGAAGATTATCAACATTAATATCTTGAAGAATATGTGACGATATTTTCCACCATAATGAATCAAAGGGATTTCACCCCTTTAGGGGGAGAAAACATGAAGGATATGGTATCAAGGATTATCTCAATACAAAACTTGAAATTCATATCATCTCAATAAGTTGAAACTGAGGTATTCCAATCACACTTGCATCCTTTGTTTTTAATTGTATTTATCATGTCAATTAAGGAGGAGTACTTGATTGATGATAAGATGGGATGAAAGGGGGAGATTTATCTTTTCACTTGAAATTTTTAATATCTTTGGTGAAGTACGTGCATGATTTATCATTTCATTGATAAATCAGATTATATCCAATCCCTTGGTCAAGAATTGAACCATTCTGAGCATGATATCACATGTATGGTTGTTTATAGATAGCACTGGAAACCTTGTTCATATATCTCTTGTATTCTATAATGGGTTAGACCGAGTAGACTTAAAGTTGATTAACTAAAGTCACTTTTCTAGGTGAACAATGTGACATCATCCCTCTCTTAGAAATATTCCAAAAGATATTATTCAAAAGGAGGAGGACGTGTTTTTGAAGAGACCCCACTAATACCTTTGCATTTGGTTTCCAATAAGGGGGAGAAAATATTGGCACACATATTGACCCATTCAAAGTGTGCCTAAGTAATATTGACAAAAAAATAAAAAGGGGAGATTTTTTATCATGGTGTGTCATTTGTTGTCAATAATAATTCAATAAGGATTCAGTTGTCAATATATGCATCCAAATGTGATTATGGAAGTTGTCCCAATGATTTAAGTGTCAATGTTATTAATTCAATGAAGATCCCACTTTAATAATGGATGAATATTGAATAACTGGTCTTAAGTTCCAAGACTTGTATCAAGGTGATACATTGTTACAAAACTTGAATAAGTCCATGCAATACTCAATTGTATGAGGAAAGGAGTGAAGATGATCCATTAATTGAATCTAAAAGGATGAAGTCTAAATATCATATAATTGTTTGAGCTTTTCCTTAGAGTTCAAGACATGTGTTAATGGATAAAACATCCCTCACAATAAGGAGAATATATGAATTGTGTTTTAATGCATGAGTTGTGAAGAAATTATCCATGCATCATCCATGGTTGGATTAAAGGAATATTGAAGATATTTGGAATTCTCATTAAAAAAAGAAAAAGTAGAAGAAGAGAAGACAGTTGGTGGTTTGAAATTCTAGAGATAATGAAGAAGGTGACCATGAATTATTCTTGTATTATACACTTGATTCTTAACCAAGTATATAAAATGTCCTTACATAAAAATAAAGGGGCCAACCATGGAGGGCCAGTCGAGGACCTCACCTGAAGCACATGTGGGACCTAAGGGTCAACTGTGCTCGAAGAAAGACCTCAAGTCCATCCCCACATGAGGCAAGGTGTGTGGGCCATGTATAAGCCTGTAGGTGCATGCTCAGTGGGGAACTCGTGTGGTGCATGCATAGTGGGTGCAAGGTGCACACCCGAGGAGTAGAGTGGGCGCTAAGAGTGCGCCCGTAGGGTGAACACGGTATGGGACGGTATCGTGGAGGGAGGAGAATAATTCTAAGTTGTGGTTGGGGCAGCTTGTATTATAAATGATCTATTCTCGTGTCTCTGTTTCGATGTGGGAAGAGTTTAAAAAATGTCGAGGAAATCATGGTCGCTCATCTGATCTCACATGAGATCTCAGCCACATGACGCATCCCGCATCTTAGGATCTAATCGCCAACACACATTTATCCACACTTCGTGGTGTTTAAACCATGGATGTCTGATCTCTCCACTAAGGTTTTCATCCACCTACGGCCACCCCTGCTGCACCTGCGAACCAGGAGCTCCATCCAGACACCCAACTCACCATTTCGGCCACTATTTGAGCTCCAGTTAATCCCATTCTGATTGAATTAAGAAAACTAAGCCAATGCATACAATTCAATTTTCATGAATGCATGAAACCAAATATTTCCAAGGAAGTCGAGGCACGCAAAGCTACCAAGTCTATGAAGAAATCTCCATGATCGAGCTTTCATGGAGAATAAGAAATACATGCATTCTTAAATGCATGCATGTGAAGTTTCCTCCATAAAATAAGGATCCCACGTAGAATGAAAACAAATTGAGACTTTCAGTTTATCCTTGACCCACAGATTTGAAATTTTTAATCCAATGATCTCATCCATTCAAATCCATGATCTTCATGTTATATACATGAACTTAAACACATTTTCTCTGCCTAGAAAAGGAGGAGTCCCTCGACTCCTTTTGTTGTTTAATATATTGAGAGAAAATTTCTCATTTCTCTGAAACAGAGCATCATACTAGAGTGGTTCCGTGCAACCCTACTACAAAAAGTAGAAGAAGATCCCACAGGCATTAAACAAGTGAAAAGAACTCTTGAAACATCCTCTCAAAGAAGAAGAGATCACACCTCTGTGAAAAGAAAACCCAAAAACACCCGGCTGGTTTTTATAAACCCTCAGGGTGCTTTGTGGAGGTGATACTGCTGGAAAACAACTGGTGTTATGCACCCTTTTTGTGCTCTTGTGATGTCAAAAACCAAGAACACTTCCTTGATTCTGTGAATTAGACCCACGTGAGATGTGGTCATGAAGGAGAACTCTTTCCCTCCTATTTTCACAAAGAAGAACACCCTTCTGTCCATATATATATATATATATACTATTTTTCAGAAGTTAGTATTTGAAGAAGAAGGTGGTTTCATGAAGGTCGAAGCTTGTGTGTGTTCTATTTGATGAAAAAGACACCTGATCCCTTATGTATTCACAAAGAAGGATGGATAATTCACGCAAGATTCACATGTATGCATATGATTGAATTGAGACACCCAAGTGTGAAAGAAAAATCCATACATTGAACACACCCATTCGGGTATGAAAAGGAACACAAATCAAGAGAGGATTATGTGTGCACATTTGAAGAAGGATGAAGAAAGAGGAAGATCACACACATGAACTAAACCCATTTGGGTTTGAATAAACACACACTTATATTGAAACTAAACTAAAGTGTTTGTGTGAAAAGAATAAAATACAAAGAGTGTGTGTGATATTAAGTGAGAGAGAAAAAGAGGAAGAGTGTGTGCTCAAACAGTCATACCCATTGCAGTTTTCACACAAGCAAGAGAGAAGAAGGAAACTGTGCATGCATGCATGCACATGCACATGTCAAGACACTTAAAATAAGAATAAATATTGTTATTTAATGTGTGTAAAAAAGAAAAATCAATTCCATTTAACTCATGAATTAAGCATAATCAATTCAGTTGGTGCCAAGTGAGATGATCCTCGGTGTTTGTATAATCACATAAGTGAATTTTATTTTTTCCAATAAAACAAGGGGGGGTTTCAGTGCATTCATTTTTTTTCACTAAAGAATAATAAAGTGAGATATCCAAATACAAGAAGTATTAGATCTCATGAAATCCTTGTATTAAGTGAATGAGAACTTAGACTGAAGCCAGACTAAATTAAAAAAGTTCTTCTATCTGAGTTTTCAGTAATTGAGGGTCCAAGAAGGTAGACTGAGCTGATATTGTGAAGAATAGACCTTGCATTATTTAAGAGGTTATTTGCACCACTTGGACACACATTATTGAGGCTAGGTCTTCATTAGAATAAGAAATAATTGCCTAAACATTGTTGAACTGAGAACTGATCAAGAAAGTGAGCAGAAATATTGAACAAGGCCAAAAGACCTTACCAAAGGTTGTTGAAGATTATTTAATATATACACATGAAAGTGTGATTCAGTAATCTTGTGTGAATAGAACTGAATATAATCTATAGTGAATCAAGAAATAACTCAAAGAAGGAAGCTTCTCGTATGACTCGAGAGAAAGAAGAACCCTGTGAGATTCAGGGAGAAGAAGAATACTTCAGTGGGACTCTGAAGCAGGTCAGTGGGACTCTAGTAACACTATGTGAAGAAATATAAATAACCTTATGTGGGACTCAGGATAGATACAGTGGGACTCTGTATCGACCATTGTAATTACTAATCAAATTATTGTAAAGAATCTATGTTGGGGAGAATAACCAACACAGCAAGGAGTTGGTCTTTGAACTAAACCTTGTAAATCCTTGTGTTCAGTGCCTTTACATTTATAGAATCACTCTAGGTAAGGATAAGAGACACAAAAATAGTGAATTTAGGCTTTAACTAGCCATAGAGGTTTAATTGAAAAGAATCAATTAGTAAAAATATTTAAAGAGATCACTGATTCACCCCCTCCCCCTCTCAGTGATTCACACGGATCTGGGCACTTCAAATTGTTCTCTTCTTGGGTTGATATATTCTTTTATATTACTAAATGATATTTCTTATATAATTTATAATTTTCATGATCTTTCAGTGAATTATCAAGTGATTACTCATATGAGTGTTGAAGTAATTGGATATATTTGTATTTATTAGAAGTACCTTCACCCAATTAGTTGTTTCTTGGGTAATTTGGGAAGAGTACATTATTGAGATATTAAGGTGATTGTTTAATATCTTCCCTTCCTAATAGGAAGGATGATTGATTAGTGGTGATCAATGAGGATTTAAAACTCATATTCACTAAAACCCTATTTAGAAAGTAGTAATTGTATATTCCATAATTGATTAGTTTATATATGGATAATTAATCAATTTATGATTAATGTAGTATAACAATTAGTAATTCAACCCCTAAACTAGTCACCAAATTTATCATTTAATAAAACTCTTTTGATTCCTTTTTAATTGTCCTGAATTTTCTCAAATCAATTAAAATCAAACCCCCTTCATTCCATTTAAACTAACAAAATTATTTTACACCCCTCCTTGAAAAAATCCTTTGTTATCTATTGTGATATAGTATAATGTTAGTTTATTAATATCTTTTTACACCACCCCATAACAGGTGTGTTAATCATCATATGATATAATTGATAAATGACTAAAACATATATAACCTATATAACATAAAAGTATAACATGTGGAATTATAGTGTTAGGAATTATATAAATAAATAACATCACTGCATAATAATAGATGATAGAAAAATAAATCATATAATCATACATCATAAATTGAGATCACTCAATGGGATAATCATATAAAATGCATACGAAAACTAAAATAAATATAAAAAATAATACCAAAATACAATCCTAATACTTTAAATAGACCTATCACAATATCCTTGATGATATCCACCGGCTCATTCACCTATACTAGGGTTTATACCTAGACCTACATGCACAACATAAGGCCTACATGTCTACTGAGGTTCATCTGTAGGGTGTGAAAGAAATCAGTGGGTCACCACTAATGGTGCACCTTATAATAACCATAATTTATTTTCATTATTTTAGTGTATAAAATTAATATATAAATATGATACAAGCATACAACTATTTTTTCATCTAGTTATTTATAATAGAAAATAACATTATACTCATACCTTCTTTAGAAAATTTTATTATGGAGTATGAACATGTCACAAAAAGGTTTACTGGATAATCATCCACTCATATACATAAATATCATCATATAATTATTTTTTGTACACTAAAAAACTATAATCACTTGGTCCTCTTTAGGATACTCAATTTTCCTCCAAACATGTTACTACTCAATCCCTGATGGGATCCTTGGTTGGCCTCCACCAATAAGTATTCGCTTTGTGAAAACTGGATACTATGGTGGCCTAGTTCCTAGCCCATTTAATTTCATAAAAAAATGATACATTGGAATGGTTCTCATCCCATTTGATCTCATCCAAACTAGATACTTGGTTGGCCTATACGAATGTATATTATAACCATGTCAATGGTATATTGTATCAACCTCCACTAACCAATCCAATCAACACATAATAGGATACTATGTCAACATCCACCGACCCATCCAATCACTACACAATAATATATTAATTTCTCCTCCCCATAAACATCTAATCACTATAAAATGGGATGTTAGTTTATCCTCCATTGATATATACAATCACCATACAATAGGATACTAGGTTGGCTATCACAAAACTATAAAATCACCATTAACCCCTCTATCAATTTTTGATTATTAGGCCTGGAATCACCATCACCATCCCTTATAGAAATTGATACTCATATATTGTCAATATTTTTATGAAAATAATTAATTTCATAAAATATTGATTCTCCAACACTATCCCATGTATAATTACCAATTTCACTTCATGAATCAAATATTATTATATAACCCTCTCATATATCTCAAAAAAACATCCTCGACTGTATCACACACATTGCTAGAATTAATATAATCAATAATATGGTCCATCCAAGGCATGTGTCTTGCATTAAGCACTCACCCTTCCAATATTGTAGGTACCATGTTTATATACCATAAATATAATGTTCCAAGGGTCACATTATATCCATATCTTGTATTCATCCCATAATGATCTACCCTCGATAGGTTATCACTCACAATCTCGTAATACCATCATTGTTCAAATACATAATCCCATAACCATATAAATATCAAACATCACTTGTAACTTAGCTATAAGTCTCATCACTGGACTGATCCATACATTTACCCCCTAATAGAATTAATATTTGGGTGGTTCTGTCACAATAACTCCCTAGGTGAAAGTTCCCTTACAAGGAACACTCGGACTGAAAGTCTATTCTCATAAATTGCAATTAAATACCACATTTTCTCCCTTGTGGATAACTCAACCTCCATATAGTTGTTTAAATAACTCATCGCATAGCTCACTCTTAACCCATCACTCTCAATATATAATTATGTTGCCTCATTAAAGACCACACTAATCCACTTGATACATCACTCAAATCAGGGTGCAATATTCTATATAATATAATATCATTTCCCAAAAGGTTTATGGTAATACCTAAAATACAAGATAATATAGGAATTTTTACTTCTATTTACCTACTAAGTCTTCCATAGTCTCTATTAACCATGTTATCTCCCTTTTCTAATACATGGGTCCAATACACCCACATATCACCACTTTCATTCTATACAATTCATTAACTTGTATATGAAGGAGGTAAAATTAGAGACTACCAACCTAATAATAGAGTTATACCCTTAAAAATAATGATATACCATTGACCAGTCCTTAATCAATCACTGTTAGTATCTACGAAGTATTAAATCATCTAATAAATAACTAATATTAATTATATAAAACTTGTAATTAATTTTACATTTGATTATTAATTAATTAATTTAGGCCTAATCTGTAAAACTCACTTATAGGTATCACATAGATGAAACCTTATGAAAAAATATGTAAACCACATTTCGAATACATCCAAAACTATAACAAGAGAAATCACTAATTTCCCATCTCAATTCACCAACTAATTATAAAAACTTCTTCCAAAACTCTATGAATAATTATGGAATATACTGGCCTTAATGTAATGTCATGAAAACTAGTTTGATTATCTATTATTTGAATACTTTAAAATTACCATATTAAATCCCTATTATTAAAACATGATCACACCATGATCCTATGATATCAACACCAAATCCCTAAATCCAATCTTACAAAATTATAAAAAAACTGTAGAAAGATAAAATTGATGAAAGGGATGGTGAATATCACCTAAAACCAATATAGAACAATTTTAATATAAATCCTATTTATGGGTAATAATGAGATTTTGAGAGGGGGATAAAAGGGGAAAGTTCAAAAACAAAATAGCCTCCACATATATTCCCTTTTGGCTAAAATGACAAAGGGTCCCAATCAAAAAAATAAGTTCTTACCCCCTTAAAAATGTTAGTGGGATCCACCAAGTAAAAAACTGGAATTCTACCAAATACCGTATACCCCCAAAATATACCTATTATAATACCACAATAAACCCTTTGTATAATATAATGGTGAAGCCTCACTAGTTTCTCCCTCTTATACCTAATTGTAATAGAATGGGTACTCTTTGGTTGTTATAGCCACCACCAAAACACCACTCAGTTTATAGAACACCCAAAAAGGAACACTAGGTATTTTTAACCCACATTTACCCCTCCAAAACATTAATTTAAACATTTTAAATATGTCCAACCCACCCTTTATTTGATCTAAATTCAAAACCAAAATTCATCCTAGCTCTAATTCTATTGGGATCCAGTGCTCCATTAGTTCTTCCATCCCCTAATGATGTGGTTCATTGTAGTTTGTCCCCATGATTATAATTTAATATGGTTACTTAATTATATTAATTTCACTCATACCTATAATTCCTTATATAAGATAATACATGAGAAATAGTATTTCAAATTACAAAACAATTTGGATGATTGAGTTTTTTACATATTTTCACTACAAAAGGAATCCAACACCATGTATATATAAGGGTTTTTTAGCTAACCATTTCCATTTATATCTTATTCATATAATTACATATTATATGATCCCTATATGTATTCATGCTTATAAGGACTTAGTTTTGGGTCTTATACCTTCAACCAAATTAATTTTTTTCGAACATATTAATGTATAATACTTTATAAAAATAACGATTTCTATTACTTATAAAAAAAATTATAATTTTATCTTCAAAAAACCAAATTTACCTTATTAATAAGGTACATGTAACCCTTTTATATAATGGTTATGAATTATATTAAACTAAAATATATCCAATAGAATGTATGTTGCTACATGTTACTAACCCTTACTTTCTAGAATAGTGTATAATTTCCCAAACTACGTGGAAGTGTAAGGGCCTATATTTTTATAAACCCTTATTTTTTTTGTTTCCTGGTTGATTAATGATTATATAGAGTGCTTGGTGGTATTATTGAGGTTAAGGGAAGGAAGTAACTACTAGATTTTTGTTTTTTAGCTGTATTAGAGGTGTTGCGGCATGATTGGTTGTGTTGATCCATGATTGGATGGTTATCGAATTGTGTAGGGATGTTTAGAGGTTTTATTGCTTATGGGAATTCATTGTGATGGTTAGGAACCAAACTATTTCTGGTTGAGGGTTCAAACATGGTATGAGGGTTTTATATCGTCGTGGGAAGGTATTATGGAGGGATTTTTGGACGGTTTTTGAGAAACACTCATATATAGAACTTTATTAATATCAAATTTTCTTTGGATATTTATTAGGCCACAATATGTTAAATTTATATCATTCCATTAAGTCCTATAGGTTAATTCCTAGATTCTTTTTGTCTGGAATCCATTTTTTCATGGTGCTTTGGTTATACCGTTAGCATTGATGTGGTCATTGGATAATACCCTCATATTCTCCATAATTCTCAAGGATTTGGACACCACAACATGGCACCCTTTTTCACACCATAAAATTCCTTATTTTTTCAATTATATGGGTTTTTACCACAAGATAATGGGGATCCATGTATTGAAATTATACTATGATCTTTGGATATTTTCCATCATAGCATAACATATAGTTTTCATTCTATGACAATGTTATGCTTGATTAAAAAATTTAGGTTTCTCTCAAATTCATCAAATTTCATCCATATTCCTTCACATCCTATCCTACAGTGTTAGTTTTTTTGGATGATCCTAGGCCTTATGATTGATTCTTAGACCTATGCTTGGGTAATAATAATCCTAAAACCAAGGTAACTCTCTTTTCCCCGTTCTAGTCCTTGTTCACTATTGTTTCTTATTTATATGTTATGGAAATTTTTACCTCTAATATTTATGGGTTTCTCATCATTTTTTGTGGATAATTATGGATGGGATTATATTCTTAGGGCTTAATAGTTTGTTTTAATTGTTCGTCTCATTGTTCCTTGTCCCTCATTCTATCCTTATTCAAATAAAGTTAAAACTTCATATCAAGGTAAGGGATTTGTAATTTATCTTTATTTTATGTATTTATGTTGGATTATAATGTCTTATATTCAATATTTAAATGGATTATATTGAACTTAATGAAGATAAAAAATAATTTATGTAAGGATTAAGTGAATAAATAATGAGTCTCAGGAATTGAGTTTATAATTATTTCTTAAACAACTTTACGTGATTAAATGTGACTTGAGAATATTTTTTTAGTGGTTATTTAAATTATTTTTTCTAATAAATTTTTTGAGTTTATTATTAAATTATACACTAAATTAATTTTTTCATCTATTTGGTAAATGATGATAATTATTGATAGAATTGATAACTAATGGATGACATGAGTTTAGATTTTTTTTTCTCTATGTGTGTATACATGGGTTGAATCTTTGTTGACTTCTCCTTTATTTTCTTGATTTCTAGTAATATTAATTTCTTCTATATATGTTTATAATGATAGATACCATTTTTTGAAAGTAAATAAAAACCTGCATGGTTGGTTGGAAATATGATGGGTAGGATATTTCTCTATGTTTGTGGTAGTGACTTAATGCAGATGATGGTGGGATGGTATGTTGGTAAAGAAAGCCATCAAGGATGATAATAATATTATTAGATCAGGATGGGATCCTTAATTGGTGGTGATTTTTTTCTTACATAGTTAATACGATTATAACTTATTTTTGAAGTTTTATTGGTTACTTTTGGTGTATATCTTCCTTGAGATGGTTTTGGTTGAGTCATAGAATATTTAAGATTATAAAATGATAATTAATTATAAATAAAATAATGGAAATTTTTTTGATGGTGGTACAATATATTAAGTATAAAACATGAATTTATTTGGTTAAATGATTAAATGATATGGTCATGAAATATAATATTAAAATTTTTAATATAAAAACACTTTGGTTTTTAATGGTTATGAAATGGCTAAACCAAAATTAATGATGGGGTTTTATGGAAATATTTATAATTGAACTGTAATAATTATTAAGTTTAATGATAAAACTTGATTCTTGTGTAATGGGGAGATACTTAAATTTATATTCCTTATAAATGGTAGTCATGAATTTATTAGTACTTTAGATATTGTTTGGGTCTAGGGTAAGGTAGTTTACCCTATAATGGTTCTATTGTGTATATCATTATTTTTTATTATTTCTTTTTCTCCATCACCCAAGTTGGCTTGGTTGTCGATGACTATATTTGGTTCGGGTTTTTAGGTTTCCTCTCAACATCTATAATTTTAAGGATAAGGATGGTTGATTGCATCCTTACCCTACTCTCTCTTCTATATATAGATTTGGTATTTTTACATGTTTGGGATATGGTGGCTTATAGTGATTGGATGTATACCAATATGGTATGTAACATATCATTGTTATTTTATACATGTATATCTCGGTTGTGGAAGCCTAATATTATATCATATATTATGAATAGACTATAGTGGATTATGGTTATTAAATGTGTATATATGAATTGGTTTAAATGGCTTAAATCATAGTGTATACATACATGGGATATGATGGGTCTTGATTTTACTATGTGATTACAAGAACCTGATGATGATGATGTGGTGTTGATTTGTTTACATAGATGTGAAATGTTGATGTGATAAGGATTTAGTTTTGATATATTTTTATAGATGTACAGTATGACTTACGAAGGGTATGGGAGCACCATGATGTAATATGTTGGCGAGTTGGGTGATTGGTATAGTGGGAAGTTTAAATGGGGTAACATTCTTATATATATGTTTTTTTATCATAACTATTTTTGTGCATTACTTGGTGAGTCTATAGTATAGTAACATGGTTTATGTGATGATTTGGTTTATTGCTTTATTTACTAGGATTTATTCTGTTTAGTCCATATTTATATGAGAGGTTTCATAGAGGACCCTACTGAGTATACATGTATGCTCACACCCTATATATATGAATTTTTTTTCAAGTCCATATGAGTTGGTTGGTGTTAATGAAATTTCTAGATTGTGGATTTTTTATGAGGTTTTAGAGTTTGTGGTCATTATCGTAGGTTTCACAAAGGTATATTTTTATGTCTTGAGTCCTTAATTATATCAAATTTTATTTATTAGGATGGTTTATTTATTTATTTTATATATTTTATACTAATTCCCTTTACTCCTTGGAATTATAAGGGTAATGTCTCTCATTTTGTTAGTTTTACGCCCTCAATGATAGTCTCCAACCCATGTACTATTATATGAAGGTTTCAAGAGTCCATCACATTATTATTTCTAACTCAATAGGGGTACTATTGTAGGGGTAATGAAAAATTGTTATCATAGATTTTGATTGATAGATTGGATGGATCATGGGTATAGGAACAGGTAGGTATTGTATGGGTTGGTATGGAAATAATATTTATTGAACTTATTATGTGATATAATAAAGGGATATTGAATATTATATACTATTTTAGGGCCCCTATAAACTAATATAAGATCCATAGGTGTACTGAATGTTCTAGGAGAAATGATATTTCATGCGGGTTATATACCTAAGTAAGGATCACGCTTCATGGTTATTTGCACCTATGTTTAAATTGGGTAGGTAATGGGGATTAGGTTTAATCTTAATAAATTAATTTTAATTATTCTATATTAAAGATTTTGGGAGTCCTTAATGTTTTCTATTTTATATGTATAGATCCAAGTTTTTGTACTCATTAGGTTCTTGATAATTATATTTTTTAGAATATTCCAATAGATCATTACATATTTTAAGCCTACAATTATGACACTTGGAAGTAAAAAATTTTAATTTTTCAGTACTAAAGAAAAATTTTGAGGGATTCATTTCAGATCAAAATACAGAGGCTTTTCTAGAGGAGATAAAGATTTATTTTAGTATTTTATTTTATTTAAAGCAGCACTAGTTTTCAATATTAATTAGTATACTATATGGGTATTCTCAATAATTATAAGATCCCGACCTTTTTTGGAGTTATATTAGGAGAAAATTTTGGTAATTTTTGTTTTATTTAAGTACCTTTGGTTGGATTTTTTATTTGGGGTGTGTTTGGGTGGAGTTTTAAGAAAATTTTCAAAAAACGAGATTGTGAATAGTTTGCTCATGGTTAGAGTAAACCATGAGCCCATCCCAACTAACTGTGTGGACCCAAGTAGTGAGGGGCCACACGGTTGGCACGCGGTTTGTTAAACCATGCTCCCCTGCCCATAAAAACCATGTGTGTGGTTTTATTTCACCCAAAAAATTATTTTAAAATTCCCTGAGGCCACAAAACACCCTCATTTTGACCTTGGCTTGGGACTTAATATTTTGGGGGATTCCATAGATTTTCAGAGTGGTTTTAAGGTTGTTGAACCTTCATTCATCAACATTCAAATCCCGAATCAAAGATCCTCTCTTCTCCTAGGATTAGATCTAGATCTCAGATCTACATCATTGTGCTGATTGGATTTTGGGGATTTCCATTGAGTGAACGTCTGTTAATGAATCAAGGTAGGTGGTATAAAATATAAATATCATAGCTAGGGTTTGATTATATATATTCAATTGGTAGAATTTATAGAGTTTTATAGCAATTATAATTCTTAATTAAATTAATTAATTGAGATAATTATTAAATTTTGAAATTTGGGGATCATTGAATGAGATAATAAATTAGAGAATTCATTATGATATTTTAATATTTCTAATTATAATAATTAATTGTGAGAATTAATTATGATGGAATTGAGATGGTAGATTTGGGTAATTAATTATGGAATTAATTACGTGTTATGGATGCTATAAATTGAGATAATTAATTGATGAATTAATTATGAGTAAGTTATTAATCAATAGTTGTGTTAATTAAAGATATTGATGTGATTAATTAATTGGGTAATTAATTAAGGGGTTTTATACGATGACTAATTTTTGAATTTTAAATGAGTGTGAGCTGATTAATTAATTGATAAATTAATTAAATATTTGGGTAAGATCTTTAATGTTGATTAATCCTACTTGATGTGATGGTGTGCTATATGTGACAATGTGGTTAATGTTGATTAAACTTGATAAATGAGATACATGTGATATGTGTATTATTAAATGTTGAATGGTAACATGTTTATTCATCCAACGATTATGAATTGTAACATGCTCTTTCAATTATGTATTATTAAATGGTGAATGGTAATATGCTCATTCGGCCAACTATTATGAATGGTAACATGATCATTCAATTATGTATTATTAAATGGTGAATGGTAACATGCTCATTCAGCCAACTATTATGAATGGTAAAATTTTCATTCAATTATGTATTATTAAATGGTGAATGGTAACATTCTCATTTGTCCAGCTATTATGAATGGTAATATGCTCATTCAATTATGTATTATTAAATGGTGAATGGTAACATGCTCATTCAGCCAACTATTATGAATGGAAACATGCTCATTCAATTATGTATTATTAAATGGTGAATGGTAACATGCTCATTGGGTCAACTATTAAGAATGGTAACATATTTACTCAAATTGTGCATTCAAATGAATGTAAACCTTGGGGAAAGATCAGATTCCATCACAGGCCGAAGTAAGTATTGAGGTACGGGTATACAAGAGAAGAAGGGGTTTTTATGTGATTAAATAGGGAATATTAAATAATGTGATAAACTATTAATTTGTACATTATACTTATTATTATTACAATTTCATACACTATTATTGATTGGATTTGTTTCAAGACACCATTAGTGGTGGCCTACTGAGTTGTACTCACATCCTATTTGGACATCTTGATCGGTACCCGAATAGACTTTATTGTTATAGGATAAGTTAAAGAAAAGGGGCCTAGATTAGTTTGATGATTGAGGATGGATCTCAGGTGAGGGAACTAAATTTGTTTTGGGTCCTACTTGGGAGTCATTAGTGTCCTTATTTTCAGTTGGATTTTAGACACTTTGACACTTATTTTGTCATGGAATGTTTCCATTTCAATTGAGTATTTTATTTCATGTCTTGCTTATTCTTGTGACATTTGTAATGTTATGATTATATATTATTCCCCTATTTCTTATTTACATACACTAGTTTTTTACTCTAATAAAACAGGGTATAGTCTCTCCATGACTAAATTACCAGACCCTTTCTGCTAGTTGGCGATCTTTTGACATACAGGGAGGCACACCTGAGGTCGTGTCACTGACAGTCTCGGGGCACCGTTTCATGCAACCTAGGTCAGGATGTCACAAAGTGTTATCAAAGGAGTTTTCTTTCTTATTCTTTTATATTACTATTTGGGAAAAGTTATATAGGAGACTAGGAAGAGTCAGGTCTTGGTAATGATCTCATTCATGTGAGTTTCAAACCCATGTATGGGGGAAAATGTAACGACCCAAACTTTCATTAATGAAAATTCTTCTTGATATAATTAAATGTCTTATTATGGTTATATAAAATGTGAACTTAATTGGTTTTAATGTTTCTGGATTTTAAAATACTATTAAGAATTGTGAGAATTGCTAATATATCTATTGAACAGTGATCACATCAGTAGTATAAATATAGGGCTTTAACAAATCCAATTTACTCAGACAAAGGAAGTGATGGCTTCATCCAGTAGACTTGACCCATAAAAAGACCATTTTTCAGAGCTCGGAAAGGAGGTGGCGTCATTGTAATTCTCTCTTGACCAAGCTCAAGCTGAGCTTGAACATGTTAAGCTTGAGCGGAACCGACTACAGGAGAAGTGGAAGTTAATAGAGATTACCACCCCAAGCGATGTTATATGAGCCACCCCAAGAGTCTAACACCATTGCACACCTTACCCTTCGGTCTTATAAGGGTTTTATAAGGGGTTATGTAACAAGACCCTAGCACTATGACTATATACCTTATTTTTGTATAAATAATGTGCATTCATTTTATTATTGTTACTTTGTAAATAGTTTTTAAAGCACAAATAGTATTTTTAGTTAATATTCAATTAAGAAATATATTTTCATGAATTAATGTATTTTTTAATTAATTAATATTTTAATAAAATATTATTATTATTAAATTACTTTTTATTAAATATAAATGATCATATAATTTTATGAATGTAATTGTAATTTTTATTAAGGTTTGAAAGCTGTTTTTGTCAAAACCCATGAATTTTTGATAAATGTCGGTTTTTATTTTAAAAATAAAAATTCACATATTTAGAAAATTATTTAGATAAAATGAATATTATTTTTGGAATCAGGATGTCAAAATTATCTAATGGTGAATTTTTCATAATTTTCTCAGACAGTCGAATTTTTGGGTAAAAATTAAATATTATTTAAATATATAATGTGTTTTATGACATCATAATGATCCAATAGTGATGTAATAAAATACTATAAACATTATGTTCGGACAATATATGTTTTACCATTAAAATAATTTTATTTTGGGTTTGTTTTATTTATTTTACAAACCTTTGGTGGACCCTTCAAGGCTTATAAAACATTATGTCTTTTTAAATTGTTTTCCTTGAGAGTGTGACTCACCTCCACATAAGAAACCCTATTATTTTAAGATTTTCAACCATTTTACTTATAAAATATTTTTTTCCAATCCCCTTTTTCAAAAACCATGGGAAAAAACCATGGGTCGGTTTGTGGTATTGATTAGTTTAATGTGTGGTGACCCAAACCTAAATAATAAAGAATTCTCTCTCTTTTCCTATATAAACCCACACAAGATCCAACTTCCTCTTCACTCAAATCCTTTGGAGTTCATCCAACCTCTGAAATACCCTCTATATAATCCTCCCAATGTTCCTCAATCTCACAATAATCTTCTCTGAAGCCTCTCCCAAGCCTTTGGGATCATACTTCCAAGTAAGGGATTTCTTCCTTTCTCGTTTTTGTCAAATTTTATTTAAGTTGTTATTCTTCTTTTTTAAATTAAAAATGTTGGGGTATGATTTATCACCTCCCCCATACATCCCTATTTATTTTTGGATTATGGGAGACCCCTTTCTCTCTCATTAATTCCTCTCATGTAAACCTATTACCATGCCGAAATTCCGTGAGTGATTTCTCTCTCCTATTTTACATCCAAGTAATTAGTTTGTATTATGCATCTAAATTACATTAAATTTTTTGGGACATTATCTATATGACCCCCTTACTGTACATTTCATTTACATATGATGAGACACCCATTTCTCTCTCATCAACCATTTTCATGAATCCTTATGTCACATCGTTATGCCGCCGAAATTGCACCGCATTTTTCCCAACCAAGATCATTGTGTAGTGAATACCATACCCATGTCTCTATCAAGGGTATTCACCTTTATAAATATATACATATTTAATGATAATTTCATGTATTTATTTTTCATTACTTAATTGTGGAATAACTTATTATGTTGATTGATTCCATGTTATATGATCCATGTGGCACACTTATGCATGAAATGAAATGTTTAAGAAGGGTACACCCTGATAGCGCTCTAATGAATTGGGTAAAGTATAGTATCATGATATGTCATGTGCAATGAGTTTTTACCCATTATAATTAAAGTTAAATGATGGTTTACTTGTGCTTAATGTGAAATGAGGGTTTACTCATGCTTCGTGTGCAATGATCCTTGGCTCAAGCTAATTCCATGTTAAGTGTTGTTGCCACATTTCCATGTTATGATTATCAGGCTTTATCATGAGTTTATGTTAATGTTTCTCTTGTGATCCATTGATATTACTATTGTCTAACATGTATTGTATTCCTCATGTTATTCCTTGTTTATTCCCTTACTGGTCTTTATATCTCACCCTTTTTTTATGCATGTCCTCAGGTTATCCAATGAAATGCTAAGTACAAGGGAATGTAGTGGTCATGTAAATGAAGTTTTCAATAAAGATGTTGTATTTCATGGTTTAAGTTGTTATGTAATGATCCTAATACCCAAAGACATTATACCTCTCAATATTCTATGCTGTAACAAGTGAAGTTTGTGTAATAAATCATGATTTAGTGTTTAATAAAGAGCAGGTTTGTCATTATTGGTATCAAGGGATAGGTTTAGTTATTTTTGGGATTAGGATTGGAAAACACTAGTAAATCCTTACAGAAAATACTAAGTATAATAAAAAAATCCCTAAGTTTTGGTGGGTATTGAGTAAGTGGTTTATCAAGCAAATACATCCTTGTCTGGATACGAGCAAGTAGAGGCGGCTCTGTCACATATGTACCTTGGGGTGAAAACCCCAAAAATGAGTTTCGGGCTTGACCCAGGGTATCCCGGTACACAACAATGGTCCTTGATTCACATTTGGTTACGACACTGCTGGGGGATATGCATTGGTAAATTTACAAGCTTAGTATGAACTATTATTAAGGTAATTAAAAAAATCCCTAAGAATATATGATGGATAACATATATTGAAGCCTATAGATTCATAAGTTAAGGAAATAAAAGATATTTATAAGTCATCGGTTTTGTCCATGGATTACCCTTTATGTGTTACCCCTAACTTTCCTTTTATTCCAGCCAATGTCTGGTAATAGGAGGGCTCGGGCTAACAACCGATGCGAAGATCAATGTGATGAATGGGCTAATGAGATGCCTGTTCTGATGGGAGCAGGAATCACGAACTTTGTCATGATTCACTCTTAGTTAACTCAAGCTTTGAATAGAAACATGGGTCAAGAGGAATGTTCAACCCCCCACCACTAAGAAATAATAGGTTTTTATCAAGAGCTTCATGAGACAAAGGACTCCTAATTTTAATGGATCATCTGATCCCTCAATCACAGAACAATGGATCAACTCAATTTAAAAGATATTCTCCATCTTTCAATGTTTAGAATAAGAGAAGGTTCTTCTGGTTTCTTATCATATGAATGGTAAAGCTGATCAATGGTGGACATTGATAAAAAATATGAATCCTGAGGAGGAAATTGAGGTGTTGGAATGGAAGTATTTATGGAATATTTTTTTTGATAAATATTTTTCGTGCACCCTCCGGCTTAAGATGAAAAGGGACTTCTTTGACCTCAAGAAAAAAGATGAAGAATCTATCGGAGTGTACGAGGAAACTTTACAAGGTCTACATGATACTCTTATGGCTTTGTCGTTTCCCCCAAATGCAAGGTTAACCACTTATTTGGTGGGATGAAACCTAGCTTGCAGAAATCCCTGGTGATCCGTGACTTCAACATCTATGAAGAAATTTTCTGATGTGCCCTCAAGGTTGAAATGGAGATTGGATAACCTCAGGGGTATCATGGGGATAATAAGCGTTAGGTGGACTTCAATTCTGGTGGTTCTATGGATAAATCCAAAAGTGCTAAGAAAATCCAGTACCCTACTTTCCAAAGGTGTGGAAAGAAGCACCCCAGAAATTGCCTAAAGGGGACGAGGAAATGATTTAGGTGTGGAAGAGAAGGGCACCTAGACATTTACTATTGACATGAAAAACCTTCGGCTGCGACAGAGGAGAGGAATGCTCCGTTTGACTCTCAATGCATTGTTCATTGCTTCAACTTCAAAGAACTAGGGAAACTTGCAAATCAGTTCCCTAAACCAAGGGTTTTAGAAGGAAAACAACAACCTCCAAGTAAAAAAGGTGAGATTTTTCCATCACTACTGTCGAAGTGAACCCCAACAATGAAGTGGAGACAGGTATGCTAGTTATTCATTCAAGAATAGTGAATGTACTTTTTGATTCAGGTTCTACACATTCTTTTATATCCTGAATGTTTAGTAGAACAATCCCAACACCACCACAAATCATGGAAGTAAAGATGTCGGTGAGTATGGAAAATGGGGAAATCATTGAATCCCATGAATATAACTCCTCCCCTGTCATAATCAGTGGATTGAACTACCCAACGAACCTTATCATACTCCCTCTGGTGGAATTTGATGAAATTATTAGCATAGATTGGATTTCCCTATATAGATCCAATATAAATTTATGTGATAAGTAAATCACTATCCATGTGGATAATCAACCCCTGATTCTATACAAGTGAAATGATGAAGATGAATCTTCTTTAGCTCCATCATCTCAAGCGTGGATATTACTTCTCTATGAACATGCATATCTAGCTTAGATGATTGATTCTAAGGAGGAAACCATCCTTGAAGATATTTGATAGATAAAATATTTTCAATTAAATTTACATTGAATTTAATTGTTTTAAACCCAAAAAAGTGTTACTCTAAGATTAATTACTTCATTTTTATGATATTTGTGTTATTTTGAGTTGAATATTAAAAATGGCCCATTTCGGATTTTTAACTATTTTAAATTATTTCTATAGTTTGGCCATAAAATATTCTACACTAATACGAATTTCAAAATTCTTTCTTTTCCCGATTCTAAACATCTAGGTATTAATTTAATATTTTTAGACTAAAAGCTGAATAGACCATATGGAATCTCAAAAGAATATCACAAGTTGTCTCAAGAAAACTATTTACAGTTCTGCCAATTTTTGGTGTGGGGTCCATAACTCATTCTTGGTGGGCCCAATGGTTGTGGAATTCAATGGATGTATGAGTAAGGAGTTGGGGAATATCTTTTATGTATGTAATTACACGTGAATTGGTCGTTTAAGGGGCCATTAAAGCTTCCTAATCCGGGGGTTGGTGTTTTGGAGAGTCTGATTGGATAGAATAAATGGTCAGAGTAAAACGACCATAACTCTCGGAATACTTGTCCAAATCCGCTAAGATTTTGAGGGAAAACGACCAAGAGAATTATAAACAACATTAAATAAGGGAGAAAAGCATGAATATTTCATTTAATGGGGCTACAACGCATCAGCATTCGGATCAAAAAGTATGGCTATAAAAGGAGGAGAGCTCCTTCCTCTCAAAGCATCTCTCATTCCATCCCATTCTTTCTGGGACACCAAAGAGGAGAACTTTTTGGATTTCTATTTTATTTATTTTATTTTTCATAGTTTTGTAATTCCTTATTCTTTCCCATTCATCTTGATTACCCTTACCATGGTGTGGTAATCATTTTGAGTGATTGGGGAAGGGTTGGTTTTCTACATTATAATGCTTGATTTCTTGGATGTAATTGAATGAAATTTATTTCTTATACAAAGTTGTTTCCAATTTCATATAGAAGATTTTATTATCAAGTTAAATTTATCTTGAATTTTAATTCTGTTGTTGATCTATTCCTTGGAAAAATAATCATTATATCCCTCCACTAATTTCTAGTTTATATACGATGGAATAGACCAAGTATTAGTGGTGAAGTACTCGATGATCGTCAGTACGTGTAAAAGGTGTAGTGAATGTTCTTGATTGTTTGGGATAAACAAGACCCGATCGAGTATTGCCCAAGTCAATTAAGGATATCAAATACAACTATTTTTTACAAGGAAGAAGAGTTTACCAAACTGAGATCTTGGTAAGGTTTTCTCTCACCATCATAATTTCACCAAGGAAGTGAGAGGAAACGATTGTGGAAACTCACTTTAATCAACTAAGAAGAAGAGGTTTGAATTAAATTTAACAATGATAGCATTACAATTAGGAAATCGACCCCGGCCTAATCACCCTTTTAATATCATATTTTTTCGATCATTTCAATTTCAAATTTCCTTTTAAAAACAAAACATTTTTACCCTCATTTAAAAGTGACAAACTGATTTTGTATGAACTCCTATTTATGAGACTTCCTAGGGTTAATCACTAGACTACACTTAGGAAATTTAAAAATTGTTTTGCCCTGCCCTATGACAGGCGTGCATCAACATTCCTATTGTGAGGGAATTTGCTGAAGTGTTTTCCGAGGAATTTCATAGTCTTCCTCCTAGAAGAGATGTTGAATTCTCAATTGACCTTATACCTGGGGAGTTTCCAATATTAAATACTCCATATAGAATGGTTGTTGTAGATATTGAGAAGCTGAAGAAACAACTACAAGAGAATCTAGATAAAGGTTTTATATTCCCAAGTGCTTCACCATGGGGTGCACCAGTCCTCTTTGTCAAGAAGAAAGATGGTTCAATGTGCCTTTGGATCGATTATCATAAGCTTAACAAAATCACGATAAAGAACAAGTATCTTATCCCATGAATTGATGACTTGTTCGATTAGCTGAATGGAGCACAATGCTTCTCCAATGTGGATTTACGGTTGGGATATTATCAAGTAAGAGAGAAGAAGGATGATATCCCCAAGACTGCTTTTCGTACAAGATAAGGGCACTATGAATACATAGTAATTCCTTTAGGACTCACTAATGCTCCAAAAATCTTCATGGACTTGATGAATAGAGTCTTTATAGATTATCTTGAAAAATTTGTGGTAGTCTTTATAGATGATATTCTCATATACTCCAAAACCAAGGAGGATCATGAGGAGCATCTAAGAATTGTACTAGAGACCTTGTGAAAGGAGAATCTCTATGCAAAGTATATAAAGTGTGAGTTCTGGTTAAAGGAGGTCTCTTTCTTAGGACATATCATCACAAGCAATGGGATATCTGTGGATCCCTCTAAGATAGATACAATTGAGGTGTGGTTGAGGCCAACATCGATAATGAATATCCATAGCTTATTGGGGTTAGCTGGATATTATCGATGATTTGTGAGAAATTTCTCACGATTGTCCAACCCTCTTACCAAGCTAACTGGGAAGGGTATAATGTTTTCTTGGAGTGATGAATGCGAAGAAAGCTTCAAGGAGTTGTAAAAATGGCTTATCACTGCGCCCGTGCTCACTTTACCCACAAGTGGGGAAATTTTTGTGGTATTCAGTGATTCTTCGAAGAAGGTACTAGGTTGTAAGTTGATACAAAATGATAAATTCATTGCCTATGGTTTAAGGCAATTGAAAGTTCATGAGCAGAATTATCCAACACATGATATGGAGTTGGATGTAGTAATTTTCACCTTAAAATTTTGGCAGCATTATCTCTTTGGGGAGAAGTGTGAAATATATATGGTCCACAAAAGTCTCAAGTATATATTCACACATAAAGAGTTGAACATGCACCAGTGAAGATGGTTAGATCTGATCAAATACTATGACTGCTCAATCAATTACCACCCTGGGAAAGTGAAAAAGGTGGTGGATTCTCTAAGTAAAAAGGACCTAGTGATTCTATCATTGATGAGAATTTATAAGGATCTAATATTTTTAGATTTGATGAAGATGGGAATGGGAATTATAAAGAAGGTAACATCACCAATCCTTTCACAAATGATTTCTCAACCATCTCTTTTGGAAAGGTTAAAGGATACTCAAAAGGATGATGTGGGAATTTAGAAGAAAGTGGAAGCTATCAGAAAAGGAAAATCCTCGTAGGTCAATATTATTGAAGAAGGAAATGTGATATTTGGTAAAATACTATGTGTTCCATCAAGTCCGGAGCAAAAGAAGGAACTTTTGGATAATGCACATAGTTCAAATTTCTATATTCACTCAGGAAACACAAAGATGTATTGAGATATTTGATAGCATTATTGGTGGGATAATATAAAGAAGGATATCGCTAAGTATACATCAAAGTGCCTGGTGTGTCAGCAAGTGGAGGCAGAGAGGCAAAAGTCTAAGGGGATGATGTAACCATTGCCCATACTATCATGGAAATGGGAGAACATCACCATGGACTTTGTCACTGGACTTATGAAGACATCCAAAGGAAAAAATGTAATCTGGTTTTATGTGGATCATATTACAAAGTCTTCACACTTCATTGCAATTCAGGAGGATTTATCATTGGATCAACTAGCACAGATATATATCAGGGAAGTGGTAAGGTTGCATGGAGTACTACTATCTATTGTATCTGATCAAGATTCAAGATTCACCTCTAAGTTTTGGAAGAGTCTTCAACATGATCTGGATACTGAAATGAATTTTAGTATGGTCTATCATCCTCAAACAGATGGCCAATCTGAGCAAACTATTCAGACATTGGATGATATGTTAAGATCATGTTCTATGGACTTCAAAGGAGGTTGGGACCAACATCTTCCACTGGTTGAATTTTCCTACAATAACAGTTTCCACTCAAGCATCCAAATGGCACCATATGAAGCCATATATTGGAAGAGGTGCAGAACACCAGCATGTTGGGATGAAGTCGGTGAGTGTAAGCTACTAGGACCAGATATTGTTGAAGAAATGGTGGATAAGGTGAAAACTATTCAGCAGCATATCAAGGAATCCTAGAGTCGACGGAAGAGTAATGTAGATAACCATCGATGAGACCATGAGTTTAAAGTTGGAGACATTGTATTTCTAATCATATCTCTTTAGAAGAAGGTCATGAGGTTTGTAAATAAAGGGAAGTTAAGTCCTAGGTACATCGGCCCCTTCAAGATTCTTGATCATGAAGGGGGTGTGGCTTATTGACTAGCACTTACACCTACCATGTCCAAAGTACATGATGTATTTCATATATCCCTCTTGAGAAAGTACATACCAGACCCTTCACATGTACTCTCTTTAGAGGTTGTACAGTTATAGGATGGTCTTTCTTATGAGGAGAAACCAGTGAAGATCTTAGATCATGGAGAAAAAGTTCTAAAAAATAAGACAATGCCCCTCATCAAGGTGTTATGATGAAACCACAAGTTCAAATAAACGATTTGGGAATCAGATAAAGTGATGAAGAAAAGTTACCCATATCTGTTTTAGTGTGGGAAATGGAAATTTGAAGGATGAAATTTCTTAATGGGGGAAGATTGTAAAGACCCAAACTTTCATTAATGAAAATTCATCTTGATCTAATTAAATGTCTTATTATGGTTATATAAAATGTGAACATAATTAGTTTTATGTTTTTGTATTTTCAAATACAGTTAAGAATTGTGACCATTGCTAATATATCCATTGAACATTGATCACATGATTAGTATAAATATAGGGATTTAACAAATCCAATTTACTCAGATAAAGGAAGAGATGGCCTCATCCAGTAGACTTGCCCTATACAAAGCCCATTTGTCAGATATCAAAAAGGAGGTGGTTTCATTGGGCTTCGCTCTTGACCAAGCCCAATCTGATCTTTAACATGTTAATATTGAGCGGAACTGCCTACGGAAGAAGTGGAAGTTAATAGAGATTAACACCCGAGCGATGTTATCTGAGCCACCCGAAGAGTCTGTCTCCATTGCACAACTTACCCTTCGGTATTATGCGGGTGTTATAAGGGGTTATGTAACAATACCCTATCACTATGACTATGTACATTATTTTTGTATAAATAATGTGCATTCATTTTATTATTGTTACTTTGTAAATAGTTTTTAAAGCACAAATAGTATTTTTAGTTAATATTCAACTATGAAATATATTTTGATAAATTAATGGATTTTTGAATTAAATAATATTTTAATAAAATATTATTATTATTAAATTACTTTTTATTAAATATAAATGATCATATAATTTTATGAATGCAATTGTAATTTTTATTATGGTTTGAAAGCTGTTTTTGTCAAAACCCATGAATTTTCGATAAATGTCGGTTTTTATTTTAAAAGTAAAATTTAGAATATTTAAAAAATTATTTATATAAAATGAATATTATTTTTGTAATCAGGATGTTTAAATTATTCAATGGTGAATTTTTCATAATGTTCTGAGATAGTCGAATTTTTGGGTAAAAAATAAATATTGTTTAAATATATAATGTGTTTTATGACATCATAATGACCCAATAGTGAGGTAATAAAATACTATAAATATTATTTTCGTCCAATATATGTTTTACCATTAAAATAATGTTATTTTGGGTTTTATTTATTTATTTTACAAAGCTTTGTTGGACCCTTCAAGGATTATAAAACATTTTGTCTTTCTAAATTATTTTCCTTGAGAGTGTGAATCACCTCCACATAAGAAACCCTATTATTTTAAGATGTTCAGACATTGGACATATAAAATATTGTTTTCCACTCCCATTTTAAAAAAAACCATGGGAAAAACCATGGTCCTTTTTGTAGTATTGATTAGTATAATGTGTGGTGACCCAAACCTAAATAATAAAGAATCCCCTCTCTTTTCCTAAATAAACCCACCCAATATACCACTTCCTCTTCATTCAAAGCCTTTGGAGTTCGTCCAACCTCTTCCCTCATCTCTCTATACTCCTCCAAAGGTGCCTCAATCTCCCAAGAATCCTCTCTCAAGCCTCTCCCAATCCTTTGGGATCACACTTCCAAGTAAAGGATTTCTTCCTTTCTCATTTTTGTCAAATTTTCTTTAAGTTGTTATGCCATTCTTTTCAATTAAAAATGTTGGGGTATGATTTTTCACCTCCCCCATACTTCCCTATTTATGTTTGGATTATGGTATACCCCTTTCTCTCTCATTAATGTCTCCCATATACACTTATTACCTTGTCGAAATTCTGTGAGGGATTTCTCTCTCCTCTTTTACATCCAAGTAATTCTTTTGTATTATGCATCTAAATTCCATTAAATTTGTTGGGACATGTACCTATATGACCCCATTACTATCCATTTTATGTAAATATTATGAGACACCCATTTCTCTCTCATTAGCCATTTTCATGAATCCTTATGTCACGTCGTTATGCTACCAAAATTGCATCGCATTTTTCTAATCCAAGATCATTGTGTAGTGAATACCATACCCATGTCTCTATAAAGGGTATTAAACTTTATGTATGTATACATATTTAAGGGTAATTTTATGTATTTATTCCACATTACTTATGTAAAGACCCTAAAATTCTATTTAATTTTTTTTGAATATATGGGAATTTTACAAGTCCGTGAAAATTGACGGCGCATGATTCTGAGGACCGGAATGCCTGGAATGAATTTATGAACTTTTGTTTGGGTACATTCAATAAACATGTGAGCAAGTTTTTATAACTTTTGAACTGGTGCTCGGAATTGAAATCTGAGGGCACCGTTGAACTTGCAGCATCGATATTCTCTTATGAATACTTTCACCTCGACGACAGTTACTCGAAGGTGAAAGTTAATTTTTGGGTTTTTCATGGAAATAATAAAATAAAATACTTACACATTTTATTTTATTTGTTGTAACCACCCATATAGATATTTCACAGGTGGGGACCACCTGAACTAAAACCTCCCATGAGAGGTTATGGAGGTGGGGACCACTGAGCCTAACCTTCCATGAGAGGTCATGGTGGTGGGGACCACCGGAGGATTGAAACCTCTTGAACTCCCTATTAAATGGGGAGAAACCTCTTGAACTCCCCACTTAATTATGCCAACCCTCCCCATAATTTATTATGCCACCCATCAATTAATTAATTAAATCATTTTTAAATTGTGCCAACATAATTTAATTTCAAAACTTAAATTAAGAAGTTGGCTACATTTTCATTTTGGTGGAATTGGGGAAAAGCGTTGGCAAAGGGGAGAGATTTGGAGAATTGGGAAAAGCTCTCCAATGAAGAACGTCAATGCATGACTTCGACTTTATTCCTCAGGACATCCTCCAGTATGGAATGTCTTCAATCGACGATCGTCTTTCCCTCCCCAACGACATCTTCTCCTCCCTCGCAATCTCCTTCAAAGAACAATCCAAGGTAGGGGTTTATTTGTGTATGAATAATTTTCTCATGTCCTTCCCTTGGATTCTTTTTCAGGATTGGGAATAAATCATTACGGGAGGTTGTAAAGCTTTACGTTCTTCTTCAAGTTCTTGTTGAGCCATATGCTACAACCCTAACACGGAGGGTATGGGCCAAACGAACATGGCCCAACCCCTCTGTAAATATTGTGATGTTTTGTGGTGTTGAATGTGACGAAGGCGATGGCACAACGACACCACCCCATGGCCACCACCGCCATGCGACCTCCACGCCCTCGTGGCACCCCTGCGACTGAGCCGCTCAGCGACACCCACGGCCACCACACCCCGCGGCTCCACCACCTGTGGCCCCACCGCACTGCCCACGGCCACCGCCGACTGGGCCGAGCCACTGCTGCCACCACCGTCCACTGAGCCACCACTGTCATCCGCCAAGCCATCGGTCGAGCCACCCCTGCTGAGCCGCCCGCGGCCTTCCGTGCCACTTCGGCCGAGCTGCCCGTGGCCTTCTGCACCACTCCGGTCGAGCCGCCCGCAGCCTTCCATGCCACTCTAGTTGAACCACCCAAGACCCTCCAAGATGCTCCGGTTGAGCCACCCGCAACCCCAAGACACTCCGACCGAGCCACCTTGTGGCCTCCTCCCTCCTGGCTGAGCCGCCCCGGCCGAGTCACCCCACAACCTCACGCTAACCACAGTCGAACCCCCATGGCCCCTCACAGCCTGCCGGACCGCCCAATGGGCGGGGCCAGACCTAGTGGGATGGGTTGAACTGAACCGGGTTGGCCCAATCTAGGTCGGGCTGGGTTGGTCCGACCGGGTTGGACCGGACCCGGACCCACTATGACCCATTTACTTCTTTGGCCATAACTTTGGCACCAGACGTCTGTTTAATGAACAGTCAGCAGCGTTGGAAATATTGGATCGAGATAGTCCCTTTGAGTATACCCCACTAGAGTTTTGGGTTAAGATGGGGACCAGTCAGGTTGGATCGATCACGAATCCAACCGGGCCCCCAGGTCTAAAAGGCTAATAACTCACAGATCGGGCGTCTGATTGACACACCGTCTGATGCATTGAGACACCTATGACATGGCGGACCTTTGAGATGATTCTTCATAAGACTTCATGGTAGTTTTAATATCGACCAGTATCTTGTGGAGCGGATCCTCTCGGAGATGAGCGAGCATAGTGCGGGAACCCAGTAGCTAGCTGAGACTTGACGACTGCTAACCTTTTTGACTCTGAGTGACTTGACAGGCCCAGTGGGGAGCGCCTCTGTGTGATGCAGCAGACCCATGGTGGAGAGTTCCTCTATGTGATGTGGTAGACCTATAGTACTTGACAGGATGGGTACCTCAGCAGGCCATGGTGGGGAGCGCCTCTATGTGACGTGGCAAACCCACGGTACTCGACAGGAGGAGTGCCTCAGCAAGTCACGAGGGGGAGTGCCTCTGTGTGACGTGGCAGACCCATGGTGGGGAGTGCCTTTGTGTGATGTTCCAAACCCATGGTACTTGACAGGAGGAGTACCTCAGCAGTCCAAGATTAGTGGGAAGCACCTCTGTGTGATGCGGTAGGCCCACTATACTCGATATAGGAGGGGTTCTCTAGCAGCTGAGGTGTTCGACGATCTGACTGGAGATGTTCCTTGTTACTACCCCTAGAATAAATCTGGGTGTGAGCTGAGTCATTATCTCTATGTTTTCCTCATGATTGAGATGGATTACTTGATAACTTAGGTATATGTGTGGGCATATACCTAGGTAGGGTTATCTATTGATTTCATACTTTTTCGTTTATCCATGGTGGATTTTGTGATACCTTGAGGGTCTCGGGGTCCCTACTGAGTATCGTTATACTCACCCCTATATAGGCTATTCCCATACCTTGTTGTATTGGATGCAGATGATGTAAATTACTGACTGAGATTGGGAGTACCAGTACTAGACAGTTCTCGGAGGTGGACCATATGGTGTGTCGGTACGCAGAGGAGATGGGTGAACGTGGAGTGTTGTGGAATCAATCTATACCTACACTTCAGGTAGGAACCTCGTAGGATGACCCAATAGCTAACTTTTTCTCTTTCTTCAGTTGTATTGTATTTCAGTTGTACTTTTAACTTTAATGTTGGGATTGTATTCCGGCCCCTTTACTTTCATCACTCTTTTGGTTATGCAGTTTTATTGTGTTCATATCTTGCTGTTTGCAGGTTATAAAGGAAATGCCTTCCCGGTTTTAGGGAAAACGCCTTTCGGTGCTAGTCTCCAACCCCTGGCCTATGGAAGGCGGGCTTGGGGTAGTCACGGCACGGGCCCTGGGGGACGGGTCTTGACAAATTAATCGTGGAATAACTTATGATGTTTATTGATTCCATGCTATATAATCCATGTGGCACACTTATGCATGAAATGAACTGTTTAAGAAGGGTGCGCCCTGATAGCGCTCCAATGCATTGGGTAAAGTATAATATCATGATATGTCATTTTCAATGAGTGTTTACTCATTCTAATTCAAGTTCAATGAGGTTTTACTCATTCTTCATGCGAAATGAGGGTTTACTCATGGTATGTGTTCAATGATCCTTGGCTCATGCTAATTCCATGTTAAGTATTGTTGTCACATTTCCATGTTATGATTATCATGCTTTATCATGCCTTTATGTTCATGTTTCTCTTGTGATCCATTAATATTCCTATTGTCTAACATGTATTGTATTCCTCATGTTATTCTTTGTTTATTCCCTAACTAGTATTTATGGATCACCCTTTTTTATGCATGTCCTCAGGTTATCCCTTACAATGTTAAGTACAAGGGAATGTAGAGGTCATGTAAAGGAAGTTTTCAATAAATATGTTGTATTTCATGTTTTAAGTTGTTATGTAATGATCCTAATCCCCAAATACACTAGACCTCTCGATCTTCTATGTTGTAACAAGTGAAGTTTATGTAATAAATCATGATTTAGTGTGTAATAAAGAATAGGGTTGTCATAGAAAACCCGAGTACTCTGGGTGGGATTGTTGTTATTGAAGTTTGTTATTATAGTTGAATATTATTTCACCTTGGGTGAAGCACTTGTGGTTTTATGTGATTATTGTTTCTGATAATTATTTTGTATTGATTCATGGCCCAAAATGGCATGAGAGTTGAATCTGCATGCATCATTCTAGGAACAAAGGATTATTATGATGTGCATCATTTTAGACACGCATGGGGAAACAGGTTATGGGTAAGTCGTTGAACTTAAACTATTTTCCTTGCTTGTGAAATTGAAATGAAAATGGTCCCTAACATGAAAAACTTGAATATGGTGAAAAATTAGGATAATAGGGTGTCTAAATAAGGAACTTGAATATGAAAATGTGGTTAACCATATTAATCATCCTTAAGTGTAGGATGCTTAAGGGTAGTGATAATGCCACAGTTTTGACCACATGGAATGTTTTGGGAAAAAGACTTATTGTTACATATTTTGATATTCCCTATAATATAAAACAAAATGTGATTGGATGTGTTATGAATTTGGGTTCTAAGGTGTGTATTTGTCTGGTAGAGATATGCCTCCATGAAGGTGCTTGTTGATAGAATGACCAGAGAACATGGTTGTGGATTATCCTCTAGTGGTGGAACCTAAGGCACTGACAGTGTTGGGGGAGGAAGTATGAGAGAAATTCCAAGATAACCTCACCCATTTTATGCAATTAATGGAAAGATACCCAGGTCGGTTTGTGAAAATCATGTTTGAAATGACGAGGGAGTTTCAATTACAGCACCCTCTAATTTTTACTAGAAATGGAATACCTAAGGGATCTATGTTTTGGGTTGAGTCTATTGAGACGATATTTGACCATCTAGAGACTCTGACTGAGAGGAGGGTCAAGTTAGCTGCTTATATGCTATAGGGATAATTGAAGCGTTGGTGGGACATTCAAGCACAGACTGGATAGGATAATGGTATGCTATGGAAGGACTTCTTGGAGAGATTATTTGAGAAATTTTACCCATAGATGTTGAGGTAGGAAAGAGTATCCGAGTTCATGTGGTTGAATTAGGGGAGAATGTATGTGATGGACTATGCGGGATGCTTTACAGATCTTCAGCACTTTTCTCCGGTATTGGTGGGAGATGATATGGATATGGTGAGATGTTTCTAATATGTACTTAAGTGCGATATTAATTACCAAGTAAAAATATTTTAATTAAATAATTTTTTTGAGGTGGTGGATCAAGATCTCATATCTAAAGGGAACCTTAGGGAATATTCCAATAATAGACAGATAGTTACTACTGGGTGATCGGGAGGTGTGACTTTTGAGATTAGGAAGCACCGTTATGACAACTTTAGTCAATGTAGTGGGAAGAAGAGTACACTAACAGGAGGTTCGGTTGCACAAGACCTTACTTAAGTGGTCGGTCATTAGTGTGGTGGGATAGAACATTATCATAGGAACTATTCCTGGCCACCAATGGAGTTCTGATCTTACGGAAATATGGGAAATATATAGAGGTTTTGTAGGAACCTGAGGTAGTCATGTAGTAATAGAGGAGCTAGACATAACCAAGGTGTCGTAAGGGTATCTTCTTCACCATATCAATCTGACAGCTGGAGATCTACTGGTAAAGAAGGGGGAGATAGTGTACGTGGTGATTCTAGGAAAGAGCACCCACATCCACAGAGTGGTGCAACTCAGGAGATTCAGACAATATCATAGAGAATAGGGGAAGGACAGTTGCATGTGGTGCAGCCTACACTTGTGGATAGTGAGGATGAATCATCAACAGTGAGAGGTACTGTTCTTATAGATTCTACATTAGTTAGTGCCTTATTTGATATTTGTTCCTCTCATTCCTTTATATCTACTAAACTTGTTAATGGTTTGAACTTGGTGGTGAAGTTTTTGAGTGGGGTTATGATGATAGATACACCTTTGGGTGTATAGTCTAGAGACATCTGTGTGTGAAAGGGATATTCTCTTTAGATCAGGGAGTATCTTTTTCTATGGGATCTCTATATTCTTAATATGAGTGGCTTTGACCTAATTATGGGTATGGACTAGCTAGTCGCATACTGATCCCACATAGACCATTACCATAGAAGAGTTACATTTACATCTCCTAAGGGTGACCATTACATTCACTGGGGAGAGTGGGATATCTAAGTGAGCTGAGCAAGGCCAATTACTCAGAAACTGGGAGAGATCATAGCCCAAGTTGTTGTTCCATTGCTGGATGATGGGGGTGTTAGGAAATATTTCCTTCCACTAGTAGTGGAACTATTTCAGGATGTCTTTCTGGAAGACTTCTTAGGTCTACCACCTGAGAGAGATATGGAATTCACTATTGACATCATTCCAAGGGCTGAACCCATATCTATTATAACATAGAAAATGGAACTGATTCAGCTTCAAGAGCTCAAGACTCAGCTAGAGGAGTTGTATGATAAAGGGTTTATCAATCCTAGTATGTCACCTTAGGGATCACCTGTATTGTTTGAAAAGAATCCTAAAGAGAGTTTATGTTTGTGTGTCGATTACCGGAATTTTAATAAGATGGAAATAAAGAATTGATATCCTCTTCTTCATATTGATGATACATTCGACTAGTTGATAGGGTCTTGTATGTTCTCAAAGATTGACTTGAGATCAGGGTATTATCAATTGAGAGTTTGGACTTCTGATATAATGACGACTACTTTCAGGAGAATGTATGGGCTTAATCAGTTTTTTGTAATGTTGTTTGTGTTGACAAACACACTAGTAGTGTTTATGTCCTTGATGAATAGTATATTTCATTCGTATTTGGATCAATTTGTGGTGATATTGTTAGATTACATCTTGGTGTACTCCAAGACTCATGATAATAATTCACAGCATCTTGACATCGTCCTAAGTATACTGAGAGAGCATCAGTTATATGCTAAGATATTAAAGTGTCATTTTTGAATTGACCAGGTACACTTCTTGGGGCACATCATCTTGAAGGAAGGTGTGTCAGTGGACCTGAATAAGGTTCAGGTAGTGGTTTCTAGGGAGCATCCCAATAATGTTTTCAATATTCAAAGATTTTTAGGATTAGCTGTATATTAGAGGAGATTCATGTATAAATTTTACCACTTATAAACATATCTTTCAATCTTGACCAAAAAGGGGATAAAGTTTGAGTGGATGGAAACATACAAGAATGATTTCCAAGAGCTAAAGAAGCATTTGACATCGGTGCCAATTTTGATCCTTCCTGATTCAGGTGAGTATTTCACATTTTATAATGATGCTTATGGGATCAAACTTGGAGTTTTGCTGATACAAGTAGATCAATTTGTGGTGTATGGGTCTCGGTAGTTGAGGTCTCGTGAACAAAATTACCTTATTCATGAACTCGAGTTGGCAACAGTGGTATAAGATTTGAAGTGTTGGAAACACTATATCTTGGGAGAAAAGTTTACAATTTACACTGACCATAACAGCTTGAAGTATATCTTCAAGTAGAGGGATTTGAATCCTCAGCAGTGGATATTGGTTGAATATATGCAATCTTTCAACATTGAACTAGAATATATGCCTGGGAAGGGAAATAGTGTGGCTGATACCTTGAGTAGGAAAACTCAGACTCATATGGTTCAGGAGTCGAGTATTGAGTGGAAGATGATAACTTTGATAGTTGAAATTCATATGGTGGTTTAGGAGAGTCAGAAATAGATTACTCTAGTTTCTTTTGTAGTGGAGTCTACACATTTGAGATGGATGATGTATAGACAGTATGAGTATCTGAAGTGCATATCCTTGAGGGAAAGCTTTGAAGGTGGGGAGACACCTTCGGATTAGTTGATAGATGAGGATGAGATCGTCTATATGAATTATAGAGTTTTTGTACCTATGATCATGCGGGAGGATCTCATGTGAGAATTTCATGCCTCGAAGGGGGTGGTACATCTAGGTGTGAACAAAATTTACTATGACCTACGAAGATAGTTTTGGTGGCTAGGAATTAGAAAGGAGATAGCAGGGTTTGTGACATGATGCTTCACCTGTCATCAGGTAAAGGTAGAGCATGAAAAACCTAAAGGTTTTTTATAGTATTTACCCATTCCTAAGTGGAAGTGGGATGATGTGACTACGGACTTTGTGGTAGGTATTCCAAAGATTCTTAGGAATAATGATGCTATTTTAGTTGTTTTGGATCAATTGAACAAATTTTCACATTTGTTTCCAATAAAGGAAACCTTTATAATATAGTAGTTTAGAGAACATTATGTTCAGGAGATAGTTCGTCTTCATGGGGTTTCATAGACTATAGTTTCATATCAGGATTCAATATTTACTTCATGCTTCTTGAAGTGCTTGTAGAATGTGTTGGTTACATAGGTATTATTGAGTATGGATTTTCAGCCACATATGGATGGGCAGTCAGAGCACACTATACAAGTTCTTGAGGATATTTTGTGAGCATGTGTGCATGACTTTCGTGGGTATTGGGAGAATCACATGGAATTAGTGTGATTTTCTTATAACAACAGTTATCAGGAAACAATATAGATGGCACCATATAAGGCTCTTTATGGTAGGACATGTAGATCACCGCTATGCTGGAATGAGGCTAGTGAGCCATAGTTGTTGGGGAAGAGTCTCATACAGGAGACGGCAGAGTAGGTGTGCTTGATTCAGAAATGTATGGCTACAGCTCATAGTATATAGAAGTAATATGCTAATAGATGAAGATGACCCTTAGAGTTTATATAGTGTGATCGTGTATTCCATCAGGTGTTACCTAGGTTGGGTCACTGTAGGATATGGAGATAGGGAAAGTTAGCACCAAGGTTTGTTGGACCTTTTGAGATCGTAGAGAGAATTGGTCTAGTGGCATACCGATTGCCTCTTCAATAGAAATATAGTAAAATTTATGATGTCTTCTATGTGTCACAACTATGGAGGTATCACACTGACCCTTATTATGTGATATATGTGGATTAGGTTGACCTTGAGATAGAAGTGTCCTTTGAGGAGAATATGACATGTGCATTGGATCACATTGAAAAGGTATTTTGGGGAAAGACTGTCCCAATAGTTCATGTGTTATGGAAATATGGATGTTTATAAGAGGAAACATGGGAAAGGGAAATGGATATGAGGGCTCAATGGCCCAATCTTTTTGTCTCATAATCTTAGAAAATCTTGGAAGTACAAATCGAGGATGATCTGTTATAAGCTAGGTAGATTGTAATATCATGACCTTTTCTAGAGTTATCTCGGGTGAAAATTCATGTAATTTTTCAATTTAGGTACCTTTGGTTGGAGTTTTGACTTGGGCTGTGTTTGGGGTGAGTTTTAAGAAAAATTTTAGAAAAGGGGATACTGCATAGTTGGCACACAGTTAGAGTAAACTGTGTGCCTAGCCCAGCAAACCATGTGGACCTAGACAGTGAGGGGTTTCACAGTTGGTTCATGGTTTGTTAAACTGTGTTTCCCTACCCAGAAAAACCATGCACGCATTTTTATTTCACACGAAAATTTATTTTAAAATCCTCTAAACCCCTAAAACACCCTCATTTTAACCTTGGCTTGGGACTTGATGTTTTTTGGTAATTCCAGATCTTTCCAAAGGGGTTCCAAGGCCATCTGACCTTTGTTCTTCAAGATTCAAATCTCAAATCAAATATCTTATATTATCCCAAGATTAGATTCGAATCTCAAATCTATATTTTTGTGCTGCTCAGATTTTGGGGATTTCTATTGAGCGAATATCCATCAACTAATTGAGGTAGGTGGTTTAAAATATGAATCCCATAGTTGTGATATGATTATATATCTTCAAGTGGTATAATTGATATAGTTTTATAGAAATTATAATCCCTAATTAAATTAATTAATGTTTTAAATTAATTAATTGATATAATTATGAAATTTTGAGATTTGTGGATCATTAAATGAGTTAATTAATTGGAGAATTTATTATGAGATTTTAAGATTTCTGATTATAATAATTAATTGTGGGAATTAATTATGATGTAATTGAGATGCTAGATTTGGGTAATTGATTTTTGAATTAATTATGGGTTATATATGTTTTAAATTGATATAATTAATTGATGAATTAATTATGAGTAGGTGATTAATTAATGGTTGGGTTAATTAAATAGATTGATTTTCTTAATTAATTGGGGAATTAACTAAGGTGTTTTATGTGAAGACTAATTTTCTAATTAGCAATGAGTTAGAAATGATTAATTAATTGATAAATTAATTTTATATTGGGGTAAGAGGTTTAATTTTTATTAATATTTCTTGATGTGATGATGTGCTATATGTGATAATGTGGTTAATGTTTATTAACCTTGATAAATGAGATACAAGTGATATGTGTATTATTAAATGGTGAATGGTAACATGCTCATTTTACCAACTATTATGAATGGTAACATGCTCATTCAATGATGAATTATTAAATAGTTAATAGTAACATACTCATTCAGCCAACTATTAGGAATGGTAACATGCTCATTCAATTATGTATTATTAAATGGTGACTGGTAACATGCTCATTCAGCCAACTATTATGATTGGTAATATGCTCATTCAATTATGTATTATTAAATAGTGAGTGGTAACATGATCATTCATCCAACTATTATGAATGGTAATATGATCATTCAATTATGTATTATTAAATGGTGAATGGTAAAATTCTCATTCATCCAACTATTATGAATGGTAGCATGATCATTCAAATTGTGTGTTTAAATGAATGGTAAACCTTGGGGAAAGATCACATTCTTGCACAGGACAAAGCAGGTATTGAGGTACGAGTTTCTATGGGAACCCAGGGTTTTTATGTGATTAAATAGGTAATATTTAATAATGTGATAAATTTTTAATTTGTACATAATAATTATTCTTATAATAATTTCACACACTTTTTTTTACTAGATTTGTTTTAGAAACTTTTGGTGGTGTCCTACTGAGTTGTACTCATACCCTATTTGTGTAACACCCCAGGTAAATAATGAATCTGAAATTTTCATATTTATCCATATTTGTGAATAAAATATTAATATGACTTTAAAGGGGACGCTATGCTCGATGGCGTACCCAACACGCAACAACGAGTTTCTTGGGAATCTTACGTTGCACTCTAATAATAAAATAATATTATTTTAAATGGTAGTTAACATGTAGCCGTTGTATTGGCGGGAATGGATAGAAATAACTAAAATATTATTATATATGTTCTTAAATATTTTTACATTTAGACAATAAAAGATAAAGGCTTAAAATACGGAAAGAATTCAATTTTTGGCGTATATGCCCTAGTTTTCACTAAAGGTTCACTTATCACCTTTTGATGGAGAACCGTCATTAAAAATAGTTTTGTTCACTCTTAAAAATTATTTTGGACCAAATAAAACTCTTATTAAGAATCGGGACATCAAAATTTACTTTGTGTAAATTTTTGGTATCTTTCTGATAAAGTTCATTTTTTTTAATGAATAGTGTAGAATGTTGTGTTTTAATTCAAAACCTCTTTTTAATATAATTTATTTATATGATTAGATAATATTTTGAATTGGTTTTAAAGTTAAATTAGAAAATATTTTTACCATTAAATCCAATAGTGGTCATTGGAATTAATTTCACTTTGAAATCAGACTTAAACTAGTGTCAATCTTTTGATACTTATTGTTTTATAAAAACACGCTATTTGCTCTGACAATGGGAATTAATTATTAAATTAATTAATGTGACTAATATGTTTTGAATTTTTTTAAAATAGGCTTCATTTTTGAATTCGGAATATCAAATATAGCTTAGGGTGAATTTTTGGTAATTTTCTGAAAAACTTCAATTTTTGATGAATAGTGAAACCACTAAGTGGTACTTATAAAAACTGATTTTTCATTTAAATGAAATTTTGCCATAATTGTGTTTTGATTTTCAAAAATCCGACATACATGGTTGTCATTAAGAAGTAAAATGTGGTTCAATGAGATTAAAATAATTTTTTGGTGAATAGTAACTTATTAAGTTTTTAATCGCGATTAGTGGTAATTAGTGTAGTTTAAGGTAAAAATGATATTATAAGAATGTGAAAACACCATGACACTTGTCCTAAACCTATTGGGTGAGTCATGGACGACCAAGAAAATCCATGGGCCAACTTGGGGACCCCATGGATCCACTTTTGTTGGGAAATGACATAAATTACTTTTTATTTAATGTTGAAGTGAAAATGACACAAACATAATATGTTTTACGAAAACAATTTTTAAGTGGGGTTATACAAGTCCAAATTTTGATTATAAATAGTCATTGGAAAGCTAAAACGATTTCCTATATCATAGTATTTTTTTTTTTAGACATTAAAGAAATTAAATTATTTATGACATAATAATGATGCAGCGATGACGTCATTATGTGACGATTTAATTAAAATGGATAGATAATGAAACATCTACAAACTACACATGGCCAAAACCAATTGGATGAGTGGATTTCGAAGCCTTATCACCTTATCCACGAATTCTATCAATGTGGGACCTTTTAAAACCGAAACACATTTTCAAATAAAGTAATATTTCTTACTTTCCAAAAGTACCCCTCCTCTCCTCTTATAAAAGGCCCCCACCTCTACCTCATTTCACACACTTCTCAAGCCTTTGGCTCGGCCAACCCCTGCCCATTTACTCTCTCCACATCCCTCTCCTCATCCTAGAGGACTCCCTTTGGGAATAATCCTTTCAAAGTAAGCCTTTAGGCTTAAATCAAAAGGAGTTACACTTTTAAAGGTAATTCATTCTCTCATGTTCATTTGTTTTATTTTGCTTCTCCAACCCCCTAAACTCTTTTTATTTACTTCTTTTGTAACAAAACCAGTATCTTCAATATACTAGGATGTTGTTATAATATTTATTCATGCTACACTATCACACAACTACATCAAATGGTTAAAGAACATACGGTTTCCGTGGATGGTGAAATTCTGCCTCCCGAAACGATGATTGTTCAATACTCATTTAACACCTTCAAAGGTGGCCATTATGATGTCACTATTTTTATATATGATATATAATATGTTTATGTTTTATTTATGCTTCTGTATTTTTCATTTTTGTCTTACCTTTGTGGCTTCCATTATGGGTATACATGATATCTTCATTTAAGGAAGTGCGGACTACCGCCCCCTCAAAGTGATTTGATTCGTTAAATACCATATGTGGGATGTATAAAGGATGGAAATATGATATTATATATGATATTATACTGGAATTATAATATACCTTTATATCATTATTATTCCATTCTATAAAATACGAAATAGAAATGAAAGTAGCGTTCATGCGTACGTACGGCTTACCGTCTCCATGAACGGTGCATTTCATTTCTTACCTCTAAATGATTATGTAATGTTATAAATGCATGCATGTACTGGATATATATGACATATATGATATCTAAATAATGAATAAAATTATGGATATAATAAACATTTGGCCACATGAACAACATGTAATTGTAAGAAGACCACTTTCGACTTAAGAACCAAATATCGGCAAAACAAATATTATTAACTTAAATGATTACATAATGTTTGTGACATGGTAATAAGTGGTATAAAAGTAATAATGAACTTTAAAAAAGGTTCTTAAGGAATTATAAATTAACTCAAGTTTATTATTCAGGAGATTAAAGAACGATCGAGTCAAGTCGGACCCGAGGTAAGGGATCCTACACCTCTCTTTCTTTTTAAGTACACTCTTTTATGTCATTCCTTTTAAATCTCATATTTCTTGTTATTGGGATGTTATTTTATATTACTCTTACTGTAATTTTTATGTTCATGTGATGAGAGACCCTATTCTCTCTCATCAATCCATTTTGGAAGTTTTGAGTGGCGCCGTTAGGCTGCCGAATTTTCGTAAGGAATTTTTCATCTCTCTTTTATTCTCGTGAGATTTATGCTACATTTGCCACAAATTCCATTGAGTGGTGTATGTACTACCCATTATTCTAATCTTTGTGTAATATAATTTCGTTTATGAGTATTTACATCAATGATCTATTGTCCTTCTTTCATGGGGTGTATGTTTTGAAAGATACCCAAGTCGGTAAGGGAACCTTTCACCCTCCTCTTTTTTTAAAAGACTTCTTTTGTTGGGTCTTTTAATTTACATATTGTTATGTTGGGATATGTTCTCATATATCCTTATTGATGTAAATTTTATGTCCAAGTGATGAGATACACTTTTTATCTCTCATCAACTCATTTTGATTTGATGCCGTTAGGCTGTCAATGGATCTTTTTAACCCAATTTCGATTTCTTTGGGTTCAACATGTAGTCATTGAATATGTCATCTATTGAATATGTGTGAATGACATTTTATTGTTTTACACTTAATATCCACTTATATTGGGTGTATTTATATTTGTCACACATATTTTTGATATTTATTTGTCCTTAATTTAAGGATACCTTCTTTATAAGGGATTTCATCACATTTGACATTTCGATTGAGGGTTCATTGTTGTTATGCACCAATTCACTCTTATATGGTGTATATACTGTCCTTTGGAGTATTATATCATGAGTCCATTTATTCTCATGATATTATAAAGTTCTGACTAAGTTTTATTCCTCAATTATTGTATTCAAGTGTCTCTAATTCTGGTAGAACCCCTTTAACCAAAATATCGTTTTAAATGTTTTAATTATTTGTTATTATTAATATCCATGTTTTAAAAATGATTTTAAGTATTTAATTATATGGATATTAATGGTATAAAATTTTAAGCTTCAAGGTGGTATGGGACTTTGTCTCAATCTCCTTTCATTGAGGCATATTTTATTTTATACACAACTTTCTTTTATACGGTGTATAAACCCCTTTGACTTTTATGTTTATTCAAAAGGAATCTTTTTTATACGAAGCGTTTACTAAATGACAAAAGGGAATGTTTTTGTCGTACGTATGCGGCGACAACGACTTCTCCGACGTCGTGACTGTTATTTGAGTTTCGGCTTCCTCTACAAGCCATACCTTCTTTTTAAAAGAAAAACAAATACCATGTTTTACTTTTATTTTATTTTAGTATTGAAAATGGTTTTCATAATGTTTTTATATCAATGTGTTGTATTGATATCTCGTGATTGAAATGTGGAAATTTTATGTTTCCTTTATGGATGTTTTATGTGATATGATTATGTTATGGTTCTTGGGAATTATTATGAAGACGGGTGGTTCCGTGATAAACTAAGGGCGGGTGAGCCCGTTATAGCTCTCCAATGCATTGGGTAACGCGAAGGAGTGAAACGTTAAGGTTTCTCCGAAGAGATTTTAGGGAATATACTGTGATGGGTATTCCAAACGTAACCAAGAGGGTTACTCCCTACGTAAGAATGTTATGAATGCCTCAAGTTACCTTTATGTCTTATGACTTCTATGATTTATTCATGATTTTATGAGGTAGGTTAAAGTGCCTATGTTTTATGGGTAAATTATGATTTCAGTATTATGTATATATGAACTCGTGTTTCCTTTCCATATTTTTATATCCCTTACTGAGCTTTTTATGCTCATCCCAAGTTTTTGAAATGTTTTTTTAGGTCAAGGGAAAGGTACATGATAAGATGATAGAGTCAAGGATGTGTTAAGAAAGAATCCATGTTTTATTTTCAATATGTTTCCGTTGATGGGAAGAATGGACACTACCTTTTATGTAACCACTTTGTTTAAATGTGGAATGTAATGCAAGTTTCATGATCTAATTCTCTAAAACTCTAAACCTGAAAAGATCCTCAATGTGTAAACTTGTAATAACTCAAGATTAAGTAAGTTTTAAGGCTGGGGCCTTATAGTTGGTATCAAAGGTCGGTTTAGATAAATTTAGAGGTTAGGGTATTCTTTAAGCATAAGTGACATTACCATAATGGTTAGAATTTCAGAGAGAGTCCTAATTTTAGATAAAGTGAATGAGTAAGTATATCTTGGAGTCTGCCTTCCTCATTAGTACATGATGTTTTTGTTGATATACTCACACTGACATTTATGTTTTTAGTGAATGGATGGATCTAGCAGACACCAAAGTGACAATGGGTTTGAAGGAAACTGTGGTGGTTCTCTGATTAAGATACTAGATGAGATGGGGGATTCAATGCGGAATCTCATAGTTGTTCTAAACCAACTATCAAGGAGTCATGATCAATCACTTCAACCTTGGTGAGTTCTCTAATGCATCATTTACAAGATGGCCAACTCGATGTGGAAATTCAGGTAATAATTATTAAGGTAACCATTAGGGTTTATATGATCCTTAATTTTTAGGTAATTATGGGTTACTCTATGATATGATGGAAAAGGAAAGGAATGAGATAAACTTGAGGTTAAAATATGTTATGAATATTTTTGAAGATTTTATCTCGTTTTGGGGAATGTTTTGAGAATTATATAGTTTTGGAAAAAGGACAACACGCAGACCGTGTGACAACCCGTCGCGTCGGACAAAGCTGCGGGAATCGAACCCACAACCAAAGTGCGACTGGTATTTATCGCCTACCACTGGACTACGTGAAGTCCCTGGTTAGTTTGACTGATTCTTTTTGGTTATATGATTTTATGAATTAAGAGTAAGTTGATTTTGGGTTATTTATGAAAATTATTAACCTATCATGGAGGATATGTGATTAGGATAATTACTTTTCAATACGAGACTTTAGGAGCAACTGATGTTGTTTGGAGATAAATGTTACGATTTAACTTGGAAGACTATGTGACTAAATCCTTCAAATATTTGGGTTTCAATCTTATATTGGTTTACTTTGAAGAATTTTATGGACAAATTGTTTATCGGATGGTCCTCGTTGAACTTTGGGTTTTGTTGGACAAATTTTGGAGATTAAGCATAGATTTTCTTTTTAATGGGTTATCCTTTTCTGGATTATCTGATCTTGTAGTAACCTTTTTGGTTTTAGTTTTGGTTAAGGTTTGAAGACATGGGAAATGTATAGTTCTTTTTTTAGGTGCTCCTATAGAAGTTGTTTATAGTACTCTTAATGTGAACAAGTCTTCCTAAATACTCATCTGTTGGAGAAAATATGAGTTTGTGTAAGGAATCTAATAAAGGTTGAAAGTCAATATGATAAGTGATTATGTTTCCTTATGAATAAATTCCTCAATAAAAAGTAACTTAAAACAAAAATGTTGTCTATTAACTTTTCCTATTGGGGAATCGAAGACCGTTTAACCCATCACAAGTTTGTGAATTTCTCGTGGTTAACTTTCTCCTAAACATGTTTTATATCACTCTCCATCAGAACATGACCCTTTGTTTTTTCCTCCATGTCCATAATTTCATACTTGGAATCCTAGTATGGGTTAACTCGGGTGACCTTTGTACTTATCTTTCTTTATTTTAAAGTGTTTGTTTTACCGACTTTTGTTCCGATGTGGGACTTTCAAGGATGTTTCCAAGCGCAATTTTAAAATTGCGAGGACGCAATTCCCAAAAGGGGGGAAGGATGTAACACCCCAGGTAAATAATGAATATGAAATTTTCATATTTATCCATATTTGTGAATAAAATATTAATATGACTTTAAAGGAGACGCTATGCTCGATGGCATACCCAACACGCAACAACGAGTTTCTTGGGAATCTTACGTTGCACTCTAATAATAAAATAATATTATTTTAAATGGTAGTTAACATGTAGCCGTTGTATTGGCGGGAATGGATAGAAATAACTAAAATATTTTTATATATGTTCTTAAATATTTTTACATTTAGACAATAAAAGATAAAGGCTTAAAATACGGAAAGAATTCAATTTTTGGCGTATATGCCCTAGTTTTCACTAAAGGTTCACTTATCACCTTTTGATGGAGAACCGTCATTAAAAATAGTTTTGTTCACTCTTAAACATTATTTTGGACCAAATAAAACTCTTATTAAGAATCGGGACATCAAAATTTACTTTGTGTAAATTTTTGGTATCTTTCTGATAAAGTTCATTTTTTTTAATGAATAGTGTAGAATGTTGTGTTTTAATTCAAAACCTCTTTTTAATCTAATTTATTTATATGATTAGATAATATTTTGAATTGGTTTTAAAGTTAAATTAGAAAATATTTTTACCATTAAATCCAATAGTGGTCATTGGAATTAATTTCACTTTGAAATCAGACTTAAACTAGTGTCAATCTTTTGATACTTATTGTTTTATAAAAACACGCTATTTGCTCTGACAGCGGGAATTAATTATTAAATTAATTAATGTGACTAATATGTTTTGAATTTTTTAAAATAGACTTCATTTTTGAATTCGGAATATCAAATATAGCTTAGGGTGAATTTTTGGTAATTTTCTGAAAAACTTCAATTTTTGATGAATAGTGAAACCACTAAGTGGTACTTATAAAAACTGATTTTTCATTTAAATGAAATTTTGCCATAATTGTGTTTTGATTTTCAAAAATCTGACATACATGGTTGTCATTAATAAGTAAAATGTGGTTCAATGAGTTTAAAATAATTTTTTGGTGAATAGTAACTTATTAAGTTTTTAATCGCGATTAGTGGTAATTAGTGTAGTTTAAGGTAAAAATGATATTATAAGAATGTGAAAACACCATGACACTTGTCCTAAACCTATTGGGTGAGTCATGGCCGACCAATAAAAGCCATGGGCCAACTTGGAGACCCCATGGATCCACTTTTGTTGGGAAATGACATAAATTACTTTTTATTTAATGTTGAAGTGAAAATGACACAAACATAATATGTTTTACGAAAAAAAATTTAAGTGGGGTTATACAAGTCCAAATTTTGATTATAAATAGCAATTGGAAAGCTAAAACGATTTCCTATATCATAGTATTTTTTTTAATTTTTAGACATTAAAGAAATTAAATTATTTATGACATAATAATGATGCAGCGATGACGTCATTATTTGACGATTTAATTAAAATGGAAAGATAATGAAACATCTACAAACTACACATGGCCAAAACCAATTGGATGAGTGGATTTCGAAGCCTTATCACCTTATCCACGAATTATATCAATGTGGGACCTTTTAAAACCGAAACACATTTTCAAATAAAGTAATATTTCTTACTTTCCAAAAGTACCCCTCCTCTCCTCTTATAAAAGGCCCCCACCTCTACCTCATTTCACACACTTCTCAAGCCTTTGGCTCGGCCAACCCCTGCCCATTTACTCTCTCCACATCCCTCTCCTCATCCTAGAGGACTCCCTTTGGGCCGAATCCTTTCAAAGTAAGCCTTTAGGCTTAAATCAAAAGGAGTTACACTTTTAAAGGTAATTCATTCTCTCATGTTCATTTGTTTTATTTTGCTTCTCCAACCCCCTAAACTCTTTTTATTTACTTCTTTTGTAACAACACAAGTATCTTCAATATACTAGGATGTTGTTATAATATTTATTCATGCTACACTATCACACAACTACATCAAATGGTTAAAGAACATACGGTTTCTATGGATGGTGAAATTCTGCCTCCCGAAACGATGATTGTTCAATACTAATTTAACACCTTCAAAGGTGGCCATTATGATGTCACTATTTTTATATATGATATATAATATGTTTATGTTTTATTTATGCTTCTGTATTTTTCATTTTTGTCTTACCTTTGTGGCTTCCATTATGGGTATACGCGATATCTTCATTTAAGGAAGTGCGGACTACCGCCCCCTCAAAGTGATTTGATTCGTTAAATACCATATGTGGGATGTATAAAAGATGGAAATATGATATTGTATATGATATTATACTAGAATTATAATATACCTTTATATCATTATTATTCCATTCTATAAAATGCGAAATAGAAATGAAAGTAGCGTTCATGCGTACGTACGGCTTACCGTCTCCATGAACGGTGCATTTCATTTCTTACCTCTAAATGATTATGTAATGTTATAAATGCATGCATGTACTGGATATATATGACATATATGATATCTAAATAATGAATACAATTCTGGATATAATAAACATTTGGCCACATGAACAACATGTAATTGTAAGAAGACCACTTTCGACTTAAGAACCAAATATCGGCAAAACAAATATTATTAACTTAAATGATTACATAATGTTTGTGACATGGTAATAAGTGGTATAAAAGTAATAATGAACTTGAAAAAAGGTTCTTAAGTAATTAGAAATTAACTCAAGTTTATTATTCAGGAGATTAAAGAACGATCGAGTCAAGTCGGACCCGAGGTAAGGGATCCTACACCTCTCTTTCTTTTTAAGTACACTCTTTTATGTCATTCCTTTTAAATCTCATATTTATTGTTATTGGGATTTTATTTTATATTACTCTTACTGTAATTTTTATGTTCATGTGATGAGAGACCCTATTCTCTCTCATCAATCCATTTTGGAAGTTTTGAGTGGCGCCGTTAGGCTGCCGAATTTTCGTAAGGGATTTTTCATCTCTCTTTTATTCTCGTGAGATTTATGCTACATTTGCCACAAATTCAATTGAGTGGTGTATGTACTACCCATTATTCTAATCTTTGTGTAATATACTTTCGTTTATGAGTATTTACATCAATGATCTATTGTCCTTCTTTCATGGGGTGTATGTTTTGAAAGATACCCAAATCGGTAAGGGAACCTTTCACCCTCCTCTTTTTTTAAAAGACTTATTTTGTTGGGTCTTTTAATTTACATATTGTTATGTTGGGATATGTTCTAATATATACTTATTGATGTAAATTTTATGTCCAAGTGATGAGATACACTTTTTATCTCTCATCAACTCATTTTTATGTGATGCCATTAGGCTGTCAAGGGAACTTTTTAACCCAATTTCGATTTCTTTGGGTTCAACATGTAGTCATTGAATATGTCATCTATTGAATATGTGTGAATGACATTTTATTGTTTTACACTTAATATCCACTTATATTGGGTGTATTTATATTTTTCACACATATTTTTGATATTAATTTGTCCTTAATTTAAGGATACCTTCTTTATAAGGGATTTCATCACATTTGACATTTCGATTGAGGGTTCATTGTTGTTATGCACCAATTCACTCTTATATGGTGTATATACTGTCCTTTGGAGTATTATATCATGAGTCCATTTATTCTCATGATATTATAAAGTTCTGACTAAGTGTTATTGCTCAATTATTGTATTCAAGTGTCTCTAATTTTGGTAGAACCCCTTTAACCAAAATATCGTTTTAAATGTTTTAATTATTTGTTCTTATTAATATCCATGTTTTCAAAATGGTTTTAAGTATTTAATTATATGGATATTAATGGTATAAAATTTTAAGCTTCAAGGTGGTATGGGACTTTGTCTCAATCTCCTTTCATTGAGGCATATTTTATTTTATACACAACTTTCTTTTATACGGTGTATAAACCCCTTTGACTTTTACGTTTATTCAAAAGGAATCTTTTTTATACGAAGCGTTTACTAAACGACAAAAGGGAATGTTTTTGTCGTATGTATGCGGCGACAACGACTTCTCCGCCGTCGTGACTGTTATTTTAGTTTCGGCTTCCTCTAGAAGCCATACCTTCTTTTTAAAAGAAAACAAATACCATGTTTTACTTTTCTTTTATTTTAGTATTGAAAATGGTTTTCATAATGTTTTTATATCAATGTGTTGTATTGATATCTCGTGATTGAAATGTGGAAATTTTATGTTTCCTTTATGGATGTTTTATGTGATATGATTATGTTATGGTTCTTGGGCATTATTATGAAGACGGGTGGTTCCGTGATAAACTAAGGGCGGGTGAGCCCGTTATAGCTCTCCAATGCACTGGGTAACGCGAAGGAGTGAAACGTTAAGGTTTCTCCGAAGAGATTTTAGGGAATATACTGTGATGGGTATTCCAAACGTAACCAAGAGGGTTACTCCCTACGTAAGAATGTTATGAATGCCTCAATTTACCTTTATGTCTTATGATTTCTATGATTTATTCATGATTTGATGAGGTAGGTTAAAGTGCCTATGTTTTATGGGTAAATTATGATTTCAGTATTATGTATATATGAACTCATGTTTCCTTTCCATATTTTTATATCCCTTACTGAGCTTTTTATGCTCATCCCAAGTTTTTGAAATGTTTTTTTCAGGTCAAGGGAAAGGTACATGATAAGATGATAGAGTCAAGGATGTGTTAAGAAAGAATCCATGTTTTATTTTCAATATGTTTCCATTGATGGGAAGAATGGACACTACCTTTTATGTAACCACTTTGTTTAAATGTGGAATGTAATGCAAGTTTCATGATCTAATTCTCTAAAACTCTAAACCTGAAAAGATCCTCAATGTGTAAACTTGTAATAACTCAAGATTAAGTAAGTTTTAAGGCTGGGGCCTTATAATTTGGGTCGTCTTATCAATACCCTAATATACTTTATTGTTGCAATAGTGGTTAAGGGTAAGGGACCTTGATTAGATTATTGATTGGGGATGGAGCTCAGGTGAGGGAACCAAACATGGTTCGGGTCCCGCTTGGGGGTCATTGGTGTCCTTATTTTTTGTTGGATTTTAGACACTTTGACACTTACTTTGGCATGGCATGTTTCCCATTCAGTTTAGTATTTTATTTCCTATCCTATTTATTCATGTGAAATTTTTAATGTTATGATTATATATGCTTATATTATTGTTTATTTACTTCTGATGGTGTTTTACTATGATAAAAGATGGTATAGTCTCCCCATTACTGACTTACCAAACCCTCATTGCTAGTTGGTAGCCTTTGGTGTACGGGGAGGTGTGCCTGAGGTCATGTGACTAACCAGGTCGGGGCACCATTGTGTGTCACCTAGGATGAGATTTCATATTAATTGTGGATTTTAATTCTTGGTGATAAAAAATAGTCCACATTTTTATGGAAGAAGTTTTGTGATCATTTTTAGGTTGACTTTATTTATTCAACTATAAATGCATCTTATTGACTAGATATTATTAATCTTCTTCATTAGAGTTCTAGTGTATGGGAATTTAGGTTTTATATAATAGACTCATTTATTAAGCTTCAAAATTAGTTCTATATAAAGATGAAAGAAGAGGCATTTTAAGGAGGATTTTTATATAGAGATCCATCATTAGGCCACCACATTTAAATTTTCAATGTATCTTAAGGCACTAGAAAGGGTATAATTTATCGATAAGATATTGGGTACGATCAAATAATAATGGTAAGTGATTAATAAGGACATATATAGGAGTATATATGTGGGTATTGTTTCTCATTTTCCTAGTCAAATGAGGTTTTAGATAATAAGGAATTAGTTTTAACATTACTCTTCTTGTTTCACTAGAGCAATTAGTTCTTAGACCCCTATTGGGATATTAGATATCATTTATTTTTTATGTAGAGGTTGTTACCATTGGAATATAAAGTGTCTAAATTTTCATAGAAGTCAACATGGAGATGGAATCATACATCATTGATGGATATTTCATAAGTATCCTTTATGAAAGTATCAATATTAGGGTACTCTAGGATCGATCAACAGAGGGGAGATATGGAAAGAAGAGAAAATCATTGTGATACTCATCATCCTTGGGAACAAATCACTCATTAAAATAATTTGTTTTGAATACATCTATATGAATGTATCCCCAACATGATCTGGTGGTATTTAGTTTAATATATTTTTTATTTCTTTAGGATGTGAGCTATATTATTTGATGCAGACTTAGAGAGTTCAGTGTTCATTAGTGAGAAAAATCCTAAAATGGGTCATAGGTGTACTAGACACTTGTCTTCTATGATGGAAAATTTAACATTGAGGTTAGGGGAGGTTCATTCAAAGGTATTTCCTAGGGTTTTATAAGAGTACCTTGGTGTATTTTCTAAGGAGACTATAATTATACCCCCTCAATGTGAGAATGAGTTCAAGATAGATTTGAAACTGAGTGTCACTCGGATATCGATGTATCAATATAATATGGAACCTTAAATGTTATGGGAGATATGAATTCAGGTTGGTAATATTCCATATAAAGGTTTTATCTTACCTAGTGTATTTCCTTGTGTTTCTCTGATCTTGTTCTCAAGTAAGTAAGATGGCAGTATGTAACTATGTATCGATTATCATCATTTTAACTAGGTGATAGTGAAGAACCATTTCCCCTTACACAAAATGATGATTTATTTGATCAAGTAAAGGGACCTATCTAGTTCTAATAGATTTATTTGTGATCAGGATATCATCAAATATGGGTGAAAGTTTATTATATTATAAAAAACATCCTTCATATATCCCTATCAAAATTATGAGTTCATGGTGATGACCTTTAGTGTTATGAATACCCCAGCCATGTTAATGGGACTGATAAACTTTATATACTATGAGTTTCATGATCACTTATTGATGGGTTTCATTAATAAAATCCTTGTTTATTATAAGTTAAAGGATAATAATACATAGAATTTATAAGACATTTTGGAGGTTATTCAGTATCATTATCTATTTTGGAATCTATTAGAGTGTAATATTTGGGTTTGTGAGGTTCATTTTTTGGGGCAAGTCATGTCTCATAGGGGAGTAGTATTGGAATCTTCAAATATTGAGGAGGTTTTTTCTTGGGTGTTCACCAAGAATATTATGGAGGTTTGGATTTTTCTTAGTATTTCAAGCTATTATAGGATATTTTTTCCTGATTTCTCTCAAATTGAGACTCTTATGATAGCCTTTACTAATAAGGATAAAAAATATGAACTGACTAGTTCTTGGTATCTTTTGAATATTTGAATGAGAATATGGGTAGTGATATTATTCTCTAATTTCTATTGGATGGTATTATGTTTGAGGTTTATTATGATACTTCACATTTTGGATTGGTTTTTATTTTGATGAAATAGAGAGAGGCCATCTACTATGGTTATCAGTGGTCATAGACTCATGAGTACAAAAATATTACCCCTAATATCAATCTTAATTAATTAGTTTTTTTATGATTTTTTGGAAACATTACATCATCATTGAATGATATTTGGTATTCATAGATCACAATATCTTGAGATATAACTTTTACTAACATGATTTGATCTTGGTAAAAAGGTAGTGGATATAATTATTATATTATTATGATTTCAATATTTATTATACACTAGGGTAAGGTAATTTTGTTATTTAATTATAGAGAAATAAATCATATGGAGAATCTCTTCATGAGTCTGGAGATACTTGGCTAGTGATGAAGCATCTTGCAATGATACACCTCAATATGGGATTAGTTGATTGTAGGGGGTATCTACCAAATGATGGTGCAGTCTTCCTTATTGTATTAAGTGGATAAATCTTTATTGGGGGATTTTAGGGTAGATGTTTAAAGGGTTTCATGGGGTTGTAGTGATTCCCCTAAGGGATGGTCATAGGATGATCAACATCAGGTGTTCTTTCTGGGTAGGCTCTTCATTCCCTTGGCGATGCATGAGATAGTTATTTAGGAGTTCACATTTAACCTTTAGTAGTGCATCATGGTGTCTCCAAGATATATCATGTATTAAAAAATTCATTTTTGGTGTTCATGGATGAATAAATCTATTACATAGTTCATATCATAATATTTGGTTTAATAGAAGGTGAACTCTAAGCATCATGATTCTGATGGGTTGATTCGACCATTGGATATTCCCTGGTGGAAGTAGAATTAAATTTAAAAGGATTTAATCACTAGTTTAACTTTATATTAGGGTGGATATGATGTTATTTGGGAAATCATGGACTGCTTGAAAAAATCATCTCACTTCTTGATGATTAAACAATCATATGGAATGTATGTTTTACTGAGGTGGTATTTTGAGGAGATTGTGAGGATTCCTAGGGTTCTGATGGAAATCATATTGGATTATAATCCATATTTCACCTTATAATTATAGTGGGTTATCCATAATGATTTTAAATCATAGTTATTCCTTATTATGGATTTTAATATATAGATGAATGGATAGATAAAATGGACTATCTAGACATTGGAAGACTTGTTTCATGTATGTGATCTCGATTTTAAATGATCATGGTTGAGTCACCTACACATGGTTAAGTTTTCTTTAAATAATAATTATAAATCTACCATTGGTATGGCCCTATTTGAAGCATGTTATAGATTAAATTGTTATAATTTTTTGTGTTTGACCAAGGTTGGAGAGTCAATTATGGTTAGATAAAAAAAATTGCAGAGCATAATAGAAAATTTGCATGTGATTCATGAGTGGACGAAGGTATTGCATGATTTTTATAAGTATTATGATAATTATAGGATGAGGCATCTAGATATTGGTATTGGATATCATTTTTTATTAAAGCTATCTCTTCACCATGGGTGGAATAATTTTGGTCATGGATGTATTCTTTCTCCCATGTTTTTTGGGATGCTCAAGGTGTTGGAGTGTATTGTTGTAGTTGAATATTAATTTTCAATCCCTCCATATATAAACTATATCCATGATACTTTCCATGTATCACATATTTATCAATATCATCATGATGATTCATAAGTCATTAACGGGGGTGTGTTATAATTTAAATATGATGTTATGTTTGAGAAATGGTTTTTCAATATTTAGGACCATCAGTGTAAAGACCCGTAAATTTAAAGGAAATTTTTTTCTTAATTTATTTGGAATTTTACAAGACTGCGGCTTCTGACGGCACCTGATTCTGAGGCCCGGTGTGCCCGGAATCAAGTTCCGAAGTTTAGCTCGGGTATGCTCAGTGAAAGAACGAGGGGGTTTTTCTAACTTTTGAACCGGTTCTCGGAATCAAAATCTGAGGGCACCGATGGAACTGTAGCGCCAATAATTTCTTAAGAAGACCTTTTTCGAAGGTTCGTTTTCTCGGGAGGTGTTGTTTAAAATTTGAGGTGTAAGTGAAGAATAAAATAAAATTTGTAATCCAATTTTATTTTTATTCTAAGTAGATTTATCCTTTGTGTGGAAGTTGGGTTGGAAACTTTCCTTGGGATAATAAAGGAGAGGTGGGGCCCACACGATCCCCCACCTTTTCACATTCCCCATAACCCCTTGAAACTCCCCTTCAATGTGAGACCACTCACCTCCCCCTCTCTCCTCTTTAATCATGCCAACACTCTTCATTAATTTAAGTGGTTTGAGTTTTGAATTTTTGAGTCTTTGTTGTGTGAATACAAAATAATAGCATGAGCTATTATTTTATTTTGGGGAGCATTCGGTGTGTTGGGAAAACTTTGGGGGAGAGCTCTTGAGTTTTTGAAGAACACCAACTCTCCGGCAAAGAACGGCCTTCCGACTCAGTGAAGAACCCTCCACGCTTCTCCAATCCTTTTCTTCCTCCACGTCAAGGGACGAGACTCAACCACGGGGAAACTCACCAACGGCGACGGTTCTTTCCCAGTGTTGACGGAGCGACATCGCTTCCCGCATCTTCGATGAACGAACCATTTTCAAGGTAGGGGTTTAATCTTCATTCAAGTTTTATTTAACGAACTTCATTGATAATTGTTGGCCGCTTGCTATCATTATAACAGGAGGCGGTCGGACCACACAAACACGGCCGACCCTCCTCCCCCCTTGCTGTTATACTCGTTGCAGCTCGAACGAAGGTGACGCGGTGCCATCACACCACGCGGAAACAAAGAAGAATGGACGAAGAAGTGTGGCGCTATCGCGTAGCACCGTGGAGTCCGAACAAAGTCACGGCGCCATCGCGCCGCGCTGGAAAACCACGAAGAGGCCGCGGTTGGTATATTTGATGTGCGGATTGACGGGCGATGACGGAATGGGCCGCAGAGGCCTTTTGTAGACCTCGTAGTGAAGAGTAAGTCCCAAGAGGACCATTGGAGAATACCGCAAGAAAAACGGACCACCTGAGCCCATCCGGTGGTTCGTGGAAGACCCTACTGGCACGCCACGTCGGCACGGCGGCGCCGGCGGTCGACACCGGTCGGCCGCCCGGAGGCGGCGGCGTTCCAGCGCGCCGCCAGGAGGGACCATTACGGCTAAAGCCATGGTGGCAGGCGACTGGTCCCACGGCCGCGCGGGACCAGGGGGAGACCGGGGGTCGTAACCCCCGGTTGTCAAAGGGAGCAGCCCCCACGTGGGGCCCGCAATTCAATTAAGGGGGGCAGCTGCCCCCCCCCCCCCCCTTTCGCAACGGCACGGCCAAGCTGGCCGTGCGGGGCGCGCTCGCTTCGGGCCAACCGACTGCCCAGGCCGGGCCAGGCCACGCCCAAATGGGCCGGACCCGGACCCGGATTAGGTCGAACCATTTCGGGCCGACCCAGGGGGTCTCGGGCCGGGTCAGACCAGGCCCAGACCCCCCATTTTCGGACCACTTTCGGTCTTTTGCCCATATCTTGGGTTGCGGACCTCCGATCGATGAACCGTCAGTTGTGATGCGATCCTTGGATCGAGAAGGTCGCTTCTGTATATTACGCTCAAGGTTTTGGAGAACTTTGGGTACCACCGGGTTGGTTCAAACGCGAAACCAACCGGGCCCTCGGAGCAGAAATGCTTATATCTTGAGATCCGGATGTCCGATTGACGTGTCATCGACTTTGTTGGATTCCTCTTAGTGAGATGGAAATTTTGGATTACTCCGCTTGAGGTTTGGACATAGATGGAGTGCGGTCGGGTTGGTTTTGACTTAAAAACCAACCAGGCCCTTGGAACGAAAAGGCCAATAACTCTCAGACCGGGCATCTGATAGACGCGCCGTCTGTCACATTGAGTTCCTCTTGTCAAGACGGAAATTTGAGATACATCAAATCTAGACTACGTGTCAGTTGATGTTTCGACCCCCCTTGGATCAGGGAGCGGACCCTCCCGGAAACGAGCATGTTGTGTGCGGAAACCCTAGAGCTGGCTACGACTGCGACTGTGACTACCGTACTGAAATCCTATGTGGGTTCGACGGTGAAGACATTCGTTCTGGAATCCTCCGTGGGTTCGACGATGAAGACTTTCGTACTGGAATCCTCTATGGGTTCGATGGTGAAGACTTTCGTACTGGAATCCTCCGTGGGTTCGACGGTGAAGACTTTCATACTGGAATCCTTTGTGGGTTCGACGATGAAGACTTTCGTACTGGAATCCTCCGTGGGTTCGATGATGAAGACTTTCATACTGGAATCCTCCGTGGGTTCGACGATGAAGACTACCGTACTGAAATCCTATGTGGGTTCGACGGTGAATAATTTCATACTGGAATCCTCCATGGGTTTGATGACTACGACTGCACTGAAATCCTCTGTGGGTTCGGCAGTGACGACAACCGTACTGGAATCCTCTGTGGGTTCGACGGTGAAGACTATCGTACTGGAATCCTCCATGTGTTCTACGACGACGACAACCATACAGGAATCCTCTGTGGGTTCGGCGACGATGGATACAGTACTTGTATCCTACGTGGGTCCCATCTAGATGAATCAGTGGCTACATCTGATCATCTCTATCACCGAAGAAGTATACCTATGTGAGCTGAGTCTTGACTTTCAATCATTATCTTCGATATGATTGACTTGATTTCCTATGTGGATTGGGTTTTGCTTTCCTATGTGTATTGGTTTGTGTTCTCCTGTGTGGACGTGATCGAACTTGGGCTCGGATGTTGGAGCCGAACAGGAATTGATGACTTAGGTATATGTATGGGCATATACCTAAGTAGTGTTGGTTGTCACCTCGTGATTTTATCTTTCCTTTGTGGATTATCCTTTGTGGATTCTGGGATACCTTCAGGGGTCTCGGGGTCCCTACTGAGTAGCGTATACTCACCCCTACACGGGATACGCCCGCACTACGTTGTGTTGGATGCAGACGATAGACAGCACTGATTGTGGTTGAGGCTAACGGAGCAGTCGGTACCTGGAGGTGGACCACTGGGCGGGGCATACACGAAGTGGACAGCTGAACCCAGGGATCTGAGGAGGCTATCTGTACCCACCCTTCAGGGGGGATTCTAGTGTACGGCTTGACCTTGCTGCTTTACTTTCAGTTAATGTACTTTACTTTCAGTTTGGGTTTGTATTCTGGCCCACATACTTTTCTGCACTACTTTTGTACCCATTTTTACTTAGTGTTTACTTTTGCTTGCTTAATCTGTGGTGTTTGTTTACTTTATAAAGGCAATTCCTTCACCTTTTTTCAGGATTTACGCCTTGGTGCTAGTCTCCAGCTCCTGTCCTATGGGAGGCGGGCTTGGGGTAGTCATGGCATGGGTCCCGAGGACTGGTCGTGACAAATTGGTATCAGAGGAGTTCGGTTCTGCCGCAGAACTCTGGACTCTGATCTTTCTTCTATGTGAATAAATAGTGTTAAGGGTATTGAGTGTGGTTATCAGTCCAGGGATTCCAGTGTTGGTGCGACGGTCGACGTATCCGTACACCAGGACCCTGACTTCTGATTTCCGACTCAGTGCACGAAAATATTGATTTCATGTGTGTTTCAAAGGTTTTCTTTGTGATTACTTTAGGTCAGCTCACCAAGTTTAAATCGTTTGACCGTGTCACATCTGTTCAGGATGTCTCCACACAGACAGTCAGTCAGAGTTTCCGAGAGAGTACTCGATGACGGCTCACTGAGCGACGAGGCTCTGGTGCGGGGCCCTTTTTACTATGTTGGAACCCTCGGGTGGTATACCAGCAGCACCACCACCTATTGGGCAGCAGATGCCACCAGCCATACTAGCGAACTGTGCACACTTCTAGAGCGTGTTTCATGAGTTCCAGTAGCAGCGGCCTCTGAGGTTACGAGGCGAGGCAGATTCCCAGACAGCAGAGCACTGGCTGGAGGTGATTTCTAGAGTTTTCCGCCTATCTGAGACATCAGTATAGTGAATGGTGGACTTGGCTACTAGTTTTTTCCAGTGAATGACCATGAGGATGGTCCGCATAGTGATGTGGCTTCGGTATGTGGACCAATTCCTGAGATAGTGCCTTCGGGTAGTGTGACAGCTATACATCACTACCTGTTGGTCAGCAGTTACCACCGGCAGTACCGTTATGTGACACATGTATAATTACTACCTTACACGTGTTCCAACATCAGATACCCTCAAGTTCCGAGGAGAGCCCGAATCACAGGCAGCTGAGGACTGGCTTGAGGAGGTGGCTGAGAGTTTTCTAGAGCTTATACAGCTTCGGAAGGACGACGTGTCGGTAGCTGAGAATTCATCGAGGCATACCAAACATTTTGGGTACTCGATGAATACGATTCGATCAGTGATATAGAGATCGGACCTCTGAGCGTGGTGTGTTTAAGGATATTAGAGCCATCACTTTTCCCTCTATGCATTCCTACTCATATTAAGGAGCTAGAGAGAACCTTGAGGTTGAATGTTATTTGGATGAATGAATACAGCTAGAGAATTTTAGAAGTTGGAACGCAGTGAGCTGGTTCCAGTCTCAGAGACTTGGGCGTGCGAATGTTTCAAGAAGAGTAAATGTTAAGGATAGATACATTTTCGGAGCAGCAGACGTGGAGGCAGAGCTAGGAGAGAAGCATGAGGTGGTGTACATTTCAACATGTTACAACCACCCGCCTGTGTTGTCCTCTCGAGCCTCAAGTAGCTGGAGGGCAGGGGAAGAGAGTAGCTTCATGCGGTCAAGGAGTGTGACCCAATGGCTCTAAGAATGATTCAAGGGACAGTTTGTGTCCACTACTAGCTACCATAGTAACAGACGTTGATATAAATCATTCCTTCCTTCCACGAATCATGTCCCAGACCTAGAGTTTCCGGTAAGTCGTAGACTTGACCCTCACATCTGGAGATACCTTTGGGAGGAGACTCGATAATCACACTTATGCTGACAGTGTGATCTAACCCACGAGGTGAGAGTTTCGGTTGGAATATCTTGGTGGTAGCGTCGAGGCCTTACGATGTTGGTCTGAGTATGGATTGGATCCAAAGTTCATACACGGATTGACTGTATTAGGAAAAAAGGTTGTGGTTTATCTACAACGTTGGGATGGGGTTTTCCTTGGTCTGCGAAAAGGAAAACCCAGGCAGCACAGGACGGAATCATGCATAAGAGGGTGCATTCGATCACTCAGAAGATGGCCAAACTTACCTTTGTGCCAGAATTCTCCAGAGTTGCAACACCACTTTCAGCAGAGCTTTCAAAAGCTGGGTTGACCGGTGCGCCCAACCTGTGGGCGTTGGTTACATAGTTCACTACGATGCATTAGGGACCGGACTCAGGTGTGTCCTGATGTAGGAGTGGGCAGTGATCGCCTATGGATCCCAGCATATGAGACTTCACAGAGCTGATAGGAGGCCTCTAGAGTTAGAGGATGATGACCACGTCCTTATACGGGTCTCACCTCGACGAGGTTTACGGAGATGTGGCCGAGGCGGCAAGTAATCTTCGAGGTTCAGCGGACCTTTTCAGGTCCTCAGTAGGGTAGGCGAGGTGGCTTACCGTTTGACCTTTCCACCTCAGTTGCACCGGGTGCACGATGTCATCCTCGTATCTCATCTAAGGAGATACGTGCATGACCCTTCACACATCATCGACTACAGGGAGTTGGATGTCGATGACGGGGCGAAATTCACAGAGGTTCTAGTGGAGAACGAGGATCAATAGGAGTAGGTCCTACATGGATGGTGGATTCCTCATGTGTGCTTTCACTGGCAGCTTGGGAACCTCCAGGAGAGCACATGGGAGCAGAAGGCTCAGTTGCGTACTCAATACCACTTTTGTTTACCTAGTTTGTGTTATAGCTTTACGGGGATGTAAAGCCCTGAGGTGGGAGTAATGTAAAGACCCGAAAATTTCAAGAATTTTTTTTTCTTAATTTCTTTGGAATTTTATGAGACTGCAGCTTCTGACGGCACCTGATTCTGAGGCCCGGTGTGCCCAGAATCAAGTTATGAAGTTTAGCTTGGGTACGCTCAGTGAACGAACGAGCGGGTTTTTCTAACTTTTGAACTGGTGCTCGGAATCGAAATCTGAGGGCACCGATGGAACTGCAGCGCCGGTAATTGCTTAAGAATACCTTTTTTGAAGGTGCGTTTTCTCGGGAGGAGTTGTTTAAAATTTGAGGTGTAAGTGAATAATAAAATAAAATTTGTAATCCAATTTTATTTTTCTTCTAAGTAGATTTATCATTTGTGTGGAAGTTGGGTTGGTAACTTTCCTTGGGAGAATAAAGGAGAGGTAGGGCCCACACGAGCCCCCACCTTTTCATATTCCCCATAACCCCTTGAAACTCCCCTTTAATGTGAGACCACTCACCTCCCCCTCTCTCCTCTTTAATCATGCCAACACTCTTCATTAATTTAAGTGGTTTGAGTTTTGAATTTTTGAGTCTTTGTTGTGTGAATAAAAAATAATAGCATGAGATATTATTTTATTTTGGGGAGAATTTGTTGTGTTGGGAAAACTTTGGGGGAGATCTCTTGAGTTTTTGAAGAACACCGACTCTCCGACGAAGAACAGCCTTCCGACTCGGCGAAGAACGATCCATGCTTCTCCAATCCTTTTCTTCCTCCATGTCAAGGGACGAGACTCAACCATGGGGAAACTCACCAACGACGATGGTTCTTTCCCGGTGTTGACGGAGCGACATTGTTTCCAACATCTTTGACGAACGAACCATTTTCAAGGTAGGGGTTTAATCTTCATTCAAGTTTTATTTAACAAACTTCGTTGATAATTTTTGGCCGCTTTCTATCATTATAACGGGAGAAGGTCGGACCGCATAAACACGGTCGACCCTCCTCCCCCCTTGTTGTCATACTCGTTGCGGCTCGAATGAAGGTGACGCGGTGCCATCACACCACGTGGAAACAAAGAAGAACGGGCGAAGAAGTGCGGCGCCGTTGCGTCGCGCCGTGGAGGCCGAATAAAGACGTGGTGTCGTCGCGCCGCGCTGGAAAACCACAAAGAGGCCTCGGTTTGTTTATTTGACGTGCGGATCAATGGGCGATGACGGAACGGGCCGCAGAGGCATTTTGAAGACTTTGCAGTGAAGATCAGGTCCTGGGAGGACTGCTGGCGAATACCGCAGGCAAAAAGGACCACCGGAGCGCATCCGGTAGTCCGTGGAAGACCCTGTCGGCGCGCCACCCCGACACGGCGGCGCCGGCGGCCGGAGGCGGCAGCCGGCACCAGCCGGCCGCCCAGAGGCAGTGGTGTTCCGGCACGCCGCCATGAGGGACCGTCGCGGCTGAAGCCGCGGCGGCAGGCGACCGGTCCCGCGGTCGCGCGGGACCAGGGGGAGACCGGGGGTCGTAATCTCCGGCTGTCAAAGGGAGCGGCCCCCACGTGGGGGCCGCGGTTCAATTAAGGGGGGCAGATGCCCCCCTTTTTCGCAATGGCACGACCAAGCTAGCCATGCGGGGCGTGCTCGCACCGGGCCAACCGGCCGCCCAGGCCGGGCCGGGCCAGGCCGCGCAGGCCAGGCCGGGCCGCGCAAGCTGGGCCGAGCCGCGCCCAAATGGGCTGGACCCGGATCGGGGTTGGGTCGCCCCGGTTCGGGCCGATCCAGGGGGTCTCGGGCCGGGTCGGACCAGGACCAGACCCCCCATTTTCAGAACACTTTCGGTCTTTTGCCCATATCTTGGGATGCGTACCTCTGATCGACGCACCTTCAGTTGAGATGTGATCCCCGGATCGAGACGGTAGTTTCGGTATATTACAATCAAGGTTTTGAAGAACTTTGGGTACGGCCAGGTTGGTTCGAATGCGAAACCAATCGGGCCCTCGGAGCGGAAACACTTATAACTTGAGCTTCGGATGTCCGATTGACGTGCCGTCGACTTTGTTGGATTCCTCTTAGTGAGAAGGACCTTTTGGCTTACTTCGCTCGAGGTTTGGATGCAGTTGGAGTGCGGCCGGGTTGGTTTTGACTTAAAAACCAATCGGGCCCCTGGAACGAAAAGGTCAATAACTCTCAGACCGAGCGTCCGATAGACGCGTCGTCTGTCACGTTGAGTTCCTCTTGTCAAGAAGGAACTTTGAGATACATCAACTCTGGACTACGTGTAAGTTGATGTTTCGACCCCCCTTGGCTCATGGAGCAGACCCTCCCAGAAACGAGCATGCTGTGTGCAGGAACCCTAGAGATCGTTGCGACTGTGACTGGGACTACCGTACTGAAATCCTATGTGGGTTTGACGGTGAAGACATTCGTACTGGAATCCTCCGTGGGTTCGATAATGAAGACTTTCGTACTGGAATCCTCTGTGGGTTTGGCAGTGAAGACTTTCGTACTGGAATCCTACGTGGGTTCGACGCTGAAGACTTTCGTACTGGAATCCTCCGTGGGTTCGACGATGAAGACTTTCGTACTGGAATCCTCTGTGGGTTTGACGATGAAGACTATCGTACTGAAATACTATGTGGGTTCGACGGTGAAGACTTTATTACTGGAATCCTCCGTGGGTTCGACGACTACGACTGCACTGAAATCCTCCGTGGGTTCGGCAGTGACGACAATCGTACTGGAATCCTCTGTGGGTTCGACGGTGAAGACTATCGTACTGGAATCCTCCGTGGGTTCGACGACGATGACAACCGTACAGGAATCCTCCGTGGGTTCGGAGGCGACGAATACAGTACTTGTATCATATGTGGGTCCCAGATAGATGAATTAGTGGCTACATTTGATCATCTATATCACCGAAGAAGTATACATGTGTGAGATGAGTCTTGACTTTCAATCATTATCTTCGATATGATTGACTTGATTTCCTATGTGGATTGGGTTGTGCTTTCCTATGTGGATTGGTTTGTGTTCTCCTGTGTGGACGTGATCAAACTTGGGCTCGGATGTTGGAGCCGAATGGGAATTGATGACTTGTGTATATGTATGGGCATATACCTAAGTAGTGTTGGTTGTCACCTCGTGATTGTATCTTTACTTTGTGGATTCTGAGAGACCTTCAGGGGTCTTAGGGTCCCTACTAAGTAGCGTATACTCACCCTTGCATGGGCTATGCCCGCACTAAGTTGTGTTGGATGAAGACGATGGACAGCGCTGATCGTGGTTGCGGCTATCGGAGCAGTCGGTACCTGGAGGTGGACCACTGGGCAGGGCATGCACGGAGCAGACAGCTGAACCCGAGGAGCTGAGGAGGCTATCTTTACCCACCCTTCTGGTGGGATTCTAGTGGATGGCTTGACATTGTTACTTTACTTTCTGTTGTTGTAATTTACTTTCAGTTTGGGTTTGAATTCTGGCCCACATACTTTTCCGCACTACTTTTGTACCCAGTTTTACTTAGTGTTTACTTCTGCTTTCTTACTCTATGGTGTTTGTTTACTTTATAAAGTCAATGCCTTCCCCTTTTGTCGGGATTTACGCCTTGGTGCTAGTCGCCAGCCCCTGGCCTATGGGAGGCGGGCTTGGATTAGTCACGGCATGGGTCCCAAGGACGGGTCATGATAATCAGGTGAAGGTTTTTCACAGGCTTTTTATTCCTTTGGTTCATGTCATTTGGTGGTATAGTTTCTTAGAGAAGTTTACTTGGGATCGCGAATCACAGATTCACACTAAATATCTAAAGTTGTTTCATAGTTTATTTTTTTGAAATGATATATATGAACTTAGTTGATTTTTTATATGATAGAAAATGTTGAGTGATTATGGTCTTTTTCCACTGATGTGGTTATGCCCTTGTAATAGATAGGTCCATAATAAGTATCTCTTGAGGTGTTTTTTTCCTTGTATTTTTCTTATTCTTTCATGGGTTTGTTTTTTATTATCAAATATGATAATCATATCAAAGGTATTTAATATAAAGGACTAAATTTTTTCAAAATGTTCCATTGTCTTTTCTTAGGTGCTAAGAGAATATGGATAGTTCTTGGTGGTAGTATTGAGGTTTAGGGAAGTAAATATTTGTTGGTGTTGTGATTTTTAGGGGGAAGATTGATGTTCTAGAATGGTGGGTTACATCGCACCATTTGTGGATGATTAATAAATTATTTCAAGGAATGTAGAGGTGTTAAGGTTTGGGGTGTGCTCTATGAGGGATAGGCACAACATTATTTTAGGTTAGAAGTTTAGTCACGGTGTGATGGATTATTATCATATCATGAATGTATCATTGAGGTATTTTTTGCAATGTTTTAGGAAATATTAATATATATTATTTTATTAGTATTATTTTTTTATCATTTCTTGGTTGTGGAATGTATCATATGTGTCTCATTGTGACATCTTGGAGGTTTATTTCTTGGTTCTGATTGTCTAGAGGTCATCATATGGTGGTTATTGGATATTTCCATGGGAATAGATTGGGTTGAAGGAGAAAATCAGGATACATGTTGTGATTCTTGGGGATTTTGATTTCATGATGCGGCACTCATGCCCATTCCATGAGCTTCCTCATTTTCATCGAAGATAGGGTCATTGAAAATGATAAAATGGGGGATCTGCATGGAGAAATCATTGTACAATATTTAGAACTTTCTGATTTCTGCATAATACATAGTTTTTATACTAGAATTTTGTGCTTTCTATGCCTGATTATAAATTTGGGGTGTCTTTATATTTCCAAAAAAATCCTTATGCCTTTTAAACCTAGACTACTATGGGATTTCTTTGGATGAGCCTAGTCCATGTGATTGATTCCTAATCCTCTTCTTGTTGGACTATGATCCTTGAACCAAGGAAACTCATTTTTCCCCCTTTTTGGTCCTTGTTTACTCTCTTATCATCTTTCCATGATGTGCAATTTTTTCCCACTTAGTTTTGTATATTTTTCATCATTATTTGATGGTAAATTCTTGATGTTATGGTATTCTTAGGAACCAAGGGTTTGTTTTGAGGGTTTTTGTTGGTGTTCTTTGACACTTATCATCTTCTTATTCATAGAAATTTGAAGTTTTATATTAATATAAGGTATTTGTAACTTCTCCATATTTTATATGGTGATTTTTTGTTAGAATTATTTGTTTTTATTTGGTAAATGGATGATATTGAACTTAATGAAGATAATGAATAAAAATTAAGATAATTGGAATAATTGAAAGGGTGATGTGATTTCATGTAATTGTAACTATATATGATGAGTACCTCATATGATTTTATGGATAGTATATTTAATATTTGAAGTTATTATTATTGTTTCATAAAATATTTAGTATGTTTTAATCTAAATTAAAATTTAATGATGTTAAGATAAAGATAAGAAATAATGTGGCCCATGAATTTAGTTTACATTTTTTCCCTTAAAATTGTTTAACATGATTAATTATTGATTGATTATATTATTTTAGTGGTAATTATTTATATTGTTAGATATTGAATACATTGGGTTACTTGATGAAATCTAAAATAAATGAATTAACTACTATAATCGGTAAAGGACAATAATGATCACTGGAATTGATAAAGAATGGTTGAAATGAGTTTAGAATTTTTTTGATTTATTCTTGTGTGCTTGGTTTGAAGCATTATTAATTTATCTTTGATTTTTATGATTTTTGGAAATATGATTACTACCATATATGTTTATAATGATAGATACCACTCTATGAAATTAAAGAAAAACCCTTATAGTTTGTTGGAAATTTGTGGGGTGGGTTGTTTCCACTAGTTATGGGAGTGGATTGATTTTGATGATGATGGGATAATATAAATAGTTTGTAAAGGTATTGTGGGTGATGATGAGATGGTTGTCTTAGGATGTGATCCTTTATTAGTGGTTATTTTCTTATTACTTATCTAATATTATTATCTCTTACTTATGTATTTTTCTTGAGCCTTTTTAGTACATATTATAAGTCCCCTTCCCTAGAACACTCACCAATGTCCTAACCAGAGGTGGTTTGTGAACTCAGGAACACCTCCCCATAGAGAATAGATTTATGACTAGTATAAATGGTTTAATGTGTTACCATGGAGAGATTATACCCTCATATTAGAGTGAAGAAACAATGGAAAACAACAAATCATTAACCATAGTAATAATTAGATTATGTTTAACAAATAAACATAACCAAGATATATCAAATGAATGTATAATTATACAAAAACATTCCCCAAACAATCACCCACTAGGAAAAATATATATACAACATTATCAAATAATAAAATAGAAGTATGATCTACCACTTTCCAAAGCCTCTCCCCATTCTGATTTCTAAACCCTTGTTTTGATGCTTCAGATCAACCATGAAATACTATGACTTTTTCCTATCTGAACATGTGAAAAAAATAGGTCTACTTGGGAAAAAAAGTTTCATGGACACCCAATAAAGGTGTGGGTAAAACTCAATAGGTCTCTACAAATGATTTCCCTAACATAACCAATACTTAAGTGTATACACAAGTGATATTATAATAAAATTGAAAAATAGTAGAACATAAATAAATAATATCATTGATCCTTGGGTTATAAGATGACACATATAATTGACCATACTTGCTTCAGTTGGTGTTAGGTGTCTCTAAGAATGTTACATAAACATAGGGGGGATACATGTCTTACCCGATAATCTCATGAATAAGTATAAATAAGTATATACAATCACTCAAGTAGAAAAAGTGGAGTGTCCCACCTAGATATCTTAGATATATAACACATAAATAGTGGAAGAGTGGTCCACTCAATGATCTCATATCATACAGTCAAGGGGGAAATTGGTCCCACCTGGGATCTCATATATAAAATCAGGGGGAGTAGATCCAACCAAAATATTAGGAATATAGTTTAGGGGGGATCATTCCAACCCAAAATCTCACAAAGATAACACTCAAGGGAAAAAGAGGCCCTCCCTGAAATCTCATACATAACATTGGGGAGAAGATCTATCCCACCCAATAATATCCCATATAAACATCTAGTTCCAACATTCACACAGTATTATATTGTATAATCTATTAGGGGGATAGCGCCCACCCTATAAGATCTTATCAATGGGAATAAAACCCACCTATTAATATATCATATATTATATTAGGGGGGATAGTTTCCCAATTATCCATCTCATGTCATCATCCTCACAAGGTTTGATCGTAAACCCAAACCCATCACATGTCTCATAGGCCATCCTCTCAATCACACTACCAATGTTCATCACTACATACATATAGGATATAAATGTAATAACCTCTCTAAAAAACCCTCCATGGTGTCATCATAAGGTTTTGGCACCCACTGAGGTCCCCTGGTCCATGTCATAGTTCAGACACCCTACATGGGATCCCCCGTCTCATTCCCAACTATAGTTCTAATCCCTCCACTCAGAGGGAATAAAATCCCTTAGAATTACCATAATTGTATTAAGGACTCAAAAAATAATATAATAAAATCCACATGGGTAAAAATTTATAAAGAAATAATAATTACCTTCTCGCTTCCCAATTCATAAGTCAGTCCTCTCGTGACCAACCTTTGCATAATACTAACCAAGGTATACCCACCTATATAATATCTTGTTTATTTAGGTACATCCCTCTTTGAGTTCTTTTTTTGAACCTCTTAAGTTGGGTTTTTCTTATTCATTTAACCTTGGTGGTTGTGTCCCTTTTTGGGAATAGAGAGCATTTTTGGGGGGAAATGACCTAAATTTTGGAGATGTACATTTTGTTTAATTAATGGAGTCTCAATAAGAGTTTCATGGGCTTACAATATTTCTCTATGAGTTTGGAAGGATTCAGAGGTGGTTCATATTTTTCATCAAAAAGATAGGTTAAGATCAATCTATTAGAAATTTACACACCATGAACTTGTTGCACGATGTGTAAGTATCACCAGGAAGATTTCATGAACTAGTTTAGGATGTCAATTGGTTACATTCCATGAACATGTTACATGACATGTAAATGTTTCCAGATAGACATCATGAACTAGTTTAGGACACATACTATTTACACACCATGAAACTATTACATGACGTGTAATGTTTGAGTGGGGTTATTTTCTGTAATGTCCCAGACCTCTCTGGTCCATTACTTTGTAAAAATTTGATATGGTCAAACACAACACGTGTTATAATAATAATTTTTTATAATAATAATTGATAATGTTGGCATGAAAATATTTGGTGTTAATTAGATTAAATGGTTTTAATTTAATCATTGTAAAATAAAAGAAATAAAATCGAATGTATTTAATTCTATGCTGGGAGGCGCATGTAATAAATTATAAAGGAATGAAATGCATGGGGAGCATGGGCGTGACCTTGTACAGGAGGCGTTGTGCGGTTCTCCAAAATTAAAGTTGGAATTGTGTAAATAACATTAAAAGGGTATTATTATATAATAATTTGTTATAATAATAATAACATGAAGAGGCACATGAATGGGGTTCCCAACCATGCGTGAATATAATGTTATGGGATAGATGGGGTAATTATAAGAAAATAATGGGCGTCAATAATAATAATAATTATTAATCTTAATGATGGAGACCCGTTGATGAAATTGAAAGAAGATTTTTTAATATTTTATTAAATAATAATGATAATGGTGACACAAATATGTGTGTGATTGGTAAATGAAATTAAGTGGGTTTAATTTTTGGTTAGTAAATTAAATGATTTGAATTTAATTAAATGGAATGGTTTTAATTTAATAACCATGGTAAACAAATTTAATGGGATTAAATTATATCATTAATGATGGGTGTTATTATTATTAATTTTATTAAATAATAAAGTTGAAGTGAGAAATAAGTTGGGGCATGGAATGAGGAAGCGGAGGCACCACTTTTGGTGGATTTAGGGGATTATGGAAGAAATAATTAGATTAGAGAAAGAAAGGGTTTAAATGAAATAAAGATTTAATATTTAAAGCAATAAAATAAATAATTTAAAAAGAGGAGTCAATCATGGGGCTAATGCGCACCAATTTGAGAGATTTTGTGCATGGGATTTTGAATTGAAGAAAAATGGTTAAATAAAATAATAATAATATAATAATGTAATTATTAATTTTGTTGGGAAACCCGTGTTTAGTCCATAACTTCTTCGTGCGATATCGGTTTTACGAACCGTCAGTAGAAATGCGACCCTGAATTTGAGATAGAAATTATGAGTCCAATATTGGATGTCTTTTTCGGGTTTTCGGATCGAGTACCCGAAATGCTTGTGAATTAATAGATTTAATATTATTATTAAATTTTCAACCCGTCATAACTCCCGCGTGCGCTGTCCGATTGACTTGTCGTCAGTGGCGATGTGATCCCATCATTAATACGATCAATTCAAGTCTAAGGTTGGATATTAAATTATGGTTCGTGGCTCGGGTCCACGAAACACCCAATAATAATAATATTGTTATTATTACGGGATCGTGTATCCAACGTATCTCCCTCATACGGTGTTGGAATGGAGAACCATCTGTGACGTTGCAACCCTGAAATTATGACGGTCATTTTAAGACCAATAATGAATACCTTTTTATGACTCATGTCTTGGGTAAATAAAACACCTATTATTAATTGAAGTTATTATTATCATTAAAAGCATGGAAACCGCGTGACGTGTCGTGTGTTGACCAGTCCAACAGCATAACAGTTATACAGTCACGTCGTGTATTCATTAATACACGCTGCATACCATTTTACCTTTTCGTTGCCCATATTAGAGAGGGTCACGTGTTATTTACAGACCCATCTTCTTCTCTGCACGGAAACACTCCTGGACGACTAAGAAGTCATCCTCCTAACTTCTTCATCCGGACTCCGATCATCGATCCGTCAGTGACTGCGGAATCGTGTCAGCAAGGAGAACATTGTACACCCTATTCCATTCCCTATTCTTAGACTTACCCTCCCTATTTTTCAACTGAGGAGACTTCTTATAATTGACGGGAACGACGGTCTTTGATGAACGACTCTAAAAAGGTATGTTAAACCTTTGTTCTTGTGTTCTCTTTATCCTACTTCTCATGTTTTCTTTCCATGCTACAGCATGTGATCTCTATGTTGAGGGAGTTTCTTGTGTTGTTGATTTGGTGGTGTCATGACGCCCTTGGTGGGTGAATTAATTCTAGGAGAAGCCTTGTGATCATGGTGGTCGTGTTCGTAGAAGGACATCAAAACCTGTTAAGGTAGGGATCTTACATTCGTCCCTCTAAATTGTTCATCATGCGGGGTGGGTGCCCTCTTGTTTACATGAAACTCATTTGAACCAGTTTAATAAAGATAATAACTAGTTTTTATAACAGGGATGGGGAGTTTGTGAATGTAGTTACATTATTTTTATCCTGTGATATTATGTTGTGAATTGAATGAGCTTCTGCCTACTGAAGATCATGGTCGTTGGGGGTCTTTGCTTACACAATTAAATGTTTCCCTCTCCTTCTGGATTTTCTTATGGATGAAAATTTTATTGAATGTGGAAATTGTTTAATCACGTAAAGTTGTCTTATTTAATACCTGGAACCCTTGTGTGATCACCCCGGTTGAACAAACTGAAATAATAAACATGTGGGTGCTGGTTAGGGTTTATTTATGTGAAGGGGGTGTTTTGTGGGTTATTGTGGATCGGGTGGGAAGCGGGGCTACGGTTGGCTTGGTGGTGGGTTGGTGTGAATTCTATGTTGTTGATGGGCAGCGGGGCTACGATAAATGGTATCAAAGGGATGATGATGTACGGGTTTCGGTGTGATTGTGGTTATGGTGGTTGGCAGCGGGGCTACAGGGATGGGTTTGAATGTGAACGAACTATGGGTTTTGAATAATAAATAAAATGTGGAAGAGTTAATGAATGGTGGGGCTTGGTAACGGAACGGGAATAATAATCAATGGGGTTGGTTGGTTAATAATAAGGTACTTGTTTGTGTTGCTTGTGTTTTCCTAACTTGATTTTTGGATGGTAGGGATATGTTTTATGAACGCTTGATCCAGTTTGGTTGGTTGTGCCCAGTAGTTAAGGAACTAATAAACTAATTCTACTGAAACATGAAAACCTATATGGGGATGGGGTTGTTTGTTGTATGCATGCTTCGACAGAGCAGTGCCAAGGCACGTGCTCAGTTTCTCTGTTTAGAATCCATAGGTTGGGCTGTGTGTTTGGTATACATATATATATATATATATATATCTGTATCTTTGTGTTTTGTCGCACCCCACCCACGTTGAGCACTTAGTGCAAACACTCCCATTTCATGGGAGAGGGTGTTTTCCCCTTATTTACTAGCTCCTTCCTTCTCCTTCTTCCATAGGCTGTGATGGCTTGAGGTGACCTTACACCCAAGACTCTCGAGTAGGTTTCATTTGGGTGGTTGTGGCCCAAGACTCTTCGGGCATGTTTACTATTTCCCAAGAATCAGCAGGATGAGGCCCAGGTGTGTGGGGGTGGGTTACATGGTTGTGAGGCCCAGGTGTGTACGGGCGGGATGCCTGGTGGTGAGGCCCAGGTGTGTGCAGGCGAGATACGTGATTGTGAGGCCCAGGTGTGTGCAGGCGGGATATGTGGTTCTTGAGGCCCAGGTGTGTGCAGGCGGGAAGAGTGTGGTAGCGTCAGTACGTTCACCATTAGGAAGAACAGCTAACTAGTGTGAAATGGTGAGGGGTAACCAATACTCTCATTCTTATATATACTACTACTACCTATTGTTTTGTGTTTTGGTGAGTGTGGCTGGTGAGGTTGGGTGGATAGAATTCCTTGATAGGTTTTTGGTTTCTTCTGTTGTTATCACGGGACATTAGGATGTCTCCCCACTTGTGCATGAGAGCTTTAGGTTTCCCTACTGACTATACTTGTATGATCACCCTATGTATACTTTCAGGTTTCCAAGAGGACTACCAGGTTCGTGCGGGGCCTTACTAGTCGGGACAGTTTGAGTTGTTGTAGTTTTTTGGACTCTTGTTTCCTTTAGCATTATACCTTTTGAGCATTATTGTACTTGTACATTGTTTCAGAACTATTTAAACATGAATGTGTGATTGGTTTGGGTTTATTTCTATACACTTGTTCTTTTTCTTTTTGGTGGTTGACTTGTCCTATTTCCCGATCTTAAATATTAAAAAGGGTAATGCCTCCCATATTTGTGAAAACTCATACCCTTGGTGCTAGTTGCCACCTCGGGGCCTACTGGAGGTGGGACTCGAGGTTCATTATCTCCCTTTCACCATTGCCAGCTCAGGAGGGGTATCTTTGGTGGGAGGGGGTCGTGACATTTTCACCCAAGGGGACACATTTTTTAGCGTAACTTGAAAATTGATAAATACACAATTTGAAGTGATTAAATGTCATGTATTTCTCAGGCTCATCAATTTTAAAGACATGATGTGCATATAATTTAATTTAATCTATGTGAATACTTTCTCTCTCAAACCCTAGGAAGATTATAGATGATTTTTTAGTGCATTATTACCTTATGAATGTCTCGATCAAGCATCCTTGGTTGGTTGTTTCTCTTTATATTTCCCCTCTCTTCCACTTATTCTCCGTTGTAATGGTGGAATCTTTGATTGTTGTGGAATCACGTGTGGATTATGATCTTGTGTGATCTAGGTTACTTCTTGAAATCTTATTAATCTTCAATATTGTAGGTGTTACTTGTTAGAATCATTTTTTGATATCCATATTAAGGTGGGTGGTCTAAATCCTATCCCTTTTTCTGGATTAAGTATCCATAGTATGTGAGATATTTTTTATCACGTCAGAACTCCGAACACATGACCAAATTAATTGCATAATCCCTATTAAATAATAATCCTTTATATTATATTATCCATTGGATCTTTTTGGGTCTATATTCATAGAGACTGAGACCTGTGGCCACCTGATTGGTGTTCCAGCCTTGGACCTAGTTGAGGCTTAGACAGTTTGACTTTAGATCCCTCTAATAAATTGAAAAAAATGGGTTTATTGTTGGATTATTCTTATGAATTTTGAATAAAATATATATTTTTTGATTAATTATGGTAGAATCACCTCAGCTAAATTGGGTTAACTAATATTTTAATGACCTTAGGTTTAAATGATAAATTAAAAAAGTATGATATAATTATGATTATAATTTAGAACCTGGATTAATGAAATGAATTTGTTTAGAACGATGATAATTTGATAAATTGGTCATTATATATTATGAAGATATATCTAGTATGTTTTATTATAGCCTTAAAATTTATTTTCTTAGATTTTGAGATTATGTGAGATCAATGTGATTGATCTCTGAGGGTTGAATGCATATTGGCATATTGATTTAGTCTAGATATAACTCGTGATTGACACTAGTGGTCTTGCTGCAATATTTTCATACTGATTGAGGGCTATGTACATTGGTATTAGATAACTAAGAGTATATTACATGATTATATTTAATTTACATGGATTAGATGAACAGTCAATAGTTTATCAAGTGTGAGATTCTGGATATCCTATGGTCAGAGGAATTGTTTTTGTAAAATTTGATGTTTTGTACAATTCATCCTCGATAGGAAAATCTTACACTAATTGGGTGATCTATCCTAATGTAGGAGGATCCTTCCATATAAATATATATTCATAAGGGCGCTAAAGTAGGTTTTGGGATGGCCCCATGTGTCACCCCATAACTTGAGGTTCAATATGTTTATTTCATGTGTAGCATTAATTTATTAAATTAATAACCTGTTATTAAAATTATTGCATGAACTATATTTCATAGACTATATTTGTTTATACATTGTTGTTTTGACCTACTGAGTTACAATCACACCCTATATGGGTCTCCATTTGGTACCTAGACAGATTTCATGGATGTAGGTTTGTAAAATGGAAATGGACCTTGTTTTTTATTTTTGGCATGATGGATGTCTTAAAGCTTGGATACAGGACTGACATGGGATTCAAGACTAAGTTTTTTGGATTTTTTACTTGAGTATTCTTATTCATTTATCTATACGAATTTCATATTTTCATTTAGATATTTTCTTCTTATCATTAAAATATTTTTTTATTATTTGTATTTATTCAGTTGGTCCTTTCTCATATTTGGTTTTCTGATTATTTATTCATATTTTTTATGCTATTTTTATGACTCTGTTATTATTATTCTCTTCCATTGAAACTCTTTTCCATGGGGTATAGTCTCGTCAAATATATTAATTGAACCCTCACTCCTAGTAGGCAGTCTCTAGCATATGGGGAGGCATTCTTGAGGTCACGTAGCCAATCGGATCGGTCACTTGACGGAGTACCAATTTGGGGATGTTACAAAGAGGTATCATAGGATCATGTTTATTTTATGATTGCCTTACTATTTAAAAAATGTAGAAAGAAGAATCATATTTTTCAGTACTTGATAATGAGAATGTACATAGGTGTAGCTAAACAATGTACGAGGGGAAATTCGAGTGCCCAGGGATGGGATTGTTATTCATGATGTTCGCTTGTTATTTTTTGATGTTATTTCCCCTTAGGTGATTCACATGTCATGTGATGTTATTATTTATGGATATTTATACTCATGGCTTGGTGTGGAATGATATGTGTATGCATTCATCATGATAGGTGCATATGAATATACATTCACATTTATTTTTTATGATAGGTACATATTTATTTCATGTTCTATATTTTTCTGTATCAATTGGGAAATGAGATACTTATTATATCTGATGAAAAAGGGAATAAATAAACTATTATGTTATTTTAATTCACTTGTTAATCCATGTTTATAGAGATAACATGAGTTGGTGTTTCTCAGTTATTATCACTTGTTAAGGTTTATCTTTTATGTACCCTACATTCTAAGGTGTGTTTTTTTATTGTAGAGAAAATGCATCCTCATAATCCTTGAATTGAGCATTAGGAGAGTGGAAAATATCACACTCCTAACATAGATGAACATTATATTTCTATATCTTCTAAAGATAAAATGGATGTTTAGATATGTGAGAGCTTCCCTAGGGTCATTTGATCCATGTAAAGGTAGATTATTCATTCCATGGATTTTATGAATGAAATGATCATAGAGTTTCAGCTATAAAATCTACCTATGCTCAATAGGGAGGGAGGCCCATAGGAAGCTAAGTTCTAGATTAATTTGATATAGGTGATCTTCAATCACCTCAAGACAATAGAAAATAGGAGGGTGAATATTTCTTCATACATGCCTCATAGACCTACCAATCATTGGTGGGAAATTCTGGAGAAATATAGTAAGTAAGATGATTTATAATTTACCTAGAATAAGAGAAACTATTGAGGGATGAGAAGGATCATGAATTCATACACCTGGCATAAGAGGGAATGTCATTGATGGAATAAACTATACTCTTCACTGGATTTATTTAGTTTTCACCATATTTAGCTGCTGATGAGATCTCTAGGGTGATACATTTCTAAGATGGGATTTTTTATGATATCAGGACATAGGTTAATGTATTTCATTTAAGTAGTTGTTTCGATGTGATGAAATAAGAACTCATCACGGAAGAGAATCTGAGAGCGGCCTTGAGAATCGTCCAAGCTGTTTCAGTAGAGTATACTAGTAACTCTTCTTCTAGTGCCAAGAAGCACCACTATGAAAATTATCTCCTGGGTAGTAGTGGTAAGATCACTCAATGGAGTGTAATTTTTCCTCAGGACCATGGTTCAGTGTCGTGCTTTCAATATGGAAGGTTGGGACACAAGCGCCCATAATGTCCTCACCCTGTAGTGGAGTGTCATTTCTACTATAGGTTAGGTCATCTTTAGAAGTTTTGTAGGAACTTTTCATAGAATATTGGTAGTGGGTGATCGAACATGCACCTGCGTTGGGGATGGGCTCAGCTACCCCTCAGCAGACTAGTAGATGAATTCCAACTAGTTGTTCAGGCTTAGGAAAGGGATGTGGTATCCCAGTGCAGGAGTGGAATTACCAATCAATGGAAATAGTATATGGGATTCAGATTGAAGCCTAGGGAAGTGGGGTTAGCCAGTTTTATGTTATACTATCTACTATGACTAGTTTGGATGAAGGACCTTCTTCTGTTAGAGGTAAGATTCTTGTATCATCTACTCTTTCTTGCATTTTGTTTGATATGGGATCATCACATTCCTTTATATCTTCTCGTTTTTTTTAAATGGTTTGGTCTTGGTTGTGGAATTTTTTTATGGTTTCTTTTCCATTGATACACCATTGGGAGTGTAGTTATAGAAAATCAAACATTGAAAAGAGTGTTCTCTAGAAATTGGTGGTTATCATTTCTTTTGGGAACCGTTTGTGTTGTAAATGATAGGTTTTTAATTTGATTCTTAGTATGGATTATCTAGTTTTATACTATGATCATATCAATTATTATTGGAGGATAATTATATTTTTATCTCCTAAGGGAGGAATATATTTTCACTAGGGTGAGTGGGATCTTCAGGATGCTCATGTAGGATCAATTCAGTGAACATTAGATTATCTCATAGCTCAAATAGTATTTCATTCTCTATATAATGGTGGAATTTAGTAGGATACTTTTTTCTCCAATAGTAGATCATTTTTAGGATGTATTTCCTAATGAATTCTACAGCTTACCTCCCAAGCGGGAGATCAAGTTCACAACTGAGTTGGTGTCGGGAGCAGAACTAGTTTCTATTCTACCTCATAAGATGACACAAATAGAGATTAGGGAGTTAAAAGTTTAGTTGTAAGATATAGAAGATAAATTTTTCATATGGCCTAGTATGACACCATGAAGTTCTTTATTTCTTTTTTCCAAGAATACTGATGAGAAATTATGCTTATATGTGGATTATCGGAGACTGAACTACATGATGGTAAAGAATCGATATCCCCTTCCATGTATTGATGATCTCTTTGACCATTTTAGAGGTGGTAAGATCTTCTCCAAGATTGATTTGAGATAAGGATACCACCAATTGATGGTGATACCATCAGACTAATCTTAGACTACTTTCAATAGCAGGTAATGCTTGTATGAGTTCTTGGTGATGTCATCCGGTCTAAAAAGGGTTGTACACCACCCCAAATATCCATTAAAACCTTTATCATACAAAATTTCTAATTTATATTTTCATTTAATTCAATATTTCATCCAAAAATCTAGAAAAACCTAAATTGTTTAGGGTAGAAACATACCTCTTTAAATATGCACAAAACTTCGTTTGATCATCCCTCCATGATTTCCTTTATCTAAGCAAAAAAACCCATTAATATTTGGATGATTTATCCTTACTTTAGTGGAATAATCATCCAAGCCATAGTTCAGGTTACATAATTTAACAGTGATAAAGAGGGGAAGAAACCCATAAAGAATAAATACATAACATTAATTTACTTCAAGAAATATCCAAGATCAAGTGAAACATCAATACATTAATAAATGATAAATACATAACTCATATAAATATTGAAGAATGAGATATTAATTTGGTCAATTTCTCCATGTATAAGTCATGGAAAATACTTTATTTCCCTTTAATAAGTTTTTTTAACCCTTTAATTTTATTTACAACACTCTGGTAAAACCCTTTTAAAAAATTAAAAAATTATGGACCCTAGTGAATAATATGTTACATATCACCCCTTATGATCTTATAACATTTTTATTCAATATGTAAGGTTTTATGCAACAACCAAATTCATATATAACGTTTTCCTTTAATATGTATGATTTTTCCTTTACTTAAAATTTAGACATAATATGTATGTTTTTTTCTATTCAAAAACATTCATACATAACATTTTAATTCATAAATAAGGTTTCCCCCATTTTAAAATTTTTATACATATTATATTTACCCTAAACATAAGGTTTTTTCCTTTGGAAAACATCATATGTAATATTTTAAGATATGCACAATATATTTTCCAACACATGTGGTTTTTAACTTCATAGAAAACCTAATATATAACATTTCTAACTCGTGTATAATATATTTTGAATTCATACATAACATATTTTCCTTAAAAATTTCTTGATTTATAATATATTTCATACATAATAAATTTTTCTTATAAAAAAATACATAATATATTATATAATACATAATTTTTCCCATTTAGTAAAAACCTCATACGTAATATATTTAATCCATTTATGATATAATTATCCAATAAATAAGTGTTTTAACTTAATTAAAAGTACATTCATAATATATTTTATCCATTGAATGTTGTATTACTTACACGTAATATAGTTAACTTGGTAAAATGTCTATAAATAACATATTTATTGATTAGAAAATATATTTTCTTACATATAATATTTATCTTATTCAAATATTGATACATAACATATGTCTATTAGAAAATATGTGATATTTAATATATTTTCATATATATGATATTTTTATCAATAAAATATTAAATATATAATATAATTTTATGATGCATAATATATTACTTATACATAATACATTTTCCTTAGAATAAATTCAATACATAACTTTTTTATTCAACGTGTGATATATTTTTCAAGGAATAGTTCATACATAATATATATTACTTCATACGTAACATGTTTTTCTATAATATAAGTTCATATGTAATATATAATACTTAATAAAATCTTGGTATATAGTATTTTTTTCATTATGTAAGATATATTCATTAGGAAAAAAATTACGTAACATTTTAATTCAAGCATAACACATTGTCTCATGCATTAGGTTTTCCCCTTTAGGAAATACCTTATGTAATATAAATTTGTCATACCTAATATGATTTTTTATTTTATTTAATATTTTTATTTCATACATAATGTATTTTTCTCCCCCGCACAAGATATACATAAGGTTTATAACTTATGGAAAATTTTTAAAATCATCGAAAACTTAAAATTACCCAAAATAATTATAAATTATTTCCATTTTATTGAACCACCCCAGGGATTCTCTAACACCATAGTTTCTAAAAAAATAGCAACAACCCACCTCCCAATTTGTCCAATTACCATTATTCAATTATAACAAATTCCAAAACTCTATAGAGATCCACTGGGTCTAAATTTACATTTTCACATACACGGTCCATTATATTGACCCTTCTCCTACATTCACCCACTACACTAAAATCAGACTTTAGAGGTGATTTTTTAGTGGTGGTTTATTAAAAATGGCCCCTAAAACTTTTAATTTCTATAAACACCCAATACTTCTCCCCCGACCCTCCCCCCACCCCCTGAAACCCTACCAATCCTGACTCTCACTGCCCCTTGTCGTCGGTCCTGACCCTCACCCCCCACCCCCACCCCCACCCCCACCCCCCAACCCTCGTAGACCCTCACTATCGGTCCCAACCTAGACACTCACTGCCCCTCTCCGTCAGTCCCAACCTAGCTCCTCATCACCCCTCACCACCGGTCCTAACCTATACCCTTTCCGCCTATCTCGATATGAGCTGTTGATACCCCCTCCCATCGAGGTACTATTTGGATTTTTTATACATTAATTTATACATTTTAGGTTGGTGGAGGTCGATCAAATTTTTATCTATAAATAGGGATCAAGTGCTCTTTTAGTTTAACTTTCCTTATATTATTTTGAACTATAACTATCTATAATACATTATTTGGTGCTTTATAGTTATCCCTAGAGGATCCAAACCCCCTTGATCATGTGGTGATTTCTTCTTCGATCCAAGGTTGTCTTTCTCCCTTCTCTCTTAATATTTTGGTTCTCCTTCTTCTTGTGGGGTTATAAAAGTGGGTTATTTCAGTCTTGGATAGTTTTTGGCTGAGTTTTTAATAATTTGTTTCTATGATTAGGGCCTATGGAGGTTCCTTTTAGGTTTTAAGGTTATTTATCCTCATTTTTCCCTTATTCTTGCACTACATTCTTTAAATCATTAATCAAGGTAGAGGATTTCATACTTATCTTTCTTATTTTAGTACAATTGTGGGATTATAATAATATTATTCTTGATGGGTTGATGTTTTGAATTAGCCTAAGGAATATAATGAAATAATCTAAGAAATTGAAGGGGAAAGGGGTGATTTTTATGTTCTTTACTGGATTTCATGTTATTGTTCATATATTGTTACTTCTTGATTGATGCTGCTACTATGAAAAAATATACTTACTATAGTTTTAATGTTATGATCACATCTCATAATTGGTTAATCGTGTAAAGGTGGTAATAAAATCATTGTTTGGAAATCTATAATTACATTAACAATTCACTAGATAAGGATGATTGGTAAGAGACTATCTAAGTGTTATGAATAGTGATCCTTGGTAATTATATTAATAGAGGAAATTCAAAACTATTGTGAGAAAAACATGAGAGAGGAACAACATACTTAATACCCACTCAAGGACTCACATGGTTTACCTTCCGAATAAATGGTCACACACTTCCCTATAACTGAAAAGATACCCCCCTAGTATGCTCCCCGCTCTCCTTTAATAATCGCTTCTCCAACCCAGTATAATCCCACATGTCTTAATGGCATTCTCCCCTGAATAGAAAAATTTACCCTTTCTATAGTAAACCTTATATTCATCATGGAGCTCCCATATCTTATTATTGGACACCTCTTGAGAATCAATCATTTCTGTAAGAATAAAAGTGGGAGATTATTTTTAGAGTAAAAACTCATCCACCCAAGTGGTATCATTTTTTTACCTATCATTGAATTAAAAACTAGGGTTAATAACCACCATCCAGGAAAAGGAAGTAGTGAGACGACAACATGTGAGTTTTTGATCATGGGGAGTCATCATTATCTAGATATGTATATAGAGAGGTGGGGGATTCATGGTGTCTCATCTCCTTTTTAAGTTGTGAATCATGAAATATAGCATGGATGCGGGTTGTTGAAGGTAGGTCTAGTTGCTAAGTGATTGGTCCAGTTTTTCAAAAGATAGGGAATAGTCCATAATAACAAGGATATAACTTTTGATTGATCTTGTAGGTAAGGGAGTATTTCTGGTGGGGGTGGAGCTTTTCATAGGCATGGGTGCCAGCTGGAAAATTGATCAAGAACATGTGGGTATTTTCTTATTTTTGTATCATATCTTGGGTATAGGCTAGGTTATTCTTGAACTATTTTAAATCCTCATCTTGATCTTATAAGGAAGTAGCCACCATGACACATAGATTTCATGTGGTAGGTAGCTAAGAACTGTAAGTGTCTTATGATCATAGACTACCTTAAAGGGGTGATTTTTATTGATGTGTTCCAGGTAATGTTGTAGGATAATTATTCCCATGGTAACCAGTACAAATAACATTTTGGTTGTTCTACCAAAAATTAACAAAGATATGTATCAAGACAGTGGTTAAACACTTCAGATTTTTCATATGTGTGTGGGTGGTAGGTAGAGATGAAGTGGAGTTTAGAGCAATGTAATCGAAACAACGCAGTCCAAGAGGGACTAAGAAAAATTGGATCTTAGTCACTGACAATGGAAGGAGTTATCATTTATAGATAAACAATATCTCAAAACAAAACATCATCCATTTTGGCAGCCATGTATGGGTGTTTCAATAATAGGAAGTGATAATAATTTTAGAGGTGATCAAATATAACATAAATAATATACAAACAACTAGAATTGGGTAAACTATAAATGATGTCCATTGATAAATCAGCCTATATGACATTTGAAATTTCCAAAGGTTCGAGGATCTCAGTTGGAGAAAGGGTGGAATATTTGTTTTTTGGAAAACCACACATTGGGTGAACACCTCATTAGCATGTTCCATAAATATATGATCATTCTTAACATAATTTTTAATGTTGTCATCAATGATTTTAATTGATTCATAATACACATCATTAATCATTTCCCAAACCTCATCAGAGTTGTAACACCCCAAGGTTTTGAAAATAAATGTATAATGCAATTTTATAATCTAACCATTAAACACAAATTTTCCTCTTCTATGTTTTGAATTTCGAAAAATGGTCATCTAGAGTTGTGTTCAGTAAGTCATTTAGAGTCTGATAGAACAAACTTGATTTTTGGTGAATAGTAACACACCCTTATAAATATTAATATGAATAGTAATATGAACCTAATGAATAGTAAATTTTATTATTATTTTATTTTCTTAAGGCTAGAAGATAATAACCTCTTGGTTAATTTTTCATTATGATAAAGAAGTAGTTGTAGAATTAGAACGGTTAATTTTTGAATTAACTATGATTTTATTTAAAAGTTAAATTAATAATATTTAGAAAATTATTTTTCAAAAATTGACTTCACTTTTTAATTCTACATGTTGAAAAATGGTTAGGGTGAATTTTTGGTATTTTTCTGAAATTCAAGAATTTTTTATGAATAGTAAAATACGATAAAATATGATAAATGCTAAATACTTGATTTACTGCATCATAGGTGATTCAAGGATGATATAAGCCCACTTCGTTCAAACTCACATGCCATTATTACTATTAGGGGTCACATGAAACAATACTATCAGTTTTCTTGAGGGAAATAATAAAATAATGAATTAAATATTCAAAAATTACTCCTCTCCTCCACTATAAAAACCCCTCACCACTCCCTCTTCTATTCACTAATCTAAGCCTTGAAGCTCCTAAAAGTTCTTCCCAATTACCCTTCACTAGCCACTCCCCATGACCAGGAAGCTCTTAGTCTTTCCAAAAGACCAAAACCCCTTCCCTTAAGGAGTTTCTCATGGAGGTTATTTCAAGAGGTAAAGCACCCTTCTTTCTCATTTGGTTTTATTTCAATTTATCTACTTTTGTTATCCTCTCCTCACCTCCTCTATCCAAATGACCATGATAACTCCAGTAACATCTATATACTGGATTTATATAATTTTAATGTAATAACCATCATAAATATTCTTATTCCCTCCCTTTTATTTTTATAAACGAAATCAACATCCATGAGGTTCCGATTTATAACATTTGTGGACGATGAAATTTTATTCTTCAATTTATTCTTCATTACTGGTCATGAAACCATATTAATGGTTTAACCAGACTATAATATATGTTTTATAACCTAATTAATATTCAGGAACCAGAAAATGTACATATAATTAAGTTATATGACAAAACCAATTCATAATTTTCCAAATACCGCCGAATAATCGAAGTGGTGGTCATCTAATGGTTCATCCTCATTCCATGTATCCAAATGATATAAATGACCATTATCAATTATTTATGTTCATTAATAATATATAATTACAATCCTAAATATTTATAACCATTCCACATGAACTTCATTACATAAAAACAAGTGAACCGAATATGAAAATAAAGGAAACGAACACTCCAGAACGACGGAATTCAATACAATAACTTGTCAATAAAGACATAAATTAACTAAAAGGAATTATGGTAAACTAAATAAATGTATAATAGTTTCTGAAATAATTTATTAAAAAGTATAATTTCATATTCCAGGAGCTTAAGTACAAGATGGGAACACGTTTGGAGTTAAGGTAAGGGTTTTTCACCCGAACTTTGATTTTCATTCGGGATACTTTCATTGTCTAAATACCTCAATGAAATTATTATGTATTGTTATGTACTCCTCATATATCCTGTGTGAGTATCATATGTATGTTTACAAACCATAATCCTTCCTTATTTTATGGATATTTACATGTTTTAAAAGTAACTTTCAAAATTGTTTTAAAAATACAAGCCCGATTCAAGGGAATATCTCAAATTCTTACCTATTTTCAAGGGCACTCTATAATATGTTTTTGGAAACCATTATCTTTATAAAATCACTCATTTTATTATGAAAATACTATCTTACTTCACTTCTCATTTTATACAAAGATTTTTCCAAAAGAACTCTTCTTTTCAAAATAAAAGAGTATTTATCTCCAGAATTGCTTAATGATTTTATAAGAGTTTTTTCATCTAATTAAGCACTCTTGTTGATTCCATGGTATTATTGGGTTTAATAATTTATGAATTCATCTAACATATTTTATTTAATGGTTTACAACTAACTCTATTGTGGATGATCTATCCTAAAACCATTCACCATATTATTCTGAATGGTTAGTGTTTTATGTTTAATGATTGGGGAAAGATAGTTACATTTCATATGATAGTTTCAATATGAATGTATATATTTTTTATGTTTATCCCTGCTCATATGAGGAATGAATTTGAATTATTATGTGATGGGTGGGCCCTCTATAGCCCCTTGATGCATTGGTAGGTCTCATGAGACAAATAGATGTGGAATTGGTCGAGGACTTTCCCAATGTGATATGGATTTTAGCCGAGACCTTAATCATTAGACGTCTTGGCCGAGGCCTAGAAAAAATGTTTTAGAATGTCTGTAATATGAACTTCTCTCATTATGATGCTAGTATTTGAAGATCATGTGGTTATTCGACTAGTATAATACCCATGATTATGTTTTATTCAGCTCATATTTCTGCCATAATGTGTTCAAGTTCATTATTAAAGGCATGTGTTATCAATTATTCACCATGTATGATGTTTATTCTATCTTCCACTATATTGATTACTCTTACTGAGAATTTAAGCTCACCATTTCTTATGTTTCATTTTTCTCAGGATATAAAGAAGTAAATTATGAATGACATGCAAGCATAAAATAGGAGACATGAAGTTGCTGGTGGAATAAATTAGTGTTGTTTTTTCCTTCATATTGTAATGATCAACTTATGTATGTAAATTTTTTCCAATAATACTAAACTACTCGGTCCTTCGGGATTCGTATTCCTTGTATGTATGCCAGCATAATCAAACAAGGCACTGACTCTGGGCAACTGGGGTCAGGTCCTTACAGTTGGAATCAGATGAAGTTTAGTAGAATACTTGGAAACTAGATTTAGAAAACGTAGAATTAGGGAAGAGTCCCTAAGTTTTTCTTTGAGGATATACATACAATAATGTCCTGGTATTTTGGTAAGTAATATATTTTGTGGATCTTTCAAGCAATACATCCCTGTCTAGATACGAATAGGTAGAGGCAGCTCTGGCATAGATGTATCTAGGGGTAAAACCCAAAAACATCACATTGATCTAGACTCGAACGGGAACTGGTGCACGAAAACGGGCCTTGCTGCACTCTTGGTTACGACACTCCCGGGGGACATGATTAGGATAATTCACATTTTCTTTACAATCCATTATGAAGGACGTTGATGTAAATATTACTCAAAGAAACCATTTTTGTGAATATGGGATTAGACATGCATAGGATCTCAATTTTTATAAGTATTTTTAAGTTAAGATTATACATTGTGATTCATAACCTAATATAGTGTATGAAATTATCTAGATATGGCACCTAGTGGACGAAATGTAAATCGCATGAATGCACGTGTCCCCTGTAGGAATTTTCCTCCGACACAAGATAATGATGTTGGATCTGGTGCTGTGATGGGTTCTGAGAAACTTATAACTATACTGGGACAACTTACTCAGGTTATGAATAATAACCTTACCTGTATAGAGCATCTAGATCAGCCATGTGGAGGAGCCATGCTAGATCTCTTTATATGACAACAGCCTTCATCATTCAACGGGACTACAAACCCGCTTGTAGCAGAGAAGTGGATATGTTCCCTTGAGAAGATATTTCTCACTTTGGGATGTAATGAAAGAGAGAAGGTTTTCATGGCAGTATATCATCTATCAGGAGATGTGGATCAGTGGTGGTCATTAATCCAAAACACAAAAGAGGAGGAAGAGATAGAAGAGATGGAATGGAGGGGTTTTAAGGAAATCTTCTTAGAAAAATATTTCCCTCGTGAACAGCGAGAAGATATGGAGAGAAAATTCTTGAATCTGAGGCAGAAGGAAGATGAGAATGTTTTAAGGTATGAAGCTAACTTCACAAGATTAGCAAGACATGTTTTAGACTACATACAAAATCCAAGGAGAAAAATTGATCAATTCTTTGATGGCCTAAAGCCATTCCTCTGATGGGCACTGGTCTCCCAAAGTTTTTCATCAAATGACGATATAGTTTCATGTGCCATCAAGACAAAAAAAGAATTCTATAAGTCTTATTACTTTAAGGGAAAGAAAGAAAAGAAGATGGTTGTTGAAAACCCTGGGAAAGAAAATAATGAAACGGGGAAGAAGGGAAGAGTTGAATTCCCACCATGTGACAATTGTGGAAGGAAACACCCTAGTGCATGCTTAAAAGGTAAAGGAGTATGCTACAAATGTGGTCAGAAAGGCCATCTTGTTAGTGATTGCAAAGGGAAGAAGGAATCCAATGATGTTCAATTCTATAGTTGTTGAGAGATGGGACACTATGCTAATGATTTTCCAAAAACGTCAAGGAAATATCCAACTAAAAAGGGAAAGGGATCAGGGACAAGCTTATGCAATCACAACTGCAGAGGTTGAAGTTCCTAATGATGTGGTGGCATGTACTCTAATTGTTTCCTCAATTTTATCCAATGATTTATTTGATTTTGGATCATTGCATTGTTTCATATCTTCCCAGTTTTCTATGAAAATTAGATATTTCCAATTTGATTTAACAAGGGATTTTTCAGTCAAAAATCCTAAGGGAAGTATCATTGCTACAAAGTTCTGGAAATCAGTTCCCATTAGGGCATAAAAATGTTCTTTATCTGCTGATCTCATTGTCATACCCATGATTGAATTTGATATAATCCTCGGTATGGATTGGCTTTTGGACCATGATGCAAAAATTTATTGTAATTAGAAGGAGGTTACGATTTTTTATGACAATGATAAAGAACACCTTATATTTTGAGCAGAATCGTCACCACCGGATTCTTATCTAGATCCACCCCCAGTAGCTCAACTAAATTCAATTACTGGGGAGGAATATAATGAAATAACTATGGGTGAGGAAAGGAATGTTCAAATAGATGATGTACCTATTGTGAGAGAATATGTTGATGTGTTTCCAGAAGATTTACCTGGACATCCTCCAAAATGAGAAATTGAGTTTTCCATTGATTTAATTCCTGGTTCAAGGCCCATATCGAAGACCCCTTATAGAATGTCCATTGTGGAATTAGTGGAGCTAAAGAAACAACTTGAGGATTTGAGTGAAAAAGGATTTATTCGACCTAGTGTTTCTCCATGGGGATCCCCTGTCCTTTTTGTTAATAATAAAGATGGATCTATGAGGTTATGTATTGAATACATGGATATCAATGCTATAACATTAAAGAAAAAGTATCCCCTACCTCGCATTGATAATTTATTTGACCAACTACATGGAGCTCAATATTTTTCAAAGATTGACCTTCGATCTGGATATCATCAGTTGAGTGTGAAGAAGGAAGACAATCCAAAAACAGCGTTTCGAACCAGGTATGGGCATTACGAGTTTACAGTAATGCCTTTTGGCTTGACTAATGCACCCTCTGTCTTTATGGATCTAATGAACAGAGTTTTCAAGGAATATCTTGATGATTTTCTAGTGGTATTTATTGATGATATCTTGGTATACTCCAAAATCTGCGAAGATCATGAAAATCACTTGCGCATTATCCTGAAGACTCTTAGAATACATGAATTATATGGGAAGTTTAGCAAGTGTGAATTCTGACTTCATGAGATTTCTTTTCTTGGCCATATTGTCTCTAAGGATGGAATCCTAGTTGATCCTGCAAAGACAAAGGCAATCCAAGATTTTCCCACACCAACATACATAACTGAGGTACACAGTTTTGTTGGCTTAGCAGGTTATTATCAGCGTTTCATACAGAGTTTTGCCCGACTGGCTAACCCGCTAACGAAGCTCACACATAAAGGGGTTAAATTTTTTTGGACAAAATTTTGTGAAGAATGGTTTGAAGAATTGAATAGAATATTAGTCAATTATCCTATATTGACTCTACCATCGGGGAATGACATGTTTGTTATTTATAGTGATGCTTCAAAGAAAGGACTCAGTTATGTCCTTATGAAAAATGATAGGGTTATTGCTTATGCATCACGACAGCTAAAAATTCATGAGAAAAACTATCCTACTCATGATCTTGAGTTATCTACTATAATATTTTCTTTGAAGATATAGAGACATTATCTCTATGGTGAAAAATGTGAGATTTATACTGATCACAAGAGTTTGAAGTATATTTTTTCACAGAAAGACCTTAACATGAGGAAAAGGAGATAGCTTGAACTACTCAAGGATTATGATTGCACGATACACTACCACCCGGGGAAGGCAAATAAGGTGGCAGATGCTTTGAGAAGAAATAATCATGGAGTTTTGAACAAGATGAGAGTTAAAAGGGATAATATTTTCATGGATCTAGTAAATATGGATATGGGAATAACCATGGAAGGTGAAACATCAATTATTTTTCAAATGGTTGCCAAACCATCTTTACTATAAAGGATAAAAAGTTCTCAGGCTGATGACGAGGGGTTTCAAAAGAAGATTAAAGCTGTGAATAATGGGAGATTGAGTGACTTCGTATATGAAGATAGACTTTTGAAACTTGGAAAGATACTTTGTGTTCCCGATATACCTGATCTAAAAATGGAATTATTGGATGATGCTCATAGTTCCAATTTTTCTATACACCCTGGTAGCACTAAGATGTATAGAGATTTTAAGGAACATTTCTGGTGGGACAACATGAAGATGGAGATTGCTGATTTTGTGTCAAGATGTATGGTTTGTCAACAAGTGAAAGCTAGAAGGAAATAACCTGGAGGATTATTGCAACCTCTTCCCATACCTGAGTGGAAATGGGATAATATCATGATGGAATTTTTTATAGGACTACCAAAGACTCCTAGAAGGAACAATGCGATATGGGTCATTGTTGATCGTCTTACCAAGTCAGCACATTTTCTTGCTATAAGAGAAGATCTACCACTTGAATGTCTAGCAAGACTTTATATTAATGAAGTTGTGAGACTTCATGGAGTACCCCTATCAATTTTTTCTGATCTTGATCCATGTTTTACATCAAGATTCTGGAAAATTCTTTAGAAGGACATAGATACTGATCTTCGTTTGAGCACTGCCTACCACCCACAAACTGATGGACAATCAGAATGGACTATTCAAACATTGGAAGACATGTTGAGGTCTTGTTCACTTGATTTTCAAGGCATGTGTGATCATTATTTACCTCTCATAGAATTTTCCTACAATAATAGCTTCCATTCAAGTATACAGATTGCACCCTATGAAGCATTATATGGGAGGTGATGTCGTACACAAACTTGCTGGGATGATGTTGGTGAAAGCAAGCTCATGGGCCCAAAACTTATTGAAGAAACTGTAACATCCCAAGTAAGTAAATAATTGTGTATTTTCATATCTATATATATTTATGAATTAGATAGTGTTTTAGAGGCTTAAAATGAGAATAAATTCAATCTTAAGCATAGAATACACTAATATTTTTAAAAGATTGTTTTACTGCCTTTTGATGGCAAACCATTTTTAAATCTATATTTTGACAATTTTATAAGATCTATTTGTCAAAATTCATTTATTCTTTAAAATCGGGGAATTGAAATTTACTTTGGATAAATTTTTGGTATTTTTCTGACAATGTTCATTTTTTAAGGAATAGTGAAAAATACTGCATTTTACTTCAAAACTGCTTTTTCATCTAATTTAATTATATGGATAGATTGTAATTTTAATTGGTCTTAAAGTTTAATTAGAATAAATTTTTACCATTTAATCCAATTTTGTTCATTGTAATTAATTTCACTTTGTAATTGTGCATAAATAAGTGTCAAACTTTTGATAGATATTATTTCTAAAAAACCCGCTATTTGTTTTGACAACAGGAATTATTTTTAAATTAATTACTGAAATTTATGTGTTTGGAATTTGGTAAAATGGATTAAATATTTGGAATCAAAAGGTCCAAATTATTTAATTAATACTCTTTTGTTTTTGGACACTATGAATAGTAACGATGGTAATTATCTTTAATTATCGTGATTAATTGGTAATCAGGTAGTTAAGGGTAATAAAATAATATCGTAATAATATAAAATGACCCTAACCTGTGTCCTAATGCTACTGGTTGTGTCATGGACGACCATGGTATAAATTTTGCCAACTTTGGGACCCCATGGAATCACTTTTGTGTGATAGTGACATTTTATCTTTTTATTTTTAAAGAAAGTTAAATATAACAAAAGTATGTAACACCTAAGTAAAACAATTTTAATTTTGTCTACATAAATGATCTATTATACTATAAATAGTCATTGGAAATATAAAATGATTTCCTACATCATGGTAGTTTTTTATAATTTTTAGAAATTAAATAAATAAATTTATTTATCACACCATGATGATGCAGTAATTACCTCATTAATGAACGATTTAAATAAAATGAAAAGATAATGTAAAATCTAAGACTTAAACTTGTAAAAAACCTATTGGATGGGTGTATTTCGAACCCTTATCACTTTATACTCTAAATATAACATTTTGGGACCTTTAAAATTCGAAAATCATTTTATAATAAAGTAACATTTCATGACTTTCCAAGAGTTCCCCTCATCCCTCTTATAAAAGGCCCTCACCTCTACCACCTGACCCACATCTCTCAAGACATTGTCTCGGCCAAAATCTACACATTTTATCTCTCCACATCCATCTATTCATCCTAGAATCCTTACCTTAGGCATAAATCTCTTTAAGAAACCCTTTTGGTTCAAACCAAGGGGAGTTACCCGATTTAAAGGTAATGTCTTCTCTTATGTCCTTTTGTTTTATTTTGCTTCTCAAACCCCCTAAACTCTTTTTATTACTTTCTTTTGTAAAAAAACCATTATATACAATATAATATGACTTTTTATGAGAAGTATTTGATTTACAATTACACACACTCCCGTTTAATGGTTAAAGAACATATTGTTTCTGTGGGTGGCGAATTACTGCCTCACAAAATGATGATTGTTCAATATTCTTTTAACACCTTTCATGGTGGCCATTAAGATGCCACTATATTTATATATGATATATATTATTTTTATGTTTTCCTTATGCTTCTTTATTTTTCATTTATGGCATACCATTATGGTTTCCATTATAGGTAAACGTGATAATTTCATTTTAGGAAGTGCGGACTACCACCCCCTAAAAGTGATTTGAATTGTTAATGCCATATGTGGGGCATATAAAGGATGGATTTAATGATATTATATATGATATTATACTGGAATTTTAATATACCTTTATATCATTATGATTTCACTCCATTAAATACGAAATAGAAATGAAAGTAGTGTTCATGCGTACGTACAGCTTACCGTCTCCATGAATGGTGCATTTCATTTCTTACCTCTAAATGTTATGTAATATTATAAATTCATGTATATACTGGATATATATGATATATATGATATTTTCATCATGAATATAATTCTGGATATAATGGATATTTTACCACATGAACAACTTGTAATTATAAGAACTTTATTTTTCACTCAAGTACCAAAGATCGACAAAATGACCGTTATTAACTTAAATAATTACATAATGTTCATAACATGGTAATAAGTGATATAAAAGGAATAATGAACTTGAAAAAATTTCTTAATCAAGTAGAAATTAACTCTAGTTTATTATTCATGAGATTAAAGAACGATCGAGTCAAGTCAGAAACGAGGTAAGAGACTTCGTCTCAATCTCCTTTCATTGAGGTATATTTTGTTTTATACACAACTTTATTTTATACAGTGTATAAGCCCCTTTGACTTTTAATTTTATTCAAAAGGAATATTTTTATACGGAGCGTTTTACTAAACGACAAAAGGGAATGTTTTTGTCTTACGTATGCGGCGACAACGACTTCTCCGCCGCCGTGACCATTATTTGAGTTTCAGCTTCCTCTATAAGCCATAACTTTTTTTAAAAATGAAAAATAAATACCATGTTTTAATTTTATTTTATTTTGGTATTGAAAATGGTTTTGATAATGTTTTGATTATATCAATGTGTTTTTGATATCTTGTGATTGAAATGTGGAAATCTTATGTTTCCTTTATGCATGTTTTATGTGATACGATTATGTTATGGTTCTTGGGAATTGTTTATGAAGACGGGTGGTTCCGTGATAAAATAAGGGCGGGTGATCCCGATATAGCTCTCCAATGTATTGGGTAACGTGAAGAAGTTAAACACTAAGGTTCTCCGAAGAGATTTAGGGAATATACTATAATGGGTATTCCAAACGTAACCATGAGGGTTACTCCCTATGTAAGAATGTTATGAATTCCTCAAGTTACCTTTATGTCTTAGGTTTTCTATGAGTTATTCATAAACCTTATGATTTCATGAGGTATGTTAAAGCACTTATGTTTATGAGTAAATTATGTTTTCAATGATTCTTATGTATACATGGACTAAGGTTTTCTTTCCATATTTTTGTATCCCTTACTAATCTATTTACGTTCATCCCAAGTTTTGAAATGTTTTTCACAGGTTAAGGGAAAGGTACATGATGTGATGATAATATTGAGGAAGTGTCAATAAAGAATCCATGTTTTATTTTAAATATGTTTGCTTTGATGGGAAAAGTGAATATTGTCTTTTATGTAACCACCTTTTTTAAATGTGGAATGTAATGCATGATTTATGATCTAATTATCTAAAACTCTAAACCTGAAAAGATCCTCAATGTGCATTATTGTAATAACTCAAGATTAAGTAATGTTTAAGGATGGGGACTTATAGTTGGTATCATAGAGAGGTTTAGATAACTTTAAAAGTTAGAATTTTATTAAATGATTATCCAAAAATATTTTTTTATGGTCAAATTGAAATGATATAGCATTTGAAGATTACTAGTTTGCTTCATCTAAGAAATGTTTGTTTAGAATGGTTTTCTGTAGAGGAAATAGGGAATTAGTGCTAGGAAGGCATGCAGAAGGAAATGACCTTCCGAATGAGCATCCTGATATGGTCGGAATTGGAACTGAACAGTTTGTTGTAGTAATGGCACAGTTGAATCAAGTGATAAATGGTGGTGGTATCCATGTACGAGATCATCCAGATCAACCATAGAGGAACATGTCAGTGGTGGAACATTTCATGAGGAAACATCCTCCATCATTCATAGGATCATCTGACCCTGTGCTAGATGAAGGGTGGATTAAAGCACTGGAGAATATTTTCAATTTCATGGGGTGTTTAGATAATCAAAAGGTTATTCTTCTTGTTTACCATTTGGAGGGTGAAGCAGATCAGTGGTGGTCGATGGTTAAAAATATCATGGATTCTAATGAGATTTATGGTCTTGACTGGGATGAATTCAAAGGTATGTTTCTTGAGAAATATTTTCCTAAGGCAGTTTGACCTAGGGTGGAAAAACAATTCTTAGAATTGAGGAAAGAGGACGACTTAGTGGCTGCTTATGAAGAAAAGTTCACTCGATTGGAAAGGTATGCTCCAAATTTTATCTGAGACCTTGATAGTAAAATCAATCATTTTTACTCAGGATTAAAGCCAAAATATCAAAGGCCTTTAGCTTATCGCGAGTTCAATAGTTATTAAAATCTTGATCTATGTGTTGAGAAGGTGTAAATGGAGTTTGCTGATGATCAAGTGTTCTATAACAACCAATAGAAGAAGAGACCGAGGTGGCAGGATAAAGGGAAGAATCCTTCAAAAAGGTCTGATGGTAAGAAAACTAAGTTTTCAGTTTGTGATAAGTGTGGTAAAAAGCATGATGGGGAATGTCTTTTGAATTCTGGATGGTGCTACCGATGTGGTAAGATGGGACATAAGGCTTGTGATTGCACTGAAGAAGATTAGGGTGATGGTAAGACCAAATTTGATTTATATTTAGTGAAATGTTTCAAGTGCAATGAGATGGGTCATTATGAAAACGAGTGTTCGACAAAGAGCTCAAATGATGGGAATTAGTCAGACTACAAGAAGAAAGGTGTGGTGAAATCCTTTGCAACTACTTCAGCAGATGTTGGGCCATCAAATGAAGTGGTATCAGTTACTTTGTTTTTTTTCAGATTATGCCAATGTGTTGTTTGATTCGGGGTCTACACATTCTTTCATCTCTGAAAAATTTTCTAGTAAATTGGGAATTCCATCTCAAGAAATGACTCTTGAACTTGTGGTAAAAACACTCGGGGGAAATGTTGAGGCAAAAAGAATTTATAAGAATCTTCCTATCCTTATCCGTGGAAAGAACCTACTTCCAAACCTTATTGTTTTACCTATAGTAGAGTTTGATGTTATCCTGGGTATGAATTGGCTCTCTGTTTACCACGCTAAGATTGATTGTAGAGCTAAAGAAGTTTCTTTTCAGAAAGACTTTCATTTTGTGTAAAAGAATGAACCCTTACTGTTGATAACATATCAAGAGGTTGAGAAACTTGTAAAATTTGGAAATGAATGTTACCTTGCACATATTGTTGAAAACAAAGGAACCATTCAGATTAATGATGTGCCAGTGGTAAATCAGTATCCTGATGTTTTTTATGACGAGTTTCCTAGAATAATACCAGATCGGAAAGTTGAATTTACTGTTGACTTAGTTCCTAATGCTAGGACAATTTCAAAACCCCCTTATTGAATGGCTCAAATTGAACTTTTAGATTTTAAGGAGCAGTTTCAAGATTTATTAGAAAAAGGTTTCATTCGACCTAGCACATCACCATGGAGTTCTCCTGTCTTATTTGTTAAAAATAAAGATGGTTCAATGAGACTTTTCATTGATTATAGAGCCTTGAATAACATCACTATTAAGAACAAATATCCTTTGCCTCATATTGATGATTTGTTTGATTAGCTCCAGGGAGCTCAGTATTTTTCAAAGATTGACCTGAGATCGGGGTACCATCAGTTGAAGCTAAAGGAAGTAGATATTTCAAAGACTGCTTTTCGTACAAGATATGACCATTATGAATTTGTAGTAATGCCTTTTGGGTTAACCAATTCACCTTTTGTATTCATGGACATTATGAATAGAATTTTCCATGATTTCTTGGATACGTTTGTGGTTGTTTTAATTGATGATATTTTGGTGTTTTCTAAAATAAAAGAGAAGCATGAAATTCATTTAAGGGTTATTTTGAAAACCTTAAAAGAAAATAAATTGTATGGTAAATTCAGAAAGTTTTACTTTTGGTTTCAAAAAATTTCTTTCCTTGGTCACATTGTTTCTAAAGATGGAATAACTATTGATCCTACAAAAACAAAGGTTATTGAAGAATGGACAAGACCCACAAATGTAACTGAGATTCATAGTTTTCTTGGTTTGGTAGGCTATTACCGAAGGTTTGTTAAAAAAAATTCATGGTTATCTATTCCAATGACTAATCTAACTCGAAAGGGTGTTAAGTTTATCTAGATAAAAGAATGTGATGATTGTTTCCTAGAGTTGAAAAGAAGATTGGTAAATGCTCCAGTTTTGGCACTACCTTCCAAGAATGGTGAGTTTGTTATATACAGTGATGCTTCATTGAAAGAAATTGGTTATGTCCTAATGAAGAATGATCATGTAATTTCTTATGCTTCACATCAGTTGAAAACTCATGAGGTAAATTACCCTACACATGATTTGGAATTAGCTTCTATTGTTTTCGCTTTAAAAATCTAGAGGAATCATTTGTATGGTGTAACGTGTGAAATATATACTGATCACAAAATTTTAAAGTATATATTCATTCAGAAAGAATTGAACATGAGACAGAGGAGATGGCTAGAATTAATCAAGAATTATGATTGTACAATTCATTACCATCCGGGAAAAGAAAATAAAGTGGTTGATTCTTTGAGTCAACAAAGTAATGCTTTATTAACCATGTTACATTTGGAATGTGATCCTTGGGTTAATGATTTGATGAACCTTGGCATAAAATTTTTTGGTGCAGGAAGTTCTTCTGTTTTGTTTCAGGTGTCAGTGAAATCTTCTCTATCAGACAGAATTAAGCAAGCTCAGAAGCAAGACAGTGAGTTGTAGAAAAAGGTAGAGCTGGTTCAGAAGGGTATGTTACCTGAATTCAACATTGATAATGATTGTGTTTTGAGATTTGGGAAGAGATTGTGTGTGCCTTGTGATTCACAGTTGAAGAGAGAGTTGTTATGTGAAGCACATAGTTCTCTGTTTTCAGTTCATCCTGGCAGTACTAAGATATATAGAGATCTTCGGGAGTATTACTAGTGGGATGGAATGAAAAGAGATATTTCTGATTTTACTGTGAAGTGTTTGACTTTTCAATAGGTTAAAGCAGAGTGGCAGTTACCGAAAGGGATGCTTCAGCCTTTACCAGTGCCAGAGTGGAAATGGGAGAATATATACATGGACTTCGTTGTAGAGCTTCCGAAGACACCTCGAGGTAATAATTTGATCTAGGTTATTGTTGATCGCTTGACTAAATCTGCTCATTTCCTTGATATACGAGATACTTTTTTCCTAGATCAACTTTCTCATTTGTATCTTAAAGAGATAGTTAGGTTACATAGATTTTCCCTCTCCATTGTATATGATCGTGATCCCAAGTTTACTTCTAACTTTTGGAAAGTCCTTCAGAAGTAGTTGGGTACTGAATTAAATTTTAGTACAGCTTTTCATCGTCAATCAGATGGGTATTCGGAACGAACAATTCAGAATTTGGAGGATATGTTATGTGCTTGTTCGAGGGATTATCAGGGAAGTTGGGACCAACATCTTTCTTTGATTGAGTTTTCTTATAAAAACAGTTTTCATTCCAGTATATAGATGGCACCATTTGAGGAACTATATGGGAAGCGGTGTCAAACTCCAGCTTTTTGGGATGAAGTGGGTGAAAGGAATTTGATGGGACCATAATTGGTAGAAAAGTTGGCAAAAAAAGTTCAGCTGATACAGAAACACATGAGAACAGCTCAGAGTAGGCAAAAAAGTTATGCGGACAATAGGAGGAAGGGTCTCCCTTTTGAGGTAGGTGATCATGTCTTCCTCAAAGTTTCACCAAAGAAAAGTGTGATGTGATTCGGTAAGAAAGGAAAGATGAGACCAAGGTTTATTGGACCATATGAAATTCTGAAGAGAGTTGGATCAGTTTCATACCGAGTGGCTTTATCTCTGAGTTTATCTCAGGTACACAATGTTTTTCATGTTTTAACGTTAAGGAAGTACATGCCAGATCCATCTCATGTTTTGAGTCCAAAGGTAGTTCAGCTGGAAGAGAACCTATCTTATGAGGAACAAACGGTCCAGATTTTTGACCACAGGGAGAAATTATTGTGGAATAAGGTGATTCATCAAGTAAAGGTTTTGTGGAAAAACCACATGATTGAAGAGGCAACATGGGAATCTGAAAATGCAATGAGGGATAAATACCCCCACTTATTCAATAAGTAAATAAATTGGGGGACTCAATTTTCTAAAGGGGGAAGGATGTAGCATCCCAAATAAGTAAAGAATTATGGATTTTCGTTTCTATGTCTATTTATTAATTAGATAGTGTTTTAGAGGCTTAAAATGAGAATAAATCCAATCTTAATCATAGAATACACTAATATTTTTAAAAGATTGTTTTAAAGACTTTTGATGGCGAACCATTTTTAAATATATATTTTGATAATCTTATAAGATCTATTTGTCAAAATAAACTTATTCTTTATAATCGGGGCATTGAAATTTACTTTGGATAATTTTTTGGTATTTTTCTGACAATGTTCATTTTTTAATGAATAGTGAAAATACTGCATTTTACTTCAAAACTGTTTTTTCATCTAATTTAATTATATGGATATATTGTCCTTTTAATTGGTTTTAAAGTTTAAATATAATATATTTTTACCATTTAATCCAATTTTGTTCATTTTAATTAATTTCAATTTGGAATTGTGCATAAACAAGTGTCAAACTTTTGATAGATATTGTTTCTAAAAAACCCGCTATTTGTTTTGACAACGGTGATTATTTTTAAATTAATTACTGAACTTTATGTGTTTGGAATTTGGTAAAATGGATTCCATATTTTGAATCATAAGGTCCAAATTAGGTAATTAATACTCTTTTGTTTTAGGACATTATGAATAGTAACAACGGTAATTATCTTTAATTATCGTGGTTAATTAGTAATCGGGCAGTTAAGGGTAATAAAATAATATCATAATAATATAAAATGACCCCAACATGTGTCCAAATTCTACTGGTTGTGTCATGTATGACTATGGGATTCCTTGTTCCAACTTTGGGACCCCATATATTCACTTTTGTGTGATAGTGACATTTTATCTTTTTATTTTTAAAGAAAGTTAAATATAACAAAAGTATGTAACACCTAAGTAAAACAATTTTAATTTTATCTACATAAATTATCTCTTAGACTATAAAATCTCATTGTAAATCCAAAAATATTTCCTACATCATGGTATTTTTTTTATAATTTTTAGACATTAAATAAATAAATTTATTTATGACACCATGATGATGCAGTGATTACCTCATTAATGAATGATTTAAATAAAATGAAAAGATAATGTAAAATCTAATAATTACACTTGTCAAAAACCTATTTTATGGGTGTATTTAGAACCCTTATCACCTTATCCTCAAAATATATCATTTTAGGACCTTTAAAATCCGAAACTCATTTTATAATAAAGTAACATTTCATGACTTTCCAAGAGTGACCCTCCTCCTTCTTATAAAAGGCCCCCACCTCTACCACCTTACCCACACCTCTCAAGCCATTGGCTCAACCAAAATCTGCTCATTTTATCTCTCCAAATCCCTCTCTTCATCCTAGAAGCCTTAACTTAGGCAGAAATCTCTTCAAGAAACCCTTTCGGTTCAAACTAAGGGGAGTTACCCAATTTAAAGGTAATGTCTTCTCTTATGTCCTTTTGTTTTATTTTGCTTCTCAAACCCCCTAAACTCTTTTTATTCCTTTATTTTGTAACAACACCAGTATCTTCAATATACTAGGATGTTTTTATGAGAATTATTTTATTTATACTTACACACACTCCCATCTAATGGTTAAAGAACATACTGTTTTTGTGGGTGGCGAATTACTGCCTCACGAAATGATGATTGTTAAATATTCTTTTAACACCTTTCATGGTGGCCATTAAGATGTAACTATATTTATATATGATATATGTTATGTTTATTTTTTCCTTATGCTTCTATATTTTTCATTTATGACATACCTTTATGGTTTCCATTATGGGTAAATGCGATAATTTCATTTTAGGAAGTGCGGACTATCGCCCCCTCAAAGTGATTTGAATCATTAATGTCATATATGGGATGTATAAAGGATGGAGTTAATGATATTATATATGATATTATACTTTAATTATAATATTCCTTTATACCATTATGATTTCACTCCATTAAATACGAAATATAAATGAAAGTAGCGTTCACGCATACGTACGGCTTACCATCTCCATGAACGGTGCATTTCATTTCTTACCTCTAAATGTTATGTAATATTATAAATGCATGTATATACTGGATATATATGATATATCTGATATCTGCATCATGAATATAATTCTGGATATAATGGATATTTTACCACATGAACAACTTGTAATTATAAGAAGTTTTTTTTTGACTCAAGTACCAAAGATCGACAAAACGACCGTTATTAACTTAAATAATTACATAATGTTCATAACATGGTAATAAGTGATATAAAATGAATATTGAACTTGAAAAAGGTTCTTAATCAAGTAGAAATTAACTCTAGTTTATTATTCAGGAGATTAAAGAACGATCGAGTCAAGTCGGACATGAGGTAAGGTACTTCATCTCAATCTCCTTTCATTGAGGCATATTTTGTTTTATACACAACTTTATTTTATACAGTGTATAAACCCCTTTGACTTTGACTTTTATTCAAAAGGAATCTTTTTATACGGAGCATTTTACTAAACGATAAAAGGGGATATTTTTGTCTTATGTATGCGGTGACAACGACTTCTCCGCCGCCGTGACCATTATTTGAGTTTCGGCTTCCTCTAACTTTTTTTTAAAAATAGAAATAAATACCATGTTTTACTTTTATTTTATTTTGGTATTGAAAATGGTTTTGATAATGTTTTGATTATATCAATGTGTTTTTTATATCTTGTGATTGAAATGTGGAAATTTTATGTTTCCTTTATGCATGTTTTATGTGATACGATTATGTTATGGTTCTTGGGCATTGTTTATGAAGACGGGTGGTTCCGTGATAAAATAAGGGCGGGTGAGCCCGATATAGCTCTCCAATGTATTGGGTAACGTGAAGAAGTTAAACACTAAGGTTTCTCCGAAGAGATTTAGGGAATATACTATAATGGGTATTCCAAACGTAACCATGAGGGTTACTCCCTACGTAAGAATGTTATGAATGCCTCAAGTTACCTTTATGTCTTAGGTTTTCTATGAGTTATTCATAAACCTTATGATTTCATGAGTTATGTTAAATCACTTATGTTCATGAGTAAATTATGTTTTCAATGATTCTTATGTATACATGGACTAAGGTTTTCTTTCCATATTTTTGTATCCCTTACTGAGCTATTTATGCTCATCCCATGTTTTGAAATGTTTTTCACAGGTCAAGGGAAAGGTATATGATGTGATGATAATATTGAGGAAGTGTCAAGAAAGAATCCATGTTTTATTTTAAATATGTTTGCTTTGATGGGAAAAGTGAATATTGTCTTTTATGTAACCACCTTTTTTAAATGTGGAATGTAATGCATGATTTATGATATAATTATCTAAAACTCTAAACCTGAAAGGATCCTAAATGTGCATTATTGTAATAACTCAAGATTAAGTAATGTTTAAGGATGGGGCCTTATAGTTGGTATCATAGGGAGGTTTAGATAACTTTAAAAGTTAGAATTCTATTAAATTATTATCCAAAAATATTTTTTTTATGGTCAAATTGAAATGATATAGAATTTGAAGATTACCATGTTGCTTCATCTAAGAAATGTTTGTTCAGAATGGTTTTCCGTAGAGGAAATAGGGAAGCAGTGCTAGGAAGGCATGCAGAAGGAAATGACCTTCCGAATGAGCATCCTGATATGGTCGAAATTGGAACTGAACAGTTTGTTGTAGTAATGGAACAGTTGAATCAAGCGATAAATGGTGGTGGTATCCATGCACGAGATCATCCAGATCAACCACAGAGGAACATGTCAGTGGTGGAACATTTCATGAGGAAACATCCTCCATCATTCAAAGGATCATCTGACCCTGTGCTAGATGAAGGGTGGATTAAAGCACTGGAGAATATTTTCAATGTCATGGGTGTTTAGATAATCAAAAGGTTAGTCTTGTTGTTTACCATTTGGAGGGTGAAGCAGATCAGTGGTGGTCGGTGGTTAAAAATATCATGGATTCTGATGAGATTGATGGTCTTGACTGGGATGAATTCAAATGTATGTTTCTTGAGAAATATTTTCCTAAGGATATTTGACCTAGGGTGGAAAAAAATTCTTGGAATTGAGGCAAGAGGACGACTCAGTGGCTGCTTATGAAGAAAAGTTCACTCGATTGGAAAGGTATGCTCCAAATTTTATCTGAGACCTTGATAGTAAAATCAATCATTTTTACTCAGGATTAAAGCCAAAATATAGAAGGCCTTTAGCTTATCGTGAGTTCAATAGTTATTAAAATCTTGCTCTATGTGTTGAGAAGGTGTAAATGGAGTTTTCTGATGATCAAGTGTTCTATAACAACCAACAGAAGAAGAGACTGAGGTGGTAGGATAAAGGTAAGAATCCTTCAAAAAGGTCTGATGGTAAGAAAACTAAGTTTTCAGTTTGTGATAAGTGTGGTAAAATTCATGATGGGGAATGTCTTTTGAATTCTGGAAGGTGCTACCGATGTGGTAAGATGGGACATAAGGCTTGTGATTGCACTGAAGAAGATCAGGGTGATGGTAAGACCAAATTTGATTTATATTTAGTGAAATGTTTCAAGTGCAATGAGATGGGTCATTATGAAAACGAGTGTTCGACAAAGAGCTCAAATGATGGGAATCAGTCAGACTACAAGAAGAAAGGTGTGGTGAAATCCTTTGCAACTACTTCAGCGGATGTTGCGCCATCAAATGAACTGGTATCAATTACTTTGTTTGTTTTTTTAGATTATGTCAATGTGTTGTTTGATTCAGGGTCTACACATTCTTTCATCTCTGAAAAAATTTCTAGTAAATTGGGAATTCCATCTCAAGAAATGACTCCTGAACTTGTGATAAAAACACTCGGGGGAAATGTTGAGGCAAAAATAATTTATAAGAATCTTACTATCCTTATCCGTGGAAAGAACCTACTTCCAAACCTTATTGTTTTACCTATAGTAGAGTTTGATGTTATCCTGGGTATGGATTGGCTCTCTGTTTACCATGCTAAGATTGATTGTAGATCTAAAGAAGTTTCTTTTCAGAAAGACTTTCAGTTTGTGTACAAGAATGAACCCTTACTTTTGATAACATATCAAGAGGTTAAGAAACTTGTAAAATTTGAAAATTAATGTTACCTTGCACATATTGTTGAAAACAAAGGAACCATTCAGATTAATGATGTGCCAGTGGTAAATCAGTATGTAGATGTTTTTCCTGATGAGTTTCCTAGAATAATACCAGATCGGGAAGTTGAATTTACTGTTGACTTAGTTCCTAATGCTAGAAAAATTTCAAAACCCCCTTATTGAATGGCTCAAATTGAACTTTTAGAGTTTAAGGAGCAGTTGCAAGATTGATTAGAGAAAGGTTTCATTCGACCTAGCACATCACCATGGAGTGCTCCGGTCTTATTTGTTAAAAGTAAAGATGGTTCAATGAGACTTTGCATTGATTATAGAGCCTTGAATAACATCAATATTAAGAAAAAATATCATTTTCCTCATATTGATGATTCGTTTGATCAGCTCCAAGGAGCTCAGTATTTTTCAAAGATTGACCTGAGATCGGGGTACCATCAGTTGAAGGTAAAGGAAGTAGATATTTCAAAGACTGTTTTTCATACAAGATATGACCATTATTAATTTGTAGTAATTCCTTTTGGGTTAACCAATTCACCTTTTGTATTCATGGACCTTATGAATAGAATTTTCCATGAGTTCTTGGATACGTTTGTGGTTGTTTTCATTGATGATATTTTGGTGTTTTCTAAAAGTAAAGAGAAGCATGAAATTTATTTAAGGGTTATTTTGAAAACCTTAAAATAAAATAAATTGTATTCGAAATTTAGAAAGTTTTAGTTTTGGTTGCAACAAATTTCTTTCCTTGGTCACATTGTTTCTAAAGATGGAATAACTATTGATCCTACAAAAACAAAGGTTGTTGAAGAATGGACAAGACCCACAAATGTAACTGAGATTCATAGTTTTCTTGGTTTGGTAGGCTATTATCGAAGGTTTGTTAAAAAACATTCATGGTTATCTATTCCAATGACTAATCTAACTCGAAAGGGTGTTAAGTTTATCTAGATAAAAGAATGTGATGATTGTTTTCAGGAGTTGAAAAGAAGATTGGTGAATGCTCCAGTTTTGGCACTACCTTCCAAGAATGGTGAGTTTGTTATATACAGTGATGCTTCATTGAAAGGAATTGGTTTTGTCCTAATGAAGAATGATCATGTAATTTCTTATGCTTCACGTCAGTTGAAAACTCATGAGGTAAATTACCCTACACATGATTTGGATTAGCTACTATTGTTTTCGCTTTAAAAATCTGGAGGCATCATTTGTATGGTGTAAAGTGTGAAATATATACTGATCACAAAAGTTTAAAGTGTATATTCATTCAGAAAGAATTAAACATGAGACAGAGGAGATGGCTAGAATTAATCAAGGATTATGATTGTACAATTCATTACCATCCGGGAAAAGCAAATAAAGTGGTTGATTCTTTGAGTCGAAAAAGTAATGCTTTATTAACCATGTTACATTTGGAATGTGATCCTTGGGTTAATGATTTGATGAACCTTGGCATAAAATTTGTTGGTGCAGGAATTTATTCTGTTTTGTTTCATGTGTCAGTGAAATCTTCTCTATCAGACAGAATTAAGCAAGCTCAGAAGCAAGACAGTGAGTTGTAGAAAAAGGTAGAGCTGGTTTAGAAGGGTATGTTACCTGAATTCGACATTGATAATGATTGTGTTTTGAGATTTGGGAAGAGATTGTGTGTGCCTTGTGATTCACAGTTGAAGAGAGAGTTGTTATGTGAAGCACATAGTTCTTTGTTTTCAGTTCATCCTGGCAGTACTAAGATGTATAGAGATCTTTGGGAGTATTACTAGTGGGATGGAATGAAAAGAGATATTGCTGATTTTACTGTGAAGTGTTTGACTTGTCAACATGTTAAAGCAGAGTGGCAGTTACCGAAAGGGATGCTTCAGCCTTTACCAGTGCCAGAGTGGAAATGGGAGAATATATACATGGACTTCGTTGTAGGGTTTCCGAAGACACCTCGAGGTAATAATTTGATCTAGGTTATTGTTGATCGCTTGACTAAATCTGCTCATTTCCTTGCTATACGAGATACTTTTTTCCTAGATCAACTTTCTCATTTGTATCTTAAAGAGATAGTTAGGTTACATGGATTTTCCCTCTCCATTTTATATGATCGTGATCCCAAGTTTACTTATAACTTTTGGAAAGTCCTTCAGAAGTCGTTGGGTACTGAATTAAATTTTAGTACATCTTTTCATCCTCAATCATATGGGCATTCAGAACGAACAATTCAGACTTTGGAGGATATGTTATGTGCTTGTTCGACGGATTATCAGGGAAGTTGGGACCAACATCTTTCTTTGATTGAGTTTTCTTATAATAACAGTTTTCATTCAAGTATATAGATGGCACCATTTGAGGCACTATATAGGAAGTGGTGTCAAACTCCGGCTTTTTGGGATGAAGTGGGTGAAAGGAATTTGATGGGACCATAATTGGTAGAAAATTTGTCAAAAAAAGTTCAGCTGATACAGAAACACATGAGAACAGCTCAAAGTAGGCAAAAAAGTTATGCGGACAATAGGAGGAAGGGTCTCTCTTTTGAGGTAGGTGATCATGTCTTCCTCAATGTTTCACCATGGAAAAGTGTGATGCGATTTGGTAAGAAAGGAAAGTTGAGACCAAGGTTTATTGGACCATATGAAATTCTGGATAGAGTTGGATCAGTTTCATACCGAGTGTCTTTACCTCTGATTTTATCTCATGTACACAATGTTTTTCATGTTTTAATGTTAAGGAAGTACATGCCAGATCCATCTCATGTTTTGAGTCCAAAGGTAGTTCAGCTGGAAGAGAACCTATCTTATGAGGAACAATCGGTCCAGATTTTTGACCACAGGGAGAAATTATTGTGGAATAAGGTGATTCATCAAGTATAGGTTTTTTGGAAAAACCACATGATTAAAGAGACAACATGGGAATCTGAAAATGCAATGAGGGATAAATACCCCAACTTATTCAATAAGTAAATAAATTGGGGGACTCAATTTTTTAAAGGGGGAAGGATGTAGCATCCCAAATAAGTAAAGAATTATGGATTTTCGTTTCTATGTCTATTTATTAATTAGATAGTGTTTTAGAGGCTTAAAATGAGAATAAATCCAATCTTAATCATAGAATACACTAATATTTTTAAAAGATTGTTTTAAAGCCTTTTGATGGCGAACCATTTTTAAATATATATTTTGATAATTTTATAAGCTCTATTTGTCAAAATAAACTTATTCTTTATAATCAGGGCATTGAAATTTACTTTGGATAATTTTATGGTATTTTTCTGACAATGTTCATTTTTTAATGAATAGTGAAAATACTGCATTTTACTTCAAAACTATTTTTTCATCTAATTTAATTATATGGATATATTGTCATTTTAATTGGTTTTAAAGTTTAATTATAATATATTTTTACCATTTAATCCAATGTTGGTCATTATAATTAATTTCACTTTGGAATTGTGCATAAACAAGTGTCAAACTTTTGATAGATATTGTTTCTAAAAAACCCGCTATTTGTTTTGACAACGGTGATTATTTTTAAATTAATTACTGAAATTTATGTGTTTGGAATTTGGTAAAATTGATTCCATATTTTTAATCATAAGGTCCAAATTATGTAATTAAGAGACTTTTGTTTTAGGACATTATGAATAGTAACGACGGTAATTATCATTAATTATCGTGATTAATTAGTAATCGGGCAGTTAAGGGTAATAAAATAATATCATAATAATATAAAATGACCCCAACATGTGTCCTAATGCTACTGGTTGTGTCATTGATGACTATGGGATGCCTTGTTCCAACTTTGGGACCCCATATAATCACTTTTGTGTGATAGTGACATTTTATCTTTTTATTTTTAAAGAAAGTTAAATATAACAAAAGTATGTAACACCTAAGTAAAACAATTTTAATTTTATCTATATTAATTATCTCTTAGACTATAAATATTCATTGTAAATCCAAAAATATTTCCTACATCATGGTATTTTTTTTATAATTTTTAGACATTAAATAAATAAATTTATTTATGACACCATGATGATTCAGTGATTACCTCATTAATGAATGATTTAAATAAAATGAAAAGATAATGTGAAATCTAACAATTAAACTTGTCAAAAAACCTATTTTATGGGTGGATTTCAAACCCTTATCACCTTATCCTCAAAATATATCATTTTCGGACCTTTAAAATCCGAAACTCATTTTATAATAAAGTAACATTTCATGACTTTCCAAGAGTGACCCTCCTCCCTCTTATAAAAGGCCCCCACCTCTACCACCTTACCCACACCTCTCAAGCCATTGGCTCAACCAAACTCTGCTCATTTTATCTCTCCAAATCCCTCTCTTCATCCTAGAAGCCTTAACTTAGGCAGAAATCTCTTCAAGAAACCCTTTCGGTTCAAACTAAGGGGAGTTACCCAATTTAAAGGTAATGTCTTCTCTTATGTCCTTTTGTTTTATTTTGCTTCTCAAACCCCATAAACTCTTTTTATTCCTTTCTTTTGTAACAACACCAGTATCTTCAGTATACTAGAATGTTTTTATGAGAATTATTTTATTTATACTTACACACACTCCCGTCTAATGGTTAAAGAACATACTGTTTCTGTGGGTGGCGAATTACTGCCTCACGAAACGATGATTGTTAAATCTTCTTTTAACACCTTTCATGGTAGACATTAAGATGTAACTATATTTATATATGATATATATTATGTTTATGTTTTCCTTATGATTCTGTATTTTTCATTTATGGCATACCTTTATGGTTTCCATTATGGGTAAATGTGATAATTTCATTTTAGGAAGTGCGGACTATCGCCCCTAAAAGTGATGTGAATCGTTAATGTCATATGTGGGATGTATAAAGGATGGAGTTAATTATATTATATATGATATTATACTGGAATTATAATATACCTTTATATCATTATGATTTCACTCCATTAAATACAAAATAGAAATGAAAGTAGCGTTCATGCGTACGTACGGCTTACCATCTCCATGAACGGTGCATTTCATTTATTACCTCTAAATGTTATGTAATATTATAAATGCATGTATATACTGGATATATATGATATATATGATATCTACATCATGAATATAATTCTTGATATAATGGATATTTTACCACATGAACAACTTGTAATTATAAGAAGTTTATTTTTGACTCAAGTACCAAAGATCGAAAAAAATGACCGTTATTTACTTAAATAATTACATAATGTTCATAACATGTTAATAAGTGATATAAAATGAATAATGAACTTGAAAAAGGTTCTTAATCAAGTAGAAATTAACTCTAGTTTATTATTCAGGAGATTAAAGAACGATCGAGTCAAGTCGGACACGAGGTAAGGGACTTCATCTCAATCTCCTTTCATTGAGGCATATTTTGTTTTATACACAACTTTATTTTATACAGTGTATAAACCCCTTTGACTTTTACTTTTATTCAAAAGGAATATTTTTATACGGAGCATTTTACTAAACGACAAAAGGGGATATTTTTGTCTTACGTATGCGGTGACAATGACTTCTCCGCCGCCGTGACCATTATTTGAGTTTCGGCTTCCTCTAACTTTTTTTTTAAAATAAAAATAAATACCATGTTTTACTTTTATTTTATTTTGGTATTGAAAATGGTTTTGATAATGTTTTGATTATATCAATGAGTTTTTGATATCTTGTAATTGAAATGTGTAAATTTTATGTTTCCTTTATGCATGTTTTATGTGATACGATTATGTTATGGTTCTTGGGCATTGTTTATGAAGACGGGTGGTTCCATGATAAAATAAGGGTGGGTGAGCCCGATATAGATCTCCAATGCATTGGGTAATGCGAATGAGTTAAACGCTAAGGTTTCTCCAAAGAGATTTAGGGAATATATTGTAATTGGTATTCCAAATGTAACCATGAGGGTTACTCCCTACATAAGAATGTTATGAATGCGTCAAGTTACCTTTATGTCTTATGTTTTCTATGAGTTATTCATAAACCTTATGATTTCATGAGGTATGTTAAATCACTTATTTTTATGAGTAAAGTATGTTTTCAATGATTCTTATGTATACATGGACTAAGGTTTTCTTTCCGTATTTTTGTATCCCTTACTGAGCTTTTTATGCACATCCCAAGTTTTGAAATGTTTTTCACAGGTCAAGGGAAAGGTACATGATGTGATGATAATTTCGAGGAAGTGTCAAGAAAGAATCCATGTTTTATTTTAAATATGTTTCCTTTGATGTGAAAAGTTAATATTTTCTTTTATGTAACCACCTTGTTTAAATGTGGAATGTAATACATGATTTATGATTTAATTCTCTAAAACTCTAAACCTGAAAATATCCTCAATGTGAATTCTAATAATAACTCAAGATTAAGTAATTTTTAAGGTTGGGGCCTTATAGAAACAATGTAAAAGGTGAAGATTATCCAGAACCATATCAAAATAGCTCAAAGTAGGCAAAATAGCTATACAGATAACCGAAGGAAGGATTTGGAGTTTCAAGAAGGTGATAATGTTTTCTTAAATGTATCTCCATGGAAGGTTATTATACGATTCAGTAAGAAGGGAAAGTTAAGTCCCAGTTATATCAGAAATTTTGAAATTATGGACCTAATTGGAGACATAGCTTACCTTTTGGCTATGCCACCAAGTCTCTCCAAGGTTCACAATGTGTTCCGCATGTCAATGCTAAGAAAGTACATGCCAGACCCAACACATGTACTCACTTATGAAGAAGTGGAACTTGAGCCTAATCTATCTTACTATGAATATCCTAACAAGATTATTGATACTAGAGAACAAGTATTGAGAAATTGGACGACTCTTCTGGTGAAGGTTCTATGGAGGAACCATAAGATGGAGGAAGCAACATGGGAGCCTGAGTAGCTTATGTTAAAGACATACCCGAATCTTTTTAGGTAATATTTTGTGAATTTCGAGGATGAAATTTTTGTAAGGAGGGGATAATGTAACACCCCAAGGTTTTGAAAATAAATATATAATTCAATTTTATAATCTAACCATTAAACACAACTTTTCCTCTTCTATGTTTTGAATTTCGAAAAATGGTCATCTAGAGTTGTGTTCAGTAAGTCATTTGGAGTCTGATAGAACAAACATGATTTTTGGTGAATAGTAGCATACCCTTATGAATAGTAATATGAATATTAATATGACCCTAATTAATAGTAAATTTTATTATTATTTTATTTTCTTAAGGCTAGAATATAATAACATCTTTGTTAATTTTTCATTGTGATAAAGAAGTAGTTGTAGAATTAGAACTGTTAATTTTTGAATTAATTGTTCTTTTATTTAAAAGTTAAATTAATAATATTTAGAAAATTATTTTTCAAAAATGTAATTCACTTTTTAATTCTACACATCGAAAAATGGTTAGGGTGAATTTTTGGGGTTTTTCTGAAATTCAAGAATTTTTTTATGAATAGTAAAATATGATAAAATAAATTAAATGATAAATACATAATTTACTACATCATAGGTGATGCAAGGATTATTTAATCCCACTTGGTTCGAACTCACATGTCATTATTAGTATTAAGGGTCATATAAAACAATACTATTGGTTGTCTTGAAGGGAATAATAAAATAATTAATTAAATATTCAAAAATTACTCCTCTCCTCCACTATAAAAACCCCTCACCAGTCCCTATTCTCTTCACTAATATAAGCCTTAAAGCTCCTAAAAGTTCTGCCCAATTACCCTTCCCTAGTCACTCCCCGCGACCAGTAAGCTCTTAGTCTTTCCAAAAGACCAAAACCCCTTCCCTTAAGGAGTTTCTCAAGGAGGTTATTTCAAGAGGTAAAGCACCCTTCTTTCTCATTTGGTTTTATTTCAATTTATCTACTTTTGTTATCCTCTCCTCACCTACTCTATCTAAATGACCATGATAACTACAGTAAAATATATATACTAGATTTATATCATGAGAATGGAAAAATCATCATAAATATTCTTATTCCCTCCCTTTTATTTTTATAAACGAAATCGACGTCCATGAGGTTCTGATTTATAACGTTTGTGGACGAAGAAGTTTCGTTCTTCAATTTATTCTTCATTACTGGTCATGAAAACATATTCATGGTTGAAAAAGACTATAATATATGTTTTATAACATAATTAATATTCAGGAACCAGAATATGTACATATAATTAAGTTATATGACAAAACTAGTTCATAATTTTCCAAATACCGCTGAATAATCGAAGTGGTGGTCATATAATGGTTCATCCTCATTCCATGTAAACAAATGATATAAATGACCATTATAAATTATTTATGTTCATTAATAATATATAATTCCAATCCTGGAGATTTATAACCATTCCACATGAACTTCATTACATAAAAACAAGTGAACCGAATATGAAAATAAAGGAAACGAACAGTCCAGAATGACGGAATTCAATACAATAATTTGTCAATAAAGACATAAATGAACTAACCATAATTATGGTAAAATAGATACATGTATAACATGTTCTGAAATAATTTATTAACAAGTATAATTTCATATTCCAGGAGCTTAAGCACAAGATAGGAACACGTTTGGAGTTAAGGTAAGGGTTTTTCACCCGAACTTCGATTTTCATTCGGGATACTTTCATTGTCTAAATACCTCAATGAAATTCTTATGTATTGTTATGTAATCCTCATATATCCTGTTTTAGTATAATATGTATGTTTACAAACCATAATCCTTCCTTATTTTATGGATAGTTACACGTTTTAAAAGGAACTTTCAAAATTGTTTTAAAAATACAAGCCCGATTCAAGGGAATATCTCAAATTCTTACCTATTTTCAAGGGCACTATATAATATGTTTTTGGAAACCAGTATCTTTATAAAATCACTCATTTTATTATTAAAATACTATCTTACTTAACTTCTGGTTTTATACAAATATTTCTCCAAAATAACTCTTCTTTTCAAAATAAAAGAGTATTTATCCTCAGAATTGCTTAATGATTTTATAAGAGTGTTTTCATCTAATTCAACACTCTTGTTGATTCCATGGTATTATTGGGTTTAATAATTTATGAATTCATCTACCATATTTGATTTAATGGTTTACGACTAAATCTATTGTGGATGATCTATCCTAAAACCATTCACCATATTATTCTGAATGGTTAGTGTTTTATGTTAAATGATTGGGGAAAGATAGTTACATTTCATATGATAGTTTCAATATGAATGTATATATTGTTTATGATTATCCCTGCTCATATAAGGAATGCATTGGACTTATTATGTGATGGGTGGGGCCCGCTATATCCCATCGATGCATCGGTAGGTCTCATGAGACAAATAGATGTGGAATTGGCCGAGGCCTTTCCCAATGTGATATGGATTTTGGTCGAGGCCTTAATCATTAGAAGTAATTGGCGACGCCATGAAAAAATATTTCAGAATGTCCGGAATATGCACTTCCCTCATTATGATGCTATTGTGTGAAGATAATGTGGTTATTCAACTAGTATAATACCCATGATTATGTTTTGTTCAGCTCATATTTCTGTCATAATGTATTCAAGTTCATTATTAAAGGCATGTGTTATCAATTATTCACCATGTCTGATGTTTATGCTATCTTCCACTGTATTGCTTACTCTTACTGAGTGTTTGAGCTCACCCTTTCTTATGTTTAATTTTTCTCAAGATATGAAGAAGTAAATTATGAATGACATGCAAGCATAATCTAGGAGACTTGAAGTTTCTAGTGGAATAAATTAGTGTTGTTTTTTCCTTCATATTGTAATGAATAACTTATATATGTAACTTGTTTCCAATAATACTAAACTACCTGGTCCTTCGGGATTTGTATTCCTTGTATTTATGCCAACGTAATCAAACAAGGCACCGAATTCGGGCATCTGGGGTTGGGTCCTTACAAGAGTAGCAACATGGCCCACGTAATACCCGACCATTCACTATCTCTCTGTTCACTAACACTATCCACTAATAAGTTCCATGGTGTCTTCATACATACATGAAAAGGAAATTTAGGAAATTAAATTAAATAAGATAAATAAAATCATAGATATATAGAAAAGAGAGAAAATTTGAATAACACATCCTTTATCATCATTAATCCACTAATTCACTCAGTGAAAAAAATGTTACAAAATGTATCCATTAAATAAAAAAGTGTATCAGGATAGTAGATTAATATTTTTGAGAATCATGATGGTCCTCTAATCAATTAATGACATTGGATTGTGATACTTTTTTTAATGATTTCTTAAAAGAATATTTTTATTAAAAATGGATTTCAGCATGTATTTTTCCTCTTGGGTTTCTTAATGGTTTTTAAATGGAAAATGTAACTATTTGAAATATAATTTTCCTCACAATTGGACTTTATGGATTTAAATTATCCTTTTTTAAATGATTCATTATTTACCATATGTATTTATATAGGAAAACCTTATTTAACATATTCATATTTTTTTCAAATAGTATATATGAATCTATTTTCTTATTTAGTAATAGTTATGTGTTTTAATTTTTTTAATAATGTATAGGCACATTGTGATATATATGGATAAAATATAGATCAAATTACCGAGTAACACACCTCATTATGCTAAGGGTTTAGAGGAGTTTTTAGATTTTTCAATGTCTAATCAATCTGTTGATGAGAGAATAAGATTTCCAGGTCCTAAATGTAAATTTAGAAGATGGTTAAAGAGAGACGAAGTTTATGAACACTTGATATTGAAGTAATTATCTACTCAATTTTTTCGTTAGATTTGGCATAGAGAATTGAATGCTACAGAAAGGTTTAACACTGATGTAAATCCAAAAAATGAGATCCCAACTATGTCAATAATGGACAATGAAATGAAAAACCTTATAAATGATGAATTTGGAATTACAAGCCACCAAAAACAATATCAAAACATATCATAACAACCAGTTGAGGGTGATACAAATAGAAACATGAAAAGTGGTGTTTTTGAGACTGTAAGACAACCAGATCAAGATTGTAACATATCATTAGATTCTCCTCTTGGTTCTATGGAGACTAATGTAAGAGAAAAATTCACCAAGAAGAAATATGTATTTCATGGTTTAGTTGAATATGGAAATCAAGAGTTGTATAGTGGATGTTTGAAATATTCAAAACTTTCTTTTCTGATAAAGTTTTACCATATCAAATGCCTATGTGGAATTATAAATAAGGCAGTTTCCATGATATTGGAATTGTTGAATGATGAATTTCCTAAAGAAATGATACCTGAGTCTTTTATGATATGAAAAAAATTGTTAAAAATCATGGTCTGAATTATATAAAAATACATGTGTTTCCCAATGATTGTATGCTTTATTTGGGAGAAGATTCAAGAATATAGGATTAAAAAAATATTCTACTAGATGGTTGTCAATGGGTGATATTGTAAGTATGAATAAACATACTAACATGAAGAAGAAGAAAGGGAACCCACCTTCAAAATTTTTTCATTGATTTCCTTTAAATCCTTGATTTCAAAGAGTATTCATGTCATCAAAAACCACCAAACACATGAAGTGTAATTCTTTATATAATAATAATGATGCCTTAATGAGGCGTCCAAGAGATTCACAATTGTGGATGAAATTTGATTCATTACATTCAGATTTATCATTTGATCCTAGGAATGTTTGATTGGGATTGGATGCTGATAGATTCAACCCATTTGGGACATTGACTACTAGTTATAGCATTTGGCCAGTTGTTTTGATCCTTTAAAATCTTTATTTTTGGATGTGTATGCAACAAATGTATTTTATCATTTCAATGATTATTCTTGGAATAAAATGCATGGAAATGGTATTGATGTATAATTACATCCTTTAATTTAATAATTAGAGGAGTTATGGAGCAACGGTGTTGATACATATGATGCATCTTCTAGAAAAATGTTCAAAATTCAAGATGCTCTAATGTGAACCATTAGTGACTTCTCTAGACTTGGAAATTTAGCTAGTTGGAATACTTACATGGGTTTGACTTGTCATGTTTGTAACTTTTATTTTGATCCTGAATAGCTACCTCATAGTAAAAAATGGTTTTTCTTGTGTCATTGAAGATTTCTCGATGCATCTCGTAGATTTTGGCTGAAAAAGTCAAAATTAAATAGTTTCATTGATTATAGAACACCTCCAAAGTTATTAATATGTTCTAAAATATTGGATCAACTTGAAAATGTTGAAATAGAATTTGGGAAGGTTTATCATTTTAATGATAGTGGGAAACAAATTATAATTTCATCGTCTAGTGAAATCAGAATGCAATAATAGAAGAAAAAAAGTATATTCTTTAAACTTCCATATTGGAAATTTAATTTTTTGCGTAATAACCTTGATGTGATTCATATTGAGAAGAATGGTTGTGAAAATTTGATCTTCACATTTCTTAATGATCATGGAAAGTAGAAGGATCATCTCAATGCTTGGAAATACTTACAAGAAATGAGCATAAAGTGTGATCTCTAGCCAGATGAGAATGGAAATAATGCTTCGGTAATTCTTGCAATGAAAAATAGGGATAAAGATACATTCCTTAAAATTTTAAAACATTTGAAGGTATCTTATGGGTATTCAAGTAAAATCTCAAGGTGTGTTGACTTAAATCATCATAGGTTACATGGATTTAAAATCCATGATTTTCATATTTTGTTATAGTAGTTACTACCATTGGCATTGCGTACATTATTACCTAAAAAGGTTACTGATTTTGTACTCCAATTTTGCACATTTTTTAGACAAATATGTGAGAAAACTCTAAATCCATTTGAGCTTGATAACCTTTAGAAAATATTTTTATTAACACTTTGTGCAATGGATATTATCTTTCCTCCGTTGTTTTTTACTGTCATGGTGTATTTAACTGTGCATTTGGTTGAGAAAGCTAAATTAAGAGGCCCTGTACATTATCAATGGATGTATCAAATTGAGAGGTACTTTATTTATATGTTTTTCAGTTTAGTAAACAATTATTGGTAGTTCATTAAATACATAATTATATTTTTTTTATTTTATTTCACATATATCATGGGAATTTGAAATCATATATGAAAAATAAATCTTAACCTAAAGGATCTATTTCTGAAGGCTATTTGGAATATGGGTGTCTTACCTTTTGTTCTAGATACTTGGATGAATTGAGAAAAGATTCAATTGAGTTGGAAGTGTTGACAATACATTGACTCAATCTCAAATATATAGAAATCAAAAATACTTCTTACTATTGGCTGATCAGTTGGGAGGAGTTAAAATGTTACACTAACAGAAATGGAATTATTATTGGAACATTGATATGTATTGCTGAATAGTGAAATTGTAGATCCATTTATTGAAGAGTTGAGGATACAAACAAAGAGATGAATGAGAGGATGAACATGAAATGAGAAAGATATAACAAAATCTGTTAATAAAGAGATTGTAGAATGGTTTTCACGACGTGTAAGTTCATAAATATTTCAATAAATATAGATATTAGGTTGATACATATATTTTTTAAATCTAATAATGTATATTAATTTTTTTAGATCATGAATACCGATAATCGAGTAGAGTTTTCAGAATATTTGAAGTTTCATTCATGAGGTCCTCTAAAATAAGATAGAAAGTTCGACTCTTACAACATGAATGGATTTAGATTCCGTATAGTCGATCGAGAAGAGGGTTTAAAAACACATAATAGTGGCATATTTATGTTTTCTAAAGTGGGATACTATGGAAAGTTGACTAATATTATCAAATTAAACTTCCATGGGAATTTTTCAATTATTTTATTCAAATGAAATTGGGTGGATATTATCTGGGGTGTTAAAATAGATTCCTTACAATTTACTTCTGTAAATTTCTCTCACTTGATGGATGTTGGTGACTGTGAACTACATGATCCATATATCTTATCATCGTAAGTGAAAATGGTATATTATGTGAAGGATGTCATGGATTAATGGTGAATTGTAGTTTCTCAAGTAAAAAAAGGTACTTTTATGATATGGGTGATGAAGTGGAAGATTGACCTCTAAAATTGAATCTCATCAATAGTAAGAAGCAGACTTATTTGTCGATCATGATATTGAAAATATTAGTTTTGTAATGGTGGATGAAGTAGATGAAGTAATGATGGAGTAGGAAACTGATATGATTGAAGGAGAAAATGATTTTATATGTATTTATCCATTTATTTATCAACCACTTATGTCATTTGTGCAATCATTCATTGTCATTATTGTCTATATTTTGTTTGTTTCTATTGTGCATCTATTATCATTTCTATTTTTCCTGCATAAATATTTTGAATATATGTTCTGAACATAATTTTATTTGATTAAATGATAATAATGCTAAGGAGGAAGCTTTCTTCTGATGTTAGTTGACTCTCAGTCAACATTTCATTGACCACATTGACAAATGATGATCCATTTATCTCCCTCCCTACAGCATCTAAGACACCATCCGCTTTCCCCCTACACCATCTCTCACACCATCCATCCACAGCTCATTCTATTCCTTCCCATTCAGTAGCCTCAGTAGTGAGGGAGTAGGGTGCTACTCCTAGTTCTTTATGGGGATATTGTAGGATGATTGTTATAGGTACAGATTTTAATATGAATAAATTTATTGAACTTTTTTATACTACTAACTGTTTTTTCATAAAAGATTGAAACAATGCTACTAAGGAGAAAAATATGAAAAGTTTATATTTATGGAATCTGACCAGACTAAATATATTTGTCCCATTTGATTCCTATGGGGTTTCTATGGATGATGTTGTGGGATTACTTGGCCATATTCTAGGCTAGCTAGCAGTGGAGTCGGCGACACTTCCCATTACGTATGATGATTAAAGGAATATGCCTTAATCTTGGAAAAATGAAGTTTTTTATTCACAAATAAAGGTAATTTTAATACATTATGGTGTAATTTAATTTTTTTTGTTATTAAATGCTAATATTTTCAAAATGAATCTCTGTGTAAATATGTTTTTTCACTTTACTATTGCTGATATGCTAGTACAAAAGTGGATATTGAAAAAATTGGGCAATAAATGGAATTATTTTAAATAGATATTATGGAATAAATTCAATGATACTTCGTTGAACTCCAAACAAATGTATAATAAGGTACCCAATGGGGTGCCTAGACTGTAATGTAAAGTTTTTATTGATAGTCATCATGATGAGAAGCGCATCGTTTTTAAATATATATTATTATATTAATCTCATTTTACCTTTATACATGTATATGAAAAGGATATGACATTTCATACATTACTATTAAATTACATTTTATTTATTTTTTGATCTTTCAAGGAAGAATGCATTGAGTCGGGCTAATCAAATCATCCCTCACACTACGGGGTCAAATAGTTTTTCTAGAAATCGATCAACTCTTGTAATATTTTCATTAGTTTAAATATTTATAAGACATTATTATATATTTAATATATTAAATTATTGATTGATATTTCTTTAATGTAGTCACGGATTTTAGGGCGCCAAGCATCCTAAACAGAAGTGTGGTTGGATGTTCATAAAAAGTTTGATGGGAGTTTTGTTAATGAGTCTTCCAAAGAAGTTGGGGTATGAATTCATTTTTTATTATAATAACTTATTATCAGTTGTCACTATGTTAATATATATTGCTTATAATATGACTGATATTTGATTTATAGGTAAAAATTAAAGAACTTTGGGATTATAATCACATGCAGTACTACTCAGTCTCCCAGGATGACCCATTTGGTAAATTCCTTAGAAAGGAGCATCTTGGTCGAGTTCACAGGATGATTTTTGGGACCATTACCATTTGAGGTCTTTGGCAGTCCACTGGGTATTTCAGTTGCATCTACTCCTAGTTTTAGTCACTCCCTACCTCGAGATATTGAGAGAGAGTTTGTTTCTATGAAAAACACAATTCAGGAATAGGGTTCTAAGAGATCTACTTTTTATAAAGCATTGATTGATTTATATCAGAATATGGCTGGATCTGTCCCTGGTGTTATTGCATCGATGACTGGTGGTGAGTAGCTAAATCACACAATTTCAAAATCATTTAGTTTGAAAAAATTTATTGGTTTTAAGTTTAAATATAAATATACAACATTATATAATTTTCAATATAATTTTCATACAGGTGACAGTAACAGGATGTAGAGATGGAGATGGAGAGGGTGAAAAGCAGTGTTCATCATCAGATAGTGATTAGTAGTTTTTTTATGTTTTGTACAAATATGGAAAGAGAGGGTTTTTTTCATGTATCTTATGTGGCACAGAGTATTCACCTAATATTTTCATGAACCAACATTTTCATGATTTCCCATGTTTGAAAGGGATGAAAACATTTCAGGGCTATAGTGATAGTCATCCATTCATAGAAATATAATATTGAATATGATTAAAATAACTATCTTATAATGGTATTCATGTTATTTAGTGAAAACCATATTATATTTTATTTTAACATCAGAATACATCCTTTCCCTAATCCAATATATTAATACCTAAGTGGAATTTATTTCTTGTTGGAATACCACAATGTAAAGTTCAATCATTATGGTTATAAATTTTCTCCCCATTTTTAAATTTTCATGCACAATTTGTTTACTTCAAGCCTATACATGTGCATGTTTCTCATTCACATTATTGTTCCTTATATCCTATAGGCCCCAAACCCCTTTCATCATTTATGTTACATCATCCCCTTAAGCTACATCAACTCACTATTTAACATCAATCACTTTACATCATCATTCATGATGCATATCCTTATTTATTCTTTCTCTCAAATACTTCCATAGCCTCCCAAATTCCTATGGAATCTGATGGTTTGACCCCTCTAATCTATCCCCATTCCATCACTCTAATATTTCTACACCAATAACTATTATTCTAGTTATCACCCTGCAGTCCAACCATTGACTCTCCCTTCAGAAATCCAGATTTTAAACCCGAATCCCACCTTATCTGTTCAATTTTATATCAAAGGTATATGATTATTGATATGTTTAACTATTTTAAAATATATGTCTAGTTTTTTGGGTTTTAATTAGTGTTTTATTGTTCACTTATACTATTTTTTTATTATTTATGGTTTGTAAATGTGCTTTTCTTGATAATGGGTGTTATTTTGGATTCTAATTAGGGTTTTCTTTTCATTTCTTAATATGAATAATTAATTTCAAAAATATATACACCATAATCAATATAAATTTATAATTTTTTATATAGATATTATGTTATGTTTATACTTTTACATATACTTTTTAATACTTATATATACATCGATGAATTATATAATATATTGTATTATACTTATATAATTTTTATGTAAATTTTTGAGCCCAAGTTCTTAAATGAATATTGTTGAACCCATAGTGGAAGGAGTGATGATAAGATACAATCGATATGATTGGTGTGTTTTATTTTTTGTAAACATATAAATCATGTGTAAAATTATGTGTTTCATGGTTATTTATTTTACGTGAAGTTTGTTCCATGGTTTTTGGAATGATTAGAAGAACTTGAAGGAATATAAATATTTGAATGTAAATATTAACTTATTTAATTTAATGATGTTGTTTAAGATATAGATAAACACTAGATATAAGATAAGATAGAGAATATATATACATTGAATAGACAATACATAGAGATTATCCATATAGAAGAAAATGGAAAAAAATAAGAGAGGAGAATAAGTGATTTTGTTCATGTTTTGTTTATAAAAAGTGGATAAATGATTTTATATTGTTCAATAAAAAAAGAATAATAATAATGAACCATAATCAATAACTTTATAGCAGTCCAATTAGGGATATGTTCAATACTCAGAGGATTTGAATCAATATTGATGACTTTTTATTCAATTAAAAACATTTTAAACCCTATCCTTTTATCTCTTCAATTATTAAGGTGAAAAGTTATCTAGTTCTATCTTCTCAACATCATCTTTTCTTACAAAAATTTTAAACACACACCATCATAAGTATCACAACAGATTTACAAGGTCAACCTATCAAAATGAGAAGGAAAATTATTTGTGTGATATGGATTCCTCTGATATTACGCAACCCATTAGTATCAACCTATAGGTACAAGTGATCAAGTTTTATCCTTGAACTTATATTATATGCTTCCCAACTATGTTTTAGTGCATCCCACACTCTTTCAACATCTTACTGGGTCTTTATAATACCATCCTAATAGTTTAAAATAAAATTTTATAATGATAATAAATCTTATACTAGTATAAACTATGCCTTTCCATTGATGTTCCAAATTCTTGTTTTTCTTATATAATTTCACAATAGAAATAAACTTATTCACTTATTATGCACAACACATGAAAAAAAATTCCTATTCTTATTATTCTTTACAAAAAAACTGTAAGGATTTCTATAATAACTTATTCTTCTTATGTTCTTTTAAAAATTCAAGATTCTAATTTTTATGAAAATTGAACTACAAACCCTATTTTTTCCTTTCCCTTCCATACAACACAAAGTTTCTTTAAATAATCCCATAATAATATCATTTTTCTTCCCTCTACATCCTCTACATTATTGACACTTGAAAATGAAATACCTTATTCTTATTAATCTTACACAGTAGTAGCAAGACCTTCTTCTCAATTTTATTTGAATTTAGAATTAAAATTCAAGATTCCAAATTATTTTAATCATTTCTCAACTTATATTTATTCTTTTCAAACCATTAGATTGTATTAAATTTCATAGTCACCAAATCCCCTCACACTCAATGGTAGTGAGCATCTAAAAATGAAAAAAAAAGACTTTATATATACAATCCCTCTCAAGAACACTCTCAATCCTCCAAAATAAATACAACAATAAAGAGTGGTTAGAAGATAAACATAATTACATGGGAGTAATAGAATGAGGAAAATAAAGAACAATGAGATTAAAATGATCTCCAAGGTAACAGGTACCTTCCAATGGTCTTAGAAGGTGTATTTATAGCCTCCAATAGTTTTAAGAACATTCGTGAGCCTATGAGGGTCTTAGAATTTAACATTATCAATCTCAAAGTATGCCTCATTTTAAGTTTTTTTGCATATTTAAGGGTGTAATTAAATGAGTTGAGGCTTGATAGGGATGTTTGGATAAGGAAATGTTAATGGCATGAATGTGCCAGCTGGAGCAGTTTATTCTATGAATGGATATTCATGACATGAATGGATTATAGGAAAAAGATATAAATCTACATTCAGGGTGTGATGGTCATTCATGACATGGGAGATAATTGACAATGTGAATAGGGCTTTGGGGGTTTTAAGTCAAGGAAATGTGATTTTTGGTGTATTGGTTTTTCTGAGAATTCAGGACATGAATCCATACTTCACACCATGAATATAGCTTGTTCTAGTAGATTAAATTACCTATCACTCTTTTCTTTTCTGATTCACCTCATTTTCTGCTACTCTGAACCCTATGATCTCTCCAGGTGTTTTGGGATCTCTCATTTCCTTCGGTCCTTTTCCTTTGATTCATGAACATCATTTGATCATGTGATTCCAATTTGGTAAGTTATATCTTGATCCATATTTACCCTCTCTTATTTCACTTGGTCAAAACTAAATAGATCCTTGACATCCTGATTGGATAGAAGGGTTTTAATATGGTATAATAATGGATTTGTGAATCATTGATAGAATCGAAAACTTGACTCAAGGTTTTGTTATCTGCACTATGTTTGTACATAGACCATTGTCATGAAAAAATGCGAGTGCTGGTTGAAGTGGTTGTTGTTCGGCGCCAGGCCGGCCAGGCAGTCGGTGAACTGTTGGACTGGAGTAGCAGAGGAAATGGACAGGACGTGGACAAGGAGGATGAGGAAAAGTGGAATAAAGGTATGTCCCTTCATATCTACGGGATACAATAGAAGAGAGGTGAACTCAAAAATGCGAGTGCTGATTGAAGTGGTGGGAGGGATGAGGGCGCGGTATTTATAGGCCACGAGGTGCACTGTGCCACCTGAAATCTCGAAGTTTTTTTCAAATTGATTTATCTTTTTATGGAGAAAGAAACCATCACCCAGGTTTACTAAAACGAACGGCCTGAGCGGACGGTGCGGGGGTGAAACCCCACAGTATTGGCAGCCAAAAGCCAGAAACCTTGTATTTCGATTTCTCAAATCATTTAATATATATATATATATGATTGACCCGGACCGGTTTCTAATAATACACTGATGGATGTGCATGAAAAATGTTTTTTATTATAACATATTAGCCAAGTTTTCTACAAAAAATGGTGATTCACTATAATATCTTCCATTGATAAGGTGGTGGGTCTGCTCACTTGTAAATTTTATTTAGCTCTGATCAGTACGTTTGATTTGGAAAAACAAGTATCTGCGGTTCGATTTCACTACTAGAGAAACAAGTATCCATAGAGTCTGAAATCAAGAAACCATCAAACGATGGTCGATATGCTTTCACGACCCCCCTCCCCTTCTCTTCATGCTCTCTTTTCATTACTACAGATCTTACTTTACTCAGTGTTAACTTTTATCAATGCTAAAAAATGTTAACGGATGAAATTTTTATAAACGCTCATAGAAAACACTAATAAAATTTATTTCAATTTTGGAATCTACGTATTGAGAAATGGTTATGGTGAATTTTTGATAGTTTTTCTAAAATAATTGAAATTTTAACAAATAGTGAAGTACAAAAAAAATACAGTATTTAACATTATAGATTATTTACATGAATTAATGAGTCGTGGATAATGAAAGAATTATTAATTCGAACTCACATGCATTAATTATTGTGTTTGATCATAATAATCATCAGTATTGGTAGTCACGAGATAAAATAATAAACTAATGAATATTATATTCAAAAACACACATCTTTCCTCCTTATAAATATCACCCCTCACCACTCATTCTCCTCACGCATTCTAAGACCTTGAGCTTTCGAAATTTTTTCCCAATTATTTTCCCAACCCTCTCCCTCACATCCATAGAAAACATTGGTCTCATCAAAAGACCAATCCAAGCTATCATTAGGGGAAGTCTAAGGAAGGACATCCAAAGAGGTGATATTCTTATCCAAGCTATTTTTCCATTATTTATTACTCTACCTTATCATATTTATTTCTATAATGAAGGTATGATAACATTGGTATTTTCAATATACTGAATTTTTATTCTATTTATGGAATATCCCACATCTAGCTTCATTTCTTCTTTTATTTTAAAAAAATGAAAACATTGTTCATGTTATGGTCAGTTCACCACCTCCATGGACAACGTGTTTTGTTTTCCATTACCACCTTCATAGCTAGTTGAAATACACTTATAATTATTAAAAAAGGCCTAATTATGTATATTATATATTCTAGAATTAATATATATCCATAATATTAAAAAAAACACAATAAGATCATCATAGTCGGAAAACACTCCTAAATGAACAAAGCGTGTAAGGATTAGACTCTGTAAATATTGATTATTTATAAATAATATTGATACTGAGGACCTTTTGAGCTTCTAGAAATACATCAAATCCATACCATTATACTTATGAAGCTATGAATCCATTTCCAAAATAACTCCCATAGTCATCCACAACTAATGCAACCTTGGACACTTGGCGTGAATAACCTTGGGACAATGGAAATAAAAACATATCTCAATTAAATGATTCTAAACTAACATAAAAACTTGATAACAAATAATATTTAGGTAAATAAGGTTATCAATCATATATTTAATAAATTTAATTTGATTATTCATGAGGTTAAGTGAAATTGCAGAGCAAATTCGGACTTGAGGTAAGTGATCTATCCGAACCACCCTATTTTCTTTGGGTCATACTTTCTCTTTAACTCATTTTCTCTCCCTATTCTTATTATTTACTTATTCTATATTCTATATATATGTTCCGCACATTTACCTAGTTTAATTCACCTCTCCTTGATGAGGATATATATGTTTTAAAGGTTCTCTTCACAATTTCATTTGTTAAGAAGTGCCAATTAAAGGGAACTTCTCTATTTTCTTACCTCATTTCAAGTACAACTCAATGAAATGATTTTAAACATCCATGGTTTCTAAAAAAACATTTTTATATAGAAACCCATTTTGGTTCATTTCTAGTTTTATGGAAATTATTATGCTCTTACCATCATTAAATACACTTTACCATTTTCCTTAGAACCCAACTTAAGAGGTAAATTTCCAAAGTTATTTCTCTACTCATTTTCCATGTCTTCACTTCACTTGGATAGTATTTTTCATGGAATATGCTTATTTTTCACCAATAAATGTATGAGAATGTTTTAATCCATTCTTTCATGGAAACCATAATGACATGTCATCTGGTAATGCTATAAGACATGATTACACAACCTATTTCTTTCTATGGGCAATTCTTATGTTTCTGCCTTAAGTTTGATTTCCTTTTAGGACACACATATGCATACACATGTTATGATGGGTGCACCCAAATATCTCTCTATTTCATTGGATAAATTTTATATCTCATGAGATGATATTTAAAAGATTAAGGAGTAAAGCTAATCCAGGATGGGACTTTATCCACTATGTTATGTTGTCTTAGAAATAAGATTTGACTTATTCTTATGTCATGTTTTATGATGTTTCCACATTCCTATGATTCCATGATATGTTAGACCTAGAAACACCCTAAGAGGGGAGTGGTGAATCAAGGTGTCAACATTTATTTAAGTTAAACATATATTGTCCCCACGTTGGTAGGAACTTGTGAAACTTGTCCAATGGAATTGAGCAATCACCCAACAAACATATGCCAGAGTAGAAACACAGCACAACAATTTTACTTTTTCACTGCTAAGGGATAGTCCATGGAGTATATGTTAACAATGTGGTGGTCATACGAGAATCAGCTATGTTTCACTAGATTTTGTGGATTAAAATTTTTCGGTCATGGTCACTCTATGTGAGGTTCACTGCCTTTACAAGAATTTAGGGACAACGAACTGCCTCCCTTAGATCACTTCCCTCGACTTCCCCTTACTCACTACTTTGGGTGAAGTCTTCCTCAGTTTAATGAAATAAACATAGCTTCTATATCTAAGTGAAAGTTGATGATGTTTTTCATATTTATGGATCAGATATGATACTTCAATGTATTCCATAGACTTTTCCCAAGTGACACTAAGTTTTCATATGTATTTTCATGAAACTACATTATTTTGATGAAACTTACAATTTTTTTGTATAATTTCCAACTTTCATGAAACTTTTAACTTTTGAAAAACTTCCAACTTTCACGAAACTCCCTACACTAAGATCCTTTTCCCCCACCTAGTTATCAACCATTAATTTCACGAAACATGTGTTCGCATAAAGTTTCTATTTTTTGTTATAAATATGTTCTTTTAAGTCTTTCATGAAGACAAAGTGATAAACCCTCCTCCAAAACTTCAATACTAGAAATGACACTTAGCAGCCTATTTATCATAAAGAATCACCATTTCACAAAATTATACCTTACCCACAAAACACATCACCCCTGATTCACTAATGTCAACCTATTCGTGGAACTCAATATTTCACGAGGTTTCTTGACTTTTCCTTCTTTCATGAGTTTTTAAAAAGTTCATGAATATATTCCAACTTTCATGAAACCCTAATATTGAGACAGAATCACTTCATTGTTTCTGATAACATGACTTTCAAAAAACCCTGCCTTTACCCCAAATTTTTAGGATAAAATAATAGAAAACACTGGATAAATGTTTCACCTTGAACATTGAAGCCTCCTGCACAGATCAACTCACTTGACATGAGAAATCCTCAATAAAATCAGTGTGGATTGATAGAAAATACAACATACCATCAATTTTCATATTTGAATAACCTTAGTTCCAATTAACTCCCTTTTGGGTTTTTTGGTAATCCAAAGAGAAATTCAATAAAGCAAAAACCTCGAAAAAAAACCTGATAGTAGTGAAATAACCCAACCATCATTCTATGTCTATGTAAGAACCTGGATCATCATTTCAGGTATAGATCTTGATTTTGGGTCATTTTTTATGAAAAAGGAAGAAATAATAATTTTCTAAGTACACACTGTGTACTTATGAGTACACACCGTGTACCTAGGTACCACGTATAGTTGCATACTAGCCGTGTAACGGCCGAGTACATGGCCGTTTAGGTGACCTGCCAGACCGCTTAAGGCGTGGGCCGATTAAGGCTACTACATGACATGTACATTTAATAAACACGCAGTGTGCTTTTTTTAATTTGATAAATCGGAGTGGGGTCACGTCTCATATTCAGAAATACCTTCTTCTTCCTGTGGTTCATACAGGAGAGTGACATAAGGGCCGACGAACTCCGAACCCCTCCCGATTCTTCATCCAAGCTTCGATTGAGATGCTTCCAGGTGCATTGGAATTCCACTGGTGAGTTATTAACTTCCCTAGAGCCCTTCTTCCTGATTTTTCCTCATGGGATATTTAAGGTTGAAAGTTTTTCACCTTTTTGTAGATCTAAATTGATCTAGGCCGATTAAAGGGCTGGCATTAAAGGATATCGATCATGTGACATCAAGGAGGGTGGTTTGTGACTTTCATCCTTTGTATTTAAATTATATACACTAAAAGTGTCATATAACCACATTGGGGTATTGCTTGAATAAGAATTTAACCATGTTGTTTACCTACTATGGTTTTATTGTTTGTTAAGTGGTTGTTTCTTAGGCATAAGGTTAGATACCTTGTTTATGGGACACCCATGGGTGCGTTTTCCCATGATTGATTGTTTATGGCTGTTTGGTCTAGAATGCCTGTTAGGCGTACCTTGTTTTCCATGCCTTGAATTGCTTATGATGGATTTTGATTGATTATGTGAAATGTATATGGAATTCATTGTGAATGTTAGCCCTATAGTAGTTATATATTATATGAGTTTCTTTGATATGTTTTGCACACTATGTTTCCAATGGACTGTGAGAGCCTTGGACTAGGAAAATTGTGTGGGTTTCCATGTTTATTTTTCAAATAGACTGTGAGAGACTTGGACCAGGAAAACTGTGGGGGTTTCAATGTTTATTTACACATGACCGTGAGAGCCTAGGTGTAGATGATTGACCCAGGGGTATTGACTATGAGAGCTACCCTGGAGGTCGTTTATAATTTATTGATGTTATATTGACCCAGGGGTATTGACCGTGAGAGCTACCCAGGAGGTCGTTATAATTTATTGATGTTATGCGGACTTATGGGTATTGACCCTGAGAGTTTCCCAGGTAGTCATTATAATTGATCTATATTATGTGGGACCAAATGGGTTAGAACATGAGAGATTTCCCAGAGGGTTGTTTATGAATGATTGAATGATTGTGATGAGTCTGCCAAGATAAAAAAAAAGATTGGACTCAATATTACTTGATTGTTTAGATGGTCTTCTGAGATATCTGTTTGTAACTATTACACAGTGGGATACAGATCTTAGGCCAGATCCCAAGGTTTACATGATTTAATGGTTGAATAATAAATGAAAATAAATGTAATTGAGAACCGTAGGATTGTTTACTTTTGAGTACTTCCTATTTTATTGCTTCTTTTTCTTCATATTACCTGCTATATATATATATATTCAGTGATAGTTAGGCACAAATATTTTGGTGGTTGCCTATTTGGATTTGTCTCACACCCTATTTGGGTCATTTTTTAGACCCAAACAGATTATATGGTTGTAGGTATAGATAAGGGAAATCACCCTTGTTCATCAGGCACTTGATTGTTGTTGGAGCTGGAGAGCATGGGACCAAGTTGAGGCTTGTGATGCTATTAGAGTTTACTTATTTTTTTGTACATTGAATTTTGTATTGTATTTTCTTCATTGTGACTTGTTTGGATACTTTCTATTGGTAGGAGTGGAAACTCAAGAGGGGGGTTAATTGAGTTCCAATTAAAATTTATGTTAAAAACTTTATAATAAAAATCCCCCAATTCAAAACAGCCCAGTCAATTAAGGCATTATAGATATAAATGTTTAATTGCTCAACAAGTTTCTCTAAGGTTGATTAGTCCCTAGTTGAATCAATGTAATTACTAATTCAACTTTTGAAATAGGTTTACTGAATTAAGAATAAATACACACTAACCCAAACTAACTATCAGAGTTAAAATAAAAACAGTTTTTTGTCTTTGAAAAGATATAAGCATCAGATAAATAAATAGTGTAATTGAATATTGGAACAATAATGTAAACAAGAGGTTCAGTCTCAAGCAGAAACTTAATCCTCTCCACTTGGTGATCACCTTCCACCAAGTTTTTTATATAAATAAACTTTTGATCCACAACCTGTATTGGGGTTTACAACAGCACACCCGGCTGTCCAGGTCACACTTGACCTCTACCATAGTTATTCATGGGAAACAAATGAAATAAGAGATTGAGTATGAGGATAGTTTTATATCCTCCAGTTATGCTCAGGAGACAGTGTGTGTAAAACAAATATACACACTGCTCAAATATTGAATGTAAAACACAACAGAGTTAAGAATGAGAATAGAGTTAAGAATTATCTGTGTGTTGTGAAGTAAGGCTCTAGACTCAATGAATGTTGAGAAAATGGTATTTGAGTCTTCTTCTGGAAGATGTCTTCAGAACAGAGTATCGTAGTTACTATAATCCATCTTCAAGGAATAAAAATGGTTCAGTTCTTTAATGTCTCGATGTATACTGATCCCTTTTTTGAGAAGGTATCTTGTTACAGTCTTCTTGTAATCTCAAGCGCTTAGCTCTTCTCTTTTAGTATTCGAACATTCTTTGTCTCTGCGTGTACTGCCACTATCATATATTTAACATGAAATATGAGGTCCCTTTATACTCCATGATCTTCTAGGCATAAGGATATTTTCACGTGCATGTACCTCATACTTGTATACATATTTTCCTAAAAAAACATTAAATAATGTCAAAAATATTGATTTGTCTAAATATGACCGTTAGAAATAAATTTGAAATAATAAATGGAAATAGTTATTTATGACTATCAGTGAGTCATCTTCGGTCTGTCGTCTTTGGTTTGATAACATCGGTCTATCATCTCCGGTCTATCGAACTTCGGTGTGTCGAACTTCGGTCTATCGAACTTCGGTGTGTCATACTTTGGTGTGCCGACTTCGGTTTGTCGAACTTCGGTCTGTCATCTTTGGTTTCGGTGTGTTGATTTTGGTTTCGGTGTGTCGACTTCAGTTTTGGTGTGTCGACTTCAGTTTCAGTGTGTCGACTTCAGTTTATCGAACTTTGTTCGGTCATCTTCGGTTTCGATGTGTTGATTTTAGTTTCGGTTTTTCGACTTCGGTTTCGGTGTGTCGACTTCGGTTTGTCAAACATCAGTTTTAGGGAATCAAAAAAGGTTATGAAGATTCTGTCTTGCATATACCATTACAAGATGAAGTGTTAATCAAAAATAAATGCAAAACTACACTTGTAAGCATATTTATTCATGAATATAGGTTATAGACTTATTTCAGTATATGTTGTTGTATGAAAAAATTGATTCACATAGAGATATTAAAATTTCTTGAAAGAGTAGAATATGTATATTGAAATAATTTGTGATTATGAAAACTAAAATATCATGGAGAGTCCAACAATCTCCTCCTTTTTGATATTCACAAATTATGACATACATGAAAATATATAGAATAAAGATAGCTTTGAAATGTAATTTATTTAAAACAAATCTCCCCCTGACTAAATGGATTAAGGAGAGTATATTCCATCCTTATTTCCACATATATTTCATCCTTATTTTCTCCCCCTTTTGGGATTAACAAAAAGAGAAAATCAGGAAGGAGAAATAAGATAAAAGAAAGACACTATAAGAATTTTCATTCAAAGTCATAAGAGTACAAGACAAAAAAAAAGAGAAAATCCCTATCAAAAAGAAACAATCCATCACTAAGGGTTTAGATGCAGAGGAGCTTTGCCTTTTTATGAAGTATCCAATGGAGAAGGAGAAGGTTTGGTAGTGACATAGGATAGAGGTGATCGGATTACAACACCAGGCAGGGCAACACCGGTAGGAATAGTAGCTGCAAGGGTAGGCCTTCTCTCTAACAACACGTGACTTTGAGACTTCTCAGTAATGATCGGTTGAATCTGAGTAAGAGCTTGAGAGATAGTCATTTGAGCAGGAGCTCGAGAGGTAGTACCAATTAAAGCAGTTGGAGGGACAACAATAGCCTCAGCCTGAACATGCAGATACGGTTTGAGCATGTCGATGAAGTCATTAATGATTTCTTCTCCATATTGCATTGCCTTCTCAAAGTCATCCTTATTCTCCATAAATTTACTCAGCAAAGGAGTAAACTCTTTTAATTGGAGAATATACTTTTTGAAAGCTTCTGTGACTGGAGGAATTCAAGGATTTTCTGCCAGAAACTTGAAACTGTTGATGAGGTCATGCTTAGTATATATCTTAGTGAAATACTTATCCACTTTTTCCCGAATTTCTTTATGAACTGTAGAGGGTTCATTGGTGCACTGTCTGACCATATTGTACACAAGATCTATATTCTGATGTACTTTTTCAATGGTTTCTTTGTCTGAAGAAAGCTGGAGTTTTTGAATTTCCACTCTCATCACAACCTTGAGAGACTCCATATTAGCAACAACGCTTCTTCCACTCCTGGAACCGGATGGTCCAGCCAACATTTTTCCAAGCTCTTCTTTCAACTTCTTTAAGTCTACACTGAGTAGATGAGTTACCAATTTCCTAAGAACTTATATAACACCACTAAAGGAGGTCTTGAAGTCAGAGGTTAAGGAATTCATCTCATTGCTCATCTTTCTTAATTCTTCTCTCAGCAAAGTGTTGTGTCTAATAATGATTTCTGCTGTAGTAATAAGATTCAGTTGAATATCCTAAATCATAATTCTTGAAATTTTTGCTGCATCAACATCTGAGATACTTATTGAGGTGGAGGCTTCATTTTTGGATCCCATTGAGGCTAGCATAGACTCACATATCTCATTCTTAATTTTTTTTCAAATCAGCCTTAGTGACATAGTCACTGGGCATTGACTGAGCTATAGGTTTTTGAGGTGGAAGTTCGGCTAGAGGAATAGATGCAATAGGTTCAGGATCAGCATGGAATTGAGAAACAGGAGGAGGAGGTACCCATTCCTCATCTGAGACATAATCTAAACTGAAAAGAATGTAGCCTGGATTACTATTTCACTCTCTAGCACATGTCCAATCTCTTTTCTCAACGGTATCAATTTGTACCCTTATTCTCTGAGGCTTAGGAATAACATAAATATCATTAATTTATTCATCATGTTCTCTGGCCATAATACCTTGTCTGGGGATAGGAACCAATCGAACTTCTGGTTCTTCCTAAGCTCCAACTATTTCAACTTCACCAGGTACTTCATAAATTTGAGGCAGTGAAACTACATCTTCTTCTTCCTGGCCTGCAACCATAATATCATTCAATTCCTGAATGAGATCTTGGTTTTCAGAATTGGGATGGAGTAGTCTATCCTCATGTCCAGCATCTCTATGATCATCAGCATGTTGATCAGCAGGCTCAATTCCATCACCAGCTCCATGAACAGATTCCTCACTGGATCTGTCAACCACTTGTTATCCCACTTTTAGAGAGTCACTCACATGCTCAAAACTTCCTCCATAATCACCATTATCACCACCATAATCATCATTATCATCATCATCATCATCATCATCATCATCATCATCAGATTCCTCATCTGATTTTCTAACATAACCTTCAACTCCAGTAACTTTGGTTTTTTCCTCTTCTTCATCACCTATAATAGTTTCTCTTGAAGGTAGTTCCATAGGTGGACTATCATGCCCATAAGTCATATCCTTGGGACTTTCAGTGATATCAGTATCACTCCTATCATCAAAAGGATATCCTTCTTCCCTAGGCACTTCAGCCTCAGTTTCCTCATCAGAATAAACAGGAACTTCTCCTAGTTTGAGACCTGGATCAACTTGATCCTTTGTTCTATAAGGATGGTCAACCGGATTGAACTCCTTATACAACCTTTCTTCATCTCCTACCCAAAATCCCTTCCATGGGTTCTATAATATTTTCATTCATTTACAAATGTCTTTCTGGAGACAAAAACCACTGCAGGCACTGATCACTTCATCTCCATCTTCCACACAATCTAATTTTTTCAACATGGGAGAAATCATCCTCAAATAGTATAAGAAGGTGGCCTTCTTAGACATCTTAATCAAATCATAAATATGTACCATGAGATATCTGCACAGAGTCACCTTTATTCCATGTTTCAACAAAATTATCAAGAAGATATCCTAATATTTCACAATAGAGAAGTCTCCCTTCCTTGGGTAGATTTGATGTTGTATGAACTTAAAAAGCAATCTCACTTCTCCTTCAAATTAATTTTCAATAGTCCTCCTAGATTCTTCATTTCTAGTAAACTCCTTTAAATCATATTTATATGAAAACAAATTTGAAGAAGGTGAAATATTACCAGGATAGTCAGCATAGACACCTTCATGAGGTACCTCTAAGAATTCATCCCATTCCTTTGAAGAGAAAACCACTTCCTTTCCCTTTACTATAGATCTCATCTTTGCTAACTTGGATTCATCCAATGATATACTCAAATGCTGATAGAATTCGTGCACAAGCTGTGGATAATAGGGTCTTTTATTATTGGTAAACCAACTAAGCCTCTCTTGAGATTCCAGTACCTTTAGAAGAAAATATTTTCTTAACATAAGCCACTCAGTATAAACTTCCTTTTCAATTGTAACTAATAAACTTTCTAAGCTTGGTTTCCCAATCCCACTGGACTCACCTTTTTGATGTTTAGCAGGAGAATATTTGCGAGGTTTTTCCATTGCACGCTTAGTCCTAGACATGACAATGCTTCGGATTCTAACTTGTGTTGAGAGGTCGAGAGTCAAGAGAGAGAGTGACTAAATGTAGAAGGCTTTACGGCTATGGAGAAGGTGAAGGGTTGGGATGGATTGGACTTAATATATCATTTAGGGATTCTAAATCATAAAACATAAAATTTAAATGCATCAAGTTGAAAGAAATAAAATAGCGTTGTTTCACTTAAAGTAGAATGAATTTAAAAAATAGACCTTAAATGTATCGGTGTCAAAGAATTGTTTTCAAGAAGATCAGTTTCACAAAAATCAGTTTCACAAAAATCGGTTTCACAAAAATCGGTTTCACAAAAATCGGTTTCACAAAAATCAGTTTCACAAAAATCGGTTTCACAAAAATCGGTTTCACAAAAATCGATTTCACAAAAATCGGTTTCACAAAAATCAGTTTCACAAAAATCGGTTTCATAGAGATCGGTTTTAGAAATATCGGTTTTACAAAGATCGGTTTTGCAAAGATCGGTTTTACAAAGATCAGTTTTACAAATATCGGTTTTACAAAGATCAGTTTTATAAAGATCAGTTTCACAAAGATCGGTTTTATAGAGATCGGTTTTACAAATTTATCATTCCTAATTCATGTCTGATGTAACTCATTCTCTTAGAATTTAAGGTTTTAGTGAATATATCAGCAAGATGATGTTTATTCCCAATAAACTAAAGAGTTATATCACCTTTTTGATAATGATATCTCAAAAAGTGATGTATTACATCAATATACTTTGTTCTAGAATGAGATATTGGATTTCTAGAAATGTTAACAGCACATGTGTTGTCACAGTTAATGGAGACATGTTTGAATTGATATCCATAGTATAGTAAAGTGTGTTTCATCCACAAAATTTGTGCACAACAACTTCCAGAAGCAATGTATTCTGCTTCGGTAGTAGATAATGCAACAGAATTCTGTTTTTTAATGCACCGTGATACTAGTGATTTCCCTAACATGTGACATGTCCCACAGGTTCTTTTTCTATCTAGCTTACAACCAGCAAAGTCAGCATCTGAATAGATTATTAAATCAAATGGTTATCCTCTTGGATAAAATAGTCCTAAGTTGGGAGTATATTTGAGATATTTGAAAATACTTTTAACAATATTTAAATGATATTCTTTGGGATTAGCTTGAAAGCGAGCACACATGCATACACTGAACATAATATCAGGTATTCTAGAACTAAGGTAGATCAAACTCCCTATCATACCTCTGTAGTTGGTTTGATCCATTGGTTCTCCAGCTTTATCATCATCCAACTTACAAGTAGTACTCATAGGTGTATCACTACCTTTACTACCATCCAAACCAAAACTTTTTAAAATATATTTAGTATAATTACTTTGATTTAAAATAATACCATCTTTGTTTTGAAAAATATGAAATCCAAGGAAAAATTTAAGTTCTCCCATTAAAATCATTTCAAATTCATTTTGAATTATTTTTGAAAAATCAATACATAAAGAATTTTTAGAAGATCGAAAAGTTATATCATCTACATAAATTTTTACTACCAAAACATCTTTGGAAATCCTTTTAATAAACAAATTAAGATCTGTTATTCCTTTAGTAAAACCTTTTGAAATAAGAAAGAAACTAAGTCTATCATACCAAGCTCTTAGAGCTTGCTTTAAACCATATAAAGCTTTAGAAAGTTTAAAAAAATGGTTTGAAAAATGGGGATTTGTAAAGCCAGGGGGTTGTTCAACAAATACATCCTCAACTATATAACCATTTAGAAAATCACTTTTGACATCCATTTGATAAAGTTTGAAATTCAGATGAGCTGCATAAGCAAGTAGTATCATAATGGCCTCTCGTCTAGCTACAGGAGAAAAGGTTTCCTCATAGTCTATTCCTTCCTCTTGACTGTAACCTTGTGCAACTAAACTATCTTTGTTTCTAACTATATTAACAGACTCATCAACTTTGTTTATAAAAACCCATTTAGTGCCTATTGTCAAAGTGTCCATAGGTCTTTCAACTAGTTCCCAGACTTTTTTCCTTTCAAATTGATTTAATTCTTCTTGCATATCTATCACCCAAAATTCATCATTGATAGCATCATTAATATTTTTGGGTTCAATCTGTGAAATAAAATCTTGATGTTCAACCTGGTTTCTCAGAGAAGCTCTAGTTTGTATTCCTCAATATAAATCACCTACTACAGCATCTAAAGGATCATTCTAGAGAGTTCGAATACCTCTATAAAGAGTTGAACTAGACTCCTCGTGATTTTCAATTGGTTCAGACTTAACAGGTGCATATTCTGGAAGATTCCTAGAATTTGTTACTTTTACAGGGGATTTACTATCATTATAATTAAGGTTTAGAATTGATATATCTTCGTCAAGATATTCAAAAGAGGTTTTGGGTTCATGTGGATCAGTCTCATCAAATTTGACATGAACTAAATCTTCCACACATTTGGTTTTATTATTGAATACTCTATAGTCTTTACTCGAGATTGAGTAACCTAGGAAAATTCCTTTATCACTCTTGGAGGAAAACTTGTTAAGATTTTCCTTAGTGTTAAGGATAAAGACTTTGCAACCAAAAACTCTGAAGTAGTTAACCATAGGATTCCTATTGTTCCAAAGTTCATAAGGGGTCTTCTTAAGAACAGGTCTAATCAACACTCTATCAATGGTATAACAAGATGTATTTACAGCTTCAGCCCAAAAATAAATAGGTAAATTATATTCATGAAGCATAGTCCTAGAAATTTCTTGAATGGTCCTATTTCTTCTTTCCACGACTCTGTTTTTTTTTTTGAGATGTTCTAGGAGTAGAGAAATTGTGACTATAGCCATCATGTGAGAAATAGGATTCAAAATCCTGATTTTCAAACTCACGGCCATGATCACTTCTGAGGGTCTTAATTTTAAGTCCACTAAGGTTTTCCACAAACATGGAGTATTTGATAAAATAAGAACAAGCTTCACTTTTGTGAGCTAAAAAAGTATACCCAAGTATATCTAGAAAAATCATCTACAAGTACATAAACATAGTGCTTCCCATTTAAACTTGAAACTCTTGATGGTCCAAAAAATCCATGTGAACCAACTCAAGCGGTTGAGAAGTAGAAACTTCTTTCTTTGGTTTGAAAGAAACTTTGTGTTGTTATCCCTTTTGATAGGGATTGCGCACTTTGTTAAGTGGGAATTCCAGTTTAGGTTAGTCTCTAACTAAACCTTTCCTAGTCGGTTTCCTAAGAGAGTGCACATTGTAGTGTACTAGTCTTCTATTCCACAGCTAGGATTCCTTATGAAAATCATTTAAGTAAGAAACATTTTTCTTAGCTAAATAATTTAAGTCAACAACATACACATTCTCATTTCTGAGATCAGTGAATATTAAATCATTTTTGGAATTAAAAACATTTCATGCATCATTTTCAAATTTGACATTAAAACCATCATCAAACAACTGAGAGATGCTAAGTAAATTTTACTTTAATCCATCAACAAAAAGTACTTTTGAAATTAAAATTTTATTATGGTTACTGATCTGGCCTAAGCCGATGATTTTTCCCTTTCCATTGTCACCAAAAGTTATGTGTCCACCATCAACCTTGATTAGGCTCCTCAAGAATGAGTAGTCTCTTGTCATATGTCTTGAAAATCCACTGTCTAAGTACCACATAGTCTTATAGGAACTCTTTAGGCAACATCCCTACAAAACAGATTAGACATGGGGTAACTTTGGTGCCTAGATTTTCTTGGGTCCTGAGAGGTTAGTAAGTAAAATTTTGGGAACCCATACTTGTCTCACATATTTTTTATAATCAGCAGATATATTTTGAGACATAAACACTTTGTTTGGTCCTTTAGATAATTTTTTTTAAAGAAATGATCCAGAGCTTGAACTAGTAGTGAATTGTCTAGATTTTGGAATAAATTTAGTTTTAATGATCCGTCTCTATCCTAGTTGATATCCTAGACCAGTTGTATATTTTGGGGCAATCTTTTTTCCTAGAAACTGAGTCAAGGTATATCTAAAATTAGTAAATTTTTCAAGATCTCTTTTTAATTGTTCATTGGATAACTTAAGTTCAGTGTTTTCCTTTAACAGCTAGGAGAGTTTTTCTTTTTCAATATCCAGACTTGACTTATAATTTTCATTTAAAGCATGTTGTATCTTTAATGATTTATACTTGTCCTTGATCTCATTAAAGGTATCCTCAAGAATTTCAAAATATTCAAATAGTTCATCCTTAGAAATATCTTCATCATTATGTGAATCAATCTTATTCTTATAATAATAGGCATTATGTATAGGAGAGTTAAGCGTTACCCTAGATGTTTCTATCATGGAACATAATTTAGCATGATTGTTTTGTTCACTATCAGAATCTCAGATCCACTGGAGCTATCTTCTAAATCACTCCAGGTAGCTTTCATATCCTTTTTATATCCTTTTCCCTTGTCTTCATATTTCTTCTTGAATTTCATCTTGGGACAGTCTGCCTTCACATGACCTTTTCATTTTCACTCATAGTAGATTATTTCATTTGAGATGTCATTCCATTTTCTGTCTTTCTTCCATTGTCCTTTACTATTATACTTTCAATTGTAGTTTGACTTCCTAAAGAATTTCTTCTTTTAGTAGAACTTTTTGAACCCTCTAGCAAGATGATTCATTTCCTCATCATTGTCTGAATCTGACTCTTCACTAGTGGAGCTATCTGCAAGAACTTGAGGTTTTTCTTTGTTTTTGCTCTTTGAGGTAATAGTCTTGAATTCTACTGATTTCTTCCTTGGTTCCTCATCTTCTTCTTGATTCACCTTAAGTTCTTCCCCGTACATCATAAGTTTTCCAATTAGCTATTTCACTGGTATCTTGCTTATGTCACAAGATTCTCGGATGGATACAGAAGTTCCCCTCCATCTGTCAGGTAGGCATCAAAACAGCATCATGATTTGGTCCTTGTTGTCCACTAGTTTTCCAAGCAGACTCATAGTGTTCACTATTTCATTGAACTTGAGATACATATCAGAGATAGGTTCATCAGGGTTCATTTTAAAATTTTCATATTTAACAGTGTATGTATTTAGTCTCATTTCTTTAACATTAGTTGTTCCCTCATGGAAAACAGCTAAAGTATACCAAATTTCATATGCAGTTTTACAAGAAGATATTCTATTGAATTCATCATCACCTAGATAATAGTACATGGCGTTTATTGCTTTACAGTTATTATTATATGTAGCTTTAGTCAACTGAGACCATGTGTCCCTAGCAGTAGGAGGTAGTATATGTTTCTCTTCAATTGTATCCCGGATTTCAGGTCCCATACTCTCTAATTATATAGAATTATTCCTAGTTTTTGAGTTTTTGCTTTTGGGGACACAAATCCCTAAGGTGTGGAGAATTTAAAGACCCGGAAATCCATGTAAATTATTTTTAATTATATAGAATTATTCTGAGTCTGTGGTTTCTGATGGAACTTAATTCCAAGGCCCGGAGTGCCCGGAATGTTTTTCTAAATTTTCTGAGTATGTTTAGTGAACTTAAGAGTGGGTTTTGGTAACTTTATAACCGGTTCTCGGAATTGAAATATGAGGGAACCATTGAACTCGCAGCGCTGGTGATTGCTTAGGGGGCCTTTCACCTCAGTTGCGTTTGGTCGTTAATGGAAGTTGGTTTTTCAACCTTTCGTAGAGGATAAAGAAAAATTGGAATAAAATAAAAATTGCTTAAACTTAAATTTTATTTTATTCATACCTTTTTGAATTAAAGTGGGGTCCACCTGAACTAAACCCCCACTTTAATTCTTGCTAACCCCCCCCCCCCCCCCCTCCTTCATTAAATGAAGTGATTAGGGGGAGGCTCCTCAAATTCAAGTGTTTGTTCCCCTCCTTTGAAAGTGGAGGTAATTGGTGCTTTGGCTGGAGAAAACTTCTAGTTGGAGGAAATACTTGGATGAAGAACTCTCCTTCCACCAACGACAAACTTCTTCTTCTTTGATATCCTTCCAGAACAAGGGAGGAAGCGCCATCCTTGAAGAACACCAACGACATTGTCCTCGAATTCTTCATCTTCTTCCTTGATGTCAATGAATCTAAGGTAGGGGTTAGAGCTTTGTCAATTGTTTCTCATTCTTCGATTTTCTTCATGGATTAAGATTCGAATCTGCATGCTATCACTCTAACGCAGAGGGTGCGGGCCGAACGAACACAGCCCAACCCCTCCGCCTTGCTTTGTTTATTTTGACAATAATCACGGAACGGGTCCAGGTTGAGAGAATTTCATCAACGATGGTCACAGTTCAAAGGTGACATCCCGAGTAGTGCGCAGCTACTTCTGAAATGAGAATCGGGCCACTAGAACTCGTCTGGTGGCCCGCGGAAGGTTCATCGGCGGTCGGAACTGGTGAACATCATGGTAGAATGAAGGGAAGGGCGACCGACACTCCGCTCGGCTGGATGGACAGCGACAGCGCAACCACGCCATCGGAGGAGTGGGTCATGGTCGACGGGCCGCGGTGGTGCAACAGCGGATGACGCAAGGCCGGCAGAGAGGAGAACAGGCGTCTTGAGCTGCCGGGTTTACGGGGAAGGCGCGGCGCAGTGCGCGCCGTGCGGAGGAGCAACGGTTGCGGCCTTGGCCGTGGTGACAGAGGATAGGTGGTCGGCAGGGTCGACCGCCAAAGGAGGCGCGGTGCAACTGCGCCGCGCGGGAGGCGGCTGGCCGCCCGGCCAGCCGGGAACAGCGGGACCCGCCACGAGGGTCCCGCGTGACACGAACCGGCGCCACATGGCGCCGAATCCATACCGCTCGAATAGTTATGCCATTCAGGAATCCATGGGGCATGGACTCCCCCCTGGATGTGGCGAGGGCGAACCCCACAGGGCCGCCAACCGCGGGCCTCGTGCGGGCCGAGCCCAGCGCGGGCCGGACCCAACACGAGCCGTACCCAGCGCGGGCCGGACCCAGTACGGGTCGGACCCAGCATGGGAAAGACCTAGCATGGGTCGAGCTGCCCTCTTGATTCGGGTCGACCCGAACTGGGTCAGGTCGGTCTGACTGGGCGGAACCGGACCTGGACCCGCTTTGACCTGTTTCCACTCTTTTTCCTGTAACTTGAGCTATGGGCATCTGATTGACAAACCTTCTACTAAGACAGAAACCTTGGAGTGATTAGGTTCTTTTGGTATACCCCAATTGAGGTTTGGAGGTAGTTGGGGTATGGCTGGGTTGGATCAAACTTAAATCCAACCGGGCCCTCAAAACCGAAATGCCAATAACTCTCAGACAGGGTGTCTGATTGACGCGCTATCTGTCGCGTTGGGTTCCTTATGAAAAGATGGATCTTATGGATACATAAACTTGGGACTTAGTGGTAATGAATGTATCAACACTTGGATCGAGGAGCAGACCCTCCCAGAATCAAGCGTGTTTTGTGCGGGAACCCTGTGGTTGGCGGTATTGTGATAAAGGGATCCTACGTGGACTGACTACTGTTACGAGATCCTACGTGGGTTCAACAGCTTCGACTACTCTTCTGGGACCCTACGTGGGTTCGATAGCTCTGACTACTGTTCCCAGATCCTACGTGGGTTCAACAGCTCTGATTACTGTACCATAATACTATGTGGGTTCAACAGATTAGATGATTCAGTGGCTACATCTAATCATCTCTATCTCTCTACATAAGTTGTATACCTGTGTGATCTGAGTCTTGAATTCATTTTTTTATCAACGAGTTATCTTTCTTCCTTCGTGGAACAAGTTGTGCTTGGGATCAAGAGTTGGAGATGGATTTTATTTGATTACCTAGGTATATGTATGGGCATATACCTAAGTAGGGTTGGATGGTACTTTGTGATTATATCCTTACTACTATGGTTTATCCTTTGTGGATTCTGGGAGACCTTCCGGGGTCTCGGGGTCCCTACTAAGTATCGTTATACTCACCCCTGCACGGGATTCGCCCGCACCTTATTGTGTAATGTGCAGACGATGGACAACAGTGATCAAGGCTAAGAGAGACAGACGGGAGGCTGCTTAGAGCTGGACTTAGATGGGACGTACCTCAGGGATGAATTGATAGAGATCTATACCTACCCTTCAAGTAGGATTCCCCGGTGGACGATCCATGAATTGTTTTACCTTTTCTTGTACTTGTACTTTAGTTGGGTTTGTATACTAGCCCATTTACTTTCAGCACTCTTTTACTATATTAGTACTTTTTGGTTATCTCTGGTTGTGTGCAGTCAGTGTGAGTTGTAGGTTTAAAAGAAATGACTTCTCTTTTCTCTGGTATATGCCTTTTTGGTGCTAGTCGCCAGCCCCTAGCTTAAAGAAGGCGGGATTTGGGTAGTCACGGCACGGGCCCCGAGGACGGGTCGTGACAGAGAGAATTATCTTTATACCAAGCTTTCTAAATGTGACTTATGGATCGACAAAGTCCACTTCTTGGGTCATGTTATTTCATAATCTTCAGTATATGTTGACCCTGAAAAGGTTAGTGTTATAGTTTCTTGGGAGCATACCAAGAACGTGTTTGATATCAGAAGTTTCTTGGGGTTGGTTTGATATTACAGGCATTTCATACAAGACTTTTCTCATATTGTTTCACCTCTTACTAGTCTTACAAAGAAGGGTTTCAGGTTCACATGGTCATAAGTGTGTGAGAAATGCTTTAAGGAGCTGAATGGGAGGCTTGTCTCAGTACCGATTATAATTCTTCCAAAACCTGGAAAAGGTTATATCATCTTCTGTGATGCATCAGGCATTGGCCTTAGAGAAGTATTGATATAGGAAGACAAATTCACTGCGTACGAATCTTAGAAGTTGAGGCCTTAAGAGATAAATTACCTGAAGCACAACCTCGATCTAGTAGCAGTTTTCCATGCCTTACATTGCTGGAGACACTATCTATTGGGTGTGCACTTTGTGGTTTATATAGATCACAAAATACTCAAGTATATCTTTTCTCAGCATGACTTGAACCTATGACAATGAATATGGTTCAAATATCTACAATAATTTGATTTTGATCTTGCCTATATGCCTAGAAAAGGCAATGCGGTTGCAGATGCACTGAGTCAGAAAACTCAAATGTAGGTCGTATAAGAAGATAATGATGAATAGAAGTTAATGGTGCTCTTTTCTGAGCTTTATCTGGAGTTTCACAATAGTCATGAGCAGTCTTACCTATCATCCTTAATAGACACCTCTTCCCTCCTTGAGAAGGTGAAGAGTATGTAGTTTTTATATCCTAAAGGTTTGGTTCTCTATGAGAGTATATTTGGAGATAACCCACCTCCGGATTGGTCTGTGGACAGAGATGACGTCCTATGTCTATGTTGAAGTATCTGGATTCTTGTAGATGTGAGAGAGGAGTTGATGAAAGAGTCACATGCTTCCCAGGGGGCAGTTCATCCAGGCATCTTGAAGATGTATCAAGATATGAGATGTCAGTATTGGTGGACTGGGATGAAACATCAGATTACAGGCTTCATCACTAGGTGTTCTACCTGTCTGTAGGTGAAGGAGGAGCACTAGAGACCTGCAGGCTTGTTACTGCCACTTTCATTCCCGAAATGGAAATGGGAAGATGTTGTTATGGATTTCATAGTTGGCATACCTAGGTTACTGAGGGGTATCGATGCTATCTAGGAATTCATTGACCGACTAACAAAATTGTCCCACTTCATTCCTATTCAGGAGACTTTCTCAGTTAATGAGATGGGAAGAATTTATGTCTGTGAGATCATACGACTACACAGAGTTCCATGTACTATCATTTCAGATAGGGATGCTCGTTTCACTTCACGATTCTAACAGGGTTTGCAGAAATATATGGGAACTCAGGTGATTCTAAGCACAACTTTTCACCCTCATACCGATGGAAATCAGAACGAAAAATAAAGGTTTTGGAGGATATGATCCGATCATACATCCTCAATTTTTGGAAATTCTTGGGAGAAGCATATCCCTCTCGTCGAGTTCACCTATAATGATAGTTTCCATGTGACGATTCATATGGCTCATTTTGATGCCTTATATGGTAGTCCATGTCGTTCACCCTTGTGATAGCTAGAGGTAGGTGAGGTAGCACTACTAGGTCCTTGTCTCATTCAGAAGACTTTAGAATGGGTCCATCTGATCAGAAAGCGTATGACTACTACTTAGTCGAGACATAAATCATATGTCGATCGCCATCAATGAACTCTTGAGTTCGAGATTGGGGATCGTGTTTTTCTTTGGGTATCGCCCAGGCTAGGGAATATATGGTTAAGAAAGCAGGGAATGTTTTCACCTTGTTATGTCAGTTCGTTCAAGATTTTAGAGAGAGTCGGGCTGGTAGCTTATCAGTTTCTCCTACCTCATAGGTACCATGCCATGCACAACTTCGTTCAAGTCTCACATATTCTCCAATATCATGTTGACTCGTCTCATACCTTTGATCCTAAGGAAATTGTGTTAGATATTGAGGCTACCTTTGAGGAATATCCGATACACATCGTTGACTGAAGCACGAAGGCTCTCCGAGGCAAGTATGTCTCTCTCGTACGGGTGTTATAGCAGAATGGCAGAGTACAGGATAGGACTTGGGAGAGGGAAGCTGATTTATGTGCCTAATGGCTAGAGTTGTTCTCAGACACTGTTTCCTTACCCTTGGAAGGAGAACTCAGGTGGTGAGTTCTTTTAATGGTGGAAGACTGTAAGAACCCAGTTTTTCACTCAGGTATGGATCCTTTAATTTTTTCTTATCTAAATCGTTACTTTGGACCTTATATAGATGCCTTTTGAGTTAGAAAAGGTCTTTTGAGTTAGAAAAGGTTATGAGGGTGTCCAGGGCTTGTTTGGAGATCAGAACACCTATTTTTAGAAAAATAGGCCAAGTTGCACGGTTTGCGCACAGTTTGCCTAACTGTGCAGATTGTATTTCTTCGGACAGTGACACCTCACATGGTTAGTGCACGACCGTGCAACCAAACCATGAAAATGCCCCTTTTTCCCAGGTTCGGATACAAACATCTAGCACGATTTTGGAACGGTTTGAAAAAATGTGTGGACAAACTATTTGCAGGCTAAAAACCTATGTAAAATGACCAAAGCGCCCTTAATGATCTATTAATCCTTCCCCTTCCTCCTAATCTGAGAACCTGTGGGATTTTCCTCTATTTTTTCTTCCTTTTGGATCTTTTTGAAGGCCTAATCTAGGGATCAAGAGATCTATTTCATCTGGCGCCTGATCGAGCTTCTTTTTATCACGTTGGATGTGCAACGGTAAGTACTCGAGTCCTCTTTATCCATTCTTCTTCTCTTTCAATCTTGACCTAGATATCGCCTTGTGACCATTTTTCACCTTTTCTTAGATCTACTCTGATCTGAGGAAAATCAAGGGCCGATACCAGAGAAGAAGGCTCATACAACCCTAATGTGGGTGGTCTATAACTCATCCCTAAAGTTCGTTGTTTTTGGAATGCCTATGTGGGTCCCATCGATTTCATTGGAAACTGTTTCTTAAATTAACATGTCATGATTATACTCGTTATAATCATATGGTTATGATGTCACACCCTGACATGTATAATATTTATTTTATTATTTTTGTTGGGTTTTATACCAGTGCGTAGGCACCGCATGGTTAGCAGGACCATGCGGACAGCCCGAGCACCGGTGCAACAGCTTTTGGATCGGGCAAAAGTTTACGTTCTGTTCGCGGAAGATCGCTAGAGGCGCGCGCAGACCACGCAGTTGCGTTAATTAAAATAAAATTATTTTTAATAAAATGAAATTATTGTTATTAGTTATTACAAGTATTTTTATTAAAGTTATTTATGGAACATTTTATATAAAAACTAAAATTGTTATTATAATCATTATGATTACTAGTATTTTTAATTATTATTATAATTATTAAATAAATTTTATTAGTAAAATAATTTTTTTATAAATATTATACTTTTATTAAAATTAATATTTTTATTTTTATTATTATGAGTATTAATAATAATATTTTTATTTTTATTTTTATTTAATTATTTTTATTTTTATTTTTATTTTTATTAACTTTTTATTTTTTTCCTAATTTTTCTTTTCTTTTATTTTTTTTCTTTTCTTTGCCTGGTTCTTCCACATAGCCATTCCCCATCCCATCACCCCCTACTGTAGCATCGTATCACTTTCCTTCTCCCCCCTTCTTTTTTTTATTTTCTCTTCTTCTTCCCATAGCAGCCGCTACACCCTACCCTCCTCACACCCTTCTGCCTCACGCATTGCGCCTTCCATCTCTTGTCGCAGCCCTCTTGCACAATGCCTCCCAGCCTCTCCACGGGCCTTGATCTGCCTTAGAGCAGCTCGCCTCCAGCCGCGCCTCCTGTCTGCTCTGGCTCTCCCACGCGGCGCACCTCTCCCGCCGCCAACTGCAGCCAGCCACCTTCGGTCTCCTACACGACCTACCCACTACTCCTACCAATATCCCCCTGCTCTGGCGCACCCTACTCCACCTGGAAAACCCCCCTTGCATGCTCTGGTTTTCCACTGCACCCTCTAGCCGGCAGAAACCCAGAAACTCGCACCTGCTCCGCGCAGCACCCTCCGTTCGCCGCTCCGCCACCTTGCAGTCCAGCTTCAGCCCAGCCACCCTACCAGCCCCTTGCAGTGCACCCTGGACACACCAGAACTCCTCTTGTTTGCACCAGTAGTGAACTCTCATATCCTTGCCGACTGCCTGGCCACCCCCTTTCCCTGTTCCGGCTGACCAGCAGCAGCACAGCGTCCCTCTGTCATCCGGCCAGCGGCGGCGCGACACCCGACACCCGACACCCTCCCCCTTTGCTGCAACAGCCGCAGGCTCCTCCCACCAGCACCCACCAGTCGTATCTGTCGTGCACACCCCCTTCTAGACTCATTTTTGGTCGCCAAATGCATTTCTAGCCCGGCGTGCCTCCGGCTCGGCGGTGCGTCGCCCCGCAGACCTTCTGTCCAACCGCGCAGTCTCTGTGCGACCCCTTTGTCGTTCCTCGAACGTTGTGTGGTGCCCCGTGACCCCCATGTTAAACTTACTGGTAGCTTCCGCGCGCCCCTTGCTGAGTCACCGACGTCATTCTCCCCTTTTCTGTTCCGTCCATCCAGCAACAGTCCCTGCTGGTGCGCGTCGCCCCTTTTGACGGTCGTGCAACACCACTGGTCGAGCGTCACTCTACGCCAAAGTAAGTTTTGCGTTATTTTTGTTCGAGTAGTAAATAATTATTTTAGCATGTGTTGTGTTTATTTATTTTGGTTTGAATTTAATTTGAAAATAATTGATTTTTTTATATAAAGCTATGAGTTACTATTTGGGTATTTTTTTCATAAATCTTAATGTGTTTTAGTGATAATGTAGGTGATACAAGATATGTTTTGAAAACATGTCGAGATAGTTATTTTTGCATAGTTTGTTTGTTTGGATCGTTTTAAGTCTTTGTTTATGTATTTTAGTTGTATTTTCGGTTGCAGCACATTGGCAAGACATTTCCGTGATACTACGGTCATCAGCTTGCACGTACATGTGCGCCCGCGTGAGGCGTGTTGCATCGTCATGATTGGTTTATGAGTCTAGGTAGGTCCCCCCCTGCACACAACTTTAAATTTAGAATTTATTAATTGCTTGATATTTTATTAATTTTAATAAATATGAAATAATATAAGATAATTAAATTTTAAATGATTATTCGGTGTAAAAAAGCGTCGTTTATTTTATACACGACGCCTGGAATATTTTCTTGATGAATGGACACCCAGTAGTGAAAGAATGCCCGTTTGGATTTTAAATATAATTCACAGAATTTAAAATGTAGTTTTGGTTTAAAAGATAAATGATTTCTTCTGAACAAGTGTTTTGGATTTTCTTGAGAAATGAGGTTTTTCTTTGAAGTTGGTGAAGGCCCGTTTGACACTTTAATAAAATAAATTATTTTGGAAAAAACTCAATTTGGGGTCAGTAAGGGGTGATCTTTGGTGTGCGTTGATTGCGTGAGTTGTGTGTGATATTTGTGCATCATGACTGATTGATTTACATTGTGGATGCACCCCTTTTTATTGTCTGTGTTGACATGGGAACCTGGCATAGTGAGTGAATCTTTTGAGAACGTTTGATGCACTAGTTTAGATTACGCACTGGCTAGTGGCCCCATAGCAGGGGAATATTGAGTTATTGCTGATGTGGGGATTGGGCCCCTCAGTTAGGCCATGCAGGGCTATGCCGACCGTTAGGGCGTTATGACTCCATCGAGTTAGAGCATGCTTTCAGGATGAGTCACATGTATAGTACATTCTGGATTGTTCACGATCTCCTAGGTTTGACCCATGTTTTCTTTAGTGTTTGTATGTGGTGAAGGATTGAGATGTCTAGTTCGGTGCTGGACACTGTGTGCCACTTTTTCCATTTCCCTTAGTGTGTGTTGTGTGTTGTGTGTGGTTTTCTTTTTTACTAACAACTAAAATTTGGATTTCTAAATTGTTCGCAAAAATTTTTTAAAATGAAATGCACCTGTTCCTTTCAAACATTAAACTTGTTTTTGAATTAAAAAAGGAAATGGATTGTTACTTGTTTAGAAATTAAAGTGTGTGTGGAAACTAATATTTTATATCATTTAGTTCAAACATGGAATTAGTGAATTCTTTATTTAATGGTATGTGCATTGGGAATAGAATTAGTTGGGCCTACCTACTGAGTTTTAATACTCACGCCTATAGTTTTTTCCTATTTTTAGCTTGGATACAGGTTTGCTTCGAGCTTTCTCGCAGTGGGCGAGAGTTGGTTGTGGACTAGTGAGAAACTCTCAGAGTCACGAAGATTTTTGGTCGAGACAAGGTTAGTGTATCTTGTTGGTCGTTCTTTCTTTTTAGGTTCATTTATTTCTTTGGTGTTTTTTTTTACTTTTACGCTGCTTTATTTTTTTTATTGGGAAAAATCGTTTCCAATTGTCCTCTAATGATGCCCTGGCACTTGTCGCCATCCCAGGAGGATCGGGAATGTCTCTCGGGTCATGTCGCGGACCGGCTCGGGTGATCAGTTCAGGGTCGACTCGAGTTGGTTCGTGACATATGATCTTTCCAAATATGTGATTAGTTTTTGGTTGTTTCACCCACAACTCAATCCACCTTATGTTTAAGGTTATGCCATAATTGGGTTTTAGTGTTTCGGCATGTTTGATCCACCGTTTAGGTGTGCCTATGCTTAACCTTTCTAAAGGTGAGACTCCTTATAATAAATGGCTTGTTGTTAATGATAATTGCATAATGGCATGTACCATGTATGCTCACCACTTGACCCGCCTAAGGTAAGTGCTCACAAATGTTTATCAAATGTGAAATATGAAATGTAAAATGAATAGTATACTAAATTTATAACTTGGCATTATCAAAAGAGATTGAATAAAGGTTTCATGCCCGTAACACCCATTTCTATGTTGATGGAAGGTAGAGTAGTGAACCACAATAATGTAATAAGCTTTAGTAGCTAACTAAGACTTGATTAAATGGTTGAAATGATACTTGTCCTATCCACACTAATGGAAGACAAGTCTTGGACCAATAAATAAATGGTTTCAACTCTACTTGACCTATCCACACTAATGGAAGGAAATACTTGAACCAAATGAATTATTACATGATTATAATATCAAATAAGAATGGACTAACTCGATCTCGCCTTGGATTCTCATAGGAGAATACCTTGGGTCTCAGGAACCCCATTCCAATTCAAGGATACAGTTTTCTTAGGTTGATACCTACATAGACTTCGGTTATTGTCTATTCCCTAGATGCCCAGTATACAACAATTGGGTCCCTTTCCTTATTATAGGATACCTCGGATACAGTCCTTAGATCCAGCACTGACTAGTGGGTTTCATGATTAAATCCCATAGGGTCCTATCTTTACTTAGACCCATTTTACCTTGGTCTATCACCTTGGACTCGGTAGGTTCTTTATTATGGAATGCATTGGATTACACTCCTTGGATTACACTCTTACCCCTTAGCTAGACTCATATACTAGTGAGTTATCTTTCTGTGAGTTTATGTTACCTTGGTTTTTACCCTGGAACTCTCTCACTGGATATCATTTTCTGGTTGCCTTGTTACATCTTGGGACCTTCACTACTTATACTATCACGAGGTGATGTATGTGTTTGGATATGCCTCACGTGACCTATTAGCATTAAATGGTAATTGATTAATAAAATGAACTGGTTACATGTTCAGACACTAGCCAAGGGCTGAAGCAGGTATTTGGTAATTTAGTTATATTGAACTGCTTTCTTTACTTTATATATGCATGCATGCACACTGATATATTCCATTACATGGGCCAGATGTTATAGACACCATTGGTGGCGGCCCACTGAGAGTTATCTCACACCCTCTTAGGGAGTCATTTGGTAACCGTAGTAGATTACATGGTTGCAGGTATTGAAAAAGGGAATCATGAAACTTCCAATACTTGATTGTGTGTTGATAGGATGAATCTTGATAGCAGATGATCGAGTAGAATCTTAGGATGCTTGGAGTAGAATTTTTTTTCTTTTACCATATGGAACATTTTATACCTATTGTCTTGTATCCTTTCCATTTTCTAGTGACATGACATTACCTCATCATTGTTACAGTTGATACAGTTATTGTTATTCTTGCTTATTTATTGCATCAGTTTGATTCTTCCATTTATTTATATTGCTTATGTTGTTTACTTTTCCATTACATTCCTCCCGATGTGCTACACTCTGATAATGATGGCATAGTCTTCCCAGGAACACACCCTAGGCCCTTATTGCTAGTCGGCAGCCCCTAGCGTTCGGGAAGATGCACTTGAGGCCATGTGGCCCACCGGGTTCGGGGCACCCGTTAAGTGGCATCCGGATCCGGATCGTCACAACGCGCTCCGATTGTATTAATAATTTAGGTCAAAAATTCATAAGTCGTTTTTTATGTGTATGAAGTAGTATCACGTCAAACTGACGCATGATGCAACCAGTATGACTCATAATGCATATTTCTTGTTTGAAATGAAAATTTAGAAAAAAAAACACAACTAGCATATTGAAAACTAAGAAAATGCATTCATATTGTTTTGATACTTTAGGAAAAAGATATATAAGTCATTTTTGACATATAGGAATCATTAACACCTCAATAAAATGCACGGTGTGGCCAGTGTCACTCAAAGTGTCACTTTTTTATTTAAAATTGACAATAATTTAAGTAAAAACAACAAGTGACATACTGAAAATCAAGAAAACATATTCAGATTATTTTGATATTTTAGGAAAATGGTCTATAAGTCATTTTTGATGTGTAGAAATCAACTTCACCTCAATAAAATGCATAGTGTGGCCGGTATCACTCGAAGTGTCTCTTTTTATTTAAAATTGACATTAATTTAAGTAAAAAAAACAAGTGACATACTGAAAACTAAGCAAACACATTCGAATTGTTTTTCTAATTTATGAAAACGATCCATCAGTCATTTTTGACCTGTAGGAATCAACACCACCTCAATCTGATGCACAGTGTGACCGATATGACTAAAAGTATCCATTATCAGTTAAAAAATGACATTTTAGTTCAAAACGTGTTACTCACTAAAAACCAAGAAAATGAAATCTGATTATCTTGATAATTTTGGACATTGATTCATGAGTTATTGGTGATATGTATGAAGTAGTATCACATCATACTGACGCATGATGTGATCAATATGACTCATAATGCGTGTTTCTAGTTTGAAATGAAATTTTAGTAAAAAAACACAACTGACATACTAAAAATTGGGCAAACATATTCGAATTATTTTGATACTCTAGGAAAATGATATATAAGTCATTTGTGATGTGTAGGAATCATCTGTTTCTCAATATGATGCACGATGTGGTCGTTATAACTCCAAATGTGTCATTATTTAAAATTGACATTAATTTTAGTAAAAAAACAAGTGACATACTCAAAACTGATCAAACACATTCGGATTGTTTTGATATTTTAAGACAACAATCCATAACTCATTTGTGATGTGTAGGAATCAACCCCACCTCAATAGGACATACAGTTTGACCGGTATGCCTTCAAATGTATCTTTTTTATTAAATATTGACATTTTATTAATGTATTCTTTCATATTAATGTTTAATTTATTTCTTTATAGTATTACTAACATAATATTTGTTTTCTTATATAGGATGAATCTTTTTCTTAGGTTGAGATGATTTATTCGGCAACTGATACCATGGGTGGAAATTTTTGAGATGGGATCACGAGTGTCAAAAAATGAAACATTATTGTTTTTAAATGTTTGTTGGATAATTGTATATGTAATTATATAAAAAATTGTTTGAAATGTGTATAGCAGTGTTCTTTTGTATATACCATTGGTTGATATTTTTTTATTCTAGGTGTCACATTAAATGTATATAGCATTGTTTGAAATTACATGTTTTTGCAGGTTTTTGTTGGGTGTGATGTTATATTAACAGTACATTGCAGCCAGTTAGGCCTTTAACAATGTTAAAAATGTCGCTGATAAAAGTGGCTTTTATCAGCTCTTTTTTTAGCATGGATAAAGGACCCCCTTTATCAGTGCTTTTTTAGCACTGATAAAGGGGACCCCTCCATCATCACTGCAATTAACGGTTCTTTTTTAGCGTTGTTAAAATCCATTTTACGTGATGTTAAAAGGCATATATGTAGTAGTGTCTGGTGCTGAGGACATAGTCACCCCACGATGTTCCTTTGGCCTTCGTCGCTAGTTGACAATCTCTTGCATACATAGAGGTGTACATGAGGTCATGTGACATTGTTTGCTCGGACTCGGTGGTTCTATTCAAGGTGTTACATAGAGTCGTTGGGAGGATAATCAAGGTTTTGGGGCCCACCATAAATGACTATATTTTTTAGATGTTTGGACACCATGGGATAGCTGTTGGGTGTCATCGACCAGCCAGTGTCACTTGGACAAAAATTGTGTTCTGTTAAAACACCATTAGTCATCTTGTGTGGCCCAACAAGTAGCCACTAGTACCTATAGGTGGAGGGCTTCAATAAGGTCCCACGCGTCCCTTTTAAGAAATTTGTTTGGTCCAAAAACTCCATTGTAAAAGGACTAAAATAAACACAAAAATCCATTAAAATAAAAGGTTAGAAACACAATTGTGCGTTTGTGATCATTAAAACTACCAAAGAGAGTGAGTTACAACATGTTTTCCCAGAAATTTCACAACATTCATTTGAAACAAATATCAGTCTATGAATCCTTACGTCACGACATGACCCTCTCGGGCCTTAGACAAAATATTACATGCAGTTCCCCTCACTGTGCAACCCACACGTTTTGGCATGATGGATACCCACGACATATTACTATAATTTCCACCCCTCGGGCTTGGGTAACTCATGAACTAGATCTCTAACATACATAAACACCCTTGACACCTCAACAAGGTCCACTCACCACTAGTTGATGCAAGATCCAACCTGAATCACTATTCCAAAAACCTGAGGCCTTATAACTTTAACCTTCACTATTGGTCTAGAAGGGGTACCCGTGGAGTTGGGGTTGTAACAGGAAGTTTGGCCCAAAGTTCCACTATCCATATATCTATACTCAAGAATTACCTTAATTCCCATACAATCTTAACACCAAATACATATAAATAAAAATCAACTGTTACTATATAATTCATAACTAAAATAAAAAATTATAGTCTTGGTTGAATGAAAATAAATTGTATTTCATACCTAGTTGGTAAATCTTATATTCATGGTGTGGAAATTATAAAACACAATTTAAAATCTTTAAATTAATGTATTAAACATTTATAATATAAAAAATTTATGTACATGAATATTAAAAATTAATTTAGTAAAAAAGGAGAAGCAAAAATATTTATTATGAGATATTACAATTTTAAACAATAATGAATTGTATCAAAACAACTTATAATATGGTCTGCCACACATTAAACCATGTTGTGTTTTTTATTTCATACGTTGACTAATTCAAAGGTAATTAATTGAACCATGACTTGTTACACTCTTCTATATCATGGTTTTTTGCATAAAAATCCAATTCCTATAAACTATGATTGTTTCTAGCAAAACACAATGTATAGAACATTGTTTTTTGAGGATCCTTTTTTCGGTAAGAAAAACCATGGTGTTTTTTCAAAACCATGTCAATTTAATGAAAATATTTATAAACCATGATTTGGTTATATAAACTTTAGTCATGGTTCTTAAGAAAATCTAAACTGGATTCCATTTTTTAATTTTTATTTTATAGATTCTTCATCGACTCTTATTCTAATACCATTGAAGTATTTTATAGGATATCTGTATACCCAAATTTTTGTGACACAAAACTCAACAACAAAATCTATTAAAATAGAAAATCATAAAATGAAATGAAAATATAAACCATGCATACCTCATTGTTGATATCTCATATCATTTCACAAACATCACAACCTGGAAATGGAAATCATGTCATAAAACAAACAACGTGTTTTATACTTAGTAAGTTAGTGTATATATCCAAAACTAACATTTCATTTAACACTTAAATTTCCAATAATCTCTTAAAAAACTACAATCCCTTGTAATAAATATAACATTATCTATACAACTTAGATTGGGTTGATTCCAAGTTCTTTGGAACTCTAAATTTTATCAATTCATTGCTTCACCTGAATGGAGCAATCGTGTAGCCCAGTATATTATTTAACCCACTTATTATAAATTGCTAATAATGCGTTGGATCTACTCAAATTTTCATTAAATGAACTCAAATTCAAGAAAATCGCCATAGTGTTATAAGATATATATAAAGGCAAAAAATCTAATAACTATATATGGTGATGATAAATAAATCCAGAATAAGTCTTTCTTGGATTCTTAATCCGAAATAAAACCACAAAGTATGTGAAATTTAAGATGGTATATATCATCCAAGAACTTTCCCACACAAAAAAATTAAAAAAAGTTGCACATAAAGTAGTGGAGAGTGGGAGGGGGTGAGGGTGGCTAAGCAGAGCCTAGTATATATGATATATGAAACCGCGTGGGATTGGCAGCCAAAATCCAACAACCTCGCATTTTTCTTTCTTAAATAATTTAACATATATATATATGATTGACTTGGGCTGGTTTCTAATAAGACACCAATTTATGCGCATGAAAAATGTTTTTTATTATAACATATTAGCCAAGTTTTCTACAAAAAATGGTGATTAAATATAATATCTTCCATTGACAAGGTGGTGGGTCTTCTCACTTGGAAATTTTATTCAACTCTGATCAGTATGTTAGATTTAGGAAAACATTTTTTACACAATTCAAAAATCAATGTAATTTTTTCTGTTTCACTACTAGAGAAACAAGTATTAGGGGTGGCCGAAATCAAGAAACCATCAAACAATGGTCGATATTCTTTCATGACACCCCCCCCCTCCTCTTCATGCTCCCTTTTCACAATTTCAAATCTCACTTTACTCAATTATGTGTTTTATCAAATGCTAAAAAAATGTTAACAATGGGGAGACCATTATCACCACTCATTAAAAAACACTAATAAAATTTATTTTAATTTTTCTATAATAGTTAAATTTTTGACAAATAATGAAATACAAAAAAAATAGTATTTAACATTATATATCAATTTGTTAATACACACACACACACACACATTATTTAGGTATATAAATATTCACATGTTATAATATATAGATAATATATATTAGTTTGTTAATACAGACACACACTAACACACACATTATATAGGTATATAAATATTCATATATTTGTATTTTAAATAAAATGGATATTAGTTTTTATTTAGACAAGGATTATATATTGAGAAATATATTTTATATGTAAATAAGTTTAATTATTTATTTATAAAATTAAATTTTTTTGTGTGAATATATAAAAAAATATGTATATATTGTTATATATTTGATTATAAATAACAACAAATTGTGAAAAACAATAAAATTTTAAATTCATGATATCAATATGAATGTAATCTCTTAGAGTAAATCATGTTCCCACTAAAAAAGGGGCAAAAAGGCCCCCTTAAACGAGATTTAAATTCCATCAAATGTTAAAAAAATTGGGTATCCAGACTAAAAACTCAGTTTTGCAGGCCTTATGGACCTTTTTTAGTCTTGAAAAATGTGATAGAGGGTTTCCCTCTATCATTAGTACATAGAGCTCATCGCAGACTTTGATTTTATATGTAGTGGAGCTCAAACAGACACTCAGATCAAAAGTTATAACAGTTTGAAGTTTGAGTTATGTTTTCATCTTATTTTAGATATTTTATTAATTTTTTAATTTTTTGTATCTTCAAATTGTTATTAAATGATCATTACTCAATCATAATTAGCAAATTATTAATTCATAATATTTTTAAAATATTTTATAAGTCATTTTCACTAAATATCTTATATATTAAGTATAAATTTCTATTTATACTTATCTAAAACATATTTAAAAAATATATATTATATTTATATCAATATAAATATATTATTTTTAATGATTTTTTTTGAAATATGCCTTTTATCATCGCTAGAAAAAAAAGAATTGATAAAGACCCCCTTTATTAGCGCTACTAAAAAAACGCTGATAAAGGGGGTCCCTTTAATAATGCTAAAAAACACTGATAAAGGGGGTACCTTTATCAGTGCCATTTTTAGCGTTGTTAAAGGGTGGTGCTGCAAAAACCCGTTTTTGTGGTAGTAAGGTAATATTGTTAACCAAAATATATTTCCATTATTTTTTACTCTACCTTCTCATATCTATTTCTATCATGAAAGTATGATAACATCGGTATTTTCAATATACTAAATTGTTATTGTATTAATGGAATATCCCTCATCTAACTTCCTTTCTTTTTTTAAAAAAATGAAAACATTGTCCATATTATGGTCGATTCACTGCCTTCATAGACAACTTGTTTCATTTTTCATTACCACCTTCATGGATAGTTTAAATACACTTAAAATTATTAAAAATGGAATAATTATGTATATTATATATTCTGGAATGAATATATATCCATAATATTAAAGAAACGCAACAAGTTCATCATAGTCGGAAAACACACCTAAATGAACAAAGTGTATAATGATTAGACTCTATAAATATTGATTATTTTTAAATAATATTAATACTAAGAACCTTTTGTACTTCTGGAAATACATTAACTTTATACTATTATACTTCTTAAGCTATGAAGCCATTTCAAAAAGAACTCCCATAGTCATCCATAACTAATGCGCCCTTGGACACTTGACATGAATAACCTTGGGACAATGTAAATAAATATATATCTCGATTAAATGATTCTAAACTAAAATAAAAAGTTGATAATAAATAAAATTTATGTGAAGAAGTTTCTCAATCATATATTTAATAAATGTAATTTGATTATTCATGAAGTTAAGTTAAGGTGCAGAGTGAATTCAGACTTGAGGTAAGTGATCTATCCGAACCACCCTATTTTCTTTGGGTCATACTTTCTCTCTATTTACCTCATTTTCTCTCCCTATTCTTCCTATTTACTTTTTTTATATTTTGTATATATTTTCTTCACATTTACCTAGTTTAATTCACCTTTTCTTGATGAGGATATATATGTTTTAAAGGTTCTCTTCACAATTTCATTCGTGAAGAAGAGCTGGTTAAAGAGAAATTATTTGTTTTCTTACCTCATTTCAAGTACAACTCAATGAAATTATTTTAAACTTCCATGGTTTCTAAAAACACACATTTATATATGGAAAAACATTTTGGTTTATTTTGGTTTTATGGAAATTATTATGCTCTTATCCTCATTAAATACACTTTACCATTTTCCCTAAAACCCAACTTAAGAGGTAAATTTCCAAATTTATTTCTCCACTCTTTTTCCATGTCTTCACTTCACTTGGACATTATTTTTCATGGAATATGCTTATTTTTCACCAATAAATGTCTGAGAATTTTTTAAGTCCTTCTTTCATGGAAACCATAATGATATGCCATCTGATTGTGCTTTAAGACATGACTACACAACCCATTTATTTTTGTGGGAAATTCTTATGTTTATGTCTTAATTTGATTTACTTTTAGGACACACATATTCATGTACATGTTATGTTGGGTTCACTCAGATAGATCTCTATTGCATTGAGTAATGTTAATATCTCATGAAATGAGATTTAAGAGATTAAGGAGTAAACCTAATCTATGACGGGACTTTATCCACTATGTTATGTTGTCTTAGCAATAAGCCTTGACTTATTATTATGTCATGCTTTATGATATTTCCACATTCTTATGATGCCATGATCAGTTAGACCTCAAAACACCCTGAGAGGGGAGTGATGAATCAAGGAGTCAACATTTCATTAAATTAAATGGATCTTGTCCCCACATTGGTAGGAAATTGTGAAACATATCTAATGGAATTGAGCAATCCACCAACACACATATGTCAAAGTAAAAATAAAACACAACAATTTTATTTGGGTCATCTCTAAGGGATAGTCCAAGGAGCATACATCAACAATGTGTTGGTAATACTAGAATCCACCAAGATTCACTAGATTTTGTGGATTACAACTATTCGGTCATGGTCACTCTATGTCAGACTCACTGCCTTTACAAGAATTTAGGGACAATGCACCACCTCCCTCAGATCACTTATGTCAAATCCCCCTTGCTTACTGCTTTGGGTGAAGTCTTCCTCAATTTAACGACATTAATACCGCTTCCATATCTGAGTGAAAGTTGATAATGGTTTTCATAATTATGGATCAAATATGATACTTCAATGTATTCCAAATATTTTTCCCAAGTGACACTAAGTTTGCATAATTATTTTCTTGAAACTACATTTTTTTACGAAACTTACAACTTTTTTTGTGTAATTTCCAACTTTCACAAAACCTATAAATTTTTTAAAACTTCCAACTTTCTAGAAACTCCCTTCACTGAGATCCCTTTTCTCTACTTAGTTCTCAACCATTATTTTCGCGAAACATGTGTTCTCATAAAGTTCCTATTTTGTGTAATAAATATGTTCGTGTAAGTCTTTCATGAATATAGAGTGATAACCCTCCTCCAAAACTTCAATACTAGAAATGACACTTAGAAGCCTGTTTATTGGAAAGAATCTCCATTTTAATAAATTCTGCCTCACCCAAAAAACTCATCGCCTCTGATTCACTAATGTCAACCTATTTGTGGAACTCAATCTTTCATGAGAGTTTTTGAATTTTCCTTATTTAATGGTTTTTTAAACTTGCATGAATATTTTCAACTTTTATGAAACCCTAATTTTGATATAGAATCAATTCATTGTTTCTGAGAACATGACTTTCAAAAAACCCTACCTTTACTCCAAATTTTTATGATAAAATATAGGAAACACTAGAGAACTACAACACCTTCAACATTGAAGCCTCCTGCATGGATCAACCCACTTTACTTAAGAAATACTTGAAAAACTTAGCATGAATTGAAAACAAACAAAACATACCATAAATTTATATATTTGAATAACCTTAGTTCCAATAATCCCCCCTTTAGGTTTGTTGGTAATCCAAAGAGAAATTCAATAAAGAAAAAACCTTGAACAAAAACCTGATAGTAGTGAAATAATCCATCCATCATTCTAAGTCTATGTGAGTAAATCTTGGTGTAAAAAACAATCATTACAAAGAAAATTTCATTCCTCACGACCTCATATCTAGAACATCACTAAATTTCACCATTCCCCTTTGGAAATAAACCCTAAGAAACATGTTTTTTCCCTTTAGCACTCAAAACACCCCTGGATCATATCTCCCCCTGAAATCTATACCACTTTTATAACCAATTAGAAATAGTGAAAAACATGGGGTGAGGGGTTAAAAATTAACATCTTCAAGAAATGGGAGTTATATGAACACTGAGGTTCAACTGATGTTTCTCAAACATCGGTGTGGCTAATGGCTTAGTCATGATGTCTACCACTTGATAATTAGTTCCAAAATGCTCTATTTTAATCATGAATTGTTCAAAATTTTAATTTATGTAGTGATATATGATCTTGATATATTTGGTATGAGAGTTTTGAATCATATTTTTTCATGAGCTCTATCACACTCTTGTTGCCACAGAATATCACTATCATTTGTTTCACTTTATCATCAATATCAAAAATTTGTTGCTTCATCCAAAATAATTGATTGCATGCCTTTATCATGGAGATATAACCTACTTCACCTATACTAAGATAATTGATTTCCTTCTTCTTGCTCAACCAGATGACACATTTGTTTCGAATGAATAAGACACCACTACAAGTGGACTTTCTATCGACCACATTTTCAACCCAGCCAATATAAAAAAATAATTATAAATCATGATACTTTATTTTTTCAATGTAAAAGATAAAATTGAGAGTGCCTTGAATATACCGCATGATCCATTTAACCATTATGAAAGGATCATCCTTCATATTACTTTGGAAGTGATCCACTAAACATGTTACAAAGATGGTATCTTTCTGTGTTGTTGTCAAATATAAAAATATTTTAATTTTCCTCCTATATAAAGTGGGATCCATATATTTCACATCCTCAAGATTCCCTAGTTTTATTCCAACCACAATTAGAATCAACATTGGTTTTGAATCATGAATTTTTAACTTCTTCAATAGCTCTCTTGTATACGTTTCCTAGTAAATGAAGGTGTATTCATATTTTTGGATAACTTGCAGCCCCAAAAATTATGTTGTTTCACCAATCATTGAAATTTCAAATTTTTATTTCATGTTATTATAAAATTATTCCACCAATCCATCCTTGTTTTGTATGAAAATGATATCATCCACGTACATAAGAATTATAAAGTGGTCTTCCTTAGATGTCCTCACATAGTGATTATGGTTAACAACACCCCTTTAAAATTGAAACTTTTTCAAATAATCATCCATTCAATCATTCAATGCTCATGGTGATTTATTTAGACCATAGAGATCCTTATTTATTCTAGTCACTTTTTTATTATTATTTAAAATTATAAATACCACTATATGTTCAATGTAAACTTCTTCAAGAATTCCATTTAAGAATTCAATTTTGACATCCATGTGATTTGTTTATCCTATTTGAATTTACATGGATAAAAAGAGCTTAATTGACTCTAGTCGAGCTACCCGAGAAAACATTTATTCAACAGTAATTCCTTCAATTTGTGTATAGACTTTATAAACCAAGCATGCCTTTTTTTTTTACCACATTTCCTTTCTTAACAAATTTTTTCTTGAAGATCCACTTTGTTCTAATAACATTTTGATTTTATGGCCTCTTAACAAGATCCCAAGTTTGGTTTTTATCAATATGATCTGATCCATAATTCATGGACTAAACCCATGATTCATCTTTTGTTGCTTATTCAAATTAGGTTGGTTCCACCATTGATATGAGAGTATAATGCACTATATTCCTCATCCTCCTTGTCTTTGTAGGTGACGACCAATCCCCAATAATGTTGGATGGATCAACTTTTTCTCTCCTTCTTCTTCTATCATGTTAAAATAGAGTTTCCTCAAAAATAGTTTACTCTTATGATTACACTTTCAAATAATCATCATTTTGAAAACCCTGAATGTTAGGAGAGTCTTCCATAAATTATCTATTCGAACCAACTCCCATTTCACCATGTTCTTAATCTTTAAATATATCAACATACATGATCCTTGAGTTCTTTACAATTTTATCCTCAATGATCTTGATATAATTTTTCTCTATAATTTTTATAAGATGATTATTGTAGAATTTATAGTCTCTACTCTTAATTGGGTATCTAAGTAATATTTCTTCATCTATAGCATCCCCATACATTCCTTGATTTACTTCTTTGTTTTGGATAAAGCATTTACTTCAAAAAACTCTAAAATAATTTAGTGAGGGATTCTTTTCATTCCATATTTCATATGGTGCATTATCTTCTCTTGTAATCATCCATATCTAGTTTTGAGTGTAAACTGTGAATTGAACAACCTCCTTCCAGTAGTGACGTGAAACACTACTCTCAATCATCATAGTTTTATCCATATTATTCACCTGTCTATTTCTCTGTTAAATAGCCCCATTTTATTGAGGTGTTCTCACTAACAAAACCTCATTCTTGATACCATGTTTTTCAAGGTAAATTCCAAATTAAATAGATGTGTATTATTCTTTGTTGTTAGACTTTAATATCTTGATTTCCTATACAGTTTCATTATCAACTCTTTAGGGGTATCTCTTTATGCAGTCAATCACTTATCGTTTACTCTACATAAACATCACATAGGATATTATGCTATAATAATTAATAAAAAGAATGAATTACCTCACTCCATGTGTTCTAGGAACATTCATTAGACAACACACATATGCGTGGACAAGATCAAGAAGATTCAATGCCATTATGCTCCTTGTATAATAAGAATTTCAAAAAAGATTCCTCTGAATTCAAGCACGACATGTCTTTTCTCAATCACGATTCATATTGGGAATGTCTATAATATCCTTTATATTAGATAATGTTTCCATGCTCTGTTGATTAACGCGACCGAACCACCTGTTCCACTAGTTGTTTTTCTCTTTGATTGTTAATAATGTGTTTTCTCTACGGTCAACCTATTATAAGTCACCATTTTCATCTATCCCTTCATGATCAAATTTATGGACTTTCCTTTGATAGTGAATCATTTTTATTAAATGTCACCACTATTCCTAAGTCACAAAGTTGACTCACACTAAAGATATTGTGATGTAGATCGTTAACATAGAGAACTTCCATTTTCTTTAGCTCATCTCTTACTAATTGGGTAATTCTACATCCTTTTATCTTTGAGTTTCCATCATTGATAAATCTCACCATTCTATAAAAAATTTCCTTAATATTTTTCAATAAATTTTCATTTCCTATCATGTGGGATGAGTATCCACTATCAAGAATCTAGGTTCTATTGTTCTTTGTAGCATTGAGTGTGATATCTTCCAGGTTGGGTTGCTCAATCTTCTATTTTTTTCCATGAGATACTTGGTTAAGTTGAGGCATAAGATGACCTCTCTAATATCTTCTCAACATGCATGTTTGAATCATACTCATTTTATTATTCCAAAATATATTACCTGTATTCAAGGTGATTTTATTGATCCGGAATAGTCAAACCCCAGTCCAAATGAATAATTCATGTGGTGAATCGCGGAATTGGGGGAGAAAAGCACAAGAAAAAATGAGAGGAATGAACCTCAAACGATGTTTGGCTCAATCTTGATTCATTTCCATAAGATAAAAAATGAAGATATTCAAATTAATTTTCCCAAATAAACCTAGAAAAATAATCCCATCCTGTAAGGCAATCGATGTGAAAATCAATCTATTCGTCAATTGATTTGCGTTCATTGCGGAAATTAAGAATGGGGAAGAATCCACATAAAAAACATCATACCTCGATTCAGTTTGATCGCTGACGAAGAATGATATGTCGTCATCGTCATTGGAAAGATTCGTCGAATCTGAGGTTGTGTTGATCATCGAACCATGATCTGTCATCGTCCGCCTAAGTGGATTCCCCAAGGCTTTCTCCAATGATCCTCGAGAGGTTTTAGGGTTATGCGGCTGACCCTAGAATTCTGACATAAGGATCTATTTAAGGATCCACTAATCAATGTGTCAAAAAAACGTATAAAAACAACTTTATTAAATTATTTTATTTATTTTAACACCCACGACAACTTTCTCACAAATGGCTTGCACCAACTAATGTTAAGTCATTTCTAGGGTAAAACTATCATTCTGAACTCAACGGTGCCCTCAGATTTAGGAATCGACCAACCATTTAGAAGTCAATACACTTTTTCTAAATAAATGCATCTGTGTGCTATTTAATCATTTCAAACATTTATTTCGGGCACACCGGGCCTTAGAATCGAATTTCATCTCAACGCCTGGTCTAAAAAATAATCCATATAATATTTAAAAATAATACATGGAAAATATGAGATGTTACAGTGTCCTACTTAGTCTTGTAATCACACCCTACTCTGAAATTTTGATGCGCTTATAGACTTAATACTCAGGGATTCGGCGAAGGGAAAGAGTCTGGTGATGGATCGATGAGTTGGTTAGCAGGAGGACATAAACATTATAGGATGGACTTTGGCTGGATGTTGTTTTTGTTTTGATTAATGTCTTAAATCATACTTCGTATCCTTTTTTTAGTTTTGGTCTATGTATTTAACATGTCATAGTGCTATTGCATGGGTTATTTTTTTACTCATTGTTACTTGGATTGATTGATTATTTAATTATTCATTATTATTGATTATTGTTATTGATACCATTTTTATAAGTCTAATGTTTACCTCACTACCACAAATCTAGGCAAGGGATGCACCAGGTTTTATCAGTGCTAACTAGAAAGCGCTGATAAAAGGGGGGCCTTTATCAGTGCTAGATAAAAGAGTTGATAAAGGTGTACCTGTTATCAGTGCTATTATTAGAGATGATAAAAGTTTTCAATAAAAAATATTATTAATTTATATAAAATTATTATATTTATATTCAAAAATATTGTTAATTTGTATACATTAAATAAAAAATGCATGTTTATAGTTATTATATATTTTTTAATAATTCAAATATATATATAATGTTTAAAAAAAGTATTTATAAGATTATAATTAAATAAATATATATTTACATAATTATAAGATTAGAATAAATTTTTAAGTAATAAATATATTTAATATATTTATTATGTTTATAAATATATATAAATACTTTTTAAATATATATATTTATAATTATAATTATAAATAAATATTTGTTTCCAATGAATTTGGTCAATAAATATATTGATGAGTGAGTATACTTGATGTACATATATGTTATGTATTCATCATGAATGTTCATTTATACATTATAACTTTATTATTATTCATGTCATCTATATGTGATAACTCATATATTATTATCTATATTTTACTAGGTATATGATTCATTCATGGTATACCCATGAATCTATCATGTTCTCAAAAGTACATATAAATTCAATAAATATACCCGGAAGTTTCGGGATCTGAGCGTACTCGGTCCCAAAAATTTATTAAAAAAGAAAACCAGAGACAACAAAACATGAATGTGACACAAGCGCCACCAAAAACACAAGGGCAGACCAACACAGACCACAAGGCAACCAAAGAAAAATCCCAGCAACAAACAATCTGAAAGCGCAAAAACATAAGAGGCTCGAAGACCTAAGTGGACCAAAGACAATAAAACATCCACAACCAAATAAAAAAGATCCCGCCATTTGCAGGACACCATACCCGACCAATAATCGGTACCAAATCGAATCTCGAGTCCTACTCGGAAAAAATCTTGGGGTCACCCATCCCGAGGTTCACGCGTGGGCCACCTCCAGTTCGTAACGCCCCTGTCATAAACAGAAGTCGTTTCCTTCCTAGATGTCAACCACATGTTAACATACACCATGCACCAAGTCTCCCCACAACCTGAGGCATCGCTAGCCCGCATCCACACCATCACCATCCAGCCAGGCTATAACTGCATCCCTAGGTGCAAATCCAGGCATCAATCACGTGAACCAGGTTGAGACGACCGCAAGCATCATCGTGGGAAGGCCTCTCGATGTTGACATTTCCATCTCTCATCAGCAACATCCCAGAAGTCACCCAGAAGCCTCTAAGCCGTGATTTCCATCATCACCAATGAAGGAATCGTCACCATCAGTATTCCTGTCCGACTGCCACCCCAAAAAGAACACGCATACTGCGGAAGTCCCGACTCTACCAGGATCCCACAAAAATCCTCCCACTATCATTGCAGAGATGTTGTTGGCGACTCTCCCACCCACAAGAAGCAAGAACAACCATCTGACAGATCTGTCATTCTCTATTGAGTCATCTCCAGCATCATTGAGGTTGCTGAAGTGTCACCAATGTCCGCCACCGGGATCCCATGCTTCCCATGAAATTTCACCCAGGTAATCATCCACGCCATCAGTCACGTTCAATAAATATATTTAAATAATAAATATACTTATTATATTTATAATTATAAAATTTTAATTATATATAAATACTTTTTAAATATATTTATTTTTAATTATAATTAATACTAATAATTATAAAATTACAATAAATATATTTATTTATAGTTATAATTATAAATATATATATTTAAATAATGATAAAATTATAATAAATATATTTATTATAATTATAAAGTTATAAATATATATATTTAAATAAATATATTTATAAATATATATAAATATTCATAAATAAATACAAATAGTTATAATTATAATTCTAAATAAATAAAGATATATTTAAATAATTATAAAATTATAATAAATATATTAATTATATATATTTATATACAAATATTTATAAATAAATAAAAATAGTTATAATTATAATTATAAGTAAATATAGATATATTTAAATAATTATAAAATTATAATTAATATATTAATTATGTATATTTATAAAATTATTAATATATTTTTTATTATCTTATGATTATTTAAATATATATATATATATATATATTTATAATTATAATTATAAATAAATATATGTTTATTAAAAAATTTAATTACAAATAAATAAATATTTATTTATAGTTATAATTTTAAATAAATATATATTTATTTAAATAACTAAAAAATTATAAAAAATTTATTTATTATTTTTATAATGTTATAAATATATATAATTAAATAAATATATTTATAAATATATTTATAAATATATAAAAATATTAATAAATAAATACAAATAATTATAATTATAATTATAAATAAATATATATATATATATAATTAATTAAAAAATTATAAGAAATATATTAATTATATATATTTATAAAATTATTAATATAGTATTTTTTTATATAATTTTATAATTATTTATATATATATATATATATATTAAGTTAAGATTTTTATAGAATTAGGAAAACCAATACATTATATAAGGAAGATAAGTAGATTTATAATAACACCATGGCAAGGGAATGTCACTAACTCTATCAAACCCATATGATATCCATCATGATCTCACTCTTGCAAAAGGTGAATTAATGATTAACCCCACTGTAACTTTTAAACCTACTTTGCATCTAACATCACTTACATGGTATAAATTAGGGGGCCTTTATTTGATATATTTATTTTGGCCTTTTTCCTCAGAGGGATGCGATTAATTATTAATATGAAATGCTTGATTCTTATTCATGGATGTGAAAATGGTCTCTTTCTTGTGAGGGTGTTAGAGTTGACATGGGATTTACTACTTATATTATATTTATTCAGGTGATAATCATTGACTTTTTGTTTCTCACTTCCACTTGTTTGGCTTCATGGGAACTCTATGAATTCAAAAATAGGTCCATATGCATGCTACACTAGCTATTTTTCCCTAGTTGTATGGTTTTATTAGTATATAAGAGTGTCTTTAATGAGGAATGTGTGAGTAAGTTGTGGATTTTCTATTTTTTTGGATTCAACACAGGCTAACTATTGGCCTCATTGTAATGTGAGTACAAAATTAAGAAAAAATTAAATTCCCTCTATGATTTTGACACATTGCAGATAATATAATTGGAACCAAGAAAGACATATCTATAGAAAAATTAGATTTATCATCTAAAAGAGAAAGTGGGTGATAATAAATAGTGAAATGTGTCTCTAGTTGTAAAGGTATTTCAATAATTATAATGATTAGATTTTAGTTATATTTTCTCTCCTGTTGTAAAGCATATAATAATTCAGATGGTTCTTGGCTTGGTTTCCATTAAATGTTTATTTCTAGAACAAATGGATGTCGTGATAATATTCCTTCAGGGAGATTTAGAGGAACAAATCTACATAGATCAATTGGAAGGTTTCATGCTAAATGGAATAGAAGGCTCAGTTCTAGTCTCAAATGGAGTTTTTATGGGCTTAAGTAGGCACCAAGACAGTGTAACTGGAATTTCAATGCTTTCATGGTATAATTAATGTTCATGTAGTGTAATATAAAGAAATTAATACTATATGAAGGTGTATTACGATGGTAGTTTTATCATTTTACTTCTTTATGTGGATGAATTTCTCTTAGTTGGACCAATAAAGTAAAGGCTAGAAGAGTTGAAGATTGATTTATCTAGAAGATCCCAAATAAATGACCTTAGTTCTGGAAAGTGGATATTGGGGATAAATATTGAAAGAGACTTAAATTTTATATCCAACACTAACATTTCATTTAACACGCTTCGTGTAAATTTCCAATAATATCTTAAAAAGCTACAATCCCTTGTAATAAAGATAACATCATCTATACAACTTTAGATTCAAAGTTCTATGGAAATCAAAATTTTATCAATTTGTTGCTTCACCTGAATCGAGCAATTGTGTAGCCTAGTATATTATTTGACCCACTTATTATAAATTGTTAATAATCCGTTGGATCTACTCCAATTTTCATCAAATGAACTCAAATTAAAGAACATCGCCACAGTGTTATAAGATATATCTAAAGGAAAAAAACCCAACAACTATAGATGCTGATGATAAATAAATCCAGAATAAGTTTTTCTTGCTTCTTTTTCTGCATATTACCTGCTATATATATATATTCACTGATAGTTAGGCACAAATAATTTGGTGGTTGCCTACTGGGATTTGTCTCACACCCTGTTTGGGTCATATTTTGGACCCAAACAGATTATATGGTTGCAGGTATAGATAAGGGAAATCACCCTTCTTCATCAGGCACTTGATTGTTGTTGGAGCTAGAGAGCATGGGACCAAGATGAGGCTTATGATGCTATTAGAGTTTACTTATTTTTTGTACATTGAATTTTGTATTGTATTTTCTTCATTGTGACTTCTTTGGATACTTTCTATTGGTAGGAGTGGATACTCAAGAGGGGGTGAATTGAGTTCCAATTAAAAATTCTGTTAAAAACTTTATAATAAAAATCCCCCAATTCAAAATAGCCCAATCAATTAAGGAAGTAGAGATATAAATGTTTAATTTCTCAATAAGTTTCTCTAATGTTGATTAGTCCTCAGTTGAATCAATGTAATTACTAATTCAACTTTTGAAACAGGTTTACTGAATTAAGCATAAATACACACTAACCAAAACTAACTATCTGAGTTAAAATAAAAACAGTTTTTTGTCTTTGAAAAGATATAAGAAGCAGATAAAACAAAACAGAGTAATTGAAGATTAGAACAATAATTTAAACAAGAGGTTAAGTCTCAAGAAAATACTTAATCCTCTCCACTTGGTGATCACCTACCACCAAGCTGTTTATATAAATAAACTTTTGATCCACACCCTGGATCGGGGTTTACAACAGCACACTCGGCTGTCCAGGTCACACTTGACCTCTACCATAGTTATTCATGGGAAACAAATGAAATAAGAGATTGAGTATGAGGATAGTTCTATATCCTCCAGTTATTCTCAAGAGACAGTGTGTGTAAAACAAATATACACACTGCTCAAATATTGAATGTAAAACACAACAGAGTTAAAAATGATAATAGAGTTAAGAATTCTATGTGTGTTGTGAAGTAAGGCTCTAGACTCAATGAATGTTGAGAAAATGGTATTTGAGTCTTCTTTTGGAAGATATCTTCAGAACAGAGTATCATAGTTACTGTAATCTAGCTTCAAGGAATAAAAATGGTTTAGCTCTTTAATGTCTCGATGTATACTGATCCCTTTTTGAGAAGGTAGCTTATTACAGTCTTCTTGTAATCTCAAGCGCTTAGCTCTTCTCTTTTAGTATTCGAACAGTCTTTGTATCTGCATGTACTACCAATGTCGTATCTTTAACATGAAAGATGAGGTCCCTTTATTATCCATGATCCTCTAGGAATAAGGATCTTTTCATGTTCATGTACCTCGTACTTGTCTATGGATTCTCCTACAGAAAACATTAAATAATGTCAAAAATAGTAATTTGTCTAAATATGACCATTAGAAATAAATTTGAATTAATAAATGGAAATAGTTATTTATGACTATCAGTGATTCATATTCATCCTGTCGTCTTCATATTTATAACATCGGTATGTCATCTTCGGTCTATCTAACTTCGGCATATCGAACTTTGGTGTGTCATACTTTGGTGTGTCGAATTCGGTCTATCAAACTTCGGTCTGTCATCTTCGGTTTCGGTGTGTCGATTTCGGTTTCGGTGTGTCGACTTCAGTTTTGGTGTGTCGACTTCGGTTTCAGTGTGTCGACTTCAGTTTGTTGAACTTTGGTCTGTCATCTTCGGTTTCGGTGTGTCGATTTTGGTTTTGGTGTGTCGACTTCGGTTTCAGTGTGTTGACTTCGGTTTGTCAAACTTCGGTGTCAGGGAATCAAAAAAGGCTATGAAGAGTCTGTCTTGCATATACCATTACAAGACGAAGTGTTAATCAAAAATACATGCAAAACTACACTTGTAAGCATATTTATTCATGAATATAGGTTATAGACTTATTTCAGTATATGTTGTTGTATGAAAAAATTGATTCAAATAGAGATATTAAAATTTCTTGAAAGAATAGAATCTGTATATTGAAATAATTTGTGATTATGAAAACTAAAATATCATGGAGAGTCCAAAAATCTCCCCCTTTTTGATAATCAAAAATTATGACATACATGCAAATATATATAATAAAGATAGCTTTGACATGTAATTTATTTAAAACAGATCTCCCCATCAATAAATGGATTAAGGAGAGTATATGCCATCCTTATTTTCACATATATGCCATCCTTATTTTCTCCCCCTTTTGGGATTAACAAAAAGAGAAATGCAGGAAGGATAAATAAGATAAAAGAAAGACACCATAAGAATTTTCATTCAAAGTAATAAGAGTAAAAGACAAACAAAAAAGAACAAATCCCTACCAAAAAGAAACAATCCATCACTAAGGGTTTGGATGCAGAGGAGCTTTGCCTTTTTCTGAAGGATCCAATGGAGAAGAAGAAGGTTTGGTAGTGGCAGAGGGTGGAGGTGATCAGATTACAACACTAGGCAGGGCAACACCGGTAGGAATAGTAGCTACAAGGGTAGGCCTTCTCTCTGACAACACACGACTTTGAGACTGCTTAGTAATGATCAGTCGAATCTGAGTAAGATATTGAGAGACAGTCATTGGAGCAGGATCCCAAGAGGTAGTATCAATTGAAGCAGCTGGAGGGAAAACAATAGCCTTGGTCTGAACATGCAGATACGGTTTGAGTAGGTCGATGAAGTCATTAATGATTTCTCATCCATATTGCATTGCCTTCTCAAAATCATCCTTATTCTCCATAAATTTACTCAACAAAGGAGTAAACTCTTTCAATTGGAGAACCTGCTTTTTGAAATCTTCTGTGACTGGAGGAATTCAAATATTTTCTACTAGAAACTTGAAACTATTGATGAGGTCATGCTTAGTATATATCTTAGTGAAATACTTATCCACTTTTTCCCGAATTTCTTTCTGAACTACAGAGGGTTCATTGGTGCACTGTCTGACCATATTGTACACAAGATCTGTATTCCGATGTACATTTTCAAGGGTTTCTTTGTCTGAAGCAAGCTATAGTTTTTGAATTTCCACTCTCATCACAACCTTGAGAGACTCCATATCAGCAACAACGCTTCTTCCACTCCTGGAACTGGATGGTCCAGCCAACATTTTTCCAAGCTCTTATTTAAACTTCTTCAAATATACACTGAGTAGATGAGTTACCAATTTCCTAAGAACTTATAGAACACCACTAAAGGAGGTCTTGAAGTTAGAGGTTAAGGAATTCATCTCATTCCTCATCTTTCTTAATTCTTATCTAAGCAAAGTGTTGTGTCTAATAATGGTTTCTGCTATAGTACTAATATTCGGTTGAATCTCCTAAATCACAATTCTTGCAATTTTTAATGCATCAACATATGAGATACTTATTGAGTTGGAGGCTTCATTTTTTGATCCCATTGAGGCTAGCACAGACTCACATATCTCATTCTTAAACTTTTTCAAATCAGCCTTAGTGACATAGTCACTGGGCATTGACTGAGCTATAGGTTTTTGAGGTGGAGGTTCGGCTAGAGGAATAGATGAAACAAGTTCGAGATCAGCATGGACTTGAGAAATAAGAGGAGGATGTACCCTTTCCTCATTTGAGATATAGTCTAAACTGAAAAGAATGTAGCCTGAATTACTATTCCACTCTCTAGAACATGTCCAATCTCTTGGCTCAACGGTATCAATTCATACCCTTCTTCTCTAAGGCTTAGTAATAACATCAATATCATTAATTTCTTCATCGTGTTCTCTGGCCATAACACCTTGTCTGGGGATAGGAACCAATTGAACTTCTGGTTCTGCCTAAGCTTCAGCTATTTCAACTTCACCAGGTACTTCCTCGATTTGAGGCAGTGAAACTACATCTTCTTCTTCCTGGACAGTAGCCATAATATCATTCAATTCCTGAATGAGATCTTGGTTTTCAGATTTGGGATGGAGTAGTCTGTCCTCATGTCCATCATCTCTATGATCATCAGCCTATTGATCAGCAGGCTCAATTCCATCACCAGCTCCATGAACAAATTCCTCACTGGATCTGTCAACCACTTGTTATCCCACTTTTAGAGAGTCACTCACATCCTCAAAACTTCCTCCATCATCACCATTATCACCACCATCATAATCATTATCATTATCATCATCATCATCATCATATTCCTTATCTGATTTTCTAACATAATCTTCAACTCCAGTAACTTCGGTTTATTCCTCTTCTTCATCACCTAGAATAGTTTCTCTTGAAGGTAGTTCCATAGGTGGACTAGTAGGCCCATAAGTCACATCCTTGGGACTTTCAGTGATATCAGGATCACTCCTATCATCAAAAGGATATCATTCTTCCCTGGGCACTTCAGCCTCAGTTTCCTCATCAGAAAAAACAGGAACTTCTTTTGGTTTTGGACCTAGATCAACTTGATCCTTTGGTCTAGAAGGATGGTCAACCAGATTGAACTCCTCATACAACCTTTCTTCATCTCCTACCCAACATCTCTTCCATGGGTTCTAGAATATTTTCATTCATTTACAAATGTCTTTCTGAAGACAAAAACCACTGCAGACACTGATCACTTCATCTCCATCTTCCACACAATCTAATTTTTTCAACATGGCAGAAATCATCCTCAGACAGTATAAGCAGGTGGCCTTCTTAGACGGCTTAATCAAATAAGAAATATGTACCTTGATATATCTGCACAGATTCACCTTTATTCCATGTTTCAACAAAAATATCAAGAAGATATCCTAATATTTCACAACAGAGAAATCTCCTTTCCTTGGGAAGATTTGATGTTGTATGAACTTAAAAAGAAATCTCACTTCTCCTTCAAATTCATTTGCAATAGTCTTCCTAGATTCTTCATTTCCAATAATCTCCTTTAGAGCATCTTTATATGAAAACAAATTTGAATAAGGTGGAATATTACCAGGATAGTCAGCATAGACACCTTCATGAGGTACCTTTAAGCATTCAACCCATTCCTTTCGAATAGAAAACCACTTCCTTTCCCTTTACTATGGATCTCATCTTTGATTCCTCGACTTCATCCAATAGTATACTCAAATGCTGATAGAATTCGTGCACAAGCTGGGGATAATAGCGTCTTTCATTGTTTGTAAACCAACTGAGCCGCCCTTGAGATTCCAGTACCTTTAGCATAAAAGATTTACTTAACATAATCCACTCAGCATACACTTCCTTTTCATTTGTAACTAATCGGATTTCTAATCATGGTTTCCCAATCCCACTGGAGTCACCTTTTTTATGTTTAGCAGAAGAATATTTGCCAGGTTTTTCCATTACGCGCTTAGTCCTAGACATGACAATGCTTCGGATTCTAACTTGTGTTGAGAGGTTGAGAGTCGAGAGAGAGTGACTAAATGTATAAGGATTTATGCCTATGGAGAAGGTGAAGGGTTGGGATGCATTTCACTTAATATATCATTTAGGGATCATAAATCGTAAAACAAAAAATTTAAATGCAGCAAGTCGAAAGAAATAAAATAGCGTCATTTCACTTAAAGCAGACTAAATTTAAAAAATATCCCTTAAATGTATCGGTGTCAAAGAATTGGTTTCAAGAAGATCAGTTTCACAAAAATCGGTTTCACAAAAATTAGTTTCACAAAAATCGGTTTCACAAAAATCAGTTTCACAAAAATCAGTTTCACAAAAATCGGTTTCACAAAAATCGGTTTCATAAAGATCTGTTTTATAAATATCGGTTTTACAAAGATCGGTTTTGCAAAGATCGGTTTTACAAAGATCAGTTTTACAATGATCGGTTTTACAAAGATCAGTTTTATAAAGATCATTTTTACAAAGATCGGTTTTATAAAGATCGATTTTACAAATTTATCATTCCTAATTCATGTCTGATGCAATTAATTCTCTTAGAATTTAAGGGTTTAGTGAATATATCAGCAAGATGATGTTTAGTCCCAATAAAATCAAGAGTTATATCACCTTTTTGATAATGATCTCTCAAAAAGTGATGTCTGACATCAATATGATTTGTTCTAGAATGAGATATTGGATTTATAGAAACGTTAATAGCACTTGCGTTGTCACAGTTAATGGAGACATGTTTGAATTGATATCCATAGTCTAGTAAAGTGTGTTTCATCCACAAAATTTGTGCACAAAAACTACTAGCAGCAATGTATTCTGCTTCGGTAGTAGATAATGCAACAGAATTATGTTTTTTACTGCACCATGATACTAGTGATTTCCCTAACATGTGACATGTCCCAAAGGTGCTTTTTCTATCTAGCTTACAACCAGAAAATTCAGCATCTGAATAGACTATTAAATCAAATGGTTGTCCTCTTAGGTAAAATAGTCCTAAGTTGGGAGTATATTTGAGATATTTGAAAATCCTTTTAACAATATTTAAATGAGATTCTTTGGGATTAGCTTGAAAGTGAGCACATATACATACACTGAACATAATATCAGGTCTTCTAGCACTAAGGTAGATCAAACTACCTATCATACCTATGTAGTTGGTTTGATCCACCGGTTCTCTAGCTTCATCACCATCCAACTTACAAGTAGTACTCATAGGTGTATCACTACCTTTACTACCATCCAAACAAAAACTTTTTAAAATATCTTTAGTATATTTACTTTGATTAAAAATAATACCATCGTTGTTTTGAAAAATCTGAAATCCAAGGAAAAATTTAAGTTCTCCCATTAAACTCATTTCAAATTCATTTTTCATTATTTTTGAAAAATCAGTACATAAAGAATTTTTAGAAGATCCAAAAATTATATCATCTACATAAATTTTTACTATCAAAACATCTTTGGAAATACTTTTAATAAACAAAGTATGATCTATTATTCCTTTAGTAAAACCTTTTGAAATAAGAAAGAAACTAAGTCTATCATACCAAGCTCTTAGAGATTTCTTTAAACCATATAAATCTTTAGAAAGTTTACAAACATGGTTTGAAAAATGGAGATTTGTAAATCCAGGGGGTTGTTCAACAAATAAATCCTCAACTATATACCCATTTAGAAAAGCACTTTTGACATCCATTTGATAAAGTTTGAAATTAAGATGAGCTGCATAAGAAAGTAGTATCCTAATGGCCTATAGTCTAGCTACAAAAGAAAAGGTCTCCTCATAGTCTATTCCTTCCTCTTGACTGTAACCTTTTGCAACTAACCTAGTTTTGTTTCTAACTATATTACCAGACTCATCAAGTTTGTTTCTAAAAAACCATTTAGTGCCTATTGTCAAAGTGTCCATAGGTCTTTAAACTAGTTCCTAGACTTTTTTCTTTAAATTTTTTTTAATTCTTCTTGCATATCCATCACCCAAAATTCATCATTGATAGCATCATTAATATTTTTGGGTTCAAGCTGTGAAAGAAAAGCTTGATGTTCAACCTGGTTTCTCAGAGAAGCTCTAGTTTGTGTTCCTCGATTTAAATCACCTACTACAGTATCTAAAGGATGATTCTTGAGAGTTAAAATACCTCTATAAAGACTTGAACTAGACTTCTCATGATTGTTTATTGGTTCAGACTCAACAGGTGCATATTCTAGAAGATTCCCAGATTTGGTTACTTTTACAGGGGATTCACTATCATTATCATTAAGGTTTAGAATTGATATATCTTCCTCAAGATATTCAAGAGAGGTTTTCGGTTCATGTGGATTAGTCTCATAAAATTTTACATGAATTGAATCTTCCACACATTTCGTTTTCTTATTGAATACTCTATAGTCTTTACTCGATATTGAGTAGCCTAGGAAAATTCCTTCATCACTCTTGGAGGAAAACTTGTCAAGATTGTCCTTAGTGTTAAGGATAAAGACTTTGCAACCAAAAACTCTAAAGTAGTTAACCTTAGGATTCCTATTGATACAAAGTTTATAAGGGGTATTCTTAAGAACAGGTCTAATCAAGATTCTATTAATGGTATAACAATCTGTATTTACGGCTTCAGCCCAAAAATAAATAGGTAAATTATATTCACTAAGCATAGTCCTAGAAATTTATTGAAGGGTCCTATTTCTTCTTTCCACAACTCTGTTTTGTTGAGATGTTCTAAGAGTAGAGAAATTGTGACTATAGCCATTGTGTGAGAAATAGGATTCAAACTCTTGATTTTCAAACTCACGGCCATGATCACTTCTCAGGGTCTTAATTTTAAGTCCACTAAGGTTTTCCATAGACTTGGAGTATTTGATAAAATAAGAATAAGCTTCACTTTTTTGAGATAAAAAGTATACCCAAGTGTATCTAGAAAAATCTTCTACAAGTACATAAACATAGTGTTTCCCATTTAAAATTGAAACTCTTGATGGTCCAAACAAATCCATGTGAACCAACTAAAGCGGTTGAGAAATAGAAATTTCTTTCTTTGGTTTGAAAGAAACTTTGTGTTTCTTTCCCTTTTGACAGGGATTGCGCACTTTGTTAAGGGGGAATTCCAGTTTAGGTCAGTCTCTAACTAAACCTTTCCTAGTAAGTTTCCTAAGAGAGTGCACATTGTAGTGTCCTAGTCTTTTGTGCCACAGCCAAGATTCCTTATGAAAAGCATTTAAGCAAGAAACATTTTTGCTTAGATAAATAATTTAAGTCAACAACATACACATTCTCATTTCTGAGAGTAGTGAATCTGAAATAATTTTTGGAATTAAAAACATTGCATGCATCATTTTCAAATTTTACATTAAAACCATCATCACACAATTGAGAGACTCTAAGTAAAATGTACTTTAATCCATCGAAAAAGGTACTTTGGAAATTAATACTGTATTAGGGTTACCGATCTGGCCTAAGCCGACAATTTTTCCCTTTGCATTGTCACCAAAAGTTATGTGTCCACCATCAACCTTGATTAGGATCCTGAAGAATGAGTAGTCTCTTGTCATATGTCTTGAACATCCACTGTCCAAGTACCATAGAGTCTTATAGGAACTCTTTAGGAAACATCCCTGCAAAATAGATTAGACATGGGGTAACTTTGGTACCTAGATTTTCTTGGGTCCTGATAGGTTAGTAAGTAAAATTTTGGGAACCCATACTTGTATCACATATTTCCTATAATCAGCAGATATATTTTGAGACATAAACACTTTTTTTGGTCCTTTAGAGAATTGTTTTTCAAGAAATGGTCCAGAGCTTGAACTAGAAGTGAATTTTCTAGATTTTGGAATAAATTTAGTTTTAATGATTCGTCTCTGTCCTGGTTGATATCCTAGACTAGTTGTATATTTTGGGGCAATCTTTTTTCTGAGAAACTGAGTCAAGGTATCTATAACAGTAGTAAATTTTTCAAGATCTCTTTTTAATTGTTTATTGGATAACTTAAGTTTAGTGTTTTCCTTTAACAGCTGGGAGATTTTTTCTTTTTCAATATCCAGACTTGACTTATAATTTTTATTTAAAGCATTGTGTCTCTTTAATGATTTATACTTGTCCTTGAGCTCATTAAAGGTATCATCAAGAATTTCAAAATATTCAAATAGTTTATCTTTATACATATCTTCATCATTATGTGACTCACTCTTATTCTTAGAATAATAGGCATTATGTATAGGAGAGTTAAGTGTTACCTCATATGTTTCTATCATGGAACATAAGTTCGCATGATTATTCTGTTCACAATCAGAAGCATCAGATCCACTAGAGCTATCTTCTGAAGCACTCCAGGTAGCTTTTATAGCCTTTTTATATCCTTTTCCCTTGTCTTCGTATTTATTCTTGAATTTCATCTTGGTAAAGTCTTCTTTCACATGACCTTTTCATTTTCACTCATAGTAGATTATTTCATTTGAGTTGTCATTCCATTTTCTGTCTTTCTTCCATTGTCCTTTACTATCATACTTTCCCTTGTAGTTTGAATTCCTAAATAATTTCTTCTTTCAGTAGAACTTTTTGAATCTTCTAGAAAGATGAGTCATTTCCTCATCACTGTTTGAATATGACTCTTCAATAGTGGAGATATCTGTAGGAACTTGATCTTTTTCTTTGTTTGTGCTCTTTGAGGTAGTAGTCTTGAATGCTACTTATTTCTTCCGTGGTTCCTCATCTGCTTCTTGATTCACCTTAAGTTCTTCCTCATACATCATAAGTTTTCCAGTAAGCTCTTTCACTGGTAGCTTGCTTATGTCACAAGATTCTCTGATGGAAATAGAAGTTCCCCTCCATCTGTCAGGTAGGTATCGAAGCAGTATCATGATTTAGTCCTTGTTGTCCACTAGTTTTCCAAGAAGACTCATAGTGTTCACTATTTCGTTGAACCTCAGACACATTTCAGAGATAGGTTCATCAGGATTCATTTTAAAATTTTCATATTTAATAGTATATGTATTTAGTCTCATTTATTTAACATTAGTTTTTCCCTCATGGGAAACAGCTAAAGTATCCCAAATTTCATATGCAGTTTTACAAGAAGATATTATATTGAATTCATGATCACCTAGAGAATAGTACAAGGCATTAATTGCTTTACAGTTATTATTATATGTAGCTTTATTCAACTGAGACCATGTGTCTCTAGCAGTAGTAGGAATTATATGTTGCTCCTCAATTATATCCCAGATTTCAGGTCCCATACTCTCTAATTATATAGAATTATTCCTAGTTTTTGATCTTTGGCTTTTGGGGACGCAAAGCCCTGAGGTGGGGAGAATGTAAAGACCCGGAAATCCATGTAATTTTTTTTAATTATATAGAATTATTCTGAGTCTTTGGTTTCTGATGGCACGTAATTCCAAGGCTCGGAGTTCCCATAATGTTTTTACAAATTTTCTGAGTACGTTCCGTGAACTTAAGAGCGGGTTTTGGTAACATTAGAACCGGTTCTCGGAATTGAAATCTGAGGGCACTGTTGAACTCGTAGTGCCAGTGATTTCTTAGGGGGACCTTCACCACAGCTGCGTTTGGTCGTTAATGTAAGTTGGTTTTTCAACCTTTCATGGAGGATAAAGAAAAATTGGAATAAAATAAAAATTGGTTAAACTTAAATTTTATTTTATTCAGACCTTTTTTAATTAAAGTGGGGTCCACCTGAACTAAAACCCCTCTTTAATTCTTGCCAACCCCCCCCCCCCTCCTTCATTAAATGAATTTATTAGGGGGAGTATCCTTTCAAGTGTTTATTCCCCTCCTTTGGAAGTGGCGGGAATTGGTGCTTTGGTTGGAGAAAACTTCTTATTAGAGGAAATACTTGGATGAAGAACTCTCCTTCCACCAACGACAAACTTCTTCTTCTTTGATCTCCTTCCAGAACAATGGAGGAAGCGCCGTCCTTGAAGAACACCAACGACATTGTCCTCTACTTCTTCATCTTCTTCCCCGACGTCAACGAATCCAAGGTAGGGGTTCGAGCTTTGTCAATTGTTTCTCATTCTTCGATTTCCTTCATGGATTAAGATTCGAAGTTGCATGGTATCACTCTAACTCGGACGGTGCGGGCCGAACGAACATGGCTCGACCCCTCCACCTTGCTTTGTTGATTTTTACGCTAATCGTGGAATGAGTCCAGGTTGAGCGAATTTCATCAACGATGGTCGCAAATCAAAGGTGACATCCCGAGGAGTGCGCATCTACTTCTGAAATGAGAATCGGGCAACCGGAACTCGTCCGGTGACCTGCGGAAGGTTCGCTGGCGGTCGGAACCGGTGAAAATCACCGGTAGAATGAAGGGAAGGGAGATCGACACTCCAGTAGGCCGCGTGGACGGCGATGGTGCAACTGTGCTGCCGGAGGAGTGGGTCATGGTCGACGGGCCGCGGCGGTGCAATGACGGACGACGCAAGGCCGACAGCGAGGAGAACCGACGGCTCGAGATGTCGGGTTGCCGGGGAAGGCGCAGCGCAGTGCGTGTCGTGAAGAGGAGCAAGGGTCATGGCCTTGTCTGCGGTCACAAATGACAGGTGGTCAGCAGGTTAGACCGCCGAAGGAGGCGTGGTGCAACCGCGCCGCGCGGGAGGCGGCTGGCCGCCCGGCCAGCCGGGAACAGTAGGACCCGCCGTGGGGGTCCGCGTGACACGGACTGGTGCCATGTGGTGCCGAATTCGTACCTCTTGAACGGTTATGCCATTCGAGACTCTATGGGGCACGAACTCCCCCCTGGACGTGGCAAGGGTGAACCCCACGGGGGCCGCCAACCGCGGGCCTCGTGCGGGTCGAGCCCAGCGCGGGCCGGACCCAACGCGGGCCGGACCCAGTGCGGGCCGGACCCAGCATGGGCCGGACCCAGCACGGGCCAGACCTAGCGTGGGCTGAGCCACCCTCTCGAGCCGGGTCGACCCGAACAGGGCTGGGTCGGTCAGACTGGGTCGGACCGGACTTGGACCCGCTTTGACCTGTTTCCACTCTTTTGCCCGTAACTTGAGCTTCGGGTGTCTGATTGGCAAACCATCTATGGTGAATGAAACCTTGGAGCGAATACCTCAGATACACTCCTTGGATCCAGCACTGACTAGTAGGTTTCATGGTTAAAGCCCATAGGGTCCTATCTTTGCTTAGCCCCATTTTACCTTGGCCTATCACCTTGGACTCGGTAGGCGCTTTATTGTGGAATTCATTGGATTATGCTCCTTGGATTACACTCTTACCCCTTATCTAGACTCATATACTAGTGATTTAGCTTTCTGTGAGTTTATGTTACCTTGGTTTTTACCCTGGAACTCTCTCACTGGATATCATTGTCTGGTTTCCTTGTTACATCTTGGGAATTTCACTACTTATACTATCATGAGGTGATATCTGTGTTGGATATTCCTCACGTGACCTATTAGCATTAAATGGTAATTGATTAATAAAATGAACGGGTTACGTGTTCAGACACCAGTCGAGGGCTGAAGTAGGTATTTAGTTGTTTAGTTATATTGTACTACTTTCTTTACTTTATATATGCATGCCTGCACACTACTATATTCCATTACACGGGCCAGATGTTATAGACACTGTTGGTGGTGACCCACTAAGATTTATCTCACACCCTCTTAGGGCGTCATTTGGTACCTGGAGTAGATTACGTGGTTGCAGGTATTGACAAAGGGAAGCATGCAACTTCCAATACTTGATTGTGTGTTGATAGGATGAAGCTTGATAGCAGATGACCGAGTAGGATCTCAGGATGCTTGGCGTAGAATTTTTTTTCTTTTACCTTGTGGAACATTTTATACCTATTGTCTTGTATCCTTTACATTCTCTAGTGACATGACATTACCTCATCATTGTTCGAGTTGATAGAGTTATTGTTATTCTTGCTTATTTATTGCATTAGTTTGCTTCTGCCATTTATTTATATTGCTTCTGCTATTTAATTTTCCATTACATTCATCCTGATGTGCTACACTCTGCTAATGATGGCATAGTCTTCCCAGGGACACACCATAGGCCCTCACTGCTAGTCGGCAGTCCCTAGAGTTCGGGAAGATGTGCTTGAGGCCATGTAGCCCATCGGGCTCGGCGCACCCGTTAAGTGGCATCCGGATCCAGGTCGTCACAACACACTCCGATTGTATTGATAATTTAGGTCAAAAATTCATAAGTCATTTTTTATGTGTATGAAGTAGTCTCACGTCAAACCAATACATGATGCGACCGGTATGACTCATAATGCATATTTCTCATTTGAAATGACATTTTAGTAAAAAAACACAACTAGCATACTAAAAACTGAGAGAATGCATTCGTATTGTTTTGATACTTTAGGAAAATGATATATAAGTCATTTTTGACATCTAAGAATCATTCACACCTCAATACAATGCACGGTTTGGCCAGTATCACTCAAAGTGTCATTTTTTATTTAAAATTGACATTAATTTAAGTAAAAACAACAAGTGGCATACTGAAAATCAAGAAAACATATTCAGATTGTTTTGATATTTTAGGAAAATGGTCTATAAGTCATTTTTGATGTGTAGGAATCAACTTCACCTCAATACGATGCATGGTGTGGCCGGTATCGCTCGAAGTGTCTCTTTTTATTTAAAATTGACATTAATTTAAGTAAAAATAACAAGTGACATACTGAAAACTGAGCAAACACATTAGAATTGTTTTGCTAATTTAGGAAAATGATCCATTAGTCATTTTTGACCTGTATGAATCAACACCACCTCAATCTGATGCACAGTGTGACCGATATGACTAAAAGTATCCATTATCAGTTTAAAAATGACATTTTAGTTCAAAACGTGTCACTCACTAAATACCAAGAAAATGAACTCTGGTTGTCTTGATAATTTGGGATAGTGATTCATGAGTTATTGGTGATATGTATGAAGTAGTATCACATCATAACGATGCATGATGTGATCGATATGACTCATAATGCATGTTTCCAGTTTGAAATGAAATTTTAGTAAAAAAACACAAGTGGCATACTAAAAATTGGGCAAACATATTCGAATTATTTTGATACTCTAGGACAATGATATATAAGTCATTTGTGACATGTAGGAATCATCTGTATCTCAATATGATGCACGGTGTGGTCAGTATAACTCCAAATGTGTCATTATTTAAAATTGAAATTAATTTTAGTAAAAAAACAAGTGACATACTCAAAACCAAGCAAACACATTCATATTGTTTTGATATTTTAAGACAACAATACATAACTCATTTGTGATGTGTAGGAATCAACCCCACCTCAATAGGACACACAGTGTGACCGGTATTCCTTTAAATGTATCTTTTTTATTAAATATTGACATTTTATTAATGTATTCTTTCATATTAATGTTTAATTTATTTCTTTACAGTATTACTAACATAATATTTGTTTTATTATATAGGCTGAATATTTTTCTTAGGTTGAGATGATTTGTTCGGCAACTGATACCAAGGGTGGAAATTTTTGAGATGGGATCACAAGTGTCAAAAAATGAAACATTATTGTTTTTAAATGTTTTTTGGATAATTGTATATGTAATTATATAAAACATTGTTTGAAATGTGTATAGCAGTGTTATTTTGTATATACCCTTGGTTGATATTTTTTTATTCTGGGTGTCACGTTAAATTTATATAGCATTGTTTGAAATTAAATGTTTTTGCAGGTTTTTGCTGGGTGTGATGTTATATTAACAGTACATTGTATCCAGTTAGGCCTTTAACAATGTTAAACACAGCTCTGATAAAAGTGGCTTTTATCAGCTCTTTTTTTAGCATGGATAAAGGACCCCCTTTATCAATGCTTTTTTAGCACTGATAAAGGGGACCCCTCCATCATCACTACAATTAACGATGCTTTTTTAGCGTTGTTAAAATCCATTTTACATGATGTTAAAAGGCATATGTGTAGTAGTGTCTGGTGCTGAGGACATAGTCACCCCATGATGTTCCTTTGGCCTTCATCACTAGTCGACAATCTCTTGCATACGTAGAGGTGTACATGAGGTCATGTGACACTGTTGGCTCGGACTCGGTGGTTCTGTTCAAGGTGTTATATAGAGTCGTTGGGAGGATAATCAAGGTGTTGGGGCCCACCATAAATGACTATATTTTTTAGCTGTTTGGACACCACGGGATAGCCGTTGGGTGTCATCGACCAGCCAGTGGCACTTGGACAAAAATTGTGTTCTGTTAAAACACCATTAGCCATCTTGTGTGGCCCAACAAGTAGCCACTAGTACCTATAGGTGGAGGGCTTCAAGAAGGTCCCCTGCATCCCTTTTAAGACATTTGTTTGGTCCAACAACTCCATTGTAAAAGGACTAAAATAAACACAAAAATCCATTAAAATAAAAGGTTAGAAACACAATTGTGCGTTTGTGATCATTAAAACTACCAAAGAGAGTGAGTTAAAACATGTTTTCCCAGAAATTTCACAACATGTGTTTGAAACACATATCAGGCTATGAATCCTTACGTCATGAAATGACCCTCTCGGGCCTTAGACAAAATATTACATGCAGTTATTCTCACTGTGCAACCCACACGTTGTGGCATGATGGATACCCACGACATCTTACTATAATTTCCACCCCTCGGGCTTGGGTAACTCATGAACTTGATCTCTAACTTTCATCAACACCCTTGACACCTCAACAAGGTCCAATCACCACTATTCGATGCAAGATCCAACCTGAATCACTGTTCTAAAAACCAGAGGCCTTATAACTTTAACCTTCACTATTGGTCTAGAAGGGGTACCCGTGGAGTTGGGGTTGTGACAGGAAGTTTGGCCCAAAGTTCCATTATCCATATATCTATACTCAAGAATGACCTTAATTCCCATACAATCTTAACACCAAATATATATAAATAAAAATCAACTGTTATTATTTAATTCATAACTAAAATAAAAATTTATAGTCTTGGTTTAATGAAACTAAATTGTATTTCATACCTAGTTGGTAAATCTTATATGCATGGTGTGGAAATTATAAAACACAATTTAAAATCTTTAAATTAATGTATTCAACATTTATAATAAAAAAAATTATGTACATTAATATTAAAAATGAATTTAGTAAAAAAGGAGAAACAAAAATATTTATTATGAGATATTACAATTTTAAACAATAATGAATTGTATCAAAACAACTTATAATACGGTCTGCCACACATTAAACCATGTTGTGTTTTTTATTTCAGACATTGACTTATTCAATGGTCATTCATTGAACCATGACTTGTTACACTCTTCTATATCATGGTTTTTCGCATAAAAATACAATTCCTATAAACTATGATTGTTTCTAGTCAAAACCACAATGTATAAAACATTGTTTTTTGATGATCCTTTTTTCGGTAAGAAAAACCATGGTGTTTTTTCAAAACCACGTCAATTTAATGAAAATATTTATAAACCATGATTTGGTTATATAAACTTTAGTCATGGTTCTTAAGAAAATCTAAACTGGATTCCATTTTTTAATTTTTATTTTATAGATTCTTCATCGACTCTTATTCTGATACCATTGAAGTATTTTATAGGATATCTATATACCCAAATTTTTGTGACACAAAACTAAACCACAAAATCTATTAAAAGAGAAAATCATAAAATGAAATGAAAATATAAACCATGCATACCTCATTGTTGATATCTCATATCATTCCACAAACATGACAACCTGGAAAAGGAAATCATGTCATAACACAAACAACATGGTTTATTCTTAGTAAGTTAGTGTATATATCCAACACTAACATTTCATTTAACACTTAAATTTCCAATAATCTCTTAAAAAACTACAATCCCTTGTAATAAAGATAACATTATCTATATAACTTAGATTGAGTTGATTCAAAGTTCTTTTGAAATCTAAATTTTATCAATTCATTGCTTCACCTGAATGGAGCAATCATGTAGCCCAATATATTATTTAACCCACTTATTATAAATTTCTAATAATGCGTAGGATCTACTCCAATTTTCATCAAATGAACTCAAATTCAAGAACATCGCCACGGTGTTATAAGATATATCTAAAGACAAAAAATCCAATAACTATAGATGGTGATGATAAATAAATCCAGAATAAGTCTTTCTTGGCTTCTTAATCCGAAAGAAAATCACAAAGTATGTGAAATTTAAGATGGTGTATATCATCCAGGAACTTTCCCACACAAACAAAATTAAAAACAGTCACACAGAAAGTAGTGGAGAGTAGGAGGGGGTGAGGGTGGCTAAGCAGAGCCTAGTATGTATGATATATGAAACCGCGCGGTATTGGAAGCCAAAAGTCGGTAACCTCACATTTCGCTTTCTTAAATCATTTAATATATATATATATATGATTGACTCGGGCCAGTTTCTAATAAGACACCGATTGATGCGCATGAAAAATGTTTTTTATTATAACATATTAGCCAAGTTTTCTACAAAAAATGGTGATTAAATATAATATCTTCCATTGACAAGGTGGTGGGTCTGCTCACTTGGAAATTTTATTCAACTCTGGTCAGTACGTTAGATTTAGGAAAAAATTGTTTTCTACAATTTAAAAATCAATGTAAGTTGTTCTATTTAACTACTAGAGAAACGATTATCAGGGGAGGCCGAAATCAAGCAACCATCAAACAATGGTCGATATGCTTTCACGACCCCACTCCTCTTTACGCTCCCTTTTCACAATTTCAAATCTCACTTTACTCAATATTGTCTTTTATCAAATGCTAAAAAAAATGTTAACAAAGGGGAGACCATTATCACCACTCATAGAAAAACACTAATAAAATTTATTTTAATTTTTCTATAATAGTTGAATTTTTGAAAAATAATGAAATACAAAAAAAATAGTATTTAACATTATATATCAGTTCCTTAATACACACATGAACACACACACATTATATAGGTATATAAATATTCACATGTTAGAATATATAGATAATATATATTAGTTTTTTAATATAGACACACACTAACACACACACATTATATAGGTATATAAATATTCATATATTTGTATTTTAAATAAAATGGATATTAGATTTTATTTAAACAAGGATTATATATTGAGAAATATATTTTATATGTAAATAAGTTTAATCATTTATTTATAAAATTAAATTTTTTTTGTGTGAATATATAAAAAATATGAATATATTGTTATATATTTGATTATAAATAACAAAACATTGTGAAAAATGATAAAATTTCAAAGTCATAATATCAATATGAATGTAATCTCTTAGAATAAATCATGTTCCCACTAAAAAAGAAGAAAAAATGCCCCATTAAACTAGATTTAAATTCTGTCAAATGTTAAAAAAGTTGGGTATCCAGACTAAAAACTCAGTTTTGTCGGCCTTATGGACCTTTTTTTGTCTTGAAAAATGTGATATAAGGTTTCCCTCTATCGTTAGTACGTAGATCTCATCGTAGACTTCGATTTGATATGTGGTGGAGCTCAAACAGACACTCATATCAAAAGTTATAACTGTTGGAAGTTTGAGTTATGTTTTCAACTTATTTTAGATATTTTATTTATTTATTTATTTTTTTTCTTCAAATTGTTATTAAATGATCATTACTCAATAAAAATTAGCAAATTATTAATTCATAATATTTTTTAAAATATTTTATAAGTCATTTTCACTAAATATCTTATATATTAAGTATAAATGTCTATTTATAATTATCTAAAACATATTTAAAAAATATATATTATATTTATATCAATATAAATATATTATTTTTAATTATTTTTTTTGAAATATGCCTTTTATCATCGCTAGTAAAAAAAGAACTGATAAAGACCCCATTTATCAGCACTAATAAAAAAACGCTGATAAAGGGGGTCCCTTTAACAACGCTAAAAAAACACTGATAAAGGGGGTACCTTTATCAGTGCCATTTTTAGCGTTGTTAAAGGGTTGTGCTACAAAAACCCATTTTTGTGGTAGTAAGGTAATATTCTTAACCGAACTATATTTCAATTTTTTTTTACTCAACCTTCTTATATCTATTTCTATCATGAAAGTATGATAACATCGGTATTTTCAATATACTGAATTGTTATTGTATTTATGGAATATCCCTCATCTAACTTCCTTTCTTTTTTAAAAAAATGAAAACATTGTCCATATTATGGTCGATTCACTGCCTCCATAGACAACTTGTTTCGTTTTTCATTACCACCTTCATGGCTAGTTTAAATACACTTAAAATTATTAAAAATAGAATAATTATGTATATTATATATTCTGGAATTAATATATATCCATAATATTAAAAAAAATGCAACAAGTTCATCATAGTCAGAAAACACGCCTAAATGAACAAAGCGTATAATGATTAGACTCTATAAATATTGATTATTTATAAATAATATTAATACTAAGAACCTTTTTTAATTCTCGAAATACATTAACTCTATACCATTATACTTCTGAAGCTATGAAGCCATTTCAAAAAGAACTCCCATAGTCATCCATAACTAATGCGACCTTGGACACTTGACATGAATAACCTTGGGACAATTTAAATAAATATGTATCTCAATTAAATGATTCTAAAATAATATAAAAACATTATAATAAAGAAAATTTATGTGAATAAGGTTCTCAATCATATATTTAATAAATCTAATTTGATTATTCATGAAGTTAAGTGAAGGTGCAGAGCAAATTCAGACTTGAGGTAAGTGATCTATCCGAACCAACCTATTTTATTTGGGTCATACTTTCTCTCTCTTTACCTCATTTTCTCTCCCTATTATTCCTATTTACTTCTTCTATATTCTGTATATATTTTCCACACATTTAGCTAGTTTAATTCACCTTTTCTTGATGAGTATATACATGTTTTAAAGGTTCTCTTCACAATTTCATTCGTTAAGAAGAGCCGATTAAAGAGAATTTCTTTGTTTTCTTACCTCATTTCAAGTACAAATCAATGAAATTCTTTTAAACATACATGGTTTCTAAAAACACACATTTTTATATGGAAAACCATTTTGGTTCATTTTTGGTTTTATGGAAATTATTATGCTCTTATCCTCGTTAAAGACACTTTACCATTTTCCCTAAAACCCAGATAAGAGGTAAATTTCCAAAGTAATTTCTCCACTCCTTTTCCTGGTATTCCCTTCACTTGGACATTATTTTTCATGGAATATTCTTATTTTTCACCAATAAATGTCTCAGAGTTTTTTAAGTCCTTATTCCATGGAAACCATAATGATATACCATCTGATTATGCTTTAAGACATGACTACACAACCCAATTATTTATGTGGGAAATTCTTATGTTTATGTCTTAATTTGATTTCCTTTTAGGACACACATATTCATGTACATGTTATGTTGGGTGCACCCAGATAGCTCTCTATTGCATTGAGTAATGTTTATATCTCATGAGATGAGATTTAAGAGATTAAGGAGTAAACCTAATCTATGATGGGACTTTATCCACTATGTTATGTTGTCTTATCAATAAGCCTTGACTTATTCTTATGTCATGATTTATGATATTTCCACATTCTTATGATGCCATGATTATTTAGACCTCAAAACACCCTAAGAGGGGAGTGATGAATCAAGGAGTCAACATTTCTTTAAATTAAATGGATCTTGTCCCCATGTTGGTAGGAAATTGTGAAACATATCTTATGGAATTGAGCAATCAACCAACACACATGTGTCAAAGTAAAAATACAACACAAAAATTTTATTTGGGTCATTGCTAAGGTCTGGTCCAAGGAGCATACATCAACAATGTGTCGGTCATACTAGAATCCACCAAGATTCACTAGATTTTTTGGATTACAACTGTTCGGTCATGGTCACTCTATGTCAGACTCACTGCCTTTATAGGAATTTAGGGACAATGCACTGCCTCCATCAGATCACTTATGTCGACTCCCCCTTGCTTACTGCTTTGGGTGAAGTCTTCCTCAATTTAACGACATTAATACCGATTCCATACCTGAGTGAAAGTTGATAATGGTTTTCATAATGAAGGATCAAATATGATGCTTCAATGTATTCCAAATATTTTTCCCAAGTGACACTAAGTTTACGTAATTGTTTTCTTGAAACTACATTTTTTTACGAAACTTCCAACTTTTTTTTTGTGTAATGTCCAACTTTCACAAAACCTATAAATTTTTTAAAACTTCCAACTTTCATGAAACTCCCTTCACTGAGATCCCTTTTCTCTACTTAGTTCTCAACCATTATTTTCGCGAAACATGTGTTCACATAAAGTTCCTATTTTGTGTAATAAATATGTTCCTGTAAGTATTTCATGAATATAGAGTGATAAACCCTCCTCCAAAACTTCAATACTAGAAATGACACTTAGAATCCTGTTTATCAGAAAGAATCTCCATTTTAATAAATTCTGCCTCACCCACAAAACTCATCGCCTCTGATTCACTAATGTCAACCTATTTATGGAACTCAATATTTCCTGAGATTTTTTGAATTTTCCTTATTTAATGGTTTTTTAAACTTGCATGAATATTTTACAACTTTTATGAAACCCTAATTTTGAGATATAATCACTTCATTTTTTCTGAGAACATGACTTTCAAAAAAACCCTACCTTTGCTCCAAATTTTTAGGATAAAAAAATAGGAAACACTAGAGAACTACAACACCTCCAACACCGAAGCTTCCTGCAAGGATCAACCCACTTTACTTAAGAAATACTTAACAAACTTAGTGTGAATTGAAAACAAACAAAACATACCATAAATTTCTATATTTTAATAACCTTAGTTCCAATAATCCCCCCTTTAGGTTTGTTGGTAATCCAAAGAGAAATTCAATAAAGAAAAAACCTTAAACAAAAACCTGATAGTAGTGAAATAATCCATCCATCATTCTAAGTCTATGTGAGTAAATCTCGGTGTAAAAAACAAGCATACAAAGAGAATTTCATTCCTCAAGACCTCATATCTAGAACATCAGTGAATTTCACCGTTCCCCCTTTGGAAATAAACCCTAAGAAACATGTTTCTTCCCTTTATCACTCAAAACACTCCTAGATCATATCTCCCCCTAAAATCTATACCACTTTCATAACCAATCAGAAATAGTGAAAAACATGGGGTGAGGGGTTAAAAATGAACATCTTCAAGAAATGGGAGGTAGATGAACACTGAGGTTCAACTGGTGTTTCTCAAACATCGTTGTGGCTAATGGCTTAGTCATGATGTCCGCCACTTGATCATTAGTTCCAAAATGCTTCATTTTAATCATGTATTGTTCAAAATTTTCATTTATGTAGTGATATATTATCTCGATATGTTTGGTATGAGAGTTTTGAATCATATTTTTTCATGATCTCTATCACACTCTTGTGGTCACAGAATATCACTATCAACTGCTTCACTTTATCATCAATATCAAAAAGTTGCTGCTTTATCCAAAATAATTGATCGCAAGCCTTTATCATGGAGATATAACCTACTTAACCTGTACTGAGAGAATTGATTTCCTTATTCTTGCTCAACTACATGACACATTTGTTTTGAATGAATAAGACACCACTACATGTGGACTTTCTATCCACCACATTTCCAACCCAACCAACATAAAAAAATAATGATAAATCATGATACTTTAGTTTTTCAAAGTACAAGATAAAATTGAGAGTACCTTGAATATACCTCATGATCCATTTAACCATTATGAAAGGATCATCCTTCATATTACTTTGGAAGTGATCCACTAAACATGTTACAAAGATGGTATCTTTCTGTGTTGTTGTCAAATATAACAATATTTTAATTTTCCTCCTATATAAAGTGGGATCCACATATTTCACATCCTCAAGATTCCCTAGTTTTATTCCAACCACAATTAGAATCAACATTGGTTTTGAATCATGAAATTTTAACTTCTTCAATAGCTCTCTTGTATACATTTCCTAGTAAATGAAGGTGTATTCTTATTTTTGGATCACCTATAGCCCCAAAAATTGTGTTTTTTCACCAATCATTGAAATTTAAAATTTTTATTTCATGTGATTATAAAATTAGTCCACTAATCCATACTTTTTTTGTATGAAAATGATATCATCCACGTACATAAGAATTATAAAGTGGTCTTACTTGTATGTCCTCACATAGTGATTATGGTTAACACCACCCCTTTAAAAATGAAACTTTTTCAAATAATCATCCCTTCAAGCATTCAATGCTCATGGTGATTGATTTAAACCATAGAGATCCTTATTTATTCTAGTCACTTTTTTATTATTATTTACAATTATAAATACCACTATATGTTCAATGTAAACTTATTCAAGAATTCCATTTAAGAATTCAATTTTGACATCCATATGATTTTTTTAGCCTATTTGATTTTCCATGGATAAAAAGAGCTAAATTGACTCTAGTCGAGCTACCCGAGAAAACATTTCTTCAGTAGTAATGCCTTAAATTTGTGTATAGAATTTATAAACCAAGCGTTCCTTGTTTTTTTACCACATTTCCTTTCTTAACAAATTTGTTCTTAAAGATCCACTTTGTTCCAATAAAATTTTGATTTTATGGCCTCTTAACAAGATCCCAAGTTCGGTTTTTATCAATGTGATCTAGTCCATAATTCATGGATTAAACCCATGATTCATCTTTTGTTACTTATTCAAATGAGGTTGGTTCTACCATTGATATGAGAGTATAATGCACTACATTCCTCATCCTCCGTGTCTTTGTAGGTGACAACCAATCCCCAATAATGTTGGATGGATCAAATTTTTCTCTCCTTCTTCTTATATGATGTTAAAATGGAGTTTCCTCAAAAATAGTTTACTCTTATGATTACACTTTCAAATAATCATCATTTTGAAAACCCTGAATGTAAGGAGAGTCTTCCATAAATTCTCTATTAGAACCGACTCCCATTTCACCATGTTCTTCATCTTTAAATATATCAACATACATAATCCTTGGGTTCTTTACAATTTTATCCTTAATGATCTTGATATAATTGTTCTCTATAATTTTTATAAGATGATTATTGTAGAATTTATAGTCTCTAATCTTCATTGGGTATCTAAGGAATATTTATTCATCTACAACATCCCCATACATTCCTTGATTTATTCTTTGTTTTGGATAAAGAATTTACTTCCAAAAACTCTAAAATAATTTAGTGAGGGATTATTTTCATTCCATATTTCGTATGGTGTATTATCTTCTCTTGTAATCATCAATATCTAGTTTTGAGTGTAAACTGGGAATTGAACAACCTCCTTCCAGTAGTGACATGAAACACTACTCTCAATCATCATAGTTTTATCCATATTATTCACCTATCTATTTCTCTGTTAAATAACCCCATTTTATTGAGGTGTTCTCACTAACAAAACCTCATTCTTGATACCATGTTTTTCAAGGTAAATTTCAAATTAAATGGATGTGTATTATTCTTTGTTTTTAGACTGTAATATCTTGATTTCCTATACAGTTTCATTATCAACTCTTTAGGGGTATCTCTTTATGCAGTCAATCACTTATCGTTTACTCTATATAAACATCACATAGGATATTATTCTATAATAATTAATAAAAATAATGAATTACCTCACTCCATGTGTTCTAGGAACATTCATTAGACCACACACATATACGTGGACAAGATCAAGAAGATTCAATGCCATTATGCTCCTTGTATAATAAGAATTTCAAAAAAAATCCTCTGAATTCAAGCACAGCATGTCTTTTCTCAATCACGCTTCATATTGGGAATGTCTATAATATCCTTTATATTAGATAATTTTTTCATGCTCTGTTTATTAACGTGACCAAACCACCTGTGCCACTAGTTGTTTTTCTCTTCGATTGTTAAGAAGAATGTGTTTTCTCTATGATCAACCTATTATAAGTCACCATTTGTCATTTATCCCTTCATGATCAAATTTCTGGACTTTCCTTTGATAGTGAATCATTTTTTATTAAATGTCACCACTATTCCTAAGTCATAGAGTTTACTCACACTAAATATATTGTGATGTAGATTGTTAACATAGAGAACTTCCATTTTCTTTAGCTCATCTATTGCTAATTGGGTAAATCTACATCCTTTTATCTTTAAGTTTCCATCATTGATAAATCTCACCATTCTATAAAAAATTTCCTTAATATTTTTCAATAAATTTTCATTTCCTATCATGTGGGATGAGTATCCACTATCAATAATCTAGGTTCTACTATTCTTTGTAGCATTGAGTGTGATATCTTCCAGGATAGCTTGTTCAATCTTCTGTTTTTTTCCATGAGATACTTGGTTGAGTTGAGTCATAAGATGACCTCTCTAATATCTTCTCAACATGCATGTTTGAATCATACTCATCTTATTATTCCAAAATAGATTACCTATTTTCAAGGTGATTTTATTGATCGGGAATAGTCAAACCCCAGTCCAAACGAATAATGCATGTGGTGAATCGCGGAATTGGGGGGGGAAGCACAAGAAAAAATGAGAGGAATGAACCTCAATTGATGTTTGGGTCAATCTTGATTCCTTTACATAAGATAAAAAATGAAGATATTCAAATTAATTTTCCCAAATAAACCTAGAAAAATAATCCCATCCTGTAAGGCAATCGATGTGCAAATCAATCTGTTCATCAATTGATTTGCGTTCAATGTGGAAATTAAGAATGGGGAAGAATCCACATAAAAAAACATCATACCTCAATTCGGTTTGATCGCTGGCGAAGAATGATACATCATCATCGTCATTGGCAAGATTCGTCAAATCTGAGGTTGTGTTGATCATCGAACCACGATCCGTCATCGTCCGCCTAAATGGATTCTCCAAGGCTTTCTCCAATGATCCTCGAGAGGTTTTAGGGTTATGCGGCTGACCCTAGAATTCTGACATAAGGATCTATTTAAGGATCTACTGATCAATGTGTTAAAAAAACGTATAAAAACAACTTTATTAAATTATTTTATTTATTTTAACACCCACGACAACTTTCTAACAAATGGCTTGCACCAACTAATGTTAAGTCATGTCTAGGGTAAAATCGTCATTCTGAACTCAATGGTGCCCTCAGATTTATGATCCGACCAACTATTTAGAAGTTATTACACTTTTTCTAAATAAATGCATATGTGTGCTATTTAATCATTTCAAACATTTATTCCGGGCACACCGGGCCTCATAATCGAATTTCATCTCAACGCCTGGTCTAAAAAATAATCCATATAATATTTAAAAATAATACATGGAAAATATGAGATGTTACAGTTTCCTACTTAGTCTTGTAATCACACCCTACTCTGAAATTTTGATGCGCTTATAGATTTAATTCTCAGTGATTCGGCGAAGGGAAAGAGTCTGGTGATGGATGGATGAGTGGGTTAGCAGGAGGACATAGACATTATAGGATGGACTTTGGTTGGATGTTTTTTTTGTTTTGATTAATGTCTTACATCATACTTTGGATCCTTTCTTAGTTTTGGTCTATGTATTTAACACGTCATAGTGCTATTGCATGGGTTATTTTTTACTCATGGTTACTTGTATTGATTGATTATTTATTTATTCATTATTATTAATTATTGTTATTGATACCATTATTATAAGTCTGATGTTTACCTCACTACCATAGATCCTAGAAAGGGATGCACCGGGTTTTATCAGCGCTAACTAGAAAGCACTGATAAAAGAGGGGCCTTTATCAGTGCTAGATAAAAGAGTTGATAAAGGTGTGCCCGTTATCAGTGCTATTATTAGCAATGATAAAAGTTTTCAATAAAAAATATTATTAATTTATATAAAATTACTATATTTATATTCAAAAATAATGTTAATTTGTATACATTAAATAAAAAACGCATGTTTATAATTATTATATATTTTTTAATAATTCAAATATATATATAATGTTTAAAAAAAGTATTTATAAGATTATAATTAAATAAATATATATTTATATAATTATAAGACTAGAATAAATTTTTAACTAATAAATATATTTAATATTTTTATTATATTTATAAATATATATAAATACTTTTTAAATATATATATTTATAATTATAATTATAAATATATATATATATATATTTAAATAAATATATGTTTCCAATGAATTTGGTCAATAAATATATTGATGCGTGAGTATAATTGATGTACATATATGTTATGTATTCATCATGAATGTCCGTTTATACATTATATATAAGGCCCTAGCCATAAACATTACTTAATCTTGAGTTATTTCAAGAATACACGTTGAGGATCTTTTGAGGTTTAGAGTTTTAGAGAATTAGATCATAAAACATGCATTACATTCCACATTTAAACAAAGTGGTTACATAAAAGATAGTACTCATTTTTCCCATCAATGGAAACATATTTAAAATAAAACATGGATTCTTTATTGACACTTTCTTGACACTATCATCACATCATGTATCATTCTCTTAAACTGTGAAAAACATTTCAAAAACTTGGGATGAGCATAAAAGCTCAGTAAGGGATATAAAAGTATGAAATGAAAACATTAGTCCATGTATGAAATCATACTTTACTCATAAAACATAAGCATGTTAACATACCCCATCAAATCATGAATAAATCATAGAAATCATAATACATAAAGGTAACTTGAGGCATTCATAACATTCTTACGTAGGGAGTAACCCTCTTGGTTATATTTGGAATACCCATCACAGTATATTCCCTAAATCTCTTCAGAGAAACCTTAACGTTTAACTCCTTCGCATTACCCAATGCATTGGAGAGCTATATCGGTCTCACCCACCCTTATTTTATCACGGAACCACCCGTCTTCATAATAATTCCCAAGAACCATAACATAACCGTATCACATAAAACATACATAAAGAAAACATAACATTTCCACATTTCAATCACAAGATATCAATACAACACATTGATATAATAAAAACATTATGAAAACCATTTTCAATACCAAAATAAAATAAAAGTAAAACATGGTATTTATTTTTTTTTTTTTTTAAAGTATGGCTTGTAGAGGAAATCGAAACTCAAATAATGGTCACGGCGGCGGAGAAGTCGTTGTCGCCGCATACATACGACAAAAAAATTCCCTTTTGTCGTTTAGTAAAACGATTTGTATAAAAAATATTCCTTTCGGATAAACATAAAAGTAAAATGGGTTTATACACTGTATAAAATAAGGTTGTGTATAAAACAAAATATGCCTCAATGAAAAGAGATTGAGATGAAGTCTCATACCTCGGGTCTGACTTGACTCGATCGTTCTTTAATGTCCTGAATAATAAACTTGAGTTAATTTCTACTTGCTTAAGAACATTTTTCAAGTTCATTATTCCTTTTATATCACTTATTACCATGTTATGAACATTATGTAATCATTTAAGTTAACAACGGTCGTTTTGTCAATATTTGGTACTTGAGTCAAAAGTGAACTTCTTATATTTACAAGTTGTTCACGTAGTCAAATATCCATTATCTCAAAAATTATATGCATGATGTAGATGTCATATATATCATATATATCCATTATATACATGCATTTATAATATTACATAATCATTTAGAGGTAAGAAATGAAATGCACCATTCATGGAGACGGTAAGTCGTACGTACGCATGAACGCTACTTTCATTTCTATGTCATATTAATGGAATTAAAACTAAATGAGAGATATGTATATTTTAATTCCAGAATTATATTCATCATTTAGATGTAACATACAATATATATTTCTATTATATATATGTAATTATAATAGTACATATTTGGGGATAAGAAATGAAATGCATCGTTCATAGAGACGGTAAGCCGTACGTACGCATGAACACTACTTTCATTTCTATCTCATACTTTAATGGAAAGAAATAATAATTATATAAAGGTATATTATAATTTCAGTATAATATCAAATATAATATTATTAAATATATCCTTTATACGTACCACATATGGTATTAACGAATCAAATCACTTTGAGGCGGCGGTAGTCCGCACTTCCTAAAATGAAGATATCGCGTTTACCCATAATGGAAACCATAAAGGTATGCCATAAATGAAAAATACATAAGCTTAAGTAAAACATAAACATATTATATATCATATATAAATATAGTGACATATTAATGGACACCTTTTAAGGTGTTATATGAGTGTTGAACAATCATCATTTCGTGAGACAGAAATTCGCCATCCACAGAAACAGTATGTTCTTTAACCATTAGATGTAGGAGTGTGTAAGTGCAGCTCGAATACTTCTTATAAAAACATACTAGTATATTTAGGATACTTTTTTTGTTACAAAATAAATGAATAAAAAGAGTTTATGGGGTTGGAGAAGCAAAATAAAACATAAGAACACAAGAGAAAACACTACCTTTAAAACGGGTAACTCTTTTTGAATTGAGCTCAAAGGCTTCTTTGGGAGGACTTCTGCCCAAATTGAGGCTTCTAGGAGTAAGAGAGGGGTGTGGAGATAAAAAAATGGATAGGGGTTTTCTGATCCAAAGTCTTGAGAGGTGTGGGTAAGGTGGTAGAGGTGGGGGCCTTTTATAAGAGGAGAGGAGGGGCACTCTTGGAAAGTTATAAAAGGTTACTTTATTATAAAATGATTTTCGGATTTAAAAGGTCCCAAAATTATATATTTCGAGGATAAGGTGATAATAGTTCTAAATCCACCCATCCAATTGGTTTTTGACATGTTTAGGTCTTAGATTTTACATTATCTTTTCATTTTATTTAAATCGTTAAATAATGAGGTAATCGCTGCATCATCATGGTGTCATAAATAATTTAGTTTATTTAATGTCTAAAAATTATAAAAAAAATATCATGATGTAGGAAATATTTTTATCTTTATAATGAATATTTATAGTCAAACATATGACTTGTATAACCCCATTTAAAAATTGTTTTAGTAAAACAACTCATGTTTGTGACATTTTTATTTTAACATTAAATAAAAAGTTATTAATGACATTTTCCTACCAAAGTGGCTCCATGGGGTCCTCAAGTTGACCCATGGATTGTATTGGTCGGCCATGACACATCCAATAAGGGTAGGACATGTTTCAAGGTCATTTTATATTATTAAAACATTATTTTTACCTTAAATTACACTAATTACCTCTAATCGCGATTAAAAACTTAAAAGTTACTATTCACCAAAAATTATTTTAATCCCATTGAACCACATTTTACTTCTTAATGACAACCATGTATTTCGGATTTTTGAAATTCAAAACACAGAGGTGGTAAAATTTCATTTAAACGAAAAATCAGTTTTTTTAAGTACCACTTAGTGGTTTCACTATTCATAAAAAATTGAGGTTTTTCAGAAAAATATCAAAAAATCACCCTAAGCTATATTTGATATTCCGAATTCAAAAATGATGTCTATTTCACAAAATTCAAAACATATAAGTTACATTAATTAATTTAATAATTAATTCCCGCTGTCAGAACAAATAGCGTGTTTTTATGAAACAATATATATCAAAAGATTGACACTAGTTTAAGTCCAATTTCAAAGTGAAATTAATTCCAATGACCACTATTGGATTAAATGGTAAAAATATATTCTAATTTCAATTAAAAAACAATTCAAAATATAATATAATCATGTAAATAAATTATATTAAAACGGGGTTTTGAATTAAAATACAACATTTTTCACTATTCATTAAAAAATGAACTTTATCGGGAAAATACCAAAAATTTACACAAAGTAAATTTTGATGTCCCGATTCTAAAGAAGAATTTTATTTGGTACAATAGAATGTATAAGAGTGACCAAAACTATATTTAATAACGGTTCGTCATCAAAAGGTGATAAGTGGACCTTTAGTGAAAATTAGAGTATATATGCCTAAAATTGAATTCTTTTCGTATTTTAAGCCTTTATCATTTATTGGATAAATGTAAAAACATTTAACAAACATATATAACCATATTTTAGTTATTTATGTTCATTCCCGCCAATACAACGGCTACATGTTAACTACCATTTAAAATAATATTATTTTATTACTAGTGTGTAACGTAAGATTTCAAAGAAACTCTTTGTTGCGTATCGGGTACGCTATCAAACATAGCATGGTTAATGAAGTATTACTTTTTCGACTCAAAGCATCAGTCACTTTATTTTCTTTTCTGAGATGGTAATGAATTGTACAATCATAATCCTTGATTAATTCTAGCCATATTCATTGTCTCATGTTCAATTCTTTCTGAGTGAATATATACTTTAAACTTTTGTGATCAGTATATATTTCACACTCTACTGCATACAAATGATGCCTCCAAATTTTAAAAGCAAAAACAACAGCAGCTAATTCCAAATCATGTGTAGGATAATTTACCTCATGAGTTTTCAACTGTCGTGAAGCATAAGCAATTACCTGATCATTCTACATTAGGACGCAACCAAGTCCTTTTAATGAAGCATCGCTGTAGATAACAAACTCACCATTCCTGGAAGGAAGTGACAAAACTGGAGCATTCACTAATCTTCTTTTCAGTTCCTGAAAAAAATCATCACATTCTTTTGTCCAGATAAACTTAACACCCTTCTGAGTTAGCTTAGTCATTGGACTAGATAACTGTGAAAAATTTCTAACAAACCTTCGGTAATAGCCTACCAAACCAAGGAAGCTAAGAATCTCAGTTATATTTGTGGGTCTTGTCCATTCTTCCACAACCTTTGTTTTTGCAGGATCAACAGTTATCCCATCTTTAGAAACAATATGACCAAGGAAAGAACTTTGTTTTAACCAAAACTCACACTTGCTGAATTTCCCATACAATTTCTTTTCTTTAAAGGTTTTCAAAATAACCCTTAAATGTCTTTCATGATCCTATTTACTTTTAGAAAACACCAAAATATCATCAATAAACACAACCACCATTTATCACCTGATTCAACTGATCCATCACTGTAGTAAACTGCTCAATTCTGATTCCGACCATCTCTAGTTGCTGATTCGGAAGGATATTCTCCTTTGTATGCCTTCCCAGAAAAGTTGATTTGTTTCCTTTACGAAAAATCATTCTTAACACAGACATATCTTAGATAAAGCAACATGGTAATCTTCAAATGCTGTATCATTTCAATTTGACCATAAAAAAAATATTTTTGGATAATAATTTAATAGAATTCTAACTCCTAAAGTTATATAAACCGACCAATGATACCAACTATAAGGCCCCAGCCTTAAACATTACTTAATCTTGAGTTATTTCAAGAATACACGTTGAGGATCTTTTCAGGTTTATAGTTTTAGAGAATTAGATCATAAAACATGCATTACATTCCACATTTAAACAAAGTGGTTACATAAAAGATAGTACTCATTTTTCCCATCAACGGAAACATATTTAAAATAAAACATGGATTCTTTATTGACACTTCCTTGACACTATCATCACATCATGTACCTTTCCCTTGACCTGTGAAAAAACATTTCAAAAACTTGGGATAAACATAAAAGTTCAGTAAGGGATATAAAAGTATGAAATGAAAACATTAGTCCATGTATGAAATCGTACTTTACTCATAAAACATAAGTACATTAACATACCCCATTAAATCATGAATAAATTATAGAAATCATAAGACATAAAGGTAACTTGAGGCATTCATAACATTCTTACATATGGAGTAACCCTCTTGGTTACGTTTGGAATACCCATCACAGTATATTCCCTAAATCTCTTCTGAGAAACCTTAACGTTTAACTCCTTCGCGTTACCCAATGCATTGGAGAGCTATATTGGGCCCACCTGCCCTTAGTTTATCATGGAACTACCCGTCTTCATAATACTTCCCAAGAACCATAACATAATTGTATCACATAAAACATACATAAAGGAAACATAACATTTCCACATTTCAATCACAAGATATCAATACAATACATTGATATAATAAAAACATTATGAAAATCATTTTCAATACCAAAATAAAAGAAAAGTAGAACATGGTATTTATTTTTCTTTTTTTTTAAAAGTATGACTTGTAGAGGAAGCCGAAACTCAAATAATGGTCACGGCGGCGGAGAAGTCATTGTCACCGCATACGTACGACAAAAATATTCCCTTTTGTCGTTTAGTAAAACGCTTTGTATAAAAAAGATTCCTTTCGGATAAACGTAAAATCCAAAGGGGTTTATACACCGTATAAAAGAAGGTTGAGTATAAAACAAAATATGCCTCAATGAAAGGAGATTGAGACGAAGTCCCATACCTCGGGTCCGACTTGACTCGATCGTTCTTTAATGTCCTGAATAATAAACTTGAGTTAATTTATACTTGATTAAGATCATTTTTCAAGTTCATTATTCCTTTTATATCACTTATTACCATGTTATGAACATTATGTAATCATTTAAGTTAATAACGGTCGTTTTGTTGATATTTGGTACTTGAGTCAAAAGTGAACTTCTTATATTTACAAGTTGTTCACGTAGTCAAATATCCATTATATCAAGAATGATATTCATGATGTAGATGTCATATATATCATATATATCTAGTATATACATGCATTTATAATATTACATAATCATTTAGAGGTAAGAAATGAAATGCACCATTCATGGAGACGGTAAGTTGTACGTACGCATTAACGCTACTTCCATTTCTATGTCATATTAATGGAATTAAAACTAAATGAGAGATATGTATATTTTAATTCCAGAATTATATTCATCATTTAGATGTAACATACATCATATATATCCATTATATATATGTACTTATAATAGTACATTACATTTGGGGATAAGAAATGAAATGCACCATTCATGGAGACGGTAAGCCGTACGTACGCATGAACGCTACTTTCAATTCTATCTCATACTTTAATGGAAAGAAATAATAATTATATAAAGGTATATTATAATTCCAGTATAATATAATATATAATATCATTAAATCTATCCTTTATACGTACCACATATGGTATTAACGAATCAAATCACTTTGAGGGTGCGGTAGTCCGCACTTCCTAAAATGAAGATATCGCGTTTACCCATAATAGAAACCATAAAGGTATGCCATAAATAAAAAATACAGAAGATTAAGTAAAAAATAAACATATTATATATCATATATAAATATATCTATATCTTAATGGCCACCTTTGAAGGTGTTATATGAGTGTTGAACAATCATCGTTTCGTGAGGCAGAAATTCGCCATCCACAGAAACAGTATGTTCTTTAACCATTAGATGTAGGTGTGTGTAAGTGTAGCTCAAATACTTCTTATAAAAACATCCCAGTATATTGATGATACTGGTGTTGTTGCAAAAGAAATGAATAAAAAGAGTTTAGGGGATTGGAGAAGCAAAATAAAACATAAGAACACAAGAGAAAACACTACCTTTAAAACGGGTAACTCTTTTTGATTTGAGCTCAAAGGCTTCCTTGGGAAGACTTCTGCTCAAAGTGAGGCTTCTAGGAGTAATAGAGGGATGTGGAGAGACAAAATGGGCAGGGGTTGGCCGAGCCAAAGGCTTGAGAGGTGTGGGTAAGGTGGTAGAGATGGGGGCCTTTTATAAGAGGAGAGGAGGGGCACTCTTAGAAAGTTATAAAATATTACTTTATTATAAAATGCTTTTCAGATTTAAAATGTCCCAAAATTTTATATTTCGAGGATACGGTGATAAAAGTTCGAAATCAACCCATCCAATAGGTTTTTGACATGTGTATGTCTTATAGTTTACATTATCTTTTCATTTTATTTAAGTCGTTAAATAATGAGGTAATCGCTGCATCATCATGGTGTCATAAATAATTTAATTTATTTAATGTCTAAAAATTATAAAAAAAATACCATGATGTAGGAAATATTTTTATCTTTCTAATGAATATTTATAGTCAAAAATATGACTTGTATAACCCCATTTAAAAATTGTTTTAGTAAAAAAACTCATGTTTGTGACATTTTTATTTTAACATTAAATAAAAAGTTATTAATGACATTTTCCTACCAAAGTGGCTTCATGGGCTCCCCAAGTTGACTCATGGATTGTCTTGGTCGGCCATGACACATCCAATAAGGGTAGGACATGTGTCAAGGTCATTCCATATTATTAAAACATTATTTTTACCTTAAATTGCACTAATTACCTCTAATCGCGATTAAAAACTTAAAAGTTACTATTCACCAAAAATTATTTTAATCCCATTGAACAATATTTTACTTCTTAATGAAAACCACGTATTTCGGATTTTTGAAATTCAAAACACAGAGGTGGTAAAATTTCATTTAAACGAAAAATCAGTTTTTTTAAGTACCACTTAGTGGTTTCACTATTCATAAAAAATTGAAGTTTTTCAGAAAAATACCAAAAATTCACCCTAAGCTATATTTGATATTCCGAATTCAAAAATGATGTCTATTTCACAAAATTCAAAACATATAAGTTACATTAATTAATTTAATATTTAATTCCTGCTGTCAGAACAAATAGCGTGTTTTTATGAAACAATATATATCAAAAGATTGACACTAGTTTAAGTCCAATTTCAAAGTGAAATTAATTCCAATGGCCACTATTGGATTAAATGGTAAAAATATATTCTAATTTCACTAAAAAAACAATTCAAAAGATAATATAATCATGTAAATAAATTATATTAAAAATGGGTTTTGAATTAAAATACAACATTTTTCACTATTCCTTAAAAAATGAACTTTATCGGAAAAATACCAAAAATTTACACAAAGTAAATTTTGATATCCTGATTCAAAAGAAGAATTTTATTTGGTCCAATAGAATGTATAAGAGTGACCAAAACTATATTTAATGACGGTTCGTCATCAAAAGGCGATAAGTGGACCTTTAGTGAAAATTAGAGTATATATGCCTAAAATTGAATTCTTTTCGTATTTTAAGCTTTTATCCTTTATTGGATAAATGTAAAAATATTTAACAAACTTATATAACCATATTTTAGTTATTTTTATTCATTCCCGCCAATACAACGGCTACGTGTTAACTACCATTTAAAATAATATTATTTTATTACTAGTGTGCAACGTAAGATTTCAAAGAAACTCTTTGTTGTGTATCGGATACGCTATCGAACATAGCAACCCCTTTAAAGTAAAATTAATATTTAATTCGTAAATATTAATAAATATGAAAATGTTTTATTCTTTATTTACCTGGGATGTTACATTATATCTTTATTATTATTCATGTCGTCTATATGTGATAACTCATATATTATTATCTATATTTTACTAGGTATATGATTCATTCATGGTATACCCATGAATCTATCATGTTCTCAAAAGTACATATAAATTCAATAAATATACCAGGAAGTTTCGGGATCTGAGTGTACTCGGTCCCAAAAATTTATTAAAAAAGAAAACCAGAGACAACATAACATGAATGTGACACAAGCACCACCAAACACACAAGGGCAGACCAACACAGACCACAAGGCAACCAAAGAAAAAGCCCAGCAACAAACAATATGAAAGCGCAAAAACATAAGAGGCTTGAAGACCTAAGTGGCCCAAAGACAACAAAACATCCACAACCAAATAAAAAAGATTCTGCCATTTGCAGGACACCATACCCGACCAATAATTGGCACCAAATCGAATCCCGAGTCCTGCTCGGAAAAAATCTTGGGGTCACCCATCCCGAGGTTCACGCGTGGGCCACCTCCAGTTCGTAACACGCCCCTGTCATGAACAGAATTTGTTGCCTTCCTAGATGTCAACCCCATGTTAACATACACCATGCACCAAGTCTCCCCACGACCTGAGGCATCGCTAGCCCGCATCCACACCATCATCATCCAGCCATGCTATAACTGCATCCCTAGGTGCAAATCCAGGCATCAATCATGTGCACCAGGTTGAGACAACTGCAAGCATCATCGTGGGCAGGCCTCTCGATGCCGACATTGCCATCTCTCATCAGCAAGATCCCAGAAGTCACCCAGAAGCCTCGAAGTCGTGATTGTCATCATCACCAATGAAGGAACCGTCACCACCAGTATTCCTGGCCGACTGCCACCCCAAAAAGAACACGCACACTGTGGAAGTCCCGACTCTACCAGGATCCCACAAAAATCCTCCCACCATCATTGCAGAGATGTTGTTGCAGACTCTCCCACCCACAAGAAGCAAGAACAACCATCCGACAGATCTGTCATTCGCTATCGAGTCATCGCCAGCATCACTGAGGTTGTTGAAGTGTCACCAATGTCCGCCACCGGGATCCCATGCTTCCCAAGAAATTTCACCCAGGTAATCATCCACGTCATCGGTCACGTTCAATAAATATATTTAAATAATAAATATACTTATTATATTTATAATTATATATAAATACTTTTTAAATATATTTATTTTTAATTACAATTAATACTGATAATTATAAAATTACAATAAATATATTTATTTATAGTTAAAATTATAAATATATATATGTAAATAATTATAATAGTATAATAAATATATTTATTATACTTATAAAGTTATAAATATATATATTTAAATAATTATATTTATAAATATATATAAATATTTATAAATAAATACAAATAGTTATAATTATAATTCTAAATAAATAAAGATATATTTAAATAATTATAAAATTGTAATAAATATATTAATTATATATATTTATATACAAATATTTATAAATAAATAAAAAAAGTTATAATTATAATTATAAGTAAATATAAATATTTTTAAATAATTATAAAATTATAATTAATATATTAATTATGTATATTTATAAAATTATTAATATATTTTTTTAATCTTATGATTATTTAAATATATATATATATATATATATATATATATATATATATTTATTTATAATTATAATTATAAATAAATATATGTTTATTATAATTTTTAATTACAAATAAATAAATATTTATTTCTAGTTATAATTTTAAATAAATATATATTTATTTAAATAACTATAAAATTTTAAAAAAATTATTTATTATTCTTATAATGTTATAAATATATATAATTAAATATATATATTTATAAATATATAAAAATATTAATAAATAAATACAAATATTTATAATTATAATTATATATATATATATATATATATATATAATTAAAAAATTATAAGAAATATATTAATTATATATATTTATAAAATTATTAATATAATATTTTTTATATAATTTTATAATTATTTAAATATATATATATATATATATAAGTTTAGATTTTTGTAGAATTAGGAAAACCAATGCATTATATAGGGAAGATAAGTAGATTTATAATAACACCATGGCAAGGGCATGTCACTAACTCTATAAAACCCATATGATATCCATCATGATCTCACTCCCGCAAAAGGTGAATTAATGATTAACCCCACTGTAACTCTTAAACCTACTTTGCATCTAACATCACTTACATGGTATAAATTAGGGGGCCTTTGTTTGATATATCTATTTAGGCCTTTTTCCTCAGAGGGATGCGATTGATTATTAATATGAAATGCTTGATTCTTATTCATGGATGTGAAAATTGTCTCTTTCTTGTGAGGGTGTTAGAGTTAACATGCGATTTACTACTTATATTATATTTATTCATGTGATAATCATTGACTTTTTGTTTCTCACTTCCACTTGTTTGGCTGCATGGGAACCCTATGAATTCAGAAATAGGTCCATATGCATACTACACTAGTTAGCTCACACACTAGCTAGTTTTCCCTAGTTGTATGATTTTCTTAGTATATAAGAGTGTCTCTAATGAGGAATGTGTGAGTAAGTTATGTGGATTTTCTATTTTTTTTGATTCAACACAGGCTAACTATTGGCCTCATTGTAATGTGAGTACAAAATGAAGAAAAAAATAAATTCCCTCTATGATTTTGACACATTGCAGATAATAGAATTGGGACCAGGAAAGACATATCTATAGAAAAATTAGATTTATCATCTAAAGGAGAAAGAGGGTGATAAGAAATAGTGAAATGTGCCTCTAGTTGTAAAGGTATTTCAATAATTAGAATGATTAGATTTCAGTTATATTTTCTCTCATGTTGTAAAGCATATAATGATTCAAATGGTTCTTGGCTTGGTTTCCATTAAATGTTTATTTTCAGAACAAATGGATGTCATGATTATATTCCTTCATGGAGATTTAGAGGAAGAGATCTACATAGATCAATTGGAAGGTTTCATGCTAAATGGAATAGAAGGTTCGGTTCCAGTCTCAAATGGAGTTTTTATGGGCTTAAGTAGGCACCAAGATAGTGTAACTGGAATTTCAATGCTTTCATGGTATAATTAATGTTCATGTAGTTTCATGGAATAATTAATGTTCATGTAGTGTAATGTAAATAATTACTACTATATGAAGGTGTATTACGATGGCATATGTGGATGAATTTCTCTTAGTTGGACCAATAAAGGAAAGGCTAGAAGAGATGTGGATGAATTTCTTAGTTGGACCAATAAATGAAAGGCTAGAAGAGTTGAAGATTGATTTATCTAGAAGATCCCAAATAAATGACCTCGGTTCTGGAAAGTGGATATTGGGGATAAATATTGAAAGAGACTTAAAGTCTATATCCAACACTAACATTTCATTTAACACGTGTAAATTTCCAATTATCTCTTAAAAAGCTACAATCCCTTGTAATAAAGATAACATCATCTATACAACATAGATTCAAAGTTCTATGGAAATCTAAATTTTATCAATTCGTTGCTTCACCTGAATCGAGCAATTGTGTAGCCCAGTATATTATTTAACCCACTTATAAATTGTTAATAATCCGTTGGATCTACTCCAATTTTCATCAAATGAACTCAAATTCGAGAACATAGCCACAGTGTTATAAGATATATCTAAAGGCAAAAAATCCAACAACTATAGATGGTGATGATAAATAAATCCAGAATAAGTCTTTCTTGGCTTCTTAATCCGAAAGAAAACCACAAAGTATGTGAAATTTAAGATGGTATATATCACACACAAACAAAATTAAAAACAGTCGCACATAAAGTGGAGAGTGGGAGGGGGTGAGGGTGGCTAAGCAGAGCCTCGTATGTATGATATATGATATATTATACGGCGATTTTACTCACCTTAATATTGTTTTTGTTTATCAGTAATTTGATCATGTTTACCCTCCAACAGGCGCGCCGACCGCCCCGTCCTTCAGCGGAATGCTCTGCTCGTGGCGGAACAGGTTGCCAGGGTCCGCCGCCGCCTTCACCTGCATCAGTCGGTCGATGTTGTTCCGGTAGTATCTCGACTCCCAAGTCCCGCCGCCGCCGCCGGAGGTGTTGTTCTGGTTCTCCCTCAGATCCAGGTCCCTGTAGTTCACGTACGCCTCCCGGGGCGAACTGGAGACGTAGGAGCTCATGAAGCCGTACACCTCCCGGATCCAAGCCACGTGCCTCTGCTCCTCCTCTGCCCCGCCTCCCATCCACATCGTCAGGTACTGTATCATGAACTTCACCCCACGCCGGTGGGGGTACGCCGTCTCCGCCTCCCCGATCTGCTCCATCTTCCCCCCAAACGGTGTCCAGATCAACATCGGCATCTCCTCCTTCAGCATCCGCTCCCACAACCCATTCATCGCCTCCTCCGGGATGATACCGCGCACGAAGTCCGACTTGGCCTTGAAGGCGTTCCGGAACAGGAATTTCCCCTGCATCAGCACATTCGTCGGCGTCGCCGCCCGGTACCCTGCTATGTACAACACCGACTCGATCCATCTCATCTCCTTGCAGTCCCCCGCCGCCAGCCCCAGCTCCGGGAATTCCCGTCCCATCACCCCCACCAACTCGTTGGCGTTTCCCAGAAATAGCGAGTTGAAGGAGCCAGCAATCGTCGTACCCTTCGGCTTTATGATCACCCTGATGAAGAGCCTGTCGTCCACCGTGGGGGCCACCCTCTGCCATTTGGTCAGCAGATTGTTCAGCCCCTGACCAAGGGTCTTCGTCACCGTGAACACCGTCACCCTGTCCGGCACCTGCACCAGTTTCAGGGTCCAATCGAGGATGGCGCCAAAGTTACCCCCGCCGCCCCCGCGGATAGCCCAGAACTGCTCCTCCCCCATCGCCTTCCGGTCCAAGATATCCCCGTTGGAGTCCACGATGCGGACGTCTTCCACGTTGTCCACCGCCAGGCCGTACTTCCTCATCATGGCCCCGTACGCGCCGCCGGTGATGTGGCCCCCCACCCCGAGGCTGGTGCACAGCCCCGCCGGGAACCCCACCCGGTCGCTCTTCTCGGCGATCCTGTAGTAGGCCTCCCCGATGGTGGCGCCGGCCTGAACCACGGCGGTGAGGCTGGGGAGATCCACGTCGACGCGGCGGAGGCGGTAGAAGTCGATGACGATGAAGGGGGAGACGTGGCGGGCGACGTAGGAGACGGCCTCGTAGTCGTGGCCGCCGCTACGGAGGCGGAAGGCGATGCTGAGGTTCTTGGCGCAGCGGACGGCGGCCTGGACGTCGGGGTAGGTTCCGGGGGTGAAGATGAGGGCCGGCACGGGGGTGGAGGAGGTACGGTGGCGGAGATTGTTGGCGTGGGAGTCGAGAACTTTGGTGAAGGAAGAGGTGCCGGGGGTGTAGAACCGGGTCGGGTTGTTGTTCGGCGCCAGGCCGATCACGCAGCCGGTGAACAGTAGGACCGGAGTTGCAGAGGAAATGGACAGGAGGTGGAGAAGGAGGAGGAGGAAACGGGGCATATCTGCGGGATACAATAGAAGGGCGGTGAACTCAAAATGCGAGTGCTGGTTGAAGTGGTTGGGAGGGATGAGGGCGCGGTGTTTATAGGCCACGAGGTGCCCCGTGCCACCTGAAAGCCCGCCGTTTTTTCCGAATTGATTTATCTTTTTATGGAGAAAGAAACCATCGCCCGGGTTTACTGAAACGAACGGCCCGAGCGGACGGTGCGGGGTGGAAACCGCGCGGAATTGGCAGCCAAAAGCCGGCAACCTCGCATTTCGCTTTCTTAAATCGTTTAATATATATATATATATATGATTGACCCGGACCGGTTTCTAATAAGACACCGATTGATTCGCATGCAAAAAAATGTTTTTTATTAGCACATATTAGCTGTGTTTTCTTGAAAAAATGGTCATATGTGTTCATTAAATATAACATCTTTCATTGACAAGGTGGTGGATCTGTATCAGTACATTTGATTTGGGAAAACATTGTTTCCGCGATTCGATTTCACTACTAGAGAAACAAGTATTGGCGGAGGCTGAAATCAAGCAACCGTCAAACAATGGTCGATATGCTTTCACGACCCCCCCCTCTTCACGCTCTATTTTCATTACTACAGATCTCACTTTACTCGGCGTTAATTTTTATCAATGCTAAAAAAATGTTAACGAAAAAGATTTTCATAAACACTAATAAAATTTATTTCAATTTTGGAATCTACGTATTGAGAAATGGTTATGGTGATTTTTTGATATTTTTTTTGAAATAATTGAATTTTCAACGAATAGTGAAATACAAAAAAAAAATACAGTATTTAACATTATAGATTATGTGCATGAATTAATGAGTCGTGGCTAATGAAAGCAATTATTAATTCGAACTCATATGCACTAATTATTGTGTTTGATCATAAGAATCATCGGTATTGGTAGTCTCAAGATAAAATAATAAACTAATGAATATTATATTCAAAAACACTCATCTTTCCTCCTTATAAATATCACCCCTCACCACTCATTCTCCCCACGCATTCTAAGACCTTGAGTTTTCCAAATTTCTTCCCAATTCCTTTCCCAGCCCTCTCCCTCGCATCCCTAGAAACATGGGTCTCATCAAAAGATCAATCCAAGCTATCATAAGGGGAAGTCTAAGGGAGGACATCCAAAGAGGTAATATTCTTAACCAAGCTATCTTTCCATTGTTTCTTACTCTACCTTCTCATATATTTTTTCTATCATAAAAGTATGATAACATCGGTATTTTCAATATACTAAATTGTTATTGTATTTATGGAATATCCCTCAACTAGCTTCCTTTCTTCTTTTATTTTAAAAAATGAAAACATTGTTCATATTATGGTCAGTTCACCGCCTCCATGGACAACGTGTTCTGTTTTCCATTACCACCTTCATAGCTAGTTGAAATACACTTATAATTATTAAAAATGGCCTAATTATGTATATTATATATTCTAGAATGAATATATATCCATAATATTAAAAAACATAATAAGTTCATCATAGTCAGAAAACACGCCTAAATGAACAAAGCGTGTAAGGATTAGACTCTGTAAATATTGATTATTTATAAATAATATTGATACTGAGAACCTTTTGAACTTTTGGAAATACATTAACTCCATACCATTATACTTCTGAAGCTATGAAGCCATTTCAAAAAGAACTCCCATAGTCATCCACAACTAATGCAACCTTGGACACTAGGCGTGAATAACCTTGGGACAACGAAAATAAAAACGTATCTCAATTAAATGATTCTAAACTAACATAAAAACTTGATAACAAATAAAATTAATGTGAAGAAGGTTCTCAATCATATATTTAATAAATTTAATTTGATTATTCATGAGGTTAAGTGAAAGTGCAGAGCCAATTCGGACTTGAGGTAAGTGATCTCTCCGAACCACCCTATTTTCTTTGGGTCATACTTTCTCTTTACCTCATTTTTTCTCCCTATTCTTCTTATTTATTTCTTCTATATTCTATATATATAAGTTCCACACATTTACCTAGTTTAATTCACCTTTCCTTGATGTGGATATACATGTTTTAAAGGTTCTCTTCACAATTTCATTTGTTAAGAAGAGCCAATTAAAGGGAACTTCTCTATTTTCTACCTCATTTCAAGTACAACTCAATGAAATGATTTTAAACATCCATGGTTTCCAAAAAAAAATCATTTTTATATAGAAAACCATTTTGGTTCATTTCTAGTTTTATGGAAATTATTATGCTCTTACCCTCGTTTAAGACACTTTACCGTTTTCCTTAAAACCCAACTTAAGAGGTAAATTTTTAAAGTTATTTCTCCACTCATTTTCCATGTCTTCACTTGGATAGTATTTTTCATGGAATATGCTTATTTTTCACCAATAAATGTATGAGAATGTTTTAATCCATTCTTTCATGGAAACCATAATGACATGTCATCTGGTTATGCTATAAGACATGATTGCACAACCCATTTATTTCTATGGGAAATTCTTATGTTTCTACCTTATGTTTGATTTCCTTTTAAGACACACATATGCATAGACATGTTATGATGGGTGCACCCAAATATCTCTCTATTGCATTGGCTAAATTTTATATCTCATGAGATGATATTTAAGAGGTTAAGGAGTAAAGTTAATCCATGATGGGACTTTATCCACCATGTTATGTTGTCTTAGAAATAAGATTTGACTTATTCTTATGTCATGTTTTATGATGTTTCCACATTCCTATGATGACATGATATGTTAGACCTCGAAACACCCTAAGAGAGGAGTGGTGAATCAAGGTGTCAAAATTTCTTTAAGTTAAACATATCTTGTCTCCACGTTGGTAGGAACTTGTGAAACTTTTCTAATGGAATTGAGCAATCACCCAACAAACATATGCCAGAGTAGAATCACATCACAACAATTTTACTTTTTCACTACTAAGGAGGGATGGTCCATGGAGTATATGTTAACAATGTGGTGGTCATACTAGAATCAACTAAGTTTAACTAGATTTTGTGGATTACAATTGTTCAGTCATGGTCACTCTATGTGAGGTTCACTGCCTTTACAAGAATTTAAGGACAACAAACTGCCTCCCTTAGATCACTTCCCTCGACTTCCCCTTGCTCACTACTTTGGGTGAAGTCTTCCTCAATTTAACGACATAAACATAGATTCCATATCTGAGTGAAAGTTGATGATGTTCTGCATAATGATGGATCAGATATGATACTTCAATGCATTCCATAGACTTTTCCCAAGTGACACTAAGTTTGCATAAGAAATCCTTGATAAAATCAGCATGGATTGACAAAAAAAACAACATACCATCAATTTCCATATTTGAATAACCTTAGTTCCAATAATTCCCCTTTTGGGTTTTTTGGTAATCCAAAGAGAAATTCAATAAAGCAAAAGACTTGAAAAAACCTGATAGTAGTGAGATAACCCATCCATCATTCTAAGTCTATGTAAGAACCGAGATCTTTATTTCAGGTATGGATCTTTATTTCGGGTCGTTTTTTAAGAGAAAGGAAGAAATGAGAATTTTCTAAGTACACACCGTGTACTTATGAGCACACATTGTGTACTTATGAGCACACACCATGTACCTGGGTACCATGTATAGCCGCGTATTGGCCATGTAACGGTTGAGTACATGGTCGTGTAGGTGACCTTGAAAACCGCTTAAGGTGGGGGCCGATTAAGGCTACTACACGATGTGTACATTTAATGAACACACATTGTGCTTTTTTTAATTTGATAAATCGGAGTGGGGTCGTGTCTCATCTTCGGAAATACCTTCTTCTTCATGTGGTTCGTACAGGAGAGCGACAGAAGGGCCGATGAACTCCGAACCCCTCCCGATTCTCCGTCCAAGCTTCTATTGAGACATTGCCTGGTGTGTTGGAATTCCACCTGTGAGTTATTAATTCCCCAAGATCCCTTCTTCCTGATTCTTCCTCTCTTGTGGGTTATTTAAGGTTGAACATTTTTCACCTTTTTGTAGATCTACGTCGATCTAGGCCGATTCAAGGGCCGATGTTCAAGGATATCGATCATGTGACATCGAGGTAGGTGGTTTGTGCCTTTCATCCTTCATCTTTGAATTATATATGCTAAAAGTGCCGTATACCCACATTGGGGTATTTCTTGATTGGGAATTTAACCCTATTGTTTACCTGCTTTGGTTTGATTGTTTGTTAAGGGGTTGTTTCTTAGGCGTAAGGTTAGATACCTTGTTTATGGAACACCCATGGGTGCGTTTTCCCTTGATTGACTGTTTATGGCTGTTTGGTCTAGAATACCTGTTAGGCGTACCTTGTTTTCCATGCCTTGAATTTATTAGGATGGATTTTGATTGATTATGTGAAATGCATGTGAAATGCATTGTGAATGTTAGCCCTGTAGTATTTATATATAACATGAGATGCTTTGATATGTTATGTGCACTATGTTTCCAATGGACTGCGAGATCCTTGGACTAGGAAAATTGTGGGGGTTTCCATGTTTATTTTTCAAATGGACCGTGAGAGACTTGGACCAGGAAAACTATGGGGGTTTCCATGTTTATTTACACAAGACCGTGAGAGCCTAGGTGTAGATGATTGACCCAGGGGTATTGACTGTGAGAGCTACCCATGAGGTCATTTATAATTTATTGATGTTATATTGACCCAGGGGTATTGACTGTGAGAGCTACCCAGGAGGTCGTTATAATTTATTGATGCTATGTTTACATAGGGGTATTGAACATGAGATCTACCCAGGTAGTCGTTATAATTGATCTATATTATGTGGGACCAAAGGGGTTAGACCGTGAGATATTTCCCAAAGGGTTGTTTATGAATGATTGAATGATTGTGATGAGTCTGCCAAGCCAAAGCACAAGCTTGGACTCGATATTACTTGATTGTTTATATGGTCTTCTGAGATATCTGTTTGTTACTATTACACAGGGGATACAGAGCTTAGGCTAGATCCCAAGGTTTACATGATTTAATGGTTGAATAATAAATGAAAATGAATGTAATTGAGAACTATAGGATTGTTTACTTTTGAGTACTTCCTAGTTTATTGTTTTATTTTCTGCATATTACCTATTATATATATATATATTCACTGAAAATTAGACATAGATCTTTTGGTGGTTTCCCACTAGGATTCATATCACATCTTGTTTGGGTCATGTTTTGGACCCAAACATATTATATAGTTGCAGGTATAGATAAGGGAAATCACCCTTCTTCATCAGGTACTTGATTATTGTTGGAGCTAGAGAGCATGGGACTAAGCTAAGGCTTGCGATGTTGTTGGAGTTTACTTATTTTTTTATACTTTGAATTTTTTATTGTATTTTATGCATTGTGACTTGTTTGGGTGCTTTTTTAGACACATGTGACATGCATCATTTATATATATGCTCTAGTTGTTTTATTATTATCAGTCTTCTGCTGTTTACTTCTGTTGTATGGTATTACTGCTTCCGCTATTGTTTACTATCTGTTTTTCACTATGTATACTCTGCCAATGAGGGCATAGTTTTCCCATTATTGCACTGTGGCCCTCACTGCTCGTCAGCAGCCTCTGGCATTTGGGGAAATGTGCTTGAGGTTATGTGACCAACCGGTTTTAGGGCACTTTTGGGTGGAACCCGGATCTGGGACGTTACAAAGTGGTATCAAAGGAGGTTCTTTTCTACTTTTCCTTACTATTTGAAGCCAATAAACTGAGATAGGAAGGAAATGGAGTTTGGTAATAAGTTGTGCCCGGGAGTAGCTAACCCGTGTATAGGGAAAAGCTAAGTTACCTCAAATATGGAAATTTTTATAGTTTTCCAATTGTTACAGTTGATTTGATTTCACCATTGGGTGATTCAATTGTTTTGTGTTGTTGTCACTGATACTATTGAGGTTCTATTCTATTGTAACCTGATGAGATGATGGTATTCCATCTCATGCATCATATAGGCACTTGCTAGAGATCACTTGTCATGCATTCTTGTCATGCCATTAGGGTGCATTACTGATTGCATGCTATTGTGATAGATGTTGTGCTGTATATGCACGCTGTTGTGATATATACCATGATAGAGTACCTACTATTTCGATAGGGTGTTGGTATATGTAATTTTTCATTTGTATGGACGCCAAACTTTGGTCCCTGAGGTGTTATGGGCTATCTTAGATCGAAATTTGGTGGATCGTGTTTGAAATTTAATTGAATTATGTTAAGATATGACATGAATAAGGATGTAAAACGTTAATTTATGGGGAGTATGGGCTCTCATAGGTCAGAAATTGGAACGCCTTGGCCAAAATTTTAAGATTTTAGGGGTTTCAGAGAAGTTTCAGAGGCTTACTGTCTGAAAACCCAGAAAACACGACATGTGATGTTATGAACACATGCCCTGTGTTCTTGTTTTCTAGAAGAAACAAATTTTATTAAGTACACATTGTGTACCTTATGTACACGCCATGTACTTTATCTACACATTGTACAGTTGTTGACCGTGTGACTGACTGTGTGAGAAGAGACACGAGGTTGGTAAACTTTTGGTAGAACATGTCATGTACTGAGAGTACACGACATGCTGTAAAGGACCGTGTATCCGACCGTGTGACTAACTACATGGGTGGATGGAACTTAGGTAGTACACACCATGTCTAAGGTGAACACGCCGTGTAGTGTTACACTAGAATAAAATCATGTAGTTATATCCATGTAGAAGGATTTGGGTAGGAGGGAATATTCAAGTACACGCCATGTCTTAGGAGGAACATGTTGTGTGTATGGGGTGTTACACAACCAGGTTGCAAGGGGTACACGTCCATGTTAATGCTTTAAGAGAAAATGATGTGTAGTGGTTCTACACGCCATGTAAACTTATTTTGTACAACTTGAAAGCTTTCCTTCTCATGTTCCTTTCTTGCACTTATAAGTTACAGTCCTTGATAATCTTGGACTGAGGTGTGCACTTGACTTTGCAGAGTCATGCCACCAAGACTTCCTCTGGTTGTATGCTAGGTGTAGGGCGATGATTAGACACCAGAAATGGTAGATCAAGGACTACCAAAAGATCCTCTTGTCATTCCCGACTTGGCACCAACTGTTATACCAGATATGGGTGCTGATGCACAGTTCCATTAAGGCTCTTTGAGGATGATGCAGAATTTTCAGAGAACACCACATCCTACCCCGACTATGGTGTAGTTGACGAGGGTGTTCTAGTAACATCATCCTTCCACTTTTTCAAAGTATGGCAGACCAAAAGTTGTAGAGTCATGGTTAGAGTCCATGCTTTCTATATTCGATCATCTGGAGATGCCTCCCGAGAGGAGGGTGAAGCTCGCGATGTACATTCTGCGTGATTCTTCCAGCAGATGGTGGGATGTTATTTCACAGGTGGGACGTCATCAGGATATGGCTTGTGAAGAGTTTCATAAGACCTTCTATGATTACTTATACCCCAAGACATTGAGGGCCGACCGAGCCGGAGAGTTCATGCATTTGGAGCAGGACACTCTTTCAATGATGGATTATTCTTCTCGCTTTATAGAGCTTCAGCGCTTCACACCTGTTTTGGGAGGAGATAAGCTACCACTGTCTAGGTGATTTGAGGATGGTCTCAGGTATGACATATGATCATAGGTGAATGTTTTAAAGATGAATTAGGTCACTGCTATAGTGAACCAGACACTGATTACTGAGCGTAATCTGAGGGAGTTTGGAGCAGTGAGCTAGGGTGGTCCAACATCCAGGGCTGGTACTCCTTTGACTGATAGTAGGAAGCTCCATAGGGATTTTACACATGGTGTTTCTTCTAGTAGTAGGGTTGTTTTTTTAGGTAGCCAAGTGGTGTGATACCAGTGCGGGAAGAATGGGCACACGATACCTTAGTGCCCGAGAGACCTAGTTGAGTACCAATATTGCAGCAAGATGGGCCATCTTTAGATTTTTTTTATGGGTTTTCTCACCAACAGATGATGAGAGGGGATCAGTTATGAAACCATTTTCAAGAGTAGGACCACTAGTTTCTCATCAGTCAGGGAACTGGAGTTCGTCAAGTCGTTCAAGCCGAGTAGGTTTCCATGGCCGCAGAATCTAGACGACAGGTTTTCTACGACAGGAGGGTGGATCAGCTCAGGGTAGTCAGGTAGGGTTGTAGGGTCATGGTACAAGTCAGACTTTTTCTATGGAGCAGACCCATTAGGGGAAAAATCCTAGACCCTCTACAGTTAGTGGTACGATTCTAGTTGCCTCAGTTTTATCTTCTTCTCTTTTTGATATAGGGGTTTCCCATAGTTTTATATCTGTTTCCATTGTGGAGAGCCTTAGGCTTTGTATCTTTACTTCTGATGATGTTATGATGCTAGAAACTCCGTTGGTGATTAGGAATACTAGTGTACGTCAGTGCATGGAGTTCCCTCTTGAAGTTGGTGGGGGTCACTTCTTATGGGACCTCTATGTATTAGAGATGAAAGGCTTCAATGTCATTCTCGTAATGGACTAATTGGTCTCCTTTTAGGACTTTGTTGACTGCTATCACTACAGGGTGAGTTTCATGTCACCATAGGGAGAATCTTTTCTACACAAGGTCGAATGGGATGTCCAGGTGAGTAGAGATAAATCCGAGCATCATGGGTTGGGAGGAATTACAACCTAGATTGCAAGTTTATATCTGGATGACCAGGGGATTTCATAGATGGAATTTCCTCTAGTGGTGGATCATTTTAAAGATGTCTTTCCAGATGAATTTTTAGGTTTACCTCCAGAGAGTGAGGTAGATTTCTCTTTTGAGCCTGTACCAGGAGTGACACCAGTGTCCATTCCTCCTTACAGGATGACTACACCAAAGTTACAGAAGCTCAAGAAGAAGTTAGAGGAGTTGTAGGCAAAGGTTTTCATCCAACCCAATACTTATCTTTGGGGTTCGCCTATCCTTTTTGCGAAGAAGGTGGATGGTACCCTCAGACATTGTGTGGATTACTGGAAGATGAACCAGTTGAAGTTTAAGAAACGATATCCCTTGCTGAGGATTGATGATCTCTTTGACCAGCTTCGAGGAGCCAGGGTGTTCTCGAAGATTTACATGAGATCTGGTTATCAATAGTTGCACATTAGACCATCAGATATACCTCTTACAACCTTTTGGTGTAGGTATGGTCTATATGAGTATTTGGTTATGCCGTTCGGTCTCATGAACGCACTGACAGTTTTCATGGCACTGATTAACTGAGTGTTCCATTCTCACTTGGGTTATTTTGTGGTAGTCTTCATGGATGATATCTTGGTGTACTCTAACACTCGACATGACTATTCCACCCATCTCGAGATCATTTTGAGTACACTGAGAGAGCATCGGTTATATGCTAAGCTTACAAAATTCCATTTTTGGATGGACCATATTCACTTCTTGGGTCATTTCATCTTAGTGATAGGAGTATCAATAGACTCAGAGAAAGTGAGAGTGGTAGTTTCCTAGGAGTAGTCGAAGAACGTATTCAAGGTACGAAGTTTTCTGGGGTTGGCTGGTTACTGCAGACATTTTATTTAGGACTTTTCAGGCTTAGTGGTGCCTTTTAAGGGCTTGACTAAGAAGGGCACAACGTACTTGTGGAAATATTCTTGCGATTCATCATTTCAGGAGCTGAAAGGGAGATTGAATTCAGTACCAATATTGATTTTTCTAGAACCAGGAAAGAGTTACACCGTTTACTGTGATGCATTAGGTATCGATTTGGGATTAGTTCTTATACAGGGGGAAGTATTCATTGCATACGAGTCTCGACAGTTGAGGCCACATGAGAAAAATTACCTGACGCATGATATCAAGTTAGCTGCAGTTGTGCATGCTTTGCACTATTGGAGACATTATCTTTTGGGAGAGCATTTTTTGGTATACACTGACCACAAAATCCTCAAGTATATATTTACTCAGTGAGACATGAGTGTGAGACAACAAAGGTGGGTTGAGTGCCTTGTGTCTTTTGACTTTGAACATTCCTATATTCCTGGAAAAGATAATGCAGTGGCTGATGTGTTGAGTAGGAGAACTCAGATACAAGTAGTTCAGGAGGCCAGTAGTGAGTGAAACCTTATGGATTTGTTCTCTAAGATGCATTTGGAGGTGCACAATAGATAGGGGAAGATGTTTCTTTCTTCTATAGCTGTTACCTCTACTCTACTGGATCGAGTGAAGATGAGGTAGCTATTAGATTCTAAAGGCCTAGTCCTACGGGAGAGCGTGCCAGGCAGGGACCCTACTCTTGGGAGGACCATAGGCGATGATGAGATCTTGTATTTTCATGGATGTGTATGGGTGTCAGCAGAAATACGTGAAGAGTTTATGCAATATTTTCATTCCTCAGTTTGGCCACTTTATCCTGGTGTCACCAAGATGTATGAAGATTTACACCGTCAATATTGGTGGACAGGTATGAAGAGGGATGTAACTGGTTTTGTTATGAGATGTTCCACCTATTAACAGGTGAAGGCAGAGCATCAGTGACCTAAAGGGCTTTTATAGTAGTTACCAATTCTTGAGTGGAAGTGGAATGATGTCGCAATGGATTTTGTGACAGGTTTACCGAGGACACCCAAGGGAAATGATGTTGTATGGGTTATTGTTGACATCATCATGAAGGTTTCAAACTTCTTGCTGATTAAGGAAAACTTCAGTGTTGATGAGATTGATAGATTATACATTCGAGATATTTTACTCTTGAATGGGGTTTTACACTCTATCGTTTCAGACAGGGATGCCCGGTTTACTTCTCGTGTCTGGAAGAGACTACAGAGGGTTTTGGGTACACAGGTACTTCTGAGTATAGCTTACCATCCCCAGACAGATGGCCAGTCCGAGTGCACGATTTAGGTTTTAGAGTACATGCTTAGAGCATGTGTCTGGGATTTTAGGAGCTCTTAGGAGAGACATATACCCCTGGTCGAGTTTGCCTACAATAATAGTTTTCAGGAAATGATTCAGATAGAACCTTATGAGTATTTCTACGGTAGGCCATGTTGACCACCCCTATGTTGGTTGGAGGCATGAGAGGAAGCCCTGATAAGACCTATTCTTATCCAGGAGACCACTGAGTAGGTGGAGTTGATTTGGAAGAGGATGGATACTGCATAGTCTCGATAGAACTCTTATACTGATCGACGGAGATGACCTCTGAAGTTTGAGGTCAGAGATCAATTTTTCTTACATGTCACACCAAGGTTGAGACACAGGAGAATTAAGAGACATAAGAATCTTTCACTGAGATACATCAGGCTGTTTTAGGTTTTGGAGAGAGTCAGGATGGTTTCCTATCAGATGTAGTTACCTCAGAGGTATTGGGCCATGCACGACATCTTTCAAATTTCTTAGCTACAATGTTACTTTTCGGACCCGTCACAAGTATTTTATCCCGAATAGGTTGAGTAAGAGGTGGATTCATCCTTAGAGGAGTACCTTATTTGGATTGTGGATCGCAACATGAAGGTTATCTATGGCCAGTCTGTTCCTCTGGTACGGGTGCTATGACAGCAAAGGTGAGTACAAAATGAGACTTGGGAGAGGGAGGTCGACATATGATCATAGTGGCCAGAGTTGTTTGTAGATTCTTCTTTACCACCCTTGGAAGGGAAATTTGGGGATGAATTGCTTTAAGGGGGGGGGGGAGTTTGTAAAAACCTATATCTTCTTTTCAGGTATGGATCTTGATTTCAGGTCATTTTTGAGAAAAAAATAAGAAATGAGATTTTTTAAGTAAAATCCGTGTACTTATGAGTAAATGCCGTGTACTCGGGTACCGTGTATAGCTGCGTACTGGCCATGTAATGGCTGATTACATGACCATGTAGGTGACTTGACATACCACTTAAGGCGGGGTTCAGTTAAGGCTAAAACACGACGTGTACATTTAATGAACACACCGTGTAGGTTTTTTTAATTTGATAAATCGGAGTGGGACCGCGTCTCATCTTCATAAATACATTCTTATTCTCATGGTTTGTATAGGAGAGTGACAAAAGGGATGAAAAACTTTGAACCCCTCCCGATTCTCCATCTGAGCTCCGATTGAGACGTTTCTAGGTGCATTAGAATTCCATCAGTGAGTTCTTAATTTCACTAGATCCCTTATTCATAATTTTTACTCTCTCATGGGTTATTTAAGGTTGAACATTTTTCACCTTTTTGTAGATCTACGTTGATCTAGGCTGATTCAAGGGAAGATGTTCAAGGATATTGATCGTGTGACATTGAGGTAGGTGGTTTGTGCCTTTCATCATTTGTCTTTGAATTATATATTCTAACAGTTCTGCATACCCACATTAGGGTATTCCTTGATTGGGAATTTAAACCTATTGTTTACTTTCTATGGTTTGATTGTTTTTTAAGGAATCTTTTTAGGTGTAAGGTTAGATACCTTGTTTACGAGAAACCCATGGGTGTGTTTTCCCTTGATTGACTATTTATGGATGTTTGGTTTGAAGTTCCCAGTCATGATCCAAGTATCACTGAGAGGGGGAGGGGGTGAATCAGTGATATCTTTTTCTTTTTAATTTTCCTTCTTTTTGAAACAACCTCCGCCTCCTGTTAAAGAGTTTCTTCCCTGCTGAACACACACAACCACATGAACACAAGATTTACAAGGTTCACTACTCAACAAAAGTATCTACGTCCTTGGTATGGTACAGAAACAATCAAGTACCACACAATCCACTAGAAAACAATCCTTTGATGTGGAATACAATGAGTAGGATGTACTCTTACACTCGTGTAGCACTTTGAAAACAATCCAATAGTGCGTGAGCTCCCTCTTAGCACAAATAGGGTAATGTAATGATTTTGTGCTTACTTTTACAAATCAAATCTTTCAAAAAAATTCTTCACTTTCCGACCCAAAAGCTGGTAAAAACCTCCTGGTGAAAATAACTTACGCACCACTCCCTGCTTGTGCGCCTCCCTACTTGCGCACCACCTGTTTGCGCACCACTCAGCTTGCGCGCCACCTGCTTGCATGTGAATCAACTTTCGTGCCTCCCTACTTGTGCGCCACTCAGCTTGTGTGCCTCCCTGCTTGCGTGCCACTTACTACTTGCATGCCACTATTGTGCACAGCTCACAACTTGTGCGCCACTTTTGTCTTATACACAACACACTTCTTGAAGACACCTCCCTGCTTGTGCACCTATGACAACTTGCGCACCACTTCTTCTTGCACGCCACCCTGCTTTCACGCCACCCTAATTGTGCGCCACCCTACTTTCGCACCTTATAAATAACCCTTAGCTTGTGCGCCACTTCAGATTGCGTGCCACTTCAGTTTGCGAGCCACTTTCTACGACTTGCGCGATCAGAGCTCAAAATTTTTCTTAAGTGTTGAGCCTTAAAAAATGAGGAGGCCAGTCGTCTATTTATAGGAATTTTGGTGACTTGCATGCCACCTACACTTGCGCACTGCTCCATAACTTGTGCTCCGCTCCAACACTTTCACTCCGCTCTCGCACTTGCCCGCCTCTCCAGCACTTGCACGCCATTCCAGCACTTTGCGCACCCTTCCATCACTAGCGTGACGCTTTATTTCCATTGTCATATTTTGATATGATGATGTTGAAATATGACTTTTGCACAACATACACTTGTGCACCACATATACTTGCACATCACAATTGAAAATTTCTTATACTTTTATGCCACTTTTTGATTTGTGTTCCAACCTTTAACTTGTGCGCCACTTTATTTCCTTTTTCATATTTTGATGCGATGATCTTGAAATATGACTTGCCAAAAAAACTTCTTTACTCTCCATATACTTTACAATGCTTGCATCACAAGTTCTCCATACTTATGATATTTGTGAAATACAAATCAACAAAGCATCGTCTGGTTTCCAAGTCCTTTACAAAGTGAATTGATTTAGCTTCTTTGACAACAAAAAACAACACTCTGTAACAAAAAACTCTTCTTACTTCCTTATCCATCCAACTTGGTCCCAACAATATCCCCCTTTGTATTTTGTTGTCAACCAAGATTCATAAATCACTAAACTTTGTAACCTTAAGCAATGGATTACTTATCAACAATTCTAAGCCTACGTGAGTTAACTCATTATAGGAAACAAGAATTATTGACAGCCAAAAACCATGCTGTCCAAAAGCAGTGACTATGAAATCTAATGGTCATATCTCCTGAGCCTTTTTTAGAACATCTTACAAGATTCTACTTCAGCATTATTCACTTCTTCAAATTTCCTGGAAAATAACATTGTTTCCTACAACCAATCCAACAAATAGTTAGAATAGTTCACACACATACATGTTGGATTCACAGCTTACCCACAACTCCCCCTTTATGAATGCATCTATAAGGATAGATTTATGAAACAATTCTCCCCATTGACAACAATATCCAAAGGCAAGATGAGAGTGGGGACAGAAACACTTACCTTAACAATGATGAGAAGGAGGTTAGACACCCATGTTCAACCTTAATTTTGCAAATTATTTCTTCGATAAAGGTTTTGTGAATATATCAGCCACTTTTTCAGATGTAGGAACGTACTCCAACCTCAATTCATTCTTCTCCACCTGATCTTTTATGAAGTGGTACTTTATATCAATGTGTTTTGAATGATAATGTTGTACTGAGTTTCTTGTAATATTGATTGCACTTTGATTATAACAACCCAAGAGCAATGGTAGCTTTACTTCAACAAGTAGATCTTCCAACCGAGTCTTCATCCACATTAGTTGAGTTGCATCTTCAGTATTAGCAACATAATCAACTTCAGCTGTGCTAAGAGTTACTGAATTTTGTTTCTTGGTATTCCAACTAACACAACTTTTCCCCAGAAAGAAAACTCCACCAGATGTGGATCTTCGATCATCAACATTTCCTGCCCAATCAACATCAGAATACCCGAATAGATCAATATTTCCTGATCCATCATACCTTATTCCAAAATTTTTTGTGCCTTTGATATATCTGAGAATTATTTTTCCAACAATCAAATGTGATTCTTTAGAAGTACTCTAAAATCTTGCACATAAAGTGACAACATAGACGATGTCAGGTCTTGAGGCAGTCAAATACAATAGACTCCCAATCAACTTTTGAAATTCTTTCTGATCAACTTCCTTTCCTTTTCCATCTTTAGAAAAATTGGTTCCCACTGAGATAGGTGTGGACACTGGTTTCGAATTTTCCATTCCAAACTTCTTCAGAAGTTCCTTAGCATACTCTTCTTGAGACAGAAAGACATGATTCCTTTTATGTGAGATTTTTAGCCCAAGAAAGTATTTCATTTCACCCAGCATGGACATCTCAAATAACTTCTTCATCTCCTCAATTTTTTTTTCACATGATCATTCATCATTCCCAGTAAAGATAATGTCATCGACATAAACAATAATGATCAGTGAAAACTCCTGACACTCCTTGATGTAAAGATTTCTATCAACTCTACCTTTCTTAAAATCCATCTTCTTCAAGCAAGTATCTAATTTAGAATACCATTCCCTCAGAGCCTGTTTTAGCCCATAAAAATCCGTCTTCAACCTGCACACATAGCTTTCATCCTTTCCAATAACAAATCCACAAGGTTGATCAATGTAAACTTCCTCATCAAGGTCACCATCCAAGAATGCAGATTTTACATCCATTTGAAAGATTTTGTAACCTCATTGTGCAGCAATGGCAAGAAAGATTATGATTATTTATAATCTTCCCACCGAAGAAAAGGTTTCATAAAAATCAATGCCTTCAATTTGTGAATACCCTTTGCAAACCAATCTTGCTTTGTTTCTTATTACTTTACCTTCTTCATTTAGCTTATTCTGGAAAACCCACTTTGTACCAATAATGTTCTTGTTGTCCAACTTGGGTACAAGTTCCCAAGTATTATTCTTCTCTATATGATCAAGCTCTTCATTCATAGCATGAAACCATTCTAGATGCTCAAATTCTTCATTTACATCATTCGGTTCAACTTTCCAATAAAGAGAAGTATGTGATATAGCATTCGTTGTTCTTCTTGTTTGAACCCTCTGATTTTTATCTCCAATAATGTTCTGAGCCTCCACTTGCTTCCTCAACCTAGGATGAGTTGTTTGAACTCCATCCCCATCACTCGAGATCTCTAAGTCGGATTCCTCTTCTTGAGTAGGATTAATACAGTCTGCAACATTATCAGAATTGTTAACAAAATCTTCTCTATCCTGCTCGACTTCCACATCAACATATGACTGCTTTTCTTTCTCAGCATTTTCAACAACTTTTACATCTGAAGAATCAATAATTATTCCTGTTTCTTTATTGAGGCATCTATATCCTCTTCCTTCTGGAGCACACCCAAGAAAAATTCCATCAACTCCTCTTTGCTCAAACTTTCCCAGGTTTCCACCTTTCTTCATTATAATACATGGACTCCCAAAAACTATCAAGTGTTTCAGACTTGGAGTTTTTCCATAGAACATTTCATATGGAGTCATATCTGAGTTTGGAATATAGAAACATCAGTTCTGAATATACACAACAGTGCTCATGGCTTGCCTCCAATAATAATTAGAAAGACTATGTTCAAGTAACATAGTTCTCCCCATTTCCACCAGACTTCAATTCTTTCTTTCAGCAACCCCATTTTGTTGAGGCATGTATGGTGAACTGAACTCATGCGGAATTCCATGTTTTTAGAGGTAAATTACAAACTCTTAATTCTTATACTCTCCACCATTATCATTTCTCAACTTCTTCACCGAATACTCACATCACTTCTCTGGTTTCCTCCTGAAACTCTTAAACATTTTCAGAGCATCAAACTTATGTCTCATGTACATAACACAAGTAATACGAGTTAAGATGTTAATGGAAGTAATGGAGTAATTATATCCCTTTTTTGATTGCTTGGTCATTGGTCCACACAATCAGAATCTATAAGTTCCAAGGGTTGTTTTGAATGAATTTCAACTCTCTTATGAAAAGAGTTTGTAATCTTCCCTTTTTCACAAATAGTGCAACACCAATCTATTATTCTTGATAAATCAGGAATATCTCAAACACTGTCTCACGTTGATAACTTACACATGTTTCTCTAACACATATATCCTAGCCTTTTATTCCATAACCGATTTTCATCCACTATGCCCATGTAACAATAATTTTGTACTTCAAAAACTTGGAACCAGTTTCCTTTTGTATGTTGGCCTCTTGTAACTATATTTCCATAATTTTCACATTTCACAATGAACCCATATTTTCTGAATATAACTTTTTTGCCCTCATCACAAAGTTTTGAAACACTCAGAAGATTATGTTTCAACCCATCAACATATAATGTTTTCTTAGATTTCATTTTTTCTTTTCCGATGATGGCTGATCCAACACCATTGATTCTCAGAGATTCATCATTTCCAAATGTAACAGTTCATTCTTTGAAGTCTTTCACATTATTCAGAAACTTTAAGTCTCCTATCATATGAGAAGAACAACCACTATCAAGAATCCATGGACGTTCTCCTTTTGTAGCTTTCAAGGAAGTTTAAAAAATAAGAGCTTTTTGTTCTTTCTTTTCCTCCACTTTCTGTTGTGATTCCTCCAATTTCTTAGCCAAGTCAATGTGTTTTGGCCAGAAAACCATGCAATCTTTCTTTTCGGACTTATCAGACCTATCCAATTTAGCTTTTAAAAACTCTGTCTTTTGAGAATTATTAAGAAACTTTTTTTTCTCTGGTAACACACTAAGGCAGCCCTTGGAAAGATGTCCAGGTCAATCACATCTTTCACAAATAGTTTCTAATGGTTAGAACCTATTCTAAACTTTCACACTAGTATTCTCAGATATATTCTGAAATTTATTTTGAGACTTTATATTTTGAAACGATTGAATCCCCTTTAATCCATGTCTTTCAAAACTTGTGGAATAGTTGTAATGTTGTTGGTTGAACCAACACATATTTTCCATATGTCCAAATCCACCACAATACCAGTAGTAACCATATAAATAATATTTGCCTCTGAAACATCTATACTGACCAGATTTGTGAACACGCTTCTTAACAACCTTCTTAATAGAACTATGCTGACTATAAACCTTCATGTTTTCATTTGTAACTCCGTTTCTCAGTTCAGATTTAACAGCACCAGAAGTATTAGAAGTATTTCTTGAATTGTGATTTTTATGCACTTCTGATTTTTCATCATTGCTGAATTTGACCACATACATGGTCTTTCCAGCCTTGTTCTTATTAGAACCAGTTCTGTCTTTCATTTTGACCTTTGAAGGTAACTTTTGTGGATCCTTGTTTGTTTCATTCTTACTGGAACATTCACCAACTTCTGAGATAGAATTTTTGAAAATGATATTCATTTCTTTAGCTTTATAAAGTTTCTGTTGGAAAAGTTACAACTCTTCTTCTTTTGCCTTCAGCTTTACTTCAAGTTGATCATTACGATTCATTGTATTCTCAATGGAATTTTTTAGATCATCAATCTCCTTTTCCATCTTGATTTTCTCATCAGTAAAACCTTCTTGATTGTTTAATGTAGAATTTTCATTTATCATCTTGTTGTTTTCCTTATCAAGCCTTCTGATCTTCTTCAAGCATTCTTTCAACTCTTCTTTCAGATGATATTCAAGTTGAGTTTCTTCTTCTTCTAAACTATTTCTCTCGTACTCTTCATTATTCACTACAGCAATAAAGGTATTCTCTCTAGTTTTTTCAGAAAATAATTTCTCGAATTCATCTTCGATGTCTTCTTCATCTTCATCTTTAGATAAAAAGCTTCTTCTTTTTGATTTGAAGAACTTTTTATCCTTCCCCTTTGAAAAATATTTATTTTTGTCAGCTTGTTTCTTCCACAACCTTCTTAGCATCATGTTATCATCATCACTATCTTCTTCTTTATTATTTTGAGTATAGTTAGCTACAAAGTGACCAACGAATCCACACTTAAAACATTTCAAGGGAAGTTTACCCTTGTATTTCCCTGTACCTATTTTCACATTCTTAGAAAACAAGGATAAAATTTCATCAAAATTTTTACATACCTCATCTTTAGAATCAGACTCACCAACATCATCTTTAATAAGAGTATTCCTTGACTTCTCTCTCTTTGTATCCTTTAATGAAATTTCTCTATCAGCTTTTGTTTTTCCCTTCATTGTCTTCTCCCTTATCATCTCATAAGTAATGAGAGTGCTATGAAAATCATCCAAAGATAATGTTTCAGGGTTTCTATCTTCTAATGAAGACACTTTAGTATCAAACTTGTCAGAAATAATTCTCAAGATCTTTTCGACAACTGTAGAATCCTCCAATGTTTCACCAAGACATTTGATTGTACTGACAATATCATTTATCCTGGTAAATAAATCCCCAACAGATTCAGATTCTCCCATTTTCAAGACTTAATACTTCAGTATCTAGATTTTTAGTTTATCCTTATTCACTTTTGTATTTCCTTCATAGATGTTCTTCAGTTTGTGTCAGATTCCTTTGGCTGTAGCAACACCTTTCACTCTTAAAAATTTACTCTCAGAAAGAGATGAGAGTAACAAATTTTTAGCTCTTTCATCATTCTCAAGATTCTTCTTATCGACAAGAGTAAGAGGAAAATTGTCATAAATAGCAGGAAATCCATCTGTTATAGTTTCAAGAACTTCATATCCAAGAGACATAAGATAAGGCATCATTATGTGCTTCCAGATGTGATAGTTCTTTCCATAAAAAATCGAAATCCCCTTACTGTTCACGCAATTTAGATTCTCCATCACAACTTCTCTTTAACCACTTCAGCAAAGAATAAATGAAGGGAAACTGTCCGTCTGATACCAATTGAATTTCCCAGTCAGGATACAAGTGTCACTGAGAGGGGGAGGGGGTGAATTAGTGATATCCTTTTCTTTTTAAGTTTCCTTCTTTTTGAAACAACCTTCACCTCCTGTTAAAGAGTTTCTTCCCTACTGAACACACACAACCATAGGAACACAAGATTTACATGGTTCACTACTCAACAAGAGTAGATACGTCCTTGGTATGGTATGGAAACAATCTAGTACCACACAATCCAATAGAAAACAATCCTTTTATGTGGAATACAATGAGTATGATATACCCTTACACTCATGTAGCACTTTGAAAACAATCCAATCGTGCGTGGGCTCCCTCTTAGAACAAATAGGGTAATTTAATGAATCTGTGTTTCTTAATGAACTTTCAAAAACCAAATCTTTCAAAATAATTCTACACTTTCCTACCCAGAAGCTGGTAAGAACCTCTTGGTGCAAACAGCTTACGTGCCACTCCCTAATTGTGCACCTCCCAGCTTGCGCGCCACTTATTTGCACGCCACTCAGCATGAACGCCACCTGCTTGCATGCTACTGAACTTTCACACCTCCCTGCTTGCATGCCACTCAGCTTGCGTGCCTCCCTGCTTGCGTGCCACTTACTAATTGCGTGCCACTATTGTGCACAACTCACAACTTGCGCGCCACTTTTGGTTTATACACAACACACTTCTTGAAGACACCTCCCTGCTTGCACGCCTCTGACAACTTGCACACCACTTATGCTTGCGCACCACCCTACTTGCATGCCACCCTACTTGCGCGTCACCCTACTTGCGCACCTTATAAATAACCCTCATCTTGCACGCCACTTCAGCTTGTGCACCACTTCAGTTTGTGATCCACTTTCTATGACTTGCGCGATCAGAGATCAAATTTTTTCTTAAGTGTTGAGCCTTCAAAAATGAGGAGGCTAGTCGTCTATTTATTGGCATTTTGGTGAATTGTGCACCACCTACACTTGTGCGCTACTCTAGCACTTGCGCGCTGCTCCAGCACTTGTGCGCCGCTCCCGCACTTGCCTGCCGCTCCAGCACTTGCGCGCCATTCTAGCACTTGCACGCCCTTCCATCACTAGAGCGACACTTTCTTTCCTTTATCATATTTTGATATTATGATGTTGAAATATGACTTGTGCGCAATATATAATTGCATTCCACATAGACTTGTGTGTCACACTTGCGTGTTTCTTATACTTGCGCACAACTTTTTGTCTTGCGCGCCAACCTTTAACTTGTAAGCCACTTTATTTCCTTTGTCATATTTTGATGTGATGATCTTGAAATATGACTTTCCAAAAACACTTATTTACTCTCCCTATCCTTTATAAGGCTTGCATCACAAGTTCTCCAAGCTTATGATATTTGTGAAATACAAATTAGCAAAACATCGTCTGGTTTCCAAGTCCTTTACAAAGTGAATTGATTTAGCTTCTTTGACAACAAAAAACAACACTCTATAATAGAAAACTCTTATTACTTCCTTATCCGTCCAATTTAGTCCCAACATGGTTTAGAATACCTATTTGGCGTACCTTGTTTTCCATGCATTGAATTGATTAGGATAGAGTTTGATTGATTATGTGAAATGCCTGTGATATGAATTGTGAATGTTATCCCTGTAGTAGTTATATATTACATGATCTTCTTTGATATTTTATGTGTGCTATGTTTCCAATGGAACATGAGAGCCTTGGAATAAGAAAACTATGAGGGTTTCCATGTTTATTTTTCCAATGGACCGTGATAGCATTGGACTAGGAAAACTATGGGGTTTCCATGTTTATTTACATAGGACCATGAGAGCCTAGGTGTAGATGATTGACCCAGGGGTATTGACTGTGAGAGCTACTTAGGAGGTCATTTATAATTTTTTGATGTTATATTGACCTAGTAGTAGTGATCGTCAGATCTACGCAAGAGGTCGTTATAATTTATTGATGATATGTTGACATAGGGGTATTGAACATGATAGCTACCCAAGTAGTCGTTATAATTGATCTATATTATGTGGGACCAAATGGGTTAGAAAATTTGAGCTTTCCCAAAGGGTTGTTTATGAATGATTGAATGATTGTGATGAGTCTTCCAAGCTAAATCATAAGCTTGGACTTGATATTAGTTGATTTTTTAGATGGTACTCTGAGACATCTGTTTGTTACTATTACATATAGGATACAGAGCTTAATCTAGATACCAAAGTTTACATGATTCAATGGATTGAATAATAAATGAAAATAAATTTAATTGAGAATTGTAGGATTGTTTACTTTTGAGTACTTACTAGTTTTTTACTTCATTTTATACATATCACCTACTATATATATATATATTAACTGACATTTAGGCACATATCTTTTGGTGGTTGCCTACTAGGATTCATCTCACACCCTTTTTAGGACATGTTTTGGAACCAAACAGATTATATGGTTACAGGTATAGATAAGGGAAAGTGCCCTTCTTCATCAGGTACTTGATTGCTGTTGGACTTGGAGAGCATGAGACCAAGATGAGGCTTGTGATGCTATTGGACTTTACTTATTTTTTTGTACTTTGGATTCTGTATTGTATTTCCATCATTGTGACTTGTTTGGATGTTTTCCTAGACACATGTGACATGAATCATTTATATATATGCTATAGTTGTTTTATTACTATCAGTCTTCCACTATATACTTTTATTGTATAGTATTACTGCTTTTGCTATTATTTACCAATTTTTTATACTATGTATACTATTCTAATAAGGGCATAGTTTTCCCATTATTACATCATGGCCCTCACTGCTAGTCATCAGCCTTTTGTTTTTGGGGAAATTCTCTTGATGTTATGTGACCAACTAGGTTCAGGTCACTTTTGGGTAGCACCTAGATCCACGACGTTACAATCTATGTGAGTAAAACTTAGTGTAAAAAACAAGAATTTAAAAGATAATTTCATTCCTCGAGACCTCATATCCAGAACCTAATTGAATTTCACCATACCCTTTTTGGAAATAAACCCATGGAAACATATTTTTTTCCCTTTATCACTCAAAACACATCTAGATCATATCTCCCCCTAAAACCTATAACACATTCATAACTAGTTCAAAATAGTGAAAAAACATGGGGTGAGGGGTTAAAAATTAACATCCTCCCGCAATGGGAGGTAGCTAAACACTAAGGTTCAACCAATGTTTCTAAAACATCAATGTGGCTAATAGATTAGTCATGATTTCTGCCACTTGATCATTAGTTCCAACATGCACCATTTTAATCATGAATTGTTCAAAATTTTCATTGATTTAGTGATATATGATCTTGATATGTTTGGTATGAGAGTGTTGAATCATATTTTATCGTGAGATCTATCACGTTCTTGTTTTTGTATAATATCATTGTCAGTTATTTCACCTTATCAACAATATCAGAAATCTTCCGCTTCATCCAAAATAATGGATTTCATGCCTTTATCACAGAGATATAACTTAATTCGTCTATACTAAGAGAAGTGATTTACTTCTTATTTCTTAACCAAACCACACATTTGTTTCCAATGAATAAGACACCACTAAATGTGGAATTTCTTTCCACCACATCCCCAACCCAATAAACATTGAAAAATACTTTGAATTCATGATACTTTATTTTTTCAAAGTACAAGATAAAATTGAGAGTACCTTGAATGTAACTCATGATTAATTTAACAATTATGAAAGGATATTCCTTCATATTACATTGGAAGAGATCCAATAAACTTGTTACAAAGATGATATATGTCCGTGTTGTAGTAAAATACAACAATATTCTAATTTTCCACCTGTATAAAGTGGGATACACAGATTACACATCCCCATGCTTCCCTAGTTTTATTACAACCACAATCAGAATCAACATTGATATTGAATCATGAATGTTGAAATTCTTCAATAGATCTGTTGTATACTTTTCATTATAAATGAAGGTGTATTCCTATTTTTGGATCAATTGCATCCCCAAAAATTATGTTAGTTCACCAATCATTGAAATTTAAAATTTTTATTTCATGTGATTAACAAATTCTTCCACTGATCCATCCTTTTATGGATGAAAATGACACCATCCACATACATAAGAATTATAAAGTTGTATTCCTTTTATGTACTCACATAGTGATTATAGTTGACACCACCCCTTTTAAATTGAAACTTTTTCAAATATGCATCCAGTTGATCATTCAATGCTCATGGTGCCTGCTTTAGACCATAGAGATAATTCTTTAATCTAGAAACTTTTTATTATTTACAATTAGAAATCCCACTATATGTTCAATGTAAACTTATTCAAGAATTCCATTTAAGAATTCCATTTTGATATCCATATGATTTTTTACCCTATTTGAATTACCATGGATAAAAAGAGCCCAATCGACTCTAGTTGAGATAAATAAGAGAACATTTCTTCAACACTAACGACTTCAATTCATGTAAAGACTTTACAAACCAAGAATGCCTTGTTTATGACCACATTTACTTTCTCATCAATTTTTTTTCTTGAATATCCACTTTGTTCCAATCACATTGTGATTTTATGTCCTTTTAACAAGATCACAAGTTTGGTTTTTATCAATCTGATCAAATCCATATTTCATGGACTAAACCCATGATTCTTCCTTTGCTGGTTATTCAAATGAGGTTGGTTACACCATTGATATGAGATTATAACGCATTATATTCCTCATAATCCTTGTCTTTTTATGTGATGACCAATCCCCAATAATGTTGGATGGATAAATTTTGATCTCATGCTTCTTCTATAAGGTTACAATAGAGTTTCCTCAAAAATAGTTTCCTCTTATGATTCCACTTTTTAATAATCATCATTTTGAAAACCCTGAATGTTAGGAGAGTCTTCCATAAATTCTCTATTTAAACCTATTACCATTTCAAAATCTTCTTTATCTTCAAATATATCAACATAAATGATCCTTGAGTTCTTCATAATTTTATCCGCAATGATCTTGACATAATTGTGCTTTATAATTTTTCTAAGATGATTATTGTAGAATTTATAGGCTCTACTCTTAATTAAGTATTCAAGGAATATTACTTCATCTGTAGCATCCTAATACTTTCCTTGATTGACTTATTTTTTTGGATGAATAATTTACTTCCAAAAACTCTAAAATAATTTAGTTAGGTATTCTTTTCATTATATATTTTTTATCGTTTCTTTTGTTCTCCTGGACTCATCCCTATCCAGTTTTGAGTGCAAACTATGACTTGAACAACCTCTTTCCAGCAGTAATGTGAAATACTACTCTCAATCATCATAATTTTATATATATTATTCACATATCTATTTATATGTTCAATAACCCCATTTTTGAGGTGTTCTTACTAAAAACACATCATTCTTGATACCATGTTTTTAAAGTAATTTTCAAATTAAATGGAAGTGTATTCTACTCTGTTGTTAGACCATAATATCTTGATTTCCTATATAGTTTCATTCTCAACTCTTTATAGGTATCTCTTTATGCAGTAAATTACTTCCCATTTACTCTTTATAAACATCACATATGATATTATGCTATAATAATTAATAAAAAATGAATTACCTATCTCCATGTGTTCTAGTAATATTCATTAGACCACACACATATCTGTGGACCATATCAAGAAGATTCAATGCCACTTGGATGATAAGAATTTCGATTTTTCCCCTACATTCAAGAATGACATGAATTTTCTCAATCAAGCTTCATATTGAGAATATCTATAATATCCTTTATATTAGATAAGGTTTACATAATCTGTTGATTAATGTGATCGAAAATTTTGTGCCATAAGTTTTTTTCCTCTCCAATTGTTAATAAGAAGGTGTTTTCTCTACTATCAACCTGGTATAAGTTTCTATTTGTCCTCTAGACCTTTATAATCAAATTTCTGGGATTTCTTTTAATAGTGAATCATTTTTTATTAAATTTCACCACCAGTACTATGTTGTAGAGTTGAATCACATTCAAGATATTTTTAAGTAGGTCATCAACATAGAGAACTTCCATTTTATTTAGTTCATATCTTGTTAATTGGGTAAATCTACTGCCTTTGATCTTTGGGTTTCCATCATTGGTAAATCTAACCATTCTATAAACAATTTCCTTAATATTTTTCAACAAATTTTCATTTCTTATCATGTGGGATGAGTATCCACTGTTAGGAATCTTGGTTCTACTATTCTTTGTAGCATTGAGTGTGATATCTTCTAGGTTGGATTTCTCAATCTTCTATTTTTTTCATGAGATACTTGGGTGAGTTGAGGTATAAGATGACCTATCTAATCTCTTCTCAACATGTATGGTTGAATCATACTCATATTATTCTTACAAAAAAGAGTACCTATTTTCAAGGTGATTTTTATTGGTTGACTTGTATTCAATTTTCTGTAAGTTATGTAGTTACTATTTCCACTTTCCCTTTTCCTACAATGAATAGATTTATGACCAAAGTTAGAATAATGAAAATAATATCCATAGAAATTATTTCTTCAATATTATGAAGTATATGGTCTCATTATCCTTTGTTGGTAGCTAGGTTTTTCCCCATTCATATATATCATTTTTTCTTCATAGTAAGACATGGTATGGCCCAAAAGGCCACAAAATTGATATTTATTTGGAGGAAATATCTTCTCTCTTTCATTCCTCCACATGTACCCCACTTTCATATATTTATTTGGTTAGAGATTATCTCTTGATGAATGAGGATTATTTTCAACCCTATGATTTGTTTGGTTTGAAGTTTTCTCTATTAGAACTTCAATTTCCTTTGGGTTTTTATATATATGAATTACTATCTACTTTCCTTTGTTTTTTATCATATCATTTCCTACCTTTGATGTTTTTGTATCGTATCTAATTCCACATATTCCCATAAAATTTGGTATTTGATTATTCAAAGATTTATATACTTCACTAGAGCCATGATTGACTCTTTCTAAAATATCTCTATATGAGAACCATCCAAATTGTAGTTTCTTCTTTGGTTCCTCTAATTTTGTTCCAATTTCTATCTTACTTATTAAGGTAACAACTTATTCTTCTAGTGCCTCAAATATCTTAGCTTTCACCTATAATCTTGGAGTAATATCAATGATAACTTTTTCCGTTTCTTCAATCTTCAGTTTAAACTCCACAACTTCTTCTAAGATTTCTTGAGTTGTAAAATGTTTTTATGCCTCTCCTTCGATTCAATAAATATATGATTCAAGTTGATTCACATACTCTACTAATTCTTTCAAAAAATATCCAATATTTCAATTTTTATTTCTAGGAATTTCAGGCTCATCAAGCGTACCCTTAAGTTCCACCTTGAGATTGAAAACACTATTTAACCGATTATCTTCATTATTCATAGGTTCTTCCTTTTCAACTATATCTATCATAGAATCTTCAACATAAAACTTAAACTCTATTTCTGATTCCTTTAAAAAGTCACTTTCAACATGCTCCACTTAACTAAAAAATATACTACTCTATAACTTCTTTCATAATTTGATGTTGCCTTTTTGTGAGAACCTCTTCAGAGACCTCTATAGGGATTTCAATTCACTTTATTCATCATCAAATTTCATTTAGAACCTTGTAGAAATGTGCCACACATTTCCATATAAAAAAACCAAAGGAATATTTCCTTCAAATCTCTCTTTCCTCTATTGAATCCACATCTTCTCTATCATCACCGTCTTTAGAAATGTAAAGTTTTTTTCCATTGAATTGAATCCAATCTTATTACTTGCTCAAATTGGTGTCTCATATAGTTTAAATCTCATTTTATAGGCCACTAGACTGCTTATAATATCATTAAGATAAAGCATAAACAAATCCATTTCCTTAACAAATGAAACCTTCAGATTGTACTGAAGTGAAAACATTCTCATGATTTTAAATACGATTTCAATATCCTTAATTTCTTCACAAAGACCTAAAATTTCTCTAAAAATAATAGTTATTATATTAAAAAAATATTCATTTTAATTAGGATGAATTTTCAAATTATAAAACTTATTGAGAAGAACATGGAGTTTTTCCTCCTTCACTTTGTTATCACCTTCGTATATATTTTCCATTTTCTCCCACATGGCCTTTTCTATAGTGAAACTCATCAACTTCAAATAGATTTGATCAGATAGAGATGAAGTAAAAGGATTTTATGCTTTGGAATCTACATCAAGCATTATTTGGTCTAATTCATCCATATACAGTCCTATCACATCACTAATCGGAATCCCATGAACTATAGAAAAGAGATTTTCTATCCTAATAGAATGCATATCAGATCTCATTCTATTCTTCCAAATATGGAAGTCTCTTCCATCAAAAAGGAGAAGTCCCCTTACATTCAATAAAATATCCATCACAACCAAACCAGAAGACATATTTAATGTTTATAAACTAATTTCTATGATACCACTTATTATACCCTAGAAAACCCTGAGAGGAGAGTGGTGAATCTCAGTGTCAACTTTTCTTTGAATTAAACGGATCTTTTCCCCATGTTGGTAGGAAAATGTGAAACCCATCTGTTGGAATTGTGAAGTCACCCAACACACATATTTTGAAGTAGAAAGACAATACAACAATTTTACATGGTTTATATTTAAGGGATAGTCCAAGGAGAATACACTGACAATGTATTGGTTATACCAGAATACACTATGCTTCACTAGATTTTTTGGATTGCAATTGTTCTGTCACAATCACTCTATGCCTGGTTCCCTTCCTTTACAAGAATTTAGTGACAATAACCTACCTCCCTCAGACTACTTCTATCGAATCTCCCTTTATCACTACTTTGGGTTAATTATTCCTCAATTTAAAAACTTAAATATCACTTCCAAATATGTGTGAAAGTTTATGGAAAGGTTTTTGATATAACAAAATTTTAAATTGAACAAAGCATATAATGATTAGACTATAAATATTGATTATTCATAAATAATATTGATACTAATAACCTTTTTTACTTATGTAAATACATTAAATCCATACCATTATAATTATGAAGCTATGAAGACATTTAAAAAATAAATCCCATAATCATCAACAACTAATACGTCCTTGGACACCTGACATGAATAACTTTGGGACAGTGTAAATAAAAACATATCTCAATTAAATGACTCTAAACTAACATAAAAACATGATAATAAAATTTAATTTATGTGAAAAAGGTTCTAAATCATATATTTAATAAATATAAGTTGATTATTCATTAGGTTAAGTGAAAGTGCAGAGAAAATTCGGACTTGAGGTAAGTGATCTCTTCGAACCACCCTATTTCCTTTGGATCATAATTTATCCCTGTTTACCAAATTTTATATCCCTATTCTTTTTATTTACTTATTATATATTCTATATATATGTTCTATACATTTACCTAGTTTAATTAACCTTTCCTTTATGAGGATATACATGTTTTAAAGGTTCTCTTCTCAATTTCATTCGTTAAGAAGAGTCAATTAAAGGGAACTTCACTGTTTTCTTACCTCATTTAAAGTACAACTCAATGAAATGATTTTAAACTTCCATGGTTTTTAAAAAAACTAATTTTTATATAAAAACCATTTTTTTAATTTCTGGTTTTATAGAAATTATTATGCTCTTACCCTCGTTAAAGACACTTTACCATTTTCCCTAAAACCCAACTTAAGAGGTAAATTTCCAAAGTTATTTCTCTACTCCTTTTCCATGTCTTCAATTCACTTGGAAATTATTTTTCATGGAATATTCTTATTTTTAACCAATACTTTTTTTAGTATGTTTTAATACCTTCTTTCATGGAAACCATAATGATATTCCATATGGTTATGCTATAAGACATGATTACACAACCAATTTATTTATGTGTTTATTTGTTATGTTTATGCATCATGTTTGATTACCTTCTAGGACACACATATGCATGTACATGTTATTATGGGTTCACCTAGATAGCTCTTTATTGCATTGGGTAATGTTTATATCTCATGAGATGATATTTAAGAGATTAAGGAGTAAACCTAATCCACGATGAAAATTTATCCACCATGTCATGTTGTCTTAGAAATAATCCTTGACTTATTATTATGTCATTATTTATGATGTTTCCATGTTCCTATGATGTCATGATCTGTTAGACCTAGAAACACCCTGAGAGGGGAGTGATGAATCAGGGTGTCAATATTTCTTTGAATTAAACAGATCTTGTCCCCATGTTTGTTGTAACTTTTAAAACCTATATTATGGAATTGACCAATCACCCAACACACATATTCCGAAGTAGAAACACGACATAATATTTTTACTTGGTTCAACGCTAAGGGATAGTCTAAGGAGAATACATCAAAAATGTATAGATTATATTAGAATTCACTAAGATTCACTAGATTTTGTGGATTACAATTGTTCAATCATGGTCATTCTATTTCAGGATCATTGCCTTTACAATACTTTAGGGACAACAAACCGCCTCCCTCAGATCACTTCCATTGACTCCCCCTTGCTCACTAATTTGGGTAAAGACTTCCTCAGTTTAATGAAATAAATACCGCTTCTATATTTAAGTGCAATTTGATGATGTTTTTCATAATTATGGATTAAATATCATGCCTCAATATATTCCACATACTTTTCCCAAGTGACACTAAGTTTGCATAAGTATTTTCATGAGACTACATTTTTTACGAAACTTCCATTTTTTGTGTAATTTCCAAATTTCAAATAACTTATAACTTTTTAAAAACTTCCAACTTTCATGAAACTCCCTTAAATGAGATCCCTTTTCTACACTTAGTTATCAACTATTATTTTCGCGAAACATGTGTTCGCATAAAGTTCCTATTTTGTTTAATAAATATGTTCATGTAAGTATTTCATGAAAACAAAGTGATAAACCCTACTCCAAAACTTTAATAATAGAAATGACACTTGGAATCCTATTTATCAGAAAGAATCAAAATTTCTAGAAATTATACCTCACCCACAAAACACATCGCATTTGATTCACTTATGTTAACCTATTTCTGGAACTCAATCTTTCATGAGATTTTTTTGACTTTTCTTTATTTCTTGAGTTTTTTAAACTTTCATTAATATTTTACAAATTTAATGAAACCATAATTTTGAGATATAATCACTTAGTTGTTTCTGAGAACATGACTTTCAATAAACCCTGCCTTTTCTCTAAAATTTTAAGATAAAGAATAGAAAACACTAGAGAACTACAACACCTTCAACAATGAAGCCTCCTATATGGATTAACTCACTTAACTTGAAAAATTATTTACAAACTCAGTGTGGATTGAAAAAAACACAACATAACATCACTTTACATATTTTAATAACCATCGTTCCAATAATCCCCACTTTGGATTTGTTGGTAATCCAAAGAGAAATTCAATAAAGAAAAAACCTTGAACAAAAACATGATAGTAGAGAAATAACCAATCCATCATTCTAAGTCCATGTGAGTAAATCTAGGTGTAATAAATAAGCATTAAAAAGATAATTTCATTCCTAGAGACCTCATATCAAGAACATTATTGAATTTCACGATTACCCATTTTGGAAATAAACACGAGGAAATAGATTTTTTCCAGTTAGCATTCAAAATACCCTTGGATCATATCTCCCCCTAAAATTGATATGACTTTCATAACCAGTTAGAAATAGTAAAAAAACATGTGGTGAGGGGTTAAAAATGAACATCCTCATGTAATGGTAGGTATTTGAACACTGAGGTTTAACCGATGTTTCTCAAACGTCGATGTGGCTAATGGCTTAGTCATGATGTCCGCCACTTGAACATTAGTTATAATATGATCCATTTTAATCATGTATTGTTCAAATTTTTCATTGATGTAGTGATATATGATCTCGATATGTTTGGTATGAGAGTGTTAAATCATATTTTTTCATGAGCTCTATCACAATCTTATTGTCACAGAATATCACTGTTAGCTGTGTCACCTTATTGAAAATATTAGAAAGTTGATGTTTCATCCAAAATAACTGATTGCACACCTTTATCATGGATATATAACCTACTTCACCCATAATCAGAGAAGTTATTTACTTATTATTTCTCAACTAGACCACACATTTGTTTCTAATGAATAATACACCACTACATGTGGACTTTCTATCCTTCACATCCATAACCCAGTTAACATTAACAAATACTAAGAATTCATGATCCTTTATTTTTTCAAAGTATAAGATAGAATTGAGAGTACCTTAAATGTACCTCATGATTCATTTAACCATTATGAACGGATCTTCTTCATATTACTTTGGAAGCGAGTGATTAAACATGTTACAAAAATGATATCTGTTTGTATTATAGTCAAATAAAACAAGCTTCTAATTTTCCTCCTGTATAAAGTGGGATACATAGATTTCACATCCTCATGATTCCCTAGTTTTTTTCAACCACAATAAAAATAAACATTGGTTTTGAATCATGAATTATGAACTTCTTCAATAGATCTCTTGTATACTTTTACTAAGAAATGAAGGTGTATTATTATTTTTGGATCACCTGAAGCCCCAAAAATTATATTGGTTCACCAATAATTGAAATTTAAAATTTTTATTTCATGTGATTAGAATATTCTTCCACTGATCCATCCTTGTTTTATATGAAAATGATATCATCCACATACAAAATCATTATAAAGTGGTCTTCTTTGGATGTACTCACATAGTGATTATGGTCGAAACCACCCCTTTTAAACTTTTTCAAATAAGAATCCAGTCGAGCATTCAATGTTCAGGGTTTCTACTTTAGACTATAGAGATATTTATTCAATCTATACACTTTTTATTATTATTTATAATTATAAATCCCACTATATTTTCAATCTAAAATTATTCAATAATTCCATTTTAGAATTCCATTTTGAAATCCGTATGATTTTTACCCTATTTGAAATTCCATATATAAAAAGAGCCTAACTAATTATAGTTGATCTACCCAAGAAAAATTTCTTCAACACTAATGCCTTCAATTCGTGTATAGACTTTACAAACCAAGCGTTCCTTGTTTTTGACTGAATTTCCTTTCTCATCAAATTTATTCTTAAATATCCACTTTGTTCTAATCACATTATGATTTTATGGCCTCTTAACATGGTCCCAAGTTTAGTTTTTTTCAATATGATCCAATCCATCTTTCATGGAATAAACCCATGATTTATAATTTTCTACTTATTAAAATGAGGTTGGTTCCACCATTGATATGAGAGTATAATTCACTACATTTCTCATCCTCCTTGTCTTTGTAGGTGATGGAAAATCCCCAATAATGTTGGATGGATCAAATATTTCTCTCCTGCTTCTTCTATGAGGTTATAATAGAGTTTCATCAAAAATAGTTTCCTATTATAATTCCAATTTCAAATAATCATCATTATGAAAACCCTAAATGTTAGGAGAGTCTTCCTTAAATTCTCAATTTGAACTTGTTCCCATTTCACCATATTCTTCATATTTAAACATTTCAACATACATGATCATTGAGTTCTTCATAATTTTATCCTTAGTGATCTAGACATAATTTTGGTCTATAATTTTTCTAATACAATTATTGTAGTATTTAAAGGATTTAATCTTCATTGAGTATCCAAAGAATATTCCTTCATCTGTAGAATACCGATGCTTTCCTTGATTGACTTCTTTGTTTTAGATGAATCATTTACTTCCAAAAACTCTAAAATAATTTATTGAGGGATTATTTTCATTCCATATTTCGTATGGTGTATTTTCTTCTCCTAGACTCATCCTTATCTAGTTTTTAGTGTAAAACGTGACTTGAACAACCACTTTTCAGTATTGATGTGAAACACTACTCTCAATCATTATAGTTTTATCCATATTATTAACTTGTCTATTTCTTTGTTCAATAACCCCATTTTGTTGAGGTGTTTCTAATAACGACACCTTAGTCTTGATAACATGTTTTTCAAGGTAATTTTCAAATTAAATTTATGTGTATTATTATTTGTTGTTAGACCATAATATCTTTATTGCCTATACATTTTCATTCTCAACTCTTTAGGGGTATCTCTTTATGCAGTCAATCACTTATCGTTTACTCTGCATAAAAATCACACAAGATATTATTCTATAATCATTAATAAAAATAATTAATTACCTCTCTCTACATGTTCTAGTAATATTCATTAGACCACACACATATGTATGGACCAGATTAAGAAGATTCAATGCCATTATGCTCCTTGTATGATAAGAATTTCAAAAATACCCCCCCAAATTCAAGCATGACATGTATTTTCTTAACCATGCTTCATATTGGGAATGTCTATAATATCCTTTAGATTAGATACGGTTTCCATGATCTATCGATTAATGTGATCGAACCTCCTATGCCACAGGTTATTTTCCTCTTAAATTGTTAAGAAGAAGGTGTTTTCTCTACTATCAACCTAGTATAAGTCACAATTTGTCCTATATCCCTTCATGATCAAATTTATGGGATTTCCTTTGATGATGAATCCTTTTTTATTAAATTTCACCACCAGTCCTAAGTCACAGATTTGACTCACACTAAATATATTGTGAAGTAGATCATCAATATAGAGAACTTCTATTTTATTTATGTAATGTACTAGATCCGGGTGCCACTCAACGAGTGCCCCGAACCCGGTGGGTCACATGAACTCAAGCGAATTTTCCCAATGCCAAAGGCTACCGACTAGCAGTGAGGGCCTAGGTATGAGAGTGGGGAAACTATGCCCTCATTTGTCAAAGTGTAACTCAGTGGAACAAAATACAAGCATACAAAAGCAGAAGTAGTAAACAATACCAAAGCTAAAATGGACAACAGTACAGAAATAAAGGAATGACCAAAAATCATATATAATGATGCAATATGTCCCTAAGTCTAGGAAAGTAGCCAAAAAAGGATACACTTCAATCTGAAGAAATACAATACAAGGGACAAATACAGTAAAGCAAAATAAACAGCACAACAGGAACTCAGCAAAATCACAAGCCTAAGCTCGGTCCCACGCTCTCCTACTCCTCTACAATAATCAAGTACCTATATAGGGACTCTTGACCTTATCTACACCTGCAACAATATAATCTATTTAGGCCCAAGACATAACCCAAACATGGTGTGAGAAATAAATCCCAGTAGCCAACCACCAAAGGCCCGTGCCCAACTATTAGTGAATTTGTGCAACAACAATGTGCAGTAATGGAAAAGCAGTAAACTAAGAAGTACTCAAAAGAAGGTACTCCTACCAATTCAATTTCCATTTAATTATTATTTAACAATTCAATATAATTGAATTATAAGTTCCTGAGACTCAGCCTCAGCTGAAAATCTCCTAAACAGTGCCGCAACAAAAACCACAACAACTATCTAAACAGTACAAGGTAAAACAATACCAAGCCTGTGATTTATCTTGGTTGGTATAACATGTAAAATCACTATAGTGAATATATGAAGTAAATAGTGTCCTTAGACATAAGAACCCTTGCCCTTGGGCTAAACATAATCTTTCCCTTAGGCCAAACAGAACCTTGCCCTCAGGCCTCGCCCTCAGGAGAATAGTACCTTGCCCTCAGGCTGAATAAAACCTTTCCCTCAGGACTTGCCCTCATGAGAATAGAACATTTACCTCAAGCTGAATAGAACCTTTCCCTCAGGCTTTTCCCTCAGGAGAATAAAACCTTTCCCTCAGGCCTTTCCTTTAGGCGAATAGAACCTTGCCCTCAGGCCTTGCCCTCAGGCTGAATAGTAACCTTGCCCTCAGGCTAAATAGTGCCTTGCCCTCAAGCCTTGCAAGTAACCAAGCCGATCCCAACACATAAGAAAGCAATTATATACATTTTATCTCAAGAAAACTCAAAGCTTGCTATAATCACAGCATACCCTCGGGTATCCTGGCCAAACGGCTAAACAAGGAAACGCACCCACATGGTGGCCCTAGATCCAAGCAATGATCTCAAACAGCGGTTTATAAATATTCATTAAATTACCTATGAAATTATAGGCATTTAATTAGTCAAGTACTCAGCCATTCGACACCCCAAACATGGGCGCGTAGCACAACAGTACACAAAAACAACATGGCAGTTGGAATTAAACATCAGACCACCTACCTTGATCACCTCTGATCGATATACATGAACGACGCCTTCCGAAACAACCGAGAATGGAATAGATCTGGGATAAAAATTTATCCATTCAAACATAAAAAACTTCTCCTCAGAAAATAATTGTTAAGAACGACTCAAGGAGAAGGAAGGTCTTACCCGCACGGTTCAAACAAGATAGACGGTGGAAGAAACAGATTCCCGGTGTGCGATCGGGAGCTCCTCCAAGCTCCAGCCTCCTCTACTGAATGAGGAGGCTACTTCCCATTTTAAGAGAAAAAAACAAACTACATGGTGTGTACTCTCAAGTACACAATGTGTACTTTTCATTTTTTTAACTGTTTCACTGGTGGATACTTTTCACTGCCACACTATTCATCTGTCGACATGAGTACACGGTGTGTACTGTCGCTCCGCTGGCGGCTACTCCCACCGCCTTACTGTTCACCTACCGACTGATTACACGGTGTGTAAATACCAAGTACATGGCGTGTTGTCAGTTTTTACACCCATCATCACCGACAGGCCTACACGCCCTATGTACTCATCCCACATGACCAAAGTACACGACGTGTGGAAAAGTACACAGCGTGTACCCCCAAAATTTGGGATTTTTTCCCATTTTCCTTATTTTCTAAAAAACACTTAAGGAAAAAGGAAAAGAATAAACCTGTACCTCAAAAATAAGAACCAGGTTCTTATAAACTTCCCCCCTTAAAGCAATTCATCCCTAAATTTCCCTTACAAGGGTGGTGAAGATAAATATGTGAAAAACTCTAGCCACTAAGCACCTAAGTCGGTCTACCGCTCCCAGGTTTCATCCTACACTCGGTCATGATGCCATAGCACCCGTACGAGAGGAACTGACCAGCCTCGAAGAACCTTCGTTCTCCTGTCAACAATATGAATCAGATGCTCCTCAAAGGATGCATCGACCTGAAGTTCAACCTCCTCAGTCTGAAAAATGTGAGATAGGTCTAAGTGATAACGTCGTAGCTGAGATACGTGGAAGACGTCATGCATGACCCGATACCTTTGTGGTAACTAAAACTAATAGGAAACCAACCCGACTCTATCCAGAATCTCAAACAGCCCTACATACCTTGGTGAAAGTTTACCCTATCACCTGATCTGCCTATGTCCCAACCTCGATTAAACACGCAAGAAAACCTGATCCCCGACCACAAACTCCAAGGGTCGTCTTCGGCGATCAACATAAGATTTATGACGAGACTGTGCAGTATCCATCTACTTCTGAATAAACTAGACCTGCTCTAAAGTCTCCTGTATGAGACGTGGTCCCAGTAAAGCTGCATCACCTGCCTCCAACCAGTACAATGGTGATCGACATGTCCTAAACCCTCATAAGGTGTCATCTCAATGGTTTCCTGAAAACTATTATTCTAGGAAAACTCGACTAGGGGTATATGCTTCTCCCAAGAGCCCCCAAAGTCTAGGACGCATGCACACAAAATGTCCTATAGTACCTATATCGTATGCTCTGACTGGCCATCAGTCTAAGGGTGATAAGCTGTGCTCAGAAGCACCTGTGTACCCAGTGCCCTCTGAAAAGTCTTCCAGAAACGAGACGTAAAATGGGCATCCCTATCCTAAATGATAGAACGAGGAACCCCATGAAGACATAATAACTCTTGGATATACAAATTCTCGAGATCATTAACACCTAAGGTATCCTTGATTGGAAAAAAGTGAGCTACATTCGTAAGTTTGTTCACAACAACCCACACGTCATCACTGCCTCGAGGTGACCTCGGCAACCCAGTCACTAAATCTATCGCGATATCATCCCATTTCCACTCCGGAATGGGTAATTTCTGTAATAGTCCAACTATCCTCTGATGCTCCACCTTCACCTGCTGATAGGTGTAACATCTCATAACAAATTCAGATACCTCTCATTTCATACCCGGCCACCAATACTGATGTCTCAAGTCACGATACATTTTGGTAACTCCGGGATGTACTGCCCAAGCCGAAGCATGAAATTTCTACATCAAATCCTTTTGTATATCCCCTGGAACCCAAACTCGTCCATGGATACACAGTACCTCATCATCGTCTATCATCTAACCAGGAGGAGGGTCCTCACTTGCCACAGAATCCCGTAGAACTAGGCCTTCAGAATCCGATAGCCGTCTCATCCTCACTCTATCTAGAAGGGTAGAAGTAACAGCTAAGGATGAAAGATAGGCTCTCCCCTGACTGTCATGCACCTCCAAATGCATCTCAGAGAATAAATCCATAAGTTGACACTCACCACTGGCCTCTTGCACTGCCTGTATCTGAGTCCTCCTACTCAGTTCATCAGCAACTGCATTACCCTTACCAGGTGTATAGGCAAGCTCAAAGTTGAAAGACTGAAGGTATTCGACCCACCTTCGCTATCTCAAGTTCAAGTCACATTGTGTAAAGATGTATCTCATACTTTTGTGCTCCATAAACACAAAAAAATGTTCTCCCAAGAGATAATGTATCCAATAGCGTAACGCATGAACAACTGCAACCAACTCAAGATCATGAGTCGGGTAATTCCTCTCATGTGGCCTCAACTGCCGAGACCCGTACGCAAATACTCGATCGCCCTGCATCAACAATGCTCCTATCCCAATACCTGATGCATCACAGTAAACTGTATAGCTCTTCCCTTTCTCTGGAAGTATCAGGACTGGTGCTGATGTCAACCTTCCCTTCAGTTCTTGAAAGGCTGTCTCACAAGATTTTAACCAAAAGAACTTCACACCCTTCTTAGTCAAACCCGTCAACGATGCTTCTAAGCTATAGAATTCCTGTATAAATCGCTTGTAGTAACCTTCCAGCCCCAAGAAAATTCGTATCTCAAACACGTTCTTAGGATTCTCCCAGGAAACTACTACTCTCACTTTTTCTTGGTCTACCAAAACTCCTGACTCTGAGATGATATGACCCAAGAAGTTTATCTGGTCCATCCAAAAGTGGCACTTTGAGAGATTAGCATATATATGATGCTCTCTCAGTGTACTCAGAATGATCTCAAGATGGGTAGCATGGTCGTGTCGAGTGTGAGAGTACACCAAGATATCATCCATAAATACTACCACAAAAGAATCCTAATATGGATGGAACACATAGTTCATCAGATCCATGAAAACTGCTGGTGCATTCGTGAGTCCAAAAGGCATAACCAAGTACTCGTATAGAACATATCTGCTCCGAAAATATGTAAGCGATATGTTCGATGGTATAACGCGCAACTGATGATATCCGGATCTCAAGTCAATCTTCGAGAACACTCGTGCTCCTCGAAGTTGATCAAAAAGATCATCAATCCTTGGCAAGGGATATCGATTCTTAACTGTCAACTAGTTCAGCTTCTGATAATCCACACAGAGCCTGAGAGTATCATCCACCTTCTTCACAAACAGGACAGGAAAACCCCAAGGAGAAGTACTGGGTTGAATGAAACCCTTTTCCTGCAACTCCTCTAAATACCTCTTGAGCTCCTACAATTCTGGTGTAGCCATCCTATAAGAAGTAATGGACACCAGTGCTTCTCCTAGCACAAGATCAATAGAGAAATACACCTCTCACTCTGGAGGAAAACCTGAAAATTCATAAAGGAAGACATCCCTAAAATGATCAAATACTAGAGGGAAATACTTCTGGAAAGTTCCATGGTCATCCATATATAAACTTACAATCTGTGCTATCACTCCACCTCACCCATGATGCTTGGGTCCAGCTCGGCTCGCCTGGACATACCATTCGCCCTTGTATAGAAACTCCCCGCCCTCTAGTGATGTGAAACTCACCCTGCGACAATAGAAATCTACAAAGGATTGAAAGGGTACCAACTAGTCCATCCTAAGAATGACATCATAGATCGTCATCTCTAAGATGTAAAGGTCCCACAGAAAGTGACACCCACCAACCTCTAGGGGGAACTCCTTGCACTGACACACACCTGTCGTTCTAGTCCCCAACGGAGTGTCTAGCATCATAATATCATGAGAAGAAGAAACACAGAGCCCAAGGATCTCCACAATGGGCACAAATATAAAGCTATGTGTATCACCTATATCGAAAAGTACAGAAGACAAAACAGAAGAAACTTGAATAGTACCTATGACAGTAGAAGGTCCGAGATCATTCTCTTTCTAGGTCTATTACACTGCATCTGCCTGCCTAGTGCCGCAACCCTATGACACAGCCTGACTACCGTAAGCTGACCCGCCCTATTGTCTCTGAGATCCTGGTGTCTGGCTACCATGGCCACGACCATCACCTCTGCCTGAACATCCCAACGTATTCCAATTCCCTGACTGGTAAAAAGCTACTGGTCCTGCTCCCGCACGTGGAGTCTTCACAGAACCCCTCCCACTAGACATTGGTGGAAACTCTCCGCAAAAAATGCTGCAGATGACCCATTTTTCCACAAGATTGACACTCCACTGGGTCACATGGACACTGAGGTCTCTTGTGCCCTTCTTTACCACACTGGTAGCACATAACTGGGCCACCTGTAGAATTATTCTGGCTAGTACTTCCACTGTGAGAGAAATCCATTTTTCTCTTCCTCTTACCAGTAGAAATAGTACCATAAACTGGTGTCGAACCTCCTTGGCCTGCACCACTAGCTTCTCGCAGGTTCTGCTCAGTAATCAGTGTGTGGTTCACAATAGCATGCACTATAGGAAACCTGAAAACATTCACCAGTGCTTAGATGTCATATCGAAGACCATCTTCAAAGCATCTAGCCCTAAACGTCTCATCACCCACCAGAACAGGTGAAAAATGCTATAGCTCGGTGAAGAGGGTAGAATAGTCCATCATTGACATGGCGCACTGCTGCAGATTCATGAACTCTCGAGCTCTATTTTCCCTCAGCATATCTGGAAAGAAAAATTCATAGAAGACTCCATGAAAATATCCCCACGTCGTGTCTCGGTGATGCTCGGTCTGGGTGGTAACATCCCACCATCTCTTTGCGGAGTCACGTAACATGTATGTAGCGAGCTTGACCCTCCACCCTGGAGGCATCTCTAGATGCTCGAAGATAGTCTGCATAGAACCCAACCATGAATCCGCAGCCTATGGTCCACCATCCCCTGAAAATGTAGGTGGATGTTGCTGCTGGAATATACGCGTCAGCTCTGCCATAGATGTGGCAGCCGACGGTGCTCCCTGGAAGGTCTGCATAAACCGCATAAAGCCTTCACGGAACTGCGCTTCCACGCCTGTGTTTGGTATAACGGCTGGCGCCGCATCTAGCTCTGCTGGAGGATCCATCGGTAGCCCATGGCCTACCATATCTGGAGTATACTCATTACCGTTCTCTTGGAGAACAACTCGTGGTTGTCTCGGCGGCATGAATCTACAAGATCAAACACATGCCTGAAATTAAGATCATCAAGGACTGAAAACAAGTAGTGTATGAAGGAAACAAGAGAAAGAAAACATTCAAGTCTTACTAAACAAGACTACATGATGTGTATAATAACTACACAGTGTGTTCCCTCAAGTCTTTCACATGGGTGTGTACTTCTGCCAAAACTAGTCATGCAACACCCCAAACACACGATGTGTTGTCTCCACTCACGATGTGTACTTGAATTTTCTTCCCCTACTAGAGTCCTTCTACACAGATTAGCCACACAGATCTCTTTTGAATGAGACTACACGACGTGTATAAGGTCTACACGGCGTGTATTGGATAAGCTTCACCGAACCGTATTGTCCGTTACACGGTCGGGTACACAGCTCATACTACACAGCGTGTTTCAGATAGATATGACGTGTACTTCTTAGATTCCAACTGCCTGTGTTATTAGTGACACAGCCGGCTACTCGGCTAACACTAAATGGCGTTTTACACCCGCACACGGTGTGTACACCACCCCATTTCCCCAGCCACATGGCCAAGTCCACACGATATTTAAACGATCAAGACTACACGGCGTGTCCCTCAGGTAAACGACGTGTTTAGAAGGAGGTAACACTGAACCGTGTTTGTTAGTTACATGGTCGGATCCCTAGGTCAAACTACACAGCATGTTCGTTATTGACACGACATGTATAATCTCAGATTTCTCCATCTGTGTTTTTAGTTACACGACGAACACAGGGTCAACACAACATGACATGTATAATAACAACATGGCGTGTGCCTTGAAGTTTCCCTATCCCATATTTCTGCCTACACGACCTATGACATGGGTAGAAACTACATGGCGTGTATATATGGTACATGGCATGTACTTATTTTTTTTTCATTTCTTTCCGAACATAAGATTTAACAGAGTGTAATCAAAACTACACGGCGTGTATTTTGGATTTTTCTGGACAGTAAGCCTCAGAAACTACTCCGGAGCCCAGAAAACACTAAAACCGACACCTAAGTGACAAATTCCGATCCGTGAGGGCCCATACTCCCCGAGAATTAAATCTTGGCATCTTATGCATGTTATAACAAGGTAAGAAAGTCAATGATCCACCAAATTTAGGTTGATGAGGGACCATACTCCTAAAAAACCAAATCTTGGAGTTCATTCACAGAACCTTACATAACAATACCCTATCAAATAGCAGGTATTTTACCAAGGAATCTATCACAACAACATGCCTTTTCTATCACAACATCTATCACAACAACATACAATTTCTAATGAACCTATATGGAATGGAAATTATGCATGACATGTGATTATAACATGTTCCTAAATGATGCATGAGATGGAATACCCTCATCTTATCGCGTTGCAACTAAATAGAACCCAGGTATAAAAATATAAACATCACACCACAAGTGCGTCACCGAATAGTGAAAATCAAATCAATTGTAATAATCATAAATAGAAAATCACAATTTAATTCAAGGTAATCCAGTCTTTACCTATACACGGGGTAGATACTCTCGGGCACAGTATTTATCGAACCCCTTAACAATCTATCTCTTTCTGTTGTCGCCAAATAATAAAATAATACAGAGAAAAGAAAAACTTGTGATACCACTTTGTAACGTCCCGGATCCGAGTGCCACTAAATGGGTGCCCGAACTCGGTTGGTCACATGACCTCAAGCGAATTTCCCCAATGCCAAAAGTTGCTAACTAGAAGCGAGGTCCTAGGTCTGATAGTGGGGAAACTATTCCCTCATTTGTGAAAGTGTAATGCAGCGGAACAAAATACAAGCATACAAAAGCGAAAGAAGTAAACAATACCCAAAGCTGAAATGGACAACAGTACAGAGATAAAGGAATGACCAACAATCATATATAATGATACAATATATCCCTAAGTCTAGGAAATAATCCGAAACAGGATACACTGCAATATGAAGCAATACAATACAAGGGACAAATACAACAAAGCAAAATAAACAGCGCAACAGAAACTCAGCAGCATCGCAAGCCTAAGCTCGGTTTCATGCTCTCTTACTCCTCTACAAAAATCAAGTACCTGTATAAGGAATCTTTCTCTTATATACACTTACAACAAAATAATCTATTTGGGCCCAAGACATGACCCAAATAGGGTGTGAGAAATAAATCCCAGTAGGCAACCACCAAAGGCCCGTGCCCAACTGTCAGTGAATTTGTGCAACAGCAGTGTGCAGTAATGGAAAAGTAGTAAACTAGGAAGTACTCAAAAGAAGCTACTCCTACCAATTCCATTTCTATTTAATTATTATTTAACAATTCAATATAATTTAATTATAAGTTCCCGAGACTCAGCCTCAACCGACAATCTCCTAAACAGTGCTGCAACAAAAACCACAATAGCTATCTAACCAGTACAAGGTAAAACAATACCAAGCCTATGCTTTATCTTGGTTGGTATAACATGAAAAATCACCACAGTGAATATAAGAAGTAAAAAATGTCCTCATACATAAGAACCCTTTCCCTCAGGCTAAACATAATCTGACCTCAGGCCAAATAGAACCTTTCCCTCAGGCTTTGTCCTCAGGCGAATAGTACCTTACCCTCAGGCTGAATAGAACCTTGCCCTCAGGCTTTGCCCTCAGGTGAATAGAACCTTTCCCTTAGGCTGAATAAAACCTTTACCTTAGGCCTTGCCCTCAGAAGAATAGAAACTTTCCCTCAAGATGAATAGTAACCCTACCCTCAGGCTAAATAGTACCTTGCCCTCAGGCCTTGTAAGTAACCGAGCCGAGCCTAACACATAAGAAAGAAATTATATACATTTTCTCTCAAAAAAACTCAAATCATGCTATAATCACAACATACCCTCGGGTATCCTGGCCAAATGGCTAAACAAGGGAACACACCCATGGTGTGGCCCTAGATCCAAGCAATGATCTCAAACAGTAGTTTATAAATATTCATTAAATTAACTATGCAATTCTAGGCATTTAATTAGTCAAGGCCTTAGCCATACGACACCCCAAACATGGGCGTGTGAACAACTATACACAAAAACAATATGACAGTTGGAATTAAGCATCAGAACACCTACCTCGATCGCCTCTGATCGATATATGTGAACGATGCCTTCCAAAACAACCGATAATGGCATAGATCTGGGATAAAAATTTTCCATTCAAACATAAATAACTTCCCCTTGGGGAAGAATTGGTAAGAACGACTCAAGGAGAATGAAGGTATTACTCGTACGGTTCAAACAAGATCGACGACGGAAGAAACGGATTCCCGGTGTGCGACCGAGAGCTCCTCTAAGCCCCGACCTCTCCTCCCGAGCTCCAAACGAGATTACTGCCTCCTTTGCTGAATGAGGAATCTAATACCCATTTTAAGAAAAAAAAACAAACTACACGGTGTGTACTATCAAGTACACAGTGTGTACTTTTCATTTTTTAACTGTTCCACTGGCAGCTACTTTTCACTTCCACACCGTTCATCTGTCGACATGAGTACACGGTGTGTAGTCAGTTTTACACCCTTCATCGCCGACAGGCCTACACGCCCTATGTACTCATCCCACACGGCCAAAGTACATGGCGTGTGGAAAAGTACACGATGTGTACCCCCAAAATTTGGGATTTTCCCCATTTTCCTCATTTTCTCAAAAACACTTAAGGAAAAAGGAAAATAAGAAACCCGCACCTCAAAAATAAGAACCAAGTTCTTACAATTTAGCTCATCTCTTTCTAATTGGGAAATTATACTTCCTTTTATCTTTAAGTTTCAATCACTTATAAATATCACAATTCTATAAAAAATTTACTCAATAGTTTTAAATAAATTCTCATTTCCTATCATGTGGGATGAGTATCCACTATCAAGAATCTAGGTTCTACTATTTTTTGTAGCATTGAGTGTGATATCTTCCATGATGGATTTCTCAATTTTTTGTTTTTTTCCATATGATAATTTTTTGAGTTGAGGAATAAGATGAACTCTTTAATATCTTCTCAACATGAATGATTGAATCATAATCATCTTATTATTACAAAAGAGAGTACCTATTTTCTAGGTGATTTTTATTGGTTGACCTATATTCAATTTTCTATAAGTTATATAGTTACTATTTCCACTTTCACTTTTCATATAATGAATGGATTTATGCCCAAAGTTAGAATAATGAAAACAATATCCATAGAAATTATTTCTTCTATATGAGTAAGGATATGGTATCATTATACTTTGTTGATATCTAGGTTCTTCCCCATTCATATAGACCATTTCTCCTTCATAGAAACACATGGTATGACCCAAAAAGCCACAAAATTTACATTTAATAAGAGGAAATATCTCCTCAATTTCATTCCACCACATGTACCCCACTTTCATATAGGTATTTTTTCAAAGATTATATCTTGATGATTGAGTATTATTTTCAACCCTATACTTTGTTTGGTTTGAATCTTTCTCTATTAGAACTTCAAGTGCCTTTGGGTTTTCATATATATAAATAAATCTCTACTTCCATTTATTTTTCCCATATCATTTCACACCTTTAATGTTTTTGTATCATATCCAATTCCAATTATTCCCATAAAATTTGATCTTTGATTATTCAAATATTTCTATACTTCTATAGAAACATGATTGACTCTTTCTAAAATATCTCTATCTGAGAACCATCCAAATTGTAGTTTCTTCTTTTGTTCCTCTAATTTATTTCCAGTTTTTATCTTAATTATTAAGGTAATGACTTATTCTTCAAGTGCCTCAACCATACTAGGGTTCTACTATAATATTGGATTAAGATCATTGATAACATTTTCATTTTCTTCAATCTCCAGTTTAAACATCACAACTTCTTCTAATATTTATTATGTTATAAACTGTTTTTATACCTCTCCTTCCATTCAATAAATCTATGCTTCAAGTTTATCCACATACTTTGATAATTATTTCACCAATGATCCAATATTTAAAATTTTATTTCTATGAATTTCAAGATCATCAAGCATACCCTTAAGTTTCACCTTGAGATTGGAAACACCATTTAGCTGATTGTATTCCTCTTTTATAAGTTATTCCTTTTCAACTGTATCTATCTTGGAATCTTCAACATAAAACTTAAACTCTATTTTTGCTTCCTATAAAAAGTATCTTTCATCATGCTCCTCTTAGCTAACAAATCTATTCCTATATAATTTATTTTATAATTTGATGCTGCCTTTTTGTGAGAACCTCCTCAGAGACCTCTATAGGGTTTCTGCTTTACTTTTTTCATCATTAAATTTTCTTAAGAATGTTGCAGCAATGTGCCCCACATTTCCACATAAAAACAACCTAAAGGAATATTTCTATCAAATATCTATTTCCTCTATTAAATTTCCTAGTAAAAATAGAAAGAAATTCATTATGCCCAACTTTCTTATCATTACTGCCTTTAGAAATGTCAATTTTTTCCATTTAATTTAATGAAATCTTATTACTGGTCAAATTTGTGTATCATGTAGTTTAATTATCATTTTATAGGCCAATAGACTACTTAGAAGATCATCAAGATAAATCATAGATAAATCCCTTTACTAAAGAGATGAAACTTTCAGTTTTTACTGAAGTGAAAACCTTATCATTATTTTATTTATGATTTAAATATCCTTAATTTCTTCACCAAGACTTCAAATTTCTCTAAAAAATTCAGTAATTTGATTAAAGAAACTACATTAATTTTCATCAGGATGAATTTTAAAGTTATTGAACTTATTTTAAAGAACATGAAGTTTTCCTCCTTCACTTTTTTATCACCTTCGTATATATTTTATAATTTCTCCCACATGGAATTTTCTATAGAGAAACTCGTCACCTTCAAATAGATTTAACAAAATAGAGCTGTAGTAAAAATATTTTTTGTTTTGGCATCTATGTCAAGCATTATCTAGTATGATTCATCCATATATAGTCCTATCACATCACTAATAGGAACCTCGTGAACTATGGAAAAGATATTTTCAATCCTAAGAGAACGTATATAAGATCTCATTCTATTCTTCTAAATCATGAAGTTTCTTCCATAAAAAGGGGAAGTCCCCTTATGTTCACTAAAATATCTACGACAACCAAACAAGAATAAATATTTAATACCTACAACCTGATTTATATAATACCACTTGTTATACCCTAGAATACCCTAAGAGGGGAGCGGTGAATCTAGGTGTCAAATTTTCTTTGAATAAAATAGATCTTTTCCCTATATTTTTAGGAACATGTGAAACCCATCTATTGGAATTATACAATCATCCAACATACATATGTTGAAGTAGAAAGACAACACAACAGTTTTACATGGTTTATTTCTAAGGGCTAGTCCCAGGATCATACACCAAAAATTTATTGGCCATACTGGAATACATTATGCTTCACTATATTTTTTGGATTTCAATTGGCCTGTCGCAGTCACTTAGTGCCTGGTTCACTACCTTTACAAGAATTTAGCAAAAATACCCTACCTCTCTAAGGAAACTTCTATTGAATCCCCCTTGCTCACTACTTTGGGTGAAGTCTTACTAAATTTAACTACTTGAATGTAACTTCCATATATGTGTTCAAGTTGAAGGAAAATTTTCTGATATAACAAAAATTTAAAAAGAAATTCCAAATTTAGGTAAATTGAGAAACTATTCCCCAATCTACCATTACGGTCGGGAGGGATTTTCAGTGAAGGGTGGGCACTGTCTGAGACATCACCTTCTTTATGATATTTCTTAAAAAGGTGCTTTCCAAAATAATACCTTCTTGAGAAATATTATATAAAATGCTCCATTCAAAACAATTCCATCTTTAACATATTTCTGAAGAAGGCATTGTCCAAGACAGTTCCTTCTTCAAAATTTATTTTAAAGATGGTGCTCCCTTATATAGTGCCCTCCCTTTTATTTTTTTTAATTTTTTTGTTTTATTTTGTGTATATATATATATATAAAATAAAAAATTAAATAGTATTTAACTGCTTTTATATCCGGTATTACTTTAAATGAAGCATTATGAAGATATTATATAAAATATCAACCAACCATCCCTTTTATAATGCTACAATACTCAACATCTTTTCAATGTTTTCGATGTGGGATTTATACACCAATTTCCCACCATTTAATGAGTAATATATTAATTATAATAACACATTATTGATAATAAATTATTAATCATAAAATATTTTCAAAAAATATTAATTATTTGATAAAGTAAGAAATAGTGACTAATAAAGTCATAGAAATAAATACAAATAATGTCATTAATGCTATTAAAACTATAATTAATATTAACAAAATTATTTTAAATGGTTTCATTAATAATGTAATTATTAATAATAATAATTATAATAATATTATTAATTTATAATAATGAATATAGATAATGTAATTAATAATGTATTTAATTTGATATTTAGAAATAATTATTAATAATTAATAATCTAGTCAATATTAATTATGTTATTATTGGTTTAGTTAATAATAATAATAATATTATTTATTATTAAATAAATATCTTTCGTGCCATGTAAATTATTTTATGTTTATTATATTTACGGCTTATAATAATAATATTATTAATAATGACGATGATGATGTAAATAGTAGTATTACTATTAAATATTATTACTGTTAAATAATATATTAATTATAATGACTTCATAAAAGTAATATATTAATTAGTATTACTTTATTAATTATGACTTTATTATTATCATTTATTATGTAATTATTAATTATTAATAATAATTAATAATAATGTAGTAATAAGTAGCATAGTCAATAATATAAATAAAAAAGTATTAAATTGATAATATTATTATTAACGTAACAAAAAATTAATATATTAAATTATTCACACAACAAAAAATAAAAATTACGAAATTCTTAAAAATTATCACAATTTTGTAATTAATAATGTTATTCTTGATAATAATTATGTAAATAATTTTTTATAGTGTAAATATTATATTTTTAATCAATAATTTTTGTGTAATGTAAATTAATTTTTATTTATTAAATGTATGAATAATAATAATACTATTAATTAATTAAAGATAGTTACAAATAAAAAACATGCATTCGGGTACATGACCACATATAATAAGGCCAGGATAATATATTCATGATAATAAGAAATTAAATATAATGAGGAAATTATAATAAAGTCATGTTATTATTAATAAATATATAATAATAAAGTGAGGATAATTATATTTTATTAAATTTGTGATAATAGTTATAATAATATTATTTCTGAATAATAATAATACAATTATTAATAATGATGTAAATAATCATATTATTATTATTATTAAATAGTATTAATTAGTAATATAATATTTATAATTATTACTCTAATAATAATTTATTTATTGATAATAATATTTTTTATTATTAATAAGTATAAAATATTATTAATTTTCAATTAATTAATTAGTTATATTTTTGTTATGAAGTCGTGCATTATTTTTAATACTTAAAATTTTCTATTTATTATTTTTATGAAATTATTTTCATTTTCAGATATTTTATATGATTTAAAAAAATAATATTTTATGCCATTCATATTATTTTTCATTAATTTTTTTAAATAAACTCTTATTATTTTCAATTCTTTTTTACATGTTTAATCTATGTTTTATATTTCATTTAGATTATACTTATATTTTATATTTTATAGGCCTCCAAAAGTCACCAACTTAAAACGTAATAATGTTTCAATTAGGTGACTTTGAAATCCTATAAAATATAAATAAAATATAAATAAAATCTGAAACATTGACTAAATATATAAAATTTAATTAAAAAAATAATTTCTAAAAAGAATTGATGAAAAATAATTTCAATCGCATAAAATATTGTTGTTTAAAAACATTACATTTTTAATTATAAATTATTCTTTGCACCAAACATTTTTTGTGTAAATTAATTTCTTTATTATTTTTTTAACATTTCTTTTATTTTCAATTATTTTTTATTTATACTATAAAATTTTTAAATAACATTTAGATTTTATTTATACTATATTTTATATGGATAATATTTTTTGAAGTGTAAATGTTATGTTTTTAATCAATAAAGTTTGTTTCATTTAAAATTAATTTTGGTTTATTATATTTATGAAATTATTTTACATTTCAATTATTTTTTACATATTTAATCTATGTTTTATGTTTCATTTAGATTGTAATTACATTTTATATTTTATAGGATTCTAAATTCGCCTACTTGAAATGTAATAATGTTTCATGCAGGTGACTTTAAAATCTTATAAATTATAAATTATAAATACAATATAAATAATTTTTGAGGAATTAAATAAACATATAAAAAATAATTGAAAATGAAATGAATTTCTTAAAAATGATTGATGAAAAATAATTTCAATCGCATAAAATATTGTTGTTTCAAAACATAACATATGTACTTATAAATTATTTTTGCACTAAACAATTTTTGTATAAATTTATTTTTTTATCATTCCATTTAATTTTAATTAATTTTTATTTGTACAGTAAATGTTTTAAATTTTATTTAAATTATATTTATTCTATATTTTATGCGTACACTTTTTTTGATGTGTAAATGTTATATTTTTAATCAATAAAGTTTGTGTCATGTAAATTATTTTTCATTTGTTATATTTATATTTTTAATTTATTTTCAACTATTTATTATATTTTTAATCCATGTTTTATGTTTCATTTATATTGGTCTTATAGTTTATATTTTATTGGCTTTCAAAGTCACAAAATTGAAACATTATTACATTTCAAGTAGGTGCCTTTGGGGGCCTGTAAAATATAAACTATAATACTAATGTAAATGAAACTTAAAACGCGAATTAAAAATTTATGAAATGGTTTAAAATAAATAAAAAGTATAAAATATAACAAACCAAAAATAATTTACACGACAAAAACTTTATAGACTTAAAACATAACATTTACACTTTAAAAAATTTATGCGTATAAAATATAGTATAAAAAAAGGTATATGAAATTTAAAATATTGATTGTAAAAATAAAAATTAATTTAAAATAAATGGAATTTTAAAAAAATAATATATATTTTTTAATTTTCACAAAAAATTTTTGTTGTAAAAAAAATTTATAAGTAAAAATATTATGTTTTGAAACAACAATATTTTGTGTCATTAAAATTATTTATCATCAACATTTTTTACATTTTTTTTAGTTTAAACTATTTCTTATATGTTGAATCCATGTTTTATGTTTCATTTAGACTGCTCTTATAGTTTATATTTTATAGGCTTTCAAAGTCACCTACTTGAAACATTATTACGTTTCAAGTAGATGACTTTGGAAGCCTATAATATATAAACTATAAGACCAAACTAAATGAAACTTAATTCATGGATTGGACATATAATAAATAGTTAAAAATATAAAATAATAATAAATATAACAAATAAAAAATAATTTACACGAAACAAACTTTATTTATTAAAAACATTACATTTACACTTCAAAAAATTTATGCCCATAAAATATAGTATAAATAAAATCTATATGAAATTTAAAACATTGAATGTTCAAATGAAAATTAATTGAAAATAAATGGAACTTCAAAATAATAATAATAATAATAATGATTAATTATGTTATTATTGTTAAATATTATGAATTACATTTTTAATAAATAATAATTATATTTTAAAATATTTACATGAATTACAACAATAAATATGAAGAATGATGTAAATAATATAACTCATAATGTAACAAATAAATTAGTTAATAATATAATTTAAAATAAATATTAATTAAATTTTTAATATTTAAAATATAATTGTTCATAATAATGTTATTATTAACAATTTATAATACAATTATTAATCATTATAATAACCAGAATAGAAATATATTTATTTTTTTAATAATAAAAAAATAATAAAAAAATAAATATAAATATTATATATAATCTAATTATTTATGTATTTAATAATACTAAATAATAATATAATTAATAATTTTATTAGTTATAAATAATCATTAAGTTGAAATGAATATATATGAATAACTATTATTTCATAATAATAATAATTAATAATAAAATGATTATAATTTATTTGACTATAGAAATAAAATATTAATTATTTTAATAAATATTTTTTTACATTTAATAATGATATTTTCATCATTTTAATCTTTATATTTTTTATATTTAATAATAATATTAGTTTATTTATATTATTTTAGTTATATACATCATCATTATTGTAACACCCCAAGATTTTATAGTATTTCTCTTTTTAAATTTAATTTCTTTGACAACATATGTTTCACACAACACCAAGCTTAAACGAATAATGATATACCATTAAATATCATTCACTAAAAGAAAACAGTATTTTAGCAGTGGTTTTAAAAACCGCTACTAAATTTTTTTGGATCAAAAAATTAACGGCGGTTTTTAAAATCACCGCAAAAAAAACCACATAATTTTTTTAAAAATATTTTTTGTAAAATTTAAAAAATATATTCAAAAAAAATTCCATTTTTTAGTGGTGGTTTTTTTAAAAACCATCTGGAAATAGCGGCAGTTTTTTCAAAACCACCGCAAAATTTAAGAAAATTTTTAAAAAATTATTTATTATTTACAATAAAACATAGTTTATTATTTATAATTTTTTAATATTTATAACGTATCAATTAATTAATATTTATAATTATTAGTTAATAAAATTTTTAAACTGAAAACAAATCTTCAATAAGTAGAAGAACAAACTTCGGCATCAAATGACTATAACTTCTGATCCGAGAGTCCATTTTAGCTCCACAACCAGTTAAACCGAAGTTTATCAAATGAGAAAAAACCAAGTGCAATTTAAATCATGTGATAATCAAATGGAAAAAAATATATTCAAAATTTAAAAGTCAAAAACCAAACTCGAACTTCAAACAACAATAACTTTTAGTTGCTGACACCGATTTTTTTAAAATTCTAACGGTTATAACTTTTGATCCAGGTGTCCATTCAGCCTGTACCACATATCATATCATAGCTCATTTCATGATATTTGATTTGACTAGTTGTGACATAAAAAAGGAGTCTCAGATCATATTTTATGGCCACTTCAGTGTTTTTAGGGTTTTTAGAGGTTCATAACATTTTATGATTTATTTATTTAATTATTTAATATTTATTAATTAATTAACTAATTATTATTTATTTATCTATTATCTATTATTTATTATTTATTATTTATTTATTTATTTAATATTTAATATTTATTTATTTATTACAAATTAATTATTAATTTATTTTTAATTTATTAATTAATTATTAATTAATTATTATTAGTTTATTATTCATTCATTTATTATTTATTTATTCATTCATTATTTATTATTAATTAATTAATTATTAATTATTAATTAATTAATTAATATTTATTTATTAATTATTTTTTAAATATTAAATATTGAATGTTGAATATTAGAAATTAATTATTAATTAATAATTAATAATTAATAATTATTAATTAAGAATTATTAATTATTAATTATTAGTTATTAGTTATTATTAATTATTAATTAATTAATTAATTATTATTAATTATTAATTATTAATTATTATTTATTTTTTCTTTATTATTTATTATTTATCAATTTATTTTTAATTTACTAAATATTAATTTATTATTAGTTTATTATTCATTTATTATTTATTTATTTATTATTTATTGATTATTTATTAATTAAATATTAATTATTCATTAATTATTTATTTAATATTAAATATTGGATATTGAATATTAAATATTAAATGTTAAATATTAAATATTAATTATTAATTAAGAATTATTAATTTTATAATTATCAATTATTAATTATTAGTTGTTATTAATTTTTAATTATTAATTAATGAACTTAATATAATTATACTAAATAAAATTCATAAATGAACTTAATAAAATTATACTAAATAAAATTCATGTTTAATAGGTTATGAATTGAATTATTAATGAATCTAATTTTATTATCCAGGATGTGAAGTACAAGTGCAGAATGCTTTCATACATAAGGTAAGGGGTTTCTCATCTCACATTTATTTCTGTGATATTTCCATTATTCACCAATTATTTCTTGTGTGTGGTGTATGTATACTTCCATTTAATATATAACATCATGAATCTATTTATCTTCATAGTATTAAATATTTCATTTGATGATTATTAATTTTTGGGCATACGTTTTGATTAATTACAAAGTGGTAAGGGATTCTCCTCGAATCTCTATTTTTCATTCTTGTTACGCTTTCTCTCTCTTTAACCCAATGTAATTATATATATTTTTATATAATTATTATAAATTCTATTATTTTTATACAATCTTATATTCAGATCATCTCAACTTTATTTTATGGGGCAAATATATGTTTTATAGGGTTCCCTTCTCAATTCTTTCCGATAAGCAAGCCCGATTTAAGGGAACTTCCCAATTTCTTACCTATTTTTAAGTACACTCCATAATATATTTTAATACAAAATTATTTTTCTACAATCACTCATTTTATCATGAAAAACTATATTTTTTTTCATTTCTAGTTTTATACAAAAATTATGCCTTTTTCTATTTTAAAGACTCTTTAGTATTTTACCTTCAACCGCACTAAAGAAGATCATTTCTAAAGTTTCTTAAATGCTATTTTTACATGTTTTAACTTCCATTAGAAATAATTTATTCCTCAAATATAATTTTATTGTCCCTCCATTTTCTTTTCTGGGATATACATGTTATAATTTGATTTAATACAAAATTATTTTCTAAAATAAATCTTCCTTCCAAAAGTAAAAATGGTATTTCTCTGAAGGATTTCTCAACGATTTTTTAGATTTTTTTCATATATTTCAATATCCTCTATTTAATATTATTATTAATTTATATTTATATCTTATGTTACTATATACCTTGTTTCATTGAATGTTTTATGAGTATTTTGACTAGGGATGTACTGTATTGATACCATTCAACATGTTATGTTGGATAGTTTATGATTTTGTTTACTAATTATGGATATTATTTATATTTCATATGCTAGTTTCAATATAAATTTATATGTTGATATGTATCAACCATTTCATATGAGAAATTAATTAGACTTAGTAAGTGATGATTGGGGCCTGCTATAGTCCCTCGATGCATCGGTAGGTCTCATGAGACAAAGTAGACCAGGTTTTTACCCATTTATGTATGGTTTCTTAGCTAAAGCCTTGACAGTGTGTTTAGGATATTTGACATTATGCATTCCCTCATTATGATATTAGTAATTTATATCCCATGTGATTATTTAAATAGTATAATATCCATTTTAATGTTTCATTCTCATATGATTATTTACATGACATTATTTATTTAATTTTTATTCCTGTCATATTATGCTCAAGATTATGTTTTAATGGAATGTGTTTTAGTTATTCACCTTGCCTTATTATTTATGTTTATGATAACTTCTTCTGTATTTATTACCCTTATTAATCATCCGAGATCACCCCTTTTTTATGTTTTACTTTTACCCAGGATGCGAAGATGTATATTATAAATGAGTTTTAGGGATAATCGAGGAGTTTATGGATGTTTCCATTGATGTTTATTTATGGTTTTTCCTTTCAAGTTGTAATGTAACAATTATACTCATATGTATTTTTCCAAAGATACTAAACTACTCAGTCCTTCAGGATGTGACTTCCTTGTTTATTATACAAAAGCGATAAAGTAAGGCATCGAATCTGATCTATTGAGGTCGAGGTCTTTATAGTTAGTATCAGATGAGGTTTGGTAGAAACCTTGGAAAATATATTTAGAGAAAAATATTGGGGAGTATAACACTAAGATATACTTTTAGGATATGCATATAAGAACATCTTAGAATTTTGGTACGGTATAAATTATGTGGGTCTTCCTAGAAATACATCCCTGTCTGGATAATACAAGTGGATGTGGTCTTGGAACATATATATCTAGGGGTGACAACTCCAAAAAGGTTTGTTGGGAATGAATTGACACAACCTGGTACATGATAATGGGCCTTAATGTTCACCTAGTTTGAAACTCCCAGGGGATATTCTTAGGGTAATAAATATTTTATTTACAAAACCATTATGATGGATTTAAAAGTAAATATTTCCCCATAGAAACCATGTTTATGATTATGAGATTAGGTATGCATAAATTTTCAATTTATGTTAAGTGTTTTTCAAGTTTATTAATATTCATTATGATTCATAACCTAATTTAGTGTATTACATTGTTTAGAAATGGAACCTCACAGAAGGAATGAGAACCTCACCAATGCACATGATCTAAAGTGTAAGAATGATCATATCTTTTATGGTCTTATTAAAATATTTATAATGGAACAATTTTCCCAAACAATCTCATCATATGAGGATATAGTATCATGTGCTATCAATGAAAAAAAAAAAATTCTCCAAGTTTTTTAATTTTGAAAGGAAGGAAGAGAATAAGATGACGACATAGAAAATTTTGGATGAAGGGAATAAGGGAAAGAACTATTTTACCATATGTGATAATTTTGGAAGGAAACACCTTGGTATATTCTTAAGAGGAAAATGAGTTTGCTTCAAGTGTGGAGAAAAATTCCACCATGCTCATAATTGCAAGATAAGGAAATAATTTTACAATATTAAATGCTTAAACTATAATGATACATGGCACTATGCAAATCAATGTCCCAAGAATCAAGATAATATATCTCCGAAGAATAAAATGAATCATGTTGAAGCTTATGCTACTACCTCAGACAAATAAGAATGATTAATATGACTATTTTTGGATTCAAGAATTATGTTATTTGAGTATTTTATTAATAATGATCTATTTATAAGATTCATGAAATATATAAGGATTATACTTCAGTACTTCTTCTTTATAAATTTGGAAGCATGCATGTTTTCATTAAGGTTTTAGGGTGTCAAGGTATTCATATATTTGATATGTGGGATCAAGAGCTACATTATTAATAGAATTTTATGCTAAGTTGATTTTGGAAATTTAGCAACCCTCCTAAATATTTGGTCATTGAATGTGGACAAACATGTTTTAGATGAGTCTTAAGATTAAATACTTGTGAAATGTATCAAGTTAAACTTTGGAAATTATTGTTCGTTTATAACATATTCTAACCTTATAGTTTTTAGTAAACATTTAAAGCTATAAGGAATGACTTAAGGACTATATAATTCATTAAAAGTACTTCAAGTGTGAATAATTCATTTTGAACTTTCATTTCCAAGTGTGAGGTATGAATTGAAAATAGATCAAAGTACAACTAAAGGATAAGATTATACCGATGACATGGAAAGTAATCAAGTATGTTTATTTTCTCAAGTGCTTATCTGAATATTAAAATAATCCATCAACACTAGGAAAAATATTTTGGAACAAAAACTTTATGCATTTACTTTTCTTTCTAATAAATGAATTGCCTTTTAACTAATCACAATATTTATGGTATTGTGATGGTTAACTTTCTAATGAATTTTTTCTCTATCACTCCCAATCAGAAATTGATAGTTATATTTCTATTATATGTCCATGTTATCACTTCCCACTAATTATTTCCTACATGAAATCCTAGTTTTATGGTTACCTTTACATTTTCATTTGCCTCTTATTAATAGGATATTTTATTAACCCTATTTATGATGTGGGTTTCTTAGAAAATAATTTTGAAGTATCAACCTTTGACTTTTAAAGTACAATTTCAAATTGTGAGGATAAATTTTATTGAAGGAGGGTAGAAATTAACATCCTAATATTTTATGATATGTCTCTTTTTAAATTTAATTTCTTTGACAACATACATTTCACACAACACCAATCTTAAAAGAATAATGATATACAATTAAATATCATTATTTTAACACAACTGTCATAACCTAGCTGTTAAATTGGAGTGAATGAAAAGTATTGAAATAATTATGAAATTTATATATTATATATTTAATCAAATTTTTTTACATTCATAAAAATGATTTTATAGGCCTAAGATAATAATGAATCCAATTTTATGCATTAAAAGACTATATTTTTTTAAAGGTAGTTTTACAGCCTTTTAATGGAGCACTTGTTTTAAAACTAAATTTTGAAACTTTTATGAATTTTATTGAACAAAATAAAATTCATTTTTAAAATCGTAATGTAAAAATTATCTTAGGGTAAAATTTTGGTATTTTTCTGAAAATATTTATTTTCCAGTGAATAGTGAAAAATCCCGATTTTTATAAAACTGTCAATTTCATTATATTAAAATACTATTTATGATTTGAATTTTATATAACCTATTAAATTATAAATAAAAATTAGGTATCTTTTAAATGAAAATATGATATATTTATATCATGGAATAAGTAAATAAATGTATTAAAAATGATAAATTAAGTATTGGTATTTCTGTGGAACGTAAATGTTTTTTTGCAATTTTATAATTAATATAATGATTTTAAAAAAATTATTTTCAAAAAATAGATTCATTAATTAATATTTTTTTCTTATGATTATAAAATAATTTTATGAAACCTTAATTAATATTTCAAAGCGTCATAAAATCAGTTATAATTTTAAAATAATTATTTTTTTAATAAATAATTATTTTAATAAAAAATAAATTTATCATATTTAGAAAATTATTTTCATAAAATGGATTTTCTTTTAATTATACAAATTTATAAATGGTTAGGGTAATTTTTTGGGATTTTTCTAAAATACTTGAATATTTGGTGAATAGTAAAATACAATAATTTACTGTATAAATACATTATAAATAAAATACACTATTACTTGAGTCACTAATGATGTAATAACCATAATCCTAAACTAACCTTAATTATTTTATTATATTTATTGATAATTATCAAACTATTCTTAGTCTTTAGCCAAAATAATAGTCAAATGAATAAAATATTTAAAAAACACCTATCTCCTCTACAATAAATACCACCCCTCACTATCACTTCTCCTCACACCCCCAACTACTTGAATATTAACCAATTTATACCCAATAAATCTCCTAAAACTATCCCCCATGTTCTATTCTTTCTATTCTCATCCAATATACCATTTCAAAGTTTCTTAAGGAGGTTCTCAAGGAGAGGAATTCAAGAGGTAAAATCCCCTTTCATTCTTTTAATTTTTCTTTCAATTTATTTTCTTTTCTTATCCTTTCCTTACTTACTTTGTCCAAACATGCATGATAAATCTATTATCTTATATATAGTGTAATTTTATTATGATAATGGGATATCCACCATCAATTATTTTCTCTTATTTTTTTTGTTTTAAAAATTAAAATGTCTTCCGTGAGGTGTCGATTCACCACCTCCGTTGATGATAATTTTTTTTCGTTTTCTAATACCGCCTTCAAGGATGGTCGTAAAACCATTTTTATAGTTAAAATAGATTATAATATGTATATGAAAACTTATTTAGTTTTATTTAACTAATATATATATATAATATTAATTAATAAAACAAAACTAGTGCGTGATGATCGAAAAGACCCAAAATAATCCAAACGATTATCATTAATATTTTATCTAATGAATCATCCTCATATCTAAAAAAATAATATATAATACCATTAAATATTATACGAGTTCATTAATAACATATAATTTCAATTATGGATAACTATTCCCATTTCACATGATCTTTTGTACATGTATACAAGTGAACCAATCATGAAAACCAAGTAAACGAACACTTCATAAAGACGTAATTAAATATTATAAATCATCAGAAAGACCCTAAATAAACTTAATAAAATTATAATAAATCAAATAAATGTTTAATAGGTTATTAATTAAATTATTAATTAATAAAATTTTATTATCTAGGATGTTAAGTACAAGTAAAAAATGCTTTCATACATAAGGTAAGGAGTTTCTCATCTCACTTTTATTTCTATGAGATTTCCCTTATTCACCACTTATTTCTTGCGTGTGGTGTATGTATAGTACAATTTAATATATAATATCATGAATATATTTATCTTCATGTTAATTAATGTTTCATTGTATGATTATTTTTTTTCATACAATTTTATTGATTACAAAGTGGTAAGAGATTCTCCCCAAACCTCCATTTTTCATTCAGGTTACTATTTATCTCTATTTAAACCAATATAATTATTAATTATTTTTATATAATTATTATAAATTCTGTTTATATTTTCCAAAATCATATATTCAGATCATTTCATCTTTATTTTATGGGGAAATACATGTTTTATAAGGTTCCCTTCTCAATTCTTCCTAATAAGCAAGCCCGATTTAAGGGAACTTCCCAATTTCTTACCCATTTTCAAGTACACTCCATAATCTATTTTAAGACATAAATATTTTTCTAAAATAACTCATTTTATCATGAAAAAATATCTTTTATTTAATTTTTGGTTTTATATAAAGATTATTCCTTTGTCTGTTTTAAATAATCTTTTGAATTTTCCCTTAAACCACACTAAAGCGGCTCATTTCTAAAGTTTCTTAAATACTCTTTTTACAAATTTTCACTTTAGTTGGAAATAATTTATGTATAAAATATAATTTAATTTTACCTCCCTTTTCTTTTATAGGATATACATGTTATAATATGATTTTATACAAAATTATTTTCCAAAATAATTATTCCTTCCAAAAGTAAAAACAATATTTCTCTTAATAATTTCTCAATGATTTTATTAGAGTTTTTTTCATCTATTTCAAAACCCTATATTGAATATTATTATTAATTGATATTTATATATTATTTTACCATATAAATTATTTTATTTAATGGTTTATGATTATTTTGACTGGGGATGTACTGTCTTAACACCATTCACCATGTTACTCTGGATAGTTTATGATTATGTTCACTGATTGGGGATATTATTTAAATTTTACATTCTCATTTCAATATGAATGTATATGTTGATATATATCAACCATTTCATAAAATAAATACATTGGACTTAGTAAGTGATATGTGGGGCCCTCTATATCCCCTCGATGCATCAGTTGGTCTCATGAGACAAACTAGACCAGGTTTTTACCCATTTATGTATGGTGTCTTGGAAAAAACCTTGAAGGTATGTTTATGATGTTCGATATTATGCATTAATTTGTTATAATATTAGTAATTGATTAACCATGTGATTATTAAACTAATATAATATCCATGGTCAAGTTCCATTCTCATGTGATTATTTATATGGAATTATTTATTTAGTTTTTATTCCTTCTATATTATGCTCAAGATTATGTTTTAATGGAATGTGTTTTAGTTATTCACCTTGAATTATTGTTTATGTTTATGATATATTCCATTGTATTTATTACCCTTACTAAACATATAATCTCACCCCTTTATTATGTTTTATTTTTCCCTAGGATGTGAATATGTATATTATGAATGACTTGCAGGGATAATCAAGGAGTTTATGGATGTTTCCATTGGAGTTTCTTTGTTGTTTTTCCTTTCAATTTGTAATGTAGTAATTATGTTTGTATCTTTTTTTAAAAATATACTAAAATAATCAGTCATTAGGGATGAAACTTACTTTTTTATTATACCAATGTAATAATGTAAGGGACAACGAGCCCGTACCCAAGTGGTAAGGGCTCCTGCTTGGAATCCAAGAGACCCAGGTTCAAAAATCGGGTAGAGGAAAATTTCCGGGTACTGTAGCAGTAATGTAACAGTTACTATTTGGTACTGTATTAGTCAGAAATATTCACATGATTTGGGCCTTTGGGCCACCAGTTTGGACCTACGGGTCTTAAGGGCCTTCGGGTCATCAAAGGCCTTCGAGCCATAGAGCCTTCAATCCACAAAGACCATGGAGTAACCCAGTTCACACAGAACATGCCCCAGAAGAGGATCAGAGCAACAAGAGTAGTAGCCACCAGAAGCAGAGCTTACCAGATTAGAAGAATGAGATGGTATGATAGCCACCATCGAGACCAGGCACCGTGCAGCTTTGTACTGGGTAATGCTAGCCGATCAGCAATGCAAGGTGGGGAGCTAGGTGATCAATGACACAGAAGCTGGGGAGGGGCAGTTCTAGTGGGTTGGGATTACATGTCATGTAATGGGAATGGTATGCCTATAGGCCTTCAGGTCATGTATTGCAGGTCAGTTGGGCCTTATTCTTTGGTCATACAGGTCATGTATTGGTTCCCCTTTAAACCTTAAAAGGGGGATTATCCATAATAAAATAAAAAGAATGCCTTTTCTCCATTCGGGATAATAAAGTAAGGCACCAACTCTAGGCTATTAGGGTTGGGATATTTACAATTATTATTATAATTATTATTATTTATTGAAAATGTGTTATATCTATATAAACATAACATAATATATTTTTTAAAAAAAATATAGGGTTGGGAACTGTTTGAAATAATTCCCACCCTTATCATCGATTAACCCCCAGTTTCATCAATACTTTGTGAATATGTTTCCCAGAAACCATATTTTCATAAATTGTTTTAAAAATTCCATTATATGTGGAATTTTCCAACAAGTTGATAATGGTTTGTATCATGATTTACTGAATATGATGTTTCAATGAATTTCAAAAACTTTTCCCAAGTGTAACTAAGTTAGCGGAAGTATTTTCATGAAACTACAATTTTCATAAAAATTATAATTTTTCACATAACCTCTAATATTCACAAAAATTCAAACTTTAGTGAAACTTCCAACTTTCAAGTAACCCCCTTCATTGAAATCCATTTAATCCACTTAGTTATCAAACATTAGTTTCACAAAAAAAGTGTTCATATAAGGTCTCTATTTCTTATTAGAAATATATTTGAGTAAGTATTTCATGAAAACAGGGTGATAAACCCTCCTCTAAAACTTAGATGCTAGAAAATAAACTTAACAACTTATTTATAAATTAGAATCAAAATTTCAAAAAACTCTACCACACCCTCAAAAAACATAACCTCTGATTCAACATCCACCTATTCATGGAACTCAATATTTTGAAAGAATTTTTGAATTTTCCTTATTTCACAAATTTTTTAAACTTTTGTGATCTTTTACCAACTTTCATGAAACTCTTCTTTTCTGAAAGAACAACTTCATTGTTTCCAAGAACACGAATTTCATTAAACTATTCCTCTATTCTATATTTTTAAGACCTAAAAAATAGAAAACATTAGATAATTTCACAACCTTAAATATTGAATCCTCATACATGGATTACTTAACTTGACTTGCAATGTCTTTGATCAAACCATTGTGGGTTGAAAAAAAACACAACATACCATCAATTTACATCTTTGAATAACCTTGGTTCCAAAATGGTCTTATGATTCCATCCTATTTATGTTAGGAATCCATATCATTATTCATTATTATTTCATTTTATGTCATTATATTATTCCATTTGACTCATAAGTTATGTTTTTCTATTATGTTCATTCCCTTACTGAACTTTATTTCTCACCCCTTTTTATTATGTATTCTCTAGGTTATCCAGCCCATTTTTAGAATTTAAAAGGGATTTAGAAGATCTATATGGAGGTTAATATAATTATGTTCTATTTTTAGTTTCATGTCAATGTTTTATATGTTCAGTATCCTAAATACACTAGCCCTCTCGATTCTTGGGTTTTGTTTATTGTTTTTTTATGTCCAGAATAATGTAATAATATATGCAACAGGATTGGGTATATATATTTTGAATTATAGGATGATTAGAGTTATTTTTTGGAGATTAGGATAAGAATACATTAGTATAAATAATAGGGATGAGTCTATACATATAAAAACATCTTGAAATTTTAGTAAATTATAGAGCGGGTAGTTTCCAAGAAATGAAATCTGTGCCTATATACTATATGCGGATGTGAATTTGACAAAAATGTACCAAGGGTTAATAATCCTAAAAGAGTATATTGGGTATTAACTCATCCAATACCTGTTACATGATAAAGAGGCCTTGATACACACTTGGGTTGACACTCATAGGGGATATAATTTGGTAAATTCAAAAACTATTTATGAATCATTGTGAAAGACTTAAATACATTATTATGTTAGAAAAAATGATAAAAAAATTACTATACATAACCTATATTAAAGCCTAAATATTCATAAGATAGTATTTTCTTGTCATTTATGATTTATTACTTCTAATTTCATAGTTTCCCTTATTTATGCTTATTAGATTGAGTATGCTCGTATCTAATTTCCTTTTTTTTGTTAATGGTGGGAAATATGAGGAATCATGTCAACAATAAATGTGATAAGTAATGTGATGATTTCCTTAATGAGACACCTAAACTGATTAGAGGGGGACCTGAGGACATCATAGTCGTACTGGCTCAACTGACTCAAGTTATAAATAATAAATTGAATTGTGTGGAACACCCTTCTAATCCTAAAAAAGAGAAAGATGTGGTTGAGTACTTTATGAAAAAAATTCCTCTTATTTTTAGTGGATCTTATGATACATTCATTTTGGAAAAATTTATTAACTCCATTGAGAAGATATTATCTATCCTATGATTCCCTAAATAAGAGAAAATTGTATAGGGCGTCTATTAGCTAGAGTGAGAAGTCGACCGGTAGTGGACACTAATCAAGAACATGAAGTCCAAGGAAAAAATTGAATCCATGGAATGATTAGTATTCAAGAAAATATTTTTTAATAAATATTGTCCCCAAACTATTCATCTTAAAATAGATAGGTAATTCATTATATTTAAGAAAAAGAAGGATGATTCAATTGGTGATTATAAGTAAAACTTCACATGACATGCACAATATGCCTCCATATTTGTCATTGACATTGAATATAAGGTGGTCCACTAGTTGGGATATCACCAATTAAATTTGAAGAATGAATATATTTCTAAGACTTACTTTTGAAAAATTTATGGACACTATGAGTTTATAGTGATTCCATTCAAAATCACTAATGCTCCAACAATATTCATAGAATTCATGAGTAGAGTCTTTAGAGATTACCTCAATAAATCTATGGTAGTATTTATATATGATATTATAATACACTCAAAAAGCAAGGAGGGACATGGGGAGTATTTCTGTACTATACTAAATACATTGAAAAAGTAGAATCTGTATGCAATATATAATAAATTTGAGTTTTGGATGCTGGGATTACCATTATTGGGGAATGTTATCACCAAAAAATGGATATATGTATATACTTTGAAGGCATAGGAAATTAAGGAGTGTCCCAGACCAACATCTATAATTAAAAACCATAGTTTCCATGGAATAACCAAGAACTAATTATAAATTTTTATGAAATTATCACTATTATAAAATCCACTAACTAAGATAAATGAGAAGTGAGTTAAGTTTATTTAGATCAATTAATGTGAAGATAACTTCAAGGAATTGAAAAATAGGCTTATCACTACACCAGTACTCACCTTACCCTCAAGTGGGGAAATTTTTATGTTATATAATGATTCTTTAAATAAAGGATTTGGATGTGTAATTATGAAAAAAGATAAATCGATAACTTACATATCAAAAAATTTGAGAGTTTATGAGAAAAAATATCCAACACATGATCTGGAGATGATTGTAGTGATCTTCACATTGAATATTTGGGGGACTTATCTCTATAGGGATAAGTGTGAAATATATATGGATCATAAGATCCTGAAATACATATTCACACATAATGAGATTAATATGTGCCAAAAAATATGGTTAGAGCTGATCATGAATTATTAATACTCAATACATTACCATCTAAAGATATAAAATAAAGTGGAAGATTATTTAAGTACAAAGGATCCTATAACATTATCAATGATGAGAACTGAGAAGGATCCAATATTCATAGACTTGAAAAGGATGGACATGGAAGTCATAAAGTAAGGGAAAACATCCTATCTAGGCCAGATTATTTCTCAACCATCCATCAAAGAGTAAACAAAGGATATACAAAGGGATGATATGGAAATATAGAAGAAGGTGGAATATATAAGAAAATGAAAATTCTCAGAGTTCAAAATAGATGAAGAAAAATTGTAAGATTTGGGTCATGACTATGTATACTATCAATGACTGAGATAGAAAATGAGATACTAAATAATGCACATAATTCCATATGTTTTATAGTGGATCATCTTACAAATACTTCTCACTTCATTTCAATTTGGCAGGACTTCTCCCTTTTTCAACTTGTAAGGATATACATCAATGAAGTGGAAAGGATGCGTGGAATACAATTGTAAATTCTATCCAATAGAGATCCGATATTTACCTTTATGTTCTTGAAAAGTCTTCAATGTGCTCTAAACAGTGAGTTAAACATTAGAACAACTTATCACCCACAAACCAATGGCCAATCTGAGTGAACTATTCAGACACTTGAGGACATGTTGAGAGAATGATCAATGGACTTTAAAAGAGTACGAGATCAAAATATTACCTTGGTTGAGTTCTTGTACAATAATATCTTTCACTCAAGCATCCAAATGGCTATATATTAATCCCTTTATGGGAAGATCTGTATAAAAATAGTGTACTAGGATTATGTTGGTGAACGTAAGTTGTTGGTACCTGAAACTTTTGAAGAAATGATAAAAAAGGTCACGAACATTCAAAAAAACATCAAGATAGTCCAGAGTTGATAAAAGAGATATATTGATAACCATTTGAGAGACCTAAAGTTTGAGGTTAGAGATAAAGTGTTCCTCCACATATCTCCATGGAAGAGAGTCATAAGATTTGAGAAGGAGTTAAAACTAATTCCAAGATACATAATCCCATTTGAGATTATTGATCTCATCATGGCTGTGTTCTATCTACTAGAACTCAAACAGACCCTATCTCAAGTACATGATGTGTTCCACATATCCCTCTTGAGAAAGTACATACCAGATCGCTCGTATGTACTCAATCCATAGGTCATACAGTTTGATCATGATCTCTCTTAGAAGTAGTATTGAGTGAAGACCTTGGACCATAGAGACAAAGTTCTACACAATAAAATAACTCACCTAGTCAAAATATTATAGAGGAACCATAAGTATGAGGAGGTGATGTGGGAACCTGAATAACTAATAAAATAGAATTACAAACATATTTTTTCATATTATTGTGTCAAATGAAATTTCAATAGAGAAATTTATTAAGGGGTGAAGAATTTAATGACCCAAAATTTTATGAATGAAATTTCCCTTCTGATTATATAAATATGTAATATTTAGTAATTTAGTACTATGTAAAGCACATGCACTACATGATAGAACAAGAAAAAAAAAATTGTATTGATTTCAAAATTACATTTAGAGAATAAATATAGCCATAAGAATTGAAATTATTATAATGGGGAAAAAATATAAAATATGATAATTATAATATGAAAATTTGGATTTTCTTTATCCCCTATAATATTGCACTCACAAAAACCATTGAAAAAATGAACCAGAATATTAGTAATACGATATTCATTTTAGAAATGAAAATACATATAACCTCGGGATAAAATATAAGTTAATTAATAATGAATTAAATATGAGGTATTTATAGAAATAAGGGAACCCATATGACCATTACAAATGTGACTATTAGAATAGTAATCAGACCATTAGAATAATAAATGACCATTATGAATATAAGAATGACCGTTAGAATAGTAACCTCAACTTTTTAAATCTAAAAATATTATTTAGTTATCATATAAAATGAAAATATAAAAAATTTATGTCATGATATAAGTTAATAAATGTTTTAAAAATCATAAAATAAGTGTTTATATCTTTGAAAACATATACATTTTATCTATATTTTTATGATAAATATAAATATTTTAAATAAAATTATTTTATAAAATAATATTACATCAAACTATAATGATAATATAATTTTATGAGACCATAATTAAATTTTCAAAGGGTTGTAAAATTGATCATAATATTAAATTTGGTATTTTTTTCAAATAAATAATAATTTTATTTAAAAATTAATTTTATCATATTAAGAAAATTATTTTCATAAAACTAAAATCATTTTTAGGATCTACACATTTTGAAACGGTTAGGGTTTTTTTTATTGTTCTAAAATATTTGAATTTTTGGTGAATAGTGAAATATGATAAAATATGTTATTTAGAATTTTAGGTTAAATGCATGGATTAATTAGTCATGTATGTTGTAAGAAACTATTATTTTAATCTCACATGCACTAATTATTGTATTTAGTCACAAAAATAATTACTATTGGTAGTTTTGATGTGAAATAATAAAATAATGAATATTATATTAAAAAACACCCCTCTCATCCTCTTATAAATACCAACCCCCACCACTCTATCTCATAATACCTAATAAGACATGAAGCTTTCCAAATTTCAACCCAATTTTATTCCCAACCCTCTCCCATACATACCTAGATGCCCTAGTCTCATCAAAAGACTAATCCAAGGTGCCTTAAGGGGATGTCTAATAGAGGACATCCAAAGAGGTAATATTCTAAACCAAACCATATTTTAATTCTTTATTATTCTACCTTATCATATATATTTATTTTATGATAGTATGATAACATAATTATTTTAAATATAAAAAATTATTATTTTATTTATAAAATATCCCTTATCTAATTTCCTCTCTTATTTTATTTTAAAAAACGAAAACATTGCCCATATTATGATCGGTTCACCACCTCTATGGATGATGTATTCTATTTTCCATTACCAATTTTATGGATGGTTAAAATAAACTTACAATGTTTAAAAATGACCTAAATATGTATATTATATATTCTAGAATTAATATATATCCATAATATTAAAATAAACATATTAATTTCATCATGGTCGAAAAATAATCCTAAATTAACTAAGAATATAATGATTATACATTATAAATCTTGATTATTTATGAATAATACTAGATACTAATAAATTTTATAATTAAAGAAACACATGTAGTCTATACGATATACTTATGGAGTTATAGAACCATTTCATAAAGATCTTGTATAATCACCCAAAACTAATGTGGCCTTGGACGCATGACACGAACGACCACAGGGCAGTAAAAATAAATGATATCACAATTAAATGACTAAAAATTAACACAAAATATTGATAATAAAGAAAATATATTTGAATAAGTTTCTCAATCATTTATTTAACAAATATAATTTTAATATTTAGTAGGCTAAATGAAAGTGTATGTAACATCTTGATCTGGGTGCCTCATACCAGTTCCCCGAGCCAGTACACCACATGACCTCAGGCATGCCTCCATGTATACCAGAGGATTCCAAATAGCAGCGTGGGTCTAATAAATCACATGGGAAGACTATACCCTCTTCATTAAAACAATAAAACAACAAAAATAGATAAAAAATCCAAAATAATAATAAAAAATAATCATTAAAGGCCAAACATCACATAAATAATTTCAGACAGGGGAAATGACCATAAACCAAAATAATAGATATTTCATTCCATATAAGTGTCATGTTTCAAATGAAAACCCAAAATAAAGACACATTGAAACCTCATGAATGGTTCCTGACATCATGTCTAGTTCTCTCATCCCTACTTCATCCTAAATCCCAACTTAGCCATATAATATAGAGCTCTTACACTTATCTTATCCTACAATCATGAAGTCTATTTAGGTACAAAATGTTGGTCTGAGTAGGGTGTTAGTACAATTCAGTAGTCCACCACCAATGGTTTCTAAATCAATATATATTCTATAATAATATATAAAGTTTTATAAATAATAAAAGACAAAATGGTACAAGTAACATGTTTCACATTTATTATTGTTTAATTAACTACCTTGGACTTGGGTTTATGAAGACACCCAACCAATCATACTTTGTACCATTCTTGATTTTGAACCATACACCATAGGGATTTTACAGTTTACTCATTCACAAGATATCATTATTCAATTTTATTCCAATTTCATTTTGGTACACTAGAGATTCAGTACGGTTACCATTATCTCAGGTATTTGGAGCATTAGTCTAGAACCAATATCACAGGTACTTAGAGAATCAATCTAGAACCAAAATATAAGGTACTTGGAGCATCAATCCATCACTAATTCAAATTCATGTATTTGGGGCCTAGAGAAGCATTCTGGCACCCCATACGAACTTGGATCATTAGTCTATTACACATGTATATGGCATGGTTCCACATTAATAACCCATTTTTCAACCAATCTCAACATAGTGAATCTTTTCATTTATCAATCATAATCATGTTTCTTTACTTTTAGCACAAGAAAAAACATGAACAATACCCATTAATTCATTTATCAACAATTAACACACAACTTATTAACCCTTTATGTTAATCCAAACAACCCTTTAAATCCAATTATCAAACCATGAAACAAGGATTTAGTTCAATATAATAAACTCACTATTTCACTATTTGAAACTCACAATTTATCATTTCAAGGGATTTGAAACACCCCATGGGTTTTCATCAAGCTAGGTCTCATAGTCTCTAATGGATCCAGTGGGATCCATGAAGGGTCTCAATATGTCAAGGGAATTCAATTCAATTTTACAATTTAAATAAATTTCACAACATGGAAATGAAATGATAACAATACAAATAGAATATCATATTCAAGAGTATGAAAAATAGCATATAGAATAACTAAATTTGGGTCGTTGATGAATTCTCTCCCAACTTTGTCCTTTATTTGAGGTAGAACGACCAAATTCACAAAAATTAGAAAGATTTATGATCAAAAACTTGTGTCAAGATCCAATAAAACAAGATCCATTAAAACCTAGATCTATACCATAAAAAGTAGAACTTCATATATCTACTAAGGGGAATAAATAAGTAAGATAGAGGAACCTAGTCAAACAAGAAATCATATACCATAGAGGAGTTTATATTCTTTTATCAGATCTTCTATTCACAAAGGAAGTGGTTTGAGGATCCTAGGAACCCTATCAAGAGCCTCCAAAAGTAAGGAAACCCTTAATAGGTAGAGTGGGGTGAATATGGATATAATTGGGTGGTTTGAGAATTTTTAATCTAAATTTAGAGTCATTAATAACCACATTAATGATTTCCTACATGGTCTACATGGTTGGAAAAACTTTAAACCCTAACCGTGATCACCTATTTTCCCGAGATGCATGATTTGTATTAAGGGATTTTTTTTTGAAAAACCATTCCCCAACCATAAAACCCATCTATCTAAAGTGTACAAGGTTGGGGGGGGGGGGTTGGTCACATATATTGAACAAACCATCTTCCCCCTCTGAGTGGCTCAAAATTGGGAACACATTTTGCTAAGGAAGACCACATATCTTTCCCTAATTGTAATCCAACCATGCACAACCCAATGGGATTCCAAAATTCTTTAAATTTACCCAAAAAGACCCCAAATTAATACCCAAAAAATGTTTGATAAAAAAATCTAAAATAATTCTTGAAAATGAGTATGAGACATCTCAAGAAAGTTCGATATCTTACAATCTCCTCACATTATAATAGCTCATCCTCGAGATGCACTCCAGAGAATCACTAATCTTATAAAGTTAAAAGGTTAGGCCAATTTTACTATATATCTTCTTCCCTATACCATGTTTTATCCTCAAAATGACCATGCTTCCACTATACTTGGACCAAAAATATAGTGTTTCCCTGTAATCTTTTTTCACTATGATCCACAACATGAATTAGATGTTCTTAAAAGGACACATCATACTGAAGATCAACATTATTAAAATCGATCACATGAGAAGGGTTAGGGTGATACTTATGAAGTTTTGAAACATTAAAAACCTCATGCATAGAACTATACCTATATAGAATATACAAATGATACACCACCAATCTGATCCTCTCTATAATCCTAAACGATCCAAAAAAACTTGGGTGCTAACTTTCCCTACTTATGAATCCTATGGTGACCCAATCACAATGAAACCCAAAGGAATAAATGGTAACCCACAATAGAATCAAGATGTTGATGAAATCAATCAGCCTTATATTTCTATTGACTCTGAGATTTAGCCATATATTTCCAAATCAACCAAACCTGTTCTGATATCTCCCGCATGAGAATTGGTCCCAACAACTCTGACTCACCCACCTCCATCCAACATAAAGGTGATATTCATGGACTACCATAAATAATATCATATAGTTCCATTTGAATAGTCACTTGGTAACTATTATTATAGGAGAACTCAACCAGCACTAAGTGATTCTACCAAGACCCAAAAAAATCTAGGACACATGCCCGCAACATGCCCCCCCAATACCTAAATAGTATGTTCTGATTTCCCATATTTCCATGGGTGAAAATTAGTACTCATAAACACCTGGGTACCCAATTCCTTCTGCAATACTTTATAGAAGCTCAATGTAAAACATGAATCATGATATGAAACTATACTCTATGGCACCCCGTGTAAATGAACTATATCCTGAACATACATATCACCCAACTGATCAACTATGAAATTATTTCTAATAAGAATGAAATGTGATACTTTTATAAACCGGTTAGAAATCACCCATACCATGTCATTATTTTGAGGTGTCCTTGTAATACCCACCTTGAAGTCCATGGTAACATCTTCCCACTTGCATTTAAGAATGGGAAACGACTGTAATGAACCACTAGGCCATTGATGATCATCCTTAACCTGCTAAAAGGTGTAGCATCATGTCACAAAACCTACAATCACTTTCTTCATTCTTGGTCACCAATATTTCTTACGAAGGTCATGGTACATGTTGTTCAAACTAGGGTGCACTGTCCACTTTGAGGCATGTAACTCATGAATCACCTCTTCTTGCATACAAGTTGCCAAAAAAACCTAACCACAAACATAGATTATATCATCCTCATCTACAATCTAATATGAAGGTGAATCTCCACCTTCAAGGTTTTACCAAAAGTTAAAACACTCTATATCCTCATACTACATTTCCTTGATCTGACTTAGAAGTGTGGACTCAACTGGTAAGGACATGAGGGTCATTTACTCCTGGATCTTCTGAACCTCTATATATATCTCAGTGAACAAGGACATCATCTTACACTTAGAGTTAGAGTCTTGGACTACTTGATTCTAAGTATTATATCTCATATAATCAAAAATATTATTTCCCTTATTGGGTGTGTAGGCTAGCTCAAAGTCAAATGACTGCATATACTCAACCCATATCTACTATTGGATATTTAAATCTCATTACCAAAATATATACTGTAAACTTTTTTTGGTTGGTATACACAATAAACATTTCACCCAATAGATAATTACAATAACACTTTAAGGCATAAACCACCGCATAATCTCAAGATCATGAATAAGATAATTCTATTCATGTGGGCCCAACTGTCATGATCCATATTCCATGACTCGATCGATCTGCATCAATATTGCCCCAAGTACAATCCCTGATGCACCACAAAAAAAAACTACAATCCTTAACTGGATCGGGTAGGATAAAAATTGGTTTAGTGGTAAAATTATTATTTAACCCTTTTAAGAAAATTTTATATGATCTAAACTATTAAAATTTAATATCCTTCTTGTTCAGGACTGTAAGAAACACTACCAAGTGAGAAAAATCTTGGACGAATCTCTAATAATATCCCTCTAAACCCAAAAAATCTTCGGATACCAAAAATATTATTTGGATGCTCCTAGGAAACAACTACCAAAAATTTCTATGGGTCCACTAACACACCTTTCTCAAAGATGATATGACCCAAGAAATGTACCTTGTAAATCCAAAATTGACACTTAGCTATCTTAGTGCATATCATATGGTCTCTCAATTTACTTAGGATGATGTCAAGATGTTTGACATGATCATCATGATTCTAGGAGTATACCAAGATTTAATCGATGAAAAAAACCACAAAAAATCCTAAAAATAAATGGAATATTTGGGTCATCAAATCCATTAACACAACAAGTGTATTTTTCAAACCAAACAACATTATAATGAACTCATACATACCATACCTTCTCTAGGAAGTAGTACATGGTATATCAGAAGGTATCACTCTAAACTGATGATACCATGACATCAAATCGATATTGGAGAACACACAAGAACCCCTCATCTGGTAAAAAAGAACATCAATACATTGAATGTGATACCATTTCTTGATTGTTATCTTATTTAACTTTCTAAAATAGACGCACAAGCGTAATTCTCTATCTTCCTTCTTGAAAAAAACTAGAGAACCCCAAAGTGTTGTAATTAGATAGATATATCCCTTATCCATCAATTATTATAGTCGATTCTTAAGATCTTGAATAATTTTTGGTTCTATTATCTAAGTTGAAATGGATATTGGATCAACTCCAGGAATTAGCACAATCGTAAACTCGAAATATCTCTTAGGTGGTAGCCCTGAGAAGTCCTCAAGAAACATGTCCTAGTACCGATCCACTACAAGTAGAAATAAACTATTCCCCACACCCCCTTCACCCAAAAAAATACTTGAAACCTGGGTGATGAACTATCTTAGTTGTTGATGAACATCCCTCACACGCCCAACTAAGATATCTCATTCTCCATGTTGAACATATTATTCAACCTTAGGAGATATAAAATTTACTCTCCTATAGTAACAATATATGTGGGAATGGTATGATACCAACCAATCTATATCCAAAATCAAGTCAAAACCTAACATAGAAATTATGTACATATCCCAAGGGAAGAAATAATCACCAACCTCAAGGAAACACCGCTTGCATATACATATTTCCTTTGACTGTACACCCAATGGTGTATCAATTTTCATAAACCCAAACATGAACTCCACAATCAGACTCAAAAATGTTCACAATTTGTTTGGAGATAAAATAATTCTATGCTATTGTATCAAATAAATATATTATAAGTGTAGAATCTACAATAATTATACCTCTAACCATTGATGGAACAACTTCTCTATCCACAATTGTATGATGAAATGAATGCAACTGAACTATCCCTATACCCCATGCTCTAGTATGTATCCCCTATGATGCACTACTTTGCTGGTATGATCACTCTTTCCCCAAAGTACCATATCCTCATACCTGTCCAGCACAACTAGTATAACTCCAATCAACTGATTGGTATGAGATAAAAGACCCCCTTCCAGCACTCTAGTTTAGCCTAGATCCCTCTTCACTACCCATCAGTGAAGGTTTCATGTAATATATCTGTAAGTGTCCCATATTTCCACAAGATTAACACTCCAATAGTGGTTGTGGACACATAATAAAAATGTGACCTGACCTACCTCAATGATGGCAGAACACTTGATTATTTCCTTGAGTAACTGATCCTTCCCTTTGGCTACTATATTTTCCACATATTTGGTCAAAATTCTCATAATAATGATTCCTACCCTTATAATACATACCTATGAGCCATCAAGTAGAAACAACTTGTACTCCCACTAGAATCCTCCTTCAATTTCCCCTCATAAATGAGATCCTAATTCACTACTTCAGCAAACTTCTTTTGTCAGAAGATGTTAACCTGAGACTTAATCTCACATTTATGTCTCTCTTGAAAACATCTTTCCATATCTACCTCATCTCATACCAGTTCCGGTATGAATCTTTTCATGTCTATGAAGTAGCCAACATAGTTCATCACTAACATTATTCCCAAGGCCAATAACACAAACTCTATGCCCCTCTCCCGTCTTAGTGTCTTTGGGTAAAAGTGTTTTAGAAACTTCTCCTAAAAGTCCTTCCAAACCATTCCCTCCAACCACTCATCTCAATCCTGAATATCCCATAAATGCTTCACTGGACCTCATAACATATAAGTAGAAAACTTGAATCTCTTCTCCAGTGGAGTCTCTAAATGGTCAATAATTTTATGGATGGACTAAATACCAAACTTAGATAGCTCGGGTTTACCCTCTCTAGTGAACTTTAGTGGGTGCTGCAACTAAAAATCCTAGTTTAGATCAGAAATAATCCACACAATCCACACTAGTTCTATTTCTGTGAACTGCATATAGTGATAAAAGTTATCATAAAACTGATCTTCTACCCCTTCTCATAGAACAATTGGGGCCTCTTGTCCTGTTGCTGGAGGCACATTTCTAGCAATGTTCTCCCATCTTCCTATCAAAAAATTTTGTCATGGAGGGATGTATCTACAATAGAAATCACACATATTAGGACATATAACACATCATTAACACATTTAAACAAGATATATTTACATAAGGCCACAAAAAATTATCCCTCAAACACTACCCCACGGTCAAAAATAGGGCACTATCACTGCCTCAACCATCCCTAACCTGGGCCTTGGATAACACATGATAAATAAATTTTATATTTATAAGTTTTCTATTAGACAAACCTTTTTAAACATTTAAAATTACCATATTTAACACCTTTTAACCATTATAATTTCATTATAAGGAACCATTTCCTTTAAATTAATCAAATAAGGAATAACATTTTCATTCCCCATAACCCACTCATTAATTTCTTTTCCGTGCATTACTAATATGATGCATGTCACATAAATTCATGAGTTCCTAGAATCATGTATACATACTCAAATCTAGTTCCATAATAGGCCATGAGTAAAATATCAAAAAATAATAATATCACAAAACACATGTATCACCCAAGGTGAAATATAATTCAACTATAATAGAAAATATCAGGAACATGAATCCCACCATGGGAACTTGGGATATTCAACAACACATGGGTCAGCTACTCCCATGAATGAGATAATTATAAAGGAACAACTCATCCTAGTATCCTATCTAAATTTCATAAATAATAATATAATTGAAAAGGAAATAAAACACCTATGAAACCACTTAGTAATATCCCAACTCAGTTTCCACATACCGATGCCCCAACCCAGTTTTCTACATGACCTTAATAATTCCTCCCCATATTCCAGAGGCTACTGATTAGAAGTGAGGGTTTAATACGTCACATATGGAGACTATAACCTCTTTATCAGAGTAATAAAACATCATAAATAGATAATAAAATCCAAAGTAATAATCAATAAATACTAAAAATCACAAAAATTATTACAAAATAGGTGAAATGACTATAAACTAAAATAGTAAATATATCATTCCATATAAGTGTAAAGTTTCAAATGAAAACAGAAAATAAAGACACACTAAAACCTCTAGAGTGGGTTATGACATCATATATGGTTACCTCATCCCTACTCTATCCTGAATCCGAACTCATCCATCTAATATAGGGATATTTCCCTTATCCTATTATGAAAACATGAAGTCTATTCAGGTACCAAACAATGACCCGAGTAGGGTGTGAGTAAAAATCAGTAGGACACCACCAATGGTGTCTAAATCAATACTCATTCTATAACAGTTTATGAAGTTGTATAAAAAATAAAATACAAAATGGTAAAAGTAATAGGTTTCATATTTATTATTCTTTAATTAAACACATTATCCTCAGGTTCACTAAGACACCCAACCAATCATACTTTTTTGGCCTATTCCAGAGTCTGAACAATACACCATAGGGATTTTAAAGTTTATTATTTCATGGGATCTAATTATTCAATTTGATTGCAATTTCATTTTAGTATCATAGAACATCAGTCTGAGTACCATTATCTTTCATACTTGGAGTGTCAGTCTATCACCAATTCACATTCATGTATTGGGGGCCTAGAGCAGCAGTCTGGTACGCCATAGGAACTTGGAGCATTAGTCCAAAACCCTCTATAAATTGTTCACATTATACATATATAAATGTCATTTTTCCACATTAATAAACCATTTTCATTCATTCTTAGTATAATGTAACTTTTCATTTATCAATTATAACTACAGTTCTTTACTTTTAACACAAGAAAAAACATGAACAAGACCCATTAATACATTTATCAACAATTAACACAAAACTCTTTAACCTTTCATATTAATACAAACAACCCTTTAAATCCGATTATCAAACCATGCAACAAGAAGATACAATTACTTATTTTATATTCTATAAATATGTTATGGACATATACCTAGTTTTATACACCTTTCCTTGATGGTTATATACATGTTTTAAATGTTCTCTTCACAATTTCATTCATTAAGAAGAGTCGATTAAATGGAACTTCTATATTTTCTTACCTAATTTTAGGTATAACTCAATGAAATGATTTTAAAATTCCATGGTTTCTAAAAACACTCATTTTTATATGGAAAATCATTTTGGTTCATTTCTGGTTTTTTGGAAATTATTATGTTCTAACCTTATTTCAAGGCCTTTTACCCTTTTCCCTAAAAACTTGCTTAAGTGGTAAAATTCTAAAGTTATTTCTCCACTACTTTTCTATGTCTGCACTTCACTTGGACATTATTTGTAACAACACTAACCCCAATAGCCCACAGATGGTGGTTATTTTATTACAATGGAATAGATATAAGAGAAAACATCACCAAGGATTGAGCAATTTAGTAGTCTTAAATAACTAGATACATACATGGTTCCCTTATTACATTGGTAATTAAACATATAACATAAAAAATGAAAATAAGGAGCTTCCTTGACACTTATTCAAATATTTCATCTTTATAACTTAGAGAATAAAAAATAAAGGGTGATCTAAAATGATCAGTAAGGTTTAAATACAGAAAAAACATGAACCGATAATAAGAAAATCATAATAAATAATAATAAATATGGATTATAAATAACTAAAAAACACATTCCATTTAATCAACAAACTAAGAATAAAAATGAATCAAGATATTCTTTTCATAGTAAAAATATCATGTATAGTAATAATTGAATATTGAATGATGGAAATGATTAATTATTGGACATAATGTATCTAAAACATGAAACACTACTATTAATACCTTTTATAATATGATTTATGTTTGTGGGAAAAAACCCATCTGATTCTTCTTGGAAACAAACACAAAGGGTTTGTCGCAGGCTATTTTTCCTAATGAGACCTGTTGATGCATCGAAGGGCTTTATAATGCTAAGAACCATCTGCCACTACAATTCCAAAGAATTATTCATACATATATCTAATTAATGAACAATATTACTTATTTAAATATCGATATTGAGCAGAGGAGACATATTTATTAATATTTCCTTAGTTAAAACAACATTCAAATTAAACACCATATGTAAATATTGTATACGACTATAACAATTATCATATTCATGATATAAGAAATATGAATATTTAATGGAATACTCAATGAATTATGTTCATAAATAAAAGGAGAAGTATAAAAACACCACACATAGAAAATAAGTGGTGAATAAGATATATCTCATATAAATAAAAGTGAGATGGGAAATCCCTTTCCTTATGTACGAAATCATTATGAACTTGTACTTAATGTCCTGGTTAATCAAATTAGATTCATTAATTACTTAATTCAAAACCTATTAAACATATATTTGATTTATTATAATTTTATTAATCTTATTTATGGATATTTGTATGAGTTATAATGTTTAATTTTGTTGTTCTAGAGTGTTGGTTTCATGGTTTTATGGCTGGTTCCCTTGGTTATAAATATGGGAGTTCTTGAAAAATGGGAATAAATTCTCCCAAAGTGAAATTATTTAGTATCAATGATCTTAAAGAAGTTTAAAATTTTACATATATCATTTGGTTATATGGTATTAAGATGATTCATTAGATAAAACTTTGATGAAAATGTCTTAATTGATTTTGGCGGTTTTTACGACGATCGTGAAATTGTATCATTTTATTTAATATTATGTTTATATATTGGTCCCAGAACATGATATAACTTATAATATGAATATTAAAATTTTATTTAACCATAATATTGGTTTTATGATCATTATTTAAGGAAGTAATGGAAGATGAAAACTTGTCATCCATGAAGGCTATGAATCAACACATCACGAACAATATTTTCATTTTTAGAATAAATAGAGAAGAGAAGACATTTTATGATGAATTTTAAATTAACACAATAAAATTAAAGTATATATATGATACTGGAGTTACCATTCCACTTTGTATAGGGGATTTTAGGAGATTATAAGAAATAAAAATAAATTAAAAGAGAAAGAATGAGGATTTACCTCTTGAATATCGTATCCTTGGGAACCTCCTTAAGACACTTGGATTTGGTCTTTTGGTAAGACCATAAGGTATTGGAAATGGGGAAGTGTTTTGGGAATGGAATTGGGTAGAATTTGGACAATATTTAAGGCTTATAAGGTGTGAGGATATGGGGTGGTGAGGGGTGGTATTTATAGGGAGAGGATATGGGTGTTTTTATTATTTTTTTCATTTGTTTATTATTTTGGATCAAGACTATTAATAGTGTTGATTTTGATAAATAAATACAGTAAATAGAGTATGTAATTTTTAACCAATGGGTTCTTAACTCATCCATACATAATCTATAAATCAATAATTTATTTATTTACTTATAATGTTCTATACCATAAATTTCCATATTTCACTATTCAGAAAAAATTCAACTATTTTAGAAAAATATAAAAAATTCACCCTAACCATTTTTTGACATGTAGATTTAAAAAAATGGACTCCATTTTATAAAAATAATTTTATAAATATGATAAATTTAATTTCTAATTAAAACCATCATTTATTAAAAAAATCCCGATTTTAATATTATAATCAATTTTATAACACTTTTAAAAATTAATTATGGTATCAAAAAACTATCTTATAATTATAATACAAGTCGTAGTATGAAATATCATTCCATATAATGATTCGTATAGAACCATTTGAATACATGAATGGAAACTATTATTATAGGAAAACTCTATCAAAGGTAAATATAGATCCCAATTACTATGAAAGTCAAGTGAGCATGATATAAAAAAGTATTTCAATGTTTGAACATTCCTTTCAAACTATCTATCGGTTTGAGGGTAATAAACAATACTTAAATGAAGGCCAATATCTAGAGACTTTTGAATACTCTTCCAAAATTTTAATGTAAAATGAGGATCTTGACCAGAAAAAATCGATATTGGTGCACCATAAAGTCCTATGACTTCATTAATAGAGTCTTTCTAGGAACTGAAGAGGTAAATATTATCTTATAGTAAGAAAATGTGCCAATTTTTTAAGGTGATCAACAATAAACTATATTGTATCATTTTTTTGGGGTATTTGGTTATCCTGTGACAAAGACTATTGTAATTTCATCCCACTTCCACATAGAATAGGTAGATATTGCATGACTACCCTAGGATGTTTTCTTTCAGCCTTTACTTATTGACAAACTAGGAATCTTGACATTTAGTCAACAATTTCCTACTTCATATTATCTCACAAAAAATATTCGTTTATATCTTTATACATCTTAGTACTAATAGGGTGTATAGAGAAATTTTAGCTATTAGTGTAATCTAATAGTTCCTTTTTTAGCTGAGGTATTGAAGAAACACATAACCTCTTTCAAAATTTTAGAATTCCATACTCATACATTAAGTCTTCCAATTTTCCATCCTTAACGACTTTAATTTACTTTTCAAAATTTTCATCATTAGATTGAGAACTTTTTATATTGTTTATTAAATATATTTTAGAAATCATTTGAAAAAGGAGTGATATTTCTCTCACCTTAATAATTCCCATATCTATATTTACTAAATACATGAACATTGTATATTTATAAATCCTCATATTGGTCAGAACTCTATGATCTTTCCTACTAAATGTCTCAACTACGTTATTTTCTTTTCCTAGGTGGTACTGTATTGATAAATCTTAATATTTGAGTAACTCAAGCCATCATATTTTCCTCATGTTGAGTTCTTTATATGTAAATATGTATTTAAAAATCTTGTAATCTATATATATCTCACATCTTTCACTATAGATATAGTTTCTCCATATCTTCAGAGAAAATATTATGACTGCTAACTCAAGATCATGAGTTGGATAATTTTGTTCATGAATCTTCAACTACCTTGATACTTATTCAATTACTTTATCATTTTTCATAAGGAAACAACCCAATCTTTTCTTTTATACATCACTATATATCACAAACCCATCATTTCTTAACGGTAGAGTCAAAATGATTTTATTGAATAATCTTCCCTTAAATTATTCAAAACATTTTTTACATTATTTTGTCCATACAAACTTAACCCTTTTACACGTGAGCTTGGTTAATGGTTATCCAATTAGGAAAAATTATGAATGAAACCCTAATAGTAACCTGCTAAACCAATAAAACTACATACCTCAGTTATGTTCGTTGGTGTAGGAAATTATTGGACCACCTTTATCTTTACAGGATCAACTGAGATTCTATCCTTAGAGAAAATATGTCCAATAAAATAAATTTCCTAAATCAAGAATTCACAATTGATAAATTTACCATATCACTCTTTTCTCCTGAGAGTCTTAAGAATGACACATAAGTGATTCTCATGGTCTTCATATGATTTAGAATATACCATAATTTCCTCAATGAATACCATGACAGAATCTTCAAGATATTCCCTAAATATTTGGTTTATCAGATCTATAAACACCAAGGGTTCATTAGTCAATACAAATAGAATTATTTTAAACTTGTAATGTCTATAACTTTTTTGAAAAGATATATTTGGAATGTATTCCTTCTTTACTCGCAATTGATGACATCTATAATGAAGGCCAATCTTAAAAAATATTGATATCCATGAAGTTGATCAAATAATTAATCAATGCGAGGAAGTGGATACTTATTCTTTATCATAATTTTATTGATTTCTATATAATAAAGGTACAACCTCATGGATACATATTTATTCTTAATAAATAGAACATGGGATACCCATAGAGAAACACTAGGGAAAATAAATTCCTTATTACTTGAATCCTCTAGTTGTTTCTTTAGCTCCACTAATTACATAGTGGCCATTCTATAGAGAGTATTTGATATTTTTTTCATTAGGGATTAAATGAATGGTAAAATCAACTTCACTTTATGGGGTTTCATAGGAAATTACTCAATAAATACATCAATTTATTCTTGTATAATAGGTACATCCTCAATTTTAAGATTAAATTATTCATCCCTAGATATTGTTTTCTATTCCTCCCCAAGAATTTCATTCAGTATAGATACTAGGTGTGGATCTATATAAGATTCAGATGATGAAGTTTCTACTCTAAAGACAAGGAATTCTACATCTTCCTCAAAAAAATTAATTTTCTTCTTCTTTCAATAAATTTTCACATCATATTTTAGAAAACATTATATAATAAGGATTATATCACAGTTAACCATAGGTATGATAATAAAGACACTAAATAAATCATATTTCTATTCTATAATGGGGACTTACTGACACATCTTTGTTGCAATGAGACTTCCCTTTGGAGTTTTGACTGAAAAATATCTTATTAAATCAAAAGAAAAACATATGATTTTATTAGAAAATTAGGTAGATATAAAAGAGTGTGATGATCATGAATGAAATGAAGAATTTGATAAATTTTAATATATGATTAATGTACCTACTACTACATCATTCATTACTTATACCTCAGCTATAGTGATCACATAAGCTTAAACATCTCCCCTTGGCATATTATGTGGTAGATTTTCATAGCTCTTGTGACACTGATTTGAATAATTTCCTATTTATTTACAGTTTAAGCATTGAAAACCATTAATTTTTGTCTTCCCCTTTCATTAATTATCTCTATGACCCTTTTCTATGCACTTCTAACAAACTCCCATGCCTTTCAAGAACTTAATATGATGAATATTTACAAAATTTTTTCATAATGGGAATTTTTCTGTTCCCATATTATTTATTGATTCTTTACCTTTTTCATGGTTATCATAAGCCCTATTATTCTCTTTATTTACCTTGAACATATAGGATCTAGAAAATTCCTTCTCCGTTTTGATGGAGTATAATACTATTTCATCATATAATGGAAATGCTTGAGAAGCTAGTGTCGTTTGGAGACTTGGATTAAGACCATCAAAGAAATGATTAATCTTGTTTTTTTAATCATGCATGTAATCTATAACATACTTGGATAGTCTTTTAAAGGTATCCTCATACTCTATAACACTCTCTTCTTCCTTTTTCTTTAATATAAGGAATTTTCTCTTCATTTTAGTTCATTTCTCACAAGGGAAATATTTTTTGAATAATGTTTTTGTAAAATTTATCTATTCCATATCTTCTATTTAATATTCCACCTTAGTATTATAGATCAATGACCACCATTGACCAGCATCACCTTTGAGGTAATATACTACTAGCATTACCTTTTCCCTTTCTTCATATCCCAATGCTAAAAATATCATTTCAAGGGACTTGATCCATTGCTTAGCTACCACTAGATTAGTATTCCCACTAAAATATGGGTGCTTCTACCACATGAAATGATCCAACATAGCTGTAGTATGGTTATTCCTCATAACTTGAGTAATAATTCCTAATATGTTCATGATATTCTCAGCTCCAACACTTACTGTGCTAACCTTATCAGCTAATAAATCCTTACATTGTACGAAGGTATTGATTCCCTTTATTCCATTAGGAGCCATCACTAAATAATATAACACACTAAGTTAGCTCATAATAATCATGAGTATTGTACCAAAAATTAACTCTAAGGATTTATTATGATTCTTATGTTTATTTAACATATAGTTCCCAATGTTCCCACTAAACCTGCACTAATGCCAACTGTAATAACCCTGAACCCAGTAGCCTAGAGTCAGTGGTTATTTTATTACAACAGAATAGATAAAAGAGATAACATCACCAAGGATTGACCATGTTAGTAGTATTTAATGACTATATACATACATGGTTCCCTTATTACATTGGTAATTAAACATAGAATATAAAAAAGGAAAATAAACTACTTCACAGATACTTATTTAATGATTTAATCCTAATAACCTAGGGAAAGAGAAAAATAAAAGGGTGAGATCAAATGATTAGTAAAGGTTATATACATTAGAATCATGAATCAATAAAATTTGAAGCATAATAAATCATTATCAATATGAAAAGGTAAATAACTGAAAAACACATGCTATTTAATCAATAAACTAATAATTAAAATGAATCAAAATATTTTGTCATAGTGAAAATCTCATGTATAGTAATAACATAATACTGAATGAAAAAAATGCTTAATTATTTGAAACCATGTATCTATAACATGAACCACTTCCATCAAGACCATTCACAAGAATATTTAAGTCCATGGGTAGAAACCCATCTTATTCTTCTTGGAAATAAACCTGAATAATTTTTTGCTAACTATTTTGTCTCACGAGACATGTTGATGCATCGAGGGGATACATAATGTCCGGACCCACCCATCACTACAAGTCCAAATCATTATTCATAAATATATTTAATTCATGAACAATATTCCTTATCAAAATATTTGTATTGAGTAGAGGATACCGATTAATCAATATTTCCCTAGTTAAAACAACATTCAAAGTAAAACACGTATATAAAAATGGTATAAAACTAAGATAATAATCATATCCATGATACAAGAAATATGGATATTTAATGAAATATTCAATGAATTAAGGTCATAAATAAAATTTTATGTATACATACAACACACATAAGAAATAAGTGATGAATAAGGCATATCTCACAGAAATAAAAGTGAGATGAGAAACCCCTTACCTTATATTTGAAAGCATTCTTCACTTGTACTTAATATCCTAGATAATCAAATTATATTAATTAATTACTTAATTTAGAACCTATTTAACATATATTTTATTTATTTAAATTTTATTAAGTTCATTTATGGCCATTTTGATGAGTTATAATGTTTAATTTCGTTGTTCCTGGAGCGTTTATTTCATGGTTTTATGGTTAGTTCCCTTGAGTATAAATATGAGTGTTCTTGTAAAATGTGAATAAATTATAAATAAGTGAAATTATTTAGTATTAATTAACTTAAATAAGTTTAAATGGGATCATATATCATTTTTTATATGGTATGAGTACGATTAGTAAGATAAAATGTTGATGAAAATGTCTTAATTTATTTTGGCAGTTTTTACGACAATCACAAACTTGTATCATTTTATTTAATATTATATTTATATATTGGTTCCAGAAAATTATATAACTTATAATATGTATATTAAAATCTTATTTAATCATAATATTTGTTTTATTAACATAAATGAAGGTGTTAATGAAAAATGAAAATTCATCATCCACAAAGATAGTAAATCGTCATGTCACGGATGATGTTTTCATTTTTATAATAATCAGAGGAGATATGATATTTGAAGATGAATATTACATTACAAAAAAAATAAAATTACAGTAAATATAAGATATTGGAGTTACCATTACACTTTTTATAGGAGAGGTTAGTAGAGGATAAGTAAAGAAAAGAAATTAAAAGTGAAAGAGGGAGGATTTTACCTCTTGAATATAATCTGCTTGGGAACCTCCTTAAGACACATGAATTTGGTATTTTGGTAAGATAAGTAGGTCTAAAATGTAATGAAGAGTCTTGGGAATGTAATTGGATAGAATTTAGACAATATTCATGGCTTATATGGTGTGAGGAGAAGTGGTGTTGAGAGGTGGTATTTATTGGGAGAGGAGAGGGGTGTTTTTGATTATTTTTTTCATTTTATTATTATTTTGGCGCAAGACTATAAATAATGTGGATTACCATAACAAAATATAGTAAATAGAGAATTATATTTTGAACTAATGTGTGATTACCTCATCTATACATCATCCATGACTCAATAAATTATTTATTTACTTATAATGTTAAATACCGTAAATTACCGTATTTCACTATTCACCAAAGATTCAAATATTTTATAAAAATATCAAAAATTCACCCTAACTATTTTTTGACATCTAGAATTAAAAACTGGGCTCCATTTTATGAAAATAATTTTATAAATATGAGAAATTTTATTTCTAATTAAAATCATAATTTATTCAAAAAAATACAGATTTTAATATTATAATTGATTTTATGAAAAATTTTAAAATTAGTTATGGTATCGTAAAATTATATTATAATTATAGTACAAAAAAATATTAATTTATGAATCTATTTTTAGAAAATAGGTTTTCTTCTAGATCATTATATTATTTTTAAAATTTTAAATAAACAATTTCATTTTACATAAATACCTACACTTAATTTATCATTTTTTAAAACATTTATTTTCATATTACATGGTAGAAATATATCATATTTCCATTTATGAGATACCTAAATTTTATTTATACTTTAATAGGTGAGGTTATTATTCTAATTTCCATATTACTATTCCTAATGGTCACATTACTATTCCAATGCTCATGTTAATATTTAATGGAATATCACGGTTTGTTTAATATTGGTATTTTATAAAACGCAAGCTATCAACTTAATTGATTTTATTTATGAAGATACATAAAGTAAAATATTAGTGTGTTATATTATTTTCCATGGAATCTTATTATTTTTCACCTATAAATGTCTGAGAATGTTTTAATCCCTTCTTTCATGGAAACCATAATGATATTCCATCTAGTTATACAATAAGACATGATTACACAATAAATTTCTTTATGTGGGTAATTATTATGTTTATCCATTATGTTTGATTTCATTTTTTGACACATATTTTCATGTACATGTTATGATGAGCACACCCAGATATCTTTCCAATGCATTAGGTAATGTTTATATCTCATGAGATGATATGTATGGGATTAATGAGTAAACATAATCCATGACGAGACTTTATCCACCAAGTTATGTTGTATTGTAAATGAGCCTTGACTTATTCTTATGTCACGATTTATTATTTTTCCACATTCCTATGATTCCATGATATGTTAGACCTCAAAACACCCTGAGAGGGGAGTGGTGAATTTGGGTGTCAAAATTTATTTTAATTAAATGGATCTTGTCCCCATGTTGGTAAGAAATTATGAAACTTTTATTATGGAATTGTGAAATCACCGAACACACATACATAGAAGTATAAACACAACACAATAGTTTTACTTGGTTTACCTATAAGGGATATTCCAAATAGTATACACCGATAATGTGTCAGTCATACTAGAATCCACTAAGATTCACTATATTTTTTTGGATTAAAATTGTTCACTCATAGTCACTCTATGACAAGATAACCACCTTAATAATAATTTAGGGACAATGAACTACATACCTCAGACCACTTCCATTTACCCTCCCTTTCTCACTACATTGGGTTAACTCTTCCTCAATTTAAAGACATGAAGACCACTTCCACATCTGAGTGAAAGTTAATGATGTTTTTCATAATGATAGACCAAATATGATGATTTAATGTATTCCACAAATGTTTCCTAAGGGAAACTAATTTTTATAAGTATTTTTCTGAAACTACATTCTTTATGAAACTTATAATTTTGTTCATAACCTCTAACTTTAATGAAATTTATAACTTTTGAAAACTTCCAAATTTTGTGAAAATACCTTCAATGAGATCTTTTTTCTCTACTTAGTTCTCAACCATTATTTTTTTGAAACATGTGTTCATGTAAAGTTCATATTTTTTTAAATAAATACATTCATGTAAGTATTTGATGAAAACAAAGTGATAAACTCTCCTTTAAAACTTTAATACTAGAAATGAAACCTAGCATCCTATTTATTGAAAAGAATCACCCGTTCACGAAACACGACCATGCCCACAAAAGACATCACCAATGATTTTCTAATGTCAACATATTTTTGGAACTAAATCTTTCATGGTCCTTTTTTAATTTTTATTCTCTAATGAATTATTTATAATTTCATGAACTTTCTGTAACTTTCATGAAAACCTGCTTTTGAGACAGAACCACTTCATTATTTTTTAGAACATAATTTTCAAAAAACTCTACCTTTGCTCCAGATCTTCAAGATCAAAAAACAAAAAACACTGGAGAACTGCATCACCTTCAACACCAAATACTTATACATAGATTACCTCACTTGACATGAAAAATACTTGATAAATTCAATCTATATTAACAAAAAATACAATATACCATCAATTTTCATATTTGAATAACCATAGTTACAAAAATATCCCCTTTGGGTTTGTTAGTAATCTAAATAAAATTCAATAAAGAACTAACCTTGAATAAAAACATGATAGTAGTGAAATAACCCATCCACTACTCCAAGTCTATATGAGTAAAGCTAAATGTAGAAAAAAAGAGTTCTTGAGATAATTTAATCCCACAAGACCTCCTATTTGGTCCATCATTGAATTACACCATTCCCCCCTTTTCAAATAAACCCAATGAAATAAAAATTTTCACTTTAACACTAAAAACACCCATGGATCATATCTCCCATAAAAACTATACCACTATAATTACAAGTTAAAAATAGTAAAAAATGGAGTGAGGCATTAAAAATGAACCTTCTCAAGCAATGGGAGGTGTCTAAACACAGAGGATCAATCGATGTTTTTCAAATGTTGGTGTGGCTAATGGCGTAGTCATGATGTCCTCCACTTGATCATTAGTCCCGACATGATCCATTTTAATCATGTCTTATTCAAAGTTTTCATTGATGAAGTGATATTTGGTCTTGATATGTTTGGTATGAGTGCGTTGAACCAGATTTTTCAGGAGCTCAATAACACTCTTATTATCACAAAATATCACCATCAGATGTTTCACCTTATCACCAATATCAGAAACCTATTGCTTCACCCACAATAAATGAGTGAATGTCGTTATCATGGAGATATAACCTACTTAATTACTACTAATAGAAGTGATTTCCTTATTTTTAATCAACTAGGGAACACATTTGTTTCCAATGAATAAGGCACCACTACTTGTAGATTCTTGATCAACCATATTGCTAACCCATCCCACATCGAAAAATGCTAAAAATTTATGATATTTTTCTATTTCAATGTACAAAATAACATTGACAGTCCCTTGAATGCACATCATGATTCATTTAACCACTATGAAGATATATTATTTTATATTACTTTGGAAGAAAGCCACTAAATATGTTACAAAGATGATATCTGGTTGGGTTTTAGTCAAATACAACAGGCTTCTAATTTTCCCAGTATATTAGGTGGGATCCAAAAATTTCATTTCCTCATTCTTCTAAATTTCTGTCCCAACTACAATCAGAGACAACATTGGTTTGGAATCATTAATGTTTAACTTATTCAATAGATATATTGAATAATTTTCATGATAAATGAAGGTGTATTCTTATTTTTAGATCACCTACAACCCCAAAAAGTATGTTGGTTCACCAATCATTGAAATTTTAATTTTTTATTTCATTTCATTAATAATTTTTTCCACTGATCCATCCTTGATTTGGATGAAAATTATATCATCCATGTACATAAGAACCATAAAGTGGTATTCCTTGGATGTCTTCACATAGTAATTATGCTCGAAACCACCCCTTTGGAATTAAAACTTTTTAAAATAAGCATCCAGTCAAGAATACTATACTCATAGTGACTGATTTAGAGTATAAAGATCCTTTTTAAATCTATACACCTTTTTTTATTATTTCCAATCAGAAATCCCACTATATGTTCAATGTAAAATTTTTCTTCAAGAATTCCATTTTGACATCCATCTGAATTTTTTACCCTCTTTGAATTTCAATGGATAAAATATGCCTAATTGACTCTAGTCAAGCTACTGGATAGAATATTTCTTCAACATAAATTCCTTCAATCCATTCATATCCTTAGAAAACCAAGCATGCCTTTTTTATGATCACATTTACATACTCATCAAATTTCTTCTTGAAGATCCACTTTGTTCCAAAAAAATTGTAATTTTATGACCTCTTAACATGATCCAAAGTCTAGGTTTTATCAGTCTGATATAATTAATCATTCATGGAATAAATCCATGATTCATCCTTTACTTCGTATTCAAACGAGGTTAGTTTTACCATTTATATGAGAGAATACTACACTATATTTATCATCCTTCTTGTCATTGTAGGTGCTGAACAATCCCAAATAATTCTTAATGGATCAAAATTTTCTCTCTTGATTCTTCTATAAGGTTCTAATTGAGTTTCTTCAGTAATGGTTTCCTATTCTGATTCCACTTATGAATCATCATCATTTTTAAATCCTTAAATTTTAAATGGGTCTTCCATAACTTCTCTATTTGAACCTGTTCCCTTTTCACCATCTTCCTCATCTTTAAACATATCAATATATTAGATCCTTGAGTTCTTCATAATTTTATCCTCAATGATATTGAAATAATTTGTCTCCATAAATTTTCTAAGCTGATTATTATAACATTTATAGGCTATACTCTTCATTAAGGATCCAAAGAATATTCCTTCATCTGTAGAATCCCCATACTTACCTTGATTTACTTATTTGTTTTAGATGAATAATTTATTTTAAAAAATGGTAAAATAATTCAGTGAGAGATTAATTTCATTCCATATTTCATAGGGCGTATTTTATTCTCCTGGACTAATTTCTATATAGTTTTGAGTGTACACTCTAACTTGAATAACCTCTTTACAATAGTGACATGAAACACTATTCTCAATCAACATAGTTTTATCCATATAATTCATATATATATTTCTCTATTCAAAAACCCAATTTTGTTAAGGTGTTATCAATAACAACACATCATTATTGATACCATATTTTTCAAGGTAATTTTCAAATTCAATGGATGTGTATTCTGCTCCTTTTTCAGACAATAATATATTGATTGCCTGGACAATTTCATTCTCAACTCTTTAGAGGTATCTCTTTATCCAGTCAATCACTTCCCATTTACCCTGCATAAACATCACACAGACTATTATACTATAATAATAAATAAGAATAATTAAGTACTTATCTTTATGTATTCTAGTAACATTCATTAGACCACACACATATACATGGACAAAATCAAGAAGATTCAATTCCATTAGGCTCCTTAGCTGATAAGAATTTCAAACCATTTCCCCCTGAATTCAAGCATCACATGTATTTTATCAACCATGCTTCATATTAATAATGTCCAGAATATCCTCTAGATTATATAATTTTTCTATTCTCCTTTGATTAATGTTACCCAACCTCTAGTGCCACAAATTGTTTTTCTCTTCAATTATTAATAATAATGTGTTTTCTTTATTTTCAACCTATTAAAAATTACCGCTTGTCCTCTGGAACTTCATGATAAAATTTCATAGCTTTACTCTGATAGTGAAACATTTTTTATTAAATTTCACCACTATTCCTAAGTAATAGAGTTAACCCACACTCAAAAATATTGTGATGCAGACCTTTAACATAGAGAACTTTTATTTTCTTTAGATAATATTTTTGTAATTGGGTATTTCTACTTGCTTTGATGTTTAAGTCTCTATCATTGCTAAATTTCACTGTAATTTCAATAATTTAATTAATATTTTTCAACAAATTCACATTTCCCATCATTTGGGATGAGTATACACTATCAGGAATCCATGTTCTATTATTCTTTATAACTTTTAGTGTGATATCTACAAGTTTGTACTAATCAGTCTTCTTTTATTTCTTACATGATATACTTGGTTGAGTTGAGGCATAAGATGGACTCTATAATATCTTCTCAATATTCATGGTTGAATCATACTTGTCTACTTATTATAAAGTATAATACCTATTTTCCAAGGTGTTTTTTCTTAGTTTACCTATATTCTTTTTTCTCTAAGTAATGTAGTTACTCTTTCCAGTTTCCCTTTTCCTAGAATGAATAAATTTATTCCCAAAGTTAGAAAAATAAAAATAATATTAATAGAAATTATTTCTTTTATACGATGAAGGATATGGTCTCATTCCTCTTTGTTGACATCCAGGTGCTTCCCCATTTAGATATCTATTTTCACTTCACAGTAAGACATGGTATGCCCCAAAAATCCACAAAATTGAAATTTCATAAGAAAAAATATATTCTAAATTTTATTCCTTCACATTTACTCTAATTTTATATAGGTATTTGGTCAGTGATTATTTCTTCATGATTAAGGATTATTTTCACCCCTATTCTTTTTTGGGTTTGAAGTTGTCTCTATTATAACTTCAGGTGCCTTTGGGTTTTTATTTATATAAATAAATTTTTTCTTCCCTATGTGTTTTAACATTTCATTTCCTACCTTTTTTATTTTCATATAATATACAATTCCTATTCTACCACTAAAATTTGTTATTTGATCATTCAAATATTTCTCTACTCTTTTAGAGTAATGTTTGAATCTTTCTAAAAGATCAATATCTGAGAACTATCCAAATTGTAGTTTCTTATTTGGTTCCTCTATTTTTTTTCTAGTTTCCATATTACTTCTTATAAAAATAAATTATTATTTAAGTTACCCAACTATCTAAGCTTCCTCCTATAACCTTGAAGTAAGATAATTGTATTAGTCATACTAAAATACACTATGCTTCACTAGATTTTTTGGATTGAAAATTTTCAGTCACAGTAACTCTATTCTTGGTTCACTACCTTCATAATATTTATAGATAATGCACCGGATCTCTCAAATAACTTCCATAGACTCCCCTTTTCTCACTACTGTGGGTGAATTTTACCTTAATTTAACAACATGAAGGTTTCTTACATATATGTGTGTAATTTGATGAATTTTTATCATGACAGACTGAATGTCATGATTCAATGAATTCCAATTTTTTTATAAAGTAAAACAAAGTTCACGCAAGTATTTTCATGAAACTTCATTTTTCATGAAAATTCTAATTTTTTACATAACCTCTTACTTTCATGAAACTTATTAATTTAATGAAACATACATATTTCACGAAACCCCCATCACTAATATCCCTTTTCTACATTTATTTCTTAACCATTCTTCTCATGAAACATGTGTTCACATAAGGTTCCTATTTTGTATAAGAAATATGTTTGAGTAAGTCGTTCACGAAAACAAATTGATAAACCCTTCTCTAAAACTTCGATACAAGAAAAGTCATTTAGCAGCTTATTTATAGATAGTAATCACCATTTCACGGAACACTACCATGATTAAAAAACAAATCACCTTCAATTAACCAATATCCACCTATTCATAGAACTCAATCTTTTCCAATCCTTTTTGACTTTTCCTAATTTCAATTTTTTTAAACTTTTGTGAACTTTTTATAACTTTCTTGAATCCCTTATTTTCTGACAGAACCATTTCATTGTTTATGAGAACATGTATTTCATGAAACTTTTCTTTTTCTATATATTTTTAAGACCTAAAAAATGGAAAACACTAGAGAATTATACCACCTTCAATACTGAAGCCTCCTACATGGATTACCTCACTTGACTTGAAAATTCCTTGATCAACCCAAGTTGGATTGAAAAAAAACACAACATACTGGAAATTTCTATCTTTTAATAACCTTGGTTACAACACAATGTTATGATTCCATATTCTTTATATTAGGCATCCATATGATTATTCATGATCCTTTCCTTTTATTCATTGATATCATGTTCATTCCCTTACTGATCTTTATAGCTCACCCCTTTTCGTTATGTATTCCCTAGGTTATACTACTCATTTTTAGAAGCTCAAATGGATCTAGGAGCTCACTTTGGAGATTAAAATAATGATTTTTTTATTTTTAATTTAATTTATTTATTTTATATGCCTAGTCTCCTAAAGGAACTAGGCCTCTCGATTCTCAGGTTTTTATTTCATTTTTATGTCAAAAATCTTGTAATAATATATGCAAGAGGCTTGGGTCTCTATAGTTAGTATCAAAAGATGATTCTAGTTATTTTTGGGAATTATAAAAAGAATAAATCAGTAAAAACATGAGTTATAAATCTAGGTATCAGAAACTATATTGAAATTTTAGTAAAGTATTGGGAGAGTAGTTTACAAGTAATGAAATCCATGATTGGATACTATAAGTGGTTGTGGATTTAACAAAAATGTACCTAGGGGAAATAACCACTAAAAATAATGTTGGGTATTAACTTAGCCTATACCTAGTGAATGATAAATAGGCCTTACTAAAAACCTAGTTTGAAACTCTTGGAAGATATACTTTGTTAAATTCATAAACTCTTTATGAATCATCATGAAGGATAGGAATAGATTGTTAGGTTAGAAATCCTGATTGAAAAATTACCATGGATAACCTAGAATGAAACATAAATACTCATAAGATAAGATGTTTATGTCATTTATTAGTTATTACTTATAGTTTCATAGTTTTACTTTTTTTTATGATTATTAGATTGAGTATGATCATCTTTAATTTTTCTTTATTTTTGATAATAGTGGGAAATAGGAGGAATCATGTCAACAAGAAACATGATAAGTAATGTGATGATTTTCCTAATGAGATGCCTAACCTAATTTTATAGGGAGATGAGAACTTCATATTCATATTGGATAAACCAACTAAAGTTATGAATAATAACGTTAATCATGTGGAATAACCTCCTTATCCTTAGAAAGGAAATTTTGTAGTTTATTTCTGTATGAGAAAAAAGACTATTAATTTTAGTGGATCTTATAATCCACTCATTATTGAAAAATTTATTAACTCCATTGAGAAGATGTTCTCTGTCCTTTAATTATTTGAATAAGAGAAAGTCATACTGGTCATCTATTATCTAGAAGGATTAGTCTACCAGTGGTGGACACTAATCAAGAACATGAATCCCCAGGAATAAATTGAATATATAGAATTGGAAGGATTATATAAAATATTTTTTAATAAATATTTTCCCCAAACTCTCAATTTTAAAATGGAGAGGGAATTCCTTGGACCGAAAAAAAGAAATATGAGTCTATTGGGGATTGTAAGGAAAAAATAACATGAATTTCCCAATATACCTCCATATTTTTTATTAAAACCAAATGAAAGTTGGACCTCTGGTTGGGATATCACCAATTAAAGGAAAAAAGGAAGATATTTACAAGACTTCCTTTCTAAAATGTTATGTACATGATGAGTACATAATGATTCCCTTTAAACTCACTAATTCTCCAATAATATTCATCAACTTAATTAGTAGAGTATTTATAGATTAACTTGGAAAATTTTTAGTAGTATTTATAGATGATATTATGATATAATGTAAAATAAAGGAGGTGCATGGGGATAATTTTATTACTATGCTAAATAATTTTAAAAAGGAGAAGCTATATATAATGTATAGTAAATTTTGAAAGACCCCAACCCCATTAAAACAGATCTGGTCCCTTACTTTATTATATTGGCATAAGATACAAGAAATCACATCCCAAATGACTAAATAGTTTAGTAGTCTTAGTAAACTAGATATATATTTGAAATTCAAATTACATTTTAAACATAAAATACAAAAAATATTTTCTTTGAAAACAAAATTATTATCATAGATTAACCCTACATATAAGTCATAATAAACTTCTTGAAAACCTGGGGAAAATAAAAAATAATAAAGGGGTGATATCAAATGCTTAGTAATGGTAAATTACAACAGAAGTTAACTTGAATCAATGAGCATAATCAACATATCAAGGTAAATAACTGAACACAAATTCTATATAATAAATAAATTAACAATGAAAATGCATCCATATATTTTTTCATTGTAAAAATACTCTAGATAAAAATAACTAAAATGAAGGAAATTCTAAATTTTAGACATCTGAACTATCTAGATATATCATTTAGATAGTTACTATCATGATTAATCCTCGTTCCAATTTAAGTCTGTGGGTAGAAACCTGTCTGATTATACTTGGAAAAAAACATGAAGGGTTATTTGAAAAATGATTTTGTCTCAAGAGACTACTGATGCATTTAGATTATTTCATTAAACTGTCCCCAACCCATGTCTTGAATGTCCAAAGCATTCCTCATATATCGAATAATCAATTTAAAAAGATATTTTTAAATCAAAGTGTCTCATACCACTTTAAAATATTTGAATCATAATCCCCATAAAAGTAAATAATTATTAAATGAAACATTTAGCACCATGAAGATAAATATATTCATGATATGATATATTAAAGGTGAGTAAACCTCAAAAAATAAATAAGCAGTGAATAAGTTATATCTCATACAAATAAAAGTGATACAAGAAAAACCCTTAACTTGCACTTTTCTTTACTTGAACGTGATTTAACCACCTGTATAATGGTTTAATGAATGTTATTAATTTATAAAAAAATAAATCCATATTTTCGATATCATATATGATCCTCTTATACTATATTATCTTTCTTTTATTATAAATATTTTGTTATTACCCTTGTTTCAAGTGTTAACTGCTTCATTAACATATGCATGTTTTTTCTTGTAAGTCCTGGTTCGTATGAATAGGATATAATTAAATATTATCTAGAATAATATTAAGTCCATAGATATCATATTTATTCATTATATACATTATTATAATCATTCTTTAATGGTGAAAATGGAAAATGAATAGCATCGCGTCGTTGAGAAGGTAGGTCATACGTACGCACAAACGATAATATCATTCCCTTAATAGTGAAAGGGTAAGAAAGTGTATGGTATATTAATTTTTTCAAAATAAATATAATGTAATATTTATTATATATATCCATTATTTCCATCATTATACCCATCCAAGTAAATTGGTGTTGAAAAACAAATTACACCACGACGTTGAGATGGTAAGTCGTAAGTATGCATGCGCAATGCTTTTGTTTTTTATAGGATGGATAAAAGGTGGAATATGGTTGTCCCATAATCATAATAACATATAAACATATATATGATAATGGATTTATTACTTTATAATGGAAATAACATATGAAGAGTAAGTGGAAGAAGAAACAAACATGAAAGAGTCGATAAAGATGATTACCACTTCTTTAATGGACTTCCTTTAATCTCTACTTAAGTGATCTAGGGTAGGTATTTTGGAAGAAAAAGAATCTATATAACTTAAATAAGTATGTTTATAAGAGATATTTTCAAGGGTTAGTTGAAATATATGGATAAAATTTTTGTGAGGAAGTGAGGGAGGAGGTGCCATTTTATAATTGAGGTGAGAGGCACTTTAAAAAATCCTCAAAAATATTAAAACATAATAACGCTATTCTAGAGCCAAAGAATTAAAAATGGACAATAAATGAATAGGTGAATAAATTTTATACCATATATCTCCCACTTTGTGGTTATTTAACATTTTTATGATTTTTAAATAATATAATAAAATATTAATTCAATAAAATATCATTATTGTCTAATTTGATACTATTAATTTAATTTGACTTTAAATACATCAAGAAAAGTTTAAATTCAAATATAATTCTTTAAAAAATCTACAATATCTCATATATATATATATAATTAATTATAAAAATTGAATAATCCCCAATATATTAAAATTAATTGTTTTTAAATCAATTATTTTATTTTTCTGTTAATTAAATAAATACTGTATAAGAATTACAAAAGCATTTAAGGTAATTATATAATTTATAAAATTTCAAAATAAATTTATATAATGAAAATAATTTAATTATGATAAAAATATAAATTTTGGTTATTTTATATATTGAATTTTTACTATGTGGACACATAAATAATATTTAATACAAAGAGAGTGACATTTTGTAACTATATTTTATTAAAATAATATATAAGTTATTTTCATGGAAAAGTTCCCATTAAACAACTAAAATTTTATATTAAGGTGATAAGGGTCGAATAATATTTATATAATAATTTTTAGACAAGTTTAGGTCACATTGTTATATTTATCTTTTGGTTTTAACCCTTATTTAATCCCTTTAACCCTCACCGTGGCAACATGGATGTTTATGCTTTGAGGGTCAATATAGTTACTATAAAATAACAAAAAAACATAAATAGATCATCAATTAAATTTTAAACCTTATAAAAATAATTTTGACAAATTTTATATTTTTTAAGAATTTTATATCATTTTATAAATTATTATTTATTTTAAAATAACATTAATTTCAATTTTGATATTATTCATTAATTTGACTTTTGCAAAAATTAATAAAACAAGATATATTAAAAAAAAACCATTTTAACACATAAATAACATTTCAAAGGTATCTATAAAATTTTTCTATGAAATTTATTATGTCAAATTTTATTTATTTTAATATTTTTAATATCATTTATTTGATATTTTCATTAATTAAACAATTACTGCATCATCATTGTGCAAGTCTTTAAGTTAATTATTTATTTCTTAAAAATTAAAAATCAATTACCATGATTAAGATAAACATTTTATATTTCCAAACACTATTCATAGTCGAATATATTCCTTAGGTAACCCAATATTAAAATATTAAAATTATTAAAAACAAAAGTATGATATCTTTGACTTTTATTTAAAATAAAATACTATAAATGGATTAAAATCATCCAAGTGGCTCCAAGAGATCATAAAATTGGAAAAAAAGATGTCTTTGGTCGAAAATCACTCATCAAATAAAATTCAGACAACTGTTAAGGTAATCTTATAATATTTATAATATTATTTTTACCCTTAATTACCCGATTTACCCTTAACTATGGTAATTAAAACTACTAAAGTTACTTTTCATATTGGAAAAAAATAAAAGGGTCCTATTTGCTAAATTTGGACCTTTTTATTCCAAATATGGAATCATTTTTAAAAAATTCAAAATACAGATCTGGCTAAAATTAATTTAAAATTAATCCTGTAGATAGGGTGAAAACAAGTTTTTAAAGTGAAAACATGTAAAAGTTTGAAATGATTTTATAACCAATTTAAATATAAAAAATATTTCAAAAATTAATTTAATTTTTCCAAATATAATTTATAAAAGTGTCAAAATTTAGTTTTAAAATGAGTGCTTCATCAATATATGACAAAACTACCTTTAAAAAAATATAGCTTTTTTATAACTAAAAGTGGATTTATTTTTATATCATTTATATAAAACACATATGATAATTTAAAAAATTATATTGAACATATAATATATAAATTTCACAATTTTTTAATAATATTCATTCTCACTAATTTAATATCTATGTTATAATAATATTTCACTGTTTGTTTAAGTTGGGTTTTGTGTCTAATGTAAGCTTTTGAAAAGATTAACTTAAAAAAGTGACATACCATAAAATCAAGGTTTGTAACACTATAACCTCCTTCAATAAATTATTTATTCAAAATTTTAAATTGTACTTTAAAAATCATAGGTTGATACTTGGAAATTCATTTTTGGGAAACCCACATCAGAAATATGGTTAATAAAACACCCTCTTAATAAGAGGGAAAGAAAAATGTGAAGGTTACCACAAAATTATGATTTTGAATAAGGGAAAATTAGTGGAATGTAAAAATATTGACATGGAATAGAAATATAATAATCAAGTTTTGATGAAGATTGATAGAGGAAATTTTCATTAGAAAGTTATCCATCACAAAATCGTAAATTTGTAATCAGTTTAAACACCATTGATTCCTTAGGAAAAACGAAAATGGATAAAATTTTTGCTCCAAAATCATTTTACTATAGTCTAGGGATTAATTTACTCTCTAGATAAGAACTTTATAAAATATACTTACTTGATTAATTTCCATTTCATAAATGTAATCTCATCCTTTGGTTATGCTTCGATCTATTTTCACTTCATATTTATGCCATAAAATTAATGTTCATGATGATTTTTTTTATGCTTAAAAAATTTTAATTAATCATAAGATCAACAAGTAATTCCTTCAACCTTTAATTTTTCACTAAAACCAAAATTGTAAGCACATATTATCAAAAAATAATATTCAAATTTCAACTTAATCTATTCCATAAGTATTTAATCATAATACTAATCCAAAATATATCAGTACAAACTGAAAGACAAATCATTTAGTAAAAATATCACTAAATTTATAAAATTAGATCCCCCAAAAAATAATTTAACTCTTAATATCACATATAAAATATATAAATACCTTGATATCCTTAAAAACTTAATAAAAACAAGCATTCTTCCAAATAATTAAAGAATAAGTACTACAGAACAATCCTTATATATCTCACAATTCTTAATACCAGAATATCATTGATAAAATACTTTTACAACATAATTATTGAATCCAAGACCAAAAATAATTTAATTATTCCACTTATACTATAATAACAGTTTAATCTTGAACCTGATCAATTTTCTTCTTTTGAGGTATGATTCCTTAACACTTGGGGAATTTATTTTAATAATGCCCCAATTCACTACAGTTGAAACACTAAATATCAGTCTTTTATTTATCCCCTTTACATTATTTTTTCCAGTGACCATTTTTCTCCACAATTATAAAAAACTCTTAATCCATTAAATCACTTACAAAGATGATTATTTATATATTTATTACATGTAGGAAAATCCTTTTTCCCTTATTCCCTTTATCCAAATTTTAATAAACCATACTCTTTTTCTCTTGCTTCCCCTCAAATCCATAATACTTAGATAATTATTTCTATATCTTGATAAAACATAAAAATGTTTCATTATATGAAAAAATATTTTTGATACTAGTTCCCTTTGGAGACTTGGCATAAAAACTTCATATAAATATTCAATATTTCACTTTATGTTGCGTATATAATACGTAGAATACCTAGCTAACCTTTTAAAGGTCGATTCATACTCTACAACAATCTATTCTCTCTTTTTTCATTAAAGTAAGGAATTTTATCTTCATTTCAATTTTTTCCTCATGAGAGAAATATTTGTTGAAGAATTAATCCCTAAATTCATTCCATTCTAGGAGTTATATTTCTTATTCTCCCTAGTATTCTGGACCAATGACCACTGTGGTAAATATCATCTTTGAGGAAATATACTAAAAATGCGACCTTTTCCTTTTCACCATATCCCAACACTAAAAATATATTCTCTAAAGACTTAATCCATTTCTCACCTGCAATTGGATTAGTAGTCCCACTAAAGGAAATGGATTTTGTCACATAAAGCAATCCAAAATTGGAAAGTCTTAATGTAGAATAAGTTTCTCCATCCAGGAAAGGTTATTTGTTATAGCCTAATTATGATGAACTAAAATAGTCATAATTTTATCTATTTTAATACCAGCTATATTGGTTCCCTCATTAGGGAAATCTCTGCATTTTCCATGAGTATTGATACCATTTTTCCTTCCAAGAGCTATTTTTGAACAACGAAATATACCAAGTTAGATCATATCATTATGAAACATAATGTATAATCTAAAAACTAGTGAAATACTTAACATAAATTGAAAATTTAGGTATAAATAATCTCTAAATCATAATATTGGTTTCTTTAGGAATATTTCAAAATTATATCATAGGGTTTTATTCTCTAATATATGTTTTCCTAAATCTTGTTCACAAGGATTCTACTAAACTTCATCTGATACCAACTGTAAAGACCCTAACCACAGTGGAATGAAACTAGTGCCTTAATTTATTACATTGGAATAATATACAAGTAATCACATCCCAAAGGAAAGTATTGTTTAGTAGTATTGGTAAACTAGATACATATTTGAAATTCAAATTAAATTTTAAACATAAAATACAAAAAAGTATTTTCTTTGAGAAAACCATTATTTTCCTAGATTAACCCTAAATGTTAGTCATAATAAACTTATTGGAAACCTAGAGAAAATAAAACAAAAGAAAGGGAAAATATCAAATGCTCAGTAAGGGTAAAGTATAGAGGAAGCTAACTTGAATCAATGAGCATAATCAACATAGAAAGGTAAATAACTAAACAGAATTTCCATGTAATAAATACAATGAGGATAAAAATGCATCCATATATTTTTTTTCATTGGGAAAATACGTTGTATATTAATAACTAAAATTAAGGAAATTAAAATTTTCAGATGTCTGAATTATCAAGGTATATCCTCTAGATAGTTACTATAAAGATCAACCCTCTTTCCAGTTTAAGTTCATGGGTAAAAACCCATTTTATTCTACTTGGAAACAAAAAGTTAAGGTTTTATCACCAAATGATTTCACATCAAGAGACTAAGGATGCATCAATGGGATTTCATTAAATATTCCCCAAATTATTTCTTTCATTTAAAAATCATTCCCTATATATCGAATAATCAATTTAAAAATATATTTTTAAATCAATGTGTCCCATACCATTTGAAATATTTGAATCATAAGACCCATATAAGTAAATAATTATAAAATGAAACATTTAACACCATGAATATAAATATATTAATTATATGATATATCAAATGGGTAGTACACCACACAAAATAAATAAGTGGTGAATAAGACATATCTCATAGAAATAAAAACGATATAAGTAAAACCATCACATTGCGGTTTCCTTTAGATGAATGTGATTTATCCTTGTTTATAATGATTTAAATCATGTTATTAGTTTATAATAAAACCATATTTATATTTATGATATTATTTATGATTCTATTATACCATCTTATCACCAATTTGTTAATAATATTTCTTTATTACCCCTATTGTTGGTGTTAACTGCATCATTTTCCTATTCATTGTTTGTCATGTAATTCTTGATTCTTATGCATAGGATATAGTTCCATCATCTTGAGAATGATATTAATTTCATATATATCATATTTATTCATTATAAACATTATTATAATCATTCTTTAATGATTAATATGGAAACGAATCACCTCGAGTCATGGAGATGGTAGGCCGCACGTACGCATGACCGACAGTATCATTCCATTAATGGTGAAAGGGTAAGTAATTTTATGGTATATTAATTCTTATAGAATAAATATAATTTCATATTTATTACATATATCCATTATTTATATCATTATACCCATCTATGTTAATTTGTGATGAGAAACAAATTACACTATGATGTGGCGATGATAAGCCGTACGTATGAATGCATGATGCTTTCATTTTTATTAGGATGAATAAAAGGTGAAATATGGTTGTACCATAATCACAATAAAATATAAGAATATATATGATAATTGATTTATTATTTTATCATTTAAAAAACCTACGATGAGGAAGTGTAAGTAGAAATAAACTTGAAAGAGTTGATAAAGATGACTACCTCTTCTTTGGCGGGCTTCCTTTAATCTATTATTAAGTGATATAGGGTCGACCATTTGGAAGGACCAGAAACTCTAGAACTTAACTAATGATGTTGATAAGATAAATTTTTAGAAGTGCTCGATCTATATGGATTAAATTTGTGTCAGGAAGTTAGGGAGGTGGTGTCCTTTTATAATTGAGGCGAGGGGCACTTTTAGAAATCCATAAAATATTAAAATATTGTAAGGCTATTCTAGATCCAAAGACTTATAAATATCCTATAAATGAAAATGAGAAGACATTTTAGACCATATTTTAACCCATTTATTATTATTTAACTTTTTTTTAATTTTTAATAATTTAATAAAATATTAATTCCAAAAAATATTATTATTTTCAAATTTGATACTATTCATTTCATTTGACTTCAAATACATTAAGAAAAAGTTGTAATTAATATATAATAATTTTAAACATTTCTAATATACCCCATCGATCTTGAAAATTAATTGTACACATTAACTCATACCAAATATATCAAAATTAACACTTTTAAAATCAATTATTTTGTTTTTTCCGTTAATGAAATAAATACTGTATTAGCATTAACAAAAAATTTAAGGTAATTATATAATTTATAAAAATCAAAAACAAATTTATATAATGAAACTAATTTCATTAGGATAAAAAATAGATATTTAGTTTCATTCATATCTTGAATTATTCGCTATGTGGACACATAAATGATATTAAATACAAAGAGAATGACATTTTGTAACTATCTTTGATTTAAATAATATATAAGTTATTTTCATAGAAAAGTATCCATTAAAAAAAATAAAATTTGATATTAAGGTGATAAGGGTCTAATACTCTTCATCCAATAATTTTAGGAAATTTTAGTTCACATTATTACCCTTATCTTTTGGTTTTAACCCTTATTTATTCCCTTTAACACTTACCATGATAACATGAATTTTTACCTTTTGAGGGTCAATATTGTTACTATAAAATGAAAAAAACCATAAATGGATAATTGAAGAAATTTTAAACCTTATAAAATTCAGTTGGCATAATTTTAGGTTTTTTAATAATTTTATATCATTTAATAAAATATTATTTGTTTTAAAATAACATTAATGTCAATTTGACACTATTCACTACTTTGACTTTTAAAAAATCAATAAAAAATATATCTTCAAAATAACTAGTTTAACACATCAATAACACGTCAAAAGAATTTATAAAATTATTTTATGACATTTATTATGTCAAATTATATTTATTTTAATATTTTAATATCATTTATTTGATATTTCCATTAATTAAATAGTTACCACATCATCATTGTGCAAACCATTCAGTTAATTATTTATTTCCTAAAATTAAAAATAAATTACCATGATTAAGATAAAAATTTTATATTTAAAAATAATATTCATAGTTAAATATATCCCCTATGTAGCCCCATTTTAAAATATTTAACTTGTAAAAAACAAAAGTATCACATCTTTGACTTTTCTTTAAAATAAAATAATATAAATGTCTTCAACTCATCCAAGTGGATCCAATAGCTCATAAAATTGACCCGAGGATGATTTTGGTCGAAAATAACTCATTCAATAAAATTAGGACAAGTGTTAGGGAAATTTTATAATGTTTATAATATTATTTTTACCCTTAATTACCTGATTTACCCTTAACCGTGGTAATTTAAAATACTAAAGTTACTATTCATATTGGAAAAAAGATACATATTTAATAAATTTATACCTTTTAATTCCAAATATTTAATCCATTTTAAAAATTAAAAACACATAATTAGCTAAAATAAATTTAAAATTAATCCCGTAGATAGGGTGAGAAAATAGGTTTTTAAAGTGAAAATATGCAAAAGTGTGAAATATTTTTATATGCACATTCACTATAAAAAACATTAAAATGGAAATTATTGAATTAATATATTTATTATTGATGTATTTTTTACATTAAAACTGATTTAAAATATAATTTAACATCATAAATTATTTATATAAAAGTTAGTTTTCAATTAAAATTCAGTATTTTTTATTATTCTTAAAAAAAATGAAACATAACATAAAAATACCAAAAATTAAACCAATGTAAATTTTGATATTATTATTTCAAAAATGAATTTTATTTTTTCAAATATAATTTAAATAAGTGTGAAAATTTATTTTTAAAAGAACTGTGCCATTAATAGGTAGAAAAATTGCTTTTAGAAAAATATAGCTTTTTATGCGTAGAAGTGGATTCATTTTTATATCATGTCTAGAAAACTGATAATATTAATGTAAAAAATTATATTGAACATATAATATATAAATTTCATAATGTGGTTAATACTATTCAATCCCACCAATTTAACGACAAGGTTATAATAATATTTCACTATTTGTTTAAGTTGGGTGTTGTGTGCTTTGTTAGATTTCGAAAAGGTAAATTTTAAAAAGAGACATACCATAAAATATTGAGGTGTTACAAAATATGAGTTTTTTTATGGAGGTATTATCCTTATTAGGGAATGTTATCAATAAAAAATATATATTTTTGTATCCTTCAAAGACAAAAGTGATTAAGGTGTGGCCCAAACCAATATCTATAATGGAAATCCATAATTTCCTTGGAATAACATGGCACTATAGGATTTTTTAGGAACTTATTGATATTATAAATCCCAATGACCATTATAACTTATAATGGAGTTAATATTTTGTGGAATAATGAATTTGAAGGGAGCTTTAAGTAATTGAAAAAGAGGCTTATCACTACACGAGTACTCACATTACCCTCAAGAAGAGAAAATTTCTTGTTATATAATGATGATCTAAAGAAAATATTGGGCTGTGTAATTATGAAAAAATACAAAGTGATATCCTAAATCTAAAAGAAGTTGAGATTTCATGTGAATGACAATTCAACACCTGATCTAGGGTTGACCGTAGTGATCTTCACATTGAAGATTTGGTGGCATTATTACTATAGAGATAAGTGTGAAATATATATTGATCATAAGAGTCTAAAATATATATTCATGAAAAAATATCTTAATATGTTCTAAAAAAGATGGATAGAGCTAATCAGGGACTATGAATACTAAATACATTACCATATAGGGTGGTAAAATAAATTTTCAGATGTTTTAAGTAGAAAGAATCATGTAACCTTATCAATGATGACAATTAAGAAGGTTAAAATCTTCTTATACTTGAAAAGGATTGACGTGGAAGTCATAAAGGAAGGAAAAACATCCTACCTAGATTAAATGACTTCTCAACCATACATTATAAAGAAAATAAAGGATGCACAAAGGGATGATATGGAAATATAGAATAAGGTGAAAGCTATTAGAAAATGAAAATACATAGAGTTCAAAATAGATGAAGAAAGATTTATAAGATTTGGGTAATGACTATGTGTTCCATCATTGAATAAGATAAAGAAGGAGATACTGAATAATTCACATATCTTGACATTCTATATCCACCCTTGGAGAAAAAATATTTATCATGATCTCTAAGATCACTATTGGTGAGAAAATATAAAGAAAAATATCACACAATATACATCAAACTCCTTAGTATGTCAACAAGTGAATAAAGAAATAAAAAAGTCTAAGGGGATGATACAACCATTACCCATAACTCTTTATAAATGGGAAAATATCACCATAGAATTTTTTATAGGTATAATGAAGTCATCTATAAGAAATATTTATATATGGGTTATAGTGGATCAACTTACAAAGGATTCTCACTTCATTTTAGTTTGAGAGTAATTATCACTCATTAAACTTGGAAGGATATACATCACTAAAGTGGTGAGGCTATATGGAACACCACTACCTTTTATATCCAATATAGATCAAATATTTACCTCTAAGTTCTTAAAATGTCCCCAACATTATCTAAACACCTAGTTAAACATTAATATAGATTATCACACCAAAATGATGGACAATCCGAGTGAACTATCCAGAAACCTAAGGACATGTTTAGAGCATGATTGATAGAATTTAAAAGAGGATGAGATCATCATCTTCCCCTGGTTGAGTTCTTTTACAATAATTTCTTCCACTCAAGCATATAAATGTATCTATATGAATACCTTTGTGGGAATAGAATAAGAACACTAGTGTACTCAGAATATGTTGGTGAACGTTAGATGCTGAGACCTGAAATGGTTGAGAAAATTATAACAAAGGTCAATACCATTCAATAACACATCAGGAAACCCAAAGTTTATAAAATAGTTATGGTGTTAGCTATTAGAGAGACATGAAGTTTGAGTTTGGAGATAAAGTGTTCCTCTATATATCTCTATGAAAGAGATTCATAATATTTTGGAATAAGGAAAAGCTATATCTAAGATACATCATACCCTTTTAGATTTTTTATCACATCAAATCTAAGGACCATCGAATAGAACTCAAACCGCCCTTGTCTCAAGTACATGACATGTTCCACAAATCCCTCTTGAGAAAGTACATACCAGATCACTAATATGTACTCAATACATAGGTTATACAATTGGAGTATGATATCTCTTATGAGGAGTAGTCATTGAATATATTGGAATATAGAGATAATATTCTATATAATAAGATAACTCACTTAGTCAAAGTATTATGAAAGAACCATAAGTATGAGAATGCGATGTGGGAACCAGAATAAGTAATGAAATAGAAGTACCCTCATATTTTTTCATATTAGTAGGTGAAATGAAATTTTGAGGGAGAAATGTATTAAGGGTGAAAGAATGTAATGACCCAAATATAGTGCCAAGACCCCAATAGACCAGATCCAGTGTCCACTTTATTATATTGTCATAATATGAAAGGAATCACATCCCAAAGCACCAAATAGTTTTGTATTCTTGGTAAACAATATACATAATTGAAATTCACCTTACATTTTAAAACAGAAAGTACAAAAATAATTTTCTTTTATAATTTCATTATTTCCATTATCGTATCCATGAATATCAATAAAAAAATACTTCATGGTATCCTAGGGAAAATAAAACCTGATAAAGGGGTGAACTCATAAGCCTAGTAAGAGTAAGAATACAATGTTAGATATAAATAAATAAGGAATAATCAACATGGAATGGTAAATAACTGAAATAAATTACATTTATTCATTAACTTGAGCATAATATGGAAGTAATAAAATATGGTAAAATAATTCCATATAAATAATCACACGAGCATAAAACTTGACCACTGATATTAAAACTAACCGATTAATCACATTGAATATCAATAAATTAATTCTTAAGGATGGAATGCATAACGATGGACATCAAAAAAATACCATTGTGGACTATTCCAAGTCATTTAATACCATAATGGCTTGTTCTTATACATCAAATACCACTATTTCATCTTTTGGGACAACTATATAAATGGGTAATTCCTCAACCAAAATAATATCTAGTTTTTGTCATGAGACCTACTGATTCATTAAGAGTCTATAGCAGGACTCACCCATCACTTATAAGGTCCAATGATTCCTCATATTAAAGGGGTGAAACATAATGAAAAAAAATATTCATATTTAAACTAGTATACAAAATGAGAATACTTTCCTGAATCAATAAACCTAATAATGAAACATCGAGAGTAAAGTGAATGGTATCAACATAGCACATCCACAATCAAACTGATCATAAACCATCTAAAGAGATAATAAATATTGTATCATTAGATTATATCTTCATTAAAACATAAGTAACATCAAATAATATATTATTATATGGAAAATGATTTTTGGAAGATCACTTGGAACATTTCTTGAAGAAAGTAACCTTTTTTTTGAAAATCACTTATTTTATTTTAAAACTAGAAATTTCATAAAATATTTTCAAAATCATTTTATTTGAAAATAAATTTTAAAAATAAAATTTCCATAATATTATGAAAAAAATTTACTTTAAAAATAATCTTGTAAACTTGAAAATTAATATTTAAAGAAATTATTGTCATGAAGGCAGGTAATTCTATACATACAATATAAGTTAAAAAAAAATACATTCCTTTTGCACAATAAAAAGGTTAGAAAAGTACCTTGTTTAGAAAATAAAAAGAATATTCATTTAATTTATTTTTTAAATGTAAAAAATTGGTAAAAATTTCTTTAATAAATTATTCGGATAATTCTAAAACATTTTTATAAATCATGGTATTAGAAGAAAATGGATTTTCAATTGAAGAGAGAAATAAAGTTAGATTTTATTTTAAATATTTTATTTATCATTTTAAGTAGGAAAAGGAGGATAATTGTAATATTACTTGAAATATTTCATGAATAACTAGAGTAGAATAAAATAGATTTATTCTAATATTTAAATATCAAGTAATTCCCCCAATGGAGACTTAAATAAAAACAATATTGAATAAAGATGATATTGTGAAATAAACCCTTACCACTTCGGTAACTTTTGAATAATAATCTATATAAAAGAAATAAATATAAATTAAACTTTAAATAAAATGTAGATAAATTAATTCATGATATTAAATAAAAAAGTTAATTATGTATACCACATAAGAGAAATAAGTAGTGAATATGGAATATGTCTCATAGAAGTAAAAGTGAGATGAAAAACCCTTACACGGAGTCTGACTCATCATGTACATTCTTTATCTTCATGAATAATAAACTTATTTTAATTATTTAATTTCTTAATAACATTTTTAAATTTTATTATTCTTTCTATTTCACTTATTACCATGTTATATATGATCACTTAGTCAGTGAAGTTTACGTTGGACGTTTCAATGATTTTTGACCTATGTGTAAAAAATGAATTTGGTAGGTTGAATATGGTCAAAGTGGTTATTATTTAAACATATACAGAATAATAATCATAAAATAATAATCATATTTATACATAAATTATTATTTTAAAACCATTCATTAAAAATGGCTATGAAAAATGAACTATGTTACATTCATGGAGATGGTAAGTCATACGTACGCATGAGTAACATTTCCATTTCATAATGATAATTATAGAAAGAAGGTAAGTAATATTTTATCTTTAAAAAATTATCATAATATAATTTATAAAATATCATTTCTTTAAATATATTTATATATATCATCCATGTGGTGTGGTGATGTAAATATAGTCACATCACTTCGTAAAGGCGGTGGTCCACACGTACACAAACGACATAATCATTTTTCTATATAAGAAAGAAAATAATATATATATATATATATGTATTATCATTTAAAAATGATAAATATGTCATGAATATTATAATTATTTCATTTATATCACATATATTCATTAAATTTTTCCTTATTACCTTCCCTATAAAGAGTTAGTTAGAAATGAATCACATCACTTCATGAGGCGGTAATATACCATACACATGAGAAACATTATATTATCCCCTAAATAATGGATGTTAAAAAGATATATATGATATAATTACATCAAAGGTATAATTATATTATAAATATCATATATATAATTTGTATCCATCTTCATACCCAACTGTGATAGGTGGTAATGAAAAAATGAAAGACATTAGTTTATGAGGTGGTAGTCAGCTATACACATGAATACAAGTGATATACATGTTTAATTCACCATTACTTGATGGATACATGTATATGTTTTAAAGGTTTTATTCTCAATTTAATTCATTAATAAGATCCTATTAAAGGGAACTTCTTTGTTTTCTTACCTCATTTCAAGTACAACTTAATGAAATGCTTTTAAACTTTCATGGTTTCTAAAAACACTATTTTTTTTATAGAAAACCATTTTGGTTAATTTCTTGTTTTATGGAAACTATAATTCTCTTACCCTATTTAATGACATAATACCCTTTTACCTAAAACCTCGCATAATAGGTAAATTTCCAAAGTTATTTATCCACTCCTTTTCCATGTCTTCACTTCACTTGGACATTATTTTTCATGGAATAAGATTATTTCTCACCTATAAATGTCTGAGAATGTTTTAATACATTATTTCAGGGAAAAAATAATGATATTACATCTATTTATGCCACAATACACTATTAAACAACCCATTTTTTCTATGAGTATTTCTTATGCTTCTACCTTATCTTTGATTTCCTTTTTTGACACATATATGCATGTACATGTTATGATAAGTGAACCCAAATATCTCTCCAATGCATTGGGTAATGGTTATATCTCATGAGATGATATGTATGGGATTAAAGAATAAGACTAATCCATGATGGGACTTTGTCAACCATGTTATTTTGTCTTGGAAATGATACTTGACTTATTCTTATGTCATTCTTTATGATGTTTCCAAATTCCAATGATTTAGAGATCTATTAGAGCTCAATGCACCCTAAGAAGGGAGTGGTGAATCTGGGTGTCAACATTTATTTGAATTAAATGGATCTCATACCCATTTTTTGGAGGATATTGTGAAACCTATCTTATATAATTTTGAAATCACCCAATACACATGTTCATAAGTATAAACACAACATAACAGTTTTATGTGGTTCACCGCTAAGGTATAGTCAAAATAGAATACATCAAAAATGTTTTAGTCATACCAAAATCCACTAAGATTCATTAGTTTTTGTAGATTATAATTTTCCAGTCATCGTCACTCTATTCCAGGCTCATCACCTTTATAAAAATTTAGGGATAGTGCACTTCCTCCCTCATATCACTTCTATCGACTCTCCCTTACTCACTACTTTGGGTGAAGTATTTTCCAATTTAATGACATGAAGACTAATTCCATATCTGAGTTCAAGTTAATGATGTTTGGTATAATGATGGACGAAATATTATGCTTCAATGTATTCCACAAAATTTTCCTAAGTGAAGATAATTCCATGCAATTATTTTCATGTAAATACATTTTTTTGAAACTTCAAATTTTTCACATAACTAAAAAATTTCATGAAAATTATAATTTTTTAAAAAATTCCAAATTTTGTGAAACTCCATTCAATGATATACCTTTTCTTCACTTTTTTCTCAATAATTTTTTTCATGAAACACGTGTTCACATAAATTTCATGTTTTGTGTAAATAATAAGTTCACATAAGTCTTTTATAAAAAAAAGCAATAAACCCTCCTCCAAAACTATAATACTATAAATGAAACTTAGTGGCCTATTTATTGGAAAGAATTACCCTTTCACAAAATTCTACCATTACCATAAAACACGTCACCTCCAATTCAATAATGTCAACCTATTTGTGGAACTCAATCTTTCATAATTATTTTTTAATTTTAGTCCTTTCATGAATTTTTTAAACTTTAATTAATGTTTACAACTTTCATGAAACAATAATTTTGAGAAAGAACCTATTAATTATTTTTGAGCACATGAATTTCATGAAAATATGCCTTTACTCCATATTTTCAGGATCAAAAAATAGAAAACACTGGAGAACTACACCACCTTCATCATTAAAGACTTCTATACAAATGACCTCACTTTACTTTCAAACTCCTTGATAAACTTATTATGGATTAACAAAAAACAAAACATACAATTAATTTCCATATTTGAATCACCTTTGTTCCAATAATATCCCCCTTTAGAGTCATTGGTAACCTAAAGAGAAATTCAATAAATCACAAACGTCAAACAAAAACCTAATATTAGAGAAATAAACCATATATTTATCTAAGTCTATGCGAGTAATGATTGGTGTATGAAAAAATAGTTCTAGGGGGAATTTCATGCCATGAGACAGCCTATCTGAACCATCATTGAATTTCACCATTCCCACCCTTTAGAAATAAACTCAAGGAATTATAATTTTTCTCTTTAGTACTCAAAAAAACCCATGGATCATATCTCCCATTAAAACCTATAAAAATTTCATAACCAGTTATAGATATTTAAAAACCATGGGGTGATGCATTAAAACTGAAACTCCTCAAGAAATGGGAGGTGGATGACCACTAAGTTTCAACTAATTTTTCTCAAATGTTGGTGTGGCTAATGGATTAGTCACGATTTCCTCCACTTGATAATTAGTCCCATAATTCTCTATTTTAATCAAGTATTATTCAATTTTTCCATTGATTAAGTGATATCTGATCTCGATATTTTTGGTATGAGTGTTTTGAGCTAGATTTTTTGTGAGCTCAATCACACTCTTATTATCACAAAATATCACCATCAACTATTTCACCTTATCCCCGATATTAGAAACCTGATTGTTCATCCACAATAACTGAGTACATTCCCTTATCATGGAGATATAACCTAATTTATCCATACTCAGAGAATTTCATTCCTTATTCTTACTCAAACAACCCAAAAATATATTTCTAAGGAATAAAGAACCACTAACTTTGGAATTTTGATCAACCACATAACTAACCCAGTCAACATCAGAAAATTATAAAAATTCATGATACTTTTATATTTAAAATTAAAATATAAAATTGAGACTTCCTTGAATATACCTAATGATTCATTTAAACACTATGAAAATATCTCCCTTCAGATTACTTTATAAGTGAGACACTAAACATTTTAAAAAGATGATATTTGGTTGTGTTGTAGTCAAATACAAAAATCACTTAATTACCGTCCTATATTAGGTGGGATCCATCGATTTTCTATCCTCATGCTTCTAATTTTTTGTCCCAACCATAATTAGAGTCAACATTAGTTTGGAATCATACATTCTAAAATTCTTAAGTATCTCTCTTGTATACTTTTCATGATAAATGAAGGTGTATTCCTATTTTTGGATCACCTGTTTCCCCAAAAAGTATGTTGGTTCACCAATAATTGAAATGTAAAATTATGATTTCATGTTATTATAAAATTATTCCTTAGATCCATCCTTTATTTGGATGAAAATGACATCATACATGTAAACAAGTACTATAAAGCAGTCTTCCTTAGATGTCTTCACATAGTAATTATGTTAGAAACCACACATTTGAAATTAAAAAAATTTCAAATAAGCATCAAGTTGGGAATAACATGATAATGGTGCCATATTTAGACCCTAAATATCCTTATTCAATCTACAAACTTTTTTTTACTATTTCCAATAAAAAATTCCACTGATGTTCAATGTAAACTTTTTCTTCAATAATTCCATTTATGAATTCAATTTTTACATCCTTCTAATTTTTTACCCTCTTTGAATTTCCATAGATAAAAAGTTCCTAATTGATTCTAGTCGAGATACCGGGGTAATAATTTATTCAACACCAATTCTTTCAATCCATAAAAAACTTTTACAAAAAAATCATGCCTTGTTTCGGATCACATTTCATTTCTCATTGAATTTATTCTTGAATTTACAATGTTCCAATCAAATTGTAATTTTATGTCCTCTTAACAATATCCCAAGCCTTGTTTTTATCAACATGATCTAATTCATTATTCATGGACGAAACCAATGATTCATCCTTTTATTATTTTGTAAATGAGTTTGGTTTCTCTATTAATATGAGATAATTATGAACTAAATTCCTCACGATCCATGTCATTATAGGTGATGAGAAATCCTCAATATAATTTAATGGATCAACTTTTTCTCTCTCATTTCTTCTATGAGGTTCAAATTAATTTTCTTTAGAAATGGTTTCCTCTTCTGATTCAACTTAAGAATCATAATCAATTTGAAAACCCAAAATTTTAGGTGAGTCTTCCATAAATTATGAATTTGAACCTATTCCCTTTTTACCTTATTCCTCATCTTCAAACATATCAATACATAATATCATCGAGTTATTCATAATTTTATCCAAAATGATCCTGACATAATTGCACTCCATAATTGTTCTTAGATGATTATTGTTTCATTTATAGGATCTACTCTTCATTTAGTATCCTAGTAATATTCTTTCATTTTCATCATCACCATAATTTCCTTGATTGACATCTTTTTTTCGGATGAAGAATTTATTTCCAAAAATCTATAAACTACTTTATTAAGAACTTCATTTCATGCCATATTTCTTAGGATGTCTTTTCTTTTGATGGAGTAATTACTATCCAATTATGAGTGTACATTGTGACTTGAAAAACCTTTGTCCAGTAGCGATGTGAAACACTAGTCTCAATTAGTAATTTTTTATCCATATTATTCACCTTTCTATTTATATGTTCGAAAACCCCATTTTTTTAGTGTTCTCACTAACAACACCTTATTATTGATATCATCTTTTTCAGGGTAATTTTTAAATTAAATGGATGTATATTCCGCTCCCTTATGATACCATAATATATTGATTGTCCATCTAGTTTCATTATTAACTCTTTAGAGATATCTCTTTATCTTGTCAACCAATTCTCATTTACTATGCATAAAAATCACATAGGATACTCTCCTATAATACTCAATAAAAATAATTAAGTACCACTCTACATGTGTTCCGAGAAAATTTATTATACCACACACTTATGTATGGACAAAATCAAGTAGATTCAATTCCATTATATTCCTTATATGATAATAATTTTGAACCATTTCCCCCCACGTTCAAGCATCACATGTCTTTTCTCAATCACGCTTCATATTAGGAATTTCTAAATTATACTTTATCTTAGATAAGTTTTGAATTTTTTTTGATTAATGTGACTCGACCTCTAGTTCCACAAGTTGTTTTCCTCTTAAATTGTTAATAATAAGGTGTTTTATTTATTTTTAACCTCGTATAAATTACTATTTGTCCTATGGCCCTCCACGATTGAATTTACTGCATTATCTTTGATAGTGAGTACTTTTTTATTAAATTTCACCATCAGTACTAATTCATAGAGTTTACTCACACTTAGGAGATTAGGATGTAGGCCATCAACATAGATAACTTTCATTTTATTTATCTCATCTCTTACTAATTGGTTATTTTTATTACCTTTGATGTTTAATTCACCATCGTTACTAAATCGAATTGTATTATCAATACTTTACTTAATATTTTTTAATAAATAAAAATTTCCTATGATGCGGCATGAGTATCAACTATCCAGAATCCATTTTATAATTTTATTTATAGATTTGAGTGTGATATCTTCTGGGTTAGATTTCTCAACATTCTTCATTTTCTTACATGATATATTTGGTTGAGTTGAGGTATAAGACAACCTCTCTAATATCTTCTCAATGTGAATGGATGAATGATACTAATCTTCTTCTTCTAAAGGAGAGTACCTATTTCTAGGATGATTTTTCTTGGTTTACCTATATTCATTTTTCTCTAAGTTCTGTAGTTACTATTTCCACTTTCCCTTTTTCCAATAATGAATGGATTTATTACCAAAGCTAGAATGATGAATATATATACATAGAAATTAGTTTTTATATATGATAAAGGATATTGTCTCATTCATCTTTATTGATATCTAGGTTCTTACCCATTCAGATAACTCCTCTCCTCTTCACAGTAATACATGATATAACTCAGAAAGCCACAAAATCGACATTTCATAAGAGGAAATATATTATCAATTTCATTCCTCCACATGTCCCCCTATTTCTTATAGGTATTTGGTTGGTGATTATCTATTGACGAATGAGGATAATTTTCATGACTATTTTTTTGGTATGAATATATATCTGTTATAACTCTAGGTGCCTTTAGGTTTTCATATATCTGAATAAATTTTAGCTACCTTTTGTTTTTTCCCATCTCATTTCCTACCTTTTATGTTTATATATCATATCCAATTACACATATACCCATAATCTATGGTCATTGATCATTAAAAGATTTATCTACTTCTTTATATTCATGTTTGACTCTTTTTTAAAATATTTGTATCTAAGTACCATCCAAACTATAGTTTCTCCATTGGTTCCTCTGATTTTGTTCCAATTTCCATCTTACTCCTTATGTTAATGAATTATTCTTCAAGAGACTGAACTATCTTATATTCCTACAACAACCTTGATGTAAGATCATTGATAATTTTTTACTTCTATTTAATCATCAATTTAAATTCCATAACTCCTTCTGAGCATTCTTGAGTTATAAATTATTTTTTCCCCTCCTTCCATTTGATAAATCACTAGTTCAAGTTGATCTGCATAGTATTATAATTCTTTAAAACATTATTCAGTATTTGAATATATATTTCTATGAATGTAAAGATCATCAATCATACCCTCAAGTTTCACATTGATATCCACAATACCATTTGGATAATTGTCTTACTCTTTCACAGGTTCTTCCTTTTCAACCGTAGTCATCATGAAATATTCAGAATCAAACTTAAACTTTGTTTCTAATTCCTCTAAAAATTCAGTTTCATCATGACCCTATTTTCTAAAAATTAACTTCCACTACAATTTATTACATAATTTTATGTTTCCTTTTTGTGAGAAACTCTTTAGAGGCCACTATAGGGGTTTTTCTTCACTTTATTCATCATAAATTTTTCTCGAGCACATTATAGATTGTGACCTACTTTTACACATAAAAAACAAGCTAAATGAATATTTAATTCAAATATATATTTCCTCTTGAATTTCATGGAAATAAGTAAAATAAATTCATTATCCATATATTCTATATCATCATTATCTCTATCAAAGTTAATTTTTTCCATGGAATTGAATTCCATCTCCTTAATTTCTCAAATTTGTGTTTCTTATAGATTAGATATCATTTTATAGGCCACCAAACTGATTAAAAGATCATAAATATAAATCATAGATAGATATATTTCCTCAGTTGATGAATCTTTCAAATTATACTAAGGTGTAAATCTTCTATTGATTTTCTGTATGATTTAAATATCCTTAATTTCTTCACCAAGACCTTGAATTTATAAAAAAACTTCAATAATTAAATTAAAGAAACTATCTTAATTTTCATCAGGAAAAATTTTAAGATTATCAAAATTATTGTGAAGAAGTTATAGTTTCACCTCCTTCACTTTCTTATCACATTCGTATATATTTTCTAATTTCTCCCAAATGGTCTCTACTATAGTAAAATCATCACCTTCAAATAAATTTTTTTAGATAGAGCTATAATAAGAGTATTTTGAGATTTAAAAGCTACATCAAGAACTTTCATGTCTGATTCATCCATATATAGTCCTGTCGCATCACTAATCAAAATCCCTTGAACTTTGCCAAAGAGAATTTCTATCCTAATATATTTCAGATGAAATCCCATTATGTTCTTCCAAATATAAAAGGTGCTTCTATAAAAAATGGTAAGTCCCCTTACATTCACTAAAATATCCATCTCAACCAAACTAGAAGATAGATTTAACACTGACAACCTAGTTTCTCTAATACCACTTGTTAGACCCTGTAACACCCTGAGAGGGGATGGATGAATCAGGATGCCAAATTTTCTTTCAATTTAATAGATCTTATATCCTTATTGGTAGGAATTTGTGAAACCGATATTATGGAATTATGCAGTCACCCAATACAAGTATGTTGAGGTAGAAACAAAACATAAAAGTTTTACTTGGTTTATTTCAAAGGGATATTCCAAGGAGTATACGATAATAATTTGTTAGTTATACCAAAATACACTATGCTTCACTGGATTTTATGGATTAAAATTTTACAATCATAGTCACTCTATTCATAGTTCACTACCTTTATAAGAATTTAGTGACAATGCACAACCTCACTCAAATAAATTCCATAGACTCCCCCTTACCTACTACTTTGGGTGAAGTCTACCTCAATTTTAATAATTGTAGGTCGCTTCAATATATATGCGCAAGTTAATGAAGTTTTTTATCCTGATATATTGAATATGATACTTTTATGAATTCTAATTTTTTTTCAAAAGTGTAACCATGTTCATGCAAGTATTTTCATGAAACTAAATTTTTAATGAAAATTATAATTTTTCATGTAACCTCCAACTTTCATTAAACTTCATAATTTTTTGAACCATACAACTTTCAAGAATCCCTCTTCAATGATATCTATTTTCTATACTTAGTTATCAAACATTATTTTCACGAAACACATGTTCTTATAAGGTTCTTTTTTTATGTGTATGAATTATGTTTGATTAAGTATTTCATGAAATTAAAATAAACCCTCCAAAACATTGATACTAAAAAATAAAATCATCAGATTATTTATAGACAATAATATCCCTTTCACAAAACTCTACCATGACCTAGAAACACATCACCTCTGATTCACTAATATCCACTTATTCATATAAGTAAATATTTTTCAAGTAATTGACCTTTTCTTCTTTCAAATTTTATAATTTTTTTGATATTTTAAAACTTTTGTGAAACCCTAATTTTCTAAAATAACCATCTTCATTATTTCTGAGAACATTTATTTCATGAAAAATTTCCTTTTCTCAATATTTTTAAGACACTAAGAATGGATAACACCAGAGAATTGCACCACCTTCAACACGGATTCCTCCTACATAGATTACCTCACTTGACTTGAAAATTCCTCGATCAACCTAGTGTAGATTGACAAAAAACACAAAATAACATCAATTTCCATCTTTGAATAACCTTAGTTACAACATGATATTATGATTCCATCCTCTATATATCATGCATAAATATGATTATTCATGATACTTTACTTTTATGCTATTATGTTTTTCCACTTTACTCATATATTATGCTTCACTATCATGTTCATTCCCTTTTTGAGCTTTATAGCTCACCCCTTTTATTTATGTATTCCCTAGGTTATCCTGCTCAATTTTAGAAGCTCAAATGGATTTAGGAGATCATTATGGAGATTAAAATAATGATGTTTTTTTTTTAATTTTAATGTTGATGTTTATTTACCCAGTCTCCCAAAGACACCAAGCCTCTTGATTCTTGGGTTTTGTTTGTTGTAATTTTATATAAAAAATATAGTAATAATATATGTAAGAGGATTGGGTCTCTATAGTAGGTATGAAAGGAAAAGTCTAGTTATTTTTGGGGATTAGGACAAGAATAAATTAGTAAAAACCCTAGATATAACTCCATGTATAGGAAAAGATCATTAAATTTTAGTAAATTATAGAGAGAGTAGTTTCCAAGTACTTAAATCCATAAATAGATACTACAAGTGGATATGGATTTGACACAAATTTACCTAGGGGTAATAAACCCTAAAGGTCCTGTTGGTTATTAAATCATTCTATACCTAGTGTATGATAAATAGGGCTTGCTACACACCTAGTTTGACACTCTTGGTGGGATATAATTGGGTAAATTCAACAAATCTATGAATCATCATGAAGTAATTGAATAGATTGTTAGGTTAAAAAAATAGATAAAAAATTAACATGGATAACCTATACTAAAACTTAAATACTCATTAGATATGATTTTTCTGACATTTATGAGTTATTACTTCTATGTTCATAGTCTACCTTTTAAATTATTATTTGATTGAGTATTCTCATCCCTAATTTTCCTTTATTTTTGTTAATGATGGGAAATATGAGGAATCATGTCAACAACCAATGTGATATGTATTGTGATGATTTCCCTAATGATATGCCTAAACTAATCAAATTGGCAGCTAATAACTTCATAGTTCTACTGTCTAAACTAAATAAAGTTATGAATAATAACTTGAATCATGTGGAACACCCTCCTATCAAGAAAGAGAAAATTTTGGTTGAGTCCTTTATGAAAAAAGTCCTCTTATTTTAGTGTATATTATGTTCTACTTATAGTGTAACAATATATTATAACCATTGAGAAGATAATATATGTAATCTAATTCCTTATACAATAGAAAGTCATATTGGTCGTCTATCAGCTAAAGGGAGAAGTCAACCATCGGTGGACACTAATTAAGAACATGAAGCCCATGAAAGTAATTGAATCCATGGAATGGGAAGGATTATAGAATTTTTTTTAATAAATATTTTCCCTGAACTATCCATCTTAAAATAGATATGGAATTACTTAGACCAAAATAAAAGGAAAATGAGTCTATTGCGGCTTATAAGGAAAAATTAACATGAATTTCAAAATATGCCCCTAGATTTATCATTGAAACTGAATTTAAGGTGGAAATATGGTTGGGATATACCAATTAAAGGTAAATAAGGAAGATATTACAAAGAATTCATTTAAAAAAAGTTATGGACACTATGAGTTTATAGCGATTCCCTTAAAACTCACTAATTCACTTGAAATATTCATTGATTTAATGAGTAGTATTTATAGATTACCATGAAAAATTTTGTGGTATTATTTAATGATGATATTATAATATACTCTAAAATTAAGGAGTGTCATGTGATCATTTTATTAATAAGATAAAGACTTTGAAAAATTACAATCTATAAGAAATGTATAGTAAATGTGAGTTTTGGATCAGTGGATTATCATTATTGGGGCATTTTATCACTAGTAAAGAGATATATGTTGATCTGTTGAAGACAAAAGAAATTAAGGAGTGACCCAAACCAACATCTATAATGGAAATCCATATTTTCCTTGGAATAATTGGGTAATATTATAATTTTTGAGTAAAATCACTATTATCAAACGTAATGTCCAAGATAACTCAAAATAGAGTTAAGTTTTTATAAAACAATGAATGTGAAGAGAGATTAAAGGAATTGAAAAAGAGTCTTACCACTGAACCAGTAATCACATTACCTTTAAGTGGGGAACTTTTAATATTATATAAATATTCTTTAAAGAAAATCTTGGGTTGTTTAATTATGAAAAATGTTAAAGTGATATCCTATATCTCAAAAAAGTTGAGAGTTCACGAGAAGAACTATCCAACACATGATTTAAGTTTAACTATTGTGATCTTTGAATTGAATAATTGGTGGAATTATCTCTATGGGGAGAAGTGTGAAATATATATGGATCCTAATAACCTTAAATATATATTCACATAAAATAACCATAATTTGTTCCTATGAATATGGTTAGATCTAATCATGGAATATGACTAAACGATCCATTACCATCCAAGGAGGGAAAATAAATTGGAAGATTCTCTAAGTATAAAGGATCCTATAACCTTATTATTGATGAGAATTGAGAAGTATCCAATCTTCTTAAACATGAAAAAGATGGATGTGGAAGTTATAAAGGAAAGAACAACATCCTATCTAGCTCAAATGTCAGCTCAACCATCTATAATAGAGAACAAAAAGGATGTACAAAGGTATAATATATAAATATAAAAAAGGTATAAGTTATAAGAAAATGAAAATCCATAGAGTTCAAAATTTATGAAGAAAGAGTTTTTAGTTTTGGGCCATGAATATGTGTACCATCATTGAATGAGATAAAGAAGAAGCTACTAAATAATGAACATATATCTACATTATCCATCAACTCTAGGAACATGAATATGTATTATGATCTTTGAGATCACTATTGGTGAGTCAATATAAATAGTAAGATCACAGAATACACATCAGGGTGCCTAGTATGTTAGCAAGTGAAGAAAGAAAGGGAAAAGTCTAAAGGAATGATACAACCATTATCCAAAACTCTATAGAAATGAGAACAAATCACTATAGACATTGTCACAGTTCTTTTGAATATATCTAGAGGAAATAATTCCATATGGGTTATAGATGATCTTCTTATAAAGACTGCACACTTTATTTAAATTTGAGAGGAATTATCACTCATTCAAATTCCAAGGATATACATTATTGAAGTGGTGAGGATATATGAAACACCACTATCAATTATATTCAATAGATATATGATATTTACCTCTAAGTTCTTGAAAATTACCTAACATGATCTAAACATCGAGTTAAACATTAGTAAAAATTATCAATCCAAAACAGATGGCCAATATAATTGAACTATCCAGACACCTGAGGAGATGTTGAGAACATGATTGATAAACTTTAATTGAGGACGAGATCTGTAAAGACTCGGGTTTTGGCCCTGTTATACTTTGGAATATTCCTATGAATAATTCCAGAGCTAGGCATGAAGACGACGTGCGATTCTGAGGCCCGATGTGCCCGAAATTAATTTTATAAAAATATTAATTATTTTTATACTATGCACATAGTGGGGGTTGTGTTTTCCCCTAAACGGTAGCTCAAATCTGAAATACGAGGGCACATTTACGTCAGGAGTGTGCCTTTTACCCTAGGTGGGGTGTAAACTTTGTGGGCGCAGGCCTGCTGTGAGAAAAGCCACCAGGGGCGTTTCCGTAAATAAATTGAAAAGTTTATTTATAGATGTCCCCTTGAATAACTTTTGAAAGGAGTCTCGGATTGCAATTTTGAGACTGTGGTTGAGTTCATAACGTCATGTTTACCCTAAGGGCGACCTTACCTTTTCCTACATCGGACGCAGGGTCGAAGGCGAGTCGGTCGTCGGAGTTAAAAGAGGATTTATTTAAAAAAAAAATAAAATCCTCCTTATCCCCCTTCTCTCCCACCTTGTACATGCAGGAGGCCACTGCCCCCCTTTCATCCTCTTCGCCGATGAACAAACGACCCACGAAGAAGCTGACTTTAGCTGATTTCGATGTCGATCGTCGGCAGATCGAGCTCCAGCGCGTCGTAGGCGTCGTTCTGCAGCCGAAGCTTCGACATTTCACCCGTGAGGTAGGCAATTTGAGTTTTAACCCCTGATCCCATTTCTGTTGCATTTTTATTCATTTTGAATTCGTAGTAGTGTATAAGGGGTCCCGAGGGTCGCGCAGACACCTCCAGATCGAAAAACGGACCACCGGGGTGGTCCCGACGGTCCGCGAAAGTCTCATCAGCATGGCACCGGTGTGGCGGCACCGGTGTCGGCAAGGGGCGGCCGAACACGATGGGCCGACACGGCCAGGTGATGATGGCTACCTGAGGCGTGGCGGCGCACCGCCCAGCACGGAGGAGGGCCGCGGTCTTGTGGCGAGGCGGGCCAGAGCACGGTGGAGGGCCGTCAGCTGTGGCGGGCTGGCGACAGCGGTGGCCGGGATGGTTCAGGCCCACCGGAACGTCCAGGTTGGGCCGGTCCGACCCAGTTTTCATCCGGGGGTTCTTTAAACCCCCACAGATTGCAAACCAGGTGTCTGTTTCACACGCCATCTATGGTAGCAGGACCCTAGGATTGATACGAACCTTTTGGGATAGGTTTGGAAATTTTTCGGCTTGGGTATGTGATCCAAGGTCATGAAACATTGAATAATAATTTTTTTTAATTATTATTAAACTTCGACCGACCGTAACTTTTGTATGGAGTGTCTAATTAGCGTTCCGTCAGTGGAATTGCGATCTAGATGGTAAAGAGGACATTTTGAGATAGATTTTGGGTGTTGGGACTGAGATTGGGGTGCATGCCCCATGAGGCCCGGTTTGGGCGTTTATAGAGAAACACAACTTTCTCACCAGGAGTCCGATTTTGGAAAATGAATAGTCGATCCTGTGTGTTTTTCTGAGAGGATCGCAATTGTGTGATCCGTTAAATGTGTTCTAGGATTGAGACGTGGGCCCCATGAGGACCTATGGTAGTGAATAATATCTTTTTCACCGGATGTCTGTTTTGGGTGAGTAAACAGACTATCTTGCATGTTTTTCCACGTAGATCACGATGGTGGCCTTGGTATTGGCCTCGGAGGTGCGTGGTGTGGTGGGTCGCTTGGGTTAGCGATGTTTGGACAAGCATTGGTTGAGGGTACTCCCTTGGTTGGTTCCTACGAGGGTTCGCATGGCATCACAACCTTAGTATAGGTTTGTGATTCACTCAATGGGATTTTTAATCTATTAGAGTTGTGGCATCCCTCCGGTGGGCCCATAGCGGGATCCTCTAGCATCATTTCCCTAAATCGGGTTCTTGGTATCGCTGTGACCTCTTATCCACGGGTGGCGATCCCCTATCTAGCAGGTTAACCCCGTAGGGTTTGTGGCATCATCGAGAATATGATCCCCTATGCAGTGGGCCGTGCTCAGTAGGGTTGTGGAATCATCAGGTATACGATCCCCTACTCAGCATGGGGATTATAGCAGGGTTGCGATATCGTTGGTTATACGATCCCCTAATCAGTGCGTGGTGTCTTTAGGGTTGCGGCATCGTCAGTTCAATCCCCTACAACGTGAGATGTACTAGATAGGGTATCAGTGTCATTGTGACCGTCGTGACATGGGTGACGATCCTATATATGAGTGATGTGTCTTTGTCAAGCGCCAGATCGGGTTGTGGTATACCCCAGCAGATCCTGGGAGTGATCCCCTATCTGTGAGATCTACGAATGCCAGATCGGGTTTCGGTATCCCCCAGTGGACCTTGAGAGTGATCCCCTATCTGTTAGATCTTCATATACTGATGTGGGTTCTGGTATCCCCTAGCGGACCCTAGGAGTGATTCCCTATTCTAGGAGTTTGGTGTTTATGTTGTTTCAGTGAGGTTTCCTCAGTGATGATATCTGAGGAGCGTGATCTCTCGGGTGAGCATCTGATATGTTTGTGTGGGACCCAATGGAGTGTATCTCTTGGACGAGTGTCATCTGGGATGACAGTGATCATGGAGTGTGCTCTCCTGGTTGTGAACCGTTGCTAACGATGAGGTTGGTACCTTATGTGTCTTGGTGCGTGAGCTGAGTATATCTGGATATTCATGGTATATTTTTGGGCGTATACCTGAGCGGATGTTCAAGGTGTATGTATGGGCATACACCTGGACTGAGCTGACTAGTTGTGTTTAGCCGAGGATGGTCACGAGTTGAAGTTTCTCTCTTATCTGGGTTCCCTCTGGCTGGGATGAGTAGACTATTTCCTTTCAGTTGCTCTCTTTTGTTTTATGTTTTTGGGGTGCTTACTGAGTATTGTTATACTCACCCCTGAATGGGATTTTCCCGCACATGTTTGTGTCTTGTGCAGACCACATGCCGTTCGACAGAGTCCCAGGAGGACCTGGAGCAGGCATAGATTAGTGAGCGAGACTGACCGTGGAGTCTTACCGGAGCTGTGCTGAGGAGATTTCCGGTGGTTCTTTTGGCAGCGTACCCCTCCTTCCGAGCAGGTTGGACGCCTTTGTAGTTTTCTTTTGGTGGGCCCTGTTTTTCCCTTTTTGTACTGCTGTTTCACTCTGGTTTGGTATAGTTGTATGCATGAATTTACTTTTCAGTTTTATATATCTCTACTCTGTTTCATGGAGGTGTATGTGGGTGCGTGTGTACATGTACCTTAGGTTAATGCCTCTATTGTGTGTGATAACCTAATAGGCACTAGTCGCCAGCCCCTGGCCTATTGGAGGCGGGCTTGGGGAGTCACGGCTTGAGCCCCGTTGGGTTGGGTTGTGACTAAGTGGTATTAAAGGAGGTTCCAACTTTGGGATCTCAGAGAATAGATGGTCTAGCTATGAGTTTGGTTTCGATTTCATAGCGGCAGTGTTATGGTGTTTCGAGTTTGGATTTCAGGCCAAGGACTTCAGTGTTGGTGCGGCGGCCGACATATCCATTCACTAGGACTCTGATTACCTTCATTTCGACTCGGGACATTTGGACACTAGTCATAGGGAAATAATGGTACATGCATCATATAAGACAGGGTTTTTGGGTTTCCCTCGATCTTCTTGAGTTAGCTCTCTATATATACTATTTTCCTATGAAGCGTCTTGATTGTATTTCAGGATGCCTCCACAACGACAGCCTGCGAGAGTTCCGCAACGAGATTGTGAAAACGATCCACCCCATGTAGAGGCTATAGACCAGGGCGCATGTTCTGAGGGTGCACCTACAGGTGGTACAATAGTTGATCCACCACATGTCGAGCAGCTGATTGTGCTGGTAGTGAAGGATGAGGTTGCGTGTAGGCTGAGTGCGTTGCACGAGTTCTAGAGGCAATGAACTCTGAGGTTCCGGGGTGATCCAGACCCTCAGGCAGTTGATGATTGGATCGAAGCAGTCACCCGAGTTTTTCTCCTGGTGAGGACACCCCTAGATCATATGGTGGTCCTAGTAGTGATCCTTCAGTATGGTTCATCCGGGTGATGTGAAGTTTGGTGACGCAGTCCCACGATGAGGAGACACTCATGTGGGTAGAGTCTGAGCAGCTCTTCAGGGAAGAGTTCTATCCAGTGACGCTAAGGTCAGTGCAGATTAATGAACTTCTACAACTTTAGCAGGAGGGAATGACTGTGTCGGAGTACTCAGTGAGGTTTAAAGACCTGTCACGCTAGTCCCTGGATATGGTTCGAGACCCATTCTTTAGGGCTCAGACCTTTGAGAAGGGGCTACATAGAGACATCTTAGCAGGTGTGGTTTCCTTGTGCCTGCCCACCTATGCTAGAGTAATGGAGCGGGCCTTAGTGGTGGAGAGCTTTCTGGCCAAGCAGATCCCACCTGTTAGTGCTGGGCACGCAAGAGCTGAGACTTCGTCAGTCAGATCGACATCTGGTAGCCAACAAAAAACTCAAGGGCCCAGACGTATGCGATGTTTTAGGAGGTGACCCCAGGATATAGAATCTGAGGCTCAGGGCTCATAGGGCTCACATGCCAGTTTTGGTCAGTCGTAGAAGAGGCAGTGTTATGATTGTGATGGTTGGGGACATATTGCTAGAGATTGTCCGACCTGTCGTGCTACTGAGAGGGAGCCGGTCGATAGGCCACCTTGGCAGTGGCAACGTCTCAAGTTTGGAGTTCCACAGGGCGGCAGACATGGCGATGGATCTGATGTAGTAGTGGGAGGTGGTGGGTGGTATCAGATTCCACCACCACCACCCCCAAGAGGTCCACACCGAGCTCAGGGAGTTGGAGGGAGAGGGAGAGGACATCTGCATGCCCTAGAGGCTGTTGACCCAGAGGCTCCATGGATGGATAGAGGTACACCTTGTGTCCTTTCTACTTTTTGTAGTAGTTTAATAGAAACTGTTTAGCTGTACTCTACCCTTTTCGTTGCTTGATTGAGTTTTGTTCAGGGTGTTGGTAAAACCGTGTGTGGGTATTGTTCGACGTGCTTAGAATGCGTGAGGAAGAGGGATCAATCCCCCACCGAGATGCATTTTTATGGCGCGATCAAAACTATGAGGGTGATTCAGTGCCACCCAAAGAGGATAGTGTTGAAGTGTGGTGAATGAGTCCCATTGACTTATGTGTTCGGACATGGGTGTTTGTTGGTGAACTCGCTGGCATTAGAGACCCAGTTGAGAGTCTAGTTGTTTTCCTTGTACATATGGATTTTCGGGGATTAAAGGTTCTAATATGGGGAGGATTTAGCAACTTGGGTTTTGGCATTGTCAGACTTTGGAATATTCCTATGAATAATTCCAGATCTAGGCGTGAAGACGGCGTGCGATTCTGAGGCCCGATGTGCCCGAAATTAATTTTATAAAAATATTAAGTATTTTTATTCTATGCATATGGTGGGGGTTGTGTTTTCCCCTAAACAGTAGCTCGGATCAGAAATCTAAGGGCACGGTTGCATCTAGAGCATGCCGTTTACCCTAGGCAGGGTTTAAACTTTGCGGGTGTGGGCCTGCTGTGAGAAAAGCCACCAGGGGCGTTTCTGTAAATAAATTGAAAAGTTTATTTATAGACGTCACCTTGAATAACTTCTGAACGGAGTCTAGGATCGCAATTATGAGACTTCGGTTAAGTTTATAATGTTGTGTTTACCTAAGGGTGACTTTACCTTTTCCTTCATTGGGTGCGGGGTTGAAGGCGAGTCGGCAGTCAGAGTTAAAGGAGTATTTATTTAAAAAATAAAATAAAATCCTCCTTATCCCCATTCTCCCCCACCTTGTACGCGCAGGAGGACACCTCCTCACTTTCCTCCTCTTCGCCGATGAACAAACGACCCATGAAGGAGCCGAGATTAGCTGATTTTGATGCCGATCGTTGGCAGATCGAGCTCCAGCGTGTCACAGGCGTCGTTCTGCACCCGAAGCTTCGACGTTTCACCAGCAAGGTAGGAGATTTGAGTTTTAACCCCCGATCCCGTTTCTGTTGCCTTCTTCTTCATTTTTAATTTTTAGTAGCATAGAAGGGGTTTTGAGGGTTGTGCAGACACCTCTGTATAAAAAAACAGACCACCGGGGTGGTCCCGACGGTCTGCGGAAGTCTCAACGGCGTGGCACCGAGTGATGGGTGACCGGTCACGGCGGGCTGGCACGACGAGGCGGTGATGGCCGACTGAGGCGCGGCGGCGTGCCGCCCAGAGCAGCGAAGGGCCGCAGTCCCTCGGTGGGGCAGGCCTCAGCGTGGTAGAGGGCCACCGACCGGGGCGGGCCGGTTCAGGCCGACCAGACCGACCAGGATGGGCCGATCCAGCCCGGTTTTTGTCCGGGGGTTCTTTAAACCCCCACAGATTGCAAAAAAAGTGTTAGTTTCACGCTCCGTATGCGACATCATGACCCTAAAATTGATACGAACCTTTTGGGATTGGTTCGGGAATTTTTCGAGTTGGTTCTGTGATCTGGGGTCACAAAACGTTGAATAATAATAAAATTTTAATTATTATTCAACTTCGACCGACCATAACTTTTGCCTGGAGCATCTGATTGACATGTCGTCAGTGGCATTACAATATAGATAGTAAAGAGGAAGTTTTAAGATAGATTTCGGGTGTTGGGACCAAGATTGGGGTGTGGGCCCCATGAGGCTTGGTTTGGGCATTTACAGAGAAACGTAACTTTCCCACTAGGAGTTTGATTTTGGCGGATGAATAGTCGATCCTGTGTGTTTTTTCGAGAGGATCGCAATGGTGCGATCCATTTGATGTGTTATAGGTTTGAGACGGGGACCCCACGAGGACCTATGGTGGTGAATAGTATCTTTTTCATTGGATGTCCGTTTTGGGTGAGTAAACAGCCTATCTTGTGTGTTTTTCCATGTGGATCGTGATGGTGGACTTGGTATTGGACTTGGAGGTGCGCGGTGTGGCGTTGTGGTAGGTTGCTCAGGTTAGCGACGTTTGGACCAGTAGTGGTTGAGGGTACTCCCTTGGTTCATTCCTACGAGGGTTCGTGTGGAATCACAACCCTAGTATAGGTTTGTGATCCTCTCGATGGGATGTTTAATATGTTAGAGTTGTGGAATCCCTCTGGTGGGATCGGAGCGGTATCCTCTAGCTTCGTTTCCGTAGATCGGGTTCTTGGCATCGCTGTGACTGCTTATCCATGGGAGATGATCCCCTATCTAACAGGTTAACCCCATCGGGTTTGGGGCATCATTGGGAATATGATCCTCTATGATGTGGGCCGTGCTCAATAGGGTTGTGAGATTGTCGGGTATAAGATCTTTTACTCAGCATGAGGATTATAGTAGGGTTGCGGTATCATTGGTTATACGATCCCATACTCAGCGCGTGGTGTCTATAGGGTTGCGGCATCATCATTTCGATCCCCTATATCGCGAGATGTACCAGATAGGGTTTCGGTATCGTCGTTACCATCGTAACATGGGTGAGGATTCTTTATCTGAGTGACGTGTTTCTGTCGAGCGCCATATCGGGTTGTGGTATCCCCCAGTGGATCCTGGGAGTGATCCCCTATCTGTGAGATATACGATTGCCAGATCAGGTTGTGGTATCCCCCAGCGGACCCTGGGAGTGATCCCCTATCTGTGAGATCTTTGTATACCGGTGTGGGTTCTGGTATCCCCTAGAGGATCCTAGGAGAGATCCCATATCCGAGGAGTTTGGTGTTTATGTTGTTTCAGTGAGGTTTCCTTAGTGATGATATCCGAGGAGCGTGATCTCTCAGGTGAGCATCTAAGATGTTTGTGTGGGACCCAATGGAGTGTATCTCTCGGACGAGTGTCATCTGGGATGATAGTGATCATGAAGTGTGCTCTCCTTGTTGTGAACTGTTGCTGGTGATGAGGTTGGTACCTCATGTGGATTGGTGCGTGAGCCAAGTATATCTGGATGTTTATGGTATATGTTTGGGCATATACCTTAGTGGATGTTCAAGGCGTATGTATGGGAATACACCTAGATTGAGCTGACTAGTTGTGTTTAGCTGAGGATGGTCATGAGATAGAGTTTCTCTCTTGTATGGGTTCCCTCTGGCCGGGACGAGAAGACTGTTGCCATTCAATTTCTCTCTTTGGTTTTGGGTTTTTGGGGTGCCTACTGAGTATTGTTATACTCACCCCTGCAGAGGCTTTGCCCACACATGTTTGTGTCTTCTGCAAACCATAGGCCTTTCGACAGAGTCCCAGCAGGACCCGGAGCAGGCAGAGCTTTGTGAGCGAGACTGACCATAGAGTCTTACCAGAGCTGTGCTGAGGAGCTTTCCAATGGTGATTTTGGCAACGTACCCCTCCTTCCGAGCAGGTTTGATGCCTTTGTAGTTTTCTTTTAGTGGGCCCTGTTTTTCCCTTTTTGTACTACTGTTGCACTCTGGTTTGGTACAGTTGTATGCATGCATTTAATTTTCAGTTTTATATATCTCTACACTATTTCATGGAGGTGTATGTGGGTGCGTGTGTACAGGTACCTTAGGATAATGCCTCCCTTGTGTGTGACATCCTACTCGACGCTAGTCTCCAGCCCCTAGCCTATTGGAGGTGGGCTTGGGGAGTCACAGCTTGAGCCCCATTGGTTCGGGTCGTGACAAGATCAACATCTTCACCTAGTTGAATTCTTGTTCCATAATATCTTCTACTCAAGAATCCAAATGGAACTATATGAAGTCCTTTATGGTAAGATAAATAGAACACCATTGTTCTAGGATGATGTTGAGGAATGCAAGATGTTGGGTCCTGAAATGGTTGATGAAATGATAAGAAAGGTCAAGACCATTCAACAATAAATTGGGACATCTTAGAGTTGATAATAGATCTATGATGATAACAATTAGAGAGACCTATTGTTTTAGGTTGTAGATAAAGTTTTCATCCACATATCTCCATGTAAGAGAGTAATAATATTTTGGAATAATGGAAATATAATTCCAATATACATCTTCCCCTTTGAGATTCTTGATCACATCAAATCTATAACCCATCGACTAGAACTCAGACCTACCCTATCTCAAGTACATGACATGTTCCACATATCCCTCTTGATAAATTACATTCCAAATCACTAATATGTACTCAATCCAGAGGTTATACAGTTAGATAATGATCTCTTTTATGAGGAGTAGTCAATAAATATCTTGGACCATAGAGACAAACATCTTCATAATAAGATAAGTCACATAGTCAAATTATATAGAAGAATAATAAGTATGAGTAGGTGATGTGGGAACTATAATAGGAAATGAAATATAATTACCGTCATCATTTTTCATATTAGTGGGTGAAATGAAATTTTAATGGGGAAATTTATTAAGGGTCAAATAATGTAATGACCCCATTATAGCACCTCTCCCCCTGTATCCCAGAGCCAATGCCTACTTTATTACATTGACATAATATAAATGGAATAATATTCTAAAAAACCAAATAGTTTAGTATTCTTGGTAAACCAGATATATACTTGAAATCCACATCACATTTTAAAACATAAAAAACATAAATAATTTTCTTTGAGAATGCCATTATTTCCCTTAGCATATCCCTGTATATCAATCACAATACACTTTCTATTATTCTGGAGAAAATAAAATATAAGAAAGGGGCTAGATCATATTCCAAGTAAGGGTAGTAATATAGTGAAATATAGGAATAAATAAGGCATAATAAATTTTCCAAGGTAAATAATTGAAACACATTCTATTTAGTCAATAACTTGATCATAATATGGTTGGAATAAAATATGATCAAATAATTCCATATAAATAATCACATGATCTTGAAACTTGAAAATTTATATTCAAAATAATCAATTAATCACATATAACATCAATAACTAAATTCATAATGATAGAATGCATAATGTTGGACATATAAAACAAACATTTGAGGCCTGTACCAAGACATGTAATACCGTCAATGCTTATACCAAGAAATATAATACCATCAAATAATGTTCCAGGACATCTATATAAAAGGTTAATGTCTTAACCAAAACCATATATAGTTTGTGTCATGAGACCGACCGATGCATCGAGGGGATATAGTGGGTCCCACCCATCACTTACATGGTCTAATTCATTCCTTATATGAAAGAAATGAAACATAATTCCCATAAACATTCATATTTAAACAAGAATACAGAATGTGAATACATTTCTCAATTAATAAACATAATCATAAACCATTCAGAGTAGAGTGAATTTTATCATCATAGTATATCCCCATTTAAATTGATCATAAACCATCCATATAAATAATAAGGATAGTACCATTGGATTATATCCCAATTAAAGAATATGAAATATACAATAATAACATATTCGATGGAAAATTATTTTTAAAGATTACTTGGAATATTTCTTTAGGAAAATAACCTTACTTTGAAATTCAACTTTTATATTTTAAAACAAGATAATTCATAAAATATTGTAAAAATATTTTTATTTTAAAATTAATTTTAAAACAAAGAATTTCCATAATATCAAGAAAAAAATTTTCTTTAAAAAAACTTTATTCATGAAAAGGAATATTTAAAGAAATGAAGTTCATGATGGTGTTTAATTCTATATATGTCATATAAGTTAAAAAGTACATTCCTTTTGCACTATAAAAAGGTTAGAAAAGTACATTGTTTAAAAAAAAAATAAGAAAATTCATTTCAAGAATTTTTTAAAAAAAGTAAAAAATTGGTAAGAATATCTTTAATAAATCATTTGGATAATGCTAAAAAAAATTCAATTCATTTTTAGAAAAAATGTATTTTGAAGAAAAAGGATTTTCAAACAAAGAGATAAATAAAATCATATTTTTTTTAAAAATATTTTCTTTGTCATTTGAGGTACCAAAGAGAGTAAAATGGTACTATTACTTAAAATAGTTCATAAATGACCATAAGATAATAAAATATATTTATTTTAAAATAAAATATTAAATAATTCCTCCAATAGAGACTTAAAAAAATAATCATGAATAATGATGAGATTGTGAAATAAACCCTTACCACTTTGGTAACATTTGACTCATAAGCCCTATGAAAGAAATAAATTTAAATGAAACTTTAAATAACATGTATATAAATTAATTAATGATATATCATATAAAAGTTCATTATATACCCCACATAAGATAAATAAGTGGTAAATATGGCGTATGTCTCACAGAAGTAAAAGTGAGACGAGAAACCCTTACCTTGTGTCTGAATCATCACATACATTATTTATCTTCCTGAATAATAAAATGATGTTAATTATTTAATTTCTTAGTAAATTTTTTAAAGTTTATTATTATTTTTATTTCACTTATTACCATGTTATATATGATTACTTTTTCAATTAAGTTTACGTTAGACATTTCCATGATATTTGGCTTATGTGTCAAAAATAACTTTGGTAGGCTGACTATAGTCAAATTGGTTATTATTTAAACATATAAAGAATAATAATAATTACATAATTATCATATTTATAATTAAATTATATTTTTAACACTAATAATTAATTTTTTATGAAAAATTAACCATGTTACAATCATAGTTACGGTAAGTCCTATGTACGCATGAGTAACGTTTCTATTTTTCAATGATCATTATGAAAAGAAGGTAAGTAATATTTTTTCTTCATAGAATGATTATAATATCATGTATAAATATTATTATTTTTAAATATACTTATATATATCATCCATGTGGTGTGGATATGTAAAAAGAGTCATCTCGCTTCGTGAAGGCGGTGGTCCACACGTATACAAACGACGTTATAATTTTTCAGCGTAAGAAAGAAAATGATATATATATATATATTATCTTTTATGAATGATAAATATGTCTTTAATATTATAATTATTTCATTTATATCACATATATTCGTTAAATTTATCCTTATTAATTTCATGTAAAGAGTTAGTGAAAAAGAAATCAAATTGCTTCATGAGGCGGTAGTCCGCCGTACACACGAGCAACGTTATCGTATACACTACAGAATGGATAGTAAAGAGATATATATGATATAATTATTAAAAATTTATAATTATATTATAAATATAATATATATACTTTTTATCCATCATCATACCCAACTGTGAGAGGAGGTAATGAAAAAATGAATGACATCGGTTCGTGAGGTGGTAATCAACCATACAAACGAATGATGATTTCATAACCCATTTTATGGAAGTAGGGATTGTTGTAGGTCATGAAATTAGTATAAAATATCAGTATATTTAAGATATTTAAGTTATTATATTATCATGTTTTAAAAAAATTGATAAAGGTGGATGAAAAAATAAAATAAAAACACCGGTTTAAGAGCGTTACCTCTTCTTCGAGTAACCTTCTTCAATCAGTACCAAAAGACTTCATAGTTTATATTTTTACCCAAAGTAAGGATTATAATATGATATAATGGAATTTGGGAAGTTATTTTGGTATGTATGGGTTGAACCAAAAGGTTTTAAGGTGTCAATAAGGGAGGAGTGGGGTCGGTGGCGCCCCCCCTCTGCCGATAGATGACGTGAGGGGGGAAGATCCATGGATTCTTTGCAGCGGCAGGGGACATGAGTTCCAACCCTTCTCTGACCCTGCTTATTTTCTGAGCTTTCCTGAGATTCATCTCGGCCAGAAGGTACCTGAATCTAGAGAAGGCGACCCTATGATCCCGCTATCAGCACTGGAGTTTACAGAGGCAGAGAGTATTCTAAACCTAACATTGGTTTCACGATTCTTGCGCAATCGACCTTCGGTGGACGCTTTTGACAGGTTTTTCTTCAATTCTTGGGGGATTCAAGATCTTGCGGTTGTTATCCTACTAGATAGAAGGCACATGATGGTGCGTTTCTCTTCACCAGAGGATCTCGTCCGTTCTTTGTCCTGTGCCCCCAGAAGATGCGACGATAAAAACTTCTTCCTTTTTCTATGGAGTTATGATCTTTACCTGAATTGTGATTCCCCTCTTCTTCTGGGTTGGGTTAGTCTTCCTCAACTACCTATCCCTTTCCAAAATCCTGCAATCATCCATATTCTAGGTAATCTTGTGGGTCAATTTCTTTGTGTCGACTCGCCTACTGCCTCAGTGTGCCATCCGATCAACCCGTAGATGTGTGTGGAGGTTGATGTATCAAGATCGCTGGTTGAGTCTGTGTGGATTGATGTCAGTGAGGAGGTCAGGTGCAAGCAGCCGGTTGTCTTTGATCATTGGGTGTAGTTTTTCTCTACATGCCAATGACTAGGACACCCAACCATTTAATGCAGGCGGGGAAATCAGGGAAAGGTTCCAATGCAGGAGGGCGACCCCATGACCACTGGGTGTGTGTGCAAGACTAAGGACAGGGGTACTGCGATGCAGGATGTTCTTGAGGTGGGTCACTAGTTGCAGGCTAGTGAGGTATTGGGCCAGCAAGATGAGGTGAGCAGGGATGCTCCAATGGCATCAGTAGCAGTCAGGCATCAGGATTCTCCAGGTGTGGAGGCCAGTATTCGGGAACCTCAAAAGTAGTGGTCTCCCCTACCTTATACAGCAGGTGTGAATAATGTTAAGAATAAGGAGGCAGATCCGCGGGTAGTGGTCATATTTGACCGGTTGAAGCATGATTTATGGATTAATAGAGTTGAAGAGAAGGGTCCCTTAGTAGTTTCATCAGTGGATTTATCAGCTACATCCATCCATACTGTGGAAGGTGAGGCAAGCTTGGTAGGGAGTGATACTCATGATCTCGGTGACTCTCAAGGTTGAGGCTGGGAAGATGCTAACAATCAGCTGCAGTACATGGGTTGCGGGTATGAATAGGATACAGGGTCAGCCTCAGTCCAGGGAAAATCTTTTTTGTTGGCTGCAAAAGGATCCCACTATGGAAAAGGGAGGATGGATGACGAGTTTGTCCTGGGTCCTCTGGACCCAAACACCCTTGGTGTCTCCCCTGCTGCCCATCTGATGGTCGGGTCTAGGGGGAAGATATCTAGCCTGGACAATAAGGCCGGTAAGAAGGGGCATCTATGAAAGCAGAGTCCCCTCAATGAATGTACAATGTTGAAGCTGGGGAACCGATTTGAGGGGTTGGAAGTTCATGAACCTCCAGTGTCTCAGGAGGATGTTTCTTTAGATGATGACAACTATAACCACCCTTTAGTGGATATATTGTACTGAATTCTAGGGAAAGGTCCTCATAGTCCTAGAAGGAAGAAGGGGACAAATGCATCAAAGATTTAGGGAAGTTTATTGTGGTTCAGGGGAAAAATCCAAAGGGTCACAAGGATTACTCTCACTTGCCAAAACAAATGGAGACCAGGTCGGCCAAGAAGGGTAGAAACAAGGAAGGCTCAGTCCTTCTGAAGGGGGAAAGTGAAGAATCAAGTAGATAGTCAAGAGACAGAGAAGGAGAGGATGAGGAGTGCTTGAAACTTATCCTACACTCCAAGGAAGAAATTATTGAGCAGGCTGTACATCCCAATGTATCAGAAGAAGAGGTCAATAGAATATATGAACGAAGATTACAAGTTGATGCCATAGAAGATCAAGAAGTGTGGTTAGATAAGCAAGATAGAATATTGGCCCGAGGCTTCAATCAGAGTAAAATCAAATTAGAAGAATTTATTCAGATAATGGAGAGGATGATTTCTCACCTTGAAGAGCTTATGAGAGAGGATCTAGAAACCGAAGTTAGTTTGCTGCACTAGGAACTTTATAGAGTAGCTGAGTCCAGTAATATTAGTCCTGTGTTTAATCATTTTTTGAGATCCTTTATCACGTAGTGGTACATTTTTTGAACCATGGTTTCCCATTTTTTCTTAAAAATGGATTAATAAAAATTTAAATTTGGATGGATGGTGTGGCCTTTTATAAGTGAGGTGAGTGACACACTAGTAATTTTTGAAAAGAAAAAATCATACCCATGTTTTTCACATTCCAAAAGGACCAAAATGGATTATTATATAGAATTATAAATTATAAGGTCTAAATATTTCCATATAATATATTTTCTACAATTTTTTGGTTATTTTTAACTATTATCATCTTAGTTTAACCTCCCAGTAAACCCATTTTTTCCTTAACCACAGTAAATATTTTTTTACTTTTTTTATTATTAATTATGGTAAAAAAATTAAGCTAAATTTGTTATATAATAAATAATATGATTATTAAAAATATTTAATCTATTTTTACAAATTAAATTCACATATGTGTAAAAATTTAGTTTAAAATTAATCTCACAGATGCGACGAGAAATCCGGTTTTTAAAGAGAAAATGTTCAAAAGTTTACAAAGTTATTATATCAAAATTCAATATAAAAATGATTCCAATTACATATATTAGATTAATAAATATATAATTAAAAAACTTTTACTTTAAATATAATTGAAAATATAATTTAATTTTATAAATAATTTAAATGAAAATGCAGTTTTCAACTAAAATTCAGCATTTTCACTATTCATCAAAAAATGAAACATTTTATAAAAATCCCAAAAATTCACCCTAAGATAATTTTGATATTATTATTTCCTAAATGAATTTATTTTTGTAATAAATTTTATAAAATTAAAAAAAATTAATTTTAAATTATGTGTGCAAAGGGTGACTAAACCATCTTTTAGAAAAAAATACGATTTTTCAAAAAATATTTCTTTTTTATTTTAAATGATTATTATTTTATTTATAATACATATATATCCATTTAAATTATTTTATACTTGTTTAACCTATATAATTTCATAATTTAGTTAGTACTATTCACACATTCCAATTTAATAGCTAGGTTATAATGATCTATTTTAATAGAGTGTCATGTTTCGTTTAAACCCGGTGTTGCGTGCATTGAAAGCTATCAAAGAGATTGAATTTATTTAAAAAAAAATATCATAAAGTCTCAGGGTATTATAATCCCTTATAAACTTGTTGTTTTTTATCATTCAAACTATCAGATATGATTTTCATATTTCAAAATACTAGGGTGTTACATTCTACCCCCTTAAATAAATTGTGTCCACACAATTTAATCTTTATTTTGGTAATCAAGGTTTTGACATTTAAAGATAACTTTGTTAGAATACCACTTCATAAAATGGTAAATAAAACATTATTTTGATAATAGAGAAAGGGATGTGTAGAGTTCATCTATAATAAAACATACTAGGTTTCCAAATAGGAGAAAATATGTGGGAAGTGAATGTTTAGACATGGAAGAAAAGTGTAATGTCCAATTAATGATGGAGAGTGATAGAGATCATTGATCAAAATAAAGTGAATGATATTTTGAAAAATAATAATCCTGAAACCATAAACCAAATAAGTGTGAAATTTTTAATGATATCATCATAAATGATGGAAATAATATAAAATTTTATTTCAAGATCCTTTTTCTAAATTTAATAATTTTTAATGAGAAGATATACTTACTTGATTCATTAAATTTCATAAGCAGAATCTCATCCTTTGGTTGTACATTGATCAATTTAAAATTCATCTCTTACTCTAAGAGATTAATTTGAATTTTTTATTCTTGAAGCATTGATAGATCACAAGAACAATAAGTCATTCCTTCAATCTCTAGTTATAATTATAAAAAAATGGTTAGCACATGTTAACTAGTATACATAAATCTTTATATGGTGATGTATTACATTTATCTCTTAAAACTCATCCAAATTTCAACTTAAACCATTTCAAAATGGTTAACCTTATAACCCTTTTAGAATATTATAGTCAAAAACATTAGAAAGTATGCCACTGAATTTCTAATATAAACTTATCATTAATACCCTAAACGATATGAAGTAGATTTTAATCGTCACATACCAAGCATGTGAATAACTTTATCTTGTATTATCTTGAAACATAGTAATAACATGAATGACCATAAAACCTTATTAAAAACATGAATTTTTACTTATTCATTAAATAAAACATATATTATTGGATATATTCTTTAAATCCAAAAATATTTTAAGCTCTGTCAATGATAACATAAACCACTTTGTTAAATAAATAATTAATCAGTTCCAAGGTATTCCAAACTATCAATATCAATCATCTTTTATGCCAAAATAATTATCTCAACCTCAGAAACATATAAAGAGTTATATTTCTCTCAATTATTTGTTTTTCAATAAATTCAACTTGCAACTGAATCAATTTTCTTGTTCATCAACACCATTCAACATATGCCTTCAAATACTTAATGAAAAAGTACTATATTAAAATCCTTATAATTTTTATGATTATTATAATGATAATTTCATTAATAAAAAACTTTTACAACATATTTATTAGATCTAAATACACCATAAAAATAATCATTTCAATTCTTATTTAGTAATATTATAATCTTGACCTTGACCCTTTAGCTCATTTTGATGTATTTTCCCTTGATGCTTTCAGAATTCATTTGCTTAGTGCCCCATTTTCTTATAGTGGAATTATTGATCATTGGAAGATTCTTTCTTACCCTTTAAATCATAATAATAGTGGCCATTTCTCTACACCTGAATAAAACTCATTTTCCTTTTAGGCATGTACCAAGTTGTTTCCTTCCATAAGTATCACATATTTGAAAATCCTTATTTCCATTCCTCCCTTTATCCATTTTTTTCTATGATTCCATATTCTCATCTTTCTTCTCTTAAAAGATATAAGTCTTTGAGAATTTGTTCTCTATCTTGATTTCACATGATACTATGTCCACATATAATGATTTTTTTGGAGACTAGCGACCTTCAAAGGATTGGATTAATCACATTAAAGAAGCTTCCAATATTTCTATATGGATTATGTGCACAATCCGCAACATGCCTTGATGACCTTATAAAGTTGTATTCATACTAAGAAACATTTCTCCCTTTTTTTGCTATCTTAGACTCAAGAACTATTTTTCCATATCCGCTCATTTATCACGTGGAAAATATTTTTCCAAGAATATTACCTTTAAATAATTCCACTTCACGATTACTATTTCATACTTATCCTTAGTGTTTTGAACCAATGACCACCTTTGATTCAAATATATTTAGAGAAGATAAACTATAATGATAAATTTCTCCCTTTCACTACTTCCCAGAGTGATAAATATCTTCTCTAAGGAACCTACCCATTTCTTAGCTAAAAATGGATTTTTAGTCCCATTAAATGATAGAGGTTTTTGATGAATTATGTGGTTAAAATTGTTACACCATGCCATGGATCAATAGTCTAATCTATATAGAAATTTTTATTACTCATAAACTGAGTTATTTGCCTCAATATGGTTATAATTTGATCAGTTATGTCTATATATCTAGCTCTAGCTTTATTATCTTACCTAGAAGGGGAATCCCTAAATGGTGTATTTACATTGATACAGTTCATATTCCTTATGTTAGGAGCCATTTCTAAATAATGGAATACACTATATTAGATTATAACATTATGTAACATAATATATAAACCTAAAACTAGTGAAACACTTAACATTAATTAAAAAATTTATACATATCTAATCTCATAATCATAAATATGGTTTCTTTTTGGATATATTTATTTTCAAATACTTTATAATAGTTTATAAATAAAATATTAATTATCCTAAGAATATCCCTCTATAGTGTCGAACAAGGTGTATAGTAAGGCCTATTTCCATGCATCAGGTGATGATCGGGGTAAGCTCAATGCTCTCTTTTCATAGTTATTACCTCTAGGTACATTAGTGCTAAAATAAAGTTCACTTTTAGTTTCTAGATAGGGATGTATTTTCTAAGAAAAACCACGTAATATCTTCCTTAAAAAAACTTTAGGATGTTATTGTATACTTATCCTCAAAGTCTATCATAGAGTAATATTCCTTAATCTATGTTTCCCTAAATCTTATTCCCAAGGTTTTTAATAAACTTACTATGATACCAACTATAGATCACCAACACCAGTAGCTTAGATCCGATGTCTAATTTATTATATTATCGTAAGATACAAGTAATCACATCCCGAAGGACCAAATAGTTTAGTAGTCTTGGTAAACTAGTTACATACATAAAATTCAAATTAAATTTTACAACACAAAATAGAAAACCAATTTTCTTTGATAATTCCATTATTCCCCTTAGTGTATCCATGATTATAAATCCTAAAATAATTCCTGTTATCATGGATAAAGTAAAACATAAGAAAGGGATGAACTCAGATTCTCAGTAAGCATAAGCGTATAATGAAAGCTATTAATAAATAAGGCATAATAAATATAGAAAGGTAAATAACTGAAACACATGCCATTTCATCAATAACTTGAGCATAATATGGTTGGAACACAAGATAATCAAATAATTACAAATAAATAATCACATGAGCTTGAACCTTTACCATGGATATTCAAATTAATCAAATAATCACATGGAATATAAATAACTAAATTCATAATGATGGAATGCATAATGATTGAAATATGAAACATACCACCGAGGATTGTGCCAAGACACCTAATACTATTGAGGCTTGTTCCAAGACATCTAATACCATTATGGGTTTTTCTAGGATATAAATATGAATACGTAAGGCCTTGGTCAAAAACATATCAAGTTTGTCTCATGAGACCTACCGATACATCAAGGGGCTATAGTTGGCTCCATCCCTCACTTACAAGGTCCAATGAATTCCTCATATAAAAGAGGTTAAAAATAATGAACATAAAAATTCATATTTAAACTAGCATATGAAATTTAAATACATTCCCTAATAAATAAAATTATCTTAAACCATCTAGAGTAAAGTGAATAGTATCAGCATTGTACATCCCAAGTTAAACTGATCATAAACCATCCGGATAAATAATAAGGATGGTATCATTAGAGTATATCTCCATTAAAGCATAAGTAACATAAAAAATGTCTTCTTAAATGGAAAATGATTTTTTAAAGATCACTTGGAACATTTCTTTAAGGAAATAACCTTTCTTTAAAAATCACAATTTTTTATTTTAAAACTATAAAATTCCAAAAATATTCTCAAAATCCTTTTATTTGAAATAAATTTTAAAAAACTAAGAATTTCTAAAATATAAGGGAAGAATTTTTCTTTAAAAATAACCTTTTTAAAACGAAAATTCATATTCAAATAAATGATAGTCGTAATGGTTGGTAATTACATACATGCCGTATTAGCTAAAATGATCATTCCTTTTTCACTGTAAAATGGTTAGAAAAGTGCATCATTCAGAAAATGAAAAGGACATTACTTTAAAAACAATTTTTTAAAAATTAAAACAATGGTAAAAATTTCTATAATTAATCATTTGGATAATTCTAAAACATTTTCGAAAACATTTTTAGAAAACATGGTTTTGGAAGAAAAAGAATTTTTGACTGAAGAGAGAAATAAAGTTGGATTTTCCAAAAATAATTTTCTTAATTATTTTAAGTATCAAAGAGTGAAAATTGGTAATATTACTTGAAATAGGTCATGAATAAACATAGGAGAATAAAATATATATTTTTCAAAATATAAATACAAAATAATTCACCAAAGGTATACTTAAACAATTTTTTTGGAATAATGATGAGATTGTAAAATAAACCCTTAACACTTTGGTAAAATTTAAATCATAAGCCCCATGAAAGAAAGAAATTTAAATGAAAATTTAAATACCATGTGGATAAATTAATTCATGACATATAATAAAAAAGGGAAGTATATACACCATACAAGATAAATAAGTGGTGAATATGGCGTATGTCTCATGAAAGTAAAAGTAAGACAAAAAATCCTTACCTTGAGTATGAATCGTCATGTATGTTAATTATATTATTAAATAATAAAATTATATTAATTATTTACTTAATTAAGAACCATTTTAAATTTTATTATTTCTTCTATTTCACTTATTCTCATGTTATATATGATTACTTAGTAAATTAAATTTACGTTGTATGTTTAATTGATATTTAGATTATGTGTCAAAAATGACTTTGGTAGGTTGAATTTGGTCAAAGTGGTCATTATTTAAACATAACCATAATAATAATAATTACATAATTATCATATTTATAGATAAAGTATAATTTTAAAACTAATAATTTATGGTGGTTATGAAAAATTAATCCTGTTACAATCATGGAGTCGGTAAGCCGTACATACACATAATAACATTTCCATTTTTCAATGATCATTATAGAAAGAAGGTAAGTAATATTTTATATTTCCATAATAATCATAATATCATGTATAAAATATTATTTATTTAAATATACATATATATATTAACCATGTGGTATAGTGATGTAAAGAGATTCAAATTGCTTCGTGAAGGCAGTGATCCACAAAAACACTAATAACACCATCAATTTTCATTATAAGAAAACAAATTATATATATTATCTTTTAAGAATGATAAATATGTCCTAAATATCATAATTATGTCATTTATATTACATATATTAACTAAATTTATCATTATTATCTTCCGTGTAAAGAGTTAGTGAAAAATGAATCATATTGATTCATAAGGTGGCAGCCCACCATACACACAAGAAACATTATTGTATCCCATATGGAATGGAAAGTAAAAAGGTATATATATAATATAATGAATAAATAGGTATAATTATGTTATAAATATAATATATATAATTTATATCCATCATTATACCAAATTGTGAGAGGTTGTAATATAAAAATGGATGACATCAATTCATGAGGCAATAATCCGCTATACACATGAATAATGATTTATTAACACATTAGATAGAATTGGAGATAATTTTAGGTTATTAAATTAACATAAAAACATATTAATATAAGGAATATACTAATATTATTATATAATCATAGTTTAATAAAAATTTAAGTAGGTGGAGGTATAAATAAAATAAAAACACTCATTGAAGAGCGTTACATATTTTTCGTGTAATCTCTTTAAGTTCATACCAAAAGCCTCCCCATGTTATATTTTTGCCAAAAATAATGATTATAAGATAATATAAGGGATTTTTATAAGTGATTTGGGTATTTATTATCCTAATTTTTTTTGAAGTTGTGAAGGAGATAGGATAGGGGATGACCTAGTGGCCCACTTATATTTTTTGAAATGAAATTGTTACATGAAAATAGGGTATAAAATGAAGTATTATTAAGTATTAGACATTATAAGGTCTACATATTCCCAGAAAATAGATTTTAGAAAATTTATAGGTCATTTTAATCCTTTTATTTTTAGTTTAACCCTATGTAAACCTGTTTTTACCGTAACCGTAGTAAATAATATTTACTAATTTTATTATTTAGTATATTAAAAAATTAAGTTAATAATATTAGATAATATAAATTATTATTATTATAAATATTTAATCTATTTTTTAAAATTAAATTCATATAATTTGAAAATTTAATTTAAAATTAACCCCATAGAGGCGATGAGAAATCAGGTCTTTAAAGAGAAAATGCTCAAAAGTTTATAAAGTTTTTATATCAAAATTCAATATAAAAATGATTCCAATGGACTAAAGTGGATTAATATTTATATATATATATATATAAAATTGAATGAATTATAATTTAAAACCAATTCAAAATATTATTTATCTTTATAAATAATTTAAATGAAAAAGTAGTTTTCAAATAAAATTCAATATTTTTCACTATAAATAAAAAAATGAAACATTTTAGAAAACTCCCAAAAAATTAATCGTAATATAATTTTTTATATTATGATTTCAATAAATTAATTATATTTTTTCAAATAATTTTTTTGAAAGTGTTAATAATTAATTTTAAATAATGTCTCAAAACGCGACAAAACTGCATTTTAGAAAAAAATACAGTTTTTTTTAAAACACATATTTTTTCCTTTAAATGATACTTATTTTATTTTTAATCAATAGATATACATTTAAATTATTTCATAAATGTGTAAAACATATAGTTTAATAATTTAGTTGTTACTATTTATACCCACCAATTTAATGGCTAGGTTATAATGTACTATTTTAATAAAGTGTCATGTTTCATTTAAACCCAGTGTTGTGTGAATTGCAAGATATTGAAGAGATTGAATTTATTTAAAAATAAAAATGTCATAAAGTCTTGAGATGTTATATTACCTTATACACTTGGTTATTCATGTCATACATACTATCAAATATAATGTTCATATTTTAAAATATTAGCGTGCTACACGAAACTCTTATGCATGAAATTTCCCTTCTGATTATATAAATTTGTCATATTTAGTAATGTAGTATTACATAAAGCACATGCACCACATGATAGAAATAAAAAAAATTATATTTACTCGAACATTAACTTTAGGGAATAAATATAGACATAAGAATTTAAAGTATTGTAATGGGATAAAAATTGAAAATAAGATAAAAATAATATTAAAATTGGGATTTTCTTGATCCTCTATAATTATAATACTCATAAACAACATTGAAGAAATGAAACATAATATTATTAATGGATTATTTACTTTTGAAATGAATATATATATATATATATATCCTTGAGATAAAATTGAATTGAATGAATAATTAGTAAAAGATGAGGTATTTATAGAAATTAGGGAACCCATATGACCGTTACAAATTAGACTATTGGAATAGTAATATGAAAATTGGAATAACAATCTGAATATTAGGATTAGTAAAACCAACCATTATAATATATAAACAAAACTAATTTAAAAATAATATATAGGTATCTTATAAAGTGAAAATATATAAAATTTATATCATTGTAAAAATTAATAAATGTTTTAAAAATGATAAAATATGTGTTTATATATTTGAAAAAAATATATATTTTATTTATATTGTTATGATATATATATATATATATTAAATAAAATTTATTTTTATAAAATTATTTTATAAAACAATATTATATTTTACTATAATTATAATATAAATTTTGGAGACTGTAATTAATTTTGGAAAGGGTTGAAAAATTGATCATTATATTAAAATTGATATTTTTTTAAAATAAATATGGATTTTATTTAACAAATAATTTTAACATATTTATAAAAATATTTTCAAAAAATTAAACTTTTTTTTATAACATACATATTGATAAATGGTTAGGGTGATTCTTTTTTGTATTTTTCTAAAAGAGATGAATTTTTATTGAATACTAAAATTTGAAAAAATATGTCATTTAACATTTTAGGTTAAATAAATGGATTAATGAGTCATGAATGGTATAGGAAACCATTATTTCAAACACAAATTCACTAATTATTATATTATTCATAAGATTCATCAATATTGGTAGTCTTGAGGTGAAATAATAAACTAATGAGTATTGTATTAAAAAATACATCTTTTCTCCTCTAATAAATACCAACCCTCACTACTCCTTCTACTCACACTTTATAAGACTTTTAGATTTCAAAATATTTGACCAATTATCTTCCCATACCTCTCCCACATATCCCTAGAAGCCTTTTTCTCATCAAAATGCTAATCCTAGGTGCGCAAAGGGGAAGTATAAAATAGGACACCCAAAGAGGTAATATTCTAAACCAAACTATATTTCGATTATTTCTTATTCTAACTTATCATATATACTTCTTTCTTGATAATATTATAACATAATTATTTTCAATATACAAAATTATTTTTTTATTTATGCAATATCCCTTATCCAACTTCCTCTCTTTTTTTATTTTAAAAAATGAAAACATTTTCCATATTATGGTAGGTTCACCACCTCCATGGATACTATATTTCATTTTCCATCACCACCTTCATGTCTGGTTGAAATAAACTAATAATGTTTAAAAATTATCTAAATATGTATAATCTATATTCTTTAATTAATATATATCCATAATATTAAAAGAAACAAAATAATTTTATCATGATCATAAAACTAGCTTAAATTTACTAAGCTTATAATGATTAAGCTCTATAAATATTGATTATTTATGAATAATATTGAATAATAATAATCATTTTCACTTCTAGAAAAAATTAAATATATAACATTATAATTATAGAGTTGTGGAAAAATTTGATAAATAACTCATATAATCATCGATAACTAATGCGGCCTTGGATGTATGACATGAACGACCATGGGATGGTAAAAAATGATATCTCTATTAAATGACTGAAAACTAACATAAAATATTGATAATAAATAACATATATTTGAATAATGTTCTCAATAATGTATTTAATAAATCTAATTTTAAATTTTAGGTGTCTAAAAGAAAAACCATTGTGAATTCAAACATATGGTAAGGGATTTGTCTTAACTATTCCATTTTCTATGAGTAAATATTTAACTCTAGTTACCTCACATTATCTATCTATTTTTAATATTCAATTATTATATATTATTTATATATTTTACAAACATATATACCTAGTTTCAATCAACTTTCCTTGATGAGGATATACATGTCTTAAAGGTTCCCATCTCAATTTCATTTGTTAAATGGAGCCGATTAAATGGATTTTCTCTGTTTTCTTACTTCATTTCAACTACCACTCAATGAAATGTTTTAAAACTTACATGGTTTTTAAAAAAGATCATTTTTATATGTAAAACCTTTTTTTTTCATATTTGGTTTTATGGAAATTATTATTCCCTTATCCTCTTTAAAAAATATTTACCCTTTTCCCTAATACCCTTCTTAAGAGGCACATTTCCAAAGTTACTTATACACTTTATTTTCAAGTAGTCACTTCAATTGAAAATTATTTTTCGTGGAATATGATTATTTTTTATAATTTAATTTAAAATAATGGTTTAATCTATTATTTTATAGAAACCATTATGATATTCCACCTGGTTATTCTTTAAAACATGATTACATAACTTATTTCTTTCAATGGTTAATTCTTATGTTTATGCCTTATGATCGATTTAATTTTATGGAAAACATATGTATGTAAATGTTATTATTGATTCACCTAGGTAACCCTCCAATCCATTGATTAATGTTTATATCTAATGAAATTATATATGTGAGATTAGAGAGTAAACCTAATTTTGGATGGAAATTTGTCCACTATATTATGTTTTCAGGGAAGTGAGACTTTATTTATGATTATGTTATGTTTTATGATGTTTAAAAATTTCTATTATGTCATGATAATATGATTATATTATATTTGTGTCATGATTCCATATGATTATTCATGATCCATTACTTTTATGATATTATGTTATGTCGTTTGACTCATATAATATGCTTCACTATCATGTTAATTCCCTTAATGAGATTTATTTCTCAACCCTCTTCTTTATATATTCCTTAGGTTATCCTGTGAATTTTAAGAAGCTCAGAGGGATTTAGGATCTCATTATGGAGATTGAAATTAAGATGTTTTTTATCTTCATGTTGATGTTATATGTACCTAGTCTCTTAAAGACACTATGCCTCTCAATCATTGTGTTTTGTTTATTTATTTTTTATGTCAAAAATCATAAAATAATATATGTGACATTCTCGATTTATTTCAAAAACTTCTCCCTCCAAAGTAATCCTTCTTGTCTTGGAAAAGGTGAAATTGAGATAATGAACTCCAAGTCCCGCCTTCAATAGGCCCTGGGTAGGAAACAAGCACCAAGGGAATAAAAATATCACTTATGGAAGACATTAACATATGTAATATTATAGTATTAGGAGATAGGATAAAAAAACCAAGAAATTCAGTGATATAATATGAAAGTAAAGGAAACCAAAACCATCCCATGATGAATGTGTAATGTAAACAAATATAAAGAGTCTTTAAATAAAATAACCAAAATAAATTCCCAAGGGAGAAACATAGAAAAAAATATAAAGTCTAAGATAGTAATGTAAAACACATTCCATGAAGTCCTCCTGAAAACCATAAAAATAGTTTTTATATATTTTGGGTGATCATTACATTTATGCTCAATAGGATCACACCCAAAGTCTCTTATGCACTTGTGAAAAGAGAATATTATTGCACCAATGATAAAAATGTAAAACCAATAACACCTAAAGAAGTTAAATAGTTAATACCATCCTCACTGATGCATGATCACCAAGTAAAACATCTATATACAATAACATAATAAGAAGAATATTGATAAAAGGGTACCCCACACCGCTTTCCACTAATTTTCCACTTTTAATCCCCAATGTCATACGTCCTGGTGCTCCCATCTATTTCATAGAAACTTAACCTATAACACCTAGGAAAATAAATAATTCCAACAACCCTATGTTCAACTAGACAACACATCCCACCTAAAGGTGCATGGGACACTACATCACATCTCAACCACATATATAACTATAATAGTAGGGTATTGTGAACAATAATGACATCAAACTTATGCCCTATTCCTACCATGCACAACCCCCACTATGAAACACATCATCCTCTCATAAAATACAACCACAATTTAATTAAAATATGAAATACATCATAGACTATGTGTAATAACCTCACCTAGAGAAGATTTCAAGGAAGAGGGATATCCATCCACCTGTCCTCACCATCTTGGATGTTGGAAAAAATAACCCCAAAACATTTGGGTGTTAAAACACAATTCTAAACTCATGTGGGGTCCATATATAAATCAAAATGAAAATGAAAATATATAATATAATATCCACACACATTTATATAGGCCCAACCTAGGGGTTCATAATAAGAGTACCATCCCAAATCACAACATCACAAAAAACCACCACATTCCACATTTTTTTAAGTTAATAAAATTTACAAATTCCTCTATTTACAAACCTATTTATTTATTAATCTCATTATTTTTATATTAATCATCAAAAAATTTAACCACACTTCACATTTTAATTCAAATATTCATTATCCATTCCAACCTATACCATTTTAGTTTGATTATTAACAATTTATTCCATCATTACCAATAAACTATCACAACACCACATGTCACAAAAACAACCTATCCTTCTAATGCCAAAAAGCACCACCTTAACTCCATTTCACATCCCAAACAATTTAAATCACAACCAATTCAAAACATATTCCCTGAACCAAAGTTTTCATATATCATATTCTAGATTAAACAAGGGTATTTCATTACATTCACTTATTTATTTCAAGTTCACTATCACACAGACTAGAAATTCCCTAGAAAACAAATTTATTATCCAGATATACATTCATAAAAAATTTCATGTGTGGTGACTTTAAAAAAAATAACAACAAGATTTTCTAATAAATAATTCTCAATAACATAACGATACTCAACATAAGTGAAGGCTAGAATAATAACAAGTATCATCAACATATTAGAAGAACATAAGAACAAGTAACCACATGTGATTTCTTCTCTTCCCATTAAATTTCCATTAGCCAATTAATTATCTTCACTAATATAATGAATAACATAATCCTAAAGGATAAAAAAATAATGGTCCCTCCTAAATATATAACTAGAATAAAGAGTGATAATCCCCTACCTGATATTTTCTCTTGTGAAACGTTATATCTAAGGAATAGATGGGAGATAAGGTTCTGGCTTACTAGGAAATTTCAATTAAAGAGTTCCTATAAAATGATGAATCATTTGGAATTGAAGATAGGGGTTTGGGTTCATTTGTATGAGAGGAAAATTGAAGTAAATTAAGTGTTATGGTATTTCAAAATAGTATCAATTCATATTAAAAAAATATAGCACTGAAAACACCCCATTTAATTTTCCCAACATGTTGTAGATCAGAACTTAATTACAGATCAATGAAAATATTCCAAAAAGAGTTATAAATCATTAAATATGTAAAATGAAAATAATTTCTTTATTTTTAAACCTTAATAAAATTAAAATGATTCATGGGGTGTTACAGGTTGAGGACAAGGAAGAAAAATATAGAAAATAGGGTAAAAATTCTTCCCATATACAGGTTAGAGGTTCTAGATAAGGGAATCTTATTTTAACCTTATGTATCACTATATAAGGGATCATAGAAGAGTATCTTAAACTTACCCTTATGGAAACTTAAAATTCCACCTTACCCTTATGTATGCTTAAGGATTCACAGGTTACACTTACGCAAGCTAGGAATGACCCTTACAAAGTGTATAGAAATGATGACTTACCCTTAAATAAGTTGGGAATGACCCTTAGGAAATGTATAGAAATTATTAGTTACCCTTATTCATGTTGGGAATGATCTTTATTAAATGTATAAAAATGATCACTTACCCTTACAAAATATGGGAATAACCCTTACAAAGAATATAAAAATGCTCACTTACCCTTACACAAGGTTGGTATGACCTTTACGTAGCACATGGGAAAGCCCCTTTCCCTTAAGTATGGTCAGTAATTCCCTTATGTGAGTATTTAAAACTCACCAGTAACCTTATAAAACTCCAAAATTTTGGATATACCCTTATGCACCCCTATAAAAAACACAAGTCTTAAGAATATGAATGATTATGTATAAGATTAAGAATAACATTAAAAATTATTAATTTCTATTTATAAACACCTATAAATAATTAATAAAATGATTTAGTTTCAATTTATGAAGCTAAAAAATAATTTTGAAGCATTATAATCACTTTAAAAAATTAAAATATTTTTTTTCAAATAAACTTTTATCACATAAAATTGCTTCAATAATTTGCAAAAAAGCAATTTAAAACTACTTTATAATTTTTAAAAAATATTTTATAATAACTTCTAAAATTTATGAAATTAATCCAAAACCATCAGACACCCTAGAATGGTAAAGTAATGATTAAGAATATTCTGGACCCATACATTATATACCTCTTAAACAATTATCTTCTATGAGAATTAAAAAAAATAGAAAGAAGAGGAAACAAATGGGGGATAAATTAACCACCCTGTGAGATACCTCTCAAGGACCACATTAAAACTAAAAAAAACACCACTATATCACACCAAACTCACACAACCTTAATCCCACACAACCATCACACAAAAAGTCCCCCATGCACACAAATCAAGGGAATCTACTTCCATATCAAGATATTATCCTCTTTGGGTGACACATACATTCCCACATGATTTTAAAATGTGTCATATAATTTGTATTTATTAGGAAATGATTTTAACCTATTTATTTGATTTAATATTTAACAAACATCATCATCAAAAGAAAAATATACATCTCATAAACCAATAAGATTAAATCATCACATCAATAAGAAAAAAAAACAAAAAACAACTCAGAGTACTCAGCGCACATATACATTTCACTCTCCCAAGTAATCTCTAACAAACCACCATGCCTCCAATGCACACAAACCAAGATAATAGTCTCTCCATGAAGCACCTTCTCTCGATGATCCAATATCTCTACCAACTACTCCAAAGATTTTATGCCATCCTTGATAACAAAATCTCTCCAGTCAAAGACATGGGATTCATTGTGAAGATATCATAGGAGTGGTGATACATGTAATACCTCATAAATCTTTTTCAACCACAGTGGAAGTACTAATCGATATGACACTATGCGAAGGTGATATAACACCTAGAATGGTCCCATAAACCAGGGATAAATCTTAGTCCCCTTCCAAAACTCTTCTTCCCATGAAGAGGGGAAACACTTCGGAACATGTTTTCCCAAACCTCAAAATCCATGGGCCTCTTCATATGATTGGCATAAAAATTATATCAGTCCTTTTCTACCTTTATCATCTCATTAACCACTTGAACCTTATATGTCTTTCATTGCACCACATCAAGATTGAGAACTAACGACACCACAACATTAGCCTAGCATAATAGAGAATCCTCTAATAGGGCCACGATGATGGTTGAATGGTATTTGTTGTTACAAGAAAGCTCAACAAAAGGAATTTTTTTCCCAAGACCTAATGAAGTACAAAATACATTCTCACCAAAAATCCTCTATCATCTAGATGGTCTACTCTATATTCCCATTCATATGATGGTGGAAAAAAGTGTTTTTAATGACCCAAAATTTTATTACTGAAAATTCATCTTGATATCATTAAATGTATTATTATGTAAAATGGTTATATAAAATATGAACTGCCTTGGTTTTATGTTTTTGAATTTCAAAATACAATTAAGAATTGTTACCATTTCTAATACAGTCGTTGAACAGTGATAACATGATTATTATAAATATAGGTCTTTAACAAATTTAATTTACTTAGAAAAAGGAAGAGATGACCTCATCCAGAAGAATTTCACTATATAAAGCCCATTTTTCAAAGCTCAGAAATGAGGTGGTGTCATTGGGCTTCTCTCTTGACCAAAACCAAGCCGAGATTCAACACGTTAAGCTTGAACGGAACCACCTACGGGAGAAGTGGAAGTTAACAGAGATTACCACCTGAACGATGTTATCCGAGCCACCCCAAGAGCCTGTCATCATCATACAACTTACCCTTAGGTATTATATAGGTGTTTTAAGGGGTCATGTAAAAATACCCTAGAACTATGATTTTGTGCATTATTTTTGTATAGAGAATGTAAATTTATTTTATTATTGTTACTTTGTAAATAGTTTTTAAAGCACAAATAATATTTTTAGATAATATTTAATTAAGAAATATATTTGGATGAATTAACGTATTTTTGAAGTAAATAACATTTTAACAAAATATTATTACTAAATTACTTTTTATTAAATATAAATCATCATATAATTTTTATAAATACAATTGTACTTTTCAATAAGGTTTGAAAGCTGTTTTTATCAAAACCCATGAATTTTCGATAAATGCATATTTTTATTTTAAAAGTAAAATTAAAAAATGTTGAAAATTATTTAGATAAAATTAATATCATATTTGGTATCAGGACCTAGAAATTATCCAATGATAAATTTTTCATAATTTTCTGAGACAATCGAATTTTTCGGTAAAAATTAAATACCGTTTAAATATATAATGTGTTTTATGACATCATAAGGACCAAATAGTGATGTAATAAAATACTATAAATGGTATTTCCAGCCAATATATGGTTTAACATGAAAATAATTTGATTTTAGTTTTGTTTTACTTATTTTACAAAGCTTTAGTAGACCCTCCAAGACTTAGAAAACATTTTAACATTTGAAAATTATTTCCTTGAGAGTGTGACTCACCTTCACATAAGAAAGCCTAATATTTTAAGAATTTAGTCAATTGTACTTATAAAACAATTTTTTATACTCCCCTTTGGAAAAAACCAAGGGCAAAAATCATGTTTTGGTTTATGGTTTTGATTAGTTTAATGTATGGTGTCCAAAACCTAAATAATTAAGAATTCTCTCTCTTTTCCAATATAAACCCACTCAATATCCCATTCCTCTTCACTCAAACCATTTAGATATCTTCCAGACTCTGACCTGCTCTCTCTAGAATCCTCCCAAGGCACCCCAAGCTCCCAATAATCCTCTCTCAAGCCTCTCCCAAGCCTTTGGTTCACACTTCCAAGTAATGGATTTATTCCTTTCTCATTTTTTTGAAATTTCTTTATGTTATTATACACTTTTATTTTCAATTAAAAATGTTGGGATATGATTTCCCACCTCAACCATACTTATCTCCTTATATTTTAATGATATATATCTCTTTCTCTCTCATTAATTCCACCCATGTACACCCATTACCATGCCGAAATTCCGTAAGAGATTTCTTCCTTTCTCATTTTTTGTCCAAATTTATTTATATTGTTATACCCTTTTATTTTCAATTACAAATGTTGGGTATGATTTTTAACCTCTCTCATACTACCAAAATTATTCTTTAATGACGATATACATCTTTATCTATCATTAATTCCTCCCATGTACACCTATTACAATGCCGAAATTCCGTAAGGGATTTCTTCATTTCTCATTTTTGTCCAAATTTCATTATGTTGTTATGACCTTTTATTTTCAATTAAAAAATGTTGGGGTATGATTTATCACCTCCCCTATACTTCCCTCCTTATTTTTGAATTACGCGATACCCCTTTCACTCTCATTAATTCCTCCCATGTACACCTGTCATGATGTTGAAATTTTGTATGGGATTTCTCTCTCCTTATTTACATTCAAGCAATTATTTTATATTATGAATCTAAATTCCATTACATATTTTGGGACATTTATCTATATTACCCACTTACTTTTCATTTCATGTACAAATTATGAGATAACCCTTTCTCTATCATCAACCATTTTTATGAATTCTTATGTCACGTCGTTATGTTGTTGAAATTGCACTGCGATTTTCCAAGACAAATTCATTATGTAGTGAATACGATGCCCATTTCTCTATCAAGGGTATTCAACTTTATGCACATTTACTTATTGATTATAGAGTTTAATGTATGAATTACACATTACATTATCATGTAATAAATGATGATGTTTAATGAATCAATTTTGTATGATCTATGTGGCACACTTATGCATAAAATGAAATGATTTAGAAGGGTGCACCCTGATAGCACTTCAATGCATTGTGTAAAGACTAGTATCATGATACATAAAGTGAAATGAGGGTTTACTCATGTTAATTCAAGTGAAATTAGGGTTTACTCATGCTCTATGTTCAATTATCCTTAACTCATGCTAATATCATGTTAAATGTTGTTTCTACATTTCCATGTTATGATAATCATGATATATTATTCCTTTATGTTCATGTTTCTCTTGTGATACATCATATGACTATTTTCTAGATTATACTCTATTATTCATGTTATGCCTCTTTTAACTCTTTAGTGTTCTTTATATATCACCTTTTTTTATGTATGTCCTCAAGTTATCCCATGCAATACTAAGTACAAAGGAATATTGTGGCTATATAAAAGACGTTTTCATTAAAGATGTATATTTCATGTTTTAAGTTGTTATGTAATGTTCCTAATCCCCAAAGACACTATACCTCTCGATCCATAGAGTTTTCTTGAGTAAAAGTTTATGTAAAAAATCATGTTTAAGTATAGAATAAAGAGAAGGGTTTTTATAGTTGGTATCAAAGGTTGGGTTTAGTTATTTTTGGGATTTTGATTAGACACTACTGGAATTTGGGTTTTTCCCCACACTTACATACCAACGGTTCTATGAAACCGTTGGGGTAGGATTGTTTAGGAAGGATTTACCAACGGTTATAGTAAACCGTTGGTATTGAGGTGAATAGTGGAGGCTTTTCCCAACGGTTCATTAGAACCGTTGGGATATATGTGAATAGGGGAGTTTTTTCCCAACGGTTCATTAGAACCGTTGGGATATATGTGTATTGGGGAGTGTTTCCCAACGGTTCATGAGAACCGTTGGGAAAGCTTTGTTTTTGGGAGTTTTTCCCAACGGTTCTAAGGAACCGTTGGGATAGATGGGTCTGGGGGAGTTTATCCCAACGGTTCTATAGAACCGTTGGGAAAAACATAAATATGCCAACGGTTTTTTAAAACCGTTGGCAAAGGTTTTCCCCAAAAAACCCAGCCGCCCGTTCTCTCCCCCATTCGCGTTACAGAGCCCTAACGGGAGCAGCAGCAGCCGATTTTGGAGATACTGCCGGCCGGATTCCAGCTCTTCTTCAGGTTCTTCTTCTTCTTTATCTCAAAAGGTATTCAAATGTTTGGATCTCAATGAGTAAAACCTCCATCTAGTTGAGTGTTATCCCTAACTAGTGTGGCATCCGGCTTGTGGGGTGTTGAGAGAACTTTCAAATTTGTTTTTTTGTGCCTTGGATTGTCATATATAGTTTTATAATTTCTATGGATTGTATAAGAATTATGTGGAGTTTTAAATAATCCTATTTTTTACATTTCTGATCATGAATTTATGTATGTAATCTTACAAAGATGTGATTCCTCTAGATCCTTGGATTTTATTATTGGGAATGTATTTTATGTATCATGAAATAAATTATGTCTTAGTTCTTCATATTTATACATTGATCAACTTGAAAATAAATTTACAAAAATAAAAAATCATTATCATTCTCAAACTCAGATCACTTTGGTTCTAACATCCTACCAATTTGATTTTTTAACAATTCAAAGTGAAATTCACACCACCAAAAGGTATTCAAATGTTTGGATAGTATTTAAACTTATTTTTATTTTTCCCTTCAGTTTAGACGATTTTGGAGCTACTGCCGGCGCCTAAGGGTGAGTTTTCTTGAAAATTCCTTTTTGGATTTTACCCCTTGAACATGGGATGTCATTTGTGAAAGGTTATATAAATCGAATTGATTGTTCGATTTCTGAATTGAATTGTAAATTAAATTAATTAAGGGTATTTTATGGTTTGCATTCCCCTTTAACACATGAATGCCAATTATTTTTTAACACATGTTTTAATTGTATTACCTTGCCAATGTGAGTAAAGTAGAGACTATGCTATGAATATATGAAATTGGATTGAATTTATCTTATATTTTATGCTACCATGTTAGATATATTATAACTAATGCATGTGATATCTTTATAGTCTTGTTAGGAGTGTTATATTAAAAATTCCCATGTGAGTGCTTGAATTTTCATTGAATTTCTAGCCATTATGAGTTATGTTGAGACCATGATATGGAATTGATTGATTAAGCAAGAGAATCTCATTATCTTGTCATTACAACATGAGTAAATGAAGCTTCATTGTTTTCAGGTTATTATTTGATTGAGTCGCCATTTTGAGGTGAGTTGTATTAAATACCTTTGTTTTTGACCTTGGTATGTTTAATGAATTGTTTAAATGAAATGAAATTCATTAAATGATTAATAGTAAATAGGGATACATGGATTCTATTAGGATGTCAGGTATATAATCTTGTTTCTATTAACTTATATGCTTTATGTGATAAATGGATTCACAGTGGAATTCCACGGATAGACTCATTTCTTTATATATTGATTAAGCCATTGGTGATACATGGATCCAAGGGAGGGATTCCATAGATAGACTTATTGAATGTAGAATTATATTCCAATTGATACATGGATTCTTATGATAATTCCATAGATAGACTTATTGAATGTAGAATTATATTCCAATGATATGCGTCTTGTGTGGTGTTGGTGTGGTTTATGTGTTTTATGGTAGTAGTGAAGTGTGTGATTATGTAGTTAATGTGAACCCATAGGTTGAGTATTTTGTACTATCTATATATCATGTATTTTTATGTTATTTCTACACATTCCCAACCAGAGTTGGATAAACTTACCAACGATCAGAGGTTTTGAGTTATGGGTATTTTTTCTAATATCTAGGATGGTGGTTATATGTTTGGATAGCTACCATGTCTTCCCTACTCTTCCTTCAAAAGTGATTGACCATGTGTTTTTAGGCAAGATGCGATGTGATTGTCCATGTGTCTTCAGGTGAGATGTACTATGATTTCCCTAGTGTTTTTCAATGAGGTGTGATGTGATAAGGCTATAATAAGATGTGGCATGTGGTTGGGGTCATGTAGGGTAGGAGGATGGCACAAGGTTGTTGTCTTTTAGTGGTTGTGTGTTTGAGAACTCCCTGGACAACCCCCCTCATTCTTGGACCCTGGACAACCCCCCCTCCCCCTTGGACCCCGAACACCCACCAAACACCCCCCGAACAGCCCCGCGGATAGCCCCCTGGACAGCCCCCTGGACAGCCCCCCGTACAGCCCCCAACCCTCCACCCTGGACCCCGGATAGCCCCCCGGACAGCCCCCCGGACAGCCCCCGGACAACCCCCCCCACCCTCCCCCTTGGACCCCGGACAACCCCCCAAACACCCCCCGAACAACCCCCTGAACAACCCCGGACAACCCCCTGAACAACCACCGGACAGCCCCCTAAACAACCCCGGACAACCCCCTGATGAACCCTCAAACACCCTCCGGATAGACCCCGCACAGCCCCCCCACCCTCATCCTTGGTCCCCGGACAGCCCCCCGGACACCCACCGGACAGCCCCCCCGGACAGCCCCCGCGGACAGCCCCCTGGACAGCCCCCCGTACAGCCCCCAACCCTCCACCCTGGACCTCAGATAGCCCCTCGGACAGCCCCCCAGACAACCCCCCCCCCACCCCCCCCCCCTTGGACCCCGGACAACCCCCCGACCCCCCCTTGGACCCCGGACAACCCCCCAAACACCCCCCGGACAGCCCCCTGAACACCCCCGGACAACCCCCTGAACAACCCCCTGAACAACCCCCGGACAACCCCCTGAACAACCCCGGACAACCCCCTGAACAACCCCCAAAAACCCCCCGGACAGACCCCGCACAGCCCCCCCACCCTCCTCCTTGGTCCCCGGACAGCCCCCCGGACACCCACCGGACAGCCCCCCCGGACAGCCCCCCGGACATCCCCTCCACCTTCCTTAATTTCATTAGCTCTGAAATGTTTCATAGCACGATCAACTAAAATCTAATCCATACTAAATATGATATAAAAATATTCTATATGAATTTCCATAAGATTTTAAGTGAAAACAAAAAGTGACATACGAAAAACTGACCAAACGCATTCGAAATGTGTTGATGCTTTAGGACAACGATCCATGGGTCATATGTGACGTGTACGAGTCATCCCCGCCTCAATCCGAGGCACGGTGTGGTCAGAACAACTCAAAGTGTATGTCTTTTTTTTCAAAAGGACATCATTTTAAGTGAAAAACATCAACTGGCATCGTTCGGCCCGTTTGGACCCCCCTCACGCGCGTTTACGAAGCGCGCGCATCACTTAAAACACGAATATTGAGCCGTACCGCGCAAACCGCACGTCCGATTGACGTTCCGTCTACGCGTAGACGTCAAGAATAATAATTAGAATGTTCCACGGTGGTTTTAGCTCAATCCGAGGTCGTCCGCTATGAATTTGACCGTTGGACGCCCGTTCTGGCCGTTTATGACACCACAACTGCGTTGTCGGTCACCGCGGGTACACAGCACGTCCGATTGACGTGCCGTCTGCTCGAACACTTCAGCAATCACTCACCCGTATTTGTCGTCTGATTTCAGGCCATTCCGACATCGTTCGGGCCCGTTTGGACCCCCCTCACGCGCGTTTACGAAGCGCACGCATCACTTAAAACACGAATATTGAGCCGTACCACGCAAACCGCACGTCCGATTGACGTGCCGTCTGCGCGTACACGTCACGAATAATAATTAGAATGTTCCACGGTGGTTTTAGCTCAATCCGAGGCCGTCCGCTATGAATTTGACCGTTGGACGCCCGTTCTGGCCGTTTATGACACCAGAACTGCGTTGTCGGTCACCGCGGGCACACGGCACGTCCGATTGACGTGCCGTCTGCTCGACCACTTCAGAAATCACTCACCCGTATTTGTTGTCTAATTTCAGGCCATTCCGACATCGTTTGGCCCGTTTGGACCCCCCTCACGCGCGTTTACGAAGCGCGCGCATCACTTAAAACACGAATATTGAGCCGTACCGCGCAAACCGCACGTCCAATTGACGTTCCGTCTGCGCGTACACGTCACGAATAATAATTAGAATGTTCCACGGTGGTTTCAGCTCAATCCGAGTCCGTCCGCTATGAATTTGACCGTTGGACGCCCGTTCTGGCCGTTTATGACACCAGAACTGCGTTGTCGGTCACCGCGGGCACACGGCACGTCCGATTAACGTGCCGTCTGCTCAAACACTTCAGAAATCAGTCACCCGTATTTGTCGTCTGATTTCAGGCCATTCCGACATCGTTCGGCCCGTTTGGACCCCCCTCACGCGCGTTTACGAAGCGCGCGCATCACTTAAAACACGAATATTGAGCCGTACCGCGCAAATCGCACGTCCGATTGACGTTCCGTCTGCGCGTACACGTCAAGAATAATAATTAGAATGTTCCACGGTGGTTTCAGCTCAATCTGAGGCCGTCCGCTATGAATTTGACCGTTGGACGCCCGTTCTGGCCGTTTATGACACCAGAATTGCGTTGTCGGTCACCGCGGGCACACGGCACGTCCGATTGACGTGCCGTCTGCTCGACCACTTCAGAAATCACTCACCCGTATTTGTCGTCTGATTTCAGGCCATTCCGACATCGTTCGGCCCATTTGGACCCCCCTCACGCGCGTTTACGAAGCGCGCGCATCACTTAAAACACGAATATTGAGCCGTACCGCGCAAACCGCACGTCCGATTGAGGTGCCATCTACGCGTACACGTCACGAATAATAATTAGAATGTTCCACGGTGGTTTCAGCTCAATACGAGACCGTCCGCTATGAATTTGACCGTTGGACGCCCGTTCTGGCCGTTTATGACACCAGAACTGCGTTGTCGGTCACCGCGGGCACACGGCACGTCCGATTGACGTGCCGTCTGCTCGACCACTTCAAAAATCAGTCACCCGTATTTGTCGTCTGATTTCAGGCCATTCCAACATCGTTCGGCCCGTTTGGACCCCCCTCACGCACGTTTACGAAGCACGCGCATCACTTAAAACACGACTATTGAGTCGTACCGCGTAAACCGCAAATCCGATTGAGGTGCCGTCTGCGCGTACACGTCAAGAATAATAATTAGAATGTTCCACGGTGGTTTCAGCTCAATCCGAGGCCGTCCGCTATGAATTTGACCGTTGGACGCCTGTTCTGGCCGTTTATGACACCAGAACTACGTTGTCGGTCACCGCGGGCACACGGCACGTCCGATTGACGTGCCGTCTACTCGACCACTTCAGAAATCAGTCACCCGTATTTGTCGTCTGATTTCAGGCCATTCCGACATCGTTCGGCCCATTTGGACCCCCCTCACGCGCGTTTACGAAGCGCGCACATCACTTAAAACACGAATATTGAGCCGTACCGCGCAAACCGCACATCCGATTGACGTGCCGTCTGCGCGTACACGTCACGAATAATAATTAGAATGTTCCACGATGGTTTCAGCTCAATCCGAGGTCGTTCGCTATGAATTTGACCGTTGGACACCCGTTCTGGCCGTTTATGACACCAGAACTGCGTTGTCGGTCACCGCGGGCACACGGCACGTCCGATTGACGTGCCGTCTGCTCGACCACTTCAGAAATCACTCACCCGTATTTTTCGTCTGATTTCAGGCCATTCTGACATCGTTCAGCCCGTTTGGACCCCCCTCACGCGCGTTTACGAAGCGCGCGCATCACTTAAAACACGAATATTGAGCCGTACCGCGCAAACCGCATGTCCGATTGACGTGTAGTCTATGCGTACACGTCACGAATAATAATTAGAATGTTCCATGGTGGTTTCAGCTCAATCCGAGGCCGTCCGCTATGAATTTGACCGTTGGACGCCCGTTCTGGCCGTTTATGACACCAGAACTGCGTTGTCGGTCACCGCGGGCACACGGCACGTCCGATTGACGTGCCTTCTGCTCGACCACTTCATAAATCACTCACCCGTATTTGTCATCTGATTTCAGGCCATTCCGACATCGTTCGGCCCATTTGGACCCCCCTCACGCGCGTTTACGAAGCGCACACATCACTTAAAACACGAATATTGAGCCGTACCGCGCAAACCGCACGTCCGATTGACGTGCCGTCTGCGCGTACACGTCACAAATAATAATTATAATGTTCCACGGTGGTTTCAGCTCAATCCGAGGTCGTCCGCTATGAATTTGACCGTTGGACGCCCGTTCTGGCCGTTTATGACACCATAACTGCGTTGTCGGTCACCGCGGGCACACGACAAGTCCGATTGATGTGCCGTCTGCTCGACCACTTCAGAAATCACTCACCCGTATTTGTCGTCTGATTTTAGGCCATTCCGACATCGTTCGGCCCGTTTGGACCCCCCTCACGCGCGTTTACGAAGCGCGCGCATCACTTAAAACACTAATATTGAGCCGTACCGCGCAAACCGCACGTCCGATTGACGTGCCGTCTACGCGTACACGTCACGAATAATAATTAGAATGTTTCACGGTGGTTTCAGCTCAATCCGAGGTCGTACGCTATGAATTTGACCGTTGGACGCCCGTTCTGGCCGTTTATGACACCATAACTGCGTTCTCGGTCACCGCGGGCACACGACAAGTCCGATTGACGTGCCGTCTTCTCGACCACTTCATAAATAGATCACCCGTATTTGTCGTCTGATTTCAGGCCATTCCGACATCGTTCGGCCCATTTGGACCCCCCTCACGCGCGTTTACGAAGCGCGCGCATCACTTAAAACACTAATATTGAGCCGTACCGCGCAAACCGCACGTCCGATTGACGTTCCGTCTGTGCGTACACGTCACGAATAATAATTAGAATGTTTCATGGTGGTTTCGGGTGAATCCGTGGTCGTCCGCTATGAATTTGACCGTTGGACGCCCGTTTTGGCCGTTTATGACACCATAACTGCGTTGTCGGTCACCGCGGGCACACGGCACATCCGATTGACGTGCCGTCTGCTCGAACACTTCATAAATCACTCACCCGTATTTATCGTCTGATTTCAGGCCATTCCGACATTGTTCGGCCCGTTTGGACCCCCTCACGCGCGTTTCGAAGCGCGCGCATCACTTAAAACATGAATATTGATCCGTACCGGGCAAACCGCACGTCCGATTGACGTGCCGTCTGCGCGTACACGTCACGAATAATAATTATAATGTTTCACGGTGGTTTCAGCTCAATCCGGAGATGCGGTGTGGCCGACACCACTCAAAGTGTCCGTCTTTTGTTTCAAAAGGACGTCATTTTAAGTGAAAAGCATCAACTGGATTACGGAAAACCAACCAAACGCATTCCGAATCTGTTGATAATTTATCACAACAATCCCTGGGTCATATGTGACGTGTACGAGCCAACCCGGGATGAATCCGAGTCGCGGTGTGGCCGGGATAAGTTTAAGTGGCTCTCTTTTGTTTAAAATGAACACCATTTTAAGTACATACGGAAAAATGACCAAACGGATTCGGTTTCCGTTGAAACTTTAGGAGAACGATCCATGGGTCATATGTGACGTGTACGAATCAACCCCTCCACAATCGGAGACGCGGTGTGGCTGACACCACTCAAAAAGTGTCGGTATTTTGTTTCAAAAAGACGTCATTTTAAGTGAAAATCATCAAGTGACATACGAAAAACCGACCAAAGGCATTCGGACTGTGTCGACACTTTAGCACAAGGATCCATGGGTCGTATGTGACGTGTACGAGTCAATCCTGCCTCAATCCGAGGTGCGGTGTGACCGACACCGTTCTAACTGTCTATCTTTTGTTTAAAATGGACAGGATACGCAAAACCGACCAAACGCAAAACCGACCAAATGCATTCTGAATCTATTGATAATTTATCACAATGATCCATCAGTCATATGTGACATGTACGAGCCCACTCGGGCTCAATCCGAGTCGCGGTGTGGCCGGGATCAGTCTAAGTGGATCTCTTTTGTTTAAAATGGACATCATTTTAAGTACATACGGAAAACCGACCAAACGCATTCGGTTTCCATTGAAACTTTAGGAGAACGATTCATGGGTCATATGTGAGGTGTACGAATCATCCCCGCCACAATCCGAGGCACGGTGTGGTCAACACTGCTCTAACTGTGTCTGTTTTGTTTAAAATGGGTAGGATTATAAGTGAAAAGAACTGACATACGCAAAACCGACCAAACGCATTCGGTTTCCATTGAAACTTTAGGAGAACGATCCATGGGTCATATGTGACGTGTACCAATCATCCCCGTCTCAATCCGAGACGCGGTGTGGCCGACACCGCTCTAACTATGTCTCTTCTGTTTAAAATGGACATGATTATAAGTGAAAAAGAACAACTGGCATACACAAAACCGACCAAACGCATTCCGAATCTTTTGATCATTTATCACAACAATCCATGGGTCATATGTGACCTGTACGAGGCAACCCGGGTTCAATCCGAGTCGCGGTGTGGCCGAGATCAGTCTAAGTGGCTCTCTTTTGTTTAAAATGGACACCATTTTAAGTACATACGGAAAACCGACCAAATGCATTCGGTTTCCATTGAAACTTTAGGAGAACGATCCATGAGTCATATGTGACGTGTACGAATCATCCCTGCCTCAATCTGAGGCACGGTGTGGCCGAAACCGCTCTAACTGTGTCTGTTTTGTTTAAAATGGACAGGATTATAAGTGAAAAGAACAACTGGCATACGCAAAACCGACCAAACGCATTCAGAATCTTTTGATAATTTATCACAACGATCCATGGGTCATATGTGACGTGTACGAGCCAACCCGGGTCAATCCGAGTCGCGGTGTGACCGGGATCAGTCTAAATGGCTCTCTTTTGTTTAAAATGTACACCATTTTAAGTACATACGGAAAACCGACCAAACGCATTTGGTTTCCATTGTAACTTTAGGAGAACGATCCATGGGTCCTATGTGACGTGTACAAATCATCCCGCCTCAATCCGACATGCGGTGCGGCTGACACCACTCAAAGTGTCCGTCTTTTGTTTCAAAAGGACGTCATTTTAAGTGAAAAACATCAACTGACATACGGAAGACCGACCAAACGCATTCGAATTCTATCGATACTTTAGCACAACGATCCATGGGTCATATGTGACGTGTACAAGTCAACCCCGTCTTAATCTGAGATGTGGTGTGGCCTACACTGCTCTAACTATGTCTCATTTGTTTAAAATGGACATGATTATAAATGAAAAGAACAACTGGCATTCACAAAACCGACCAAACGCATTCGGAATCTTTTGATAATTTATCACAATGATCCATGGGTCATATGTGACATGTACGAGCCAACCCGGGATGAATCTGAGTCGCGGTGTGGTCAGGATGAGTCTAAGTGTCACTCTTTTGTTTAAAATGGACAACATTTTAAGTACATACGGAAAACCGACCAAACGCATTCAGTTTCCATTTAAACTTTAGGAGAACGATCCATGAGTCATATGTGACGTGTACGAATCAACCCCGCCTCAATTGGAGATGTGATGTGGTCGGCACCACTCATAGTGTCCGTCTTTTGTTTCAAAAGGACGCCATTTTAAGTGAAAAACATCAACTGGCATACGGAAAACCGACCAAACGCATTAGGATTCTGTCGATACTTTAGCACAACGATCCATGAGTCAAATGTGACGTGTACGAGTTAACCCCGCCTCAATCTGAGGTGCGGTGTGGCCGGTATCACTTCAGGTGTATGTATTTTGTTTAAAATGGACATCATTTGAGGTAAAAATATATGGTATAGAAAAAACCGATCATATTATGAATTGAATTTCAGATTCCACGTATAATTGTCATCTAAATTTTAAATTGAATTCTATATGAATTATGTATGTTTATGAATTGTAATTTAATTATGGATTTGTATAGTTTCAGGATCCATTATATGTTAAATGTGTATGAATTTGTTCGTAATTGAATATGTATGTTTTATTTTATTACTGGTACAATAGTTGGATCGAAAATGAGGTGAAAATGAGGTGAAAATGAGGTGAAAATGAGGCCTGATGACTGGTGGTGATGGACAAGGGACAGGGGCTGTGAAAATTGCAGGGTGTTGCAATTTGCAGCATAGGGTATGCCAACGGTTTCAAACCGTTGGCATATAAGTTTTTAGCATGTCTTTTCCCAACGGTTCTAAACCGTTGGGAAAGACTTCACCAATTCCCAACGGTTTGGAACCGTTGGGAAAATGTTCCACATGGTATATCCCAACGGTTTGGAACCGTTGGGAAAATGTTCCCACATGGTATATCCCAACGGTTTTCAAGAACCGTTGGGATAGTTAAGTGGTATTTGGTTTTCCCAACGGTTTGGGAGAACCGTTGGGAAAAACTATCCCAACGGTTCACCCAAACCGTTGGGATAGGGTAACTTCTATGGGCCTATTGCAACGGTTTCCAGTAAACCGTTGGGAAAACCTTTCCCAACGGCTTACTTCCCTACGGTTATCAGAACCGTTGGTATATCATATACCAACGGTTTGAGGGGCTTTCCCAACGGTTGTGAACCGTTGGGAAATAGTGTATTTCCAGTAGTGAGAAAACCCCAGTGAAAAGCCTTAGAGATATAACTAAGTATAATAAAAACATCCATAACTTTTGGTGAGTATTGAGTAAGTGTTTTATTAAAAAAATTCATCCCTGTCTAGATAAGAGCAGGTAGAGGCGGCTCTGGAACTGATGTATCTAGGGGTAAAACCTGAAAACACTGCTTTGAGATAGACTCAAATAGGAACTAGTGCACGACAACGGGCCTTGCTTCACTCTTGGTTATGACACTCTCAGGGGATATTCTTTTTTAAATTTATAATCATAGTATAACCCATTGTTAAGGGAATAAAAAAAATTCCCCTAAGAATATATGTTGGGATGTAGATCATGGATAACATAGATTGAAGCCTATAAATTCATATGTTAAGGAAATAAAATTAATTTATACGTTATCCCTTTTTGTCTTTGGATTCCCCTTTTATGTGTTACCTATAACTTTTATTTTATTCCAGACAATGTCCATTAATAGGAGGACTTAGGATAACAACCGATACGAAGGTCAACGTGATGAATGTCCCAATGAGATTCCCAATCAAATGGGAGATCAATTAGGATATATCATTGTTATGCTAAACCTGCTATCAAAAATCATGATTAACAATTGGAAATTTGTTGAATGCCCAAGTAAATCAAGGAAGAGGAAGATGAGATCTTATGAAAGTTCATCTGATAAAGCTGATAAGGGGGAGAAGACCTAATTTCCTTCATGTAACAAGTGTGTAAAGAGGCCCCAAGGGAAATGTCACAAAGGGACTAAGAGATGTTTTAAGTGTGGAAAGGAAGGGCATAAAGTATCCCATTTCCATGAAAGAATGGATAATGTGATGGATTAAAACAATGATACATATAAGGAATATTACACACTTTTATGCTATAAATTTGGAGAAGTCAAGCATTACCCAAGACAATGATCTATTGAAAGGGCAGAGAAGCATGATGAGCATTAAAAATCTATATGATAAAGGGATCATAAGAAGCCATATTCTATGATGGATAATGATTAATGAATTAAATGTTAACACTACTTCAAATTAATGTATTTCATAATGTATTTCAACTCATGTCCTATTAGAATATCTTTTATGTTTTCTAAGAACATTGAGTCCCCAACAGAAATGATATTAAATTATTAGGGAAAAACTTCTTTAAGTGTTGCATCACATGTTGAAGTTTGTGGGGATGTTATTATTGAATATTTTATAAGTATCCCTTTGATTTAATTTGAGGAAAAATGAAAAATTCATTTCCTATGCCTCAAGGAAGTTGGATATTCATGAGGAAAACTATCCCACGCATGATCTGGAGTTAGAAGCTGCGATCATTGCATTGAAAATCTAGCGTCATTATCTCTTTGGGGAAAAGTGTGAAATATATATAGATCACAAAAGACTCAAGCATATATTCACATACAAATATATGAATATGTTCCAAAGAATATGGTTAGAGATGATTAAATACTATGACTGCTCAATCCATTACCATCCTAGGAAAGCGAACAATGTGGCAGAAGCTCTTAGCAGAACAGATCCAACAATTCTATCATTGATAAGAATTGAAAAGGATCCAATATTCTTAGATTTGATGAATATGGACATGGGAATCATAAATAAGGGAACAACATCAATTATTTCACAAATTATTGATCAACTATCTCTTTTGGAAAGGTTAAAGGATGCTGAAAAGGATGATGTGGGAATTCAGAAGAAAGTGGAAAATATCAGAAAAGGGAAATCCTCGGAGTCCAATGTTAATGAAGAAGGAATTGTGAGATTTGGGTCAAGATTATGTGTTCCATCAAATCCAGAGTTAATGAATGAACTTTTGGATGATGCACATAGTTAAAATTTATCCATTCACCCTAGATAGAGAAAAATGTATTGAGATCTCTGAGAGCATTATTAGTGGGATAACATGAAGAAGGAGATCACTGAGTATACATCAAAGTGTCTGGTATGTCAGCAAGTAAAGGCTGAGAGGTAGAAGTCTAAGGGGATGATGCAAACATTACCCATACCAAAATAGAAATGGGAAAACATCACCATGGACTTTGTCAGTGGGCTTCCGAAGACATCCAAAGGAAACAATGCTATTTGGGTTATTGTGGATCATATTATAAAGACTGCACACTTCATTGAAATTTAGGTGGATTTATAATTAGATCAACTAGCACAGATATACATTAGAAAAGTGTTAAGGATTCATGGAGTACCTATATTGATTGTATCTGATCAAGATCCAAGATTCAGCTCTAAGTTCTGGAAGAGTCTCCAACACGCTCTAAACACTGATCTGAACTTCAGTATAGATTATCATCCTTAAACTAATGGAAAATCTGAGCAGACTATCCAAACACTGTAGGACATGTTGAGGGAATTCTAAATGGACTTAAAATGAGGATGAGATCAACATATTCCTATTGTTGAGTTCTCTTACAATAATAGTTTCCACTCAATCATCCAAATGGATGCTTATGAAGCCCTTTATGGGAAGAGGTGCAGAACATTGGTATGTTGGGATGAAGTTTGGTAGAAAAAACTATTAGGTCTAGAAATGGTCAAAGAAACGGTGGAGAAGGTTAAGACCATCCAACAACACATTAAATATGCTTATAGTCGATAATAGAGCTATGTTGATAATCATCGACGAGACCTAGAGTTTGATGTTGGAGACATAATATTCCTCCACATATCACCCTGGAAGATAGTTATGAGATTTTGGAATAAGGGAGAGCTTAGTCCAAGGTACATCGTACCTCTTGAGATCCTTGATCACATTGGAGCAGTGGCCTATCGACAAGCACTCCCACCAAACCTATCTCAAGTACATGATGTATTCCATGTATCACTCTTGAGGAAGTATATACCTGACCCATCACATATACTCAATCCAGAGGTGGTACCATTAGATAATGATATCTCCTATGAAGAGAAGACAATGAAGATATTATATCTTAGGGGAAAAGTTCTATGAAATAAGACAATGCCCCTCATCAAGGTGTTGTGATGAAACCACAAGTTTGAAGAAGAAATATGGGAACTAGAGGAAGTGATGAGATGGAGTTACCCACATCTTTTTTAGTGTGGGAAAAGGAAATATTGAGGGAGAAATTTCTTAAGGGGAGAAGATTGTATTGACCCAAACTTTTATTAATGAAAATTACTCTTGATCTAATTAAATGTATTATTTTTTAAAACAGTTATATAAAATATGAACTTACTTGGTTTTATGTTTTTGGATTTCAAAATACCATTAAGAATTATAATGGTTTCTAATATAGCTGTTGAATAGTGATCACATGATTATTATAAATATAGGGATTTAACAAATCAAATTTACTCAGACAAAGGAAGTGACAGCCTCATCCATTAGAATTGCTCAATACAAATCCCATTTGTCAGATCTCAGAAAGGAGGTGGTGACACTGGGCTTCTCTCTTAACCAAAACCAAGCTGAGTTTCAACATGTTAATATTGAATAGAACCTCCTACAGGATAAGTGAAATTTAATAGATATTACCACCTGAGTGATATTATCTGAACCATCCCAAGAGTCTATCACCATTGTTCACCTTACCCTTAGGCATTATGCAGGTGTTTTAAGGGGTTATGTAACAATAAACTAGCACTATAATTATGTGCATTATTTTTTTATAGAGAATATACATTCATTTTATTATCATTAATTTTTAAATAGTTTTAAAGAACTAATAATATTTTTTTGTTAATATTTGATTAAGAAATATATTTTGACGAATTAATGAATTTTTTAATTAAATAAAATTTTAATAAAATATTATTACTAAATTAATTTTTATTAAATAAAAATGATTGTATAATTTTTATGAAAACAATTATAATTTTTATTAAGGTTTGAAAGCTGTTTTTTGTCAAAAACCATGAATTATTGATAAATGTCAGTTTTTATTTTAAAAGTAAAAATTCAAAAATTTAGAATATTTTTTAGATAAAATGAATATCATTTTTGAAACCAGGATGTCAAAATTATCCAATGGTGAATTTTTTATAATTTTCTGAGACAATCAATTTTTTTTGGAAAAAATTAAATATAGTTTAAATATATAATGTGTTTTATGACATCATAATGACCTAATAGTGATGTAATAACATACTATAAATGAGATGTTCGGCCAATATATGTTTTAACTTTAAAATAATGTGATATTATTATTTTTTGATTTATTTTACAAAGATTTAGTAGACACTCCAAGACTTATAAAACATTTTAACATTTTAAAATGATTTCATTGAGAATTTAACTCACCTCCACATAAGATAGCCTAATATTTTAAGAATTTAGGCCATTGGACATATAAAATACTATTTTAAAATCCCCTTTGAAAAGCACCATGGGAAAAAACCATGGGTTGGTTTGTGGTTTTGATTAGTTTAATGTGTGGTGTCTAAAACCTAAATAATAAATAATTCCCTCTCCTTTCCTATATAAACCCACTCAATATCCCATTACTCTTCACTAAAACCATTTGGAGATAGACCAAACTCTTCCCTCCTATCTCTAGAACCCATACAAGGTGCCCCAAGATCCCAATAATCCTCTCTCAAGCCTCTCCCAAGCCTTTGGATCACACATCCAAGTAAGGGATTTCTTCCTTTCTCATTATTTTCCGAAATTTTTATGTTTTTATACCATTTTATTTTAAATTAAAAATGTGGGGGTATGATTTCAAAAATCCACCATACTTCCCTACTTATGTTTTAATGATTATATATCTCTTTCTCTCCCATTAATTCCTCCCATGTACACTCGTTACCATGCCAATATTCTGTAAGGGATTTCTTCTTTTCTCATTTTTTTATCCAAATTTATTTATGTTGTTATACCCTTTTATTTTAAATTAAAAATGTTGGGGTATTATTTAAAACCTCCCCCATACTTCCCTACTTATGTTTTAATGATGAGATACCTCTTTCTCTCTCATTAATGTCTCCCATGTACACCTATTACCATGCCGAAATTCCGTAAGGGATTTCTTCCTTTCTCATTTTTGTCCAAATTTAATTATGTTGTTATGCCATTTTATTTTCAATTAAAAATGTTGGAGTATGATTTTAAACCTCCCCTATACTTCCCTCCTTATGTTTGAATTATGATATACCCATTTATCTCTCATTAATTCCACCCATGTACACCCGTTACTATGCCGAAATTCTGTTAGGGGTTTCTCTCTCTTCATTTACGTTCAAGAAATTAATTTATCTTATGAATATAAATTACATTAAATATGTTGGGATGTGTATATATATGACCCATTACTGTTCATTTCATGTACATATGACGAGATACCCATTTATCTCTCATAAACAATTTTTATGAATTCTTATGTCACACCGTTATGCTGCCGAAATTGCACTATGATTTTCCATGCCAAAGTCATTATATAGTGAAAACCATGACCATTTCTATATAAAGTTTATTAAACTTTATACACATTTCCATGTTTATTAAATATTTTCATGTATTAATTCCATATTCCTTTATCAGGGAATAAATGATGATGCTTAATAAATCTATGTTGTATGATCTATGTGACACACTTATGCATGAAATGAAATGATTAAGATGGATACACCATGATAGCACTCCAATGCATTGGGTAAATACTAGTATCATGATAAGTCATGTTCAATTAGGGTTTACTCTTTCTAACTCAAGTACAATGAGGGTTTACTCATTCTCTATGTGCAATGAACCTTAGCTCATACTAATATCAAGTTAAATGTTGTTGTCACATTTTCATGTTATGATAATCATGCTATGTCATGAATTTATGTTCATGTTTATATTTTGATCCATTTATATGACTATTACCTATAATTTACTATATTATTCATGTTATTCCTGGTTTACTCCCTTTCCGGGGTTTATATCTCACTCTTTTCTTATGCATGTCCTCAGGTTATCTCATGCAATGCTAAGTACGAAGGAATATTGTGGCCATGTAAAATAAGTTTTCATTAAAGATGTATATTTTATGTTTTAAGTTGTTATTTAATGTTATTAAGAACCAAATACACTAGACCTCTCGATCCTCATATTTTTCTTAAGTAAACATTTATGTAATAAATCATGTTTAAGTGTGAAATAAAGAATAGGGTCGTTATATTGTTGAGGTTCCATTGAGTGATAAAATAATGATTTAATCCTCTAAAAACTAAAAAGGTAAAATGAGCATCCCAATTTGAGATAATGGACCTCATAACTTCATGTTTATACAAAACCTCATCCACATACCTCCTTGTCAAAATATCCATGACACCTGACACCTTGATTTCTAGCAAGCGAGTCAACTTCATCAACTGATCCACAATTACCTAGACAACATCATTAAAACCCCAATATTAGGGTAAAAATATGAATAATTCTATTGATATGTCATCCCACAAAAACTCTAGAATATCCATGTTCTATAAAAAACCACTCGGAACATGATGCTCTGACTTTACCTACTTGAAAACTTACATCAAGACATAAAATCTACCACCACCCATTTAATTCTAGGTCACCAAAAATCCATCCTCAAACCACAATACATATTATATACTCTTGGGTGTATATAAAAATGTGATATATAAAAATAAATAAGGAATTACTTTTTCTTTGATACGAGAATAAATAAAATCCCCTAAAACAATATATGATTCTAAATATTCTCAGACCATCCCTTCAGGACAATTCCATGGCCAATATGGTTACCGATAACCTCTTATTATGAGTCTCCCCATTGATACTCCTCTAATTGATGCATTAGAGAAGAATACATTATCATATAAAGAAATAAAACTCCTTTATCAACCACCCTTGGATCTATTTCCCTATATGAATATTCAAACCCATGAATAACATCCCTTCATGACTTCCTACTCAAATAATTAGCCATGAAATTTCCCTTTATTGATTTTCATTAGATATCAATGTTATAGTCCTGGAAAAACTCCATCCAACCCCATTATTCTAGATTCATTTCATGCTGAGAAAAGATATACCTCAAGATCTTATGACCAGTGAAGACCAAAAAGTGTTCTCCAATGAGGTTATATCGCCATAAATTCATCACAAACACAAATGTTGTTAGATATAGATCAGAGGTGGAATAGTTATACTCAAGTGGTAATAACTACTTATAACCATAAGATATAAATTCCTTATGCTACATTAAGGTGTATCCCTATCCCAAATGGGAAGGGTTACAAAACACCTCAAACAATACCCCCATTTTTGGAATTGGAAGAACTGGAGCATTGATAAATCTTACCTTCAGTTAGTAAAATTATATATGAAACTATTTAGTATAGATAACTTACTAGTTTTTACTAGTTATAGATATCAATGAGGTCATAATCTATTATAAATCAGACACTAACCTTCAATAATAGACCATAAGTCCAAGAAAAAAAAGAACATCTGCCACATTATTGGGTGCTACATAATAAAAAACTTCCTCAATATGTGATGGGTCCATGACCAAACCCTTATGTAACACCAAATGCCTAAGTAAATGAGCTTCCTAATTCCAAAACATACACTTGGACAACTTTCTATAGAGTTGGTGGTGTCGATGGACCTACAAGAAAAATCCAAGATATTCGAAATGCACTGCTTCTGAATTTGATTAGATAAATATATCCCTAATGAACATGACTAAAAACACATCCTTGAACTCTTATAATATAGAGTTCATGATCCCCATGAACAATGTTGGTGTATTAGTGACAATGAATGTCATGACCATGTACTCAAAATGACCATACATGCATCAAAAGGTATTCTTTGGGATATCATTATATTTCACCCACAACTAGTGATACGCAACCCATAAATCAATAATTAAAAACCAAATCATTCCTATAAATAGGTAAAAAATATCATCAATCCTTGGAAGTGGGAAAAAAATCTTGATCATCACCTAGTTCAACCGTCGATAGTCTACACAAAACCTCAGATTACCTTCCACCTTGACAAACAACATTGAATCCCACCATGGAGACATACTAGGTTGGATGAAACCCTTTTGAATCAAATTATATATCTAAATATTTAAATCCTACAACTTAAAAGGTTTCATCCAATATATATCCATATAAAATGGAGAAGATACTTGCTACAAATCTATCCTAAACTCAATATCACGCCGATGTGGTAACACCACCTCCTCCTTGGGAAAAATATCAAGAAACTCCCTGATGACCCTGGGAGTATCCATAACACCAAAACCTACTAATTTCACTAAAAAAACTATGATAAGGGAAAGAAAAGTCTCTATATGTATAATTACCAAATTAAAACCTTTCTATCCAATGAAAAAAATACGATGAACATCCACATCTAAGAACATGAATCTCTTTTAAAAGAAGTCGATAATCACATGCACAAAATATAATAATTTGATGTTGAGGATGTCATTATACAAATATATCTATAGAAATAAAATATACCCACACATATGATGCTTCTCTATCATAAGTCTACACCTCAACACACATAAAAAAACTAGTCTAGACCCTAACTAGTATAGTCAACACTAGGGGAATGGGAATCCTCACTATGTAAATCCCATAACATGGACTAGAGAGGGTGAAGAAAATGAGTGATAAGATCCTAAATCAAACAAGGAAAAAACAAGGGTGGATGATAAGATAATTGTACCTTGAATGATCTCTTGACCCTTTGGCATTGGCACCTCCAAAAAATGAATCTTCACACATCCATATCCCCTACATCACTGCTAGAGACCACCTCTATGTAAACACCCAAGGTGAGATCCTCAAAGATGAGAAACACCATGCGGTCTTCCTATGAATTCCCCATATCCTCTCAGAAGAGCATAAGCCTATTTCCCTTACTGTTGAAACCATTGTCTACTGGTTGCTGCAAAGATTGGAATTAAATTAGACCACATCTACCATTCTAAGCTTCAAGAACCATGGGGAACTAATTCTGATGATGACCATGGACTCCATAGTCAACGAAAACTGAACCAAATCCCCTATGAAAATAACAGAAGACACTAGGCCAAGGAGAATGGAAAGGAATCTACTGATGTTGACCCCATGCTAGTCAAAACCTAGAATTCCCTGAAGCCTAAGATCTTATTCTAAAATTATTCTCATCAATGAACCCTACTGATTCGCCTTTCATAAAAAACCTCCTCATGAGGGCATATGATCAATCACCCACACCTTTTTCTAAACCTCCATTTTCATCTACAACATAAAAGGAGTAAATTCATACTGTATATAAGGTATGAGTTCCCTCTCAATATGTTACGTAAAATAATCATCATCAGGAAAAATATCAAAGTTGAAACACAAAAGATCCATGAACTGGATCCCAATCACTTGAACATACATACTTCCCTATTGAAGATAGATTAGCTTCTACTTTTTCACTTGCTTCGTGGTTGATGTTAATAATTACTCTTGGAAATACTTATGGAAGTCATCCCATGAATCATTCATCACTTTATTATCACCCATATACAATACCCACCACTGATGTGTTGAACACCTCATTTGATTGAATGATAGTGAGACCTAGTACCCCACTTATGTACAGATCAAACTGAAGGTGATCACAATCCCCTTAAACTAGTCTTATATCTCCAAATTATAAATTATTCCATCATATTTTCCAAGGATTTCCACTAAAATGAACACAAATTCCCCTACCAATGATCATAATCCTTAGTTGGATCAACCCTTTTCTGGTCAAATGGGTCATCATGCTATACCTCACTAGGCCGAACCACACTCAAACGATGACTAAGATCCACAAATGAAATAAAAAAATATTCCATATGCTTGATAGTATTTAATTTTATTAAGAATCATTTAATTAATTCTAACTTCCCAAAATCACCCAATTTAGATAAGACACAATAAATCATGATGCACATACCTCCCATAGATATCTAGCCTATAAGTGGTGTCACATCACTTGGTTTTTCGATAGGGTAGGATCATAGTCCTTGAATCGGATCACGAGGGGGGGGGGGGGTAAAATCCCATGTCCTATCTAGTCTTCGCGAACCTATATCAGACCCTAGGATCAAATGATGATGTTTCCATAAAAATCCATGCAACCCACACTATGCATAAATCCAAAATCTATCCCATCCCTCAACCAAAACCTATGATACCACTCTATCATGACTCCTCTTTCCAAAGGTACTCCTTATAGACTTATAAAAGATAAAGGTAGACAATGACCCCTCGATTCCCACATTCAATAGACCTTGGATTGGAGAAAAGCACTAGGGGTATATAAATATCACATATGGAAGGCATTACCCTCTAAAATATTATAGAATTCAGTTATAGGATAGATAACCACCAAGAAGATACCTGATACAATATAAAAAAAATGAAACCAAACCAATACCATGTTGCATGTTCACAGTAAACAAATAAAAAGAGGCTCTAAATAAAATACCCAAAATAAATTCCTAAGGCAGTGAAACAATAACAATTCCGAAGACCAAGCTAGTAATGTCTAACATAGTCTATGAAGTCCTCCTGGAAACTTTAAAAATAGTTTGTATATACACAGGGTGATCATAACATGTATATTTAGCAGGATCATACCCAAAGTGTATCTTCCACATGTTAAACGAGAATACTAATGCACTAGTGAACAAACAATCGAAGAAAAAGAATCTAAACAGGTCAACTAACCAATCCCATCCTTACTGAGGTATGCTCACAAAATAATGCATCCAAGTATAGTAACATAATAAGAATAATATCGATAAAATGGCACCTCACACCACTTTCCCACTGATTTTATACTCTCATACCCCAAAAACGTATGTCACAGAACTCCCATATCTTCAATTGAAACCTACCTGAAGACACTTGGGAAACCATATCATGCCATGAACCATGCATGCAACTGACCAATACATCCCGCCTGAAGACAAGTGGTACACCACATCTCATCTCAACCATATCCATAACCAGAATAACAGGGTATTGTGAACATGAAGGATATCAACCTCATTCCCTCCTCCAACCATGAAATACCACTATTATAAACCACATCATCCTCTCATAAAACACAACAATAAGTGAAATTCAATACAAAATACATCACAACTTGTTCATAATAAAATCACCTAGAAGAGAGAGTGGGGAAGATGGGGTTGATATCCATTTCTCTACACCATCTTGGATGTTTGAAAAAACATCACAAAAACATTTTGGTTTTGGCATATAGTGCTTGAATCAAGTGGGGGTGTGTATAGAAATCACAACTAAAATACAATATATAACATAGTAGCTACACACACATATATAAAATAGTACCATCTCAACTCACAACATCACCCCAAACTCACAAAATTTCCCCAAGTCCTCAAAACCTCTACTAGTTTAACTACCACACATAAATGAATAACAACACACAAACATTCCACAAATTATATGCCACATTCCAACATTATTTTCATGTTAAGAAAATTTCTATGTTTTCCTATTTCTAACTATCTTCATTTTTTAAGACTATAATATCCTAGGACCCACACTCCCAGATCCTATGGTGAAATCATGAACTTTACATTTATGGATTTTATGCTGATAATTGTGACCTAATTTTTTCCTTTAAAACCTTAAAAGATAAATAAGAAAACTTTTATAACTTACATTATTGAGTACCATTTAGGTTTAGAGTTATTGATAATAAGTAAAAATCCTATATGTTTTTTTGAGAGGTGATTCCCTGGTCAATGACCAAGACACAAATTATTATATTAAAAAAGAGGATATTACAAAAGTCTAAATGATATAATCTTTTAAAATAATTATCATAAATTAGAAGAATATCATCAGGAAGGTCAATTATCCAGGTTATGTCTTGGTTAACTCCATTATTATCAAGACCATCCTCTACCTTGTTGGCTTCACGGAGGGTATGAGTGACAATGTAACTGATATCTAGAAAATAATGAAGTCAGTTCATCCATTAGGTTTTAAGTAGTGAATCAAGATGCATCAATCCATTCCAAATGGATTGGACAATAGTAGTCGAATCACTTTCAATACAAATATTGTTCTAACCCTGTTGCTTAAAAAAGAAAACAACATGGATCACACTCATCATTTTATCTTATCGGGACAAAGTGATTCCACAGCTTATATAGAAACAACCAAGGCATTGACCAAGGTGGTCTATAAAGATCGCACCACAACCCGAGGGACCCATATTTTCCTTAGAGGCACCATACACATTCAATTTAATCCATCTTGGGAATAGGGCTTACTAAAACACTTCAAATATATTTCTAGTATGATGATATATTCCTTCAATTTGAAGATGTCAAATAATCTCAAAGTCTTTGAAATAGTTGTCATAGAAAGCCTTCTAAATCGAGGTAACTTCTTGAATGCCAATGAGGATCTGCATTTGACCTAAATTTAGAATGAATGATGAATTTTTATGAATGATAGAATTTCAATAATAATATATCACATGGATAATCTCATCAATAGAATCTAAGAAAATATTTTTGATTTTATGAGAGGTTTCAATTTCTACATAGTGCTTTAGTTGCTGGATGAGAGAGTCAAGAAGAAGCCATCTGTAAAAAAATGTCAAAAATATAGTTCTAAAGAGCATAACCAATAGAATAAGATAGAAAAAGATGATTGGTATCTACTCTATATTGGTTACATAAGTTAAATTTAGAGAAAAGTTGAATTCCAAAAGATTGAATACAAACATCAGTGGGGACTCTGTTGTGCACAATATGACAAACTAGAGTAAACCTCTAGGTCTTAATCCATGGATTATCAAAAAATTTGACCAACTAAAATTGTTATCCAAATTTTAAAAGTTGTGATTGTAAAAATTTTTGGAGTCAAGAACACCATTATGAGGATATTTGTAAATAAGGAAGTCATTTGAGTTGGAATAGGGATAATTATCAATAAAATGAATAATTTTATCAGGAAGGTTAGAGGTCTGAGAATTTAACACCTCCCTGATAGTACAATTAGTGTTTTCTAGTAAATTATTTGGAGGAAACATGGAGATTAAAGGCGTACCAGTCTATTTGTACAACCAAAAATTCACGGAAGATTCATTACTGACCATCTATATCGTGTTAATAATGATGTTGAAAAAGGCCTATCTAATGGATGGACAAACAGAAGACCTAATATAGTTCAAATTTCATTTCTTTAACTTGTTAAGGAATATTTTTTTGAGAAAGGAAATGGAGTATGAATCATTGTAAAGGGGGTTACAAATTATTCTGGCTTTTAAGGTCTCATTGAAAAGATTAATATTTTTAATGCCAAGGAAACCTCTATCCAAAGGAATACAATAAGTATTCCAAGGGATGGTTACAAGTTTCCTTTCAAGGATGCTCTCGGTCCAAACAAAATTATTAATGTATAAATTTTTTTAGGAGTCTAGTAATCCATTTATAGACCATCAATGAGTAGAACATTTTAGAGAAAATTTTGGATTTTACCAGATAGATTCTGCCAGCCATGGAGAGGGATTTACCCTTCCAAGAGGAGATATGATTGATAATTTTGTCTATAGTATTGAAAAAGTAACTAACTTTAGGTATTCCCAGAAAAATGGATACTCCAAGATAAGTGAAGGGAAAAGAACCTTATTTGATATCTATAATATTGATAATGGTAATTTTTCTAATAGAGGGAATCTTTTTCCCAATGAAAACAAAGGATTTGTTCCAGCTAATGTTTTTACTAGAGATTTTTTCATAACAAAAAATGAATTTTTTAAGACTTTGAATGTTATTTTTAGATCCTTGTAAGAAGAAGATAATATAATTAGCATAGAAGAGATTCATGCAAACATTTAAGTTTCTAGAAGCATGAATAGGTTTAAGTTTGTTCGGATAGACAAGGAGAGTAAGAAATAAACTAAGGTAATATTATAAAATAGAGAAAAGTATGACAACGAGGGGATCTCTATGCCTAACATACTAGGTGAATTTAAAGTAACCCTTAGGGAAACCAAAACTGTGATGCACTTTGAAAATAAAACTCTAATAAATGGTATCATAGGACTTCCTAATATCGAGTTTAATGGAAATATTTCCTCCCTTGGTGGATTTATTTATGGTGTTAGTACATTCATTGGAAAGACATATAAAATCTTGTATTGACCTACCCTTGATGAATATAAATTGATTTCAGGAAAGAATTTTACTTCTTATATTAGTGAGTCTATTGGCATAGAGTTTGGTGACAATTTTGTAAAGAGAATTAATGAGTTAAATACGTTTGAAGAGATGAATCTCATAAGAATTTTAATATTTGGGAATTAAATAAATAAAATGTGAATTCAATCCAAGGGGAATAAAACAATTGAAAAAATATGTTTTAATAATTTTTGAAACATTAGATTGGATGACTTCCCAAAATTATTATTAAAATCCATTATTGAATTCATTGGGACTCGGGGAAATGTCTAACTTAAGACTAAAAACTGTGTCTTTGAATTCATGGTCAAGATAAATTCTTAAAATACATGTGTTATCTTCTTCATTTACCAAACCTGGAATGACATCAGGACCATTTAAAATATTTTCAAAATAATAGACAACATGATTTTCAATGAATTCTTTAGTGTCAATGAGATTGTATCCATCTCTAATAAAAGTGACAGGTCTTCTAAATTTCTTAATTATTTGACGATAATTGTATAATTTAGTGTTCTTATCACCATATGAGAGCCATTTAGTTTTGAAAACCATTTTACATATGTTATTCTTAAGGACAAGAAATGCATTAAGTTTCATAGAAGTATTAATTTCATGTTGAGGATCCTTAGTGAAGCTATAATTTGTGTTGGAGTTTTCAAGTTGGCTATATTCATTTTCAATAGAGGAAATTTCATTGTACATTTTTTTAGATTTAGAAATAAACCAACCTTTAAGGAACTGTTTGAGATGTTTAAGTTTGATAATACAAAAAAGAGACATTGTGATTTTTCATAGACATCCCTTAATTTTTGATACGACTAAAACACTCAGGATCAGAAGACCATGCATTATTAATTATGAAAGGTAGATTATGTTTCATGATTTTAATATGAAGAATAAAAAGGATGGGATGACGATCAAAGTTAAAATTGGGAAGGGTTATACTAGAGATGGTGTCACGATTGTTCAAAGAAGATTCATTTGTGAGAGCTCTATTTAATTTACCAGTAACAAACCTATTTTAGTGCTTCTTTACCAAGTGAACTTGGAACCTGTAAGGTTGATTTCTACAAGATTACTATCATCAATCAAAGGTTTGAAATCTCACGAAGAGATAGAAGAGTGAGTTGGGCCAATTTTCTCACTTGAGGTGTGGATGGAATTGAAGTTGAAAATCCCAAACCAAGGATCATGAATAATGTTTGAAAATAAATAAAGGTAATTCCAAAGTGGTTTTCTATATTGGTATCTATTTTTAGAATAGACCATAGAATAGAAAATTCAAGAATGATCAAATGACGAGTCACATGTAAACATCTACTCTGAAACATGGAAAATATTCACTTTTTGAAGTGAGGAGTGATAAGAAAACCAAAGGGTTTCAACAGCAATACCCTCTTTACAAGAACCTAAAAAATTATAAACATATGGGAAAAGGTGCATTATTTTTGAAGTGAAATTAACTTTAGGTTTGGTAATAGAAAATATCTTAGGATGATGAGTATTAAGAAATATTTTAAGAATAATAAAAGTTTCAAGGTTCTCAATACCCTGATAGTTCCAAAATAGAAAATTCATTAGAACCTAAATCTGGAGGAACCCCCTTTTTTACTTCTAAATCCCTTATGACTAGAGGATTTTCTGACATTTTTGGATGAGGACATACTAAATTTCTTGACCTATTTACCCTTATAAGAAATAGGTAGAACATTAGTAGTATCTATTTTCATATCTTTACTAGTTAAATTAAGTGAACCAACCTTAAATGAAGTAACCATTGGGCTTATACTTAATGAAATTGGATAATTTTCATTAGAATTCAAAATAAAAACTCTTCTGTGTGTGCCTTATGTCTTAGGGAAATCATCATGCAAAAAACTAGAAGGGGTTGGAACCGTAATTGAAGCAGAATCTGAAATAATCAAACTTGTGACATCAACAATATGATCCGGTATATCTACACTATTGTTGTCAACCAGTTTCGAGGGGGTCAGAGGGGTTTCTACATCAATAATGTTCAACTCCTTAAGACTAACTTCCCATTAGATATGAGATCCACCATGCAGAGAAGAACCAATCATATAAGGTCCTGGTTGAGTTGAGGCATTCATAAAATCCTTGGAGGATTCGAGACCCTCAACCTGTTATGCAGTAGGTGAGATAATAAAAATCGCTAAAGGGATTTTTGTAAGTTTCTCATGGGATATTCCTATAGTAGGTAGGTTATAAGTGGCTAAATCATTTTCATTCATTGAATAATCCTTTCCACGTTGATTTCCTGTATCCTTATTAACAATATCCACTTTACTTTCATAGATACTTGGGTTTTTAACAGTGTGTTCCATAGTGTAATCTATTAAAAAAATACATTACTATCCAGGTTCTCTAGAGGAGTCCTTATAGGGATCCTCTATTAATTTTTCATATTGGGTTTGTTCAATGCCCCCCACAACCATCTTTTCAATGTATTATAAAATATCATGTTCTTCATTTTCATTTTATTAATCTTCCACAAGTTCAACCCAAGTTTTACCCGAGTTTTCTCCTAATTGGTTTGAGTAAATTGTCTTATTTACCAAAAATTCATTCCTCTTCTTGGGAGGCTCAGGTTTATCTATAACATTTCCCATGTGTCTCTTGTTTCTTTTAACCCCAGTCCAGTCATTATTTTTTGGATGGAGAGATTTTTTTTTCCACTCTATAGTTTAGGATGGAATGTCCCACTATCTTACATAGCTCACAAAATGGGGGATTTCATACATATTAAATTATAAATTACATTTTATAATAATTTGAATTAAATATAATAACTTTTAGGAGTTTGGATTCTAGGTTTACTTTCACCATGACTCTTGTAAAGAAACCTAATTCAACATTTAGGGTATGCAGATATATCTTAAGGGGTACCTATGTAGGATACTATATAATTCAGTATATTAGGGTGCTATAAGAACCAATTAATATTGTAAAATCAAACCTATACTTGCACCATTGTGTTCTTGTTTGAATGAGTATTGGAATCACAACACCATTCTAAAATTCGAATAAGACCAGGTTTAAGATGAATATTCCCTAATTTCCAGACATGATCTAATTCCTCATCTGATTTGAATAAAATATGAAAATAACCATGGCCTATTAGAACCAGTTTTCAATAGGAGAAACCCCAACAGTGAGCGATTCTCAATTTAAGATCATTGTATATCCATGGTTTATCTCCCTTAAGGTATGAAGTATAAACCATAATAGAAAATTTACACATATTCATACTCTATTGAAGGGCCTTAGGACCATCCACTACTGAGAAATGACCCTCATCCAATTTATTGCATAAAGGTTGTTTTATAAGGTTAGTTTTGGATAGATCCTTACATTTAAGGGCTTAAAAGAAGGAAATCCATCTTGGTATTTTAGTCAATGAGTGGAAAATGGTATCTTTTAGAAGGGTTTCTTCCTTTTTCATTTTTTCACCACCTTCTACAAATGTTTTCTCCCATTCTAGGTTGAATGAGGCCATTGCCTTCCAGATCTATATCATTGAGATGCACACATCATGGAAATTTTAATGATTAGGGTTTATAAGCAAGAATAATGGTGAGCGCTTGATATTTCTCTCGATGAGTCACACCACCATCCTCAAATGATGTTTAAAAATCCAATATAAAGAATACCCAAGTATTCAAATAAACATTTCTCCCATTTAACCCCAGTTTTATAATTTAACATTATGTTAACAACATCATCCTTGTAAAATCCTTTACATACATAAATCAGTTATCCTCAGTCTTTAGAACATTGGAGAAAACATAAGAAGGGTGAGCTCAAATGCTCAGTAAGGGTAAAAATAAGCCTTAATAATTGAATGTCATCAATGCTCATAAAATTTATTGAGGTGTGATGACATAATCAAAGTGCGTGTTAGAATAATAAAGTAACTCATACCCATAAATACCTAGAACATTAAATATAAAAACATAGAAATAGATAGATTCATCAGAATCAATAATCATGAGCCATGTGATATCAATATCAATCATGAGAATCATTATAAACCCATAACAAGTATAAAAGAAAACATGTACATAACTTGGGATGTCATTTTTACTTGACTCTTATAATAACTCTTAAAAATGGAATAAATATATAGTCAAATTCCATAACCAATTCATTGAAAGTCTATCATGGACCCACACATCATTAGTTTATCATGGAACCACCCATGACTAGTTTATTACACAACAACCCATAAAATGTCTAGGTACTATTTAAATAATAACACATAAAGGATTTCATTTCATTATAAACTCATAGTAAAAACCATAACTTAAAAAACCTATCAAAATGAAATAGATTTTATAACAATATATTTGAAACATGATTAACCCAAGGAAAATAAATGGGTTCTATAACAATATCTTTGAAATATGGTTAACTCATGGAAAAGAAACTGATTCCATAATAATCCATTTGAGACAATATTAATTCATCCAGAAAACAACGAGGATGGTATCAATAAAAAAATATCCCTAGTAGAGGATAATTAAAAACAAGGGTTTTTTATGTAGATGAATGTAAATACCATTAAAATATCATTAAAAACATTATTGAAAAAATATAATTTTCATTCTCATAATTTTTTTTAAAACATTAAACAATTTGAAAATCCTTTTATTTGAAATCCATTTTTTTAATAGAATTATTAAAAAATAACCTCATAAAATTTCAAAGGAATCTTAAAAGAAATTATATTGGTAAATCAATGCATGCCATATAAGATAAAATGAACATTCATTTTTCACTGTAAAAAGTTTAGAAAGTTCCATGTTCAGAAAATGATAAGAAGTTCCATTTCACATTTTTGGTAAAATCCAAATGAGAATTATTTTAAAAATTAAATAGTATTCATTTATTTTTTTTAAATTACTTTAATAGATAATTCTTAAGAGGTAAAAATATTTTATAAAACATTTTTAGAAAACAAGTTTTTAGAAGAAAATAGATTTTTGACCTAAGAGTGAAATGAAGTCGGGTTTTCTTAAAATTTTTATCAAATGATTTATGTACCAAAGAGGGGGAATATAGTAATATTATGTAAAAAATTTCACTAATAACCATATGATAATATATTTCATGAGAATTATAATATTTCTAACTCGGAAACATAATCATACACAATCCCAATAATCAACAAGATTGTAAGAAAATATTCTTACCACTTTGGTAACTTTGAATCATAATCCCCATGATAGAATAAAATTTAGTTAAACATATAATTTTATTAAAACAAGTATATAAATGATAAAAAATTTAAATTGTTTATTATATACACCTCATAAAATAATATAGGTTCATAACATGACATAAGTCTCAATGTTGAAAAATCGTGACAAAAATCCATTACCGCTTTGGTAACGTTCAAACCATAAACTCTAAGAAATAGTGATCCTAAAATGGATATCTAAATCCCCATAAATATAACTATAATAATAATATAATAAATTCCTAGGAATTATATACACCACAAAATAAAAATAAGTGGTGAATGTGTCATATATCTCATAGAAATAAAAGTGAGATGAGAAAAATCCTTACATTGAGTCCGACTTGTCACGTGTATCTTTATCTTCATAAATAATAAACTTATGTTAATTTTTTAATTTATCTAAAACCTTTTTAAAGTATATTATTAATTTTATTTTACTTATTGTCATGTTATATGAAAGTTTTTAATCGATTAAGTTTACGTCGAATGTTTTGACCATATTCATCATATATATCAAAAATGAATTTGGTAGGTTGAGGTTGGTAAAAAAGATAATTATATAAACTTATACAGAGTAATAATAATTAAATAATTATCATATTTATATATAAATTATATTTTTAAAACCAATCAATAAATATGGTTATGAAAAATGAACCAACATTATGATCATGGAAATAGCAGATCGTACGTATGCATGAGTAACATTTCCATTTTTCAATGATCATTATGGAAAGAAGGTAAGTAATATTTTATCTTTAAATAATTGTAAATATATAAAAAATACCATTATAATTAATTATATATACTTATATATATCATCTGTGTGTTATAAAATGTATAACATCACTTCGAGGAGGTTGTAGTCCACACGTCCACGAATGACGTGATTACTTTTTCAATGTGTGAAGTGGTATGAAGAAAATGATATATTATATTTATATAATGATAATTATGTCATTAATATCAAAATTATTTCATTTATATAACATATATTCATTATATTTACCCTTATTACATTCCTTGTAACACATTAGTGAAAAACACTTCACAACACTTCCTGAGGCGGTAGTCCACCGTGTACATGAGCGATATTATCATATCCCTTATGTAATGGAATATAAAAAGGTTGAATATGATTTAATTATTATATAGGTAGGATTATGTTATAAATATAATAAATATAATATATAAATAGTATTACCATCATAATTTACAACCATGAGAGGTGGTAAAGAAAAAACTAACGATATTGTTTCATTAGGCGGTAGTCCACTGTACACACAAATGATAATTTTATAACCCATTTGATAGATGTGTGTGTGTGTATATGCTATAAAATTAGAATAAAAAAATATTATTGTATTAAGGATACTTATTTCTATATATAAGTATAGTGTAATAATAAATTAATGGGTGGATAAAGAAATAAAACAAAAGTGCTCATTGATGAACACTTCCTCTTCTTCGGGTAACACCCTTTTGTTTGTACCAAAATCCTTCCATGGTTTGATTTTTGTACAAAATAAAGCTTCTAGAATGAGTTGAGGTATGTTGGGAGTTTATTTGGGTAGGTTTTGGATGATAAAAAAATTATTTAGAGGTGTTCAGAGTGGGAGAGAATGAATGAACTTTTATAATTGAGGAGTGACATTTTTGTAAATACCAAAAATCAACTCTATTGGGTGGTCTCTCTTAATTAATTTGCCTAAAATAATAAAAAAAATTATATTATAGTGTCTATATGTTATAAATATGGAAATAAAATGTGTTTTTGACAAGTTTCTAGGTAATTTTGCCCCTTATGATTAAATTTCAACCACTAAGTAAATTCATTTTTACCTTAATCGCTGCAAATTATTTTACTTGATTTCACTAAGATTTTTGGTCAATAAATAATTTTAACTTAATTGAAATTATAAATTATGATTATTCAAAATATTGAATCCATTTTTAAAATTTCAATTAACATAAGTTTCATAATTTAATTCAAAATTAATCCCACTAATCTGACAAGAAAATTGGTTTTTAAAGTGAAAAAGTTTAAAGCTCACGAAGTTTTTATATCAAAATTAAATATGAAATTGATTTAAATGAACTAAATTAAATTAATATATGTATAATTGAACAGCTTTTACTGTAAAAACAATTATCTATATAATTTAGAATTATAAATTATTTTAACAAAATGTTTGTTTTCAATTAAAATTCATCATTTTCACAATTCATCAAAAAAATACTTCTATGAAAAATAAAAAAATTAACCGTGAGATAATTTTCAAATTTATCTTTCAAATAAAAAGTTTATTTTTTCCAAAAAAAAGTTTTGAAATTTAGTTTCAAAATAATTCTTCCATTAAAAGGCGTCAAAACTACATTTTAAAAAATACATATTTTGTATGCTTAAAATAGGATTTATTCTTATTTTATGCCTATAAAACGCATTGGATGAATTTAAAACATTTTATTTAATATATAACATATACATTTAATTAATATAATTCACTAATAGTGATCAATTTAATTTGTTAAGATAAATCACATTTTTTGACATTTAAATAGTTTTTCCTAAAAACACATCCATTATATTCAATTGGGTTTTATTTTTATTTGTAATTAATTGGTCACTAAATAATTCATTATAAATATACATTTATAAAACATATTTTAATAATTTAGTTAATTCTATTCATTCCTTCCATTCAAATGGCTAGGTGATAATGATTATATTAAATATTAATAATATATTATTATTTTGTAAAAATCGATCTTCCATGTAACACACATTATCAAAGAAACACTATGTTCTATGAAATACAAGATAAAATCAGTTTTGTATATAATTAAAAATAAATTATTCATTTCATTTAACTCAAGCTATCAAATAATTTAAATTAATTTTAAAAAAGACATTTCTTAAAATCTTGGAATGTTACATCCCACCCCCCTTAAAATGAATTTCACCCTCAAAATTCATATTTGTTATTAAAGGATTAAATATTTAGAATTACTTTATTGAAACTAACATCATAAAAATTAAATAAATAAAATATCCCTTAAAAAGGTAAAGTGTGAAACCTAAAAGTTACCTAAAGTTATGTATAACTAGGTTTCCATATAAGAGAATATAGGTAGTAATAGAGGAAAAGCATAAATAATTATGGAGAGTGAATGATGTCCTTGATCACAATAATTCTAATGATAAATGGAAAGTTAAGGGCCTTAAAACCATAAATATTTAATGATCTAAAGACCATCAGTTCATCAGAAATGAAGGTACTAGGATAACATTTTTTTTCAAGATCCTTTTCCTAGAGTTAAGAAATTATCTTACCATCTAGACTAAGAGAATATGAAAATATACTTAATTGATGAGTATAATTTTATCCTTTAATCAAATTACACCACAATCATATCATTTTCTCTAAACAATGAGTATTCATGATTTTTTTTAATTTTTATAGCACTAAAATCATCTTTTTAAGACTATATAACCACAAAAGGAATAGTCAAGATATTTTATATATCCATAGAACTTAAACAAATTGGTTATCACATGGTAATATAATTACTAAAAATGAATAAATCTTTATATGATGAACTAATATAAAAAATTAAATAGTAATAACCAATGTTCAAACTAAATTATTCCATAAATAACTATCTATAAAATTCATCAAACATTTCCTAACTATGTTTGAAACCCAATTATTAAAATTAATTGATCATATATTCTTTTAAGATAAAAAACGTTATTATATTAAATAAAATACATTATATTCCAAAAAATAAATTTAAACATAATCTATAAAAATGTCACACCAACCAGGACATCCCATAGGCCAGTGCTAGGTGCTACACCCTTGTCGCCTTTCAGTTGTGGGTTCAAGCCTTAAGACCTTACTTGATGTGACGTGTTATCACCCACCCTTCAGGTTGTCCCTTTTTTACATTAAATAAGAAAAAATAATTTCTACCTAAATAAAATTTAATGTATATACTAGGGGTTTAAAATACACTATCCAAAAAAACATATCAAAAAAAGTTTCATTAATCATTTTAATATCTCATTGCTTAAAAACTCAATGGGGTATCTAATATATTAAAATTATGATCATAATTACGCTTATAAACATATGATGGTATCCATAACTCTTAATATAACCTCACATTAAAACATCACAATCAGAACAGTTTTCAAAAGCGACCTTCAAAACCAATTATAACAGCCCAGGACTTGTACTCCTAGATCCTATGATGAAATCATAAAATTTACATTTTTTAATTTTATGATAATAATTATGACCCAATTTTTACTATTAAAAACTTATAACATAAATAGGAAAACTCAGATCACTTACATTCTCAAAGACCTTTTAGGTTTAGACTTTTATAGTATTTGGAAAACTCTTATATAAATAATACTCAAGTAATCAAATGAACATTTCTCCCATTTAACCTAGCTTTCAAAATTTCTCATTAGACCATCAACAATATCCTTGTGAAATCCTTTATATACATAAACAATTCATCCTTATTCTTTGTAACCTATGTAAAAGGAAACATAAGAAGGGTGATAAAAAATACTCAATAAGGATAAATATAAGGATTAATAATTGAATGTCATCAATGAGAATAAGTGTGAATAAGGTTATGATGACATAATCAAAGTGAATGAGTGAATCATAAAGTAAATAATACCCATCAATACCTAGATCATTAAATATGAAAACATAGGATCATAAAGAGTAGCCTGAATCAATAATCATTAGACATGTGATATTAATATTGATCATGAGAAGCATTATAAATCCATATAAATCATAATGAAAACATATACATAACATGGGAAATCATTTTCACTTCACTCTTATAGACATTATTACAAATGGAATAACCATATTTTCAACTTCTATACCCAATTAATTGGAGGTATACCACATACCCACCCATATTTGGTTTATCATGGAACCACCCATCATTGGTTTATAGTGTAACCACCTGTCAACTGTCTAAGTACCACTAAAATCATAACACATAAAATCTCATATTTCATCATTAAATCATAGTAACATCCATTATTTATTTTATAACATGACTAACCCATGAAAAAAAATGTGTTTTATAAAAATATATTTGAAACATGAATATCCCATAAAATAAATGGATTCTATTACAATTTATTCAAAAAATGATTAACCCATGGAAAAGAAATGGGTTTCATAACAATATCTTTGAAATAATATTAATTCATGCATACAATAATAATGATACTATCAATAAAAAATATCCTCAATGGAGGGTAAGTAAAAACTTAGGTTTTTTACATTGAAAAATGGAAATACCATTAAAATATCATTAAACAAATTCTTGAGTAAAATACTATTTTTATTTTTAAATCCACTTTTTAAAACATAAAATAATTTGAAAAACCACTTCTTTGAAAACTATTTTTTTAAAAAAAATTCTTTAAAAATTACCTCATAAACCTACAATGTAATCTTCAAATAGATGATGGTAGTAAATATGTAAATTCTGAACAATATCAAAATAACATTCCTTTTTCAATATAAAAAGGTTAGAATGTGCATTGTTAGGAAAATGAAAAGAAGGTTCCTTTCATATTTTTGGTAAAAGAAAAATGAGAATTATTTTAAAAAATAATAATATTAATTTGAATTTTTTTAGAAAAATTAATTTAATAAATTATTATAAATATGTTAAAATAAAATTTGAAACATTTTTAGAAAACATGGTTTTTGAGGAAAACATAGTTCCGACCGAAGAGAAAAATGAAGTCATATTTTCTTAAAAATATTTTCTCAAATTATTTAAGTACCAATGAGTTAAAAAATGGTAATATTACTTAAAAAATGTCCCGAATAACCATAATATAAGATATTTCATGAGAATTATAAAATTTCAACATCAGAGACTTAATCATACACAATCCCGATAACCAATGAAATTGTAACAAAATACTCTTACCATTTAGTTAAATTTGAATCAAAATCCCCATAAAATAATAAAATTAAGTGAAACTAATAATATAAAAAAAATATGAAGATAAATTATATAAAATTTCAATGGGGTACTATATACACCTCATAAAATAATATAGGTTCAGAACACAACATAAGTCTCAAAGAAGAAAAATTGTGACAAAAATCCATTACCAATTTAGTACCTTCAAAACCATAAACCCCAAGAAATAGAGATCCTAAAATGGATATGTAAATTCATATAAATTTAAGTATAAAAATCATAAAATAAATTCATGTGTAGTATATACACCATAAAAAAATAAGTATTTAATATGTCATATGTCTCAGATAAGTAAAAGTGCGATAAGAAAAACCCTTACCTTGAGTCTGACTTGTCAGTGTGTCTTTATCTTTATGAATTATAAAATTATTTTAATTATTTAATTTCTTGATAAATTTTTTAAAGTTTTTTATTAATTTTATTTAACTTGTTATCAATAATATATATAATTACTTAATTGATTAATTTTAAATTTGATGTTTTGAGCATATTCGTCATATGTGTCAAAAATGACTTTGGTATGTTAAATATGAAAAAAGGTCATTATCTAAAATATATAGAATAATAATCATGAAATAATTATCATATTTATTTATAAATTATAATTTTAAAACCAATCATGAAATATTCTTATGAAAAATTAACCAACTTTACGATCATGGAGACAGTAGGTCGTACATATAGATGAGCAATGTTTCCATTTTTAATGATCATCATGGAAGAAAGGTAATTAATATTTTATATTTATAGAATTATAAATATATATTAAATATTGTAATAATTAAATATATATAATTATATATATCATTCTTGTTATGTAAAAGGAATCACATCACTTTGAGGAGGCAGTAGTCCAAACATCCATGAAACATGTTATCAAATTTTCAGTGTGTAAAATGGTAAGATGAAAATGATATTTTATATTTATAGAAAGGTAATTATGTAATGGTTATAATAAATATTTAATTTTTATCATATAAATTCAGTATAGTTACCCATATTACCTTCCTTATAACACATTAGTGAAGAATTCTTCCCATCGCTTTGCGAGATGGTAGTTTGCCGTACACAAGAGCGATGTTATTGTATCCTTACATAATGGAATATAAAAGGGTGTAAATGATATAATGAATATAGTGTTAGTATTATGTTATAAATATCATAAATATCATATATAAATAGTTTTTCCATTATAATTCCCAACCATGAGAGGTGGTAAAGGAAAAATGAATGACATTGATTCACAAGGCGGTTATCCGTCGTACACATGAATGAAGATTTCGTAACCCATTTGATGAACTGTTCATGGGTGTAGGTCATAAAATAAACTTAAAAACATATAAGTATATTTATGATACTGAGGTTATTGTATAAAAATTTTATAATAAGAGATTATGGGGTGGAGAAAGAAATAAAACAAAATTGCTCGTTGATGAACATTACCTCTTCTTCTGGTAACTGCTTTTGGTTTGTACCAAAATCCTTAATTAGTTTGATTTATGTATAAAATATTTTACCTAGGATTATGGTAGGGATGTTTTTATTTTATTTGGGATGGTTTTTTATTATAAATAAGTCTTGATAGGCATGTATAATGGGGGAGAGTGAATTCCCTTTTATAATTTAGGAGTACTACTCTTATAAATACCAAAAAAAGAAACACTATTGGGAGGTTTCCATTACCCCATATACCTCAAATAATAAAAAATGTTAAATAAAATAGGGTATATTGTATAAATATACCAATAAAATTATTTTTGAAAAAGTTTATAGGTAATTTGATACCTTATGATTAATGTTTAACCACCAAGTAAACTCGTTTTTACCTTAATTACTGTGATTGATTTTAATTGATTTCCCTAATAATTTTTTTCAAAAATTAAGTTGTACTTACTAGAAATTATAAATTATTCTGATTACAAATATGGAATCAATTTTTTCAAATTAAATCCACATAAGTGGCACAATTTCATTTAAATTTAATCCCGTAGATAGGATGAGGAAACATGGTTTAAAAGTGAAAACGTGAAAAAGTTTACTTCATTTTTATATCCAAATTAAATAGGAAATTGATTAAAATGAAATTAATTGGATTAATAAATGTATAATTTAAATATTTTGGCTTTGAAACTAATTAAAAATATAATTTAACATTATTAATTATTTAGATGAAAAGTCAGTTTTCAATAAAAATTCAGTATTTTTCACTATTCATCAAAAAATAAAAAATCTCCAAAGAATACCAAAAATTCACCCAAAGATAATTTTTAAATTAAAATTTAAAATAATATGTATATTTTCTCAATTTTTTTTAAAATTATTTTTAAAATTAGCTTTCTAATAAAAGGCGACAAACCTGTATTTTAGAAAAATATAACTTTTTTATACTTAAAATTGGATTTGTTCATAGTTTATGCCTATAAAACATATTGTATGAATTTAAAAGAATTTTATTGAATATATAACATATAAAATTAATTAATATAATTCAATAATAGTGATTAATTTAATTTATTAAGATAAAATGCCTATGTGCGTATAAAAATAGATTTTTCATAAAAACACATCCTTTAAATTCAATTGGTTTTTATTTTCATGTATAATTATTTGGTGACCAAATAATTCATTATAAATATAGATTTATAAACATTATTTTCATAATGTAGTTAATCCTCTTTATTCCCACCATTCTAATGGCTAGGAGATAATGATTGTATAAAATATTAACAGTATATTGTAGTTTCGTAAAACCTTGTCTTGCATGTAACATACATTATAGAAGAAACACGATGTTGAATGCAATACAATATAAAATTGGTGTTGAGTGTAACATAATATAAACCATGAATTTTGTTTAATGAAAGCTATCAAATAATTTAAATTAATTTGGAAGAATATATTTCTTAAAATCTAGAGATGTTATAAAGCCCATTCTTTTCAAATTAATCACCAACCACTTTTACCACAGTTTCCATTATAATTCAAATTTTCATTATCCACTATAACCAATACCATTTCAGTATTATTATTAACAATTTATTCCATCACTACTAGGAAACTAGAACAATACTATACAACAAAACAACAACCCATCCTCTTCATGCCAACAAGCCCCACATTACCACTATTTCACATCACAACCACCTTCCATCACAACTTCCACATTAAATATTCACCACAGAACAATTTTAAAATATATTATTATAGATTAAAAAATGGGATTACATCACATTAAATTATATATTTCAAGTGAATTCTCACAAAACCTATAACTTCCATTAGTAACCAATTTGTTTCTTAGATGTATGTTCTTAAACAATTTAAAGTGTGGTGAGTTCGAGAAACATGAACAAAAAGTTTTACTAATTAAAAATTCTCAATAACATTAAAAAACTAAAAAATAATACAAGTATGGAAGAAGAAAAATCATACTCAACATATTTGTAGAACACAATAATAAGTAACCTCATTATATTTCTTCCCTTCCCCTTCAATTTCAATTAACCAGTTAATTATATTCATTAAGTTGATGTATACCATCCTCTAAAAGGATAAAAAAATGCATGATCCCTCCCACACATAAAAATAAAATAATGATGAAGGATCCCCCACCTAGCATTTTCTCTTGTGAAATGCAGTATCCCAAGAATAAATAAGAGATGAGGTTTTTCCTCACTAGTAAATTTCAAAGGAAGAGTTCCCACAAACTACTAAAGATCATGGAATTAAAGATATGGTTTTTGGGTTCATATAGTTGAGAGGAAAATGAAAAAAATAAATGTAGAAGGGTTTAAGTATTTTAAAAAAGTAGTAAAGTGTATTCATAAATACAATGTTGAAAACTCCCATTTTATTTTCCCAATGGTTTGTAGATTGGAACTTAATTTAGAATTAATTAAAATCATCGAAAAGAGTTATAAATTATTAAGTGAATCAAAAGAAATTAATTCCTTGATTTTATGAATTTAATAAAATTGAAATGGTGAATAGGGGGTGGGGGTTTATTGGTCAAATAGGAACAATATTACAAAATAGGCCTTTAACAACGCTAGAAATAACCTCTATTAGTGCTAGAAAAGTATTGAATACCTAAGAGAGATTAAAAGAACTAGTCTTTTATCAATGCTTATAGAAGCACTGATAAAGTGTACCTTTATAATTGATTTTGAAAGCAATAAAAATGTGTCATTTATCAATGATTTTAAAAGAACTGATAAATGTGTCCTTTATTAGTGATTTTAAAGTGCTGATAAAGGGCCATACTGCAGTTTGCTGCAACAACACACTACATCACCATTGCAATGTTCCGTAACAGCACAATACATCACCAGAAATACAGTAGATATAAAATAACAAGTCCTAATATAGAATTTAAATGAAATTAAATTTACAACACAAATACAAAAAAATATACATATTTTAGATATTTCAAATATTGGTTTATATAATTACCTAAATAAAAATTATTACATACAATCAAAAACATCAATGTTCCTCTGTCTTTTAATCCCAAACCTGACTCATGATATTTATAAACAAACCACCCCTACTCGAGGAAAATAAGACACCAGTATAAGAAACAAAATTCTTATGTCATTAATAATATAATGAAATAAATTAACAAAAAGTGTTAATTTTACTAAAATTGATGTAAATTTTAAATAAAAATACACACTTAGAGCCATATTGGCCACACTATTCATCATATTGAGGTGTGAATGATTAAAATATATCTAAAATGACTTGTAAATAATTTTTATTAAGTATTAAAACAATTTAAAGGTGTTTTCTTGGTTTTGAGTACGTCAGTTGTCTTTTTTACTAAAATGTCATTTTAAACTGGAAACATGAACTTTTGACTCATTTTGATCACATCGTGTATTGGTTTGATGTGAAACTGATTCTACATGCCATTAAATAATTATGAATCATTTTCATAAATTATTAAGAGTATTGCAATGCATTTGATCTATTTTCAGTGAGTGACACTTTTTGAACTAAAATATCAATTTTAAACTAATAACAGACCCTTTAATTCATATGAGGCACATCATGTATCATATTTATGTGTGGTTGATTCATACACATAAAAAATGACTTACATATTGTTTTTGTAAGGTATCAAAACAATATGAATGTGTTTTATTAGTTTTGAGTAGGTCAGTTGTCCAATTACTAAAATTGATGCGAAATTTAAATAAAAATATTCACTTTGAGTCATACCTAACACACTGTGGGTTATATTTCAGTAAGGATAATTATTACACCTATTAAATGACTTATGAATCATTTTTTAAAGTATCAAAACAATCTGAATGTGTTTTCTCAGTTTTGAGTATGTCAGTTGTCTTTTTTACTATAATGTCATTTTAAACTAGAAATACAGACTTTGACTCATTATGATCACATAGTGTATCGATTTGATGTAAGAAAAATTCCTAAACATCATAAATAATTTTTCTAAATTAACAAGAAACCCAAAATGTGTTTGATTGATTTTTAGTGAGTGACATTTTTTGAACTAAAATAATGATTTTAAATTGATAACCAAAACTTTGGGTCATACCAGGCACATCCAGTATCATATTGAGGTGTGGATGATCCCTTTACCTCAAAAATGACTTATGGATTGTTTTTATAAAGTATCAAAACAACATGAATGTGTTTTATGAGTTTTGAGTAAGTTAGTTTTCCATTTTACTAAAGATGATGACAATTAAAAAATAAAAATATGTACTTGGAGTCATATGCATCGCACTATGCATCAGATTGAGGTGTGGATGATTTATACACATCCAAAATGACTTTTGGATCTTTTTACAGAAGTATAAAAACAATATGAATGTGTTTTATCAGTTTTGAGTTGATTAGTTTTATTTTTTACTAAAATGTCATTTTAAACTAAAAACACACACATTTTACTAATTAGGATCAAATAATTTATTGGTTAGATGTGAAACCTATTCCTACATATCAAAAATTAATTATGAATAATTTTATTAAATTATAAATAAAATCCAAGTGCATTTGATCTATTTTTAGTGAGTGACACTTTTTGAACTAAAATATAAATTTTAAACTGATAACAGACACATTGATTCATACTAGGAACATCGTGTATCAAATTAAGGTGAAGATGATTACTAAAAGTCAAAAATGACTTATAAATCATTTTATTAATGTATCAAAACAATATAAATATGTGTGATCAGTTTTGAGTATGTCAATTGTCTATTTTACTAAAACTAATGTCAATTTTAAATATAAATAAATAATTAGATTCATACAGGTCACACCATGTGTCTAATTAAGGTGATATTTATTACTACACATCCCAAAGTCTCAAAAAATTCCTAACTGTAAATGTTAACCTAATATCCATTGACTTTATTTGTTGAACAGTCAACACTGCATGAGAAACTTCAAACAAACCACCGCTACTCAAAAACAATAATTCACATGTATAAGAAAACAATTATTATATGAGTAATACTAAAAAGAAATAAATTAAACATAAATATGAAATAATAAATTAATTCTATAGAAATTTATTTTACTATGGAAACATCAAGATTACCTCTATGATTGAGAACTGGAGGGAACTTGAAGAAAAGTGAAAAATTTCAACATTGTAGGGGTGAAAAGTTTTGAGGTAGAATAAGTATATGTAAGTTTTGTTACAAAAAGTCATGAAATATGGGAAGATCACCCCAAATTAAACAAAATAATACACCAGTACAAGAAAACAATTATCATGTGAGTAATACAAAAAATAAATAAATTAAACATAAATATCAAAAAATACATTAATTCTATGGATAATGATTTTACTATGTAATCATCAATATTACCTATGTGATTGAGCCGAGACATCATTGTTGCTCTTCATATAAAGTTAGTTGAGAGAACTTGAAGGAAAGTGATAAATGAAACACTACAATGTAAAAAGGTTTTGAGGGAGAATAATTATATGGATGTTTTGGTGTAGAAAGGCATGAAAGATAGAAAGACCACCCCAAATCGAACAAAAGAATCCACATGTATAAGAAAACAATTATTTTTTGAGTAATACTAAAAAGAAATAAATTAAAGATAAATATGAAAAAATACATTAATTCTATGGAAAATTATGTTATTGTGAAAACATCAAGATTACCTCTGTGATTGAGTAGAGACAATGTCGTTTCTCTTCCTACAAAGGCATGACAGATGAATAAGAATATTTTAAAATAAATGAACTCTGCAATGAATAATGAAAATTAAATCAACATTACATTATATAATTTTTCAGTAAAATAGGTAAATTATATCATAACATTATCTTTACATCTTTATAAAGGGTTTCTTTCATTATAGTTGTTTCTTCCGAGGGATTGGTAACGTCCACATGTGAAGAAGAAATTGTGTGAATGATTAGTCAAAAATTTAATTTAGATTATGTTAATGCAGTAGAGAACATATAATATTATGAGTAAAAACATAGTATATAAAAAAAATTCCCTTATTATTGAACTCTCTTTCTTTTATAAAGGTTTTAGGGATTTGGTTCCTCTATCGAGAATCCAAATCCATTCTTTGTGATCCCCTATAACATATAAGACATTGTTTACATTATGACCTGATTATCCACTAAATTAGGCTAATATTCATTGTTATTATATATAATATTCATGTGATTTATTATTCATAAAAACCATTTTATTGAATTTTACACTTTGAACATCATTTTACATTATGATTGAAATTCCTTCTTAAAATGCACTATTATGTGGTACATTTTTGAACATCATTTAAAGTACCCAATGATTCATTTGATTTTAAGGAATATAATTATATATATTCTAATTTTATATTTTGGGAAATTTATCTACACTTCAATATTAACATGTTTGATTCAGGTATCAATGGATAATTCATGGAAGAATATGGGGATATTTTGTGATGAAAGGAAACAATTCTGGGGAAGTCAGATTGGACACCATCCCACTAATGAGAATGTGGGGCCCAACATACATTCCCAATGAATCCCAAATTTTGTGGGCTCCTATAAGACATGTATAGAAACAAATCACTCTTCAAGATCCAATAACAATTCTGCTTCCATGGTGGTCATTGAGGCATCCCAATTATGAGATAAAATTCTGGGCCAGATTCTGTGGCCTAGAAATACAGTTCACCAATCTATTCATATCTTCGAATCCACATCTACAAATGGGCCAAATTTTACAAACGGTCAGAATAAATCTGAGGATACATTTTCTTCTTCTATGGACCACTCTGATTCAGCCATCTAAGAGGTATTCCAAGTGCGTTTGTTCGGTGGATGAAAGCTGGCTGCCACCTCGTGTCAAGCGTGGAAAAGTCCAAGTTCCACAAGCTTTCCACAACCCTAGGCCTACCATAATCATGTGGGATTCTTTGTACTATTTTAGGCTCAATCCAAGGCTCCCAAAATCCCTATTTAAGGCAGTGGTGGTGGAAGAGTTGATCATCTTTTGAGATTTCTTTCATTGTAATGTTATGTTACGATTTGTTGTCTCAAGTTTTCCTTTCACATGTAAGTTGTTCAATTCACTTTAGTTTCTTAATTAAAGTTATTATTATCCTATTATTATATTGTTCTTAATATCACTTTGATACCATTAGATCAAGGTGTGAATTTATTAACACGAAAACTTGTGAAATTATCACACAACGGTGGAGTGATCATTATTTTATTGTGTTTTTTTACTTCTCTATTTCCTCCCTACTGAGTCTACTTTACGCTTCCATTGAGACAATAGAATCAATGGAGGGATAACCCACTTATGGGTTTATCCAAGGGAGTAGAAAGGAGATGGATTGGATTATATTTATCACCCCATTAATTTCTATTCACTTCTTTAATTGAGATTTTTATTTGATGATTTTTAAACTTCATCGTCCTTGTTGAATTTAAGGCCACACACTTCAAGTGATAATACAAACCTCTACCTTGAAGTGCTCAAAACTTTGATCCTTCAAGTGTATAGGTGATTAGTATTATGGTGTGTCGGTATATAATCAGTAAGTGATGAATTTTTTTGATCTCCTTAAATGAATTCAACTCAAATATAAGAAATTGAAATAATTGAAAAGGGAATACGTCCAATCCACCCCAAGTGATAACCTAGGATCAACTCATTATTTTAAATTGAATTCACTTAATTCTCTTAGAGTTCCTTTAAACCCATCAAAAATCAACCCAATTTGGACACTTCATATCCAAAAAAAGTCCATAGAATGTACATGCCTATACGTTTCTTCTTAGGTCTCTGAGGATTCGACAACCCAAGCTAAACTACAAGGACTGTCCTACCTTCTTCTATTGGGTAAATTTGAGAGAGAATAAAATTTTGGTGCTGTTACTGGGTACCCAAGTAAGTCATCTCAACACCCATTATTTCCTCCCCCATTTCTTATATTCTCACCTAAGATCTCTTATCTGTTCCCTTTCTCATTTTTTTTCTTTTGGCGCATGTCCCCCTACACCCGCAATCAATCAAACCATCTAGTTAGGGTGGATAGTTCTGGGGTTGGGGAGTCAATTACACCAAGGGAAATATTTCCATCAGATCCTAATCTTCCTAATACTCTATAGTCAAAAATTGAGTCTATTTAAATGGAAGGTCCTCTAAGAAACCAACTCATAAACTTGGGTGAGAACCAAAATGGAAACCCAAATGAGGTAGCCCCAAACTTGGGGAATGCAATTGATCAAACCATGAATGACTACCTCACAACTTCCTGGACCTATGCCCCCTCATGCATTAGACACAATTCCATAGGAGATTCCTACAACATCTTTAAACCCCATGTCCTAAACCACCTTCCCACATTCCATGGAATGGAGTCCGAGATGCCCTACCTTCACATTAAGGAGTTCAATGACATTGTAGAAACCATGTGTCCCCCACATAAACAAGAATTAGCTAAGATGAGGCTATTTACTTTTTCTTTGAAGGATAGAGCTAAAAATTGGCTAAACAATTTTAGACCATCATCCATCAACTCTTGGGACCAACTAAAAATAGAATTATACAAAAAAATACTTTCCCCACCATAAAAAAATTTCACTTAAAAAGAGCATCCAAAACTTTTTTGAAAAAGCGGGAGAGTCATGCTATGAAACATGGGAGAGGTTAAAGGACACTCTAAACATGGTTCCACATCATGGTTTTTCTATTCCATAACAAGTTAGAATTTTCTATGAAGGGTTGGGTCTGGGGAACAAACAATTCATTGACATGATGTGTAATGGAACCTTTAAAAACATATCCCTAAATGATGCTTACGAGTATCTAGAAAGCTTTTCTGAACAAAAACAAACATGGGGAACCTCACCTTATTCTAAAAATCCATAAAGAACTACTGGAATTCATACACTTAGAGAAGAGGAAAGCCTTAGGGCTATACTCGTAGCACTCTCTAGGAAGGTTGAAGAGATAGACCTTAGGAAAGTCCATGAAATCCAAACTGTTGACCCTGTTTGCACAATTTATGAAAAACATGACCATAATACAGACAACTGTCCAACCATTGCATCCATAAAGGATGTTCTTTTAGGAGGATCCTCAGTATAAGTAAATGCTTTGAACTCTCAAAAGAATTAATACCAAAACAACTTCAACCTAAGGTATAATGACCACCCAGGCTTCCACTGGAAAGATAACCAAAAACCTAGCCAACCACAGGGACAAAATCCTTACCCCTATCAGAACTACCAAACCCATAACCAGTTCCAAACCCTAACTATCCAATACCAATATCCACTGTTCCATTTTCAACAAACTGTCCCACCTCCAAAATATCCCCCTGGGATAAACCAATCTTCTCAAGCACCAACCCAAACTATTCCACAATGCCGACTAGAACAATTGTGCAAAAAAATGGAAAGGATGGACTCGAAAGTCTCTTCCCTTAAACAAGAACTTCAAACCATCAAAACTAGAGAGGCACCCATTCCTAATCAGGCGTTACCATCCTCAACTTGAAGGGGAGAGTCAAGTTTTACTCAAACAACTCATGAAAAACTAAAGTCTGTGAATTTTTTAAGAAGTGGGAAATCAATTGAGAAACCATAAAAACTAATTCAAAACACATATGACGATTCAAACTTAGAGGAAAATTCAAATGAACCACAAGATCAAACTGACTAAACTAATAACAATGTGAAAGAAAAAACTCTTCAACAAACAACCCCACAACCTGCACCATTTCCTCAATGCATGATGGGGAAAACCAATCTTGAATTGAGTGAAACATTGAGGAAAATATTCTCACAAGTCAAGTTGAACATTACCCTTCACGATGCCATCCAAACCATACCTTCCTACTCAAAATACCTTAAGGACTAGTTCAATTTTAAAATAAAATTTTCACATATAAACCAATTCCTTTTGGCTACTAATGTGAGTACCACCATTCAAGGGACCATTCCTCCTAAGTTGAAAGACCCGGGTTTCCCTTACATCAATGTTGAACTAGGAGAGAGCAAAGTTTTCAAGGCCTTGTGTGACCTAGGTGCTAGTGTCAATCTCATTCCTTATGCTGTGTACTTCCAGTTAGGCCTAGAAGAACTCAGACCCACATCTGTCACACTTCGACTTGCTGATCATAACATTAGGGTTCCAAAGGGTATTTTAAATGACGTTCTAGTAAAGGTTGTAAACTTCACCTGCCTTACTGAATTCAATGTCCTTGACAACCATCCAAACTTAGTAAATAGGGAACAAACCCCAATTATCCTTGGTCATCCTTTCCTTGCAACAATCAACTTTGTTATCCGAGTTCGAAATGGGAACATGACCATCACCTTTGGAAACATGAGTCTAGACTTGAACATATATAATGAAAGCTCACAAATAGGAGACGATGAGGAAATTCATGAAGTAAACATGATAGGAAGCATTGATAATGAATCCATAGACCATCAAGGAATATTTCATGGATGTTTAAGTTAGGATGAGATTGATTTCCTTTGTTCACATGAAGGAAGTTTATCTCCTTGGATTGAATCATTTTCAAATTGCTCTTATGATGAAGTATTAGGTCCAATAATCATCGAAACCTTTCAGCAAACCACACTCATGGAGACCAATCAAACTTCCTTCCCTAAATCTGATCAAACCAATATTTTAGTTGAAACTTCTATATGCAGGGAATCAATCAAATCTGAAACTCTAAAAAAATATATTGATATTGATCCAATGTCCCAATATTCTGCTGAAATTATGAACCAACCTGATCTTGAATCGATGGAACTTCCCGCTGCACTCAAGTATTCCTTCCTAGGGGACAATAAAACACATCCTATTGTCATTTCTTCTTCTCCTGAAGCCAATCATGAGAAGATGCTTATAGATGTACTTAGGAAACATAAGAAAGCCATTGGTTGGACCCTGTCTGATATTCCTAGGATTAGCCCACTTATCGGGACTCATAGGACTGTTCTAGAATCTGATTCAAAGCCATGTCATCAACCTCAATGTCGACTCAATCCTAATATCATTGAAGTAGTGAGTATGGAACTTCTAAATTTTTTAAAAGATGGTATCATCTATCCCATAGAAGAGAGTGAGTGGGTGAGCCCAATCCAAGTGGTTCCCAAGAAGGTAGGAATAACTGTGATATCCAATAAGGATGGAGAGATTCTTACAACTAGGGTGAGTAGTGGATGGAGGGTCTGCATTGACTATATGAAGATAGACTCATTCAACAAGAAGGACCATCTCTCCTTACCATTCATTGACCAAGTCCTTTAAAGAGTGGCAGGTCATGCCTTCTACTATTTCTTAGATTGGTACTCAGGGTACAATCAGATTGAGGTATCCCTATAGGATCAAGGGAAGACTACATTCACCTATCCATTTGACACCTTTTCCTTCAAACGTATACCATTTGGTTTATGCAATGCCCCTAGAACCTTCCAGCGGTGCATGATGGGAATCTTCTCAGACATGGTAGGGGATTTTCTAGAGGTCTTCATGGATGACTTCTCTGTGTTTGGGGATACATTTGAGGGATGTCTGCAGAATGTGGAGAGAGTCTTGTCAAGATGTGAAGAAAATAATCTGGTCCTAAACTGGAAAAAATGCCATTTCATGGTTAAAGAGGGACTAGTTCTAGGCCATCTGGTCTCAGGAAGAGGGATTGAAGTTGATAAAGCCAAGTTTGACATCATTCATCACCTTCCATCACCCAAAACTGTCAAAGAAGTGAGGTCTTTCTTAGGACATGATGGTTTCTATAGAAGATTCATCAAGGACTTTAGTTCAATCTCCCATCCACTTTGTACTCTTCTATTAAAGGATGCTCTATTTGTTTGGATAGAAAGATGTGAGGGTTCATTCTCAATCCACAAATCCTCTCTCACCTCTCCTCCCATTATGAAATCTTCAAATTAGAACCTTCCTTTAAAACTTATGTCTGATACCAGTGAATTTGCTATAGGAGATGTGTTAGGAAAACATTGTGATAAAACTCTTTATGTCATTACTTATGCAAGAAAATCCTTAAATGATGCCCAAATAAACTACACCACTACTGAAAAGGAGTTACTTGATATTGTATTTGCCTTAGAGAAGTTTAGGTCCTACCTCTTAGGATCCCCCATCACTGTGTTCACTGATCATTCTACACTAAAATACCTCTTCCAAAAACAAGATGCCAAGGATAGAATGATAAGGTGGGTCCTTCTATTACAAGAATTTGACCTCACAATCAAAGATAAAAAGGGTGTTAAAAATGTTGTAGCTGATCACCTCTCTAGGATGGAATTCAAAGACAACTCAAATCACCTTTCTGTGTCTGATTCATTTCATGATGAACACCTATACTCTGTGAGTGACTGCCCTTGGTATGCTGACATAGGAAACTTCTTAGTTACAAGATTAATTACAAAATTCTTAGGGACTCAAGCTCGAAGGAAATTATTATATGATGTTAGGAACTATGTGTTTGATGATCCATACCTCTATAATTTCTGCCCTAACCAAGTCATTAGGAGGTGTTTCCCAGATTCTGAACAAGAGTCCATCCTTAAATTCTTTCATAGTGAGGCATGTGGAGGTCAATTTTCCTCTGAGAAAACATCTTCTAAGATTCTTCAATGTGGTCTCTTCTGGACCACCCTCTCAAAGGACTCCTACACATTTTGTCAAAGCTGTCCTAGGTGTCAACAAGTAGGGTCCATCAAAAAAAGAAATCAAATGCCACTCACTCCCATCTTAGTGATTGAAATCTTTGACTGCTGGGGAATCAATTTCATGGGTCCTTTCCCAAACTCTAAGGGATACCTCTACATTATTTTAGCTATTGATTATGTCTCAAAATGGGTTGAGGCCATTCCCACAAAATCCAATGATAATCAAAGTGTGATTAGATTCCTAAAAGAAAACATATTTTCTAGACTTGGAATTCTTAGAGCTATCATTAGTGATCTTGAAACTCATTTTTGTAATCGTCCATTCTCATCACTCATGGAAAAGTATGGAATTTCTCACAAAGTATCCACTACTTACCACCCATAGACCAATGGTCAAGCTGAGTTAGCCAATTGAGAAATCAAACAAATTCTTGAGAAAACTGTCAATCCTTCTAGGAAAGATTTGTCCAAGAAACTCTTGGATGCTCTTTGGGAATATCATACAACATAAAAAACGATACTAGGAATGTCACCATATAGGTTGGTTTATGGAAAAACATTCCATTTACCTGTTGAAATTGAGCATAAGGCCTTTTGGGCAATTAAGAAAATGGATTATGACCTTTCATTGGCCAGAATGAAAAGAAAATTATATATTAATGAACGGGAGGAACTAAGGATGGAGTCTTATGAAAATTCAAGGATCAATAAAGCTAGAGTTCAAGCCTACCAATATAGGAATATCAAAGTCAAACATTTTGAACCGGGAAAATTTGTTCCCTTTTTTAGCACTTCCACAAAAACATTTTTTCGAAGCGCCCCCCCTTTATCAGTGCTAACGAAAAGTCACTGATAAAGGGGGATGACTTTATCAGTGCTCAAAAAAGCACTGATAAAAGAACCCCTTTATCAGCGCTTTTTTTGAGCGCTGATAAATGGACCCCCTTTATCAACACTTTTTTTAGAGCTGATAAAGGGTCGACTTCAAAATTTTTTTTAAAAAAATATCTTAATATATTAATATATAAATATAGTTATATTGATATATAAATATAATATATAATTTTTGAATATATTTTCGATAAGTATAAATGTATATTTACACTTAATATACATAATATATAAGATATTTAGAGAAAATGGATTCTTAAAAAATTAAAAAAATATTTTTAATTAATAATTTGATAATTATTATGGAGTAATAGTCATTTAATATCAATTTGAAGACTAAAAAAAATTAAAAAAATTTAAAAAAGATCCAAAATATGTTGAAAACACAACTCAAACTTCAAACAGCCATAACTTTTGATCCGGGTGTCCGTTTGAGCTCTACCACATATCAAATCGAAGCCTGCGACAAGCTCTACGTCGTTGTGACCCAGTAGAACCCCGTTCAAGGGATGTTCGAGTCCAAAATAGCCCATAAGGCCTCCAAAACTGAGTTTTTAGTTGGGATACCCCGATTGTTTAACATTTTGTGGATTTTTAGCCTCATTTAAGGGGGTGTTATTGGCTTTTTTTGGTGGGTTCTGAATTTATTCTAAGGTATTACATTCATATTGATATTATTTCTTTGAAATTTAATCATTTTTTATAATTCACTACTATTTATAATCAAATATATAACTATATGTACATATTTTTTTATATATTCACACCTAAAGATTTAATTATAAATATAAATAATAAAATATATTTACATATAAAATATATTAGCTTCATCTAAATAATAACTAACATCCGTTTTATTTAAAATACAAATATTTGAATATTTATATACCTATATATTAATCTAACTATATATATATTAATCTAATAACTATATATATATTAATATAACTACATATATATATATATATATTAGTATTACTATAAATATATATTAATATAACTATATATAACTATATATATTAATATAACTATATATATATATTAATATAACTATATATATGTTAATATAACTATGTATATGTTAATATAACTATATATATATATATTAATATAAATATATATTACTATACTAATAAATATAACTATATATATATAGATATATATTAATATAACTTTGTATATATTAATATAACTATAAATATATATATATTAATATAACTATATATATGTTAATATAACTATATATATGTTAATATAACTATATATATGTTAATATAACTATATATATATATATATATTAATATAAATATATATTACTATACGAATAAATATAACTAAATATATATATATATATATATATATATTAATATAACTATATATATATATATATTAATATAATTATATATATATTAATATAACTATATATATATATTAATATAACTATATATATATATATATTATAATATAACTATATATATATATTATAATATAACTATATATATATATTAATATAAATATATATTACTATACGAATAAATATAACTATATATATATATAGAGATATCATGAATTGGAAGACAAATCAAAATAGAGTAGTGGTAAAGGCTTAGGCGCGCAGGGGGGAGGTCTCGAGTTCAAATCCTGGTGGAGGCAGGGGCGCACGCGCATGGGGGAATATAACAGCAAGTGCTATTAAAGGGTTAAGGGGGTGCGTGGGGTGATATACAGGGGAAGAAAAGCTCTGTAAAAGGGGGGCTCAATCTCTATAAAATCCCCCCGATTGGTAGTATTTTTAATTTTTTTTTAATTTTTTTAATTTTTTTTTAATTTTTTACCATTTATCAGTGCTTTTTTAAAATCACTGATAAAAGGGGTCCTTTTTCAGTGCTAAAACGAAAGTGCTGATAAAGTAAGCGCTAATATAGGGGTCTTTTATCTGCGCTAAAACAAAGCGGTGATAAAGGACCCTTTTATCAGCACTTTGTTTTAGCACTAATAAAAGACCCCTTTTATCAGTGTTTTTTTAGTGCTGATAAAAGGGGTCTTTATCAGCGCTTTTCAGAGCGCTGATAAAGGGGACCCCCCCTTTATCTTCACTGGCTTTATCAGTGCTTTTTCTAGTGCTGATAAAGTCCATTTTTAGTGCTGATAAAGGCCGTATTTGTAGTAGTGAAGTTCAAAACTTCATTTACACCTAGGAAAATTAAGGTCTAGATGGTCAGGTTCTTTCATAGTGCGTAAGGTGTACCCCCTTGGGGCTGTAGAGATTCAAGATCCCACAAGTGGTTACATTTTCAAGGTCAATGGTTGAAGGTTAAAACCATTCATTGAATCATTCAATAAATATGAAATAGAGTTTGAGTTAACTGATCCAACCTATGAACCAAGAAAAAAATGATAGATTTAGGATCCATGTCGGGCTAACGACATTAAATAAAAGCACTGCATGAGAGGCAACTCGTGGTTTTCATGTCATCTTTATTTTTCAAAAAGGATTAATTAATCATTTTGATATTTAAAAATAAAAAAAAGACTATTGAGCTGTTGTTCTATTATGAGTATGGATGGGTATGAAAGGGGAGAACCATATTCATCCGTGTCACGTGGTGTGATCCTTGAGTAGTACCTTACCCAGAAATTTAAAAATAAGACAATGTATCATCAGTTTATTTTATTTTATTTTTATGTGTTTGTAGGTTAAAATAAAAATACAAAAATAAATAAATAATAATATAATAATAATAAAAAAAGGCCACATCATAGGTCGTGGGGAAAAACCTGTCACAACCGGCGAAGCTGTGGGTCTCTAACCCGGGACCGAAGGGAGACAAGGGTGCGCACTTACCACTGACCTATGACCTTTTGTGCTTCCTTATTCTATAATTTTTATATATATACTTATATTTTACTTTCTTTATTATATAAATATAAATATAAATAAATAAATATATATATATATATATATATATATATATATATTTTGTTTTGTTTGTTTGTTTTTTTCTACTAGGGAATTTTCAGAGTGACATCGAGATCAAGGGACTAAATTGGTGCAATAAGAACTTCAAATTCAACCACCAAGTGGCTTAATTCTATGATTCTCATATTTCAATTTCCTTTTCAAAATCCCCTTATCTGCCTCTAATCCTTCTAAATTTTCATTTCTTCAAACACTGGGAACAATTTTATTTTAAGTTGGGGGGAGATAAAATACAAAATGCTTTTGTGTAAAAAAAATGAATGGTTTAAAAACAATTGTGTAAATTGAAGGAAAAATTCCTTTAACTTTGAACACGGTAATACACATTGCACACTTTGAAACTGAATATCAAATAATCTAGCATGCCCCAATTTTGATTTTAATCCTTGCATAATTTCACGAGCATAGATTTTAGAAAGTGTGGCTATCCAATGTGATATTTAATCATTTATTTATTCATCCAAATAAAAAAAAGATCACAATGCATGTCCTTTGGATAGTGGGATATTAGTTTGAGTTCATGGGGTCCACCAAATAAATAGCATAGGTTTGGTGATCATTTTAGTTATAATATGAGTATTTAATAAAAAAATAAAAAAACAATAAATTTGCGCGTAGAGCAATAAAATGACCTAATGCATGGGTTTCAGAACTTGGGGATTGTGACTCCATAGTTTTCTGGCCCAGAGTTAGTAATCTTATCTCTATTTTTGGTAATTTGAATTTGTTTTTGACTGAGTTAACTCGAGATGATGACCGAGTATATGGGGTTCACTTGGTTCCCTAAGGTCTTTGATCCTAGGAGTCATCGGCAAAGTCTCGCTATAGGGGTTGACTCTTTTGAGTGAAATTTCAATTACCATGACCAAATTGAAAAAAAAACAAAAAAAAAACAAAAAAATATAATACAAAAAAAAAATTAAACAGTCATCTTAATATTTAAATGGGATTCCACTTAGAGTTTTTGTCATTTCCCCCTTTAATAAAGATGAACCCCCATGTCTATTGTGATACACAACACATCCTCATACTTAATTAATATTGGATGAAATATGGAAATGAATTTGAACAAAGGAATGAGCTTGGGATTGGGATCTGCTTATGAAAATATCATGTATTATAATATTTTGATGGGTTTCATTATTGTTTGGTATAAGGGTTTTTGGTGATTATTGTGTATTAAAATGTTTTTGGAAAAGGGAATTTGAATTTCATATTGTTGAGATATATTTTGATCGAGACTAGAAAAACTCAAGTCGGGGGGTGTTATTATCCACTAAATGAGGCTAATATTCATTGTTATTATTATAATATTCATGTGATTTATTATTAATAAACACTATTTTAGTGCATTTTACACTTTGAACATCATTTCACATTATGATTGTAATTCCTTCTTAAAATGCACTATTATGTGGTACATTTTTTAACATCATTTAAAGTACCCAATGATTGATCTAATTTTAAATAATCTAATTATATATATTCTAATTTTATATTTCTGGAAATTGATATAAACTTCAATATGAACATGTTTGATTCAGGGATCAATGGAGAATTCATGGAAGAAGATGGAGATATTTTGTGATGAAAGGAAACAATTCTGGAGAAGTCAGATTGGACACCAGCCCACTGATGAGAATGTGGGTCCCAACATACAGACCCAATGAATCCCAAAATTCGTGGGCTGCTATAATACATGTAGAGTAACAAATCAAAATTCATGATACAATGCTAATTCTACATCCATGGTGGTCATTAAGGCAACCCAAGTTAGAGATAACATTCTGGGCCAGATTATACGGCCCAGAAAAACAGTTCATTAATCTATTAATCTCTTAGAATCCACATCTCCAAATGAGACAAAATTATATAGGCAGTTAGAAGACATCCAGGGATCAATTTTCTTCTTCTATGTACCACTCTGATTCGGCCATACAGAAGGTCTTCCAAGCTCGTTTGTTCGGTGGATGAAAGCTGGCCGCCACCTCGAGTCAAGTGTGGAAAAGTCCAAGTTCCATAAGCTTTCCACCACCCTAGGCCTAACATAATCAAGTGAGATGCTTTGTACAGTTGGAAGCTCGTCCCAAGTCTCCCAAAATTCCTATTTAAGGCAGTGGTGGTGGAGGAGTTTATCATCTTTTGAGCTTTCTTTCATTGTAATGTTATGCTGCGATTTTTATGTCTCAAGTTTGCCTTTCACATGAAAGTTGTTCAATTCACATTAGTTTCTTAATTAAAGTTCTTATTATCCTCTTATTATATTGTTCTTCATATTACTTTGATACCATTGGATCAAGGTGTGAATTTATTCACACCAAACCTTGTAAAATTATCACACAATAGTGGAGTGGTCGTTATTTTATTGTGTTTTTTTACTTCTCCATTTCCTCCCTCATGAGTATACTTTTCTCTTCCATTGAAACCACAGAATAAATGGAGGGATAACCCACTTATGGGTTGATACAATAGAGTATAAAGGGGATGTATTGGATGTTATTTATCACCCCATTAATTTCTAATCAATTTTTTAATTGAGATTTTTATTTGATGATTTTTAAACTCCATCGTCCTTGTTGAATTTAAGGCCACACACTTCAAGTGCTAATACAAACCTTTACCTTGAAGTGCTCAAAACTTTGATCCTTAAAGTGTGTAGTTGATTAGTATTATGGTGTGTTGGTATAAAATCAGTAAGTGATGAATTTTTTTGATCTCCTTAAATGAACTCAACTCAAATATAAGAAATTGAAATAATTGAAAAGGGAATACGTCCAATCCACCTCAAGTGATAACCTAGGATAAAATAATTCTTTTAAATTGAATTCACTTAAGTCTCTTATAGTTCCTTTAAACCCATCTAAAATCAAACCAATTTGGCCAATTCATACCCAAAAACAGTCCATATAATGTACGTGTCTATAGGTTTTTTCTTAGGTCTATGAAGATTCGACAACCCAAGCTAAACTACAAGGACCGTCCTACCTTCTTCTCTTGGGTAAATTTGAGCGAGAATCAGGACCGTTATAAAGTGATTGAGATATCCCAATAAAAGGGTCTTTCTTGAGTGAATTTTCATATGACCCAAAATTTGTTTTAGTCTCTAGTTGGAAAATCGATTTATTATTGTTTTTTAGATCAAAGACATAAAATACTTTCACTACTTGTTATACTATTATGAACGACTCATCTTTTTCCCCTTCCATGCTGAAATTATCCTTCAAAAATCCCATTTCATAAAATTCCATTGAAATGATATTGTCAACCCATTTTCTATGAAAAATCATCAAATGAAATGCTGTATAATCTAACTCATATATTTGTTCGATAATTACAAAATATAACATATTTTCAGAAAATTGATTTCTATACTTAGAACCGGATATGTTCATCCCTTCAGCCACAATCGTAACACCATTTTTTTTCATCATACTATATTCGTCATGTTATTTTGTATAGAATGTATAACGACTGATTACGAAACTTGTGTAAGATATAAAATTTTCATTCAGTCCTCTGTCTAGCCATTGAAGTCATTTGACAATCGAATTCAAATTTTTCGATAAATCCTTATAAATTTAATCTCAGAACCATCTTATAAAGTTTTGATTACGTTTATTTGATATCCATCCTTTCGATCTTGATGGATTGAAATATATAAGAATTTCTTAGTGGGATTCAGTGTATGGATCAATATATTCACTATTATATAAAATGTAAAGGTGCACTTGCTCCAAATCTATCAAGGTAATTGTAACAACATCTCTTCCGTAAATCTCTTCTCCCATAAGGTGCTTACTATAATGAGAATTTGGGAGACTGATGCTATCAACATGTCATAGTTAATTGGTACATAATTAAATAGATTCTTCAATAATATATCAGTATGCAATATAAAATTTTGGCTGACATCGATTCTTGATATACCCTTTCAAAATCGTTATATACCGTTCAATGGGGTGCATCCATCTATAATGGATAGGACCACATATTTGAACCTATCAAACCAAGTGAACCATCATGTGGACCATTATATCAAATAATTATAGTGGGAATAACATTTATAATTCAAATAATATGACTACAACCTCCTTATACATGATTGGAAACTTTATTGAGCATATAACATTACTACATATGGATTTGAAAAAGAAGTCGAGTCTAGTTAATGTATGTTGTACATTTTGAGGTAGAATGAAATAGAAAGAAACATGAATTAAATATTTCATCAAAACATGACATTTTTGTGATTTTAGTCTTTATAACCTTAGATTATTAATTAACATGACATTATAGATATTTTATGAATACCCCTATGGAACTTTTTCACTATTAAGTAAAATGAAAAATTACAATTTTTCCTATCTGGATAGAGTATAAGATGTTGGAGGAAGAAAAGTAATCCTTTTTTATAGATCATTCCCATTGAATATAACATTCATTTAGCATTATATGTTAATCATGGTAGATCATTTTCTTCTAGTATCATATCATTCAGGAGACCAAGTAGTTCTATAAAGTTGGTGTCACTCCATCCACTGTTGGATTTCAAATTAAATTACTTCAATACTGCTGATAATGTTGTGTATTTAGTACAAATGGTTTAAAATTATTTCTAGGAATAACTATTTAACTCCTAAAATAACTTTGGACAATCATAAAGGTCATGCTTAATTTCAATTTTCATTTCTTCCCTATGATCTCCATCATCATTTACACTAGTATTCATATCAAATGATCCACAAACCACAATATCATCCCAATCGGTGCCCAAATTTAGTTTTCCCCATGTTTAGTCCAAAATTTATAGATATGATCTATTATGTGACAAATAAAATGTTCTCCAATCTCTTTCAGAATAATTTTTCTTGAATAAAAACAACATAAACATGAACATATAATTTGTGAAGGGTTGTATGCATGATCTATTGAAAACTTGATGAACTCTTTAACTCTAACTTCACACTCTTTTGTCAAATGATTACCATGCATGTATTTTCAATTCATATCTATCCTATTGGATTTATAAACGATTAATTTTGTACAATAAATAAATAAACACACATAAGATATTCATTATCAATGGTGAAATTTATAGACAATTTAAATAAGAGAAACTCAAAATTTGATTATTTCAAAGAATTCCAGTATGTTGAAGAAAATGGGTAATTGTATTTAGGAAAATAATTAATCCAATATGGAAGGTGTTATCTGATTAATTAATTCAAAGGTAAAAGATATATAAAACCCATCCTTATCAACTCATCTCCCAAACATTTATCATTGCATTTTGTTGTTTGACACACCTTTGATCTCTTGTGGACATGCACATATGTTGATTTAAATATGCTAAGAGGTAGTCTTCCAGGGTACAAATAATTATCAGAGTAGTAAAAGAAATATAAAAGATATGGTGGTTGAGTTTCAAGAAATAAATTTCAATAATGAATGTTTGGGAGAAGAAGTTGATAAGGGTGATTTTTTTTATAAAAGAGGTGGGGGATGAGTGTCAAGCAAAAACTTTTAGTAATAACTGTTGTTTGACACACATAAAGTCTTTATTAAATCCCATAAACAAATGAAAATATAATTTAGGAAATTAAGGGGTAATAATATATACAAATATGATAAACATGAATAATAAACGCTCATTCAATCCACTAGAATATATAAAAATGTATTAATAAATTTTTAAATAAATAATGAGTTATTTCATATACATAGATAGTAGTTGGAGATTCCTAGGGGTGGAACCAATACATGTAGACCTAAAATGATGAATACCTAAAAATAATTTGTAATCTATATAATTTGATAACTTATATTCTATTTTTTAGAATAAGTGATATAGAAAACTAAGGAATTATTTCATTTAAAATTAATGGTATATCAAATATCTAAAAACATCTCAAGAATATTAGGATGTCATATCACCACACTGAACAATACCAAGGATTATAGGGAGGTCATAACATCATATCTACCCATATAAAGGATTATATGGAGGATAGATAATACAAATTAACCCATCATTGAGATTCTAGGGAGGTTCATAAAGAAGTTCACATAAAACTATAATACACATCAACAAGATATATCACAAACAAGGGAGAAAAACATACCAACCCTTGAAATGTATGTCCTATACACATCTAAACACAAATATACATAAAATTTAATTCACAATTCACATAATTGTAAAAAAAATGCACATTTAAACATATTTTTTAATGAAATTAAATTTTATTCCTTCTTAATTTGGAAATCCAGAACCATAATTTGTGAATAAATAATTATAAAATCACCCTTACATTATAAGTTCTGAAAATGCATATAATTAGATAGATATATATATATATATATATGAATATATATCTTTATAAAATAAAAAAAAAATTGATCAAAATATATGTAAACCTTATAGAAGAATATCACAACATAGTAAAATAAATACAACCCCATACTAATTTTGAAAATAAAGAGCCATTGAAAATAAATAAATATGGTATCACCTGTTCTATGATTTATCTTAAAATAAAATAAAACAATTCTGAGAAAATAAATTTTTAAGGGAAAAACCTTACACCAAAATATTCAAACAAAATTTAAATAAATAAATTCCCTTGCATTAATTTCATAAAATCAGCTTCTGTTGTTGCTTCGCACCATCACCGAACTTAGAATTGGTTTACTAAATCTATTTTTTTGTTCGTTTAAGGTTTTTATATCTAAAACCTAAACTATTAATAGAGTGGTATAAGTATTTATTTATTTGGTTTATCTACAGACCAGAGGTGATTCTATAAGATTTAAAAATAGCGACAAAATTAATTTATGTTATTGATGTAGACAACAAAGAAAATGTATTCAAAAAAACAATTTAAAAAGGCAAAAAAATGATATCCAAATCAATAATTAATCAATAAATGAATCACAAACAAAAGAAAAACAATATACAATGACCAAAGAACTAATAATTGATGATATCATCAAAGAAGAAATCAAAAATTAAAAGAAAAATACAGAAAGAATATCAGAACCTAAAAAGGAAAACACAGGTATCCCTCGCTAGGTTGAAGAAAATCCACAACCCTCAGATCCCTACCTCGATGTTTTCTTCAGAAAGTCTAACTATAAGGGAACACCATATTCCAGAAAATGTTTGAGCAACCAAAGGTAGCAGGTTTGTGTGATTCGATCTTCGATTAACCGAGGAGGAGTGTCGATAATGGGTGGATTCCTTAGAAAGATTCATATATTGTGATGGGCTCACAATTGGTTAGGTTTTTTAAATAGATCGGGTCACTTTTATCAGTTCTTAAGTAATAAGCACTGATAAAAGGCATATTTATCAGTGCTAAAAAACATTGATAAAATCCATCTTTATTAGCAATAAAGTTTTAGCACTGATAAATATTGATTTTATCAGTGTTTTTTAGCACCGATAAAGTCTCATCTTTATTAGTGCTAAAAAAGTGCTCATAATGATTTCTTTTATTAACATTTATTTCTTAAGTGCTAATAAATGATTTATAATTATAATTATATATAAATAATTTGTAAATATATATATACTTAATAAATATATATAAATATAAATATAGTAAATATATACCTTATTTAAATATATTTATTATAATTTTATAATTACTTAAATATATAATTATTTATTTATAATTATATAAATATTTTTAAGAAATAATATTTATATAATTATATATATTTATATAATTATATATATATATATCATAAATATATATAAATATAATTATTGTAAATATATTCAATATTTAAGTAAATTTATTATAATTTAATATTTATTTAAATATATATAATTATTTATATATATATAATTAATTATTTATAATTATATAAATAGTTTTTTAAAAAATATTTATGTATTAATAATTATAAATACATAATTTTATGAATATAGTATGTATATTTATAAATATATTTATATATAAATATATTCTTACAAATATTTTCTTACAAATAATTTTTTGAATATTTTTTTAGCATTATTAATGAAATATAATTTTAAGTGCTTTCATGTTAAAAATGAGTGAAATTGAATAAATTTAAAATAATTACACATTAACAATATTGAAAAAATGGAAAAGTTGTGTGTGTGTGCATTGTATATAAAAATTCATTAACTACGTATATGGGAAATCAATATAATACACATTTGATATATGTTAAATGAAAAAATAAAATGATAATTAATTATATGTCCATTACTCTATGTAATTAGTCAATATTTTTAATTCATGTTAATTTTTAATTCTAAACCATTATTCACTAAATATATGATTATTTAATGTAAAGCACATAAATATATTTTAATATATAAATTATATTTATATACATTATTATATATCTATATATTAAATATATATTATTTATTAACATTATCAATAATCATATAATTAACAAAATGTTTAATATTTTTCTCAATTTAGTTATTTTTTATTTTTATTTATTTAATTTTCATTTATTTATATAATTAATAAATACTATATATTAGTATTTATAATTTATATACAATATAATCAATTTATTAATTTTTATCAATAATTATTTAATTAATAAATTTTTTAGTATTTTATTAATAAACTTATTTTTTATTTTGTATTTATTTAATTATTTTATTTTATTTATTTGGAGATTTGTCAGCACTAAAAAAGAACTGGTAAAGGATTCCTGTATGAGTGCTCAAAATATAGTGCTGATAAGGGGTACTCTTTATCAACGCTAAAATTAAAGCACTGATAAAGGTAACCCTTTATCAATGTTAAAAATAAATTGCTCATAAAGGGTACCCTTTATTAGTGCTAAAAAAATCATTGATAAAGGGTTAAATTTATCAGCACTTTTTTAGCGCTGATAAAGATGATATTTTTCAGCGCTTTTTTCTAGCAGTGTTAAATGCTTGTTTTGTAGAAGTGGAAGAATAAAACCAGTGAAAATTGGGTAAAAAACAACCCACAGTCATGTTATGGATTCCTTATAAGGGTAACTTGTTTTACCCTTAAGCAGTGCTATAGAAGAGATCACGTATGGGTGGCTTGAGCTTACCCTTATAGATGATTTGAGAATTCTACCTTACCCTTACATATGCTTTAGGATTCATGGGTTACCCTTACACATGTAGGGAATGACCCTTATAAAAAATATATAAAATCTCACAATCCCTTACACAATCTTGGAATTCTCCTTACATAGTGTATAAAAATGATCACTTACCCTTGTACAAGCTGGTAATAACCCTTACATAACCTATAAAAATTCTCACTTACACTTACACAATCTGGGAAAGGCCATTACGTAGTGCATTGAAACACCCCTTACCCTTACACATGGTGAGAACTACCCTTACAAAAGTATTCAAAACTCATTATTACCCTTAAGAAACTCCAAGATTTTGGAGATACCTGTATCCACACCTTTAAAAACATGATTTACCATTACATAAGGGAATGTTCTGGCTTAAGGGTAACAATAACCACAAAAATTATAATTTTCCAATTACAGCAACCTGTAAAAATTTATTAAAATGATTTATTATCAATTTCAAAACCCCAAAAATACTTCTAAAACATTAGAATCACTTTTTAACATCCAAATTATTTTTCATATAAAAATATATTACTTGAAATTACTTCCTTAATTTTAAATAAATCATTTAAAAACTAACTTATAATTTTAAAAAAAATCTTATAACAACTTCTAAAATTTATCAAATTTCTCACGAATCACTGAACACCCTAGAATGGTAATATGTGGCCCCAAATATTAATGTTACATAGTATTGAGTTAAATCAGGAATTCACTTTAAGTATCTTTTTAGGTTTAGAGTTTCAGAGAATTAGGTCATATCTATTACATAACAACTCAAATATTAAAAAGTAGACAAGTCTACTCAATATCCATTTATTTCATAATCTAAAACGTTTCAAAATAAATCATGATTCCTTTTTCATGATAAAAATATTCATAACATTCATTTTACTTGTTCCTTTCACTTACCCATCGTTATACCCTATAGAAAAACATCTAAAAACTTGGGATGCGCAAAAGAATCTCAATAAAGAATACAAAATAAGTAATGAAACCATTAGTTTATGAATACCTTAAACTCATGATTTTTTTTTCAAAAAATCATACTTTTAACCCATCAAAAAAATCATTAACATACCTCATAAAATAATAAGATTCATAAAAAAATTCTTAGCAATCCTAAATCATAAAGGTAACTTGTGGCATGCATATCATACTTATATTGTAGCTTTCACAGCTACATGGGGAGTAAAATTTATGGTCACATTTGGAATACCCATCAAAGTATATTCCCTAAATATATTAGGAAAAACCTTATAGTTTAACTCTGTCTCATTATACAATGCATTAGAGAGCTCTCATGGGCTCACCCACCCTCGGTTTATCATAAAACCACCTGTATACATAAGAAATTCACAAGAACCAGAACATAATCATAACACATTAACAAGTATAAAAAACATAACATTTCCACATTATAGTCACAAGATATCATTTCAAGATATTGAAATAATAAATCCATTCTCAAAACCATTTTCAATACTAAAATACCTGAAAATGGAATATGGTATTTATTTTCCTTTTAAAACATTAAGGCTTATAGAGGAAACCAAATATCAAATAATGGTCACGGTGGAGGAAAAGTCGTTGTTGCCCCGTACATTAAAAAAATAATTCCTTTTGTCCTATATTAAAATTATTCATAGAAAAATATTCCTTTTGAAAACCTTTTAATGAAATTAAAAGTTAAAGGGGTTAATTATGCACTATATAAAACAAAGGTGGTGTATATCATCAAAATATGCCTTAACGAATGGAGATTAAGAAGAAGTCTCTTACCGTGAGTCTGACTTGTCACATACAATATTTATATTCCTGAATAATAATCTTAGGTTAATTTATACTTTTTGGAGAACCTTTTTTTAGTTTATTATTCCATTTATATCACTTATTACCATGTTATAAAAATTACATAATTATTTATGTTCATATCAGACATTTTGTTGATATTTGGTACATGAGTTGAAAATAAACATGGTTTGATGTCACTAGACCATGTGGTCATAATTCATTCATCTATAGAATATTATTCATTTACATTATTATCATATTTATATATAAATTATACCTTTAAATCAAACAATTAGTGTAGTTATGAAAAATGAAGAACATTATAATCAAAGAGACGGTAAGTCGTATGTACTCATAAGTAATGTTTTACATTTTACATTGATCATTATGAAAAGAATTTGAGTATTATTTTATCTTTACAGAATTATCATTACATCAATAATATCATATTATTCATTTAAATATACTTATATATATCACACAAGTGATATAATGAATAAAAAAGAGTCATATCACTTCGTGGAGATGATAGTTCACACGCACGCACGAATGATGTTATCATTTTTATCTGAATGTAAAGTAAGAATATAATTGATATATTATTTTAATATAATTATTAATATGTCATTAATATCAAACATTAACATTAATTCTATTATTATTTCTTGTCATGAGAGATGATTATGAAAAACAAATTAAATCGGTTCGTGGAGGTGATAGTTCACATGTACGCATGAACGATTAATTCCTTTACCATTTAATGGAAGTGGAGATGGATTTAGGTGATTATATTAACATAATAACATATTAGTGTAGGATAATGTAATTATTATTCCCTCAGGTATGATGAATATTTAAAGTAAGTGGAAGAAGAAATAAAATAGAAACACTTAAAATAAAAACATTACCTTTACTTCAGATGATCACATTTCTTAACACCTCAACACCTCTAAGAAGGGTGTTATACCTAAAATATGGACTAAAAAATTTATTTAGGGATTATAGGAAGGGTTTTGGGTATATATTGACAAAAAAATGTGTTTTTAAGTGTGATTGATAGAGATAAATGAGCACCTTTTTATAGAATAGGGGAAGGGAACCCTTTGAATTATTAAAAGTATTAAATTAATATAAATTAAATTTCTATTAAAAATGGGTCCAAGATGATTTAGTTTAAATATAGGATGATTAGGGGTATAAATATAATAATACAATGATAATTATACAAGTTTGGTATAATTCTTAATCCTTAGCTTTTTGTTTTAACCTTTTTAACTCTTACCATTTTATCAAGTAATTTTCACCTTGAGAGTTAAAATAATTACCAAATCAAGAAAAATGACCAATGAATGAGTCATTAATGACATTTTTAGAGTTATCTAAAATTTTTGGTCAAAAAATGGATTTTTATAAATTTTATATCATTTAATTGTATATTTTATAATTTAAGTTAGGAATTATGTCAATTTTGACACTATTCATTACATGAATTTTTAAAAAATAAAAAAACTTGATTCCTTTAGAAAAAACTACATTAACTCAATACAAAAATTTAATAACCATCCAAAAAATTCATTTATGGAATAAAATATTTCATAAAATATTTATTTTAATATTATTAATATCATTTATTTGATTCTTTCTTTAATAAAGCAGTTACTGCATCATCATTGTGTCACTACTTAATTTAATTATCTATTTCCTAAAAATTATAAACAAATTAAAATGATGTAGGTAATATATTTATATTTATAATTAATATTAATATTCAAAGATATCACTTATATAAACCCATATTAAAATTTATTTTGTAAGGATAGACCTATTTATGACATATTTTCATTGACTTTAAATTAAATGTTATAAATATTATAATCACACCCAAGTGGCTTCAAAATGTCAAAATTTAAGCCTAAGGATGGTCATGGTCGATAATAACTCTTCCAATAATATTAGTAAAAGTTTTAGTGTAAATTTAAAATATTATAATATTAATGTTATATTTAATTACCATATTTACCTTTAACCATGGTAAATAAAACACTAAAGTTACAATTCACCAAATTTTTTTTTGATCATATTGGACCACATTTTTCATACCTAGTACAACCATATATGTCCATTTTTGAAAATTAAATTCACATAAGTGGTTAAAATAGGTTTAACACTAATCCCATTGATGTATCGAGAAAACATTTTTTTAAGTAAAACATTCATAAGTTCACATTGTTTTTCTATTTAATTTTAATTTAAAGTTGCATATAATGAACTAAATTGGATTAAATGGTAAAACAATTATCTAATTATACCTTAAAACCATGTAAAAGGATAATCTAAAAATATAAATAAATTAGATGAAATGGTATTTATGAATTAAAATGCAGTTTGTTTCACTATTCATTAAAAAATGAATGTCATAAGAAAATACCAAAAATTCAAAAAAAGTAAATTTTGATGTCCCTATTCCAAAGAAGAAGCTTATTTTTTCAAATATAATATATAAATTGACAAAAAATATTTTTAATAATTATTCTCCATCAAAAGATGGTAAAAATAACTTTTAAAAATATTTGAGTATTTTAGGCTTAAAATTGGATTTATTCTAATTTTAAGCCTCTAATTTTTTTATGGAAGAAAGTAAAAATATTTATTAAACATGTGTAACATAATATAGTTAGTTATATTCATTCCCACTAATACAATGAATAAGCAATAACTACCATTTAAAATAATAATATTAATAATATATTTTTTTTTGTATAACTGAGTCTTATATGAAACATAAGATTTCATAGAAACCCATTATTGCGTATCGCGTAAGCTATCAGACATAAAATCCCCTTTAAATTAAAATTAATCTCTAATTCATAAATATTAATTGATATGAAAAAGTCTTATTATATAACTACCTAGTATTTTACATCATTCCCCTCTTTTGGAAATTGCGTCCTCATAATTTTATTTACTTATCAAATAAGTGGGGGAATTTCTCCCTCAAAGAATTTTCAGATTCGCATATTTCCTCTTCAACCATATGATTTTTTCACGAAACCTTAACCTGATTAATCAACTTATTTCACAACACTTTCTATGGTCAAGATTCTTGATTGGTTGTTCCTCGTAAGAAAGATTCTTTCAACTGAACTACTTATGTACTCAAAACATGAGATAGATCTGGCATATAATTTCTTAACATTGAAACATGAAAAACACTGTGTACCAAGGAGAGACTTAGAGGTAAATCCACTTGGTAGACAACTGATCCAACTTTCTCCAAGATTTAATAGGGTCCAATGAACCATGGAATCAACTTTCCTTTATTACCAAAACACATCACACTTTTCCATGGAGAAACTTTGTGAAAGTCTTGATCACCTATCTCAGAAGAAAGATCATTCCACTGATTATCTGCATAACTTTTCTACCTTCTATGTGATATCCTCATGTGATCTGAATCAACTAAACTTTTTCTACCATCTCTTCTACCAACTTTGGTCCCATCAGCTTCTTTCTCCGAAATCATCCCAAAATGCTGGAGTTCAACAATGCTTTCCATATAATGTCTTAAATGGTTCCATCTGTATATAGGAATGAAAACTATTATTATAAGAAAAATCAACCAAAGAAATATTTTGATCCCAAATTCCATGGTAATCTATTGAACAAGCATGTAACATATCCTCCAAGGTCAAAATTGTTTGTCCTAACTGCCCATATGATTTTGGATGAAAAGTTGTATTGAAATTTAATTCAGTTCCCAATGACATCTGAAGGCCTTTAAAAAAATTATAAGTGAACATGGGATCACACTCAGATAAAATGAAGAGTAGAACTTCATGTAACCTGACTATCTCTTTACGATACAACCAAGAAAGTTGATCTAGAGACAATGTATCTCGAATAGGAAGAAAATGAACAGATTTAGTCAATCTATCAACAATAACCCAAATCACATTATTACCTGAAGAAATATTTAAAAATCCCACTACGAAACCCATGGATATATTTCCTCATTTCCACCCTAGTACTAGAAAAAGTTAAAGTATCCACTTTGGGAACTACCACTATTCTTTAACTTGCTGACAAGTCAAACAATTCATAGTAAACTCAATAATATCTCTTTTAATTCCATCCCACCAGTAATACTGTCGAAGGTCTCTATACATCTTAGCACTACCAGGGTGAACTGAAAATGGAGAACTATGAGTTTCACATAACAACATTTTCTTCAACTGTGAATCACAAGGAACACATAATCTCTTCCCAAATCTCAAAAAAAAATCTTTATCAATGTTAAATTCAGGCAACTTACCCTTCTGAACAAATTTAACCTTTTTATGAAATTCACTATCTTCCTTTTGTGCTTGCTTAATTCTGTCTGATAGAGATGATTGCATAGAAACTTAAAAAAAAATAAAGGAATTTCCTGCACTAATAACTTCCATTCCAAATTTTATAAAATCATTAATCAAAGGGTCATGTTCTAAATGTAATATGGTTAAAGTAGCATTAATTTTCTGACTCAAAACATCATCCATTTTATTTTCTTTTACATGAAGGTAATGAATCATAGAATCATAATCCTTGATTAGTTCAAACCATATTCTCTGTCTCATGTTAAATTATTTCTGAGTGAACATATACTTTAAACTTTTATAGTCATTATATATTTCCCATTTTACTCCATACATATGATGCCTCTATATTTTTAAATAAAAACGACAATAGCTAATTTCAAATCATGTGTAAGGCAATTTAAATCATAAGTTTTCAAATGACTTAAAGCATAAGAAATTACCTGATCATTCGACATTAGGACATAACCAAGTCTTTTCAATAAAGAATCATTGTAGATAACAAATTCATCATTTCTGGATGGCAGGGCCAGAACTAAAGTATTCACTAATCTTCTTTTCAATTCCTAAAAAAATCATCACATTATTTTTTCCAGAGGAACTTAACACCTTTTCAAGTTAACTTAGTCAGTGGGATAGATAACATTGCAAAATTTTCAACAAACCTCCAATAATAGACTATTAAACTCAAAAAACTATGAAACTAAGTTATATTTGTGTGTATTGGTCATTCTTCAACAACTTTTGTTTTAGCAGGATCAACATTTATGCAATCTTTAGAAACAATTTTACCAAGGAAAGATATTTATTGCAACCAAAATTCACTCTTGCTGAATTTCCCATACAATTTATTTTCTTTTATGGTTTGAAAAATAACACTTAGATTACTTCCATGCTCCTCTTTACTTTTAGAATATAACAAAACATAATCAATAAACACAACCACAAACTTATCTAAGAACTCATGGAATATTTTTTCTATAAGATCCTTGAATACAACAGGTGCATTATTTAATCCGAACGACATAAGTAAAAATTCATAATGGACATATCTAGTATGAAACTTAGTCTTTGGAATGATTGCTTCCTTTAATTTCATCTAATGGAACCCCAACCTCAAGTCAACCTTTAAATTTTTTTGTTCTCCATGGATTTGATCAAACAAATCATCGATATGAGGAAAATGATACTTATTTCTAACAATGATATTATTCAAGGCTCCATAATCAATGGAAAGTCTCATTGAACCATCTTTCTTTTTAACAAACAAGACAAGAGAACCCCATGGTGATGTACTAGGTCGAATTAAACCTTTATCTAATAACTCCTGAAATTGCTTATTAAACTATAAATTTTAAATTCGAGACATTTGATAAAGGGGTTTTGAAATTATATTAGCACTAGGAACTAAGTCAATAATAAATTCAACTACTTGATTAGGTATAATACCAGACCACTATGAGAAAAACCGTTATTTGTGACGGGTTGGCACTGCCCGTCGCAAATGCCGAGAGGTGGTAAGACCTAGTTGCAATGGGGGAATCCCCCATCGCAAATAGTTCGACCCTTGGAGGGTATTTGCGACATGAACCGTCGCAAATAACCGGCGGTGGAAAAAACATATTTGCGACGCGATGTTGTCCCGTCGCAAAAAGTGTGTCGACATGTCACTTTTTGTGACAGGCCCCATCACAAATAACCTTTTAACCGCATACCATAATTAATGCGACCGAAGGTATTTGCGATGGGTCCCATCACAAAAAGTACTATTAGTGATGAGAATCCCGTCGCTAATAGTCTTGTCGCAACTAATCTAACATACATATATCCCCTTAATTTTTTCTTCTCTCCGCCGGAATTTCTTGTTCCTCTACTTCTGTAAACTATAATTTAAGAGTGAAATTTTTTGAGAGTTAGCTTTTTTTACGAAGAAGTTGTGAAGCCCCCTACAATTATAAGAGATCAAGTTTAAAGGTATTTATGTTTTATTTAATTTAGAATTTATTTCCTTTCATTATATTAATTTTAATTATTGTTGATTAGTTGTAATTAAGTTAGATTTAAATTCTTTTGTCGTGAGTATTTATTTGTAATAATAAAATTAAATTATTTGTACTAATTCTTAGTAATTAGTAACAATTAATAATTATTAACGATAATTAGTAATGTATATAAATAATTAACGGTAATTAGTAATTAGTAGCTATTTATTGTAGTAATTAATTGTAATTAAAACTAATTAGTAATAATTAGAAATAAATATTAATAATTAGAAAAAAATGGTAATAAATATTAACAATTAGTAATAAATAGTATTAATTAGTAATAATTAGTAATAAATAATAATAAATAGTAATAAATAGTAATAAATAGTAATAAATACTAATAAATAGTAAGAAAATAGTAATAAATACTAATAATTAGTAATAAATACTAATTAATAGTAATAAATACTAAAGAATACTAAAGAATACTAATAAATGCTAATAATTAGAATTAAATACTAATAAATAGTAATTATTAGTAATAATTATAAATAAATAGTAATAATTTTTAATAATTACTAATAAAAATTAATAAATACAAATAAATACTAATAAATTCTAATAAATACTAATAAATAGTAATAAATAGTAATAAATAGTAATAAATAGAAATAAATAATAATAAATAGAAATAAATACTAATAAATAGTAATAAATACTAATAAATAATAATAAATACTTATAAATAGTAATAAACACTAATAAATACAAATAAATAGTAATAAATAGTAACAAATACTAATAAATACTAATAAATAGTAATGAATAGTAATAATTAGTTATAAATAGTAATAAATAGAAATAAATACTAATAAATAGAAATAAATACTAAGAAATAGTAATAAATACTAATAAATAGTAATAAATAGTAATAAATACTAATAAATAGTAATAAATAGAAATAAATAGTAATAAATAGTAATAAATAGTAATAAATAGTAATAAATAGTAATAAATAGTAATAAATAGTAAAATTACTAATAATTAGTAATAATTATTAATAATTAGTAATAAATAGTAATAAATAGAAACAAATAGAAACAAATAGTAATAAATAGTAATAAATTGTAATATGTAGTAATAATTAGTAATAATTAGTAATAATTAGTAATTGTTAGTAATAATTAGTAATAGCTAGTAATAAATAGTAATAGTTAGTAATAAATAGTAATAAATTGTAATAATTAGTAATAAATAATAACAAATAGTAATAAATAGTAATAAATAAGAATAAATATAAATAAATAGAAATAAATAGAAATAAATAGAAATAAATAGAAATAAATAGAAATAAATAAAAATAAATAGAAATAAATACTAATAAATAGAAATAAATACTAATAAATTGAAATAAATTATAATAAATAGTAATAAATACTAATAGATAGTAATAAATAGTAATAAATACTAATACATAGTAATAAATACTAATAAATAGTAATAAATACTAATAAATAGTAATAAATACTATTAAATAGTAATAAATAGTAATAAATAGTAATAAATCGTAGTAAATCGTAATAAATCGTAATAATTAGCAATAATTCGTAATAATTCGTAATAATTAGTAATAATTAGTAATAATTAGCAATAATTAGTAATAATTAGTAATAATTAGTAATCATTAGTAATGATTAGTAATAATTAGTAATAATTAGTAATAATTTGTAATAATTGGTAATAATTAGTAATAATTAGTAATACTTAGTAATAGTTAGTAAGAAATTGTAATAAATAGTAATAAATAGTTATAAATAATAATAAATAGCAATCAATATTAATAAATTGTAATAAATGTTAATAAATAGAAATAAATAGTAATAAATAGTAATAAATACTAATAAATACTAATAATTTGTAATTAATTGCAATTAATTGCACTAAATTGCAATGAATAACATTAAATTGAAATAAATAGAAATAAATTGAAATAAATAGCAATAAATTTCAATAAATAGCAATAATTAGCAATAAATAGAAATAATTAGCAATAATTAGAAATAATTAGCAATAATTAGCAATAATTAGCACTAAATAACAATAAATAGCAGTAAATAGCAGTAATTAGTAAAAATTAGCAATAATTAGCAATAATTAGAAATAATTAGAAATAATAGGAATAATTAGAAATAATTAGCAATAATTGGAAAAAATTATCAATAATTAGCAATAATTAAAAATAATTAGCATTAATTAGCAAAAAATTGCAATAAATAGAAACAATTAGAAATAATTGGCAATAATTGGCAATAATTATAAATAATTAGTAATAATTAGAAATAATTAGCAATAAATTCAATTGTAATAAATTGTAATAACTTGGCATAATTTTCATTGGATTGATGACACTCCTTTTGCTCGATGACTCTTCTCCTTTCAACTCTCACCGAATCAAAACATTAAGAAAAGTATGTTTCTATGTATACATATCCAATATCATATGCACGAGTTTGAATATTCATTTTTAGGACCACATTTTTCATAATGTTTTTAGGTGGTGACAGATGCAAGAAGAAGATTCATCGACGCAAAAGGGGATATTTTATCTGACGGCTCATTTACTTGCATCTTTGTCACAATAAAATCACAAATAAGAATCTAGTCAGAGGTATAGTTATGAATTATCATATGCACAAGAATGAATAAGCGTACCTCTGAGCATATTCTTTGTTGTGATTTTGGTGTGAGAAAGTTGAAAGTAAATGAGCCGTCCGAAAAAAGAGTAGCCGTCAATCCACTGGAAATTGTGTCTCCTATAATTAATGGAAATTATTAATAAGCATTTGTGATTATTTATCTTCTTTTTTTGGATAGTGTTTTTCTAATTTAAAATTATTCAAAAATAGTAATGATTTTATATTTTGTAGAAAAATTCGGAACAAGGAAGTCAACAAAAGTCATTATTAGATGACCACACTTAGATAAAATCATTGCAGAAATCCAAACAGTTCTGGTTTAAATCCGGTATATATTGAGGGTGTTGAATTTTTCTTATCATTTGAATCATCAAAATCCGAACTTGTTTCAGAAGGCACAATTATGTGTCCTTGTAAAAAATGTACTCTCAGAACGTTTGACACATTTGACAAGGTTGGGGGGCATCTCTTGCAGTTTGGTTTTCAACTAAATTATGTTTTTTGGTATCAACACAGTGAACACAGTTCCGGAGAAGATAATAATAACTTGATTTCGGATCCATCATGGTTTCAAAATTTAGTACATGATTTTGCAGGTCCATTTGTTCAACAAACTGAAACCCAAGATGCTATTGATTTAACTCCTGAGTTGGCACCATCTGGATTTTATGAGTTGTTGAGGTCTGCTGAGGATGCATTATATCATGGTTGCAAGATAAGAAAATTAAAAGCAGTTTCAAAATTTATGGCTATTAAATCAGATAATTCAATGTCAAACAACTGTTTTGATCATATATATTTTTTGGTTAAAACACTACTAACTGAAGGAAATTTGTTGCCTGTAACTTACTATGGGAGCAAGAGGCTGGTTCGTAATTTGGGATTCAGTTATTAGAATATTCATGCATGTGAAAATGATTGTATCTTATATTCTGGAGAAAATGATTCATTGCATAGTTGTCCCAGATATGGACAATCGAGGTATAAAGAATCTCAACCGGGGAAGTCTAGATCAATTCCTGTGAAATAGTTGAGATATTTCTCCCTTACACCCAAGTTACAGTGTTTATTTATGTCTCAGAACACAATGTCAATGATGTCATGGCACAAAACCAAGATTTTAACTGATAAAAGCATGAATCATCCATCTGATGGTGATTCCTGGAAAATTTTTGACCGACTGCATCTGTCTTTTTCCTTAGAAGCCCAAAACCTGCGATTGGGTCTTTCTATTGACGTTTTATATCTTTTTGGTTCTTATGGTAGTCAATATTCATGTTGGTATGCCTTTATAACTCCGTACAATTTACCACCATGGATGTTGATGAAGGATCCCTATATCTTTTTGACCATATTAATCCCAGGAAATCTGAAAAAGAATATTGATGTTTATTTAAAACCATTGATTGATGAGTTAAATTCATTATTAAGTAATGGTGTTAGTACATATAATGTTGCTGCAAAACAAAATTTTATATTAAAAGCTACATTTATGTGGACGATTTGTGACTTCCCAACATATGAAATGTTATCTGGATGGGGTACACATGGTCTGAAATCATGTTCATAATGTATGAAAGACAACAAAGCCTTTATGCCCATCAATGGAAAAAAACTTGCTATTTTGACTATCATCCTATATTTCTTCCAACCGATCATCATTTTCAGATGAAAAAATATCATTTTAGAAAAGGAACAATTAAAAGGGTTGAACCTCCAAAAATGATCTCAGGTACATAGTTAAAATCAGTTGTATTTTCATTACCTCCCATCACATTTGGGCCAATAGTAAACCAATAGAAAATTCATGGCTTTGGGAAAGAGAATAATTTGATAAAACGGGGCATTTTTTTGGATCTTCCATATTGGTATGATTTGTTGGTCCACTACATGTTAGATGTCATGCATATTGAGAAAAACAATGTTGATAATTTATTTCATACAATTTTGGATACACCAGGTAAGACCAAAGATAATGTAAAGGGACACTTAGATCTTGCCCAAATTTTTAGATGACCAGAACTTGAACTGTTTTAAAATGTCAGACCATAGAGTTTAATGAAGCCAAAAACAACTTATACACTATCCAAAGAGAGTCGCTTATTATTTTGTCATTGGATTTTATATTTGAGACTTCTAGAAAGCTATTCTTCCAATTTGGGAAGATGTGTTAAGAATGGTCATATTACCAGATTAAAAATTCATGATTGTCATGTTATAATAGAAAAAATTATACCAATTGGATTCAGAGGTTTGTTGAATTCTATGATTTGGGATTCGATAATATACATATCATTTTTTTGAGACACTTGTGCTGTGACAACAGACTATGATGCACTAAGTAAATTGGAATAAGATGTTGTTGTCATTATATGTAAACCGGAAAAAATATTCCTGCCAACTTTATTTGACTCAATAGAACATCAGATATTAAATTTTCCACAGGAAGATAAATGTGGAGGTCCAGTACAGTTTTTATGGATGTACCTATTAAAGATATGCATATAGAAATTGAAGAAAAAAGTACATAACAAAGCATCAGTTGAAGGTTCAATTGCTGAAGCTTATTTTCAAGAGGAAATTGCTTTTTTCTGCTCTCATTGTTTTGAATATGAATACCCCTAAAAATATAACCGCATGGGACTGAATGAGGGGAATGCTGATGATGAAATGGGAAATCAATTATTAGTTTTTAATCATCCAGAGGTTGGATTCAGTGGAGTTCATGAATGATGACTTTCAGATGATGAACATCACAGAGCTCATACATATGTTCTGCTCAACTATGAATAAATGACATCATTTTTAATGAGAGTGATTATATCACTTATTCTATAATTTATATTACAATAAGTAAACTTATTTTATTTGTAAGTTATATGATAATCATATCAAGAAACAACTTCGACAAATTATAGTAGCTTCTCTTGAAGAATGCTGTCAGAAAAGTTTTCTCAATGGTTTCAAAAACTAGTAACATAAATTATTGATGGTTTTACATATCAATTAAATTTATTAATTATTAAATTGATAATTGTTTTACAAATTTTTAGGTTTCTCAACATGCTGGTAAAATTGATAAGAAACTATGTATATTGAGTAACCACCATCCAAAATGGTTAAATATTACAATGCATATGTGGTGAATGGTTTTAAATTTCATACATGTGCATATGGGGAATAAAAAAAATAACGAACAATGGATTTTTCTTGAGAGGTTCACATCATAGAGAAACTAAAGTTGACTTTTATGGCATGCTGAATGAAATTATTGAGCCGTGTTATCTTAGGAAAAATTACATAACAATATTTAAATTTTGGTGGTTAGATACTGAGAGGGTCTTGCATGTTCATCCGATTCATGGAATCGTTGATATTAAATATAATAGTCTTCTTGTAGTAAGTAAACCATTTTTACTTTCTCAACATGCACATCAAATATATTATACAAAGTACTATGCTACTTCAAGAGACCTAAGTGATTGGTGGAGTATAATAAAAATGAAATCTTAGAAAAACCAGTTTACTCAAACTAAATGTGGTTCAGATGAAGTACAAAGAATTGAAAATTTTCAAGAGACTACTCAAAATCCATTATTTTCACAAAGAGACGTGAATATCGACGATGACACCCACAATTTAGGGTCAATGGTGATGATGATATTAATGATGTTATAAATGAATTTGAAATGGAAAGAGATGATGAAACTGAAACTCATATAGATATTGATGACGCCGATGATGAATATGAAGACATTAAAATCCTCAGATATGAAGATGATGATGAAGGTGAACATTGAAATAGTTAAATGTTGGTTATAATCATAAGTAATATATATCTATATGTAATAGTTATTTTTAACTATCTACCAATAACAATAATTTTGTATTTTAGATGGACTCTGTTCTAGTTTGTGAGTTGGAGGAGGCTGAGCTAACTTTGGATGAGGAGGATTTGGGATAATCTGACTCTTAGGATACATGCAGTTCTGGGGGTATGTGGAGGGGGAATGGTCTTGCATGAATTTTGATTCTTGACCCTATCCCCGAGCAACGTCCACATCTTGGTTTCGATCCATGCACACGGAGGTATGATAACCTGTGTATTTTAGTTAGCTTTCATTAATTTATTTATATACTAATTGTTTGATTATTTGTTCTTTTTCCCCATTTTTTGTGCATATAGATGTTGGACAGGTGAGTGCTATCTTGCAAAATTATTTTTCTCATCCATGGATCACATGAGACCATATTCTGGTTGATGTGAGGCTTGGAATGTTAAATCATTAGCTGGTACATAAATAAATAATATTTATTTAGAAATTTATTTAATTAATAACATTATAATATAAATTATTTGTAGGGTTTATGGTATCCCATCAATGATATCATGAGTGGAGTTATCCATGAGGCATGGTAGGAGTCTATGCGTGAGCGTTTCCATCAGTTTTTGCATAATTTGAGAAGGACAACCATTAAGAAAGTAGGAGCGATAGTATTTGATGAGTCATGTAGAGATCACCTACTAGAGTACATTTCATCTCACATTTGGGATGGATTATGTTTACACTAGTTGAATGGTGGATTTCATAGGAGATCTTCATTAGGTCGGAAGAACCAGGGGAGACAAGAGGTGACACATCGAGCTAGTAGCCGTACATTCAGTATGCATAGAGAGCATCCGGTAATTATCTTTTTTAAATATTTTATACAACATTACATATAAAAAGATTATTTTATATTCATATAGGCAGTATATCATCTTGATATTATAGAGTATAAAGTTTATTGGAGGATGTATAGTGATCCCGCCACTAAAGATATTAGAGGTGATCACCAACGTCAGATTGTAGCCAGTATTATTTATTTTTCAATTTGAAAATTAACTACATATAATATTTTCAATATTTTAATTTCAAATTGAAACTGAAAGATTCATATGAGACCGCGACCTCTTAGAAATGGGATGAGAGTCAGGCTGAGATGGCTGATCAGACTAGTTCCCACCATTCCAATGAGGTGACATGGATGCAGGCAACCCAGTAAGCCTTCGAGAACGGACGAGTAGTTGGTATCAGATCTAATTTGAGTCAATGGACTTATTATGCTACTATTGTGATGTCGGTGTCTAGCTCGAGAGGAGATCATGGAGAGGCATCATATTATGGCTTACATTATTAGGAGCAGTTACAAGCTCAAACTAAGCTTATAGAGAGTTTGCAGAAGCAGCAGGAAGAGATGCGTCGATGGCAGCAGCAGCAACACGATCAGATGAAGTACACGTGCCGTCTGACTCGTAGTTTAGGGATGAAGTTTCCTCCGCAATCTACTCCAACTCCTCCGGAAGACTATCCCACCAGTGATTTTTTGTTCTGTTAAAAATATTTGAATTGAACATTTGTTGTAATTTGAACTGTTTACAGTTTTTGTCTTTTATATTGGTGTGAATATTGCATAATTTTTTTATTTTTTTATATTTTTATTATTTATTATTAGTGTTATATTTTTTAATATTTTTTTATTTTACTAATAATAATAATAATAATATTTTATGATTTTTTAATATATTGTTTTCTGAATATTGAGAATTTTAACATTTATTATTTTATTATTATTTTAATAATATTAATATTATTTTTTCATTAATCACAATTTTATTATTGTTTTTATTTTATAAAGTGTTTGAAAATATTGGGAATTTTAATATTATATATATATATATATATATTATTTTAATAATATTAATATTTATTTATTTTATTTAGTATTTGTGACGGGGCCTTTTGAGATGGGGCCCCGTCGAAAATAGATTATATATATATATTTTAAAAGTTTTTGCGATGGATTTATTTACCATCGCAATAAATTTTTTGTGACAGGTCCATCGCAACAGGTTTATAACATATAAGCTAATTGTGACGGGCTGGTGTCCCGTCACACAAAATTTTTGCGATGGGCCCATCTCGAAAGGTTCTTGTACATATAATGTATTTAGTCAGACATATATTTGCGATGGGCCCGTTTCACATCGCAAGTAGTATTTTTTTTGACAAGCCCTTCGCCAAAAAAACGTGTTGCGATGCCGTTTTCTACAATAGGCTATTTGGGACGGGGTCCCGTCGCAAAAGATTTTTTGCGATGGGCTCCTGTCGCAAATAGCCCATCGCACAAATCCAAAATTCCAGTAGTGGACAACCAATCAAGAAAAATATTAGGATACTCATTTACCTCTAACACATCATCAATTTGAACAGTTCTTTTGTTTTCAACAATATGTGTAAGGTAGCATTCATTTCCATATTTTAATAGTTTCTTAGCTTCCTGATATGTTATCAACAGTAAGGGTTAATTATTATACACAAATAGAAAGTCTTTCTAAAAATAAACCTCTTTAACTCTAGAGTCAATCTTAGCATGGTAAACAGAATAAAAATCCATAAATAGAATAACAACATACTCTACTAGAGTTAAAACATCAAGGTTTGTAAGTAAATTATTTCCACATAAAAGGATAGAAATATTCTTATAATTTCTTATTGCCTCAAAATTGCCCTTAGGTGTTTTTTCCATATTTTATGGATTCATTTATTAAGGTGGAATTTTCAATTTACCTGATACCACTTTATTTTATGGTCCAACATATACTGAATTAGTTGAAAAGGATTTCACCACACCGTTCTTCTTATAATTTGGCTACTTCCAATCATTAAAATTCTTCACGAGACACCTATTTTCATAATGATCTATCTCATTTGTAACATCCCAGGTAAATAAAGAATAATGAATTTTCATATTTACAAATTAAATATTAATTTTATTTTAAAGGGGTTGCTATGTTCGATAGCGTACCCGATACGTAACGATGAGTTTCTTTGAAACTTACGTAGCACACTAGTAATAAAATAATATTATTTTAAATGTTAGTTAACAAGTAGCCGTTGTACTGGCGGGAATGGATAGAAATAACTAAAATATGATTAGATATGTTTTTAAATGTTTATACATTTACCCAATAAAAGATAAAGGCTTAAAATACAGAAAAAGTTCAATTTTAGGGCATATATACTCTAATTTTCACTAAAGGTTCACTTATCACCTTTTAATGGTGAACCATCATTAAATATAGTTTTGATCACTCTTATACTTTATTTTGGACCAAATATAACTCTTCTTTAGAATCGGGACATCAAAATTTACTTTGTGTAAATTTTTGGTACCTTTCTGATAATGTTCATTTCTTTTATGAATAGTGTAAAATGTTGTATTTTAATTCAAAACCTCTTTTTAATCTAAATTATTTATATGATTAGATTATTAATTTAATTGGTTTTAAAGTGAAATTAGAAAATATTTTTACCATTAAATCCAATAGTGGTTGTTGGAATTAATTTCACTTTGAAATCGGACTTAAACTAGTGTCAATCTTTTGATACTTATTGTTTCATAAAAACATGCTATTTGCTCTGACAGCGGGAATTAATTATTAAATTAATTAATGTGACTTATATGTTTTGAATTTTGTAAAATAGACTTCATTTTTGAATTTTTAAAATCAAATATAGCTTAGGGTGAATTTTTGGTAATTTTCTGAAAAACTTCAATTTTTGATGAATAGTGAAACCACTAAGTGGTAATCAAGCAAACTGATTTTTCAGTTAAATGAAAGTTTACCACTAATGTGTATTGAATTTTGAAAATCCAACATACATGGTTGTCATTAAGAAGTAAAATGTGGTTCAATGAGATTAAAATAATTTTTTGGTGAATAGTAATTTTTTTTCATTAATCGCGATTAGAGGTAATTAGTGTAGTTTAAGGTATAAATAATGCTTTAATAATATGAAATGACCTAGAAACATGTCCCAACCTTATTGGTTGAGTCATGGCCGACCAAGACAAGCCATGGTCCAACTTGGGGACCCCATGGAGCCACTTTAGTTGGAAAATGACATTAATATATTTTTATTTAATGTTAAAGTGAAAATGACACTAACATAAATTGTTTTACTAAAATAATTTTTGAGTGGGGTTATACAAGTCCAAATTTTGATTATAAATAGTCATTGGAAATCTAAAAAGATTTCCTACATCATAGTATTTGTTTTATAATTTTTAGACATTAAATAAATTAAATTATATATGACATAATAATGATGCAGCGATGACATCATTATTTGACGATTTAAATAAAATGGAAAGATAATGAAAAATATAAAACCTACACATGGCCAAAACCAATTGGATGAGTGGATTTCGAACCCTTATCACCTTATCCACGAATTATTTCAATGTGGGACCTTTTAAAACCGAAACACATTTTCAAATAAAGTTATATTTCTTTACTTTCCAAAAGTGCCCCTCCTCTCCTCTTATAAAAGGCCCCCACCTCTACCTCATTTCACACACTTCTCAAGCCTTTGGCTCGGCCAACCCCTGCCCAATTACTCTCTCCACATCCCTCGCCTCATCCTAGAGGATTCCCTTTGGGCAGAATCCTTTCAAAGGAAGCCTTTAGGCTCAAATCAAAATGGAGTTACACTTTTAAAGGTAATTCATTCTCTCTTGTTCATTTGTTTTATTTCGCTTCTCCAACCCTCTAAACTCTTTTTATTTACTTCTTTTGTAACAACACCAGTATCTTAAATATACTAGGATGTTTTTATAATATTTATTTGAGCTACACTCTCACACAACTACATCAAATGGTTAAAGAACATACGGTTTCCGTGGATGGCGAAATTCTGCCTCCCGAAACGATGATTGTTCAATACTCATTTAAAACCTTCAAGGGTGGCCATTATGATGTCACTATTTTTATATATGATATATAATATGTTTATGTTTTCTTTAATCTTCTGTATTTTTCATTTTTGGCATACCTTTACGGTTTCCATTATGGGTAAACACGATATCTTCATTTAAGGAAGTGCGGACTACCGCCCCCTAAAAGTGATGTGATTCGTTAATGCCATATGTGGGATGTGTAAAGGATGGATTTAAAGTTATTATATATGATGTTATACTGGAATTATAATATACCTCTATATCATTATTATTTATTTCCATTAAAGTATGAGATAGAAATGAAAGTAGCGTTCATGCGTACGTACGACTTACCGTCTCCATGAACGGTGCATTTCATTTCTTATCCCCAAATGTAATGTACTTTTAAAAGTACATGTATATAATGGATATATATAATTAATGATATATCTAAATGATGAATATAATTCTGGAATTAAAATATACATACCTCTCATTTAGTTTTAATTCCATTAATATGACAAATAAATGAAAGTATCGTTCATGCGTACGTACGGCTTACCGTCTCCATGAACGATGCATTTCATTTCTTACCTCTAAATGATTATGTAATATTATAAATACATGTATATGATGGATATATATGATATATATGATATCCAAATCAGGAATTGCATTCTGGATATAAAGAACTTTTGACCACACGAACAACATGTAATTGTAAGAAGTCAACTTTCGACTTAAGAACCAAATATTGACAAAACAAACATTATTAACTTAAATGGTTACATAATGTTTATAACATGAAAATAAGTGATATAAAAGGAATAATTAACTTTAAAAAGGTTCTTAATCAAGTATAAATTAACTCAAGTTTATTATTCAAGACGTTAAAGAACGATCGAGTCAAGTCGGACCCAAGGTAAGGGAATTCGTCTCAATCTCCTTTCATTGAGGCATATTTCGTTTTATACACAACTTTCTTTTATACGATGTATAAACCCCTTTGACTTTTACTTTTATAAAAAAGGAATCTTTTTCGACGAAGCGTTTTACTAAACGACAAAAAGGAATGTTTTTTAACGTACGCGGTGACAACGACTTTTTCCGCCGCCTCGAGTATTATTTTGTCTTGGGCTTCCTCAACAAGCCGTATTGTTTTTAGAATAAAATAAATACCATATACTCTTTTATGTATTTTGGTATTGAAAATGGTTTTGATAAAGGATTCTATTATGTCAATATATTTATGTTATATTATGATTGAAATGTGGAAATGTTATCATTCCTTTATATTGGTTTTATGTTTTATGATTTTATACTGGTACTTGGACATTTTAACGGGTGGTTACGTTATAAACCATATGACGGGTGGTGCCGTGAATACCAGGACGGGTGGTTATGTTATAACCTCCAATGAATTGGGTATGGAAGTCGGCCGTATGGCTATTCCATTAAGTATGTATGGAAATTGGCCGTATGGCTATTCCATTAAGTGATATGTGTGGAAGTCAACCGTATGGTTATTCCACTTAAGTATGTTTATGTCCCAAGTTACCTTTATATATTCTATGTGTTCTTTATATGGGTTTTATGGTAATCCTTTGGTTACAAAAAGGTAAGTAATGATACTTTATTCAGTGAAGATTTTTTTTACTACTTCATGAAGGTGAAGGTATTACTTTGATATAGTATACATGGTTTACTTGATGTTTGAAAAACTAACAGTTTTCATTCTTTTTGTATCCCTTAATGAGCTTTTTATGCTCACCCCAAGTTTTTCAAAATGTTTTTCACAGGACTTAAAGTGGAATAAGGTCAAGGATGGGATCAAGGGAATTTCATGATATCTAAAACATGGAATCTAGACATCTTTCTTTTTAAGAGTTTTTTTTATGGAGACTTAGTAGAAGTGTCTACTTTGTAATCTTTTAAGATGTAATAGTTATGTTCTAATTCTCTAAAACTCTAAACCTGAAAAGATCCTCAATGTGAATTATTCATTTAATTCAATATTAAGTAAGGTTTAAGGATGGGGCCTTATAGTTGGTATCAGAGGTCAGTTTAGACAACTTTAGGAGTTAGAAAAGTGTTAAATTATAATATGATTGAAATGATATAGCATTTACGGATTACCATGTTGCTTCGCCTAAGATATTTCTGTGTTCAGAATGGTTTTCCGCAGAGGAAACAAAGCAGCTATGTTAGGACGACATCAGGAGGAAGATAACCTTCCAAATCAGCAACCTGAGATGGTCGGAATCAGAACTAAATAGTTTGTTGCAGTGATGGAACAATTGACTCAGGCTATAAATGGTGGTGGTATCCATGCACGAGATCAGCCAGATCAACCGCAGAGGAACATGTCAGTGGTGGAACATTTCATGAGGCAACATCCCCCATCATTTAGAGGATCATCTGACCCTGTACAAGCTGAAGGGTGTATTAAAGCACTAGAGAAGATTTTTGATGTCATGGGGTGTTCAGAACATCAAAAGGTTAGTCTTGCTGTTTACCGTTTTGAAGGTGAAGCTGATCAGTGGTGGTCGATGGTGAAAAATATAAGGGATAGTGATGAGATTGAGGATCTTCCCTGGGATGAATTCAAAGGTATGTTTCTTGAGAAATATTTTCCTAAGGTGGTTCGTCTTAGGATGGAAAAACAGTTCCTAGAATTGAGGCAGGAGGATGATTCAGTGGCTACTTATGAAGAAAAGTTCACTCGATTGGCAAGGTATGATCCAAACTTCATACGAGATCTTGATAGTAAAATAAACCATTTTTACTCAAGGTTAAAGCCAAAGTATCGAAGGGCTTTAGCTTCTCGTGAGTTCAAAAGTTATGAAAAACTTGTTCGATGTGCGGAGAAGGTGGAAATGGAGTTTGCCGATGATCAGGTGTTCTATGACAAACAACAGAATAAGAGGTCTAGTTGGCAGGCAAAGGGGAAGAATTCATCAAAGAAGCAAGGAGGTAAGAAAACCAAATATCCATCCTGTGAGAAGTGTGGTAAAATGCATCCTAGAGAATGTTTATCCAAGTCTGGTCAGTGCTTTTGGTGTTGTAAGTCAGGTCATATTGCTTGTAACTGTAAGGAAGATGATGAAGCAGGAAATGAAAAGCCAACGGTAAGATGTTTTAAGTGTAATGAAATGGGTCATTATGAAAACGAGTGTCCAACGAAGAACTCAACTAGGGGAATGCAGCCAGACTACAAGCAGAAAGGGGTGGTGAAATCCTTTGCAACAACTTCAGCAGATGTTGGGCCATCGAATGAAGTGGTATCGGCTCCAGGGAGCTCAGTATTTTTCAAAGATTGACTTGAGGTCAGGGTACCATCAGTTGAAAGTAAAAGAAGCAGACATTCCGAAGACTACGTTCCGTACTAGATATGGCCATTATGAATTTGTAGTTATGCCTTTTGGGTTAACCAATGCACCTGCTGTATTCATGGACCTTATGAATAAAATTTTCCATGAGTTCTTGGATAAGTTTGTGTTTTTGTTTTGAGGTTTGTGAAGAGGTTATGTGTGCCTTGTGATTCACAGTTGAAGAATGAGTTGTTTTTTCATCCTGGCAGTACTAAGATGTACAGAGGTCTGCGGGAGTATTACTGGTGGGATGGAATGAAAAGAGACATTGCTGATTTTACTGTGAAGTGTTTGACATGTCAACAGGTTAAAGCAGAGCGGCAGTTACCGAAAGGGATGCTTCAGCCTTTACTAGTGCCAGGGTGGAAATGGGAAAACATATCCATGGACTTTGTTGTGGGATTACCGAGGACATCTCGAGGTAATAATGCAATCTGGGTTATTGTTGATCGCTTGACCAAATCTGCTCATTTCCTTTCTATAAGAGATACTTTCTCTCTTGATCAACTTTCCTGTCTGTATCTTAAAGATATAGTCAGGTTACATGGAGTTCCTCTCTCCATTGTATCGGATCGTGATCCCAGGTTTACTTTTAAATTTTGGAAAGGCCTTCAGAAGTCGTTGGGTACTGAATTAAATTTTAGTACAGCTTTTCAACCTCAATCAGATGGGCAGTCAGAACGAACAATCCAGACATTGGAGGATATGCTACAAGCTTGTTCTATGGATTATCAGGGAAGTAGGGACCAACATCTTTCTTTGGTTGAGTTTTCATATAATAACAGTTTTCATTCCAGTATACAGATGACACCATTTGAGAAATTATATGGGAAGCGGTGTCGAACTCCAGCATTTTGGAATGAAGTGGGTGAATGGAAGCTGATGGGACCAGAATTGGTAGAAGAGATGGCAGAAGAAGTTCATTTGATTCAGAAAACACATGAGAGCAGCTCAGAGCAGGCAGAAGAGTTATGCGGATAACCAGAGGAAGGATCTATCTTTTTAGGTAGGTGATCATGCTTTTCTCAAGGTTTCTCCTTGGAAAAGTGTGATGAGATTTGGTAAGAAAGGAAAGTTGAGACCATGGTTGGTTGGACCATACAAAATTCTGGAAAGAGTTGGATCAGTTGCATACCGAGTGGCTTTACCTCCGAGTTTATCTCAGGTACACAATGTTTTTCACGTTTCGATGTTGAGAAAGTATATTCTAGATCCATCTCATGTTTTGAGCCCAGAGGTAGTTCAGCTGGAAGAGAACCTATCTTATTAGGAACAACCGGTCTAGATTCTTGACCATAGGGAGCAAGTGTTACAGAATAAGGTGATTCATCAGGTAAAGGTTTTGTGGAAAACCATGTGATTGAAGAGGCAACGTGGGAATCTGAAAATGCTATGAGGGATAAATACCCCCACTTATTTTGATAAGTGAATAAAATTGCGTGGACGCAATTCCCAAAAGGGGGGAAGGATGTAACATCCCAGGTAAATAAAGAATAATGAATTTTCATATTTACAAATTAAATATTAATTTTATTTTAAAGGGGTTTCTATGTTCGATAGCGTACCCGATACGTAACGATGAGTTTCTTTGAAACTTACGTAGCACACTAGTAATAAAATAATATTATTTTAAATTTTAGTTAACAAGTAGCCGTTGTACTGGAGGGAATGGATAGAAATAACTAAAATATGATTAGATATGTTTTTAAATGTTTATACATTTACCCAATAAAAGATAAAGGCTTAAAATACGGAAAGAGTTCAATTTTAGGGCATATATACTCTAATTTTCACTAAAGGTTAACTTATCAACTTTTAATGGTGAACCATAATTAAATATAGTTTTGATCACTCTTATACTTTATTTTGGACCAAATATAACTCTTCTTTAGAATCGGGACATCAAAATTTACTTTGTGTAAATTTTTGGTACCTTTCTGATAAAGTTCATTTTTTTTATGAATAGTGTAAAATGTTGTATTTTAATTCAAAACCTCTTTTTAATATAAATTATTTATATGATTAGATTATTAATTTAATTGGTTTTAAAGTAAAATTAGAAAATATTTTTACCATTAAATCCAATAGTGGTTGTTGGAATTAATTTCACTTTGAAATCGGACTTAAACTAGTGTCAATCTTTTGATACTTATTGTTTCATAAAAACACGCTATTTGCTCTGACAGCGAGAATTAATTATTAAATTAATTAATGTGACTTATATGTTTTGAATTTTGTAAAATAGACTTCATTTTTGAATTTGGAATACCAAATATATCTTAGGGTGAATTTTTGGTAATTTTCTGAAAAACTTCAATTTTTGATGAATAGTGAAACCACTAAGTGGTAATCAAGCAAACTGATTTTTCAGTTAAATGAAAGTTTACCACTAATGTGTATTGAATTTTGAAAATCCTACATACATGGTTGTCATTAAGAAGTAAAATGTGGTTCAATGAGATTAAAATAATTTTTTGGTGAATAGTAATTTTTTTTCATTAATCGCGATTAGAGGTAATTAGTGTAGTTTAAGGTATAAATAATGCTTTAATAATATGAAATGACCTAGAAACATGTACCAACCTTATTGGTTGAGTCATGGCCGACCAAGACAAGCCATGGGCCAACTTGGGGACCCCATGGAGCCACTTTAGTTGGAAAATGACATTAATATATTTTTATTTAATGTTAAAGTGAAAATGACACTAACATAAATTGTTTTACTAAAATAATTTTTGAGTGGGGTTATACAAGTCCAAATTTTAATTATAAATAGTCATTGGAAAGATAAAAAGATCTCCTACATCATAGTATTTTTTTTATAATTTTTAGACATTAAATAAATTAAATTATATATGACATAATAATGATGCAGCGATGACATCATTATTTGACGATTTAAATAAAATGGAAAGATAATGAAAAATATAAAACCTACACATGTCCAAAACCAATTGGATGAGTTTATTTAGAACCCTTATCACCTTATCCACGAATTATTTCAATGTGGGACCTTTTAAAACCGAAAAACATTTTCAAATAAAGTTATATTTCTTTACTTTCAAAAAGTGCCCCTCCTCTCCTCTTATAAAAGGCCCCCACCTCTACCTCATTTCACACACTTCTCAAGCCTTTGGCTCGGCCAAACCCTGCCCAATTACTCTCTCCACATCCCTCTCCTCATCCTAGAGGATTCCCTTTGGGAATAATCCTTTCAAAGGAAGCCTTTAGGCTCAAATCAAAATGGAGTTACACTTTTAAAGGTAATTCATTCTCTCTTGTTCATTTGTTTTATTTTGATTCTCCAACCCTCTAAACTCTTTTTATTTACTTATTTTGTAACAACACCAGTATCTTAAATATACTAGGATGTTTTTATAAGATTTATTTGAGCTACACTCTCACACAACTACATCAAATGGTTAAAGAACATACGGTTTCCGTGGATGGCGAAATTCTGCCTCCCGAAACGATGATTGTTCAATACTCATTTAACACCTTCAAGGGTGGCCATTATGATGTCACTATTTTTATATATGATATATAATATGTTTATTTTTTCTTTAAGCTTCTGTATTTTTCATTTTTGACATACCTTTATGGTTTCCATTATGGGTAAACACGATATCTTCATTTAAGGAAATGCGGACTACCGCCCCCTAAAAGTGATGTGATTCGTTAATGCCATATGTGGGACGTGTAAAGGATGGATTTAAAGTTATTATATATGATGTTATACTGGAATTATAATATACCTCTATATAATTATTATTTATTTCCATTAAAGTATGAGATAGAGATGAAAGTAGCGTTCATGCGTACGTACGGCTTACCGTCTCCATGAACGGTGCATTTCATTTCTTATCCCCAAATGTAATGTACTATTAAAAGTACATGTATATAATGGATATATATAATTAATGATATATCTAAATGATGAATATAATTCTGGAATTAAAATATACATACCTCTCATTTAGTTTTAATTCCATTAATATGACAAAGAAATGAAAGTAGCGTTCATGCGTACGTACGGCTTACCGTCTCCATGAATGATGCATTTCATTTCTTACCTCTAAATGATTATGTAATATTATAAATACATGTATATGATGGATATATATGATATATATGATATCCAAATCAGGAATTTCATTCTGGATATAAAGAACTTTTGACCACACGAACAACATGTAATTGTAAGAAGTCAACTTTCGACTTAAGAACCAAATATTGAAAAAACAAACATTATTAACTTAAATGGTTACATAATGTTTATAACATGGAAATAAGTGATATAAAAGGAATAATGAACTTTAAAAAGGTTCTTAATCAAGTATAAATTAACTCATGTTTATTATTCAAGACGTTAAAGAACGATCGAGTCAAGTCGGACCCAAGGTAAGGGACTTCGTCTCAATCTCCTTTCATTGAGGCATATTTCGTTTTATACACAACTTTCTTTTATACGATGTATAAACCCCTTTGACTTTTACTTTTATACAAAAGGAATATTTTTCTACGAAGCGTTTTACTAAACGACAAAAAGGAATGTTTTTTTAACGTACGCGGTGACAACGACTTTTTCCGCCACCGCGAGTATTATTTTGTCTTGGGCTTCCTCAACAAGCCGTATTGTTTTTAGAATAAAATAAATACCATATACTCTTTTATGTATTTTGGTATTGAAAATGGTTTTGATAAAGGATTATATTATGTCAATATATTTATGTTATATTATGATTGAAATGTGGAAATGTTATCATTCCTTTATATTGGTTTTATGTTTTATGATTTTATACTGGTACTTGGACATTTTAACGGGTGGTTACGTTATAAACCATATGACGGGTGGTGCCGTGAATACCAGGACGGGTGGTTACGTTATAACCTCCAATGCATTGGGTATGGAAGTCGGCCGTATGGCTATTCCATTAAGTATGTACGGAAATTGGCCGTATGGCTATTCCATTAAGTGATATGTGTGGAAGTCAACCGTATGGTTATTCCACTTAAGTATGTTTATGTCCCAAGTTACCTTTATATATTTTATGTGTTATTTATATGGGTTTTATGGTAATCCTTTGGTTACAAAAAAGGTAAGTAATGATACTTTATTCAGTGAAGATTTTTTTTACTACTTCATGAAGGTGAAGGTATTACTTTGATATAGTATACATGGTTTACTTGATGTTTGAAAAACTAACAGTTTTCATTCTTTTTGTATCCCTTAATGAGATTTTTATGCTCACCCCAAGTTTTTCAAAATGTTTTTCACAGGACTTAAAGTGGAATAAGGTCAAGGATGGGATCAAGGGAATTTCATGCTATCTAAAACATGGAATCTAGACATCTTTCTTTTTAAGAGTTTTTTTATGGAGACTTAGTAGAAGTGTCTACTTTGTAATCTTTTAAGATGTAATAGTTATGTTCTAATTCTCTAAAACTCTAAACCTGAAAAGATCCTCAATGTGAATTATTCATTTAATTCAATATTAAGTAAGGTTTAAGGCTGTGGCCTTATATCATTACAGTTAAAACATTTTACTAACTATAAATAAGATTTTGTCTTACCATTACCTTGATATTTTTCAATGCATTTACGAGCCTTATGTCCAATTTTACCACATCAGAAGTAGTTACTAGAATTCCGAAGGCATTCTCCAATTTGTTTTTACTACAATGTTCACAAAAATTAATCTTAATTATCTTACCATAATTTTTTTTGAAGAAATTTTACCTTCCACTTTCCACCAGGAACTCATATTCTATTATTTTTCAAAGAACACATGATCATAAAAAAACTCCATTTCCAACTTCTATGCACACTAGTCAAGTTTTTCATTACTTTTGAACTCATGATAATCCAACACCCTTTAATACTTTGGATTTATTCTTGAGTAATTTTTTTTGATTTTAGTATCAAGATCCTGGATGAAATTTGGATCATTCCTTACCTATCAAGTGAATTTTTCTTCATATACAACCACTAAATCCTTATCTCACCTCAATTCCAAGATTTTTTTTCATCCCAAGTCAAAACTCCTTAGAAAAATATATCTCAAGAAACATATTTTTGAATTCATCCCGCTCAAGATCATAAATATCCTCACTATCCCTGATATTATTAACTACATACCACCATTGGTCATATTCAACTTCAAAATGGTAAACAATGAGACTAAACTTTTGATTATTTGAACACCCAATGAAAACAAAAATCTTTCTTAGTGCTTTAATACACCCTTCAGATAACACAAGTTCATATGATCCTTTGAATTATAGGGGATGTTATCTCATGAAATGATCCAAAATATCATGTATAGACACCCCAACATTTATTTCATGAGTCAACTGAGCCATCATTCCAAAAAATTGTTTAGTTCTGATTCTGAATATCTGAGGATGCTGATTTGGAAGGTTTTTTCCTATAGATTTCATCCCAGCATAGCTGCCCTCTTTCCTCTGCGGAAAAACATTCTGAACAAACATATATTAGATGAAGTTACATGGTAATATTCAAATGCTATATCATTTCAATTTGACCAAAAGTAAATATAATTTATGGATATTCTATTAACAATATCCTAACCCTTAAAGTTATCTAATCCGACCTATGATTCCAACTATAAGGACCCGATCTTTAATGTTACATAATATTGAGTTAAATCAAGAATTCACATAGTGAATCTATCTTGGTTTAGATTTTTATATAATTAAGTCATAACTATTACACAACAAATTAAATATTACAAAGTAGACAAGTCTACTCAATATACATTTTTTCATAATCTAAAAATTTCAAAATAAATCCGGATTTCTTTTTCTTGATAAATATATTCATAACATTCATCTTGACTTTTTTATTTCTCTTACACATAATTATACCCTATATAAAAACATTTAAAAAACATGGTATAAGAAAAAAAATATCATTTAGTAATATAAAACAAGTAATGAAACCGTTAGTCCATGAATACTTTAAACTCATGAAAACATTTTAAAAAAATCACACTTTTCTCCCTTAAAACATAAACTATTTAAAATACCTCATGAAATCATAAGATTCATAAAAAATTCTTAACAATAATAAATAATAAAGGTAACTTGGGGCATCCATATCATACATACATTGTAGATTTCAAAGCAACATAGGGAGTAAACTTCAGGGTTACATTTGGAATACCCCTCATTGCATATTCCCTAAATCTCATAGGAGAAAACTTATCATTTAACTCATTCTCATTACCCAATGCATGGGAGATCTATCATTGGATCAGCTTCCCTTGTTTTATCATGGAACTACTCGTATACATAAGCAATTTCCAAGAACCATAACATAATCATAACACATTGACAATCATAAATGAAAAATAACACTTCCACATTGCAATCAAAAGATATAATTTCAAGATATTAGCATAATAAATCCATTATAAAAACTATTTTCAATCCCAAAATACATGAAAATGGAATATGGTATTTATTTACCTTTTAAAAACATTTAGGCTTCCAGAGGAAGCCAAATATCAAATAATGGTCATGGTGGAAGAAAATTCATTTTCGCCGTATTTGTTAAAAAACATTCCTTTTTTCATTTAGTAATACGCTTCATAGAAAAATATTACTTTAAAAAAACTTTTAATGAAATTAAAAGTAAAATGGGTTAATTATACACCATATAAAATGAAGGTAGTGTATAACACTAAAATATGCCTCAATGAAAGGAGATTGAGACGAAGTCCCTTACTGTGAGTCTGACTCATCACATACTATCTTTATAGTCTTTAATAAAAAACTTAGGTTAATTTATACTTTCTTGAGAACATTTTTTTAATTTTATTTTTTATTTAATATCACTTATTACCATGTTATAAAATTATAAAATTATTTAAGTTCATATTGGATATTTTTTCAATATTCTATACTTGATTCGAAAATGAAAATGGTTTGATGTCACTAGAACATGTGGGAAAAATTACTTCATCTCTAAAATAATATTCATGAAATTATTATCATATTTTTATATAACTTATTCCTTTAAATAAAACCATGAACTGTTGTTATGAAAAATGAACAATGTTATAATCATGGAGACAGTAAGTTATACATACACATGAGTAACATATTCTATTTTCCATTAATCCTTATAGAAAGAATTTAAGTATTATTTTATCATTAAAAAGTTATAATAACATCATTAATATCATATTAATTATTTAAATATACTTATATATATCATACAAGTGATATAATGAATTAAAATGAGTCACAACGCTTCATGGAGGTGATAGTTCACATGTACGCACGAACGAAATTATCATTTTTATGCGCATGGAAGGTAAGAAATTAATTGTTATATTATATTAATACAATCATTAATATGTCATGAATATAAAATCTTAACATTAATTTAAATATTATAACTATCCATTATAGACGTTTATGAAAAACGAATTAGATCGGTTTGTGGAAGTGATAGTTCACACATACACACAAATGATTAATTCCATTCCCATTTAATGGAAGTGGAGATGGATTTAGGTGATGATATTAACATAATAACATATTAATATATTTAGGATACTATAGTTATTATTTCATCATGTATTAAGTAACTTTAAATGAATTGTATGAAGAAATAAAATAGAAACTTTTAAATAAAAACATTACCTTTCCTTCAGATGATCACCTCTTTTAACACCTTAACACCTCTAAGAAGAGTGTTATACCTAAAATACGGCCTCAATAATGTGGGGAGGTATTATAGGAAGGGTTTTGGGTAGATATTGTTTGAACCAAATTGTTTTTTAAGTGTAAGTAATAGAGATGAATGAGTTCCTTTTTATAGGAGAGGGGAGGGGAACCCTTAGAATTATTAAAAGTATTGAATTAATATAAATTGAAATTTGATTCCAAATGAGTCTAAGATGATTTATTTAGAATATAGGATGAGGAGGGGTCAAAATATAATCATAAAATTGGAATTATACATGTTTTTAAATAATTTTTAATACTTATCCTTTTTTAACATTTTTAACTCTTACCATTATATCAAGTAATTTACATTTCAAGAGTTAAAATAATTACAAATAATGCCAAAAACCAATGAATGAGTCATTAATGACATTTTTAGAGTTATATCACCTTTTTCAAATCTTTTATTTTTATAAATTTTATATCATTTAATTAGATATTATATAATTATTTTATAAATTATGTTAATTTTGACACTATTCATTACATGAATTTTAAAACAAATCATAACTTGATTACTTAAAAAAACTATATGAAATCAATGCTAACATGTCATAATAATCCATAAAATTCTTGAATGGAATCAAATATTTTATTTTCTTTTAATGATTCTCATATTCAAACTGATAACTTTTAATCCTTTCCAATAAAGTTGGTTAGGAAACCAATTAAAAAATTAATGATGTTTTACCTTCCTTGATAATTCCTATATCCATATTTACTAGATCCATGTACTCAGGATCCTTGTTAATCCTCATTTTGTTCAGTACTCTTTGATCCTTCCTGCTCAATGCATAATCTACTTTATTCACCTTCCCTGGGTGGTAATGTATTAAAAAATCATTATCATTGATAGTTAGATCCACCACCTTTTCATAATGTTGATTTATTTTTATGATAAGATATATTTCAAGCTTTAGAGATTTATATATATCTCACACCTATAGAGACAATGTCTCAATATTTTCATATAAAAGATTACAAATACTAACTCAAGTTCATAATTTGGAAAATTCTATTCATTATTTTTTAACTTTTTTGATTCATAAACACAAAATATATCATTTTTTCTAAGGACACACCATAATATTCTCTTTGAAGAATCACTATAAATCATAAATCTATAATTTCTTGATGGTAGAGTCCAAATTTGAGTATTCACCAATATCGTCTTAAATTTTTCAAAATATTCTTCACAATATTTTTTATATATGAACTTAACCCCTTTATGGGTAATCTTGGTTAACATGTTCTCTAATCAGGTGAAGTTCTGATTGAAACAACAATAATAACCTACTAAACCAATAAAATTATGTACCTCAGTTATATTCATTGGTGTAGTCCATTCCTGAACTAGATTTGTCTACATAGGATCAACTGAGATTCCATCATTTGAGACAATATGGATAAGAAAAGATACATATTGAATCTGAAATTCACACTTGATAAACTTTCTATATAATTCATTTCTTCTAAGGGTATTCAAAATAATCTACAAGTGATTATCATGGTATTTATAACTTTTAGAGTATACAAAGATATCATTAATAAATACAATAACAAATTCATCAAGATATTCCTTGAAAACTCTGTTCATTAGATATATGAAAATAGAGGGTGCATTAGTCAGTCCAAATGACATTACTGTAAATTCTTAATGTCCATACCTAGTTCAAAATGCTGTCTTTGGAATATATTCCTTTCTCACACACAACTGATTATATCCCGATTGAAGGTAAATCTTTTAAAAGTATTTAGCTCCATTAAGTTGATCAAATAAATCATAAATGCGAGGTAGATGGTACTTGTTCTTTATTATAATAGAATTTATTTCTCTTTAGTCAATACAAAAACTCATGGATCCATCTTTCTTCTTGATAAAGAGAAAATGGGTCCCCATGGAGAAATAATATGGTGAATAAATCTTTTATCACTAAATTTATCTAGTTTTTTTATTTCATTATACTAATTCCATAGTGGACATTATATAAGGAGTCTTTTATATAGGTCTTAAACTAGGAATTAAATCAATAGAGAACTCAACTTACTGCTCTGGAGGATATACAGGTAAATCCTATGGAAATAAATTATTGTATTCTTTCACAAAAAGTACATCTTCAATTTTAATATTTATTTAATAACAAACATATATTTCATTCTATTACTCCCAAATAATTGAATTCAGTAGAGTTGTTGGAGGTGGATCTAGATAATAATCAGATGGTTAGGTTTCTACTCTAATGATAAGGGACTCTACATCATTCCCAAATATTGTATCTTCCTTCTTCTTGAAATATATTTTCACATCGTAATTTGAAATCCAATTCATACTGAGAATTATATCAAAATTAATCATGGGTAAGATGATAAAGTTACCAAATAAAGAATGTTTATATTTGATAAAGGGGACAAATAGACACATTTTTTTGTTGAAATGATACTTACCTTATGATTTTTCACTGAAAACTTTTTTATTAAATGAAATGTGAAATTTCTAATTTTCATGAAAAAATTAGAAGATATTAAAGAATGAGATGACCCATACTTAAATTAACCATTGTCTAAGTTTGAGTAAATGATTAAAGTACCTACCACCACATTATTAGAAACATTTATCTTAGTAGTTGTGATTTCATAATCTTATCCTTGATCCCTTGTCCCTTTCTAGGGAATGTTTCTTTGACACATATAAGAATCACTTAAATAATGTCTCATATATTTAAAATTGTATCATTAAACATTGATATATTATTTATTACCATTTCCAATCATGGTTTTGATGGACTTTTTCTCCACACCTAAAACAGACTCCTTTTCCTTTTAACCTGGCTTTGGGGTGTTTCCTTCCACAAGTATCAACTATTAGAAAAATGAATTTTTTATTATTTCATTTATTATTCATTTCCCCCACCAACCTCTTATTATATTTATTTCCCTTAAAGTCATATTACATAGAGAATTATTTCTCTTCCTTGATAGCACATGAGACTATATCTTCATATGATGAGAAAGTTTGGGAAGCCAGTGCCATTTGGAGGAATGGTTTTAAACAACCATATAATCAATAAATATTTCTACTTTGATGATGTATGTAGTCCATGTCATGAATTTATTACCTTATAAAGTTGTATTCATACTTGTAGACATTCTCATCTTCCTTTTGGATCAGATTCAAGAATTTCCTTTCCAAATCCGCTAATTTTTTGTGAGAAAAATATCTTTCTAGTAAAATTTCCTTAAAATCCCTCCATTCATTGTTTTTAATTTATTCCTCCACATTTTTGTTTTAAATTAGTGACGAACATTGATATTCATCTCTCGATAGATGATAAAATTCCATGAAAACCTTGTACCTTTCATTACTTCCCAAAGTAAGAAATATATTCTCTAAAGAACTTATACATTGATCAACTACAAATGGGTTTGTAGTCCCATTGGATGATGGAGTTTGTTGTCACATAAAGATTTATAACATTTCTACTATACATTGTGGATCATAATGCACTATATGGGTAAGTCTATTATTCATAACCTAATTCAGCTATCATAGAATAGTTATAAGTTGATCAGCACCAGTCGCAGTTCCAATACCGACATTATTATATTACATAAGAGGGAAATACCTACATGGGATTTATGCGTTGATACACTTTCCATTCATTCTACTAGGAACCTTTTCTAAATAATTCTATACACTTGATTAGGTTATGAATTGTAATGTATAATATAAAAATATGAAAACACTTAACATAAATTAATGTTTTATGCATAATTAATCTCATAATCATAACCATGGTTTGTTTTGGGAGATATTTACATTGAAATCCTTAACAATGGATTGTAAAGAAAATGTGACTTATCCTAAGAATATCCCATTGGATTTTTAAATGAGGTTCAAATTAATGCCAATTATTGTGTACCAGGTTACCCCAAGTTAGGCCCAGGACACCTTGTTAGAGTTGTTACCCTTAGGTACATATGTGTTAGAACCACATCCACTTGTAGTATCAAACATTGATGTATTTCTTGGACGTTCCACATAATATAAATGTTACCAAAATTCTAGGATGTTCTTATATTCTTACCTACAAATTATATATTAGGGTTATGTTCTCAAATAAATGTTTTCTAAATATAGTTTCCAAGATTTCTACTAAAATTCATCTAATACCAATTGTAATGAACCCAACCCCAGTTTCCTGGAGCTGGTGCCTTGTATTAATACATTGCTATAATAGACAAGGAAATATTGTCCCGAAGGACCGAATAGTTTAGTAGTTTGGGAAAACCAGATAAAAACATAGTATTTATATTACAACTTGAAAGGAAATACAATATAGAAATTTCATTAGAAGCATCCATAACTCATCGATTATTCCTACAAGTCATTCATAATATTCATCTTCACGTCTTGGGAAAAAATAAAACACAAGAAATGAGTGATCTCATATAACCAGTAAGGTTAAGTAATAAATAAAAATTTATCAAAAATATAAACATTAAATATGGTGAATAACTAAAAACACATTCCTTTAAAAATAAACTTGAGCATAATATGATAGGAATAAAAGTCAAGTAAATAAAGGAATATAATTAATCATAATAGAAAGAAATTTAATCATGGATCTTCAACTAGTAAAATATCACATGGTTTATCAATTAATAATATCATAATGTGGAAATTCATAATTCTAGACATCTAAAACATATCATAAAGGCCTCAACCAAGTTGTCTGAAAATACTAGGGTAAGATCTCAACTAAAACCCAATTCTGTTTTGTCTCATGAGATCTACTGATGAAATTAATGGGATATAGCGGGCCCCAACTGTCACTTTATAAGTCCAATTCATTCATCATATGAAATGGGATAAACATAAACAATATGAACATTTGAAATTTAAATAACTTTTCCCCAATATCTAATCATAATCACTAACCAATTTGAGTAGCATGGTGAATGGTATCAAGATAGCATATCCAAAATCAAAATGGTCATAAATAATTTAATAACATATGGTAGATTATAATAATTAGATGTAATACTCAATGAACCAAAAAATTAAATATAGGTTTTAAAATATATGAAAATTCTCTAATAAAATCATTGAGGAATTCTTGAGAGAAATATCATTTTTTACTTTGTAAAGAAGAATTCTTTTGGAAAAATAATTTCTCTTACATAATTGTTTGTATAAAATAGTAATAAACAACTATAGTTTTTTATAAAAATATTAGTGATTTTAAAAAAATAATGGTGTCTTAAAATAGATTATGGATGGTACTTGAAAATGGGAAATAAATTGAGACATTCCCATTAATCGGGCTTGCGTATCATGAAGGATTGAGAATGGAACCTAAAAAAACATGTATTTATTATAAAAGAAAGATGAAATGATATAGAAACCTTATTTATTAATGTATACTCACAATATAAAATAAGTATATAAAAAGATGTAAGAATTACATTGGTGTATATATGGAGAGATCATAACCAGAATGAAAATGGAGATTCGGGGAGTAAACCTTAAGCATATGTATGAATGTGTTATTTAGTAGATCTTAACTTCTTAGATAATAATATTAAGTCTATTAATTAATTAAGAACTTTATATACATGTATTTTATTTATAATAATTTTATTAGGTTCATTTTGGGACTTTTTTGATGAGTAGTAAGATACAATGTTATTTCTCAGGAGTGCTCATTTCCTTGGATTTCAGAATTAATATATTTGTACATTAGTATGGAAGTTCATGTGGAATAGGTATAATTCTACCTAATTGAATTTATATGATATTAATGAAAATTAATAAGTGTAAATGGTTATATATATCATTTTATTATATGGTATGAGGATAAATCATTATATAATAAATTTATTGTTAATCGTTTACATTATTGCGACAATTATTGATCACATCAAACTTATTTTGTTTTATCATTTTTTATTATGTAAATATGTTACTTCTAGAACATAATGAAGGTTTTAATAAATATATTCTATTTTTTAACCATAAAAATGGTTTCATTACCAGCCTTAAAGTATAAATTAATGAACCAAATCCATCGTATATGAAGGTTGTAAATAAGCACATCATGGACGATGATTTCATTTTATAATATAAGAGAGAGAGAAAGGAGTTTGTTGAAGAATATTCTGTTAAAATGATATTATAAAAGCCTATATATTATAGTTTATTTATCATGATCATTTTTAATAGGACATGCGTAGAGGATAATAAATGAAAAAAGAAATTGAAAGGAAATTAAAAGAAAAAGAAAGAGGATTTACCTCTTAAATTCTCCTCTTTGAGTACCTCTTTAAGGGACATTGGTTTGGTATTTTGTTGAGTCCAAGAGCTCATGTACATGGGAAGAGGATTTGGGGGAGGTTTGGGTAGAAATTTGATAAGGCTCAAAGCTAGGAAGGTGTGAGGAGAATGTGTGGTGAGGGGTGTTATTTATAATGGAGGAGAGGGGTGATTTTTGAATATTTAATTCATTTGTTTATTATTTTGGATCAATAATTTTAATAGTTTGAGAATTATCATAAAATATATTAAAATATTGAAGCGATGTTCGAGATTATTGTTTTTACATCATCAATGACTCAATGAATAATGTATTTAACTTATAATGTATTTATACCATAAATTATTGTATTTTACTATTCACAAAATTGAAGTATTTAAAAAAAAAACAATTCACCCTAACCATTTATAAATGTGTAAAATTCAAAAATGGAATCCATTTTATGAAAATAATTTTTAAAATATGAGAAATTTAATTTTTAATTAAAACTATCATTTACTTAAAAATACAGATTTTAAATTTATAACTGATTTTATAAAACTTTAAAAAATTAACCAAGGTATCATAAAATTATCTGAAAATCATAAGACATCAAAATTTTAATTTATGAATACATTTTATGAAAATAAATTTTCTTTTAAATCATTTTATTAATTATAAAATTGTAAATAAATATTTATGAATTATAAAAATAACAGAACATAATTAATAATTTTTAAAATATTCATTTACTTATACTATGATATAATTATATCATAATTTTATTTATAAGATTCCTAAATTTTATTTATACTTTCATGGGTGAGGTTACTATTCATTAAACCGATTTAATATTCATAAAGGTCATATTACTATTCCTCAGTTCAAGTTACTATTTCATCCGTATAGGTTCCTTAAATTCTAGAAACATTTCTTAATTCATTCATTCTTTATATATAAAGTTAATATTATATATTATAAGTGATTTTCTATAATATTTGAAATAAATATAATAAGGAAAATCTCATTGATATAATTCTGGGTCGTCACACTTTGGATTCATTTTTTATCAATTATTAACTGATATGGGATTAGTAATCAAGAATCAAATAGTTTTAAGAAGATATATTAATAATTAATTAAGAAATAATTAAAACTTAAAATGAATTATAACTTTTAAATATATAATAACTATAAATTTAAATGTGACCCATTTTAAATGAGTTCAAGGTTCTGGGAATAGAAGAGGTCTTATCGGGGCCTGTCCTGAATCAACAATTATCAAATTAAATAGATGTTCAATGGTATACATGTCTTGGAAGACATGGAGAAAAAAAATTATTCTGAAGAAACTTGATAGAAACACCCGAAATAAGGGTGTATTTCATGTTAAATTTATAATTAATTTGAAAAGGTAAAACAAATAATTCCCTAGTATCAAGATATTTCTTCAAAAATATGTTGTTCATCTGAAACCTTATCGGTGTACATTCATTATGCTTGCTGGATCCTGGTGTAGAATCCCTCTAGTGGCGATCCACATTTTCTCCATTTATATTGAAACATAAAGATAATTTTTTGGGTGCTATCATGGTGGATTAATCATCTTGTGTTTTTAACCTTAATCACCATGATGATTCATTTAGGATTGAATAATTTTCCTTTCAGTCCAATTTTTGAGAATGTGGAGTAGGGTGGAGAATCTCTCGATCCTAAGAGAAGAAACACTAGAAAATTCTTTGGTCTTAAGAGAGAGCCTTAGTTTTTATTCTACATAATGTTTCACTAATAATTTATTGACTCTATCACAATATACATAGTTTTATATTTATAAAGTTATAGTCATGGATAAAATATTAATTAATTACAGAGAGTTCATCAGAAATATAGTGAACATTTAAATAACCCCATGCCATATAGTAATAATAATATTATTTTCCTATGGTGTGTATTTACTGAAGGAGTGGAAAATATATTTTTACCATATTTTAAATTAATATTTATCACCAAACCTCATCTCAATCCACTCATTCTCCTCAAAATTTATTGAATTACAAAATAATAATAATAATTAAATATTTATTCAATAAAAAAATAAATAAATATTATATATCTGTGTAATTAAATGATTACCTTACATATAAATATTTATTTAATTTATTAAATAAATAAATCATGATTAAAATTATTTCTTAGACTTTAGAATAATATTTATTTCAATAATTAAATTGAAATCTAATTTAATTGAGATCAATGAAAACACTTAGTGTGTTACGCTCTGGGATTCTTCCACATTTGTATTAGAAGAGCTTGCTCAAAGTACAAGATTACTATCTAAAATGGTTTAAGGAACCAAATATAAAAAAGTGAATATTGCAATATCAAAAGCCACATATGCATGCACACTATTTAATATTGTCACATTATCTATAAACCTCATTAAGAATGGTGCATACATGTGTCATTAACCTTAATGGTTGGCATATCTTTCTTTGATTATCTGGAATGGAATCATCTATATCACCATACCCATGTAATTTATTTTTATGGTTCCTTTCTAATAAAATAGATGAGATATCAATTTTCATAAATATAAGGAACAAATAATTCCTCAACTTATTCATTAATAACATATCGATCTTGATGTACCCGACATATCCTAATCGTGTGAACATAGTGTATCACGAGTTTCATCAATACATCTCAGTATACAATTCAAAATATTTATTAATAATTATATAAAATTTAAAGACCATTATTTTAACAACCTAGGTAATTATATAATAAATCAATTTCATATTTATTACAAATAGTTATATTAGATATAAAAATATTAATTGATTTTTAAATAAAAAGGAAATAGTTTTAACTAGATTATTTTCTTATAAGGATTTATTTTAAAGTTTAATTTTTAAATTTTAGAAGTTTAATTTGAAAATATGAATATTTTTTTAAATTAGAATATCAGAATTTAACTATGGTGAAATTTTTGGATTTTTCAAAAAATACTAATTTTTAGTGAATAGTTAAAAATACTATTATTGTAAAAGGGTCTTTAATTTTCAATAAATTAAGTAATTTAAATATCCCAATATGTTTTAAAGTAAAATAATTTTTATATAGTGATATTTAATGTAATTAATTACTTTTGAGTCAACTTTATCTTTATTTTTATTATAAAGTTGTTTTTGCATTTAAAAAAATGTTTTTTTAAAAACTTTTTTAAAATGGATAATGTTTTTCTATTTAAATTAATTAAAATATTACCTAATTGGGAATGTTTTAAATGAAATGTATAGATTATATTTCATTAAATTTTGTTTTAGTTTATTATAAATATTGTTAATAGTAATAGAGTTAATATAAAATCATCTTTTGCTCAAAAAATACTTTGCTTGAAAACCCACTTTTTTGTCGCGTTTGCAGGTTTTGTTTTATTTTTTTTATAATTTATTGAATTGAATTTGATAAAATGGATTAAGTATTTAGAATCATAATTATTTATATTTTATGATTAATTCAACTTAAATTTTGACCAAAATAAATAGCCAAAATAGTAAAAATTAGTTGCCGCAATTAAGGTAAAAATGGACTCACTAGAGGTTAATCTAAAAATTTAAGGGTTACAATTACCTAAAAACTTGTATAAAATGTATTTTAAATCCATATTTATATCTTATAACTTATATTATAGATAATGGTACATTATTTTATCCTTTTTAAATGAATCAAACATGTGTAGAATTCATTATTTTCAAAAATTACAAGTATGCCAATCACCTCTCTTATAAAATGCCACCCATATCCTCCTCTCTTGAAACCTTAAAAACCCATTGGTTAAACCAATAACTGACAAAATAACTTCTATAATTCCATAATTTAACAATATAAGCCTTATGTTTAGAATAAATTCTTCCATGTAAGGCATTCAATGCAAACTAATAGAAGTTACCCAATGAAGAGGCCACATTCTTCAACGACTGTTTTTTATATTATTTGTTACTCCACCCACATAAATTATTATTAAAACATGATTGTATATTAAAATAAGTATCTTAAATATACATATATGTTATTATTATAATTAAACAATCTAAATCATTTCCTTCTTCCATCAAATGGGTTAATAAATCATCATTTTGGTTTACGATGGACTGCTGCCTCACAAACCGATGTCATTTGTATTTCCATCACCACCTCTAATTGTTGGGTATGATGATGGGTATAAATTATATATATTATATTTAAAAAATAATTATAATTATGGATTAATTATATCATATATACTATTTTTTACATTCCATTCCCATAGGGGATACAATAACATCACTTGTGTGTATGACAGACTATAGCCACACGGAGCGATGTGATTCGTTTTTCAATAATTCATTACATGGAAGGTAATAAGGGTAATTATAATGAATATATGTGATATAAATGAAATAATAATTATATCAATTTCATATTTATTATTATTAAAATATAATATATCATTTTATATCTTACCTTTTCACTCATTGAAAAATTTATATCATCATTCGTGTATATTTGGACTGTCACCTTCTCAAAGTGATGCTGCTCTCCTTTCATAACCACACCACATGTATGATATATATAATCATATTTAAATAAAAAATATATATTATTTTATTATTATTATGGGAAGATAAAATATTACTTACCTCCTTTACATAATGATTATCGAGAAATGGAAACGTTACCCATGCGTACATACAAACTGTGATCTCCATGATAGAAACATAATTAATTTATCAAAACCAAAATTCATGATTTATCTTAAAAGAATAATTGATATATATATATATAGGATAATTATTTCATTATTATTATTTTTTAAATGTTAAAATAATGACATATTTTTCAATAGTCAACCTACTAAATTCATTTTCCACACATAAGTTGAATATGGTCAAAACATTTGACATACAATTAATTGATTAAGTAATTATATATAACATGATATTAAGTGAAATAAATTTAATTAAAAACATGGAATTTTTTCTCTATAAATTTATAAATTTACATAAGTTTATTATTCTAGAAGATAAAGACCTTCATGGAAAGTCAGACTCGTGACAAGGGAGTTCGTCTTCATATACCTATACTCTTTTATAAGGTGTATGTACAACCAATTTAGAATTTTATATCATTAATTTATCTATTTTAATAGTATTTATATATTTTTTTAATGTCAATATTTGGTTGGTTTTAGGATTTAAATATTTTCCTAGTGATAAGAAACTTTTATTTAAAAAAATCTTTTTTAACATTTTCTTTATAACTCTTTGTTTTCTAAGTCCATGTTTTTAAAATGATTTTACGATATTCTTTATGTAGATATAAAATATTTTTTGATTAAATTTTACTACTCTTTTACATTATTTCATTGGTTTTTAGAAGGAATATTTTTACATGTTTTAAATAGATCATTTAAAAAAAATAAAAAAATGAATGTTCAATTTTTAACATATGTAATGGTAATGAATTTTCCACTACTATGAATATTATTTTATTTCTATATTTCTTTTAAATATGTTATTTATTATTTAAATAATTTTTTTCCAATTTATGGGGTGTGTTTCTGTTGAAAATTATTTTTCGAAAGAAAATGATATTTTGGTATTTAAAATGGGTTTTTGAAAGAAAATTGTATTTCGATATCCAAAAGTGATTTGGTTATGAACTTAAAAGAGTTTTTTTTTAAATTTTATGATGTAAAAGTGAAAGAATAAAATTATTTTACTCACAATATGGAACTTGTAACACCTAGAGTTTTTAAGAAAGAGACATTATGTTCAATATCATACATGATATGCTATATCGAGATTAAACAAACAACTAAATATTATTATTTAAATTTTACCATTAAAACCTAGTAATTACAATGGATGGAAAGAAAAATATTAATTAATTTATGAAAATAGGGTTTATACATGTTTATATAATGATTCATTGGTTAACAAATTCATTAGAAATAAAAATAAAAACCAATTCAATATAAAGGATGTTTTTTTATTTAAATGTGAATAATTGTGTCAATAAAATCAAAATTATTAGATTATATTAATTAAATATAAATTAAATATAATGTTTAAAATTCAACTTATGTGTTTTTTGGACATGATATAAGAACAAATTCAATTTTATGAATAAAAGGAGTATTTTTCAAAAAATGCATTTTTATCACCTTTTGACAGAGAACCCATTTTAAATATATTTTTTGAGACTTTTATAAGTTATATTATAAAAAATTAACTTCTTATTTGGAACCAGGACATAAAAATTTAGTGTTGTTTATTTGTTTTGTATTTTTCTAATAAAATTCATTTTTAATGAGTAGTGAAAAATAGTACATTTCAATTCAAAAGTGATTTTTAATCTAATATATTTATATAGTTATATTGTAATTATATTTAGTTTAATTGTATAATTAGACTATGTTTTTATAAATTTATTCAATTTATGTCATTGGAATCATTTTAAAATTTAAATTGGATATTAAATCTCTGCGAATGTTTGAAAGTTTCACTTTAAAAACCTGTTTTTCCGTTTTTTTGCAAACATAATTATTAAATATAATTTTACCAATTCAGTGAAATAAATTAGTTAAAATGGATTCCATATTTGGAATCATAATATAAAAATTATATTGTAAGGTCAATTTTTTTTATGTATATAAAATTTTCCATGGGGAAAAAATTATTTATCATTGTATAGGTAAAATTGTTACAAGGATTAAAGTTAAGAGGTAAAATCTTAACATACCTAAAAATTGAAAAATAAAATGGTTGTTTGAGGTATGTATTGACCCTAACTAGCCTAAAAACATTAATTTATAGTATAATTCTTTAAAATTAGTCCCACCTCAATGTGGTTAGCATTTAATATAAAATAATCAATAAATTAATCGCTTGGACCCCCCTCACCTCAAGTATAAATACAACCCTTCTCCTACCCATTTAGACCCAAAAATCCCTATATATACTCAATTATATTCCCAATACTCTCCTCCTAACTCTATCCTTGTACAATTTCTTCTGGTCTAACCAAAATACCAAATCTATGGTTCTCAAGTGTCTTTCAAGGAGGGAATATTCAAGAGGTAATTTTTAAAATACCTCTCTTAAATTCTTTTATTTTCAACTTTCTCCTCACCTCCTTTATCCATAAATACATGATAACTCCGTAATAATTTATATTATGTTTTTTTTATGTTTCTAATGTAATATCTCATATCCATTTCATTTATCACCTCCTCTTATTCAAAGAAAAAAAATTGTTATCCAAGTTTTTCCGGTTAATCTCCTCTATAAATAATGTTTTTTATTTTTTTTAAATTACCTCCTTCATAGATGGTCTTAAAACTATTTATCTGGTAAAATAATATTTTAATATGTATATTATAACCTATCTAATATTCTTGAAATGTTATGCTAAATATACTTTCATGCTTTCCATATTATGGTTTTACGATAACTAAGTTTGTGGATGTTGTGGACCCCACCTCCTCAAAATAATGTGATTCATTCACAAATAACATGGAATGTATTGGTGATTGTTTTTGAATATATGTATGATATAAATGACATATTAATTCTATTTTAATTTTATTATATAAATTTATATATATTTTTTAATTTCATTCTTTTAATATGACAATAAAAAGGAAAATAATGTTCATGCATATGTACAGATTACCATCTCCATGAATGATATTTTTTGTTTGTATTTAAATATTACTATAAATACATATATAATTAATATATAATATATTTATATCATGTTTATATTTTTTATATGATGAACATATGACCAACAAACTTTTGACATCTTACCAAGTTCATTTTCATCTCAAGTACTGAATATCAACAAAGCACCCGACATGAACTTATACAATTTTATAATTTTTATAACATGGTAATTAATTATATTAAATAATGAATAAACATGAAAAGGTTTTTATTAATTATAAACTAAAAAAGTTTATTGTTCAAGAGGAACAAGAAATATACAAGACGATTCGAACTCGAGGTAAGGGAACTTCTTAACCCAATTTCCATTATTTGGGTTAAACTTATACTTCTTGATTATATTGTGATATGATTATGTGATAATTTAATTTATTTTATATTATCTTGTATTTATACTTAATTTATTTGGATATATATTGAATACAAATAATCTATCTATTTGATTAAAACAATGAACTTTTTAAGGGACTCTTTTACTAGAAAATAATTTTAAATGTTTTAATGATTTATTCTTCTAAATATTTATCATTAATGCCCATGTTTTCCAAATGGTTTTAAATATATATTTATATAAAAATAAATATTTTAAAATTTTAATTCATTTCAAATGTTCCAATGTGGTATAGGAAACTTTGATTAAAAAATATTTTTTCTAAATATTTTAATTGTGTTTTGAAATGGATTGATTATTTCAATAACTTGGAATGTTTTTTAACATATACCCCGTGAATTGAATTTATTTCTTCAATGTTTCTATTATGTACATATTGTTTCTTTAAAAGTTCACCATTTTATTTTAAAATAATGTTTTTCCATTTTTGAATGCACAAATTGTAAATATTAAATTGTATTTCAAAGTGTAAATGTCATTTTTTCCATTAAGATTTTTTATGTGTTATAATTATGTTATGGTTCTTGGGAATTGTTTTTTTATATGGGTGGTTCTGTAATAAAACAATTTTATTTGAGCTCATGATATATCTCCAATGAATTGGGTAATGAGATAGAGTTAAAAGACAAGGTTTCTCCTATAAGATTTATGTAATATACTATGATGGGTATTCCAAAATTAACCATAAATGTCAATCCCTACGTAGCTATGAAATCTATAATGTATATATGATATGGATGTCTATAATTGCCTTTATGATTTATTATTTCTAAGACATTTTTTCGGAATATAATTATTTCATGAGGTATGTTAAAGATTTTATGTTTTATGGGTGATAAGTATGATTTTGTGAAAATGTTTTCATGAGTTTAAAATATTCATGAACTGACAATTTCATTCCTTAATTTTTATACCTTATTGGTATTTTTTTTCTCATACCATTTTTTTAAAATGTTTTCCATAGGGTATGAGGATGGGTAAGAGAATGGAATAATTAAAGAATATTTTTATCGAAAAAATAAATAAAGTTTTATTTTAAAAGGGTTTCCATTGGTGAAAAAATTTGATAGTTAATAGAAGTGTCAAATTTGTAATATTTGATTTGTTATGTAACATTTATGGCATAATTATATAAAACTATAAACCTAAAAATACCCCCAAGGTTAATTCTTTACTTAACTAAGGATTATGTGACATTTAATGCTGGGGACTTATAGTACTTGAGCATTGCACATGAGAAATGGGTGCACCCAGATAACATCAGGTGATCTTATTATAACTTATACAATGGGTTTTACCATTTAGAACTGGCTGAGACTGTTATAGATTATATAATGGGTGCATCCATGAATATTTCCAATGAATTGGGTTATATTTCTTGTCTTAATAGGAAAGGATAGAGTTACCAAAGGGGTTCTCTTATGGATTTAACTTCTCTCTGATTAATTATAACACGTGTTTAAAACGTTTTATGAATGTGATTTTCTAAGTTATAAAAAAGGTTTTAATTGATTTATATGATTTTTAAGGCTTTCTTTTAGAAATAAGGTTTTGTTTTCTTCATATGAAGAAATGTTTAATTTTATACACCCAAAGAAATTTTAAGATAAAGGAAAATGTTATACGAGTTTTTATGTTTTCACTAGACTAATAATTTTCTTTCCTTTTATATCCCTTACTGATATTTTTATGATCATACCTTGTTATTTTAATTTTTTTTATGTATTTGAGGATGGGTAAGGGAATGGAATGAGTCATGTTCAAATTTAGGAATATTTTTCCACGATAAAAAATCATGCTTTATTTTAAAAGTTTTATGTTATGGGAAAATTGATACTAATCGAAAGCATCAAATTTGTATTATATGATTTTTTAAAGTATTAATTATGATGTAATTATTAAAAATATAAACCTGAAAATATATTTAATATGATATTATGTAAATTATTTACTAAAACTCAAGATTGTGTAATGTTTAAGTAAACGTCCTTATAGTTGGTATCAAAAGGATGTTTTGATAACTTTATATTTAAGACAACGATAATAGATTTACCTCAAAATATTTTACATTACAGTTAAGATGAAATGATATTTCACTTAATTATTTCCATGTTATTTAATTTTAAATAGTTTTTTTTCAGGATGGGTTTTTTCCAATGAAACATGGAAGCTACAGTGAAAAGGAACCTAGAAGAATCCTCCAAAATCAGTTTTTTGAGATGGTTAGAATTAGAACAGAATAGTTTGTTGTAGTGATGGACTAACTAAAATGGGATATTAATGGTGGTTCTATCAATTATAGAGTGGAACCATATCTGCCAAAAAGTAATATTTCAATAGTGGATCATTATATGAGACAATATCCCCCACATTTCAGTGGATTATCTGACCCCATATAGCTAAAGGATTAATTAATTCTATAGAGAAGATATTTGATGTCATGGGATGTTTTTAAAATCATAATGAAACTATTTCATTTCACATTTTTAAGGTGATTCTGATCGATAGTTGTATTTGGGTAAGAATACAAGAGAGAAAGATGATATTGATTCCATGGAATGAGAAATATTTAATGATATTTTCCTTGAGAAATAATTTCCAAAGGATATTGGACTCTGTATCGGAAAATAATTCGTAGAACATAGGAAAAATATGATGATTTTGTGGCTTTATATGAATAAAAATTTACAAGATTGGATAGGTATGTCCTGGATTTTATTTGGGACACTAATAGAAAAATTAGTAGTTTTTACTCCGGGTTAAAACTGTGTTTATGAAGAGAACTGGCCGCATGCTAATTTGAAATTTATGATAAATAAGTTCATTATATTGATAGAGTTTAGATGGAATTTACTGACATGTATATTCCTAGAGATAACAATAGTAAGAAAAGGTCAAGGTGGAAGTAAATGTATAAGAAATAAGATAATATGTTCAGAGGAAATCCTCTAAAATATTCCTTGTGTGGAAAATAAAAATTAAAGGAATGTTTGAAAGGATCTCAGAAGTGTTTTTATTTTGGTCAATTCCATCACAAGGATTTTGACCATAGAGAAAAGATTCCTAAATAACTAATGAAAGGGGTAATTTATATCCATCTATTGGTGAGCTTTTTCGGTTACAATGAGTTGGGTAATTATGTTAACATGTGTTTAAAGTTTCTTTTATAGAATAAAAATCATTATTATCAGAAAAATAATGGTGTAGAAAAGTTATTTCCCACTATTATGGTTGATGTTGAGTTGTTAAAAGAAGTTGTAAAAGGTATGTTACTTGTGTATTCAAATTATCCCAATAAACTTTTAAACTCTATATCTTCACATTCTTCCATTTATGATAAATTTTCAAATAAAATGAGAATATCACCACATGAAAAGAATATATGCCTTTTAGTAAAAAATGAGGGTGGAAATATTAAAGTATTAAAGATTTATAAGAATATTCTAATTGTTATCAGTGGGATGGAATTTCCTACAAATCCTATTGAACTAGACATAGTAGAGTTTTATATCATTCTTATCATGGATTGGAAATCATTTTATCATGATAATATGTATTTCCAAGGTATTAAAGTTGTGATAAATGATTTTATACCTTTTATAACATACCAATAATTAGAGAAATTGATTAAAGGTGGGAGTGAAATTTACCTAGGTCCCATTGTTAAAAATAAATCGTTCAAATTAGTGATTATCAATAGTAATTGAATTAATGGATGTAATTCCTCATGATTCACATAGTGTTACTCTTGATCGGGATTTTGAGATTACTATTGACTTAGTACATGATGCTAATATTATTTTTAAACCCCTTTAGAGAATAGATCAAGGGTAAATTTTATAATTTAAAAATAAAATACTGGGGTTATTAGATAAAGGTTTCATCTGACCTAGAACTTCACTATAGTGTGCTCCGATTTGGTTTGTTAAGAAGAAATATGGTTCAATTAGACTTTTCATTGATTATAGTTCCCTGAATAACATCACTATTAAGAACAAGTATCATTTTCTTCATATCGATGTTTTTTTGATCATATCCAAGGATCTTAGTGTTTTTTGAAGGTTGACCAGAGGTTAGGGTACCATCAGCTGAAAGTGAAGGTAGTAGTAAATCCAAATTATGCATTTCAAAATAGATATGTGCACTATGAGTTTAAATTTATTCCATTTTATATATCTAATTCACCGATTGTATTTATGGACCTTATGAAAATATTTTTTCATGAGTTTTTGGAAAAGTTTGTGGTGGTGTTTATTGATGAAATTTTGGTATATTATAAATGTAAATAGCAAATGAAAGGTACCTAAGTATTTTTTTTCAATACTTATAATAAAAAAATGATATTGGTAATTTAGTAAGTGTGATTTTTTTTGCAATTTTTTATTTGGATATATTGTTTCTAAATATGGAAAAACTATTGACCTTTCTAAAATTAAAGTTTTTGAATAATGTCTAAGACCCAAAAATATCATAGAGATTCGTTATTTTCTTAGATTGGTGGGTTACTACAGGATATTTTTTGAAACAATTTCTTACATGTCTAGCCCACTAACTAAGTGAACATGAAAAGGAGTTAAATTCATATTGATAAAACAATGTGATGATTTTTTCAAGAACTAAAAAATATTGGTGAATGTCCCAATTTTGGACCTAAATTATAGAAATAGTAAATTTTTCATCAATAGTGATACTTCATTAAAAGGACTTGGTTGTGTCCTAATGAAAAATGATCACATAATTTCTTATATTTCACAGTAGTTGAAACCCCATTAGTTAAATTACTATACACATGATTTTGGAATTAGCTGTTTTAGTTTTTACTCTAAAAATTAGGAGAAATCATTTCTATAGAGTAAATTGTGAAAAACATTTTGATCAGAAAATTTTGAAGTATATATTCACTCAAAAATAATTAAACATGAGACATAGATGATGGATGGAACTGATTAAGGATTATGATTTCATGATTCATTACCATCCTAGAAAAGTAAAAAAGTGGATAATGATTTGAGTTTAAAAAATAATGCTATGTTAACCATGTTACATTTGTAACATTACCCTTTAGATAATGATTTGATAAATTTTAGCCTATATTATATGTATAAAGGAATATTTACTATTTTTCTTTAGGTTTTAGTGTGGTCTAATTTTTCATAAATAATTAAGGAAGCTAAAAAAAGGATAATTCTTTGAAAGAAAAGGTAGAATCCATTAAGAAGGGTAAGTTTCTAGATTTTAATGTTGATGAAGAAGGTGTTTTATGATTTTAAAAAATATTATGTTTGATTTATGACTCCTAGTCAAGGAAACAATTGTTGAGTGAAGATTGTAATTCTATAATTTATGTTCCTCTGAGTAGTAGTAGGATGCATATATACATTTGGGAGTATTACTAGTGGGATCAAATGAAAAGGGATACTACTGACTTTACCATGATGTGTTTGACTTGACAATAGGTTAAAGTATAATAGTTTTACCAAAGGGGATAATTCAAATATTTATTTTTCCATAGTTTAAATTAGAAATTATATCAATTGATTTCATGGTAGGATTCCCAAATACTTCTCAAGGTAATATTGCGATTTGGGTTATTTCCGACCGATTAACATAATCTAAACTTAACATTCCCATTCATAATAAAATGTATTCATATTGTTTTTTTCAAATCTATCAAAAAATGATATTCAGGTTATATAGAGTTCCACACTCTATTGTATCTGACTATGATCCAAGGTTCACATCTATTTTTTGTAAAGGACTTCATAATTAGTTGGGTACTAAATTAAATTTAAGTATATATTTTAATCCTCAAAATGATTGATAGTATGAGTAGAAAATTCAAACTATAGAAGATATTATTAGTTATTTTTCAATGGATTACTATGGTTTTTGGGATTAAAATCATTTTTTAATTCAGTTTTCTTATAATAATAGTTGTCATTATTGTATATGGATGACACTATTTGAGGAATTATATAGAAAAAGGTTATAGAAAAAACCATCTTGGGATAATGTAGGAGAAAAGAAGTTGATGAGACTAGATTTTGTAGAGTAAATTTCATAGAAGGTGAATTTGATTTAGCAAAATATGCGGACAACTCAAAGTAGGTAGACAAATTATGGGGATAACCACAAGAAAGATCTTTCTCGAGGTATGAGATCTTATATTTCTAAAATTTTCTCTATGAAAAAGTTTTAGTTTTTTAGTTAGAAGGGGAATATAAGTCAATTTTTCAGTGGGGAAGATGAAATCTTAGAGAATGTTGGATTAATCACCTACCGAGTGTCCTTACCTCTGAGTTTATCTTAGGTAAAGAACGTTTTTCATGTCACAATTTTAATGAAATTTGTTCTGGATTCATCTCAGGTTTTGAGCCTGAAAGAAGTTTAGTCGTAAGAGAACCTTTATTATGAGGAAAAACCTATTCAAATTATTAACCATAAACAATAGGTGTTTTCAAATAAGGTGTTTCAAAAAGATAAGGTTGTATAGAATGAACATATGATTTAAGTGGAAACATGGGAATCTGAAAATGCTATAAGGGAAAGATATCACCACTTATTTAATAAATGACTAAAATTGTGAGGATGAAATATAAAAAAGTGGGGAAGAATATAACAACCTAGATAATGATAGAATAAATAATATTTATATTTATTAATATGAATTAGATAGTTATATTAGTTATAAAATTATTAAGTAATTTTTAAATCAAAAAAGAAATAGTTATAACTAACGTATTTTTTATAAGGTTTTATTTAAAAGTTTAATTTATAAATTTTATAATTTTAATTTAAAAATATTAATATCATTTTTGAAATAATAATTTCAAAAATTATTTTTTTAAGAATTGTTGGATTTTTTTATGAAATTTTAATTTTTAGTGAATATTGAAAATAACAATTTTATTTGTAAAAAAGTATTTTCTTTTTAATAAATTAAATTATTAGTAGATCCTAATTTGATTTAAATATATTTTAAAGTTACAAAAGTTTTATTTATTTATATTTAATATACTTAATTACTTTTTAATCAACTTTACATTTGTTTTTGGGCTTAAAAATTCGTTTTTTCTAAAAATAGATTTAAAATGCATAATTTTTACCAATTTTATTTAATTAAAATAATCCCTATTAGGGAATATATTAAATTAAATTTATATATTAGATATACTTAAATATTAATTTATCTTCATGAAATTATTTTTCTTATTCATAGAGTTAATATAAATTCATATTTTTCTCAAAAAATATTATGCTTGAAAACCTTCCCTTTCATCGCATATGCGGTTTTTTTAAATTAAAATTTTACACATGTGAATTTAATTTGGTAAATTAGATTCCATATTTTTAATCAAAATAATTTTTATTTTCTAATAAGTTTAACTGAATTTTTATTATGAAAGTCAACAATAAAAACAAAAAAAATTAATTACCGAGATCACTATAAGAAAAACGCCGTTTAGCGGCAGTTTTTTCGCGGCGATTTTAAAAACCGCTGCGAAACGTGTTTTCGGGCCGCCATTTCGCGGCAGTTTTAAGAACCGCCGCGAAAAAACCGCCGCTAAACGATTTTTTTTTTTTTTTTTTTTTTTTTTAATTTTTTTTAAATTTTATTCAAGGATTAGCGGTGGTTTTTTAAAAAATCGCCGCGAAATAGCTGCGGTTTCGGTAAAACCGCCGCGAAAAATGAAAAAAATAAAAAAACGCGAGAAACCCCAAAATCACTAAAATGACCATAACTTTTGATCTGCGCGTCCGTTGAAGCGCCACGACCAGTCAAATCGAAGCTCATGAAGTGATCTCGAGGCACATTTAATCAAATCCCTGAGACGGTTTAAGGTGTGGAAGATATTAGAGTTATAAAAAAGTTGAAAAAGTTCTCCAATTTCAAATGGCCATAACTTTCGCTCCGGGTGTCCGTTTGGGCTCTACCACATATCAAATTGAAGCCAGCAAGGAGAGCTACCCAGCAGTTTGATACAAGAAAGATTCTATCATGTTTTTTGACCCCAAAAAACCCTCTGAAGGCCTCCAAAATCCCGTTTCTATCACCAGTGTCCCGTCGAACTTGTCTTCAAACAGACCTAACTTTCGATCCGCGTGTCAGTTCGGCCTCCTCCACCTGCCAGATCATAGATCGTTCCATGAGCTTCAGTTTGACTGGTCGCGGCACCCACATGCACTCCTAGATCATATGTTATACCCTTTTTAGTGGGTATAAGGTTTGTTATGTTTTTCAATGCCTTGTTTCTAGCACCCATTCCCCGTCAGCTTTTTTTTAAATGGTCGTAACTTCAGATCCGCTTGTCCATTCGTACTCTTTCACCTTTCAAGTTGAAGAGAATTTCGGGAGCTTTGATTTGACAGGTCGCGGATCTAAAACGGACTCTCGGATCATAAGTTATCTCCGTTAATGTGAGTCCAATGTTTTTGTCTCTTTATGACCGTTTTGATGGGTTTTAACGGTAGCTCCATTTATTACTGTTTATTTGGGTTTCCATGACCTGTTATCATTATCAATGGTTTTTTATGGGTTATTATGATGATTATGTTGAATTATTAAGGAGTTTTCCAGAGTTGTCACGAGTTTTCATGCGTTCACATTTTTTCTGATGCCTCATTCTTCATATGCTTCTCCATCCTTTTTCATGCGTTTTCATGATTTTTCATCCCTTATCACGTCTTTTCATACTTTTTCATGTGTTTCCTTTATTATTTATTATTTATTATTTATAATATACTTTAATATATTTATTATCTATTATTTGTAACTGGTTATTTATTATTTATTATTTATTATTTATATTTATTTATTAATTATTATTTTTTAGTTATTAGTTATTAGTTATTATTTATTATTTATTAGTTATATTTATTTATTATTTATATTTATTTATTATTTATTATTTATTATTAATATTTATTTTTATTTATTTATTATTTATATTTATTTATTACTTATTATTTATTATTTATATTTATTATTTATATTTATTTATTATTTATTATTTATATTTATTTATTATTTATTATTTATATTTATTTATTATTTATTATTTATATTTATTTATTATTTATTATTTATATTTATTTATTATTTATTATTTATATTTATTTATTATTTATATTTATTTATTATTTATTATTTATTATTTATTATTTATATTTATTTATTATTTATAATTTATTATTTACTATTTATTATTTATATTTATTTATTATTTATTATTTATATTTATTTATTATTTATATTTATTTAATATTTATTATTTATATTTATTTATTATTTATTATTTATATTTATTTATTATTTATTATTTTCTATTTATTATTTATTATTTATATTTATTTATTATTTATTATTTATTATTCATTATTTATTATTCATTATTTATATTTATTTATTAGTTATTATTTATTAGTTATTATTTATTATTTATTAATTATTATTTAGATTTATTTATTATTTATTATTTATTAGTTATTAGTTATTATTTATTATTTATTATTTATTATTTATTATTTATTATTTATTATTTATTATTTATTTATTATTTGTTATTTATATTTATTTATTATTTATATTTATTTATTAGTTATTATTTATTATTTATTATTTATTATTTATTATTTATTATTTATTATTTATATTTACTTATTATTCATATTTATTTATTATTTATTATTTATTATTTATATTTATTTATTATTTATTATTTATTATTTATTATTTATTATTTATTATTTATTTATTATTTATATTTATTTATTATTTATTATTTATTATTTATTATTTATTTATTATTTATTATTTTCTATTTACTATTTATTATTTATATTTATTTATTATTTATTATTTATATTTATTTATTATTTATATTTATTTATTATTTATATTTATTTATATTTATTTATTATTTATTATTTTCTATTTACTATTTATTATTTATATTTATTTATTATTTATTATTTATTATTTAGTATTTATTATTTATTATTTATTATTTATTAGTTATTATTTATTAGTTATTATTTATTATTTATTATTTATATTTATTTATTATTTATTATTTATTATTTATTTTTATTTATTATTTATTATTTATTATTTATTATATAATATTGATTATTGATTATTGATTATTGATTATTGATTATTGATTATTGATTATTCATTATTGATTATTGATTATTGATTATTGATTATTGATTATTGATTATTTATTATTTAATATTTATTATTTATCATTTATTATTTATTATTTATTATTTATTATTTATATTTATTTATTATTTATTATTTATATTTATTATTCCTTATTTATTATTTATTATTTATTATTTATTTTTTATTATTTATTATTTATTATTATTGAGTTTATATCTATTATTTATGTATTATTTGTTTTTTCAATTAATATATATAAGTATATTAAATTCTGTTTATTAACCACATGGTGAGCTTGCTGGAGTGGTAAAGTCTTTGGAAAATATGCAAGAGGTCAGGGGTTCAAATCTCACCAAACGCAGAATTTCTTTATATTGCATGGGTATGCAGGTGCATGTGCGTGTGCATGTGCATGTGCATGGGATGTGCATCCATGGATAAATAAAGTAAATAAAATAATACGAAATAAATAAATAAAGAAAATAAATACGAAATAAAATAAATAAATAATAAATACGAAATTAAATAAATAAATAAATAAATAAGGGAAAGATATCACCACTTAATAAATAGATAAATAAATATATAAAATAGATAAATATATAAATAAATATATAAATAAATACGAATAATAAATACGAAAAATAAATAGATAAATAAATAAATAAATAAATAAATAAATAAATAAATACATATATAATATAGATAAATAGATAAATAAATATATAAATAAATACGAAAAATAAATAGATAAATAAATAGATAAATAAATAAATAAATAAATAAATAAATACATATATAATATAGATATATAGATAAATAAATATATAAATAAATACGAAAAATAAATAGATAAATAGATAAATAAATATATATATAAATAAATAAATAAATAAATAAATAAATAAATAAATAAATAAATAAATAAATAAATAAATAAATAAATAAATATATATATAAATAAATGAATAAATAAATATATAAAATAAATTTAAATAGATAAATATATAAATAAATATATAAATAAATACGAAAAATAAATAGATAAATAAATATATATATAAATAAATAAATAAATAAATAAATAAATAAATAAATACATATATAATATAGATAAATAGATAAATAAATATATAAATAAATACGGAAAATAAATAGATAAATAAATAAATATATAAATAAATATATAAATAAATACGAAAAATAAATAGATAAATAAATACGAAAAATAAATAGATAAATAAATAAATATATAAATATATATATAAATAAATATATACAATTAAATATAAAAAAAATAAAAAAAAATAAAAAAAATAAAAAAAATAAAAAAATAAAAAAACTGCCGCTAAATCATTTAGCGACGGTTTAGACCGCCGCTAAAAAACCGCCGCGAAACGTTCTGCGATGGTTTTGAAAACCGCAGCGAAATAGTTTCCCGACGCACGATTTAGCGGCGATTTTTCAAAACCGCCGCCAATCGATTTAGCGGCGGTTTAAACCGCCGCGGAACGAAAAAAAAACCGCCGCTAAATGCCTTTTTTGCCGTAGTGGATTAAGGTAAAAACTGATTTATCAGGGGTTCAAATAAAAATAAAGGGTTTAAAATGACCTAAAAACTTATCTGAAATAAATTATATATCATTATTTGGACCTTATACCTTATATTATCAATAATTGTCTATTATTGGATCCTTGTGACATGAAAAAAACATGGGTGGAATTCATTCTTTTGAAAAATTAAAAGTGTGCCACACACCTCACTTATAAAAGGCTACCACTATCCTCCTCTCTTGACACCTTAAAAACCCATTGGTTTAGAAAAAAAATTCCCAAATAACTTATCTAATTTATTAAAATAATAATATAAAACTTATTTTGGGTATAAATTCAATAAAGGAAGGCCTTTGGAGAAAACCAAAAGAAGTTACCTGGTGAAGAGGTATGTTTTCCAGTGAGCATTTTTATTTTATTTCTTCTTACACCCCATTAAATTCATATTAAAAAATTATTATATAATAAAATAATTATATTAAATAAAATTAGATCTTATTATTTTAATTTAATAACCAAAACCATTTTCCTTTTCAATCAAATGGATTATGATATCATTATTTGTGTGCACGACGAACTACCACCTCACGAACTGATGTCATTCGTTTTTCCATTACCACATCTCATGATTGGGTATGATGATGGATATAAGTTATATATATATATATATATTATTTATAACATAATAATACCACTTTATTCATTATATTATATATAACATTTTTAAATTACATTCTATAGGGGATATGATAACGTCGCTCGTGTGTATGACAAACTACCACCTCAGAAAGCGATGTGATTCATTTTTCAATAAAACACTATATGGAAGGTAATACGGGTAATGATACTGAATATATGTGATATAAATGATAAAATTATGATATTAATTACATATTTATCGATATTAATATATAATATATCATTTTCTTTCTTACATTTTCACTCATTAAAAAAGTGATAACGTCATTCGTGTACGTGTGGACTACCACATTCACAAAGCGACGTGACTCTCTTTTCATCACCACACCACATAGATGATATATATAAGTATATATAAATAAATAATAGGTTATATGTGATATTATTATCATTCTTTAAAGATAAAATAATACTTACATACTTTATGTATTAATTGTCGAGAAATGGTAGCGCTACTCATGCGTACTTACGACCTACTATCTCAATGATCATAACACAAATCATTTCCCAAAACCAACAATAATGATTGATCTTAAAATTATAACTAATTTATAAATATTATAATTATATCATGATAATTATTTCATGATAATTATTCTTGATATTTTTAAATTATGACCTCTCTGACCATTGTCAACCTACTAGAGTCATTTTCGACACATAAACTGAATGTGGTCAAAAAATTTGGCATAAATTTAATTGATTAATTAATTATATATAAAATAATAATAAGTGAAATAAAAGTAATAATAAAATTTAATAATTTTATTAAAAAATTAAAAAATTAATATATGTTTATTATTCAAGAAGATAAAGACACATGTTGCAAGTTAGACTCAAAGCAAGAGACTTCTTCTCAATTTCCATTCACTGATATATATTTGAATGTTATACTCATATAAAATTTTATGAGGTGTATATACAACACCATTGAAATGTTATATAGTTAATTTCACTATTATAATTGTATTTATTGTTTTTTAATGTTATTATTTCATGGGTCTTATGATTCAAATATTTCCAAAGTGAGTAATTAATTTTATTTGAAAAAATTGTCTTTTAATATTTTTTTTCCAACTATTTCTTTTCCTTGTCGATGTTTTTAAAATGATTTTGTAAAAAAATTTATAATTTAAATTTTATGAATTTTTTACTTTATTTAAATGGGTTTTAAAAAGGAATATTTTTACGTGTTTTATATGGAACGATTTGGAAAACTACAAATGAAAAGTTCCATTTTTAACATATGCGGTGAGAATGAATTTTCTGCGGTCATGAAAATTATTTTATTTTTAGATTAATTTTAAATATTTAACCTTTTCATCAAATAAAAAACAATTTCCATTTTTTGGGGATAATTTGGTTTTAATTTTTTTTTCAAAAGAAAAGGGCATATTGTTTTTGAAAATGGATTTTTGAAAGAAAATGATATTTTTTATCCTAAAGTGAGTTTCTTATGAGGCTAAAATATTTTTTTATAATATTTTATGAAGTAAAAGTTCAAGAATAAAAATATTTTACTCATTATATGGTACTTTATCATTATACATGATAAATGAGTGTGACCAAATAGTTCCATGTGAGCCTATTACAGTTTATACGATGGGTGCACCCAGATAGCACATAGTAGGCCCATTATAGCTTAAAAGAATGGTGTGCCTAGATAACACTCAAATTCATTGGGTAATGTTATTTTTCTTTATAAGAAATAAGAATAGATTTATATAATGGTTTCTCATAATGATTTAACTAGGCTCCTATTACATTTTACAAGGGTTGATAAGGAGTTATGAATACGACGATCTAAGTTATAGAAAAGGGTTTTTAATTACATTCTATGTTTTTAAGGATTAATTTGAGAAAAATAGTGTGTTTTTTTCATGTGAAAAAGTTTTATTTAATATTTTCAAATAACCTTGAAGATAAAGGTAAAAGTTATATGATATTTTATGCTTTCACTCAAATAAAATTTTTTCTTCTTTTAATATCCCTTATTGAGCTTTTTTGTGCTCATCCCATGTTTTTTTAATTTTTTCATAGGATTTAAGGATGGGTAAAGGAAATTACTAGGTCAAGTTGAATTTCATAAAGTTTTTTACATGAAAATAAATTATTCTTTATTTTAAAAGTTTTAATCTATAAGAAAAGTGGATACTAATAAATTGTGTCAACTTTGTATTATATGGGTTTATAATGTACGAGTTATGACATAATTCTCTAAAACTATAAACCTGAAAAGATCCTCAAAGTGTGAGAAACTAAACTCTTCATTGAAAATAAAAATTATGTAATTCTTAAGGTTGGGTCGTTATATACATGCTCACATATAGAAATTAAATTTAAATTAAAACTTGTCAAATTTATTTTGGAAGTTATATCCTTATAATCTCCCATCTTAGAGATTAGAAAGTGATAACTTCATGTGATGAAGCCTCACCCCCTTAAAATAAATCACACCTACTAGTTGAAAAACATTTACCCTATCATAGTTCATCATCCTTGTTATATGAATTTTTTTAAGAGATATCATTATAGCATCTTAAGGATATCATCATAGAGGGGAACTACTATGACATATTTTGATGTGAAAGATACCCTATGATGTTATCAAAATGATGTTATATAGAATAAAGAACAATATGTGATAATAAATATTTAATATTCACTTTTTTAATATAAACAATAATATAATGTACAAAACTACTAGTTGGTTCTAGGAAACTTACTCCAACACATCCAACTTATGGGTGAAGTAATTTCCAGAATATACATTATTATAATTACTAATACAAAGTATGAGTAGGATGAAATTTACATTTTATATAATAATTTTTTAGTAATTCTATATTTTAAAACACATAAAGAAATCTTTATAAATTTGATTCAATAAAGGACGTAAAAATGGATATAAAAAACACATAATTATCAGTTTATAGGATGGTTTTGAGACTATATTTTTAAGGTGTCAACTGAAAATAAAAATTCAATTTATAATGAATTTAATGGATAGCTATAGAACCATGTTTTCACATATTATCTTATAATGGTTATATAATTAATGGTTATATATTCTAAAAAAATAACATGATGAAGTTAGTATTATAAAAAATAGTGGAGTTACTCTTATAACGGAAGTGATGTATATATATAGTACAATGCTCAAAAATATAATTTATTCAATTTCTTAATTCTTTGGCATCATCAAAAAAATATAAGAGTTGAAATATACAACATTTCATGTGCTGATTTTTCAATGAAATTGGGTTAATAGAAAGAGTGCAGTTAGAATAAATGAATTAAAATTTGTGAAAGTGGATTTATGCAAGGAAGGGTATAAAGATAAACCATTCAAAATAGAATCATAATAACCAAAAGTATTTTATGTCCTAGTTCCATCAAATAAAAAGTGGTTAATTATTCTGTTATTGATCTAAACAACGATAGGGACATATGTCAGTTCAATTGAGAATGACCCTTTCATTGGGATGTCACGATAAAATTTTAGTGGTTCTAATGTAGATGGTGTCTCGTATATCATTAAAGACCATAAGGAGGGAATTTTAATACTTGATAGAGTGATCAAATCCCTTATATATTTAAATAAAAAAAATCAAAGTTCAATAATCTGGTTAAAGTTTTTTAATATACATTGTGTTACTTCATAGTAATATATGTTCACTATTGAATTTTCATAATCTAAAATAAAATTTCAGCTAATTTTATAGTTAATGTATTCTATATATACCAATGTATCACAATCTTGAGGAATAACATGTATCTTCACATGTTGATGCTCTCAATCCCAATGAATAATATGTTTTCCACATAATAATGCTACCAAACCCGAGGAACAATATATATATAATTTTGAAACCCAGGAACTAGTAGAAGGTGAATAACTTTTTTTTACAAAAGCATTAGTGTCATAGTGTGATAGTTTTAAGAAAATTAAGGTGATAATAAAAGGAAGAAAAATTGGTGTTGGATAGAATGAACACAAAAAACATGTTAACCAAAATAACCCCAATTTCATTAGTTATAATAAGGTCATAATTTAAATTCATTTACCAATTAATGTATATATCTGGCACATTTTTGTTCCTATGATTAATACACTAATTTGGGAAGATATTAAGGTAACATTATGATATACTCTCTCTATTTTAATAAAAAATAATATAATGAAATGCTGATTTATGCTTTATTATCCATTGAGGCATGTGTTTGTAATATATTTATATCTGATGAAATTTGTATTAATGGTTTTTGGGAAGGCTCATAGATAATTTTAGACAATTATTATGAATAATCATCTCAGGGATGATGAAGGGAAAGTAAACCCACTCCCACCATATATAGACACATGATAAACCAAGAAACGCAGAACACATTTATTGGCCTTTGTGAAGAGGAAAAATATCAGTTACATTGTTATTGGTAATAATTTACTTGGAAATTAGTGTATTAATCAATTTTATTAATAATTATTAATTTATGAAATAAGAACAAAGTGATAAAAATAATTAGTGTGAATCAAAACTAATTTACCCCTATGTAAAGAAAGGATGGGGTGAACTTTACATGAAAAAATGGATTATATTTTAAATCTACATTAATAATTGTATGTGTCCTGAAAAAAATATATAATTATGTTTTTTATATAGATTGACATATCAAAATCCAAAGAAACTTCTATCTTAAATCATATTCTATTAAAGGTGGCTTGTGTAATTAAAGACAAAATAATGGCAGATGAAAACACCCAATGAGTATGAGAATCATATATAAATATGACATAATAAAAATATGTTCTTCTTTAAATAGATATTACATAAAAATGATTACTGATTTTCCTTTTTTTTCTAATATAGACATAATATTGTTTATCAACAGTACCTAATGAATGACCACTTTTAATGGAATTGAAGTGGACAGAATAATATGGATGCATCAAAGGGGAGGGTTTTGGAGTGTTTTATTGAACATGTTTTTTGATTAGAAATGAAAAATGGGATAAAGATAAGAAAAAGGATGATATAGATCGATGAATAAATTTTCTAAAATAGAGAATTAATTAGTAGTCTATGTTGTTAAAGAATGTTTTGAGAAGCAATTAAAGAGAAGAAACAACAAAAAAACCACTACTAAATAAACATCCATCCCCCCAACTTGAGGTTAACCATTTCCCTGAAATTTATTCCTTAATAGAGTTAATCGATTTTGTCATAACTATTTCTGTGAAATGTAAAATATTAAAATATTGAATCCTTTCATGCACTAATATTCTAAAATCTGATATTGATTATTAGTTATATCTATCAGCACCCACCCATCACATTGTTGTGAGGGGTATAATCTAAAATATCCAATGAGATATTATGAAAAACAAAAATATTCCAAAAGATCATTTCAAAATATGGATTCACATAGCTCACAATGAGAGATCCAATTTACCTTTCCCCTTGATTATTTGGATGTTCAAATGACTAAACATTCTACTAGAACTTACATATAATGGTTGTTTTATCTTATAAAATTAGATATAGACAATTATGTATCTTTTTTTAAAATTTATTTTTTATGAAAAAATACTTAAGAATTATTGAAAAAAGATACAAAACATGGAATTTTATTTCATATGGATAAAAGGAAGAGGAAACAGACAATCAAATCAAACCAATCCAAAGGATAAAAAAATCAATAAAAAAATTACCTTTATAGAGTACCTTTTCCCCGCCAGTTTAACCACTAAATTTATTACAAGGATACAAAATTCAAAGATAGTAATACAAACATCATTGATTTTAAAGAAAAAAAGCTTATAAAGGCTATTAGATACGATATTGCTATTGAGAATGTTCATGAAACTGAAAAGTATGGATGAATGGGAGTCTGAGTTATAAATGTATACCTGAGTTGAATTTTTATAATATTTTGGTTAAATAATTTATCTATTATGTTAATTATAGGTAAAATTTGTTTATATTCTTTATAGGAATATATATCATTAATATTTAAAGTGAAAATTTAGATAACTTTTTTTTGGAATCATTAGTCCACACATCACTTTTATTCAAAAATAATCATTAAGAGACAAGTAATATTTAAAAATAGTGGAACAACTAGCTACAATGTTGGAAATGAAACTTATATATGAAATACTCTTCTTGATCCTAATGATGTATGGGTAATACTCTATAATCTAATCATATAAAATATATTCTCATTTCTTTTTTTAATTATTCTTTTCTATATGTTAGGTATCATTGGTTTCTCAATAAAATAAATTTGGATACTCTAAAGGTTTATTTTTTCTATTCAATGTATAGATTACCAAAAAGTTTACTATACATGATAATGTTTATCAAATTTTAATACCCTAAATTCAATATTTTACATATAAACATCAATTAATATATTTTATATTTTGTTTTAATGAAACCCTTTTCATGATATAGTGATTATTAAATATTATCAAAATAATGGTATGAGGATGGTTCATGAACACAAGAAACCTATAAATATATACAACTATATACATATTAGAATATATAAAATAATATTTCACTATCAATACAAAAGTCAAAACAAATTACCTAATTTTATCAATATTTTTTTAGTGTAAGAAACAATATAATGGGCATGATTATAGTTATTACATGTGAAAATTTATCAATGATATTGTAGTCCCTCAAAAAACTAGCATACCGAAAGAGGTATTTTCGATAATAAATAAATTTTCTTTTTAAATAATTATTAATAATTTATTTTTTTTATATTTTGAGTATTAATCGAACTATCGAAAGTCCACATATTAATAATATGAAATATATTTGTTTAGAAATGAGTGGACAAAATACATGGTGTTAGAATGTATGCATACATCATGAATAGGTGAATTAAAAGTACTTATTTAATTAATTTTCTCATATTTTTTAGATTTTAGTTTTTAGTTAATTTTATTATCATTTTTAACTACTAATTATTTATTTAATTCTACTTAGATCATGACGAGGTGACTTCATCAGGAATTAATTTCTCTCCATCAATTTTTTTTCTCTTTGAAGAGCACACAATTCATGGAGAAAAATCAATTATAGAAAAAGTTTTTGATAATGATGACACACTTAGGTACTATTTTTTTCACTTAATAGAGCTATTTATTCTTTATTTTTTATGTCTATCTTATTTTTTTGTGTTTTAAGTTTACAAATGACTCAAAGTTTTTGTTTTCAGTTTAAGAAAAAAAACTTTAGTTAAAAGCATGTGTCCCTCACTAAAAAATAATCAACCATTCTTGTATTATCCTGATACTTTAGGAAAATGACCCATTAGTAATTAATTAAAGGTAGCATTAATTACATATAGGAATTTCCTGTATGTCAATCTAACACATGGTGTACCAAGAATGAATTAAAGTGTATGTTTTCTTTTTAAAAGTAACTTATTTTGTTCAAAACATGCATCGATCACTAAAAATTGGGTAAATACACTAATATTATCTTGATACTTTTGGTAAATGATTCATAATTTATTTCTTACTTAAGAATAATCCACAAATTTTTATGACATGTGGTACTATTGATATGATTTAAAGTGTGCATGTTTATCTAGAAGTTAAATTTTAGTTCAAAAAACATGTCACTCAATTAAAGATGAGAAAAAATGATTATATTATTATGATAATATATTAAAACAATCCATAAATAATCTATGACATATAGGAATCATCCACACATCAATATGACACACATTGTTCCCAATATGACTTAAAGTACATGTTTTCTATTCAAAAGTGAAACTTTAGTTTAAAACATGGATTAATCATTGAAAACCAATTAAAAATACACAAATAGGGAAAAACGTTATAAAAATGATCTATAAAACATTTGTGACCTGTAGAAATCAAAAAAATATAAACCCGACCCATAGTGTGCCCAGTATGTATCAAAGCACTTCTCTTCGGCTTAAAAATTATGTTTTAGTTAAATATATATATCACTCACTAAAATAAAGAAAAATAGATTTTCTATATTTTTATTGATATTTTAGGGAAATGATCCATACATAATTTTTCAGATGTAGGAATATACCACATGTTAATCTAACACACGTTGTTCCCGATATGACTTGAAGTGTATGTTTTCAGCATAAAAATGACATTTTAGTTGAAAAAGTTTGTTACTCACTAAATCATAGAAAATGAACCATTATTATATATATATATATATATATTATAAAAAGTATCCACAAATAATTTGTGTCAAATATAAATTCACCACACACTAATTTGACATACTGTGTCCCTTTATAACTAAAAGTGTGTGTTTTTAGTTTAAAAGTCATTATTTAGTTTGACATATACATCACATACTCAAAACTGAGACGACATGCTGAAAATTTCTCGATACTTTAGGAAAATGATTCATAATTAATTTTTTACCTATAGGAATGATCCACATGTTAATCTAATACCTTATGTACTCGATATGATTGAAATTCAATATTTTAATTTCAAACGGTCCCTTTAATTAAAAACATGAATCACATACTAAAAATAGGGAAAATATGCTCAAATTATCTTGATATATTAGTAAAATAATATATGAAACATTTTTGACATGTAGGAATTAACTGAACATAAATATAACACATGGTATACGTAGTATGACTCAGAGTATGTACTTTTAGTTTAAAAGTAACATTTTAATTCAAAATAAGCATCACGTACTAAAAAGTAATAAAATGACATCGTATTATCTTGATAATTTAGAATAATGATAAATATTTTATTTTTATATATATGAATCAGCTTCATATCAATATGAAACCTAGTATGGATGGTTTGATTAAATTTTCATTTTTTTATTTAAAATTGAAAATTTAGTAAAAGATAAACTTCACATACTAAAACTAAGAAAAAATTATTCTAATAATATTTAAATATTATTAAAATTATCCATAAGCCATTTAAAATGTATAGAAATTAGCTTCACATTAGTTCAATACACAATGTGACCGATTTTACTCAAGGTGTGTGTTTTTAGTATAAAAGTAACATATTAGTTCACAAACAAGTTACTAACAACAAACCATGAAAAAACTCTCTAATTGTCTTGACAATCTAAGAAAACTATAAATAATTAATTTTTATGATTATGAATTATGTACACATAAATCTAGCATTGGATGTGACCAATATGACTATAAGTGAGTGGTTTTAATTAAAATTGATATTCTAGTACTAAACATGCTTTACATGCTCAAAACCAATAAAACATACTCAAATTGTCTTAATACTTTAATAAAACTATAAATATGTAATTTTTTATTTGAAATAATCATAAGCACATAAATCCAACACATGGTGCGGCTGTTATGACTGAAAGTTCATGTTTTCAATTTAAAAGTGATATTTTAGTTCAAAAATTTATGTCACTCAAGAAAAAATGAGAAAACCATTTCGAATTGTCTTAGTAATTTTGGAAAATGATCTATAAGTAATTTATAATGTTTAGTAATTAGATACATATCAATATGATAAATTGTGTGAACATTATGACTCAAAGTATGTGTTTTTTGTTTAAAAGTGGCATTTTAATTTAAAATGCATGTCACTCACTAAAAACCAAGAAAAACACTCAGATTGGTTTGATGGTTTAAAAAGATTATCTATAAATCATTTTTGAAGGGTATAAATTAGAAAAACCTGAATTAAATTCATGATGTGACCTGTATGAATTAATTTTTATGTTTTTAGTTTAAATGTTTTATTTTTTATAAAAATATGCCTCACTAACTGAAGATAGAGAAAAAGCACTCATATTTCCCTCATATTTTAGAAAAGAGATCCAAATTTCATTTATAATGACTAAAAATTAGTATCACCTCAATATTAAAAATGATGTGATAAATATGATTATAATTATATATTTTTAGGTCAAAAATTTCATTATAATTAAAAAAGTGTTTCACTCACTAAATACTAAGAAAACACAATTTTATTTTCCTGATACTTTAAGATAATGATCCATAAGTCATTTTTGACGTGGATGAATCAACTACACCTCAATTAGACACACCAATGATGCAAATATTTTCATACATTTTATATTTTAATTGAATTATTTTAATACCACAATAGTTTTATTTTATGGGAAAGTTTCATATATTTAGGTTTTTGTAGTATTTTGTGTTTAATTGCTGTAATTACTTAATTTTGTATTTTTTACTATTTTAATTTTCTTCTTTATTTCAGCCATAAATTTTCAACACTCATTGAAATTGTTAAATTCTCTTTTTATATATCCATACATATTGTTATTAATTTCATTCAAATTATGACAAAAAAAATCCACCGTATTTAGGCCCAAAACCAACTCACAATTGAGGCATCAAAATCTATGAACATATATAGAGAATTTCAACATTATAACTATATCTAAAAAATATCCAATCAAAATGAGTTGATATTATATATGTTGATATAAATTTTTTCTGGGAAAAAATTAATTAACTATGGATTCTCATGATTATTTCTCTTTCATATCCATAAATTCATGGGTTCTTGAGGTATTTAAATTTTAACAGTCACATCGAAGAAAAATATTTTTCTCCATGTAAATCAGTAATAACTCTTTCAATACATGTCTAATGATGCATAATTTTTCATATTAAATGATAAATAAATATTGAATTTTTTTTAATAATATAAAGTTTCTAAATTTTACCATTTATTTTGTCTACCATGCACAAAATTATCAAAGAAATAATTTTAGTGAAATTGATAACCCCTATGCCGACAAATTTCTACTCCAAATTCATACCAAGTGGTTATAAAATTAGTGGCCACTTTGTGTATCTTAAGAGATTATTTTTGGATGTAGTATATTTTTATAGTTTTAATATACATTAGTCTTCTTCTTCATACCTCATTCTCTCTTTTTTACTTTTACATGTTTCTTCCACTATGCTCCCATCTCAAGTCCATTAAAAATGGATAACTAAACTCAATGTTTTTTTGAGGGAAGGAATGGTGGTCTGATTGAGTTTTATTATGATTAAATTTCAATATTTCTATTTATTTATAAGATATTTAGTTATGGTTAAATTGATTATGGTGATTATTCACCCCATTTTCTATATCATTTGAATTATTATTATCATTTATCAATCATCCTTCCCTTCACTATTTGCGACATGCATTTGGTGGAGCATCCAATATATAGTGATGGTTATAAAAAAGGTATCATATATCAAGTTTAGAAGAGGATTTCCCTTTATGAATAGGTATCAGTATAGGGTAATCACCTATCAAACAAGATGGTGAGGTGTGAAAGTTCTTGATCACTGTACTGATTCGAATATTGAGACCCATTTCAAAAAAATATATCAATTCCCATAACCTCCCAATAACATTTATAGCATCTTTTATATCTAATTGATTTTTTTGTTTCATTTAATTTATTTATATATATTTATATTTATTCCACATTCATTTCAAAACCCCCATCTATATTATTATATAAGATAATTTCATATTAGTTAATTTATAATAGTAAAAATAGAAATTATGTGAGTTGTGAGTGGTATCCTAGAGATTGACCCTAATTTGTACCACTATGGTACAATATTAATAGAATAAAATATTAACTGAAAAATTTTTCATGAAAAAAATACTATCATTAATTTGGTACCAGTTAAATAGAGGTTAAGAGTTTACGCACACAATTTTTTCTAAAAAACCAAATACCAAAAATCATAAATTTCAAAAACAAAAAAAGAGCTTTATTGCATATATTTTCATTCATAGGAATAAAATGGATTATTTCTGTTATTTTTATTATTCTTATCCTAGGGATTATTTATTTTAGAATGGTTTAATTTTTATATAAACAAGGTGAATAAAAACTTATAAGAGTAGATGAGTTGAAACATCAATTTAATAACCATTCTACCATCATTCAATAATCTAGAGTCCCACAGTTAGAATCAAAAAAATAAAAGGAAATTAAAGTAGAAAAATATAATGATTTATTTACCAACATTTGAAGTTGAATAACATGATTAACAATCAAATACGCCACTTAAAGATCCATTCAACCTATACTGGTAATTATATGAAGAGGTTTTTGAATAAGACATGCCAGCTGATACAATTGAAGGAGATCAACATGATTTGGGAGAATATTTGTTATATTTTGTTGAAGTGAAAAAGGTAAGTGATCCTCTCATATTTTACAAAAAAGAATCAACACCTCTCATCCTATATATGGATCTAGTATAATAAAGTTATGAGATAATGGAATTTGAGGAATAGTTGGAGGATATTGACTACCTTTCTCCATGTATAATAAATATACTCTAAATGACACTAAGCAAAGAAGAAGAATATAATGCTGAGAATATTAAGGGAGATAATATTTTATTAAATTCATTTAATTTTTATTTTATTTATGATAAATTGATTATTAACTCTTATTATTTTAATTTTTTAGATCCGACCTATAGTAGAATGCCCCTAGATGAAGAAGATGAAAAATTGTATTGTGTTGAGGATAGAATGGAGGATCCAATCAAGTTGTACACTGGTAAATATGAGGATGATGGCACTAAAAAAATCATTTAAAAATAATTTTCTAAGCCTAAAATAAAATATAATACACATATTATTATACTATATTCACTACCATTGGAAAATACTTGTAAAGACCCGTAAATTTCAAGGAAATTTTTTTCTTAATTTTCTTTGGAATTTTAAAAGAACGCAGTTTCTGACAGCACGTGATTCCAAGGCCCGGTGTGCCCGGAATCATTTTCCGAAGTTTGGCTCGGGTACGTTCAGTGAACGAACGAGTGAGTTTTTCTAACTTTTGAACTGGTGCTCGGAATCGAATTCCGAGGGAACCGATGAAATCGCAGCGCCGATACATGCTTAGAAACGCCTCTTCCAGAGTTGTGTTTGCTCGGGTGTGGTTTTTAATTTTTTTGTGGTAAAGTGAAGAAAATAAAATAAAGTGGTGCGACGACTTTATTTTATTTCACTTAAATCCACTTAAATCCAATTAAAAGCCACTTAAGCTGAGTTGAAGTGGATAGGGTGGAACCCAAAATATCCTACCCTCTTGGTAGGATATTTGTGAGGTGGGTCCCGCACGAGCCCCACCGTTTCTTTTCCTCTAAGTAACGCACCTGCGAAAACCCCTTTTAAATGAAATTCAACTGACGCGTTTTCTAAATTCTTAACGCCCCTATTAATTGGGCGGTTAATACGTTGCAATTAATTCTATGAATTAATTGTTCGTTTCTTTTCTTTTGTTTTTCAAACATGTCATGTGCGTTAATAAAATAAGATAACTCTTATTTTATTTCTGTTGTAATTGGTGGCATGGGGAGGATTTGGAGGAAAGAGTTCTTCTTCGACGAAGAACGCGAAGAACGCTCTGACCTCCGACGAAGAATGCCAAACCCTCGGAGATCGACGACGCGACGCCGTGTACCATGACATCAACGACGCTTCTTCTACGACGCTCCTTCCGCGACGTTTCTTCCGCGACGATCCTCTTCTTCCGTGACGGTTAATTCCGCGACGAGCTCCCGTTCGACGACAACGCTCGAGGTAGGGGTTTTATTTGAGAATAATATTTATTCCCATGATTGTTTCCTTCTAAAACAGAGAACCCGGATCAACTCATCATCAAGTTGATCCGCGTTTGTTTTTATATGCGGGACGGGAATTTTTATTTATGGGAGTTTCTTTTTGGGAACTAGGTTCAATTTTAATATTAAAATTGTGCCTTGTTATGTTTTCATGTGTTGAATATTATTCCCAATTGTTATCACCTAACGCGGAGGATGCAGGACAAACAAACACGGCCCGACAACCCTCCGCAGTTTTTTTTCGTTGATGCGTGGATTAATGGCGTTTACAAAATGGGATCGGAATGGTGATTGGTGGCCTTCACAGCAATGTTCGGATCTCGGGAGGGCCGTAGGTGCAAACCTCAGGCAAAACAGACCACCGGAGCGCGTCCGGTGGTCCGCCGAAGTTTCCGCCGGTGCGCCACGCGGGCACGGCCGCGCCCGGCGCGCCGCCAGGAAGACCCGCCGCGGCTGAAGCCGTGGCGGCGAGGGCTGGTCCCACGGCCGCGTGGGACCGCGAGGAAGGGACACGGCCTTGTGCCATGTCCGGTGACACAGAGCGGCCCCCCACGCGGGGCCGCGACTCTCCTTCACGCGGGGGCAGCGCACCCCCGCGCCGCTCGGCCGTAACCGGCCGAGCCGACCCCTGGCGGCCGGGCCGGGTTGCGCCCAGGCCGGGCCGGCACACCCTGGCCGGGCCGGGTTTCGCTCTGCCGGGTCGGACCCAGACCCGGGTCGGGTCGACCCGGTTCGTGCCGACCCAGGGGGGTTGGGCCGGGTCGGTCTGGGCCCAGACCCCCCGTTTTCGGACCTTTTCGGTCTTTTGCTCATAACATGAGCTGCAGGCCTCCTATCGACACACCGTCAGCGGAGATGCGATCCTTGGATTGAGATGGTCGTTTCGGTATATCGCACTCAAGGTTTCGGAGTACTTTGGGTTCAGCCCGGTTGGTTCGTACACGAAACCAACCGGGCCCTCGGAGCGGAAACGCTCATATCTTGAGCTACGGACGTCCGATTGACGTGCCATCGACTTTGTTGGAATCCTCTAAGTGAGACAGATCTTTTGGATTACTCCGCCCGAGGTTTGGACGTAGGTGGAGTACAGTCGGGTTGGTTTTTCCTTAAAAACCAACCGGGCCCCTAGGACGAAAAAGCCAATAACTCTCAGACCGGTCGTCCGATTGACGCGCCGTCTACGACGTTGAGTTCCTGTTGGCGATACGGAACTTTTGAATACATCAACTTCGTACTATGTGTCAGTTGATGTATCAGACTCTCGGCTCATGGAGCGGACCCTCCCGAACGAGCTTGCTGTGTGCGGGAACCCTAGAGCTGGCTGCGACTGACGATGAGGACTATCGTACTGGAATCCTATGTGGGTTCGATGATGAAGACTATCGTACTGGAATCCTATGTGGGTTCGATGATGAAGACTATCGTACTCGAATCTTATGTGGGTTCGACGATGAAGACTATCGTACTGGAATCCTATGTGGGTTCAACGATGAAGACTATCGTACTGGAATCCTATGTGGGTTCGACGATGAAGACTATTGTATTGGAATCCTATGTGGGTTCGACGATGAAGACTATCGTACTGGAATACTATGTGGGTTCAACAATGAAGATTATCGTACTGGAATCCTATGTGGGTTCGACGATGAAGACAAATGTACCGGAATCCTTTGTGGGTTCGACGGCGATGACTACAGTGCTTGTATCCTACGTGGGTCCCAGTAAGATGAATCGGTGACTACATCTGATCATCTCTCTTACTTTACAAATGATGTGTACCTGTGTGAGCTGAATCTTGTTCTGCTTTCCTATGTGGATTGTGTTGTGCTGTCCTGTGTGGATTTACGTTTTGCTTTTCTGTGTGGACTGGGTTGTACTTGGGCTCGGATGTTGGAGCCGAACGAGAATTGGTGACTTAGGTATATGTATGGGCATATACCTAAGTAGTGTCAGATGTTAATTTGTGATTGTATCTTTCCTTTGTGGATTATCCTTTGTGGATTATGGGAGACCTTTGGGGGTCTCGGGGTCCCTACTGATTAGCTTATACTCACCCCTTCACGGGCTATGCCCGCACTACGTTGTGTTGGTTGCAGACGACGGACAACGCTGATCGTGGTTGAGGCTTGCGGAGCAGGATGGTACCTGGAGGTGGACCACTGATCGGGACGTACTCGGAGCAGTCGGCTGGACCCGAGGAGTAGTGGAGGCTATCTGTACCCACCCATCAGGTGGGATTTCCAGTGGACGACTCGACGTTGCGACTTTACTTTTCAGTTGCTGTTTTCCCTTCCAGTTGTACTTTACTTTCAGTTTGGGTTTGTATACTGGCCAACTTGCTTTTCTTCACTTACTGTTGTACTCAGTTTTTACATAGTGTTTACTTCTTCCTGCTTGCTCTGTGGTGTTTGTGGTTTACTTTACAAAGGCAATTCCTTCCCTTTTTATCGGGATTTACACCTTGGTGCTAGTCGCCATCCCCTGGCCTATGGAAGGCGGGCTTGGGGTAGTCACGACACGGGCCCTGAGGACGGGACGTGACAATTGGTATCAGAGGAGTTCGGTTCTACCGCAGAACTTGGGACTCTGATCTTTTTCTATGTAAAACAATAGTGTTTAGAGTATTGAGTGTGGTTATCAGTCCAGAGAGTCCAGTGTTGGTGCGGCAGCCGACGTATCCGTACACCAGGACCCTGACTTCTGATTTCCGACTTAATGCAGGAAAAAATTGATTGCGTGTGTGTTTCAAGTTTTCTTTGTGATTACATTGGGTCAGCTCACCAGGTATACTGTTCTGACCGTGGCACACCTGTCTCTTTTCAGGATAGCCCCACGATTGCAGCCAGCTAGGGTTCCGAGCGTTGTGCATGTCGAGAGCCCACCGAGCGATGAGGCTTCGGTACATGGCCCTTTGACAGCTGAGGCACCGACGGTACCTCTACCCGCCGAGCCACCAATGCTTCCAGCCCCAGCTGCTGACGATGCATGTCGCCTTTGTGCACGACATGAGTTCCAGCGCCAGCGACCGCCCATGTTACGCGGGGAGACGGACCCCCAGGCAGCCGAGGACTGGCTAGAGGTTGTTGTACGGGTTTTCATGTTAGTGAGGACACCAACAGACCACATGGTGATCCTCGCAGCGAGCCTCCTGCACGCGGCAGTAGGAAGATGGTGGAGCTTGATGCTCCAGGTGCACGATGAGGCATCTCTCCTCTGGACGAACTTTGAGAGAATCTTCCGCTCGGAGTTCGTCCCAGCCACCCTCCGTGCGGTGCGCATCCAAGAGCTACTACAACTGCGGCAGGGCATCATGACAGTTGCCCAGTACTCGGCGAGATTTACTGATCTCTCGCGCTACTCCACCGATATGGTACGAGATCCGTTCTTCTAGGCCCGTACCTTTGAGAAGGGACTGAGGCATGAGATTAGGGCCTCGATGATCTCCCTCAACATTCCGACACAGGAAGAGGTGTTGGAGAGAGCCCTTTTAGTGGAGAGTTTCCTCGCCGAGCAGGCACCAGCGGCAGGAACCTCCGTAGGACGACCCGTAACGGAGTCTTCTACAGCTGGCAGTCGACAGGTGATGCAGAGGTACAAGCGGTCCAGACCTTCAGATGGGAAATCTCAGGGTGATGATTCGGTTGTGCGGGGCACACGAAGGAGAGCCAGCTACTCGAGGAGCAGGAAATGCTACACATGCGGCGGGCAAGGTCACATGGCTCGAGACTGCCCGACTCTTCCTACTGATGAACAACAGGTAGTAGAGGGACCTCCCAGGTAGAGGTTCGACCATGACGGTCCGCAGGGAGCAGGCGGGTGAGGCAGAGGAGATGGCCGAGCAGCGGGTGGTGGACGACGCTTTGAGGCCTTACCCCCACCACCACCTGGGAGACCACCCCGACCGCAGGGAGCAGATGGACAGGAGCGGGACTAGCTCCAGAACTGGAGACTTTTGTTCATGTTGCTTCTAGCTCTGTTGATGTTTGTTTGATGTTTCTTTGTTTCTTTGTACTTTGAGCTGCAGTAACAAAAAGACACTTTTCTTGTGGCGTTTACCTTCCTGTCCTCTCTTTTAATTTTTACTAAGAGGTTCCAGTTTAAAAACCATTGACTTGACCCTCACTTTGAGATACCTACTGGAGGAGACCCAGTGACCACACACTGATGCCAATAGTGTGACTTAACCCTTGGAGGCGAGAGTAATGGTTGGATCTCTTGGTAGTAGCGTTGAGGCCTTACGACGTCATCCTTGGTATAGAATAGTATCATCTATGTCAAGATTGACTGTATTAGGCGAAGAACATGGTTCATCTAGGGGATGCGACCAGATTTCTCTTATCAGCAAAGAATAAATCACATAAGCTCTTGTAGGACCAGAGAGGTCCAAGTCATCCAGGAGCAGAAGAGGACAGCTCAGAGCCGTCAGAAGTCTTTTGCTGACAGGAGGCGGAGGCCATTAGAGTTCGAGGATGACGACCACATTTTCTTGCGTGTCTCACCTTGACGTGGTTTTCAGAGATTTGGACGAGGCGGAAAGTTGTCTCCACGCTTCATCGGACCATTACAGGTCCTCAGCAGGATTGGCGAGGTTGCCTATCACCTGGCTCTACCACCTCAGTTGCACCGGGTGCACGACGTCTTCCACGTATCTCAGCTGAGGAGATACGTGCACGATCCGTCGCATATTATTGACAATGGGGAGCTATACGTTGATGATGGGGTGACTTTTGCGGAGGTCATGGTGGAGATCAAGGATCGACAGGAGCAGGTCCTATGTGGACGATCGATTCCTCTAGTGCGCATCAGATGGCAGCACGGGAACCTCCAGGAGAGCACTTGGGAGCGGGAGGCTCAGATGCATGCTGAGTACCCACATTTGTTTCCCTATCTTATGATGTATCTTTATGGGGACGTAAAGCCCTGAGGTGGGAGTGATGTAAAGACCCGTAAATTTAAAGGAAATTGTTTTCTTAATTTTCTTTCGAATTTTACAAGAACGCAGTTTCTGACGGCACGTGATTCCGAGGCCCGGTGTGCCCGGAATCAGTTTCCGAAGTTTGGCTCGGGTACATTCAGTGAACGAACAAGCGAGTTTTTCTATCTTTTGAACCGGTGCTCAGAATCAAATTACGAGGGCACCGATGGAATCACAGCGCCGATACCTGCTTAGAAACGCCTCTTCCGGAGTTGCGTTTTCTCGGGTGTGGTTTTTAATTTTTTTGGGGTTAAGTGAAGAAAATAAAATAAAGTGGTACGACGACTTTATTTTATTTCACTTAAAGCCACTTAAAGCCAATTAAAAGCCACTTAAGCTGAGTTGAAGAAGATAGGGTGGAACCCAAAATATCCTACCCTCTTGGTAGGATATTTGTGAGGTGGGTCCCGCATGAGCCCCACTGTTTCTTTTCCTCTAAGTAACGCACCCGCGAAAACCTCTTTTAAATGAAAGTCAACTGTCGCATTTTCTAAATTCTTAACGCCCCTATTAATTGGGCGGTTAATTCGTTGCAATTAATTATATGAATTAATTGTTCATTTCTTTTCTTTTGATTTTCAAACATGTCATGTGCGTTATTAAAATAAGATAACTCTTATTTTATTTCTGTTGGAACTGGTGGCGTGGGGAGGATTTGGAGGAAAGCTTTCTTTTTCGACGAAGAACGCAAAGAACACGAAGAACACTCCGACCTCCGAAGAAGAATGCCAAACACTTGGAGAACGACGACGCAACTCCGTGTACCGCGACGTCAACAACGCTTCTTCTGCGACGCTCCTTCCGCGAAGTTTCTTCCGCGACCATCCTCTTCTTCTGCGACGGTTAATTCCACGACGAGCTCGCGTTCGACGACAACACTCGAGATAGGGGTTTTATTTGAGAATAATATTTATTCCCATGATTGTTTCCTTTTAAAAGAACCCGGATCAACTCATCATCAAGTTTATCCGCGTTTGTTTTTATATGCAGGAAGAGAATTTTTATTTACGGGAGTTTCTTTTTGGGAACTAGGTTCAATTTTAATATTAAAATTGTGCCTTGTTATGTTTTAATGTGTTGAATATTATTCCCAATTGTTATCACCTAACACAGAGGGTGCGGGCAAAACAAACACGGCCCGAAAACCCTCCGTAGTTTTTTTTGTTGATGCGTGGATTAATGGAGTTTATGAAATGGGATCAGAATGGCGATTGGTGGCCTTTGCAGCAAAGTTAGGATCCCGGGAGGGCAGTAGGTGCAAACCGCAGGCAAAACGGACCACCGGAGCGTGTCCGGTGGTCCGCGGAAGTATCCGCCGACGCGCCACACCGGCACGGCGACCGACCGCCAGGAAGCGGCGGCGCCCGGCGCGCCGCCGGGAAGACCCGCTGCGGCTGAAGCCGTGGTGGCGAGGGCCAGTCCCGCGGTCGCGCGGGACCTCGGGGAAGGGATGCGGTCTTGTGCCGCATCCGATGACACAGAACGGCCCCCTACGCAGGACCGCGACACTCCTTCACGCGGGGGCAGCGCACCCCCGCGCCGCTCGTCCGTAACTGGCCGAGCCGACCCCTGGCGGACGGGCCGCTCCCAGGCGGGGCCGGGCCACCCTGGCCGGGCCGGGTCGCGCTCAGCCGGGTTGGACCCGGACCCGGGTCAGGTCGACCCGGTTCGGGCCCACCCAGGGGGGTTGGGACGGGTCGGTCCGGGCCTAGACCCCCCGTTTTCGGACCTTTTTGGTCTTTTGCTCATAACATGAGCTACGAGCCTACGATCGATGCACTGTCAGCGGCGATGCGATCCTTCGATCGAGACGGTCATTTCGGTATATCGCACTCAAGGTTTCAGAGTACTTTGGGTTCGTCCAGGTTGGATCGTACACAAAACCAACCGGGCCCTCAGAGCGGAAACACTCATATCTTGAGCTACGGACGTCCGATTGACGTGTCGTCGACTTTGTTGGATTTTCTCTAAGTGGTAAAGATCTTTTGGCTTACTCCGCCCGAGGTTTGGACGTAGGTGGATTACGGTCGGGTTGGTTTTTCCTTAAAAACCAACCGGGCCCCTGGGACGAAAAAGCCAATAACACTCAGACCGGGCATCTGATAGACGCACTGTCTGCGACGTTGAGTTCCTGTAGGCGATATGGAACTTTTGGATACATCAACTCCGGACTATGTGTCAGTTGATGTATCAGAATCTCGGCTCATGGAGTGGACCTTCCCGAACGAGCTTACTGTGTGCGGGAACCCTAGAGCTGGCTGCAACTGACGATGAAGACTATCGTACTGGAATCCTATGTGGGTTCGACGATGAAGACTATCGTACGGTAATTCTATGTGGGTTCGACGATGAAGACTATCGTACTGGAATCCTATGTGGGTTCGATGATGAAGACTATCGTACTAGAATCCTATGTGGGTTCGATGATGAAGTCTATCGTACTGGAATCCTATGTGGGTTCGACAATGAAGACAAATGTACCGGAATCCTCTGTGGGTTCGACAGCGATGACTACAGTGCTTGTATCCTACGTGGGTCCTAGTAAGATGAATCAGTGACTACATCTGATCATCTCTCTTACTTTACAAATGATGTGTACCTGTGTGAGATGAATCCTGTTCCGCTTTCCTATGTGGATTGTGTTGTGCTATCCTGTGTGGATTTACGTTTTGCTTTTCTATGTGAACTGGGTTGTACTTGGGCTCGGATGTTGGAGCCGAACGAGAATTGGTGACTTAGGTATATGTATGGGCATATACCTAAGAAGTGTCAGATGTTACTTTGTGATTGTATCTTTCCTTTGTGGATTATCCTTTGTGGATTCTGGGAGACCTTCGGGGGTCTCGGGGTCCCTAACGAGTAGCATATACTCACCCCTGCACGGGCTATGCCTGTACTACGTTGTGTTGGTTGCAGACGACGGACAATGCTGATCGTGGTTGAGGCTTGCGGAGCAGGACGGTACCTGGAGGTGGACCACTGAGTGGGACGTACTCAGAGCGGTCGGCTGGACCCGAGGAGCAGTGGAGGCTATCTGTACCCACCCTTCAGGTGGGATTTCTAGTAGACGGCTCGGCGTTGTGGATTTACTTTTCAGTTACTTTTTTCCCTTCCAGTTGTACTTTACTTTCAGTTTGGGTTTATATACTGGCCCATTTGCTTTTCCACACTTACTGTTGTACTCAGTTTTTACTTAGTGTTTACTTCTGCCTGCTTTCTCTGTGGTGTTTGTGGTTTACTTTATAAAGGCAATGCCTTCCCTTTTTACCGGGATTTACGCCTTGGTGCTAGTCGCCAGCCCCTGGACTATGGAAGGCGGGTTTGGGGTAGTCACGACACGGGCCCTGAGGACGGGTCGTGACAATACTCCTCCAAATGAACATAATTGGGAGCACCCTAATATTCTCCCCCCCTGTACCTTAAATTCTCTCTTCTATATCCTCTAAGAGATGGGGATATTTTTCTTTTCATTGAGGTTTCATACTCCTAGAGTCTTGTGATATATGTTTGGAGAGATAATATTTGGGGGTTTTTGGACAATAAAACCTATCCAACTTTAGATTAGGGTTAATCTACTGCTACTTTTTGACTAGGGGTAATAATAACCTGGAACCCACATGTGGTTACAAACCATGATCTATCCTCTTTTCCTTTAATACTTATTTATCTTTTTTTATTAAGTTATTTTTTGTTATTTATTTATATTTATAATGTGAATAAACTAGGATCTTGATTAAAATATTACAATTCAAAATAAACACAGATTGTGTCTTTCCTTCTCTTTGATTTTATGACATTATCTTTTCATTTTGTTAATCCAAATTGAAGGGTTGTGAAATCTATGTGTGGGGGAAGATTCCACATACTTTTTTGTTTTTTTTATGTTTTTATTTTTGTGTTCCACATTTTTAGGAATATTGAGCTTAAATGAATATTCCTATCCATTTTTAAACATCAATTTATTTTGAGAGAGTTGATATTATTTTTGAATGAATGGATTTTAAATGATTGTTGATATGGAAAATATTACCTTGAATTGGGTTTTTAATAATTTTTATGAGTTTAATAAATTTTTTAAATCAATAACCATGAAACAATGAATCAAATTATTTTTATATTCATGTTAGGTATTCTAAACTAATTTGATTTTTTTTACTAATACCTACGCTTTATTGAGAGAAACTTTTATTTTTTGTGAGAATTATAATTTTTGAATTCTCTCTTTCAAAGCATTAGAATTCATGGTATTTTTTTGACATGACTGAGGAACTTATTTAGATGTCCATATACTAAATTGAGAGATACCATTATATTTACCCATTTTATCTATTATATTATATGAATTAACTTATAGGTATAATCCCTATTTCAAGATGATTTTTCCTTACATACCTATGATATTAATATTTTTTCACAGATATTTAATGTTTGAGTGTGGGTAAAGGGCCTTTAATATGTGTTATTTGAGATATGTTTCATTTTTTGGTGGTGTGAGGTATGAATAATAATTTTTGGTAGTGGGTAGAGGGAGAAATAGATAAGGAGAGATAATTTTGAATGATTCATCATTACATTTTTTATTTATATTATCTGATTCTTCTTAAAAAATGGAAAAATAAGAAAATAAGAAAATAAATAAATAAAGACGAGATTGAATTATTAATTGTGATTAAATTTGTAAATTTTGTCCCTCTAAAAAATAAAGTGAATGAAATTTCATTCATTCAATGTATTAATTTTTTATCTTATCCTCCAAGGAAAAAAATAAATAAAAAATAAAAAAAATGAAAATAAAAAAACAAGAACAAAAAAATGAAAAGGGGGGAGAATTTACATAAGATCATCCATTGAAATCATTTCACAACTCATTATATTGTCATAAAAAGGGTTTGTGTTGTTTTTATATTTTTAAGGTGAATTGAGTGATTAATTTATTATTTTTTCACTTGATTATTCACACATGTTACTTAAGAGTTCAACATCATCCTTTGGCCTTAATTTTAAAAATATTTTACCCACCAACACTATGGAAAAAAAATTTCCTGGAAAGACCTCATGATTGAATTAGTTTTTCTTATTTTTCACTATATATAAATGTGAATTCTCATAAACCTATAGTGATACATGAATTTTTTGAGTACTATCATAACATAAGATTTAATTTCACTTGAGTGATGAGTGGAATAAAATTCAAGGATAGGTTGGTTGTGATTGGTTCGAGGATGGATATTTGAGGCTAAAAAAATTTAAATGTGAGGGATTAAAATTAGAGGGATATTTTTTTTCATATAATATACATGATATAATTCTGTTTTGGAAAATATCATGGTTGTTTTCTCATTTCTATTTCTTATGTATATTTTTATTGATAGTTGATAATTTCTAGAGATTATAATTGTTAAGTAGGGGGGAATAATGAAGTTAATATTTTCACACATTATATAATATAATTAAATGTTTTTATGACCAATATAGTGTCATTTTATGGTAAAGTTTTACATTTTTAGGTTTTAGTAGTAATTAAAGATTAATTACTAAAATGGATTAATTTTGGGTTTTTAACTTTTTTAATTTTATTTTGTGTTTCAACCATAAATTTTTCTAAATTGATTGAAAGTTTCATTTTTTTTTGGCTTCGATACATCTTTGGATTTATTTCATTCAACTAAATCGAAATCTCAATCCATCATCTTAAGGACCAAAACTATCTCACAATCCAGACCTCAAAATATGTGCATAGATTTAGAGGATTTTAAATTTAGGACAACATCTCAAAAATTACCAACCCAAATGGGATGAAATTATACAAGGTGATATAAAAGGGGATGGGGAACAACATCATAAACTGTTTCCATTCCTGATTTTTCCTCCTAGAAGGATATAAATTCATGGGAACTTGGTGTATTTAAATTTAAATACCCACCTAGAAATTTTATTCTTCTAAATTAAATCTACTATAATTCCTTTAATATGTGGACAAAGGTGGATAAATTTTTTGATTGGATTTAAAAAATATATAAAAAACAATTTTTTGAAGAAACGGTTTCTAAATTAAGATATTTAATGGGCATAATATGAGAAATATTCTTGTAGATAGAATTGGAATGAAAATGAGAACATTATCCCTATAAATTTATACTCCACATGTACTTCTTTTTTTTGGAAAATTAGTGTTCATTTTTTTAACTTTAGTGGTTATTTTATACTATAGTGTATTTTTATAGTTTTAATATATATTAGTCTTCTTTTTCATACATCATTTTATCTTTTTAACTTTTATGTGTGTATCTAACCTAGTTCTATTATAAACTCCATTAAAAATATAGAACTAAACTCGGTGTTTTTTCAAGGGATAGAATAGTGGTTTGATTAAGTTTAATTGTGCTTAAATTTAAATATCATTTTTAAATTATGAGAGTTTGGGTGATTACAAAATTGATTACTATTAGAGGTCTCCACATTTTCTCTATCATTCAAATTATTTTTCCCATTTATCATTCATCATTACCATATATTTGTGTTTTGAATATGGTGGAGCATGTCATAAATAGTGATGGTTAATGAAGTGTTATCGTAGATAAAATTAAAAAGAGTATTTTCCTGTATACAGAGTTCTTGGTATTGGGTAATCACATTTCAAATTAAAAGTTGAGGTGTGACAGTTCTTTATCACCCAATTGAGTTGAATATCAAGATCCATTTTAAATAATGATATCAATCCCCGTGACCTCTCTATAAAATTTTACTTCCCTTATTTTGTCTAACTTAAAATTGTGTTTCATTTCATTTACTTATATATATTTATATTTATATCACATTCATTTCAAAACCCCCATCTACATTAGTATATATGTTAGGTTTATATTATATAATTTATAATAGTTATAATATAAATTCTATGTGTTGAGAGTGGCCTCACAGAGATCAACCATAGGTTGTGAAACTATGCTACACTATTAAAAGTATAAGATATTATTTGAATAATGGTTTATGAGAAACCACTTTCATTTTATATGTTTAATCTGATATGACTCAAAGTGCATTCTATTTTATTAAAATTGACATTTTAGTTGAAAAGAGGCTTATAATACTCTAAAATGATAAAAAATGTTCATATTTTTTTGATACATTAAAAAAAAATCAATAAATATTTTTTACATATAGGAATCCACCTCACGTCAATCTGATGCACAGTTTGGCTGATATGACTTAAAGTACATACTTATAGTTTAAAAGTGAATTTTTAGTTAAAAACTATAAAAAATCAATGAAAATTGATAAAATGTATTCATACTATTTTGATACTTTGGGAAAATGATCCATAATTCATATTTGACATTTATCAATTAGTTTTATGTCATCCAAACACATGGAGTGATCGGTATGAAATAAATTACATGTTTACTATTTAAAAATAAATTATAGTTTAAAATATAATATTCACTAAAAACTAGAAAAAACTCATTTATTGTCTTAATATTTTAGAAAAATGATCCATAAATCCTTTTACCGACTAAGAATATTCCAAAGATGAATATTATACATGATGTCGATGGTATGTCTCAAATTACATGTTTTCAATTTAGAAATGAAATTTTATTTAACAAAATGATTGACTCACTAAAAACCAAATATACACACTCAAATTGTCTTAATAATTTTTCTAAATATTCCACAATACATTTTTTGAAATGTATGAATCAACCTCATATCAATCTGACACACAGTGAGGTATGTATGATGAAAAAGTTATGTTTTTATTTAATATTATAATGTTAGTTCAAAAGAAATATGACATACTAAAAACTAATAAAAAATATTCAATTATTTTTTGTTAATATAGGAAAATGATCCACGATTAATTTATATAATATTAGAATCATCTACACTTGAATGAGTTTCATGGTGTGATTGGTATGACTTAAAGTGCATTTTTTTAGTTTAAAAGTGACTTTTTAGTTAAAAATTAACATCACTCATTGAATAATAATAAAAAGCATTAAAATTATTTAGATAAATTATAAAAATGATGTATAAGATATTTTTGAAATTTACTAATCAATCTCGCATCAATTCAACACATGTTGTGACCAGTATTACTCAAAGTGCATGTTTTAAATTTAAAATGAAATTTTAGTTAAATATGTTACATTTACTAAAAACCAAGAATAAAAATAATTTTTTGATACATTATGAGAAAAATACATAAATCATTTTTGATGTGTAGGAATAATTCACACGTAAATTTTATATACAATGTGACTAGTATGACTTGAAATGTGTGTTTTCAGTTTAAAAGTGACATTTTAGTTAAAAACGTTTTTCACTAATTAAAAACCAATAAAACACACCCGTATTATCTTAATACCTTAGAAAAATGATTATATTTTATTTACAATGTATATTAATCATCCAAATATCAATCTGGTCTACTCTTTGATCAGTATGACTCATAGTTCATATTCTTAGTTTAAAAATGTCTTTTTAGTTAAAAACATTTCTCACTCTCTAATAACCCCAGAAAGAGTCTTGGATTGTCATTTTATATAAGAAAAAAGATCAAAAAAATATATTATTTGTGTAGGAATAAACTGTAGATCAATTTAACATACAATGTGTTCGTTATGAATCAAAGTGCTTGTTTTTATTCAAAATTGACATTTTTGGTCAAAATATATGTCACATACTCAAAACTAATAAAATTAACTTTGAATATCTTGATAATTTAGGATAATGACTAATAAATCATTTGTGATTTGTAATAATCCACTTCACATTAATCTAACACATAATGTATGCAGTATGAATAAAGTGTTTGTTTTCTCTTTAAATGTGACATTTTATTAATGCATTTTATTATATTTAGGTTTAATTTATTTATTTATAGTATGAATAAAATAATAATTTTTTTATAGTTGTACTCTTTTGTTTAGGTTGTGGTGGTTTGTTTTGAAATTTTTACCTTGATCATAATCTCTTTATAGGGGTTCCAAAGACAATAAATCAATGTTTTTGAATTTATTATTGTTTATAATAATTTTTACATACCAATGTAATTATACATCCCAATGTTTGAAATTTTTGTTAGAATTATATTTTTTTTCTTGTCATAGTTTTTTTGTAAATTTAATTTTAAATTCTATATTTGGTGTTTCAATGTGTTTCAAATTTTAGAAACACACTATTGATACTTGAATTTTATCAGAAGTAAAAAAATTGTTGATAAAGGGACCACATTATTAGTTCTTTTTTAGTGTTGATGAGGGAATCCATTATCTTTTTTTAGCACAGATGAAAGACAACTAATTTTAAATCTTCTAAAAATATCAATTTTTTTTCCAATGAAGGAAATTTTTATTTCTAATAAATATAATATTTTCAATAGAGTTTCATCCCTCACCCTATAATCCTTCTTCATTCCCTTTTGAGACAACCCCACTGGTCATTCCCCTCCTAGTTGGATACTCATCTCCATGCATATCCTCTCACTCATCACACCTTGATGCACGACCAAACACTGTCCTTATTATTGTAAGGAATTTCCTCCCCTGATTACCTTTTCCCATCTCCCCTCCACCATCCCTCATTTCAACTCACCTCCCCACCTCATTGGCTTAACTCCCCTCCCATTAAAAACTTCACTCCCCACCTGAGGTCCCCTCCATGTGGAAGCAACCCTCACTACCTAAGCTCCCACTACTGTTATTCATTGGTTCCACCCCTACTCTCCTATATCTTCCTCTTTGGTCCATAATAGGCTCAAGATAATTTCCACAGTCCTCATTATAAAAATTATATTTTCCTTCAGTTAAGGTACACATTTTTTTTCATTCCTTGGTTTAAAAAACCAATTAATATTTTTTAGTAAAATTTTATGCATGTATCTTTATGATATTTAAAATTTAAAATTTAAAATATAAAATTTGTGTTTGATGTTCTTAAGGAAGTTTTGTTGAATAGACTAGATTTATAGAAATTTTTAGTTTTTTTCCTTTATAGTGATAATTTAATATAGAATTTATTGTCATTAATGAAACAAATCCATTTAGCAGACATCATCTTCTATTGGTTTATGACACACTATAATGCATATATTCTTCCTAAAATAATTTCAAAGAGTGCAGAATCTCTTCTATATTCAAAATATAATTTACTCTCTACACTTATAAAATTATTTTATCACTATGTTAACATATCATTGTATTAGGAATGAAGTATTGATTTCTATATATGATAATGGAAAATTAGTTGTTGAAAAACTCAATATTTATATATCACAATGTTTCTATGACACTATGTTTTTATTACATATTCATAAATGAGTTTCAATAATTTACTAAAAACATATATCATTAAATCCATACTTTTTTTTTCTTATTACTATAAATCATCTATTTATACTCATACTTCACATGATCATTTCTTGTGATTTTATGACTCATATTCAACAATTACCTTAAATTTTTATGGGAATTATTGTTTCTCTTGTTTATGTTTTTAAATTCCTTTATAATGTTTCATGTTTATTTTTTATTATATTGAAAGTATATTTAAGGCTTGGTTTAATTTTCTAACCAAAAAATTTACATTTTTCAATTTCTAATTTCTGAAAAATAAATTGGGTGTTTTAGTAAAAAATATAACTTCGTTTTTATTTTTTTCGATCACTTTTACCTTTATTATTATTAATCTTTTTTCACCTTTTAGAGGGATTAATATCATACTACTTTTATTGTTTGTTTATTGTGATAAACATAGATATATTTTTAAATATATTACAAAATTTTATTTTAAGATAATATAAATATGAAAAAATATTCAAATTAAACTAAATATTAAATGTTTAATAAATTTTAATTTTTGTTAACAAATATAACTGACTAAAATTTTGTTCTATATTATTTTATAAATATTAATAATTTTTTTGTCTATATTCTAATTATTTGTTTTAAATAGATATAAATATAGATAATATCTGGATTAATCTACTGAATATATTTTTTACTAATTATTATGAAGAGATTAAGAAATTTATTTATTTCACCAAGGGATTTAAAAGTGATTGATTTAATTATTCTTTTATAAAATGTGAAAGTAATTATATATAAAAATGAGATTGTATTAGGGAATTTTTTTTCTTGTGAATGGGTATTTTAAAAACTATAATACAAGCACACGTCATGGGGAAGAATCTATTCCCCTACCCGATCAGAATGTATTCAGATGGATGTTGATTTTAGAATTGTCATGACCTGTCCCCTAGGGCCCATGTCGTGACTACCACAAGCCCTCCTCTCATAGGTCAGGGGTTGAAGACTAGCGCTGAGTAGGCATTTCCCACAAAGGGGAGGTATTTTTTTATGTACCTGTACAAACACACCCATCCCCAAGAAAAAGTACTGAAATAAAAAACACTAAGTAAACATATATGCATCCCACTAAGACAACCATTGAGATTAACTATACAAATTGAAAGGTAAATGAGCCAGAATAAAAGCCCAACTAAAATAGAAAAGTACAAGCTCCTGGATCTCATCTATAGAAAACCATACCTAAAGGGTTGTTACAGTAAGCTATCTGAATGTCACTGAAGCGTACCATATCCATCGGGTCACCCTGAAGCACCAACTATCGCTGGTACACCAAGGACTCTATTGATAGGGATTCATCCACAAACTTCCTTGATCTGTTTTTTATCAGAGTTCGTCATCGTAGGTGGAAGATATTCCTTATCCTTGCCTTAGGGAAACTTCCGGGTTCTAGGGAAAATTCTCCAAATTTATGAATTATAACACTGGTCATTGCCTCAAATTAAAGTAGGAAACATATTAATGTATTTCAGAATTTTAAACATGTTTCAGTGTCTCCACGATGCTGCATTACAATGTTGTTGAGTCACCACATCGCAGTGCTATTGAGTCACTACGTAACATTGAAAAATAAAATAAAATAACTTTTTAAGTATATTTTATTTCTCTCTTAAAACATCCATAAATTAACTTTATCTGAAGACCCATTCCATTGAATGTTTGGCCATGTTTTAGGTAAACTTATTTTTCTGAGATCAAAGGTTCCCTTAGATTTCCGATCTGGGAACCTGTTTAGAATTTACTAAAACCACACATGTGAACTATTTTTAATAAACATAAAAATAGTTAGAACATTTATTCCGTGTACCTTTGGCCTTAGAATCATGTTCCATCTCATCTCTAGGTCTTTTAATAATCACATATAATTCTCAAAAAAAAAATTACATGGAAAATACATGACATTACATTCTCCCCATCTTAGGGATTTACATCCCAAAAAGCCAAAACAATGGCTAAAGAAATAAATGGGTATACTGAGCATGAATTTTAGCTTCCTTCTCCCACATGATCTCCTGGAGATTCCTATGCTACCAATAAACACACACTTGAGGAATTGATTTCCCACGTAGTGTCATCTCCTATCAATTCTCAATCTCTATTAGGAATGTCACAAAAGTTTCCCCATCGTCAATGTACAGCTCGCCCTAGTCAATGACGTGTGAAGGGTCATGTACGTATCTCCTCATCTAGGATACATGAAAGAAGTCATGAAACTGATCTAGCTATAGAGGTAGAGCCAAGTAGTATGCCACCTTTCCCACTCTACGTAGTATCAGAAAAGGTCCGATGAACCTCAGAGATAACTTTTCACACCAAACAAATCTTTGTATCCTACATCGAGGAGAGACTCGAAGGAACACATGGTCCCACTCCACGAAATATAAGGGTATATGTTTCTTATCTTTATAGGACTTATAGAAGCTCGATATAGTCTTCATCCTCTCCTAGATGACCTAGAACTTCTCCTTAGTATCGTGATCTAACTCCAGGACCATGATTGTTGACTCTATCGGGTTAATCCAGCAAAGTGGCGACATGTAGGGTCATCTATGCAAGGCCTCAAACGGTGCCATACTGAGGGTGGAGTGGTATCTGTTGTTGTACAGAAAATCTATCAGAGGTAGGTGATCCTCCACACTATGGAAAAAATAAACAATTCAACCACATATCATATCCTCCATGACCTGAATAGTTCGCTTCGTCTACCTGTCTATCTACAGGTGGAAAATTGTGATTTAGTGCATCCAAGTCTCCAATGCCTCCTACAATAACTTCACAAACCGGTATGTGAAATTAGAATCACGATCTAAGATTATCGTCTATGGGACCCCATGGACTCGAACTATCTCATGTACGTAGAGTCATCCCAAGCTCTGTACTGAACCATGCTCTCGAATCACTAGAATGTGATCTGACCTAGTGAGTCTGTCAACGATCACCCAGATGGTATCGTTCCCCATGGATATACATGGTAAAATTTCCACAAACTCCATAAATATTATATTCCAATTCCACTTTGGCACCTCAAGGGGTTGAGTAAAACCCGTTGGAACCTGGTGCTTTGTCTTTATTTGTTGACAATTTAGGCATCTGGGGAAAAATATTCCACTGCCTTCTTTATCTCTGATTACCAAAACTGATGTCGAAGGTCCGAGTACATATTTTCCACACCTATATGTACAACTAAAGGGGATGTATGGAAATCCCTCAACACCTCCTCCCATAAAAACACTAGTACAACTGTTCATCCATTGAAAAGAATGACATGCTCTCCACCTTCCAAAAATTCATCAGGGGTATGCCCTTTCGACATCTAAGCATGTGTAGTCTCGTAGCTGATATCTCCAACTGGTGCCTCCCACATGTTATATAAGAGTGGAGGTGTAATCAACATCTAATGGAGATAAGATGATTCATCTCCATCCATGAAGGATATCTGAAGTGAGGACAACTCTTCCGAGGCCTCATTAAGTAGATGTGAACTTGATATCTATCTAAGAGCATCTGCCACCACATTCCCCTTCCTAGGAGTACAGACTATCTTGAATTCATATTCTTGGAGGAAATATATCCAATTCCATTGTCTCAGGTTAAGATCCTTCTAATAAATGATATACCTGATACTTTTGTGGTATGAGTAGATGATAAATTTCTCACCCATAAGGTAGTGTCACCACATCTTCAATGTGAAGACTACCACCGCCAACTCCAGATCGTGGTTCGTGTAATTTTTCTCATGTGGTATCAACTACCATGAACCATTTGAAATAAGAACTATCCCCTACATCATGACACAACCATGACCGGTTCTTGATGCATCATAAAACACCACATAATAGACACCCTCCTCTGGAAATCTCAGTATGGGAGCACTCTTCAAACTCTGTCTTAGCTAATGGAATCTCTCATAGAACTTCTCCTTCCACATGAAAGGTTACCCCTTTCACATCCAGGATGTCATGGAGGATACTAATCTATAAAATACGGGCACAAACCTTCAATAGTACACATCTAATCCAAGGAAACTCAACACATATGTAACGTTCTTGGGGGGATCCCAAGTAAGCACTACCTCTATCTTTGCTGGATCTGCTGCATCTGCAGCCTATGAGATGATGTGTCCCAAAACGTGGACCTATCATATCCATAAATAACACTTCAAGAGATTCTCATAAAGGTGGTACTCTCATAGAAAGTTTAGGAACATCCTCAAGTGTATCACGTGATCCTCCTCAAATGCTGAGTACACCAAGATGTCATCAATAAAGACCACTACAAACCGGTCTTAGTCAGGCTAGAATAAACTGTTAATCAGTCCCATGAACACAGATGGGGTGTTAATCATGTTGAATGAAATAACTATGTACTCATAGTGTCCAAAATGAAAACTTAAAGCCGTCTTCATAATGTCCTCATCCCGCACCTGATGCTGGTGATAGCCTGATCTAAGTTCAATTTTCGAGAACCATCTCACTCCCTTTTGCTGGTCGAAGAGGTCACAAATCCTTGGTAGTGGACAATTATTCTTCATGGTCACATTATTCAGGTGCCAAAAGTCCATGCATAACCTCAAACTCTCGTCTACCTTCTTGGAAAACAAAACAAGGGGTTCCCATAGTGAAACATTGGGTTTCACGAATCCATTCATCTACAAGTCATCTAATTATACCCTCAATTCACGAAGCTATATGGAATCCTTCTAATATAATGATGTAGATATCAGTGCCATATCAGAGTATAGTTACATGAAAACTTTTACCACCCTATGAGGAGGTAATTTGGAAACACCTTTTGGAATGAAATCCTAGTACTCGTCCACCACTACTGGAATCTGAGGACTTGTCTCACCCACTACATCGAGGGTCATGCTAACCAACTGTTGTGTGATTGGCTTCACCATCCTAAATGTGAGTCCATTATATGCTACTCTGGTTTCATTTTCGCTAATAAAGGAAAACCTGGTCCCATCTCCACAGACTCACCACACTATGTAGCTAAAACTGTCGATATGAGCATGATCGATGGATAACCAGTATATACCTAGAAAGACATCGTAAGGACTTGACTATGCCACCAAGAGATCCCAACCAAAACTCTCTCACCAAGAGTAAGGGAACACTGTTATCAAAGGTGTGTGATTATCAAATATCCTCACACATGAGTCTCTAAGTGGAGGGATCGAGTCAACGGTTCCACTAAAATTTCCTTGTCTCGAACAAGGGTCATGGAGAGGAAAGAGTAATTGGAACCTGTGCCTATCAAAACTGAAAATAGGGTGGAAATGATAGAGATCATACCTATAATTATCCTAGGAGTATCAAGATCATAAACCTGTATCACCTAGATCTGGCTACTCTCATGTCCACGAGATCCCTGATCTCGAGGTGAACCATATGGGGGTGGTGGTGGTAGTGATTCGAACCTCCATGCACCTCCCGCTCCTATGCCACATCCTCCACCTGGAAAACCGCCTTGTTCCTTTCTATACTACTATATCGGTGACCCCTCAACTGTATCTTGGTTTGTTGGATGGATGGTCAGACAATATCTAGACATTTGTCCCTGACCGCCGCACACAAATCACAATCCATCCTTCAATTGACTTAATCTGCCCTGGGAGCTCTACACCACTGATCCCATGTCCTGGGGTTATCATCTAAAATACTTGGTTCTCTTAGACCCATGCATCATCTATCTACTACCTACAACTGAAGACCCAACTACATGACTCCTAGTGGTAGCTCCCATCACCGATGCCTTCTCTTCAAGAAAGCTCTCTACGATTAGAGCTCTCACTAGCACCAAAAAAAGCATATGAATTCTAAGAGATATCTTCCACACTCTGATCTCCTTGCGTAGTCCTTGCTCGAAGGTACAATTCCTAAAGAATGGATACTGCACCATGTTTGTAGAGTAGTGGGAAAGATCTGTGAATCTTATTGTGTACTCTACCACAGTCTGGAAACCATACTGTAGATGTAGGATCTCTCGTATATGCATAGAACATAACTTCATTGGAAAGAACTCCTCCATGAAGAGATTCTCAAAGTCCTTCCAGGAGAGGGTATCCCCCTCATTTTTCTGTATTTTCAAGCTCCACCATCTCCCTACCGAGCCCTATAGTAGACCCGTAGCTAGGACCACCATCTGGTCAAGAGGCATCCTCACTAGGCAAAAATATTTTTTTCACTAACTCCAACCAGTCCTCAGCTACCTAAGAATCTATCTCAATCAGAACCTAGGAGGTATCTATCCTTGAAACTCATTTAATACATTGATCTTGCATGCATCTTCTACTGGTAATGTTCATAGGAACTACTGCTCTTCGGTTGGTGGTGTCACCGATACAAAAACTAGGAGGTGCTATCTCTAGAAACAGTCCCTGTACCAATGCCTCATCACTTGGTAGACCATCCTTGTGGTAATAGACTAGAATCCTAGCAGGATACCTATGTGGAAGAATCCTGAAGTAGAACAAGATGTTCCACATTCAATAGAGTATACCTGGTAAGAAGAATCTGACTCAAGAAGGACATGAGAACATACTCAATTCCTATATGATTCGTGAATCATTAATTTCCCCTGGAACTAGTGTTTTCATATACTATGTCAGAAATTAGAATTCAAGATCCTGTTGTATGGATATGTCAGCTGCATCCCCAACATTGGGTTCCCTGGTTTGAAATCCGAACTAAAAAAAATTAACATTGTTGACCCAACACTAAAGTAAAACCGACCTCCCATTGATACCACTCTGTCATGAGACATCCCCCGGGGCCTATGTTGTGACTACCCCAAGCCTGCCTTTCATAGGCCAGGGGTTTGAGACTAGCACCGAGTAGGAATTTCCTTCAAAGGGGAGACATTTTAGTATGAAGCTTCACACACGCACCCATCCTAAAGAAAAACTACTGAAACAAAAAACACTAAGTAAATAGATACAAATCCCACTAAGACAACCACTGAGAGTAACCATATAAACTAAATGTTAAACAAGCTAGAATACAATCCCATCTAAAATAGAAAAGTACAATATCCTAGATTACATTTTTAAAAAACCCTACCGAAAGGGTAGGTACAGTAAGTTGTTTGAATGTTTCTAAAGCATACCACGTCCATCAGGTGACCCTGAAGCACCACCTTTCTTCAGCCCACCAAGGACTCCATCAAAGATATCGATCATCTTCATAAGACATGAAATGTGCTGGCGAATCCCGTGCATGGGTGATTTGAATAATTCTTAGTAGGGACCCAAAAAAAAAGATAAAACACAAGGCAAACTACTAAAGAGGTATACAAAGTGTAACCTATAAGAAGTACAGTCAAAAGAGTCACTAGAGTCATATAACACAAAGATACATATAATAAGAAATTCCAATCATATCCAAATCCCAAGAGACACAATCCTTAGGAGACATAATCGATATAGTTGTAGGAGACACACTTCTTGTAGGCGCATGATACACACTCCGTAAGAGACACACTCTGTGTAGGCATAGGAGACACACTCCATAGGAGACACACTCCATATGGTAATAGGAGACACACTTTGTGTAGGCACAAGAGGGACACTACATAGAAGACACACTTCGTATAGGTCACATCCAGTCATAAGATTCCATCTTTAGCGTGTTCATTCCAGAAGCACCTACTTCTCAAGCCAATAGGTTTTACGACAACCTCCATAAAAGTTCATTTAGAATATCCAAAAAGGACCGCCTCATCGTGAGGGTCCCAAAGCCGTAAATGGTTTTTAGAAAGAGAATAAAATTTGAGAGTTATGGGCATTTAAGTAAAATAAGGCTAGTTGGGTCTGGGTCTGATCTGACATGTTGGGCCCGGACTGCTCGTACATGGGCCAATTTGGTCAGCATGGACGCGACAGCTGCTGCATCCACTCCAGCTCCATGTGGTCGGCCATCAAGCTAGCCAATTCTCTTACATGTGGTCTACAAGACCACATGCCATCCAGTTCGACTCATTGTCCTACAACGTCTCTGGTATGCTCCGTTGTGGACCTACATGGTTGCAGATTCCATAACCACTATGGCCCCCTCTACCGATGGTTGTTGAATCGGCGACCACCTGATACCGTGTGACTGTGTTGCCATGCAATTCCAGCGCCAATGGTTCTCCTTCTGTGGGTCACTGATCATATTCTGGCGCTCTTTTTTTTTGAAACAGAATCACTCCTGCAACCCTCGTGTCACATTCTTCATCTCCATGGGCTCGAATCCACATTGTAACCCATTATGCTATTAAATGATCAAGTGAGGGTATCTCCTGTGTCACTTCGATCCGTCCGTCATCATTGCTGTTACACCTCTATTAGGTCTTCACAAGGATGGATCTCTGATTCAAGATCATTGCACCAAGAAATGGTTACACAATGATCATATGTTCATATTCCCATGAAGAATGTGAAGAACACATAGAATAAGAACATGGAAAAGCACAAGTAAAAAACCAAGGAATAAACATCAGTCATTGTTCATTCCATCATTGATCCATTCCATTAAGAGGATCAATTAAAATGATAATCAAATTTAGATAGACAACAATATGAATAAGAATGATCATCCCAAAAACAATTCCTGAAAAAGAAACCATCACATAAGAACAAGTGATCTTTGGGTCAACCTGTTCATGGGTTCATCCATGTTCATTGTTAATTCCATGAATGAGTAAAGAAGGAATTAAAATAAACCCCCTATCTAGAAAGAGGATATGTTGGAGGAGATAATTTTTAGTTAATAGAGATCCATACATGAACATCCTTAATCTATCATTCATCGGCATTCGTCGTTCATCATCACAGGTGGAAGATCTTCCTTATCCTTACTTTGGGGAAACTTCAGGGTTCTAGGGAAAATTCTTCGTCATTATGAATTCTAACACTAGTCCCTTCCTCTAATTAAATAAGGAAACACATTAACATGTTTCAAAATTTTAAAAGCATTTCAGTATTGCCACAATGCTGTATTATAGCATTGCTGAGTCTCTGTATTGTAGTGTTTTTGAGTCGCTACGTAACATTGAAGAAATAATATAAAATAACTTTTTTATGTATAATTTATTTTTCTCTTAAAACATCCATAAATTAACTTCTGCAGTCGACCTGTGACAGCTGATGTTATTCCCTACCTAAGGTAAACTCACTATTCTGAGCTCCACAGTACACTCAGATGTCAGATCTAGGCACCCATTTAGAAGTTACTAAAACCTCACATGCACGCTATTTTTAATAAATATAAAAATTGTTTGAACATTTATTCCAGGAACCCCGGGCCTTGGAATAATGTGTCATATTTGTGCCATGTATCATAATAATTACATATAATTTTAAGAAAAAAAATTATAGAGAAAATATTGGAGATTATAAGAATAGTCAATCTAATAAAAATAACTCTCTTTAACCTGATACATATGTTTTAACTTGAAGAGAGTGACATCATGAATGATTATTTTAGAGGGATTAATCCTCATTCTTATAAAAAGGATAAGTATTGAAGTTATCTAAAACTATTAATGATATGAACATACTAAATTATATCATTGATTCACTAGATTCAGTAATTTTTTATTATTGAATTTCTACACTAGAAGATCTTGAATCAGTATACATACACCTCCTTCAATATATTCTTGGTACTGTTATAGAAGGTATCCCTCAATGTAGTGAGATTCCAGAGTTATACAATCAAACATGAATGTTTACTAAAAACCATGGTTTCATATATGAGACCATTGATTCATTCCACAATAATAGTATGTTGTTTAGAAAAAATAATTTTTATCTCAATAGTTATAATATTTGTTAATCATCTCGGTGGATGGAAAATGTGATTAATTAAGTTCACCATATTTTTATCATTAGGGTATTAAACCAAGGAAAAAATATATTCTCTCACTAAATGTGTTACTTCCCAATGAAACTAAAGTTAAAGGTATTATTAATGTTAGGTAAAATTAATTAACTGATGACATGGAATTTAAAGGGAAATAAAGAGGCAGAGGAGTCAACTCACTATAATAATTCTTTAGTATGGAATGATATTAATGAGAAAAACTTATAATTTTACTAGAATATTCATAATGTTTGAAAGAGTTTGATAGTGGATGGTTTTAAACCATTTAGGTATATAGTTGGAAAGACGCATAATACATGTTCCATACAAAATTCTCCCTTGGTTATTTATAAATAACATTTTTTTACTTTCTAATCATATTGATGGACTAATAGGGCCTGATGATAAAATTTATGTTTATATGAAACCATTTTTTTATGAGCAGTACAATTTTTTAGCAGACGATTTAATAACTTTTGATTTAAAAATCAATGAAATGTTTATACTTTGGGAAGATTTGTTATAGACAATCAATGAATTCCCATCATATGTTAACTGATTAAGTTATAGTAAAAAAGGATAATTCATGACCCCTTATTATAATAAATTTAAGAAATCAATATATATTAAGCATGATAGAAAATGGGAAAACCTTAGTCACATACACTTCCTTCTTCAACTATACATATTCTGAAATGGGATTGTCTTATTCTATGGGAACATATAGTATGAAACAAAATAGAAAATAATGCACAAGGTTAAAATTCTACCAGAAATTGACTAAGAAAAAATTCAAACAATATATGATTTTCTAGATTTATTACCTCTTAAATTGTTTTCCATTCCTACTAAAAATAGAGAAAGTGGTCAAAATTGGAATAAGCATGTCATTTTATTCAAATTTTATTATTTGAATGATATCATTTTATTTAAAGTTTGGATTTGTTTCACATTGAAAAAAATGTGTGTAATAATATACTATACATTGATTTGGGCATCTCGAGGAAATAAAAAAACATTTCAAAGAATAAATTTAATTTTCAAGAATTGGTACTGAGAAAACCTTTAAATTTATTATTGGGAATGGGTAATGGGGTATACACACCTACTGCATAGTAAATGATGAGTAAAAAATAGAAAGATACATTTATATAAAAACTTTTAAGATCATTAATCTGATTGATGTTTATTGATCTAATTTTTAAAATCATTGTAATGTGAAAAGAATGGAAGTATAAAGGTTTAAAAGCCACAATAATCATATTTTACTTTAACCATTAATCCAAATTTCAATTTGTGATTATTTTCCAACCCATTTTATTGATTTATTGATTGAATTTTTTAATTTTTTTAATTTTTTTTTCTATAAATCATCAGATTAGTGATGAAAAAAATACTATATAAAAATATTGTGCTTAAATAACATCACATTTAGAAACTATTTCTGTCCTATTATTTTCATTTCATGGTCCACATGACCATATGTTTAACTGGTGAAGTCATTACTAGCAGTCTTGTGTAATTTAGGAGGATGATACAATAAATAAAAACATGAATACATTGAAATAGTATGTGTGCAACATATCTCATCAAGATAATTCAATTTATAAGGATTGTGCAATGGATAAATGCATTATTTTATGTGCTGCATATATTGATTGGGTTGAAATAAAATTAAATAAACCCTCTTGGATTGATACATTTCCAATTATAGAGGGGAAAATGTTTGGTATATACAACTATATGTGGGTTTAAGCTCATCAATATATGTTTTTATGACACTCCATAAGTTATGAAATTAATTTAGTAAGTTTTATATTTGATCCATTATTTTTGTGTTTCTATATTTAATTTTTTCCTTATATTTTATTGTGTTGTAAATTATGATGCATATCATTGAGATAAAATGGGAATGGCCCCATGAAACTCATCATCAAGCCCGACAACTTCATTTAAACCCATTTCAGGAGTGGTTAAAGACTCACATATGTGTATATAATTGATTAAATATTTTATAATTATTTGAGGTGTATTTTTCAAACCTTTATCAATTTAATTATGTTAAATTTATTGATTTATAAGAAGCATGAATCAGCTACTCAACAATGATTGATGAACTCAATCAATTAGCTGATGGTCCAATTTTTATGGATAATTATTTCAAGTTATTGGATTCTATTGGATTTCGATTTCATATTAACATTGTTGATGTGAATCGAGCATCATAAAATAGTGGTGTTGGATGTCCATCTATTGATTTATATTTTTAATATAGATTTTTGGGGGACATTATTGAGGTTATTTGTGAATATGACTTAAAAATATATTGTCGATCTATGATTGGGCAGATCTATATTTTAAAAATAAAATGGACCATTGAAAATTTACATAGGTAAACATTAAAAATATGTTATATAAAGATGAACGAGTAAGAAAAAAGCCCTTTATACTGGCATCACAGGAAAAGTAAGTTTACTTTTTCGACGGTGAATCAAATTGGAATGTTGTGGTGAAAATTTCAAGATGGGGGGGAGGGGGGCTTCCAAATAAATATGAGGAAAAAATGTAACCTTATTTCATAAGAAAACACATAAACAAAAAACTAAATCTATATAGTGTCATGATTGATAATGGACCAAAGATATAATTGGAAGAGATACAATATATTTTCATGATTAGTGGAATATTTCCTATAATTGTTTTCCAGTTTCATATAAAAATGATTAACATTTTCAAAATATTTATAAATTATATGTATAAAAATTTATAGATTAATATTTTTAATAAATTTAAATATGAAACATGAAGCTTAGGGTGAATCATCTGGTGTTTTTGGTTTGTTTGTTTTTATTTTCTATGTTATTTTATTATAATTATCTATAACTATATTATCTTATCAATTTCAGATTTTTGAATTGAAACATTAGTTACTATTTACCACATTATAAATTTATGTTTAACAAGATAAGGTTCATCTTCTAGCAGTCATAGAGATTTTGGTTGAGGGATTTTTTAATGAAACTATGGTACTCTATTGGATATGTTATTTGATTACCATTCATCCAATTTGAGATGGTGTGAGTTAATTGATTCATTTTTTGAGGAATATGATACAATACCCACATATATTCCCTATGAAAACTAATGACTAAACATCATTCCACCAAGATATGATTGATACATTATTGAGGGAGGTTTAGATAAAATAATTTTTAATTTTTAGTGATATTATCTTTATTATAATCATAACCACTAGTTTTTTTAAATAGAATAATTTAAAATCTTCTATAGTTGAATTTTGGGTAGTGAGAGTTTTTAAATTCTGAATGTTATGGAATGATTACAAGATAATGGTGGTGATAAATCATTATGAACTTATTTTGGATGTTCCAAACATCATATAATGATCCCCACTAGGTGTTATTCCCACCCAGTGGATAGATTTTGTTGTGTTTTGGTCGAGTGATGCAGTGATGTTAAAATGTAGTTATTTTTATATAAAACAAATTATAATTTATCATATTTACAATAAATAAATACATTTAATTTAAAGAGTGAATAGTCATCATTCACATAATTCCACACTGCATGGCAGAACTTCCTAACCTAAAACTCAACACATGTCATGACTTAGACGCAATGCAATTTTAGAATTCATTTCTCATTCATATATTTAAAATATTATAGTATAACTTTAATATAAATATATAATTTATGGTCACGTTTATTTTAGTGAAACCAATGAGGTGACCATACTGATTAGATGTTGGTATGGATGAGGATTCATCTGGCTGGTGATCGAGATGTTTCCAACATTATAGTAATTAAATTATTTAGTAAAAACTTTTTTGGTATTTTATAAGAATTATTAATATTTTTTTGTTAACTAAATATATATATTTAATATTATTAGTTTGTAAATGCGATATACAAGAATATAGAGAAGCATCAATATAATACTATACAAATAGATGAGAGGTTTCAATTTGTCATGGGGTGTGATGGTTATGGTTACTCATTGACCTATATATGAAGTTGTTAGAATGAAGGTGATGGGTACATATAGAGATGAAATAATGTGCACATAGACTGAGGTATATGATGTAGTGAATACTATGAATTATAATATGGATTATAAGATTCAACAGCTATGGGAAGAGTATTAGGGGAGATTATCACTAAGTTCATCATATATAGATGAGGTGAAGTTGCAACATACTATTGGGGGTGAAAATATGCCAAAGATAAAGGAAAAAAGATAATAAATCATACTAATAATAATTTTTGTTTATATTATTTTAATATATAATAATTATATATGTTTTAGGATCTAGATACCATAGGGGGGAATCGTCACAAGTCTACAACTGATCCTGTTGGAGACGAACTAAATGCATGAGGTATTTTTTGTTACTTTTTTTGTTATTTAACTCTTCATTAAATATGTACAATTAAAACTATTTTTAAATTTATAAAGCTATAATAGTAAATTAAAAAATTTCTAAAATTATATTTTTATAGTCAAAACATAATAGAGGATCTTTAATTTTCATGAAATCATAAGAAAAAAACCATAAATTTATTTTTTGAAATGTTAGAACCGTTGAATGTAAATATATGTTGTGATTTTATTGAGATTACTAAAAACATATTTTTAGTTTTTTAAAATACTAAAACATAAATAGGATGGTAAAAACCATTTTAAATAACCTTATATTGATGATAAATCATATGAAAATTTCCTTTAATTATTTTTGATGTGTATGATAAGATGACACATCAATCTAAGGTGTCACATTCTCATAATAAGTGAATAATAATTTTATACAGAAATTATAGTTTTAAAAAATTTGAAACAGGGATTTAAAATAACGAAAATTACCAAATATTGATGATAAATAATAATACCACAACTATAGATTGATTTTTGAAATATAGGAACTGAAAATGCATTAATTCGATTTGACTCTTTCTCGTAATGATAAACATTTCCTTTTTAATGTTTTAAAATAAAAAAACATTAATGTAATATTCAAAATAATAGAAAAATATCTATGAATAACATGAAATCATATAAAAATTTAATTTCAATAATTTATGAAATTTATGAGAATACATCACAAAAAACAACTTGCGGTGTGCTCAGACTAACTGAATAAGAAGTTCCTAAAAATTAGAAGTATTTAAAAACATACACTAAGGAGTCAATACAAAGAAAATTTCCTCATATTATATTAAATTAATTGAAAAAAAATTTATATATTTTTTAATATTTATAAATATATTTCATGTCAATCTGATTATTATTATTTTTAGGATGATTGAAAGTGCATTTTTAGCAGTTTAAAACACTAAAACATGAATGTAATGGTAAAAATCATAGAAAAGTACTAAAATAAATATAAAATATTCATAAAATGTCTTTTATTTATTTTTTAAATGTAAGATAAGATAATTTATTAGTCATACATGTGGTGTACTCAGACTGATTAAATAATCATTTTTTAAAGAATTGGAAATCTTTAAAAACCCGGGTCATTGGGTGAAACCAATGAAAAAACCATTGATTGATATAAAATCATAGTAAAAAAACCTTAGATTAATTTTTGAAATTTAGCAACTGAAAAATCATCAAAACTAGTTTATGTTTTCCTAAGATTTCTAAAAACACTTTTTTAGTGTTTTAAAACACTAAAACATGAGTGTAACAATCAATTCCATTGAAAAAGTATAAGAATTAACTAGAAATAATATAGAGACTATATTTGAATTATTTTTTATGTGTTTGGGTTTATAAATCATCCATTTGACTTTTTAGATTCTCATACTGATTAAATATTTTTTAAATTATTAATAGTTCTTAGATACAAGAATAAGGGTCAAAACCAAGTAAATGAAGTTTGATTGACATGAAATCAAAGGAAACCAACTACAAATAGATTTGTGAAAAATAGAAAGTTTTAATTCTATAATATAAATTTCATTTTTCCAAGATAATCAGAAACCTTTTTAGTATTTACAGCCTTAAAACTTGAATTCGATGGTAAAATTCAAAGAAAAAGACCTCATAATGACATGAAATCATAGGAAAAATGTATTTGAATTATTTTTTATTGTGTATGTATAGAAAAAAATATCAATTTTACATGCCTCATGTATAAAATTTTGGAATTAGAAAATTTTAATTAATTAAAATTATTTTAAAATATGCTTCATGGGGTCAAAACCAAAACAATGACCTCATATTTTTGCGAAATCATAGATCACTAACCATAGATGTCTTAAGAATTTTGGAACTAATAGTTACATAATCTGAGTTTCAATTTTACTTAGATGATTAAAAACCACTTTTAGTGTTTTAAAACATATAAACAAGCATGTAACATTCAAAAACATTTAAAATTCCTCAAATTGATAATAAATCATATTAAATTTATATTTGAATTATTTTTGACATCAATAAGTAGATGGAACAAAAATATGATGTGCTGTGTTGTCATAATTAATGAATAAGAAGTTATAAAGGAATATAAATTCATTAAAAATATTATCAAGGTGTTACAATCTAGAATAAAACATTGAATTTCTAGGAAACCATAGGGGAACAACCTTATATTTATTTTTGAAATATATAAATTGATGGTGTGTTAATCCAAGTTATCATTTTCCTAGAATGATTGAAAACTCTTTTTAGAGTTTTGAATAACTAAAACATACAAGTAAAATTAAAAAACATATAAAAATATCTTTTATTGATAAAAAATTATAGGAAAACTATAACACCCTAATATTTTATGACATATTTCCTTTAAATAAATTTAATTTCTTCGATAGCTTGCGACACATGTAACTCAGAGTAAGATGAGTCGTAATATTACATACCAATATAACATTCTCATTAAATTGTTGGTATGAATAGAAATAAATATTTTTAAAAAATATATATTCAAAAATTTTAGATAAAAATATATATTGATAAAGAGGTACTTAATTTTTTGTAATTTCAATATATGCTTCAACAATACAATTATTTTCTCAAAAATGGTTCTTATTATTTTCTTATGAGAAAAAAATATAATTAAATTAAGACATGTCTAGAATAAATATTTGAAAAATTTAACTTCATTTTTAAAATCATCATGGATAAATTATCTTATATTGAATTTTCGATTATTTTCTAATAAGATTTATTTTTCCATGAATAGTTAAAAATAATGTTTTTTTATTAGAAACCATATTTTCAATTCAAGAATTTAAAAAGATCCATTTTTTTAAAATGATTTTAAAGTAAAATTATTTAGTTTATATTATTAATAATATAATTATTTTCATTGTAATCAATTTTATATTGTACTTAGGTATAAAAACTTTTTATACATTAGAAAACATTTTTTCTAGAAAACTTTTTTCATCAAGTTGTATGAGTTTAATTTTAAATTAAATTCTACCAATTTTGGGAGTTAAATTTAATAATTTTTTTCCATTTTTACATCATAATAACAAATATTATTTAATAATTTCAAATTAATTTTTGGTTATAATAAATAGTAAAAATGATAAAAATATTTTACAACATTTAAGGTTAAAACTGGTTTATCGGGTTGTTAAACAAAAGTGATAAGGGTTATAATTTCATAAAAACAATCCAAAATAATATTTTACGGCCATATTTAAAAAATATATCATATAATATTCACAGATTATCCATTTTGGATCCATTTTTCCAAATAAATATATTAATATATTTTAATCTTTTAAGAAATTCCAAGTATGTCCTCTTCCCTACTTATAAGAGGACACACCTCCCCTATCTTTGTTACATCAATTTGAGCCACCTTTACTGATAAAAACTTACCTAGTTATATGTTAAAATTCTATATATATTAATAATATATTATTTTATTCTCAAAACACTGTCCCAAGTGTCCATAGGAAGGGATTTAAAGGGGGTCCACCGAAGAAGAGGTAATCATCTTACCCGATCTCTTTCATTTTATTTATTCTTATACCTCTACTAAATCTATTTTATTAATCATAAAGTAATAAATTAAGTATGCTAAATATTATGAAATTATGTTATCATTATTTAAAAACCTTTATCCACCCTCTTTTCCATCCATTGGAAATTGAAAGGATTTGTTATGCGTATGTGTGGACTACCACCTCCACGTAACGATACAATTCATTTTCCATAACCATTTCTCATGGAAGGTTATTATGATTGGTATATTGTTTCGATATTATATTTATAGAATAATTATTATTCAATAATTAAAATATCATATATACCTTATCATGTTTCAACTCGTTGGAAAATTATAATGTCGCTCGTGCATACATGTGGACTCTGACATCCATGAAGCGATGTGGTTTTTTTTTCATTTTATCTTTACATGAATAGTAATAAAAATATATTTAATATATATATATATATATATTATTTATGATATAATTATATTTCTGTAATGATAAATTAATATTTATATTTATTTCTTCATTTTTTTGATATTGAAAATACAGTTCATGCATACATACGAACTAATGTCTACAAGAATAATGTAAATAATTGTTCTATATCTACCTTTTATGGATGATTATAAATATTTTTATAATGGATAGTTGTGATATTTATATCATGAATAAATTCTATAGATGACATAACCATGATAAAATTACAATTAATGAAGCTACCTAACTGAAACATTCTTTAGAAACAAAATAGTTAACACCAAAGAAATGATGATTTTGATATAGAATTATTAATAATTGGGTTTTAAAATGTAATAAGTTGAAAATATATGGTATTATATTTATTTAAATTATTTGGGTATATAATTTAAAAAAATTAAAATTTATTATACATTATTTTAGAGTGATTTCAAAGTAATTTAAACACAATACATTGGATTTATGTTTTAATTTCTTTTTATATAGGATTATTTATATAGGAATTTACATTGAATGAAATTATATAGTCTTTTATGAATAAAACCATTTATATTTTTTCTAATTTTTTTATTAATGTAATCTTCATGTTATATTACCTATTTCCTCTCTAGGTTACTTAAATTGTTTAGGAAAATGTTTTTAATAGAAACATACATTATTTTATTTTTGGTTGGGAATAATTTTATTCCATGTCCTTGTTTTCTTTAAAATGATTCCATTAATGTTTTTAATATTATACTAATATTTTTTAAATTCATTTTTAATTATTTTTGATATCTAGAAAATATTTTCAATGGAATATTCTTTTCATTTTCGAATGTGGTCCTGTTGACTTTTTATAAAAAATGTGATATGAATATTTTTTGTAACGTACTAAGAATTAATAAAAATTCTTAATATAATGAACTCTTAATTATTTGAAGATTTATGTACAAGTATCATTATTTTGATTCAAATAAAAATTTTCCCTTAAAATTTATAAAACATTTTCATTTTAAATAAGTGAATAGAAACTAAAAAGTGTATTTTACTCAGGAAATATTCCAAAATTATTTTATACAAATTTTTCATCTATGATAACATACTTTGATTTTACTTATGATTTAATAGGAAATGATCAAATAATACCATCCTTATTCCATCTCTCAAAGGTTTATGATTATAATTATGATATTTTTATGAAACCCATTTTCTTTCTATGGGTTATTATATGATGAATTTTTGAAAAGTTTACAATATAAGTTTCTTTTCAACTAGTTATGATATATGATGAATGTTTTATGATCTTGTGGAATGAAAATGAGTATTTTATTATTTTTTAATGGATGTTAATATAATTATATAACCCTATAATAAACTGGTTAATGGTTAAATCTCATGATATAATTAGAACTGTAATATATAATGAACCTAGTTCCTTAAGGGACTCTATCCACTATGATAGTATTGAGAGTAAACAATGAATAAGGATATGATAGAATAAGTATTTATCCCAATCCACTATCATAGTCTTGATAATGATCCTTGATTAATTAAATGATTTTCTATAATAATTTGTAGGACAAATACTTATGTCTTATGAAAATGTTTTTCCCATGGATTATGTTATTTGATTACAATATGATTCATGTCTTATGAAATTCCAAGCTTTAGGACATGACTCATGATTGTGATCTATGATATGCTGAGTATGATTTTAAAATGTAAAGATCATGTTCCTATATGATTATATTGACGTTATGAATAAGTAATCTGTGATATATACCTTATTTACCTATACATTATATTAATTTGTTCATGAGGAAACATCCTTCTTATTTTAGTTGGTCTACCAATTCACTAGTTTATAAGAAATTGACCAGTACCATTGAAATTATTTTTTCCATTATATAGTGCTTGAAAAATGAAAAAGTTATTTTAGATGTTTATCATTTATAAGGAGAATCATGTCAATGGTAGACTCTAATCAAGGTCATGAGGTAACTAGAATAAATTGAATCCATGCTGCGAGATTTATTTAAAAGATTATTTCTAAATAAGTAATTTTCTTATATTATTAGTATAAAAATAGATAGGGAATTTCTCTTCATAAAACTAAAGGATGATGAATCTATTAGTACCTATGTGGAAAATTTTAAAAAACTTATGAGGTATTCTTTTGGTATTATCACCCACATCAAATGTAATATTGATTAATTATTCAGTGGATTAAAATAGGGTCTCTAAAGGGTGTTATATATAAGAGAATTTAATAGCTATAAATAAATCATTCTACTTTTTATCAAGGGAGAAATGTAGATTGGTGTTACCCATCTATTTCAATGTTTTTATAAAAAGATAAATATGCAATTTCAATTAAATTATAATAATAAAAATAATAGAGAGATCAATATGAGAATTAAATTAATATTGATGTGTAGAAGAAACATAGAAGAAATTTTCTTAAGGAGATTGGTAAATGTTTTAGTAGTGGAAAATAATGCAATGAAGTAATAAAATACCAAAGTGATGTGACGAGACCATTTAACAAACGGAAAAGTTGAAAAATATCAATAGAATTCATCACTCAAACTCTAATGTTTCAAATGAATTTATTATGCACATTATGCTAGTATTTCATCAAATCTAAAGATTAATGGTAAAGATCGATGTCAGCAACCACTTAAACCTAGAAAAAAAATTAAAATCTCATGTGATTACTATTTATGCTATGGGATATAGTAAAAAATGGTGAAATTTACACTTACCATTGACTATATAACTGATAATATATTATTTAATTCTAGATATGGAAACTATTATATATCTGTAGAATTTTATAAGTGTATCATACTACCACTTTAATGATTAGATATTGTATTAGTAGTGAAAATCTTAATGATACGATGATCACATATCAATTCTAATATTATTATATTATTTAATTTTTTTGGGAATTTTCTTCCAAAAAATCATATTTTTCTACCTCTAGTTTAATTTGATATGGGTTTGGCCATGGATTAATTTTTGTTATATAAATACCATATTAATTTCCAAGGGATATAATATTTTATATGATAAACCAACCTTTAATAATTTATAAGTGTGAGGATAAATTCCATATTCTAATGTAAATTAAATCCTTTGTATAGTTTTTTTATTTAAAAAAGTTATTTATCTCAGATGGTTAGGGTAAAACTCAACATTGAAGATATACCTATCGTATGAGACTTTTTTTATGTTTTTATAGAATATTTTACAAGTCTTCCTTTGAATCCTATTGTTGATTTTTTAATATAATTAATACATGGTTATAAAACTATTTTAAAAATTATATATATAATGGCCCCAATTTAGTTGAAAAAATTGAATAAGAAACACTAATAGAATCTTTAGAGGGGATTTATTAAGATAAGTGTGCCATGATTTGGTAGACTTTTTCTTTTTGTTAAGAAAAATTATGGATCAATGTGAGCCTAAATTGATTAGCAGGAATATAACAAGATCATGATTAAGAGTAACTATGATCTACCTCATATTTATGATCATTTCAATCAATTACGAGGTGCTCAATATTTTTCCAAGAAATATTTTTTTTGGATATAATCAATTTAGGGTTATGAACGAAGATTTATCTAAGACATAATTCTATATGTAGTATGGTCACTATGAATTTATTTTGATTCCATTTGGTTTTACTAATTCCCCCATTATCTTTATGGATTTAATGAATAAATTCTTTAGAGACTACCTTGATTAGTTTGTGATAGTCATTACTAAAAATATTCTTATATTTTATAAGAGTAAGAAAGATCATGAAGATCACTTTATAATTATACCTAAGAACCTAAGGAAGGAGAATATAAATTTAAAATTTACCAAGTTTGAATTTTGGTTACATAATTTTTCATTTTTGGGTCATATAATCTCAAGCGATGATATATATATGGACCTATAAAGGTTGAAAGTTATTGAATATTGACCCAAAGAACCATTCTGACTAAGATATATAGTTTTCTTAGTTTTCCTGGATATTATCTACATTTTTGGGTAAATTTATAATGGCTATATAATCACCACACCATGTTTACCTAGAAGATATTCATGTTTCTTTGGACATATGAATGTGTGGAAAATTTCTGAGATCTAAAAAGAAGTTTATCCAGCACACCAGTGCTTACACCATCATACAATAGAGAAGGGGTTGGGATCTATATTGATGCATAAAATAATGAACTAGGATGCATCCTATTGAATACAGATAAGGAGATATATTATGAATCAAGACAATTAAAGGTTCCAGATAAATATTAAAAACATCATTATTTTTAGTTAACTAGGGTAGGGTTTTCATTTAAAATATAGATGAAGTTTATTTACAAGTAAAGGTGTTAAATATATACTGATAATATAAGTTAAAAGTATATATTTACTTTGAAATATTTGAGTATGTTATATAGAAGATAGTTGGAGTAGATTATAGATTATGACTACAAAATATATTACCACCCAAGGAAAGAGAACAAGGTAGAAATTGATCTAAGTCGAGAGGATCATGTTAATTTATCCATGAATATGATCACAAAAGATTCAATATTTTTAGATTTTTAAAGTTAGAACCTTGAAATCTTGATGAAAGGGGGGAAATATTATCTTTCTCCAATGATTGTTCATCGATATATATATTTTAAGATTAAGGAGGTGAAGAAGGAAAATGTAGTGCTGAAAAAGAAGGTGAGAAATGTTCTAAAGTTCAACCCTGATTATAATAGAATGATGAGGTTTTGGAACTTTGTATGTGTCTTTTCCATACCATAATTTATGATGGATATGTTGGATAAAGCTCATAGTTCATCATTATCTATTCATCCTAGAAGTAAAAAGATGTATAAAGATATGAAATATTATTTCTGGTTGGAAAACATGAGAAGAAATATAACAGAGTATAAATATTGGCTATCAGTATGATAAAAAGTTAAGGTTGAGAGAAGTATAAGGGGATGTTATACCCATTACCCGTACTAGAATGGAAATTAGAAAACATCACCATATATTTTTTTAAAAGAATCCCAAAAACCTTTAAAAGACATTCTTCTATTAGGGTTGTAGTTGATCACATTTAAAAGTCAAAAAAATTCATTACTATGAGAGAATATTTCTCTCCTAATTATATTTATAGAATATATATTAAAAAATTGGTAAGGTTTATTTGAGTACCATATTCTACTGTATCTTATAAAGATTCATGATTTAACTTGAAGTTCTAGAGAAGAATTTAGTAAGCTCTATATTTAGTGTATTTATCATAGTTTATCATCCTCAAATAGATGGTCAATCTAAGAGAAGCATTAAAACCCTATAAGACATGCTAATATATTATTTAAAGGATTACAATGGTGGTTAGGGTTAGCATCCTCTTCTAGTTGAGTTTTCTTACAACAATAGACTTCAATCAATAATTTATATGGATTTTTATAAATACCTCTATAGAAATAGTTGTAGAAATCCAATGTGCTAGGATGAAGTTGGAGAGAGAAAGATATTAGGACCTGATTTAGGTGAGAAAATTCTAGAGAGATTCAGATCCATTTTTATCAAATCATGCAAGTTCAGAGTTGACAGAAAAGTTATAATGACAATTATTGATGAAATTTGGAATTCAAAGATGGTTATAAGGTATTATAGTGAATTTCACCATGGAATAAGGTTATGAGATTCAAATAGAACGAAAATATAATCCCAATATATATTTTCCACTTCAATATTTTTTATCGAGTAGGGACAATATCTTATCTCTTGGCGCTTCTAATGAACTTCCATGAAATTAATAATGTTTTCCATAGATCTCTCCTGAGGAAGTGCATACCTGATCTTTCACTTGTACTAAACTCAAAAATTATACTAATGGAGAATATATTTCCTATGAATAAAAACTATTAGAAATATTTTATTGTAGAGATAATGTTCTATGGAATAAGACTAATCACTTTGTTAATGTTTCCTGGAGGAATCAGGAATTTGAAGAAGGTAATTTGGAATATGTGGATTTGATGGAACATTGATATCATAATTTTTCTATTTTGATGTGATGGAATTATTAAAGATAAATTTATTTTAATTAGTGTATAATATAACACACTAAAATTCTATGATTTATTTCTCTTTAAATCAATTTAATTTATTTGATAGCTTTTATTACCCACAACCCTCATTATAAATGCATTGTAGTGTAGTATATCATTATAACATAATTGTTAAATTAGATGTATGAATTTAAATAACATTTTTTTAAATATTTATAAAGGGTATATATATATATATATTATTGTTAAATAAATACTAAATCATTAATAAAGTAATTATATGATTCAAAAATACATTTTTTCCTCAAAAAGGGATTTTATAGTTTTTTTCTGAAAATAATATAACTAATTTCCAAAATTATTATAAAAATTATTTGAAAAATAAACTTATTTTTTGAAATAATCATTTAAAAATTATATTAGAGTGAATTGTTGATAATTTTTTGAAAATATTGATTTTTCGATGAATAGTAAAAAATACATATTTTTATCAAACATTCTCTTTTTATTTGAATAATTTTATACGATACATTTTTTAAAATGGATTAAAGTTACATTAGTTAATTAATATATTCAATAATATAATTATGGTCATTGGAATCAATTTTATGTCGTATTTTGGTCCAATGTTTTTTACTTAATAATTTTTTTTCTAGAAAATAATTTTTCTTTTCATTTTATGTGTTTAATTTTAAATTAAATTATACATATTCTTTGAATTGAATTTCATAAAATTAGTTTCATATTTTTAATAATCATAATTATAATTAGGTAATAAATTCAACCTAATTTTTCTCATAATAAATAGTGTAAATAATAAAAATATGTTACCACAGTAAAGGTTTAAAAAAGTTTACCAGGGGGTTAAACTAAAAAATAAGGGTTGGTATAACTTAAAAAATTATCTAAATATTATTTTATTTCCCTAATTAGACTCTATATCATATTATATTAAAAACAGGTCGATTTTTATCTATTTTTATTGATTAATACATTAATATATTTTAATATTTTAAGTAATTCCATGTGTTTCCTCACCACCATTTATAAAAGGACTTCCCTCATCTCTCCTCTTTACGCCACTTTGATCCACCTAGATAAAAAATATTCCTTCCCAATTATCTTATAAATTTACCAATACATTAATTATAGTTTATGGATTTATTAAAAGACTATTCTAAGATTCCTTAAGAATGGATCTAAAGGGGGTCTTCCAAAGAAGATGCAATCATCTTACTTGATATATTTCGTTCCATTTCTTCCTCTACATCTTATAAATTTATAGTATTAATCACAAAATAATAAATTTATTATCATATATATAATGAAATGTTATTACGATTATATAACCACCATTATTCTATATCTCTTTCATCGAGTTGTAAGTGAAAATATCTCTCATGCATACATGTGGACTACTGCCTCCACGTTGCGATACAATTCATTTTCCATCATCATTTTCATTGATGGTTATCATGATGATTTTAATATGTATATATTATATTTTTGACAAAATTATTATTCAATAATTATAATATTATGTCTACCTTATTAGCTTCAAATTTATTGGAAAACTATAACATAGCTCTGGCATACATGTGTACTACCACCTTTATGAAGTGGTGTGATTCTTTTTTTTTCATTTATACTTTACTTGTATAGAAATGAGGATATATTTCATTTAAATAAATATATATATTTTATTTAAAATATAATTATGGTCTTTTAATGGTATTTTTTTTATCTTTCCTTCCTTTTTTTGTTAGAAAATTAAAATAGCGTTCATGCGTTCATTCAACCTACCGTTTCTATGAATGGTGTAAATAATTTTGACATATCTAAATTTTATAGATGATTAAACCAAAATATTTATAATTAATATATATTATTTTTATATAATAAATAATATTAAAGAGATTATGGAACCATGATAAAAGCACAAGTACTTTAATGGGAGAACGAAAAACTTCATGAAAAATGAAACAATTAATACCTTGAAATGATGATTTAAATAATGAATTTTTAATAAATTGGTGTTAAAATGTTATAAGTGGAAAAAATATGATATTATAAGAAATTATAAATATTATGGTATAGAATTATAATAAATTTAAATTTATTATATTGGATTTCAGAAATATTTTGAAGCAATTTTAACAAGATATAATGAATTTATATTTAAATATCATTTTATTCAGGATTTTTTAGGAAAAAAATTATATTGAAGGAAATTATATGATACTTTATTGATAAACCAATTTTATTTTATTCTATTATGTTTATTAATTTAATTTTCAAGTAATATTAACATTTTTTTCTCTTTTTTACTTTATGTAGTTTGGAATTTTTTTTATAAAAAATATTCTTTATTTCCTCTTTAGCTGAGAATATTTTTCTTCCATTTTCATGTTTTCTTTATAATATTTTCATGAATGTTTTTACTACTCATCTATGATTTTTTAAATTCATTTTTACAAATTTCTGAATTTATTTAACAATGTTTCAAATAATCTTTTTTTTTGGTTTTCTGAATGATGTAGTTTTAAAATTTTATCGAAAATGTGAAAGGAATATTTATTTTAACATAATCGATATGAATATAATTTCCTACCATCATAAATGATAAATTATTTAAATATTCCATTATAAGTTTCCATTATTAATTATAAATAAAATATTTTCTTTAATATTTTGGAAACATTTGTCTTTTATATAAGTTATTACAAAGTGAAAAGGTGATTTTCCCCAAGAAATATTCCTAAAAAAATTCTAAAGTAATTTTTCATGTATGATAACATCCTTTGAATTTAATTATGAATTGATATTTATATGATCAAATTATTCCATCCTCATAATTTTTATTTATATTTTATGATTTTGATGATATATTTATGAAACACATTTTTTTACATGGGTTATGATTTAATTAAATGTTGAAATGATTATGAAAACCACTTCCTTTCCACTGGTTATGATATGTTATTAATTTTTATGATCTTATGAAACATATATGAAGGTATTATTATAATTTTTTATATTTTATTGGAATTATATATCTTTCCAATGCATTGGATAATGATGGATATCTCATGAGATAATTAGAACTATAATGTGGAGTGAAATAAGTTCAGTAAGGGTCTTTATCCACTATGATAGTCTTAGGATGGATCTTTTAATAAGGATATCATTGAATTAGGAGTCAAAACAATCCACTATGATAATATTTTAAGTGAGTATTTTCAAAGGAAATGATTTTCAATGGTTATGTGTATTCCAAAAACTTATGACTTGTGCCAATGTTATGCTCTCATGGCCTACGTTCTATGATCCCTTTATGATTAATATCTTCTAAAATACCATTATTTTTTCTATGAAGAATTATTAGGATCTATGATATGATGGGTATAGTATTAAAATGTTATGATCATGTTATTACACCCTTATGCTCATTTTATTCTAAAATGATCATTGATACATCCCTTGTTTACATTTACTGAGTATCTGAGATCAACCTTTTTTATGTTTCCCCTTTCCCAAGATATGAAGAAAGGTTGAAAGTATAAGATGTATAATAAGGGTAATAGTTATGAATAAAAAAGTTGAATATGATGTAAAACTATTATGGATGAATTTTGTATGTATCTATGTTTCTAGAGAGAATAAACATTTATGATTATGGTGTGGATTGTAATGGTATATAATGTATATTAACACAATAAGTGGTAATATCTATGTATGAATATATTTGTTCAATATAAAACCCATATTTGAATTATGTTTTACATTTAATAGCTAGAGATAGGTCAATCTGACTTGTGCGGTGCTCAAATTGATAGAATAAGCAATTTTTGAAGAATTAGCAGTCATCTAAAATGTGTACGAAGGGGTAAAACCTAAGAAAAGGTCTTCAGATTTTTATTAAATAATAAAAAGAAAACCATAGATTTACTTTAGAATTAAAAGAACAAATACTTCATTAATATTAGTTTCCATTTTCTCAGGAAGATCAAATACACACTTTTAGTGTTTTAAAATACTAAAATGGGTGTTTAAGGGTCAAAACAAAAAAAGACCATACATTAATTTGAAAATATATGGAAAATATATTTAAATTATTTGTGATTTTTACGAGTGTATTTCTCATCATTATGGTGTGTAGTATGCATAGGGTGGATATTTAATAGTTTTTAAATAATTTAAAGTATTTAAAAAAAGAACTAGGGGGTCAAAGCCAACAAAATGACATTTTATTTCTATGAAATCATAGTACAAAAACTATTGATTGATTTTTGACATGTCTGAATTGAATAAATCTAAATTTGAGATGTCATTTTTAAAATATTACTAAAATTTCCTTTTTATTGTTTTAAGACACTAATACATGAATGCAATAATGAAAACCATATAAAATACCTCAAATTGATGTAAAATCATTAACAAACATCCTTTGAATTATTTTTGATGTGTAAAAGTAGAGACAAAATCAATATATTGTGTGATGTTCTCAAAATGATTGAATAAAACGTTTTTAAGGAATTTAAACACTTTTAAAACATACACATGGGATTCAAAACTAAGAAAAAAACCAATAATTTCCATAAAATAATAAGAAAACAACTGTAGATTTATTTTTAAAACTATGGAATTAATGTCCCATCTAAATGAGTAATCATATTCTATGGATGATTGAAAAAGTATATATATTGTTTTAAATCACTAAAATGTGTGTGTAATAGTCAAGACCATGAAAAAAGATCATAGGTTGATGTGAAATCATAAGAGAACAATATTTTAATTTTTTTTGATGTCTGTGAGAATACAACATGTAACACCCCTGATTTGAGTTTAGTGTTGTTTTGTTTTGTGTTTTTGAGAAATGGTTTGTTTTTTCATAGTCTCAAGAAGTTTTAGGGATATATTGGAGAGTTTTAGAAGGAGTTTTTAATGTTCATGTTTGGAACATGGTTAGATTAAACCATATGAATTACCTTGGTATCTATGTGAGATATTGAGAATGTATTGAAGGAGGCATCCTATTAAAACATGGTTATTATAAATTGTGAATATTTCTTAGGTAAATAAGTGACATGAGGTAGTATTGTTTTTATAGTTATCCATATTTTATGTCCAAACCAAACAAGATGGGAGTTTTGAGGTAGTGGAACACAAACAGTTGGCGCATGGTTTGGTAAACCGTGTGACCAAATTGAGTGATGCATTTAATTAAATCTAAAAATTGGATAATTATTTTGAAAACTTCTATGAAAACCTCATCCATACTTTATTTTCATAATATCTTAAACCTAAAAATTAATCCATGATATTTTATAGATATTCTTTCATCCAAAGGTCTATTTAAACAGATTTTGGTGCATTGTATTTACAATGAAAATATAATTATATATCTCTTAATTCTTGTTCTGATATTCTCATTTTCTATTAGAAGTAACCATGGATTTGGTCTATAATGGAAATATATAGGGTTTTTATCAGGTTTTTATGAGAGTTATTTTGTATCCATTGATGGAAATAGAAAATTAATCAAGATCTACCAATATCATTGTACTTGGAATTGTAAATAGAGTCCATTAAAGATAGGTGTATTCTATCTCTCTATATCTACTTCCTATAAAATGAGAATGATTGGATTTATAAAATGAATTTATTGTGATTTTAAATGGATAATATTGTTAAATTTATTTTGTAAAAACTTTTTTGTTAAATTGATTTGGGTTTATACTCACTATGTGTTTGTTAAAATTTTTAAATGAAAAATGGTTTCTAAAAGAATGTTTAAAAGTAAATTTGGTATACATGGGTTGTTTTGTTTTCATGATTTAATTATGAGGGGAATTTTTAGATTCAGGATTGGATTCCTATTTCAATTGGGGTATGTGGGTCCAAGACGATGTGATGAATTGGTATAGAAGATGAGTTACCAATCATGAGTATTGAGACTATCATATTGGTTTCATTCATCTATGTAGGAGTATATGGAATGGGTATTCTAAGAGGAAAGAATGAATATGATTCTTATAAATGTTATTATCTTATAAATAGGTTTGATATTGATATGATTGATATATTAATATTTTTATATAACCTTTTTTGATATGCCCCTTTCCTACTTTTATATGAAACAATGTTTATAAATTTTTTCATCCTCATACTTATTTAATATAAATTTTGATAACTTATTCTAGTCTTAGTGAAATCTGTGGGAATATTTCAGTGAATTATTTACTAGGTTTCATACTCAAACCCTATATATTCACCTCAGTTCATATGCAAACATTGTTTATAATAACACATGTAAAGGGATGATTTCATATTTCTCAAGTAGAGCATCATGATGCTATGAGCTTGTTGATGGTCAATGTAGCTTGAAGATGTTTAGGTTGAAGGATTGGAGTGATTCAACATTGGTTTCATTGCATTAGGATGTCTTTTTGGTTTTTGATATATTTTGTTTATTAATTTCTTTTTTAACTCTATTATTTTTATTTGTATTGGATTTTGAGATTTCAAGTTTACTCTCATAAATTATATAGTATCATGGTTTTTATTATTTTATTATCTATTATATATTGTGTATATATAAGGAAAAATCACCCCCAATGATCATGTATTCCCTTGGAATTTATTATAGCCTTTGGATTCTGATGGATGTAACCTTATGTTATTATAACCTCCACCTCTTCCCAAGCTAATGAGTTAGAAGTGGGATGTTAATAATGGAATCAGTTTGGTCTGGTTTTTATTCTAGGATAATAGTTTTTGAGATAATAGATATGATAACGTGAAATTTAGAGAATTAAAAATAATTCCTAACATCGTTATTATAAACTTCAAGTTACCTAGGGTTTCAGGTACAAAATATGTTCATACACGCTTTTAGGGGTGTTTTCACCTCATCATCACAGGTTTAACTAATGAGCATAGAGTATCATGTATTAGAGAGAGACTTAGAAGTAGGATTTCATCATCCATGCAAAAATTTATTACTATTGGAGTTTTTTGTGATGATTTGGTCAATTATGATTTGAAATATCCTATCCCTTTAGTTTTAATATCATTTAGTGTTTGACTGTAATCAATTATATGGTTATAAAAAAATATTTTCCTCCCATCGTAGATTGATATCCTAAAATTTTCACTCAAAAGTTATCTAACACTCCACCTGAAAGGGAAGTGGAATTTTTGATTGATCTATTACCAGGGACCAATACTATTTCAATCCCATCTTATAGAATGTCACCAATGGAATTTATAGAATTTAATATCTAGTTGAAATTGTTGGGTATTAAATGATTAATAAGTCCATGTACATCGTAATGTTCCACTCTGCTTCTCTTTGTGAAGGAGTATGGTTCTCTTTAGATTTTAATTGATTATAATATACTAAATTATGTTTTGATAAAGAAGTTATATCCTATTGAATCAATGATCTATTTTATTAAGTGAAAAAAGATAAATGGTTATCTAAAAATTATTTATTATGTGGGTACCACCAAATCGGAGTTAAAAAGGAGGATATTCTAAACACCACCTTTATTATAAAGACCCGGAAATCCCGTGGAATTGTTTTTTATACATGGAATTTTTATAAGTCCATGAAAGTTTACGACCCTTGATTCCGAGGCCCTATGTGTCGGGAATCAATTTTTGAATTTTTGTTCAGGTATGTTCAATAAAAATATGAGTGAGTTTTTATAACTTTTGAACCGGTGCTCGAAATTAAAATTCGAGAGCACCATTGAACTCGCAGTACCGGTATTCGCTTAACAAGACTTTCACTTCGATGGTAGTGAGTTGAGGATAAAAGTTAGTTTTTGGGTTTTCGTGTGAAGTAATAAAATAATGTAAGCTCAATTTATTTTATTTTTAACTTCCATGTAGAGGTTGGGTGGTTAAAACCTCCTCATGGGAGTTGGAGGTGGGACCACCACACCTTAACCTCCCTTGGGAGGTTATGGTGGTGGGGCCCTCCCGAGCATAACCTTCCGTGAGAGGTTATGACATGGGGACCACATGAGGCTTAACCCCTATTAATGGAGGAAGGTAAAACCTCTTTAACTCCCCATTAAATGGGGAGAATCCCCTTGACCTTCTCGACCTTAATGAAGCTAACTCTCCTTTAATTTAATTTGTGCCACCTCTCAAGCATTAATTAGGGGAGCTGAGTTAATTAATTAATTATCTCTTTTGAGTTGTTATGCCAACACCACCCCATTAATTAAATGAGTCAACTCATTTAATAGAATCACTCAATTTGAATTTACGCCAATGAAAATAGTAGATATTAATATATTATTTGGCTAAAGATTTCATTTTGGGTGGGGTGGAGAGAAAAGAGGAACTTGGGAGAAATATTGGGAGAAGGCTCCCAATGAAGAACGCTTCCAATGAAGAACAATATTCCTCAACTTCTTCCTCGGACCCCTCCCCCTTTAACGTGAGACATCTTCAACCGATCTTCCCTCCTCATCGTCATCAAAGAAACGACGCAGCCTGGGATTGGGAGAACATAACGAACCTGACGAACGACGAACTCCTTCGTTCCATTTCCGCAACACCGTCAACAAACGGTGACCGATAATCAAAAGGTAGGGGGTTCAATTACTTGATGATGTTATACCTTTTATTATCTTCTTCATCGGATAGAAAGGGTTTGTTGCGGATGTGTTAATTATCAATTTCTTATCTTGTTGAGCCAATTGATACCTCCCTAAATGCGGAGGGTGTGGGCCAACCTAACCTGGCCTGACAAAGGGCGTGCTACCTACAACCTCTATGAACTGTGCCGCCCCCGCGTGCTGCCTGCGCACCTTGCCAGCCTACTCGGGTGCTGCCCGATTCCTCGCAGCCTGCCCGCGCGCCCCGTTGGCCTCCCCGTTCGCTGCTCGGCACCCCGCAGCCGGCCCCCGCGCTGCCCAGTGCCCTACGGCCTACCCATGTGCTGCCTGCGCGCCCCACCGGCCTACCCACGCACTGCCCGACACCTCGCGGCCTACCTGCACGCTCCTCGGTGCCCCACATCCTGCGCGCACACTGCCCACACCCCGTCGGCCTGCCCTCACCCTGCCCGTCACCCCACTTCCAGACCGCGCACTTCCCACACCCATCACAGCCTGCCCGCGCCCTGACACCCCGCTGAACTGGCTGAGCCGCGCCGGCCACTCGAGCCGGCCCATGAAGTCCTTTGCGGCGTTGCTGGTAAAACCATCATGGCTTTCTAGGACAAGCCACTCGAGCCATGCCCCACGTGGTACTGGTCGAACTGGCGCTGCCCTCCGGGCCGATCCGCCTACGCGGCGACCTCCGGGTCGAACCGCCCTTGCCGTCCGTTGGGCCTGGCCTAGTGGACCAGGCCAAACCTAGCGAGCGGACCCACCCAACGAGCCGAGTCCGACCCAACGGGTCTGACCGGGTCGACCGAGACTGGGTCGGCCCAGTCTGGGTAGGGCTGAGTCGGTCCGACTAAGTCGGACAGAGCCCAGGTCCAATATTGACCATTACTTTCTTTTGGCCATAGCTTTGGCATCAGACGTCCGTTTGACGAACCGTCAGCGGAGCTAGTATTCATGGAAATATATAGTCCCTTTGAGAATACCCCATTAGAGTTCATGGTATATTTGAGATACGGTCAGGTTGGATCATACACGAATCCAACAGGGCCCCCCCCGGGACTAAAAGGCTAATAACTCATAGATCAGGTGTTTGATCGACGCATCGTCTGTTGCGTTGAGACCCCTATGAAGAGGTGGACATTTGAGATAATTCTACGTGGGACTTCATGGAAATTTATGTATCGATACTTGGTTTGAGGAGTGGACCCTCCCGGAATCAAGAGTTCTTTGTGGAAACCCTATGACTGAATGTACTCTGACGACTGTTACGGGATCATGTGTTGGCCCGACAGTTCTGAATTCTATTCCTAGATCATGTGTTGGTCTGATAGAATAACTAGTCTTGGATCATGTGTTGGTCCGACGGCTCTGACGACTGTTCTTGGATAATGTGTTGGTCCGACAGTTCTGACTTCTGTTCCTAGATCATGTGTTGGTCTGACAGAATAGCTGGTCCTAGATCATGTGTTGGTCCGACAGCTCTGACTACTATTCCTAGATCACGTGTTGGTCCGATAGTTCTGACTTCTCTTCCTGGATCAGGTGTTGGTCCGACAGAATAGCTGGTCCTAGATCATGTGTTGGTCCGACAGCTTAGACTACTGTTCCTGGATCCTATGTGGGTCGGACAGTTCTAACCACTGGTCCTAGATCCTGTGTGGGTCCGACAGCTTAGACGATTCAGTGACTACATCTGATCATCTTTATCTCTCTACAAAAGTTGTATACCTGTGTGAGCTGAGTTAGTGACTTCTATGTTCTCCTCATGATTGAGATGGGTTACTTGATAACTTAGGTATATGTACAGGCATATACCTAAGTGATTGCTATCCTTTGATTTCATACTTTGTGGTTTATCCTTGTTGGATTTTGTGAGACCTTGAGGGTCTCGGGGTCCCTACTGAGTATCGTTATACTCACCCCTGCACGGGCTATGCCTGCACCTTGTTGTGTTGGATGCAGATGACAGACAGTGCTGACCGAGGTTGAGTGTACAAGGACTGGACGGTACCCAGAGGTGGACCTCACAACGAGTCAGAACCCAGAGGAGACTGATGGATGTGAAGTACTGAGGATGATATATGTACCTACCCTTCAGGTAGGATCCGTGGTGGATGATCCGGGAGCTCCTTTTCACCTTTCAGTTGTTTTTTCCTTTTCAGTCGTACTTTCACTTTCAGTTGAGCTTGTATTTTCAGCCCCTTTACTTTTTAGCACTCTCTTGTTATACAATTTAACTTAGTGTTTACTTTCAGCTGTGTACTATGTTGTGTGTGTTTTTGGTTATAAAGGCAATGCCTTCCTTGTTTAGGGATTGATGCCTTTAGTGCTAGTCGACATCCCCTGGCCTATGGAAGGCGGGCTTGGGGTAGTCACGACATGGTCCCCGGGGGATGGGTCATGAAAAATTAGTATCAGAGGGTGGGGAGCACTCCATTCCATTCAGAGGACGTACTATGGTGCCGGAGTCACTTCAAGAGGAATTGTTGATGTAGTTTCACACTTCCCCTCTAGCAGTACATCCAGGAGTGGTGAAGATGTATCAAGATCTCCGATTATAGCATTGGTGTCTAGGTTTGAAGAAATCATTTTCAGAGTTTGTTTCTCGATGCCTCACTTTTCAGCAAGTGAAGGAGTAGCATCAGGTAATAGCAGGCTTGATAAAACCTTTTGAGGTTCTAGAGTGGAAGTGGGATGGGATAACCATGGATTTCATAACGGGGCTTCCACGTACATCCAGGAGTCATGATTCAATTTGGGTGATCGTTGATCGACTCACCAAGTCAGACCACTTCCTACCGATCAGAGAGCAGGGTTTAGTAGAGAGATTGAGATGCCTCTATGTGTAGGAGATTGTGCGGATACATGGTATACCCTCAACGATTGTCTCTGATCGTGACACACGATTTACTTCCCGGCTATATAAGGGGTAATAGGAAGCTTTCAGAAGGCATCTTTTCTTGAGCACTGACTTCAATCCTCAGACGGATTGTCAGACCGAGCGGACCATTCAGACCCTCAAGGAAATGCTCTGAGCATGTTTCCTAAACTTCGATCGTAGCTGGGAGGATCACCTACCTTTGGTGGAGTTTCCATACAACAAAAACTACCACTCCACCATTGGTATGAAACCTTTCTAGGTGTTGTACGGGAGAACTTTCCGATCACCCTTGTGCTAGACTGGCCCTCGGGAGTCATTAGTGGTGGGACCATAGATGGTATGAGCTACAATAGAGATGGTGAAGATCATCTATGAGTGGATTAAGAGTGCATAGAGCAGGCAGAAGTCATATGCTAACAAGAGACGGAGGCCTTTGGAGTTCGAGGATGGAGACCACGTCTATCTACGGGTCTCACCTAGACAAGTTCTATAGATATTTGGCTGAGGTGGAAAGTTATCTCTGAGGTTTGTTACACCCTTCCAGGTTCACAACATAGTTGGTGAGGTGGCATACCACTTAGCTCTTCGAACTAAGTTGCACCAGGTGCACAATGTCTTCCACATATCTTAGATGAGGAAATATGTTTGGAAAAAATCCCTCAAGGTATCATTGAATAATTTTTGAGGTGATTGTGTTTGTTGACAAAGTGGGTCTCCGTGTTGTGTTTGTTGACAAAGCAAACCATGATGTACAATTTTTTTTGAAAAAGAGGACTTCATCGTATCACGTCGAGTTTAGGGGATGTTGTTAATGACACATGATTGATTCAAGAATGTCGAAAATGTAATGAATGATCTGGAGGCGATACAAAAAGAGAAGATAGAAGGTGGCGCCGTTTTCCAGTGTTTGCCAAAATTTTGGACCTCAAAATCGACAAATGGAGAAAATGGTTTTTAGAAAAGGGACTTGCGTACGGGTGTCATGGAGGCTTGGAATCTTGGGTGCCATATGATATTCAAGATCAGAACATAAAAATATGGCAAAGGAAAATGGGGCGCCCAAGTTTTGGGTTTGGTCGCACAAGTGACTAGCGCGACAGAGACTAGGTCGGCTGGACTTTCCCGCCGAGAGGAGACTTGCGCGCTGTCGCGCAGGGTGTCAAAATGCCTATCAATAGAGGTCGACCCCTCATCATTTGGTACGAGTTAAAAAATTATGGAAAATCTGTGCTCCCATCACGAAGGTGTTGTGGTCGCGCAAGTGGTGGTGTGGTCGCGCAAGTATAATGATATTCAGATGTTGCACTCCAGTTGATAGTTGCACGTCCAAAGTGGCTTGGTAAAGAAAGGGTGTTCATCACCCAAGTTTTGAGTTGAATAAGGGAGTGTCGTGTAGGTGGTTTGGTGAAACTTGCGTTCCAGTTTTTGAAGAAGCACGACAGTTGATAGTTTCGCGCCAAAATTGGTTTGGGCATAAAAGGGAGTGAGTCGCGCAAGTTTGGAGTTGAAGAAGTGAGTGTCACGCAAGTGGTTGAGATGAAATTTCATGCCGGATTGGATACTTGTGCGCCGGCTTGGAGACTTGAGAGTTGTCTTGGAGAAGTGCGCCAAGTACGATTGAAGCACGCCAGTCATTTTAGGGCTGCGTGAAAGCTGGAAGATTGCCCGATTCCTTCTATGAAAAGTGAGATTAATCTACAGGTGAAAGATGGAATTCCATAGAGAATATACAAACAACATAATATGTATTCATTAGTTATAATGAAGATACCTACAAGTCTATAAAATGTGAGTGGATCCTTTCTAGAGTAGTGAGCAAAGGAAGATGAAGAAAGTGATCTTCTCCACCGGTAGTGAGCCAGAGAGAGAAACAGGGAGTAACCCTTGGGAAAGCAGTGAGCTAACCCTAAACATTGTAAATGCAGTTATCATGGGAATAGAAGTGATCTATCCTGACCTTTGTAAAAAACAATGTGCTTTTAGTGGATTTGGTACATCGACACATCGTTGGTGTATGCTCCTTGGACGTAGCCTAGTGAGGGTGAACCAAGTAAAAATCACTGTGTCCTGTGCATGATTTAGTTTTTGTTTATAGTTTGGTATAAGAAAGAGAGAGAAGAGAGTCTAGCTTAACAGTGAGACAAGATCAATAGGGGCAATTTTTTTAATCTGTCATACCCTGATTCACCCCCCCCTCTCAGGGTATCTATTCTAGTGGACCTAACAAGATACATGCATGACCCTACTCACATCATCGACCACGGTGAGCTAGACATCAATGATGGGGCGACTTTCACGAAGGTTCCAGTGGAGATTGAGGATCGACAAGAGTGGGTCCTATGTGGATTGTCGATACCTCTGGTGCGCATTTGCTGGTAGAACGAGAACCTTCAGGAGAGCACATGGGAGCGGGATTCTCAGATGCGTGCTCAGTACCCTCATTTGTTCCCTTAGTTAGAGATGTAGCTTATGGGGACGTAATGTCCTGAGGTGGGGAGAATGTAAAGACCCAGAAATCCTGTGGATTTCTTTTTAATACATGAGATTTGTATGAGTCCGTGAAAGTTATGGCACTTGATTCTGAGGTCCGGTGTGCCCAAAATCAATTTTTGAACTTTTGTTTTGATACGTTCAGTAAATGTACTCATTAGTTTTTATAACTTTTGAACCGGTGCTCGGAATTAAAATCCGAGAGCACCGTTGAACTCACAGTACCAGTATTCACTTAAGAAGGTTTTCACTTCGATGACAGTGAGTCAAGGATAAAAGTTAGTTTTTGGGTTTTTGTGTAAGTAATAAAATAGTGTAAGCTCACTTTATTTTACTTGTAACCACCATCTGGGGGTTGGGTGGTTAAAACCTCCTCATGGGAGTTGGAGGTGGGACCCCAACACCTTAACCTCCTTTGGGAAGTTATGGTGGTGGGGCCCACCCAAGCATAACCTCCCATGAGAGGTTATGACATGGGGACCACACGATGCTTAACCCCTATTAATGGAGAAAGGTAAAACCTATTCAACTCTCCATAAATGGGTAGAAACCCCTTGAACTTCTCCACCTTAATGGAGCCAACTCCCCTTTAATTTAATTTGTGCCACCTCTCAAGCATTAATTAGGGGAGGTGAGTTAATTAATTAATTATCTATTTTGAGTTGTTATAACAAAACCAATACATTAATTAAATGAGTCAACTCATTTAATTAAATCATTCAATTTGAATTTACGCCAACAAACATAATAGATCCTAATCTATTATTTGGATACAGATTTCATTTTGGGTGGGGTGGAGAGAAAAGTGGAACTTGGGATAAATATTGGGAGAAGGCTCCCAACGAAGAACGCTCCCAATGAAGAATGATATTCCTTGACGTCTTCCTCGGAACCCCCCCTTTGATGCGGGACATCTTCGACCGATCTTCCCTCCTCATCGTCGTCAACGAACCGACGCAGCCCGGGATTGGGAGAGCATGACAAACGCGACGAACAGAGAACTTCTTCATTCCCTTTCCATGACACCATTAATAAACGACGATAGATAATCAAAAGGTAGGGGGTTTTATTACTTGATGATGTTACACCTTTTATTATATTCTTCATCGGATAGAAAGGGTTTGTTGCGGACGAGTTAATGATCAACTGCTTATCTCGTTGATCCAATTGATACCTCCCTAATCACGGAGGGTGTGGGCCAACCTAACCTGTCCCGAAAACATCCGTCGTTTTTCCTTCTTATGGCGTTCTTTGGAAGGGCGACGTAACAACGACGAGGTGACAAAGACGACAACGACAAAGGCCACGCTACCCGCGACCTCCGTGAACTGCGTCTCCCCCACATGCTACCCATGCACACCACCGACCTTCCTGTGCACTGCATGGCGCCCCGCAGCCTGTGCGTGCTGCCCGGTGCCTTTTGGCCTACCCGTGCGCTGCCCACGCACCCTACCGACCTTCTGCGTGCTGCCTAGAACCCTGCGGCCTACCCACGCACTGCCCGACACCCCACGACCTGCCCATGCGCTGCCCGCGCGCCCCATCGGCCTGCCCGCGCGCTGTCTGGTGCCCCACGGACAGCCCGTGCACCACCCGCACTCCGCTGGCCTGCTCGTACGTTGCCCGCGCCCTGCGCGGCCTGCCCGCGCCCTGCACGGCCTGCCCGCGCCTCAGCTTCCGGCCAAACCAGCCGAGCCACGCCGGCCACCTGAGCCAGACCGCAACGTCCTTCGCAGCGTCGCTCGCCAAAATGAATTGGCTTTTCGGGACATGCCGCCCGAGTCCCGCCCCACGTGGTGCTGGTCGAACCAGCCCTGACCTTCGGGCCGAGCCACCTACATGGCGACCTCCGGGATGAACCGCCCTTGCAGTCCGTTGGACCGGGCCCAGTGGACCGGGAAAAACCTAGCGGGCGGACCCACCCAACGGGCCGGTTCAGACCCAGCAGGTCTAACAGGGTCGGCCCATTCTGGGTTGGGCTGAGTCCGTCCGGCCAAGTTAGACTGGGCTCAGGCCCACTACTGACCATTACTTTCTTTTGGCCATATCTTTGGAATTAGACATATGTTTGATGAATCGTCAATGACACTGGTATTCTTGGAATGCGATGGTCCCTTTGAGAATACCCCACTAGAGTTCGGGGTAGATTTGAGATACGGTTAGGTTGGATCGTACACGAATCCAACCGGGCCACCAGGACTAAAAGGCTAATAACTCATAGACCGGGCGTCCAACCGACGCGCCGTATGTTGCATTGAGACCCCTATGACAAGGTGGAACTTTGAGATACTTCTAAATGGGACTTCATGGAAGTCGATGTATCAACACTTGGCTTGAGGAGTAGCCCCTAGGAATCAAGCGTGCTTTGTGGAAACCCTGTGGCTGACTGTACTCTGACGACTGTTCCTAGATCATGTGTTAGTACAACAGTTATGAATTCTGTTCCTGGATCATGTGTTGGTCCGACAGAATAGCTGGTTCTAGATCATGGTTGGTCTGAAAGATCTGACGACTGTTCATGGATCATGTGTTGGTCTGACAGTTCTGACTTCTATTCCTAGATCTTGTGTTAGTCCGAAAGAATAGCTTGTCCCGGATCATGTGTTGGTCTGACAGTTCTGACTTCTGTTGCTCGATCATGTGTTGGTCTGCCAGAATAGCTGGTCCTGGATTATGTGTTGGTCCGACAACTCTGACTACTATTCCTGGATCTTGCGTGGGTCTGACAATTCTAACCGCTGGTCCTCGATCTAGTGTGGGTCCAACAGCTTAGATGATTCAGTGACTACATCTGATCATCTTTATCTTTCTACAAAAGTTTTATTCCTATGTGAGCTGAGTTAGTGACTTCTATGTTTTCCTCATGATTGAGATGGGTTACATGATAACTTATGTATATGTATGGTCATATAACTAAGTGATGGCTATCCGTTGATTTCATACTTTGTGGTTTAACCTTGTTAGATTTTGTGAGACCTTGAGGGTATCGGGGTCCCTACTAAGTATTGTTATACTCACCCATCCACGGGCTATGCCCTCACCTTTTTGTGTTGGATGTAGACGACAGACAGAGCTAAACAAGGTTGAGTGTATGAGTACTGGACGATACTCGGAGGTGGACCTCACGACGAGTCGAAACCCAGAGGAGATTGATGGACATGGAGTGCTGAGGAGGCTATCTATATCTACCATTAAGGTAGGATCTATGGTGAACGATCCAAGAGATTCTTTTCAACTTTCAGTTTTTTTTTCCTTTTCAGTTGTACTTGCACTTTCAGTTGAGATTGTATTTCCGGCCCCATTAATTTTCATCACTCTTTTGTTATACAGTTTTACTTAGTGTTTACTTTCAGATGTGTACTCCATTGTGTGTGTTTTTAGTTATAAATGCAATGGATTCCTAGTTTGGAGATTAACACCTTTAGTGCTATTCGCCTGCGCATGGCCTATGGAAGGGCTTGGGGTAGTCACGGCACGGGCCCTGGGGGATGGGTCATGACAAATTGGTATCAAAGGGTGGGGAGCATTTCATTACCTTCAGAGGACGTACTATGGTGCCAGTGTCACTTAAAGAAGAAGTATTGAGGTAGTTTCACACTTACCCTCTAGAGGTACATCCATGAGTGGTGAAGATGTGTCAGGATCTCCGACAACAACATTGGTGTCCAAGTATGAAGAAAGTATTTGTAGAGTTTGTTTCTTGATGCCTCACTTGTCAGCAAGTGAAGGCAGAGCATCATGTACCAGCAGGCTTGGTACAACCTTTAGAGGTTCCAGAGTAGAGGTGGGATGGGATATACATTGATTTAGTGATGGGGATTCCATGTACATTCAAGAGTCATGATTCTATTTGGGTGATCGTTGACTGACTCACCAAGTCGGCCCACTTCCTACCGATCAGAGAGCAGGGGTTAGTAGAGAGAATGAGATGCCTCTATATGTAATATATTTTGTGGATACATGGTATACCCTTGACGATTTTCTCTAATCGTGACACATGATTTACTTCTTGGTTATGGAAGGGGTTGTAGGATGCTTTCGGGACGCAGCTTCGCTTGAACACCTCCTTCCATCCTCAGACAGATGGTCAGACCGAGCAGACCATTCAGACCCTCGAGGACATGCTCCGAGCATGTGTCCTCGAATTTGGTCATATCTGGGAGGATCACCTACCTTTGGTGGAGTTTGAATACAACAAAAGCTACCACTCCACCATTGGGATGACACCTTTTGAGGCGTTGTACGAGCAACCTTGCCAATCACCCTTTCGCTGGACTGACCCTGGGGAGTCAGCACTGGTGGGACCAGAGATAGTATGAGCTACAACAGAGATGGTGAAAATCCTCTATAAGTGGATGAAGACTGCACAGAGTAGGAAGAAGTCATATAATGATAGGAGATAGAGGCCTCTGGAGTTCAATGATGGAAACCACATCTTTCTACGGGTCTCACCTCAATGAGGTCTACAGAGATTTGGCTGAGGTGGCAAGTTATCTCTGAGGATCGTCGGACCTTTCCAGGTCCTCAGTAGAGTTGGTGTGGTGGAACACCTCTTAGCTCTTCCACCTCAGTTGCACCAGGTGCACGGCGTCTTCCACGTATCTCAGCTGAGGAGATATGTGCACGACCCTACTCACATCATCGACCATGATGAGCTGAACATCGATGACGGGGTGACTTTCATAGAGGTTCCAGTGGAGATTGAGGATCGAAAAATGTGGGTCCTATATGGATGGTTGATACCTCTGGTGGGCGTTCGTAGGCAGCACGAGAACCTCCAGTAGAGCACATGGGAGCGGGAATCTTAGATGCGTGCTCATTACCCCCATTTGTTCCCTTAGTTAGAGTTGTAGTTTTCGGGGACGTAAATCCTTGAGGTGAGGAGAATGTAAATACCCAAAAATCCCATGGATTTGTTTTTAATACATGGGATTTTTATGAGTCTATGATAGTTTACGACACTTGATTACGAGGCCTGGTGTTCCTGGAATTAATATATTATTTTAGATAGCATGATTTTTCCTTGATCCCATCATCACCCTATTCATCTTTATGTCCTGTGAAAAACATTTCCAAACTTGGGATAAGCATAAAAATCTCAGTAAGGGTTATAAAATAAGGAAAGAAAACATTGGCACATAAATAAATAAAACTAATGGAAACCATACTTTTTAATCATAACATGACTTATGAAATAACAAGATTTATGAATTATACATAGAAATCATAAATCATAAAGGTAACTTGTCGTATCCATAAAATACTTACGTTGTAGAATTCACATATATATAGGGAGTTACATTTGGAATAACCATAACAGTATATTCCCTAAATCTATTAGGATAAACATTCACGTTTACCTCCGTCACATTACCCAACGCATTAGAGAGCTATCTCGGGCTCATCGACCCAAGGTTTATCACGGAACCACCCGTATACGTAAACAATTCCCAATAACCATAACTTATTCATAACACATAAAACAAGTATAAAAGAAAATATAACATTTACACATTGCAATACCAATATATCTTTTCAAGATATTGACATAATCAATGCTTTATCAAACCACTTTCAAAACCATTTAATAAATATATTTTTGAATCAAAGTGTCCCATAACACCTTGAATATTTTAAAGGAATTAAAATTTTAAACCATTAATGTATATATAAATATATCCTTATAAACATTTTAGAACAATAACATTAATGAGAATGATTTAGAGGAATAAATCTTTAAAACATTTAAAATGATATTTTAGTTAACGAGTTCCTAACCAAATGAGAGATGGTCGAATAAAAATAATTTAAGAATAACATCAATCAAAGCTTATAATATCATGATATTAGAGATATTCATGATACAATACGGCAAAGGGTAGTATATACACTATATAAAAGTGAATTGGTGTATAACGATAAATAAGTTTCAATGGAATGTAAATTGAGACAAAGTCCCCAGAAAAGATCATATCCTTAGATTAAGGATAAATAAATGACAAAATTATGTGTGAAAAATAAGAATACACCAAATATAAGTGGATATTAAGTGTAAAACAATCAGAGTTCATTCACACATATTCATAGAATGACATAATCAAGATGTATAAGTTTAACCCAAAGAATTGAAATTGGGTAAAGAAGTTTCCTTACAAAAATTCGAAAGCCTAACGACGTCACTTTAAAATTCAGAAAATGAGTTTATGAGAGAAAAATGGTATCTCATCACTTGGAAATAAAATGTACATCAACAAGTATATATAATAAAATATCCCAATATAAGAAGATGTAAATTAAAATACATAAAAAAATAATTCTTTGACTAAAAGAGGATGGTAAAAGGTTCCCTTACCGATTTGGTAACATACAAAACATACACCCCATGAAAGAAGGATCATACATCGAAGATGTAAATACCCATAAATTGAATTATATTACACAATAAATACAATCATGGGTAGTACATACACCACACAAAAGAAAATAGAGGAAAATATACCATGAATATCATGGAAATAAAAAGTGTGATGAAAACCCCTTACCACATTGTAATCAATCAAGTCGTATGACAAAAAGTTAATAACCACCAAATGAATCATAGAATACCAGGAATGTAAATAGAATCATGATAATATATATCAAATGGAAGTGAAAAATACACCACAAATAAATAAGTTTTGAACAATGGAAATCTCATGGAATTGAAAGTGAGATAAGAAACCCCTTACCTTGTGTCCGACTTGACCCGTTCGTTCTTTAATCTCATGAATAAAAGAATAAAGTTAATTTTTAATTGATTAAGAACATTATTCAAGTTTATTATTCCTTTTATATCACTTATTACCATGTTATAAACATTATTCAATCATTTTAGTTAATAGTGGTCCTTTTTTCTATATTTGGTACTTGAGTCAAGAATGAACTTCTTATAATTAAAAGTTGTTCATGTGGTCAAAATTATACTATCTCTATAATTATATTCTTGATTTAGATGTAATATATGTCACATATATCTAGTATATGTACGTATTTATAATATTACATAATATTTGTAGATAAGAAATGAAATGCACCATTCATGGAGACGATAAGCCGTACGTACGCAAGGACGCTACTTTCATTAATGTTTTGTATTTAATGGAATAAAAAAATGATAAATATGTATATTATTATTCCATTATAATATCATATATAATTTCATTATCTCCATACTTTATAATTTCTACCTATGACATGAACGAGTCATATAACTTTGAGGGGGTGGTAGTCCGCAGTTCCTCAAATGAAATTATCGCGTTTACCCATTATGAAAACCATAAAGGTATGCTATAAATGAAAAATACATAAGTATAGAGAAAATATAAATATAATATATATCACATATAAATATAGTTCCATCATGATGTCCACCATAAGAGGTGGTATGATAAGATTGAACACTCATCATTTTGTGAGGCAGTAGTTCACCGTCCAGAGAAACAATATGTTCTTTACCCATTAGATGGAGGTTTGTGTAAGTGTAGTTTGAATACTTATCATAAAAAAACATAGTATATTTAGGATACTAGTTTTTTTTTATAAAATAAAGGAATAAAATGTTTTAGGGGGTTGGAGAAGTAAAATAAAAGAAAAGAACTTTCGCGAAGATGTTACCTTTAAATCGGGTAACCTCCTTTGGTTTGAACCAAAATGATTTCTTGAAGTTCCTTCTGCCTAAGGTAAGGCTTCTAAGTGGAAGAGAGGAATATTGAGAGATTATATGGGTAAAGGTTGGACAATACATATGGGATGAGAGGTGTGAGTAATGGGTTTTATGTGAGATCTTTTTATAAGGGGGAGGAGGGTCTCTTTAGGAAAGTTTGAAAATATTATTTTATTATATAATGATTTTCAGTTTCTAAAGGTCCAAAACTTATTAAAGTTCAAGATAAGATGACTCTTATTAGAAATAAAATTATCAAATAATAATTGGAAAAGTTTTGGATATTGTTTTAGTTTTTTTAATCTTATTTATTATAATCATTCATTAATGAGGTAAACACTGCATCATTTCTATGTCATCAATAATTTTATTTATTCAATGTATAAAAATTATTAATAAGATACCATGATGTAGGAAATATTTTTATATTTTTAATGAATCATTATAGTAAAATATATCAATTATATAACCCCACATTAATTTTTTTTAACAAAATAATAAATGTTTATGATATTTTTTATTTTTACTTTAAATAAAAAGTTATTTATATTATTATCTTACCCAAATGTCTTTCAAAGGCCAAAAGTCTTACCCAAGGATTTTATTGGTCGGAAATTACTCATCCAATAAGGTTAGGATAAGTGTTAAGATAATTTTATATTATTATAATATTATTTTTACCCTGAATTACCATATTTACATTTAACTGCGGTAAATAAAAGTCAAAAGTTACTATTCACCAAAAATTATTTTTTGTCTTATTGAACCAAAATTTACTTATTGACAAAAACCGTGTATGTCCGATATTTGAAATTAAATTCACAAAAGTGGTAAAATTTTATTTAAATGAAAAAGTCAGTTTTTTAACTAGTACTCAGTGTTTTCACTATTTATCAAAAATTGAAGGTTTGCAGAAAAATACAAAAAATTAAGCCTTAACAATATTTGATATTCAGAATTAAAAAATAATGTCTATTTTACCAAATTCAAAACTTAGATGTTGTATTAATTAATTTAATATTAATTACGTTGTCAAAACAAAAAGCGTGTTTTTAAGAAATAATAACTATCAAAATATTGACACTTGTTTATGTCCAATTTCAAGGTGAAATTACTTCCAATGACCAACATTGAATTAAGTGGTAAAAATATAATCTAATTAAACTTTAAAACCATTTAAAAATATATTATATCAATATAAATAAATTATATTAACTTGTAGTTTTGAATTAAAAGGTAGCATTTTTCACTAATCATTAAAAAATAAACTTTATCAGAAAAATACCATTAATTTATCCAATGCAAATTTTGATGTCCCGATTATAAAGAAGAATTTTATTTTTTCAAATAGAACATATAAAAGTTAACAATATTAGATTTAAATATGGTTCTCCATCAAAATGAATTAAATAATCCTTTTAAAGAATATAAGACTATTTTTACTTAAACTTATATTCATTCACATTTTAAGCCTCTAACATTTAATGGATAAATGTAAAAAACTTTAACTAACATGTATATTCATATTTTAGTTAGTTCTATTAATTATTTCCATTAAAATGACTAGGAATTAACTACCATTTAATATAATAATATATTATTATTTTTCAGTATGATTCAGCATTGTGTGTAACATAAGACTTCGAAGAAACCCATTTTTGCATTTCAGGCACGCCATTGAATATAGCATACCCATTAAAAATATAATTAATATTTAATTAATAAATATTAATAAATATTAAAATGTCATATTAATTATTTTCCTGGCATGTTACATCCTTCCCCCTATTTAGAAATTGCATCCTCACAATTTTAAAATTGGGCTTGGAAACTTCATTGAAAGTACCACAATAGAAAAAGAGTAAATAAAAATATCACTTTAAAAGAAAGAAAGAAAAGTAAAAAGGTCACCCAAGATGAACCATACTTGGATTCAATTAAAACATGGATATTAAGGAGAAACTAAGTGTCATGTTCTGATGCAGAGTGATAGAAAACATGATTAAGAGAAAGTTAACAATAATAAAACCACAAATTTTTGATTGGTTAAACAGTCATTGGTTTCCCAGTAGTAAAAGTAAATGGAGAATGTTTTTCTTTTAAGTTCCTTTTTATAAAGTTGGAGAATTTATTTATGAGATTGAATAAGAACATAATGAAACTTACTTACTTGACATGTAGACTTTCATCATTTACAATATTTCTACCACAAACTCATCTTTTCTCCAAACAATGAGTATTCAAGATTACTTGGTCACATAAAAGGTGCTAGAATAAACTTCTAGAGAATAACATGATCCAAAAAATATGAACCATATATTTTCCCTATCTTTATACATTAACCAAAACGGAAATTGGTTAATTCGAGATCAGATAATTTCCAAAAGGATAATCCTTTATAAAAAGCAATACTACTCTTAATCTCCAAAATTCAACAAAAAGTACCCAAAGTTCAAGAAGGACCATTAAATTTAAAATTGTCCTTAAAATTATTCAAAATAATACAAACTTTTATTGAATCCCAAAACTCATAAGGATTTAATAACATAGTCTTCCACATTAAATCTTAACATTTATCTCCAAAAACATCGACAACTCTTAAAGTCTCATACTGAAGTGTAATTAACATAATCACATATTATATATGATAGGTTAATCATTTACATAAATAACACAAATCATCTTATATACACAATAAAAAAATAGATTCTTCCAAAACAATATTTAAACCATTACTTTACAAATTAAATCCTATACTATTCTATTTTCCTTAAGTATATATTGTTCCCAAAAGAGAGAATGTATTCCAATATAACCTTAATCACTTAATCCCCAAATAATTTTCATATACTAATGATATCAATTTGATAAAACATAAGATCCAAAATAAAATTATTCTTGATCTATAAAATCATTTAACTAAAAATAATTATTCATACTAACCAGGGACTTCATGTAGTCTAGTGGTAGGTGATAAATACCAATTGCACTTTGGTTGTGGGTTGATTCCTGAAGATTTGTCTAACGTGATGGGTTATCACTTGGTTTGTATGTTGTTCTTTCTCAACAACTATAAAATTTCATAAAATTCCAAAAAATAAGAGACAAATTCCACAAAAATATCCATAATAATTTTTTTCCTCAAAGGTTATCTAATAACATTCATTTTGCACCCCAAAATGTAACAACCATTTATCACCTCTAAAATAACTATGACTATTTCTTATATGCTTTCAATTATAGTTATTTAACTTATGCTTAAATGAAACCCTAACCTCTAATGTTATCTAAACCGACCTCTGATACCAACTATAAGGACCTGAACTTAAACATTACATAATCTTGAATTAAGTGAATAATTCACATTGAGGATCTTTTCAGGTTTAGAGATTTAGAGAATTAGGCTATAATTATTAGATCTCAAAAATTAAAAAGTAAACACTTCTTCTCATCTTGATTTTTTTTTCATTAAATAAAAAATCTTAAAAAAAATAAACTTTTCTAGTTCCATGTTTTAGACATCATGACTTTTCCTTGATCCCATCCTCGACCCTATTCATCTTGAAGTCCCGTGAGAAAAATTTCAAAACATGGGATGAGCATAAAAAGCTCAGTAAGGGTTATAAAATAAGGAATAAACATTATCCCATTAATAAATACAATTCAATGAAACCATACTTTTTAATCATAACATGCCTTATGAAATCACAAGATTTATGAATTATAAACCGAAGTCATAAATCATAAAGGTAACTTGTGGAATACATAACATACTTACGTTGTAGCTTTAACAATAATGTAGGGAGTTAAATTTCGAATACCCATCATAATATATTCCCTAAATCTCTTAGGATAAACATTCATGTTTACCTCCATCATGTTACCCAATGAATTGTAGAGCTATCTCAGGATCACCCGCCCTAGGTTTATCACAAAACCACCCATATATGCAAAAAGTGCCTAATAATCATAACATATTAATAATGAATAAAACAAGAATAAAATAAAGATAAAATTTCCACATTGTAATAACAATATATCATTTCATAATATTGATATAATCAATGCTTTATCAGACATTTTTTAAAACCATTTAATAAAGAGATTTTTGAATCAAAGTATCCCATACCACTTTGAAGATTTTAAAGGAATTAACATTTTAAAAAATTAATTCCCATGTAAATAAAAAATTATAACCATTTTTAAAACATGGAAATTAATGATTAATATTTAGAATAATAAATCTTTAAAACATTTAAAATGATATTTTAGTTAAAGAGCTTCTAACCGAATGAGAGAATCTTGAAAGCAAATAATTGAGGAATAACATCAATCAGAGTTTATAATATCATGATAAGAGAGATTCATGGTATAATATTTCAAATTGAAGTATATAAAATATATAAAAGTGAATTTGTGTTTAACAATAAATTAGTTTCAATGGAATGTAAATTGATACAAAGTCCCTTACAAAGATAATTTCCTTAGATTAAGGACAAATAAATGACATAATTATGTGTGAAAAATAAGAATACACCAAATATAAGTGGTTATTAAGTTTAAAACAACCATATTTCATTCACCCATATTCATAGAATGACATAATCAAGAAGTAAAAGTTTAACCCAAAGAATTGAAATTCAGTAAAGATGTTCCCTTACAAAAATTCGACAGCCTAACGACGTCACTTTAAAATTATGAAAATGAGTTGATGAGAGAAAAAAGGGTATCTCATCGCTTGGAAATAAAATTTACAAAAATAATTATATATAAGAATATATACCAATATAAGTATATGAAAATTAAAATATATAAAAATAATAATTCTTTGACTAAAAGAGGAAGGTGAAAGGTTCCCTTACTAATTTGGTAACTTACAAAACATTCACCCGAAGAAAGAATAATCATACAAAGAATATTTAAGTACTAATAAATTTAAGTATATTATACAATAAATAAAATCATGGGAAGTAAATACACCACACAAAAGGAAATAGTGGAAAATATAGCATGAATCTCATGGGAATAAAAAAGTGAGATGAAAACCCCTTACCACGTTGTAATCAATCGATTCTTATGACCAAAAGTTAATAACCACCAAATGAATCATTGAATAAAATGAATATAAATATAATCATGATAATATATATCAAATGTTAGTGTGAAATACACAACATGAAATAAATAATTACTGAACAATGTAAATCTCATGGAATTAAAAGTTAGATAATAAACTCCTTACATTGTGTCTGACTTGACCCGTTCATTCTTTAATATCATGAATAATAAACTAAAGTTAATTTATAATATTTTAAGAACCTTTTTCATGTTCATTATTACTTTTATATCAATTATTACTATGTTATAAACATTTTTCCATCATTTATGTTTATAATGGTTGTTTTGTTGATATTTGGTACTTGGGTCAAAAACGATCTTCTTATAATTACAAGTTGTTCATGTGGTAAAATTTATATTATATCTAGAATTATATTAATGATTTAGATATCAGATATATCCAGAATATTTATTTATTTATAATAATACATATCATTTGGAGAAAAGAAATGAAATGCACCGTTCATGGAGACGGTAAGTCATATATACAAATGAACGCTACTGTCATTTCTATTTCATATTCAATGGAATCAAAACTTATTGATAAATAGGTATATTATAATTCTAGTATAATATCATATATAATTTCATTAACTCTATCCTTTATACCTTCCTGATATGGAATGAACGAGTCATATCTCTTTGAGGGGGTGGTAGTCCACACTTCCTCAAATGAAATTATCGCCTTTACCCCTTACGGAAACAATAAAGGTATGATATAAATGAAAAACAAAGAAGTATATAGAAAATATAAATATAATATATATCACATATAAATAAAGTTCCATCATAATTTCCACCATAAGAGGTGGTATGAGAAGATTGAAAAATCATCATTTTGTGAGGCAGTAGTTCACCGTCCACAGAAATAGTATGTTCTTTACCCATTAGACGGAGGTGTGTGTAAGTGTAGTTAGAATACTTATCATAAAAAAACTAGTTTAATTAGGATACTTTTTTTATAAAATATTGTAATAAAAATATTTTAGGGGGTTGGAGAAGAAAAATAAAAGAAAAGAACTTAAGAGAAGACGTTAACTTTAAATATGGTAACTCCCTTTGGTTTGAACCAAAAGGATTTCTTGAAGTTCATTCTACCTAAGGTAATACTTATAAATGGAATATAGAGATCTTGAGAGCTTATTTGGGAAGAGGTTGGACGAGACAATGGGATTTAGAGGTGTGAGTAATGGGTTAGAGGTGAAGTCTTTTTATAAGGGGGAGGAGGGGATCTTTATAAATGATTGAAAATATTATTTTATTACATAATGATTTTCGTTTTATAAAGGTCTAAAAATTATTAAAGTCAAAGATAAGATGACTCCTATTATAAATAAAATCATACAATAATAATTGGATAGGTTTTGGATATTTTTATAATTTTTATAATCTTATTTATTTAAATCATTTATTAATGAGGTAAACACTGTATCATTATTGTGCTATAAATTATTTTATTTATTTGATGTCTAAAAAATACAAATAAAATACCTTTATGTAGGAAATATTTTAATATTTCTAATGAATATTTATATTATAATATTTAGATTATATAACCCCACATTAAAATTGTTTTAGCAAAAAAAATCATGTTTTTTATATTTTTATTTTTACTTTAAATAAAAAGTTATCAATGTCATTATCTTACCCAAATGTATTTAAAAGGCTAAAATTTTTACCCAAGGATTGTATTGGTCGGAAATTAATCATAAAATAAGGTTTGGATAGGTGTCAAAGTAATTTTATATTATTATAATATTATTTTTACCTTGAATTTCCATATTTACATTCAACTACGGTAAATAAAAGTCAAAAGTTACTATTCAAAAAAAATTATTTTCATCTTATTGAATCACATTTTACTTACTGATAACAAAAATTTATGTCAGATTTTTGTAATTCAATTCAAAAAAGTGGTAAAATTCCATATAAATGAAAAATTCAGTTTTTTAACTACTACTGAGTGTTTTCACTATTCATAAAAAATTGAAGGTTTTTAGAAAATTAACAAAAATTCATCCTTAGATATATTAGATATTTTTAATTAAAAAATATGTCTATTTTACCAAATTCAAGACATATATGTTGCATTAATTAATTTAATATTAGTTTCTTTGTCAAAACAAAAAGTGTTTTTTAAGAAATAATAACTATCAAAAGATTGACACTTGTTTATATCCAATTTCAATGTGAAATTACTTATAATGACCAAAATTGGATTAAATGGTAAAAATATAATCTAATTACACTTTAAAACCATTTAAAAATATAATCTAATGATATAAATAAATTAGATTAAAAGGTAGTTTTGAATTAAAATGCAGTATTTTTCACTATTCATTAAAAAATGATCTTTATCAGAAAAATACCAAACATTTATCCAAAGTAAATTTTTATATCCCGATTCTAAAGAAGAATTTTATTTTTTCAAATAAAACATATAAAAGTGAACAAAAATATATTTAAATGGGGTTATCCATTAAAAGGCAGTAAATCAACTTTTTAAAGAATATTACAGTATTTATGCTTAAAATTAGATTCATTCACATTTTAAGCCTCTAACTTTTATTGGATAAATATAAAAAAATTTAACTAACGTGTATAATAATATTGTAGTTAGTTTAGTTCATTTCATCCATTACAAGGGCTATCCCTTAGCTATAATTTAATATAATAATATATTATTATTTTTCAAAATGACTCAGCATTGTGTGCTACATAAGACTTCAGAGAAACCCGTTGTTGCATTTCAGGTACACCATTGAATATAGAATCCCCTTTAAAAATAGAATTAATATTTAATTAATAAATATTTATAAATATGAAAATGTCATATTCTTTATTTTCCTGGGATGTTACATACTTCCCCCTTTTGGAAATTGCGTCCTCACAATTTTAAATTTGGGCTTGGAAACTTCATTGAAAGTCCCACATCAGAAATAGAGTAAAACAAAACTATCATTGTAAAAGAAAGAAAGATAAGTACAAAGGTCACCCGAGATAACCCAAACTTGGATTCCCTGAAATCATGGATATAGAGGATAAATTAAGTTTCATGTTTAAATGCAGAGTGACAAAAAACATGATTATGAGAAAGTTAACAACAATAAAACCATAAATTGGTTATAGGTTAAACGGTCATTGGTTTCCCAGTAGAAAAAGTTAACAAACAATGTTTCTGTTTTATTTTCCTTTTCATAAAGTTGGATAATTTATTTATGATATTGAATAAGAATATAATGAAACTTACTTACTTGACATGTAGAATTTCATCATTTACAAAATTTCTTCCACAAACTTATCTTTTCTTCAAACGATGATTATTCAAGATGACTTGGTCACATAAAAAGTGATAGAATCAAATTCTAGAGAATAACATGATCCAAAAAATACGAAAAATATATTTTTCATATCTTTATACATTAACCAAAACTGAAATTTGTTAGTACGAGATCATATAATCTCCAAAAGGACAATCCTTATAAAAATAAATACTACTCTTAATCTCCAAAATTCAACAAAAAGTACCCAAAGTTCAAGAAAGACCATTCAATATAGAATTTTCCTTAAAATTTTTCAAAATAATCCAAACTAAGATTGACACCCAAAAATCAGAAGGATTTAATCACATAGTCTTCCACAATTAATCATAACCTTTATCTCTAAAAAGATCGATGAATCTTAAAGTCTCATACAAAAGCATAATTGACCTAATCACATATTCTCTATGATAGGTTAATCATTTCTATAAACAACCCAAATAACCTTATATCCATAATTAAAACATAGATTATTCCAAAATAATATTTCAACCATTACTCCACAAATTAAATCCCATAGTATTGTATTTTCCTTAAGCATATAGTGTTCCCAAAAGATATAATGTATTCCAATATAACCATTATAACTTATTCACCAAATCATTTTACTATACTAATGATGTCAATTTTATAAAACATAATTTCCAAAATAAACTTATTATTTATCCATAAAAGCATTTAACTAAAAATAATTAGTCATACTAACCAGGGACTTCACGTAGTCCAGTGGAAGGTGATAAATCCCAATCGCACTTTGGTTATGGGTTCAATTCCCGCAGCATTGTTTGATGTGGCAGGTTGTCACATGGTTTGTGTGTTTTCATTTTTCAAAAACTATATATTTTCCTAACATTCCAAAAAAATGAGACAAATGACTCAAAAATAACCATTACATATTTTATCCTCAAAGGTTATCAAATACCTTTTATTTTGTACCCCAAAATATAAAAACCATTTATATCCTCTAAAATAACTATTACTCTTTCTAATATGATATCAATTATGGTTATTTCACTTATGCTTAAATAACACCCTAACCTCTAAGGTTATCTAAACCGACCTCTTATACCAACTATAAGGACCCGACCTTAAACATTACATAATATTTAATTAAGTGAATAATTCACATTTAGGATCTTTTTAGGTTTAGAGTTTTAGAGAATTAGTCCATAGTTATTAGATCTCAAAAATTGAGAAGTAGATACTTCTTCTTAACTTCAATTTTTTTCATAAAATAAAAACTCTTAAAAAAAATTGTCTAGTTCTATGTTTTAGATATCATGACTTTTCCTTGATCCCATCCTTGAACCTATTCATCTTTAAGTTTTGTGAAAAACATTTCAAAACTTTGGATGAGAATAAAAAGCTCAGTAAGGGTTATAAAATAAGGAAAGAAAAAATCAGCCCATTAATAAATTAAAATCAATGAAACCATACTTTTTAATCATAACATGCCTTATGAAATCACAATATTTATGAATTATACATAGAAATCATAAATCATAAAGGTAACGTGTGGTATGCATAATATACTTACATTGCAGCTTTCACATCTATGTAGGGAGTTACATTTGGAATACCCATAAAAGTATATTTCATAAATCTCTTAGGAGAAACTTTCACGTTTACCTCTGTCACGTTACCCAATGCATTAGAGAGCTATCTCGGGCTCACCCGCCCTAGGTTTATCACAGAACCACCTGTATACACAAACAATTACCAATAACCAAAACATATTCATAACACATACAAAAAGAATAAAGGAAAGATAAAAATTCCACATTTCAATCAAAATTTATCATTTCATGATATTTATATAATCAATGCTTTATCAAACTATTTTTAAAACCATTTAATAAAGAGATTTTTGAATCAAAGTGTCCCATACAACTTTGAAGATTTTAAAAAAATTAACATTTTAAACCATTAATATCCATATAAATAAATCATTATAACCATTTTGAAAACATGGACATTAATGAGAAGGATTTAGAAGAATGAATCTTTAATACATTTAAAATGATATTTTAGTTAAAGAGTTCCTAACCAAATGAGAGATGCTTGAATAAAAATAATGGAGGAATAACATCAATAAAAGATAATAATATCATGATAATAGAGCGATTCATGATATAATACTTCCAAGGGTAGTATATACACCATATAAAAGTGAATTTTTGTATAACAATAAATAAGTTTCAATGGAATGTAAACTGAGACAAAGTCTCTTGCAGAGGTCATATCCTTAGATTAAGTACAAATCAATGACATAATTATGTTTTAAAAATAAAAATACACCCAATATAAGTGGATATTAAGTGTAAAAAAATCATAGTTTATTCACACATATTCATATCATGACATAATCAAGAAGTATATGTTTAACCCAAAGAATCAAAATTGGGTAAAGAAGTTCCCTTACAAAAATTTGACAGCCTAACGATGTCACTTTAAAATTCAGAAAATGATTTTATGAGAGAAAAAAGGATATATCATCACTTGGACATAAAATTTACAGTAATAATTATATAAAAGAACATATCCTAGCATAAAAATATGTAAATAAAAAGACATAATGAAAAGAAGACTTTGACTAAAAGAGGAAAGTGAATGGTTCTCTTACTGATTTGGTAACATATAAAACATAAACCCCATGAAATAAAGATCATACAATGAAGATATAAATACCCATAAATTGAATTATATCACACAATGAATACAATAATGGTCTGTACATACACCACATAAAAATTTAGTGGCAAATATAGCATGAATATCACGAGAATAAAAAAGTGAGATTAAAACCGCTTACCACGCTGTAATCAATCGAGTCGTATGAACAAAAGTTAATAACCACAAAATTAATTACAGAATACCATTAGTATAGATATAATAATGATAATATATATCAAATGGAAGTGCAAAATACACCACATGCTATAAATAAGTGCTGAACAATGGAAATCTCACAGAATTAAATGTGAGATAAGAAACCCCTTACAGCGTGTCCGACTTGACCCGTTTGTTCTTTAATATCTTGAATAACAAACTAAAGTTAATTTATACTTTCTTAAGAACATTCTTTAATTTCATTTTTTCTTTTATATCACTTATTACCATGTTATAAACATTATAAAATCATTTAAGTTAATAATGGTTGTTTTGTCGATATTTTGTACTTGAGTCAAAAATGAACTTCTTATAATTACAAGTAGTTCATGTGGTAAAAAGTGAATTATCTCCAGAATGATATTCATGATTTATATATCATATATATGATATATATCTAGTATATATTTGTGTTTATAATATTACATAACATTTTGAGATAAGAAATGAAATACACCGTTCATGGAGACGGTAAGCCGTACGTATGCATGAACGCTACTTTCATTTTTATTTCATATTTAATAGAATGAGAACATAATGATAAATCAGTATATTTTAATTATAGTATAATATAATATATAAATTCATTAACTCTATCCTTTATACTTTCCACATAAGGAATGAACAAGTCATATCACTTTGAGGGGCGATAGTCCGCACTTCCTCAAATGAAATTTTCGCGTTTACCCATTATGGAAACCATAAAGGTCTGCTATAAATGAAAAATACAAAAGTATATAGAAAATATAAATATAATATATATAACATATAAATATAGTCCCATAATAATGTCCAACATAATAGGAGGCATGAGAATGTTGAACAATCATTGTTTCGTGAGGTAGTAGTTCATTGTCCACAAAACAATATGTTCTTTACCCATTAGACGGAGTTGTGTGTAAGTGTAGTTTGAATTATTATCATAAAAACAGCCTATTATATTGAAGATATTTTTTTTGTTATAAAATAAAGGAATAAAAATATTTTAGGGGGTTGGATAAGTAAAATAAAATAAAAGAACTTAAGAGAAGAAATTACCTTTAAATAGGGTAACTCCCTTTAGTTTGAACTGAAAGGATTTATTGAGGGGCCTTATGCCTAAAAAACTCTTATAAGTGGAATAGAGGAATATTGAGAGCTTATTTGGGTAGAGGTTGTATGATCCAAGGGGCTTGAGAGGTGTTAGTAATGGGTTAGAGGTGAGGGATTTTTATAAGGGGGAGGAGGGGCTCTTTAGGAAAGTTTAAAAATATTATTTTATTATATGATGATTTTCGGTTTCTAAAGGTCCAAAACTTATTAAAGTATAATATAAGATGAATTTAGTTTGGAATGAATACATACAATAATAATTGGATCAGTTTTGGATATTTTTTTTAATTTTTAGAATCTTATTTCTTTAAATCATTCATTAATGAGGTAAACACTACATCATTATTGTGTCATAAATAATTTTATTTATTTAATGTCTAAAAATTATAAATAAAATATCATGATGTAGGAAATATTTTAATATTATTAATGAATATTTATAGTAAAATATATAAATTATATAACCCAACATTAAAATTGTTTTAGCAAAACAATACATGTTTGTGATATTTTTATTTTTACTTTAAATAAAAAGTTATTAATGTCATTATCTTACCTAAATGTCTTTAAATGCCCAAACGTCTTACCCAAGGATTTTATTTTTTGGAAATTACTCATAAAATAATATTAGTATAGTTGTTAAGGTAATTTTATATTATTATAATATTAATTTTAGCTTGAATTACCATTTTTACATTTAACCGCGGTAAATAAAAGTCAAACATTACTATTCACAAAAAATTATTTTCATCTTATTGATCCAAATTTTAATTAATGATAACAACCATGTATTTTGGATTTTCAAAATTCAATTCACAAAAGTGGTAAATTTCGTTGAAATGAAAACGATGGGTTTTTTAACTACTACCGAGTGTTTTCACTATTCATCAAAAATTGAAGGTTTTTAGAAAAATTATATAAATATAGCCTAAGATATATTTGGTATTCCAAATTCAAAAATTATGTATATTATACCAAATTAAAAACATATATGTTGCAATAATTAGTTTAAAATTAATTCCCTTTGTCAAAACAAAAAGCATGTTTTTAAGAAATAATAACTTTCAAAATATTGACACTTGTTTATGTCTAATTTCAAAGTGAAATTACTTTCAATGACCAAAATTTACTAAAATGGTAAAAATATAATCTAATTACACTTTAAAACCATTTAAAAATATAATCTAACCATATAAATAAATTAGATTAAAAGACAGTTTTGAATTAAAATGCAGCATTTTCCACTATTCATTAAAAAAATGAACTTTACTAGAAAAATACCAAAAATTTACCCAAAGTAAATTTTGATGTCCTGATTCTAACTAATAATTTTATTTTGTAAAATAGAATATATAAAAGTTTCCAAAACTAGATTTAAAGAGGGTTCACCATTAAAAGGTGGTAAATCGATCTTTTAATGAATATTAAAGTATTTATGGTTAAAATTTGATTCATTTACATTTTAAGCCAAATTTTATTGGATAAATGTAAAAACAATTTAACTAACATGTATAATCATATTGTAGTTAGTTCTTCTCATTTCCTCCATTACAATGTCTAGGTGTTAACTTTCATTTAATATAATAATATATTATTATTATTTAGTATGAATCAGCATTGTGTGCAACAGAAGACTTCAGAGAAACCCGTTGTTCTGATTTAAGTACACCATTATATATAGCATCCCCTTTAAAAATATAATTAATAATTATTTAAAAAATATTAATAAATATGAAAATGTCATATTCTTTATTTTCTTGGGATGCTACACCTAAAGTTTGTATGGAGCACAAATACGTCATGTTGAGTATACTGATCTTTTGTGCAAAGAAACCTAGAAATGATATTAATGTTTTCATGTCACCATTGATTGATGATTCAAAACATTTATGGGATAATGTTATTAGGGTGTATAACTCTTATAAAATGGAATATTTTCAACTGCATGCAGTGCTTTTGTTCACTATAAATGACTTCCTAGCATATGAAAATTTTTCTGGATACACTATTAAGGGGCATAAATCATGTTCAATTTGAAAACAATAAACTTCGTATTGTCAATTGCATCATGGGAGGAAAACAATATACATGGTTCCTCATTTTCTTTTCTATGGATCACTCTTATAGAAGACTAAAATAGGCATTCAATGGCTCACACGATCTTGATATTTCTCCAGAACCTTTATCCTCTGATGAGGGTACAAAACCTTGATGCGATGTTTGAAAAGACACATAAATCTAGCAATGATAGACATATTTGGAATACAAGTTCAATATTTTTTGAGCTACCATATTAGAGATATCATGAAGTGAAACATAATATTGATGTCATGCATGTGGAGAAGAATATATGTGACAGTTTGATTGGAATATTGTTAGATATTAAACGAAATAATAACGATGGGTTAAATTCAAGATTAGAAATACTATAAATGGGAAAACATTTAGAGTAATATCCCACTTCTGATGGAAGGAAAACATGTCCTCCACCATCTTGTCATAAATTATCAAAGAGGGAGAAAATTATCTTTTTTCAGTATCTTCATGATATCAAAGTGCCATAAGGTTATTCCTAAAATTTGATTTTTTTGTCTTTTTGATGGATTTGAAGTTGATAGGTATGAAGTATAATGATTTTCATGACATGATGCAACTACTTCTACCAGTTTCATTGCATGGAATATTTTCCATTCTTATCATAAAGACTATTATGAATGTGTGTTATTTTTTATATTCAATTTTTAATAAGGTGATTGATGTGGATGCTTTGAAAATTTCAGAAAAGGATGTAATTTTTATTCTTTTTCAATTAGAAATGTATTTTCCTTCATCTTCTTTTGATATAATTGTGCATTTAATAGTTCATCTGGTTTGAGAAATAAAGCTTTGTGGAACTGTATAACTTTGTTGGATTTATCATTTTGAAAGGCATATGAAAATATTGAAGGGGTTTGTTAAGAATCAATATGAACCTAAAGCCTCCATTGTTGAAAAGTATATTTATGAGGAGGTTGTAGAGTTTTGTACGAGATACTTGTCAGTGGTGGAGCACATTGGTTTGCCTCCACCTCTCCATAAATGAGTTAATAATGAGGGAAAGGAGATTCTTGGATTGAAAGTCAAATCGTTGTCAGCTGAACTGATGAAGAAGGTATATTTATATATCTTGAATAACATAGATGATGCTCAACCATATATCACATTTCATATTAATGAGTTGAAAAAATGTCATCCAAATAAGAAAGAAATGCATATTTTGAATGAGTATAACAAAAATTATTTTCCATGGTTTAAAAAGACCCTTCTTGGTATATCAGATGCATTAGAGAAATTAAGATAGTTAGTGGGAGGTCCAATTTTAAATGTGATAACATGGTCTGGGTATGATATAAAGGGATATACAATTCATATGAAAGCTTAGGACAACATAATTGCTGTTCAGAATAATGGGGTGTTGGTGTTTTCATAAGCAATGCGTTTTTTAAGTTCTAAAGACAAAAACCCAATTTATGCATCAAGTTCATATTATGGAGTCATTATATAAATATGGGAGGTTTATTACATTAAAATTAAATTTATAGTATTTAATTGAAAATGGTTTATCAGTAATAATAGTTCCATACACAATTAATTGGGAATGATAGTTGTTAATCTGAATAGGCTGGAAGACATAGCTGATTCTTTTATAATGGAAACACATGAAAAATAGATTTTTTAGGTTGTTGATCAATAAGATATGCAGTGGTATATTTTTTGACAAGGAAAAAACAAAATGTTGGTGAGGATCAACTTGATGAAGATGCTGATTTATGTGATATCCATAATTCTAGGGAAACATTAGTAGAAAATAATGACGAGCATGTTGTTGACATAGTTTGTGCCATAATAAACGATCACGATGAAGGAATTTTGGAAAACAAAATCCATATTTACATTCCCAATGTTACAGTTTACATATTTTTATTTTACATTTATTAATTATATAAAATGTTAGATGTTATAATTTTTTTCCTTATCATAAAATGTATTAAAACTACTAATTTGGAATTTTTTATTTTAGTTTCGTTCTATTTAGTTTAACATGTTTACCATTACATAACTTATATATTTATTGATTTTTTTGAATTATAATACTTTACCATGTTTACCATGTTTACCAAAGTTTACCATGTTTACCATTACATAAATTATATATTTATTGATTTTTTTGAATGAAAATTACTTTATCATGTTTACCATGTTTACTATTTACCATGATTTACAATGATTAACATGTTTACCATGTTTACTATTACGTAACATAGTCTAGTTTTTCATCATTTGTTTACATTAGTATTTTATTATTTTAATTTGTATATTTGTGAACTAATGTTTTCTTTTTTGATTTTAAGGATAATGATAGATCAATCAGTTTATATACCACATAATTCTGGAGATGATCATCATGATCATACGTCTAGGGAGGAACATTCTCATGCTCTTTCTGATGTTCCCCAATCTTCTTTATATGATCCCACAACAACAAAGAAGAGTTTAAGAGTTGGTAAATGTAGTAGCACATGTTTACCAAAATTATCACTTGCCCGTAGCTAGGACCAGAGGATAGTCATAGTGTTTAATGAGAATGAAATTCATAGAGGTCCAAATTAAAGAGATGTTAAGATTTTTGTATCAACTCAAGGTAAAAGAAAATTAAGAATTGTTTATAATTATTGGAAAAGTGTGGAAAAATAAAACTGTCTTAGTTGTTGGAGACAATTTTGGTAGGATCTTTTTCTATTGTTTGAGTAATATTTAAATGTTTATAGTATAATATGTTTTCCCTCTTCTTTATCAGATGACATATGATATTACTTACACTAAAGGAGTCAGGAAGAAATGTTTATGGATTTCTGATATGAAATGGATGGATTTAAAATAAACCCTCACATTTGATTTCATTTTTGGTCATAGGAAACATGAAAATCCATGTCATATATATCCTTTTATAGATAAATAAACATGGAAAAAATTTGTTGAAATTAGAAGAAAAGAATCATTTTTGGTAAGTTAAATGTAAACTTTTACAATTTTTTTATATTAATGATCTTATTAATGATTTGTTAATGATTTATTATTCTTAATTTGTAGAAAATAAGGAGATATCATCAGAAGATCCTATTTAAAAATGCATACCCTCGTAATTTATCTTAGGGAGGGCATACTTTATTGGAAGAAAAAATAATGGAGAGAAAATTACAAAAAACATAGAGTAGAGTCATCAAGATCTGGAGAGGTTTCCCCTATATCCCCTATATTTAGATAGGAAAAATGGAAGATGGATCAGATGGGGAAAAAGGGGAAATATCTTACAAAATAATCGAGTATCATAGCTGAGAAGATTATAAGATATTTATTTTATTTATTTAAGTTAATTATCTTTTTTATATACTACGAAAAATTTCATAATTTCTCAATTAATTAATAGATAATTATCTTGAGGAGAATAACACACAAGGGGTATTTATTACTACTGGGAGGAAAGATATTTTATTTTAAGCATTCAGAAATCCCAAACGCCCAGGTCATGTACGAGGATACCCGACAGGTGTATCAGTTAGAAATGTGTTTCCACAGTTTTCAGCTTCTTCCATTGAGGGTATTGATAAAAGAAATAGAATCTTTAGAGGCTAAAGTTCATAATATTAATGCGATGATGGGGGAAAAGATCAGAGCATTGATACAGTCTATGTTTGTAGACATGCAAAATCAATTTCATTCTGCCGCTCCCACTTCTCCACCTCTTCCTACAGACCCCATTTTTTTATCCTCCACCTTTACCAGTATCTCCCGCTCCCCCACCTCCAGACCCCATTAATTAACCTCCACCTCAGCCTATGGAATACATTTTTTATTCTAATCCTAAAACTCCTCCTCCATAACATCCTAGTTATTATGAGTTGTATGTTGATGATCCTCACCATCATATAGTTGCATATGAGATGATATATTATATATGAAATATAGTTCATCATCAATAGTTAGAGGTAGATAAGCATAGGGTAATTGTAAAAGATATTGTAGATATATCAACTTGAGTACCACTACCTAAAGATGAGGTGACGGTAGTTGGAAAAAATATTGACCACTTCTTAGTTTGGTCATCCAGACTTCTATGACCCATTACGATATAGTTATGTGTATGTTATATGTTTTATTTTATTTTTGTATTAAATTTGTTTTAACATTTGAAATTTAATATATTTATCTATTTATTTACCAGAATACTTTAAAGGTAAATAAATATTGTATAGAAAACAATAAAGAAAAATGGCTGTGACATTAGATATAGATTCTAGGAGTCTTGAAAGATTGTCAAGATATTCAAATTTGTTGGTGGCTCATTTTACGTTCCCAATAAAAGATCATGTTTTTGGACATGAAATAGATTTGGGTATTTTGAAAAATGATATCATGGAGCTTGTTACTAGAGATAAGTTAGCATCAATGTGGTGAAATTTTATTCCATGTAAGTCTCAACACAATTCTTTCCCTGTATTAAATTTATTAAAAATATATACTTATGTTTGTTTTGTATTTGGTATATTTATAACATTTGTGAGAAGAATGAGTAGACAGATGTATATAGATTCATGGACCCGCAATTGATTTCCCCTAAAGTGCATGCATTGGATGAGGAACAAAGAACAATTTATATTACTAAAATATTTGAACAGAATATAATCACGCAATTTTGGTTGATTTCTTTTTGGGAGAGTTATGAAACATTAATCTCACAAATTGTTCCTTATCTTTTAACATAATAACCACTAACCATAAATTTTATTTTATACCAGAGATCATAGGATGTTAGGTGTCTTTTGTCTAAGGGAGAAAAAACATTATTGGATATTCTCCCTCCATGGCGATGTGCAAGAAAATTTTAAGAATATGTTGGAAAAGTAGGATTCAATTTTTTAATAGTTTTTTATACTATAATAAATTTTAAATTTATCTCATTCATATTATTTTCTAAGAGATGACAGGCCTACTTTCAAAAAACCACAAATAAAAAGAGTTCCAAGATCAAATATGTACAAGTAAAGGTAAATATCAATTTATAATTTCTAAATATTTGATGTATTACATAAAAATTATATTTTGAATTGAAAAACCCATTTAATCAAAAATTTAATAAACAATAAGACATCACTGAATGCAGATATTTTATGTCATTATTTATGTATGAAATAATTATAACTAGAACAATTTTGAAGTTTCACAAGGTTAGATTTTCTAATAAACTATTTCATTATATTTTATTTGATTTATTCATTATACATTTTAACTACTTTCCTTTTAATTTTTAGCTATTTGATGACCCTAAACCTTATAGTTCTTAAGAGGTCAAAAAATTGCAAGTGGAATTGTCAAATTATTTTTCAGGTTTGATGGGATTTTAGTTTGTTTGTAGTGTAAAATGTAATTTTGAATTTTGTAATTGTTAATGTGTATTTAGTAATTGATTGGTTGGACTTAGTTTTTTTCATTGATATTGTAATTTTTAAATGTTATAAATGTGAATGTTTAATTTTTCTACTGGTTTTTCTTGTTTTAGTTTAGTTTAGCTTGTTTTTATGGTCCAGTTTTGGTCTGGTTCTGCATGTTTTTGGACTTCTTTGGCAGTGTAGAGGAATGGTTTCATGATTTTTATAAAAAATGTTTTTATGTCACTTATTTTATAACTGATGTAAGTAATTATTAGGATAATGGTTTTCCACGTCAGTTATCTAAAAACCGACGTGGTATAATGTTTTTTTTGTCAGTTATTAAATAACCGGTGTAAAAATGCTTCAAAATCTTTCTTTTTAGGTATGTTATTAAATAAACGACGCGATATATTGTTTATTACGTCAGTTATTTAATAACCGATGTAAACAAGCTACATTTAGAGCTATTTTTAATGTATTTTATTTAATAACCGAGGAAATAAACAATATACACATCAGTTATTAAATAACTAACGTAAAAAATAAGTCCCACTATAGATTTATAATGTCATTTTTTTATAAATGACATAAAATAAAATATTTATAACATCACCTTTATTAACATCAGCTAAAAACTGATGTAAAAAACAAAAAAAATAGATGTTAATTTTTTTTCTTCACTAGTGTATTTTGGTATGAGTAGTTTGCTGCCTAGACCTATAGTCTTCATTGGTGTTGTGATACCTTTTCTTCTATTTTTATATTTCTTGGATTTCAGATTTAGCCTTGATATACATGTTTATTCATAGAAAATGATATGGAAAATATGCTTTGAAATTGATATACCTACTTTTTCTTAGAACTGTAGAAAAGGGAATGTTTAACATGTTTTCTATAAAACTGATTTACTACTTATCATGCCATGTTTTATTTAAAAAATGAGCATATAAGATTTGTTATATAGTCCCTTGTTATGGAACTCCTCGGTGTTATTCTACTGAGCCTGTTAACTCACACCCTTTGCACTACTCTGGTGGTGCTTAAACCTTTGTTTATATTCTAGTGTAGGTAAAGGCATGTCACCGTAGTGAGGCAGAGAGGTTTATGTTAGCTGGGATGGGTAGTTAGTGATGAGATGGTTGGAGTTCGTCTATGCCATCATTGGAGTAGCTATTTGGTTTTAAGTCCCTTGTAGTTGGACTTTTATTTTGGAGTTGTTAGATACTGTTTCAGTTGTTCTGTTTATGTTGTTTTCCTTACAGTTATGGAATATATACTTGTTATTCTTCCATTTTCCCCGTGTTTCTCTATATATGTATTCCAGTGGTTGTTTAGGTTGGGAAAAATTGTTCCCTTGGTTTTTTTGTTTGATACCCGGGTGCTTGTTTCTAGCATTTGGGGATGAGGAACGCCCTTTCGGTATGTGATAGATTGGGTCAGGTTCCATGTTTGAGGGAAAACTCGGTTGGTTCATTACAGTTTGGTATCAGAGGAGGTCTGTCCTTAAGAATCTTTTCTTGGGATATTGGTTATACTGATGATAGGATTTTCGAGACTTTAGAGGTATATTGCGATGAGTGCCTGGCCAGCTCTCATCGCAATGATACTCAAGTTACCATGGGAAGTTAGGATATGTGACTCTAGTGTGGGTTTTTACTTTTAGAAATCTTAGTTTTTTCTTATGGGTTTTCTTGTTCGAGATACGATTTGTTCTGTGTCTAATCATTCTTATGTTTCAGTGTGCAATAGTATGCCTCCGGGATGTCTTCCACACGTTCTTCAAGAAGGTGCAGCTGATGTTCTTTAAGGAAATCCACCTATGGATCAGAATCTCATAGAGACTATTGTACATGAATTACATGCTATCAATCTAGACGTTTCATGAGTTTTGAACATAGTGGATAAAATACAACCAAGAGTTGGAGGAGAAAAAGATTTATCGCGTGAGTTCTTGTGGGAGAATATACCATTTTTAAATGGAAGACTGAACCTCCAGAGGTGTAAGATTGGCTGGAAAGGACCTATCAAATATCTAACTTCTTGGAGACACATGGGAATATCAGGGTGAAGTGCACAGTGTTCAAACTCGAGGGTTCTGGCAAGCGTTGGTGGGGCTCTATGGTCCTAGAAGACAGCCATGTAGGATTGCATTGAAAGGGATTTAGAACCATGTTATTTCAGTAGTTTTTTCCAAAGTACGATGTTGGAAAAATCTATGGAGTTCCTATAATTATAGCAGGGAGTGAGTTCGGTTTCATCCTACACTAACTAATTTTATGAGATTGTCCGTTTTTCTCTAGATGTGGAAAGGAATGACAAGCTGAAGGCGCATAAATACCTGTAGGGTTTCCGACCGGATATTAGGTCACAAGTGTTCATGTTGAATATTTCTACATATTCCTAAACAGTGGATAGAGAAATGGTGGATGAGATGGACATGGTGGGATTAGTCAACTTTACTACTTCTTCTCCTCCAACTAGTGATAGATTCAGTGGCATGCATGGGAGGAAGAAGAAGTGGTAGGACCATCGCAGGAGTGGTGGAGGTGGGTCTTTGTAGAGAGCCTTCTATAAATCATCCATTGTAACTGGAAGTGTGCCTCTAACTTGCTTCAAATGTAGCAAGTGGGGTCACACCATACATTCTTTTCATATTCCTGTGAATACATGCAATAGCTATGGATGTGTTGGTCATATACAATGTTTTTTCCTGGCTATGAATACACCTCATTATGGTTAGGGTTTTTCATCTCTAAAGGCTATTATAGTGCAGTTAGAAGCTTCAAAGACTATAGATCTTCAACCACATGCCTCAGAAGTGAGGCATTTACACTTAGTAGATGAGTATCCAATAGAAGTTTATGTGGGTCCAACTATAGTGAGAGGTAAACCCTTTATTTAAGCTTCGGTAGCAACAATTTTTTTTGACACTGGTGCATCCCGCTCATTTATATCTTCACGTGTTATTGATATGCCTTAAATTCTAATGGAAGTTATTACCATTATAATGGAGTTAGTGACACCTATTGGAAAGAGGAAAGAAAAGGGTTTCCAGTTTCTTTCTTGTTCATTCATGATAGCGGACATGGAGTTGGTTTGGGAATTTCCCATTCTTGATCTAGATATATTTGATGTCATCAACAGTATGGATTGGCTTGTTGCTCATTGAGTTGATGTTGATTTTTATAATAGGTGTGTTTTGCTTCTCACTGCCGATGGGAGATCTCGTGTGTTTTAAGGAGAGTGGGACCTGAGTTCATGTCGTACAGAACCTTCCCACCCAGATCTTATGAGTTTTTTGGTTGCTATTATGTTTGATCCCAATGAATTTTCTTCGGTTGAGGGACTTTCTATTGTTTTCTGAGACTTTACTAACATTTTCCCAGATGAATTCTCTGTTCTTCATCCAGAGAGATAGGTAGAGTTCATGATTGACTTGGTGCTTGGTACATAGCCGATATTGATTCCTTCTTACCATATGGAACCAGCTGATTTTAAAGAGCTCATGATTTAGTTGGAAGACCTATTAGAGAAGGATTTTGTTCATCCTAGTGTTTTTTTGGTAATACCTTGTTTTCTTTGCCAATAAAGTGGATGGTTCACATCAGTTATGTGTATACTATCAGAACTTAAACCAAGTAATGGTTAAGAATAGATACCCTCTATCTTGTGTGGATGATTTGTTTTATCAGTTCAAGGGAGAAAAGTGGTTTTCAAAGAACAATCTTTAATCATGTTATCATCAGCTCAGTGTCTAGAATTCTGATATACCAAAGATGCCCTTCAAGAGCAGGTATGGAAATTATAAATATCTTGTGATATATTTTGGTCTGAATACCTATCTTATAGTTTTATGTCCTTGATGAATAAGTTATTCCACCAATATATTTACACTCATGTGGTAGTGCTCATGGATAATATTTGGTTTATTCTATGTCAGAGCGTCAGCATGATCCCCATCAGAGTTTGGTTCTAAAGATTCTGATAAATCATTGTCTATGTGGAAATCTTTCAAAATACAGTTTCTGGATTCAAGAAGTGAAATTATTGGGGCACAAAAATTATGATCATGGCTTATCAGTTGATCTAGAGAAGGTAAAAGATATTTTTTCCTAAAGGAACCATGAAATGTGTTTGAGATACAAAGCTTCCTTGGTCTTTCTGGATTCTATCAATGGTTCATGAAGGATTTTTCTAAGATGGCATCACCTTTGACTTCTCTTACAAAAAAAGTAGTGAAATTATAATGTGATGAAAAGTATCATTCTTCCTTTGATGAGATGAAATTGATTCTGACATCCACACCTATTCTAATATTACCTGATCCCAGTAAGAGGTACATGGTGTTTTGTGATGCATCAGGTTATGGTTTGGGATGTGTGCTTATGCAGGATGATCATGAGGTAGCTTATAGATCTCGTAATATCCCACCACATGAGAAGAACTACCCCACTCATGATTTAGAGCTTCATGCGGTGATGCAAGTGCTTAATTGTTGGAAACACTATCTCTTTGGGGAGAAGTTCATGGTCTTCTCTGATCATAAGAGTCTGAGCTATATATTTTACTAGAAGGACTTGAATCTCAGAGAGAGGTAATGGTTATAATATCTTCAGAATTTTTACATTTAAATCACCTACACTTTAGGGAAAGGGAATGTAGTTTCTGATTCTTTAAGAAAGAATGTACCATCACAGCTTGTTCTGGAATTGAAGGAGGAGTGGAATATTTTGGTACTTTTCACTTAGTTACACATGGATGCTTAGGAGGATGTCTCAGGTATGGTTCTTACCATTGTTTAGTTGTCATCATCTCTCCTGGAGTATATGTCGCAAAGTCAATAGTAGGATGATGATTTTCAAAAGATTTGGTAAAACCATTATTGTGGAAAGACAGTTCCTGGTTGGTCTCCTTCCTCAAATGGCATACTTCACTTTGGAAAGTGAGTTGTCATCCCATCATAGATGAGATGTTCAATATTGTTTGATTTTCATAGATCTTCATTGGATGTTCATCCAGGTTATAAAAAGATGTATTATGACATTATAAGACAGTTCTGGTGGTCGGGTATGAAGCCTGAAATTGCAGATTCTGTGTCCCACTGTTACACCTACCAATAGATAATGGAAAAGCACTTAAATACATTTTGTTTGCTTCAACCTCTTCAAGTTCTAGTTTATAAGTGGGAAGAGGTGTCCATGGGTTTTTATTAATGGGTTACATAGAAACCCCCAAGGAAAAATGCTATCTTGGTGGTTGTTGATCGGTTGAAAAAGTTTGGTCATTTCATTCTGATCAAAGACACCCCTAAAGTTAAAGATCTGGGTAAGTTGTATGTGCAGGAAACTGTGAGGTTACACAGGCGTTATTCTGCTATTTTTTTAGATAGGAATCCTAGGATTACTTGAATGTTCTGTAGGAGCCTTAAAAAGGCAATGAGGACTCAGGTTAAGTTGAGCATAACTTACCATCCACATACATATGGCCATACATAGCATGTAATTTAGATCCTAGAGAATATGCTTCGTGCCTGCGTCTTGGATTTTGGTGGATCATGGGATAGCCATCTGGGACCAGTTGTGTTTTTTACAACAAATGTTTTCAGTAGTCGATATGAATGTCCCCTTTAGAAGTGTTTTATAGCGGCCTATGTAGATAACCTCTTTATTTGGAAGAGGTGGGAGAAGTAGATTTTGTTGGACCAAGTCTTGTTTCGGAGACGTCACCAAATATTCAGAAGGTGCGGAGATGTTTGGTTATAGCCCAAAGTCAACCAAAATCGTTTGCAGATCGACGACATCATCCTTTGGAGTTTTTCATAGGTGATTGGGTTTTCATGACAGTTTCTCCTCTCTTGGTTCACTGTTGGCTTGGAAAACAGGGAGAGATGGCTCCAAGATTTTTTGGACTGTTTTAGATCACTGAATGTCTCAGGCAGGTCACCTATCAATTAGCACTACCGATTCAGTTGAAATTTATTCATGATGTTTTCCACCTATCTCAGCTTATAAAGTATCACCATGATCCCAAACACATTTTGAGTTGGGAATAAATTGAGTTAAATCCAGATGCTTCTATTTTGGAGAAACCATTGGAGATCGTTGACTCTCAAGAGAAAGTCTTCTATGGGATGTCGATTCCATTGGTCAAAGTTCTATGGAAACAAGGACGAGACTCTCCTGAGACTTGGGAGCATGAGTCTTTGAGGGAGAAGTGGCCTCATCTATTTCAAGAGGTTACATCTTCCACATGTCTTCCTGGGGATGGAAAGTCTTTATGGTGGGGAGTCTGTAACATCATATTACCTTGATTGGGAATGTTTCCCCTTTTTCTAAGATACTTTTTAGTTTTAAAATCCATTTATGTTATATTTCTAGGTTTACTGGAGACTGCAGAATAGGTACACACTGTGTACCTGAAGTACACGTTGTGTACTTGGTGTTGGTTGCATGTTGTGGTTTGGGATATCATGATGTGAATGGGGAGATCACTCCATGAGCTGGTACATGTCGTATACCTAAGGTACATGTCATGTATGGGTCTAATAGAATATTTTTAACCCAAGGTGATAGGTTTTTCGGCATACTTATCTTGAATGGACTACACATCGTGAGCAACAAGTATATGTTGTGACTCGGCCTGAACCTACATTAAATTTACACTTTCTAGAGTTTTTATTATTCCTTTTCATTCCATATCTCTTGGATCTCGAACCAGATCTCTCCCTAGGTGATTTTTAGAGGCACCTCTCCTTCTGAATCAATTCGATCGAATTTGGTTCATCGTTGCTTCTATAATGTCTCTCCTCGGGTAAGTTCTCTCTCCAATTATTTATTGGGATTGATCACTATAACACCATAGACTTGCATTATCAGATCAACTTATGCATGTTTTGTGTTTATTTTTGTCCTCATTTAGGTCCATTATGAGATCTTGTATCGAATTCCATTCCTTGGCTAGTTGTGGTGAAGCAGACATTTATTCTTGAGGTATATGGGTTTCTCTTATCTCCCAACCCCTAGTCTTCTATCATGAATCAAAAATTTGAAGTAAAATTTTGATTCTAGGGACCTCATTGACAGCGTTGTTGGGTTTCGTTGATTTTGTTTTCTGTTGTGGGCATGTGCGACCTGAACTTTGAGGTAGTTGGTTCTGTCTCTAACCTATGATAATGAACCTGTTGGTTTTTCTTTTCAAATTTATTTATAAACTTACTTATGAAATTGGTTTGATTATTGTGTTTGTTGAATAAGGGTTTTGAAAGAAAAATGGGTTTTTCTTGGATTTTGAAAAATTGATTGTGAAATGGTTTTGAATGGTTTTCAAGACACTGAAATGGGTTGGTGAAAAAGAGAACATGGGTTACCTTGGGTACTTAGGTGGAAGGTTTAGGTTGAGGCCATAGTCCATTGCTTTATGATTATCAAGAAGTTTTTTCTTGGGTATTTTATCTATTTCAAGGGCATGTTGTTCTATGGGACCAATATTGAAATTTTGGGGGGGGAGGTTTACTCCTGGGGTATTCCTCTCTTTCCTAGGCCTATTGTTCTAGGATTAATTTTTGTGCTCTAGATTATTTTGGTATGAGTAGACTTCTTCCTAAACCTGTAGTATTCATTAGTGTTGTGATACCTATGCTTCTATTTTGTATTGCTTTACTTTCTGATTTAGCCTTTATATACATGTTTATGCTTGGAAAATGATACAGAAAATGTGATTTGAAATTGATATACTATCTTTTGTTTAGAACCATGGAAAATGGAATGTTTACCATGTTTTCTATAAACCTACTTTAATACTTATAATTCCGTGTTTTATTTTAAAAATGAGAATACAAGATTTGTAACATAGAGACATTTTATGGAACACCTAGGTGGTATTCTACTATGTTTGTTAGCTCACACCTCATTCATTGCTTCATTGGTATACATAAATTTGTTTTACTTCTAGTGCAAGGAAAGTAAAGGCGTCATAGTGAGGCGGTGAGGTTCATATCAGATGGGATGGGTAGCTAGTGGTGAGATGGTTGGAGTTCATCCATTCCATCATTGGAGTAGCTATTTGTTTTTGAGTCCCCTACAGTTGGACTTTTATTTTGGATTATTTAGATACTGTTTCAATTGTTTAGTTTTTTCTATTTTCATTAAAGTTATGGCATATATACTTGTTAGTATTTTGTTGTCCCTTTATTTCTATATATATACATGCCTTGTTGTTGTTCAGGTTGGGGAAAATAGTTCCCTCAGTTTTTTCATTTGATGCCCGAGTGATTGTCGCCAGCCCATGGGGATTGGGAACGCCTTTCAGGTATGTGATAGATTGGTTCAGGTGACAGGTTTGAGGGAAACCTGGTTTGATTCGTTACAATGAGCATAGTATATCATCATTAAATAGATGGGTGGTCAGAATGGACGATCCATACATTATAAGAAATTATTAGAGATTCTGTAATAGATTTTGGTGGGTCATGGGAGGACCATTTACTTGAAGGTATTAGGTACACAATGAAAGAACCAAAAGTAGTATTTTAAAAAATTCCATCGATAAATAACATGAACTTGTCGATGTCATAGAATCACTTCCCGATTACATCCTTAGGATCACATGTGAAAGCGATAAAGCACAATATTAAACCGTAAAATACCCGGTTTATATCCAAAGCCACACATGATGTCTACTGGCCATTGAAAATTTCTATTCTAAGAATCCAAATCTTAATTCCTCTAGATCATCCACAGGTGCATCAATAAACTATGAAGGAAATGTTCATTTAATTTCGGGTGCTAGCGTAGAGATTTGACAATGCATTTGATGCTTCGATGATCACCGCATCATCTTGTTTGCTATTCCTGAGAGAGTGCTTGCTCCGAGATCCTAGATCTAAAGACTCTCTCTCTAGATTGGGGGAGAAACTCCAAGACAGAGAACATATATCAATAGTCATTAGTGAACTCCCCTCATCCTCTATATATAGTGTGTAATTTATGTACCCGGAATTTCATTGTCATCCCATGAATAATTAATGCACTATAACAGATATGTTATGACTACTGAACTGAGTCATAAACACTATTATCACATTATTATAACACATTAAATATTTTACATGATAATAAAGTAGTAATTAACTCAAATCATTATTAACAAAAATATTAATTGAACCTTTAATATTTTAATATTCATTCAAATAATATTTTTTATGTATTTACTTAAATATTATAAATAAATTTAATAAATAAATTCAATTCTCATTATTCTTAACTTGAATAATATGAATTTATTTATTACTTTGGTGATTGTATCTCCTTGGACAAATCCCAGACCCTAGTAGTGGGTCCCACTATTTCCTATATACTTATTCAACTAAACATGGAAGATTCTTAAATAAACTAATGTGTGTGACCCTCTAGGCCCTTATCTCAATAGAATTTAATACTATTCAAGAACCAAGAGTGGGATCTAAAAACCCATGATGGACCCTAAAGAGATAAATATTATCACAATAGTTTCATCCCAACTACAAAAAGCACTTTGTAATATAATATATTTGTATTTAATATCACATAAAGTAGGACACACACCCGTGTCATTTCACTTTTAATACTTTATTATTTATTGATCTATCTAGAAGAATTTACCCTCAACTACCATGTCCATGGGCTTATAAAGGTACTACGATCCTAATTAATGTGGCCTAAGATATATAACTTCCTTAACCTATAAGAAAAAAAATAATTTCTTAACTATTCAACCAATTTCATGCAACCAATGACAAACCCAACACAATATTCCTCACCATAATTTCATTATCCTAGTTTTTTTCTTACATCAATGTACGCAATAAAATGGAACACATCAGTAATTATATCAATCCAAGAGACCATTACACATTACCATAGATTGGAACATCCAATGACACCCCAAAAATGTAGTGTTCATATTGGTGGGTCTGTACTCATGATCTCACTACTAGAGATCACCAAGTGCGAACTTCTTGAGAATAAGTCTCGATGATTACGATACCACACCAGCTGATAGTCAAACATATGTTGTTTCCAATCAATAAGATGCATATAGACCATAATACATTTTTTTAATATTAATGTCATAGTATCTCGAGTATCTCATTATAGGCTGGGATATTGTATAACCATTCGATATGGAAATCTATGGACATTACCATTAAATTGTGGACACAAAAAATTCTACACAATGATGGTAATACTACAAAATGTATATCTAATTGTACACAAGATATGATAATCATTAGTACTACATAGTTGGTTCTTGGGAAACCACTATTACAACACTCCCAATTGCACTAGATCCAACTTTCTAACCAAACTTGTTAGCTCTCACATTATTAAGATCATGTTTTTGGTGAGTTAGGACATTAACAGTTGGTCCTACCATGATTCTGCCGCATGGAAACTTTACTATAAGTGACCGTACCTCCCTGAGTAAAACTTATCAAGAGATGGTATCCCAGAGTATATACCTTTTTTACTCTGTAATAATTTGACATATTGGCTAGTAAAAATATCATAATTTAAATTATGATAATACTTTACCTTATTAGGTGAGATTACAAGAACTAGAACATATCATTGTGGATAATTGCATCTGTGCTACCTTAGAAGTCGCAACGTAATTGATATTTGAAGTTATGAATACACTAGCTCTTATGAGCTAGGCTCACTCATCACAATATCCTAATTGCGATTCTAGAATACATGAATATAATGAAGACTAGTTTGTGTCCCCTCAAAACTGGTATCCTTTTTTCTACACTTACCAGGTACATATCTTTTATTCTTTCCGAAGTACAATTATATATTTCTAACTAATTCACTTGTAGTACTCCTGAATTTAATTTATATTTTCTTATTATAAATTATATCTTGTAAATATCAATTTTTGGTACATATCATGTCATACCTGATTGATATATCAAATAATCATATAGAATTCAATTCATCATTCTTATCTACTCCCATGTCCTGAATATGTCAACCTGGAGAGATTATTCCAAGTGACATTGGTAACAATTCTCTCTTGAATTGTTCCAACATGTATTTTTTAATACCATGCCTCTATGTGTATAATTGAATAGTTCCAAGAAACCTTTATATCCACCTCAATATATCATATTCCCTAGAACTTATTTTGCTACTCTAAGTCAATCAATGGAGAATTAAATTTATTCATTATGGTCTTATTTAACTATAAGAACAATATCTGTTTTCCATACATTTCTACCACTAACCTCTAATGGACACATGGAAAACATTTATTCCAAATGTATATTCTATTATATCATCTCTTACTTCAATCGTAAACTGGATATTAGTAACTTGAAACCATTATTGACATTCTATAATGTGACTATCCCTTTATGGTTGCGTCATATAGACACTTTCAATGTTTGGTGGTCATGAAATATAATGATTAGTATAATATGATCATATAAAGTAGATATGACAAGGAAAATTCTAATGGATTTAGGCATAATGATCCATTATTACCAATCAAGACTTATTGGAAAAACACTTGTACCATCCATGTATCAATTCACTTGAATACCCACCAAAGTATTCATTATTATTATACTAATTTTCACTTTGATACATGGAATCCATTTATTGAATTTTAAATTAGTATTGCCAATATTAGCTAATTTTCATATACTATGTACCTATATGAAATATTATTCACAATGAATAATAAATCACTGACCGTGGTGAATACAAAACCATCACCATGGTATTAACCTTTCTACGCAGAATGTGTCTCTAGAAAATTCTTATTCCACTTACACTTGTGGTACTAGTTCCTATGCCAACTATTTGTTCACATTATCATTGACTAAACCCAATTAAATCTGGCTCCCATGATATCTAATAGATAAGTTCGCTCTTTTGTATAAATGTAGTCTGTCACTTGACTACAACTTTTCTATCATAGGGATTTATGTATGTTCTAAAAAATAGTTAGGATATTTACAATAAATTCCAAATGTGTTTTTTCCTGATGTACGTTTATTTATGTCTAACAAAATATTTTCATCCAAACCCATGTCCTTATAAAATATTCTATTCACATCATACTATGACTCATATTATGTCCATTTGTTGTTATAGTTGACATATGGTTATGGGATATCCCCGTTATTTGTAAATAATGTCATGAAATATAATAGAAATTTCTATAAGTTGCAACATTGATTCTACCCACATCATAACCTTGACGTATAAAATGTGTGTTTAGGAATTTCTCCTTGATAAATTTTGTGAATAAATGTTAACATGCAAGTCTTCATCATCAATCTTCTTCATTAAGATTAATGATGTGATGTATATAAGGTATTGTGCATTTAGGAATTACTCCATGATACATTATCATGATCGATGATTGCTTGGTCAAGATGTTCTTTGGCATGCTGGATCGAATCAATTCATATCTTTTTATCATGAATATACTTCAAATTACCACTCATTAATTACCTAAAGAAATATTATGTCGTATATATTCTTATATCTTATTCTTCAAATAGTTCACGCTCTCTTATTGAACTAATTCCAAAATACTTGTGGCATACCTTTATTTCAAAAGGTTTCTTTCTCCAAACTAAAGACGTCGATAATACCAAAGGTGTTCATCTTTGTTGAGCCTAAATAAAAAACTAGGTATATCCTTGACATCAACTTTTAGTTTTACTTGAAAAATAATTATCTATCCATAATAGGGAATAAAAGTCTTATAATTTATATTCATCAAGTATTGCCTACAATTCAAGTATTATTGAACTATTGGTTGATTATTAAATTCCAAAAATAACATTAATTCATGAACCTATAGTAATGTATCCTTGCATCCAAGAGACAAGCGATATAAACTTTTTTATAGTACTCATTAATAGTTCAACATGAATGATTCACTTGGAGAAAAAGAAGTTGTTTACTTCTCACCACTAGCCAAGGTATTAAGATTTCTCAGAAAATTGGATACTCATGACTTCTAGTAATATTTCTATTCATACTTGGTTATTATATATCAATACACATATGTGATAATAATATTATATTGAATACCCATAAAGAATACTGAAACATTAAATAGATGAATATTTCTGAAGATAAATCAATTGATTTCTTCATTGATTCGGTTTACTGTGATTAAACATCCATATATATATATATATATATTTCATGATATATAATGAATATAACCTCATGTCAGTATCACTTTTGTTGAAAGACGTTGCGAATGTTCCTTTGGATAAATTGCCATTAAAATTTTCACCTTTTCATTCAATTTGTTCACTATAAGAATTAATGAATAATCTATCTTCTATAGTCTTATTTACATGGGAAACCTTACTTAAATGGATAATGAAATGTTTACTCAATTAATGTTTATTTTTTAACCTAAAACAATATTTGAGTAAATGGAAAAAATGATACGAGTAAGGGATAAATTGAAAGATCATTATCCATATTTCAATTTACACATGATGGTGTAACCATCAACTTATTCATATATGTTCTTATCTTTCTCCTGGAAAACATTCTTAGAGATGAGACAACATTTTATATCCCTGATTTCCTGATGTAGCGACCACAAATAATAATGGGAGTTGATGATAACATTATTACATAACCATCATATGATTTAGACACAAGTCTCCTGTAAGAAATATTACATATTAACTTCTTGAAATGACTTAACAGGTGTTGGGGACATTAGAACCTTGAGTTTCATATATCATAGTACCATGTGAAAGTTCCCATACTATTCTAGTATACTTGTGTCGGTGTACACATTAAATTTTTTTTCCAATTTTTAATATTATCACAATATTATAGGTGGTATAACTTTCCATTTATCTAAAAAATTAAAATTTAGATAATTATTACTTTTATCATGATTACCAGATTATAAATTTTGATTAAATAATAGAATCATTAAATTTATCCCACTATTTTATCGAATTCTTAGAACCATCTATGCTAGAATCGGAATACTCAGTCAATTGAGTATTCTAGTGGAAATGATCCCTGAACCTCCCCTTGTAGTCTACAAGGCTTGGCTACACCACAACATGGAGGGTTCAAGGTATGAATTTGACTATCCAACCGTATTAAATCATGGTTCTTTGATCAATTGAGTGAAGTCCCACCTTCTAAAATCATAAATTTATTTTCTCAACACATTCCTCTAAAATTACAACAAGATAGATTTGGATAAATATTTGGTGCAATTTTAGTTAAGTAAATTCACCACTCTCATAAGAACTCCCTAGTATTAAGAGGCACCCTCATCCTTTTCATATTGTACACCCTAAACACCCTGTTTTGTCCAAATTTGAATGCTGGAAGGCAATTTAGACTTAATATTTCTTTGAGGGGTTTTTGCGTTATTAATGTGAAAAAAGAAATCATTTTCTGGTTTTATTATCATGTACGATGTGATCACACTGACAATTGAACACATTATAAATAGAAAATCCATCGCATCACATGTTCATTTTATCATTTCATGATTGCTTATTATTTCTATGTGATCACGCGTAAACTACACATTCATGAAAATAATTAAACTTCAAAAATAAAATGATGACCTGATCATGAGATAGTACTAATGGTTGATCTATTGATTGAATAACAAACCAACCTAGACCATATGAGATATAACTTTATTTGCATCCCTTGTGACTTGAATTGCAACAACTTCCATCCAACACATGCATCTTCTATCTGGTGCGTCACCATTACTTGGCCCAAAAAGTGTTAATCCTCATCTTATCATTACATTATAGTACTCAGTCACAGGAAAGCATAATTGGGGAGTATTAATACAAATCTAAAGTATATGTACATGCCATTATACATAAATTGACACTGATATGACACACATATATCATTTTAATTAAAAAACTATTACAAATAACTATTGCAATAATTAAATAAATTAAATAAAAAACAAGAACCAGACACGCATTGGTCGGTCCAAGGGATATTGATCAATCTAATAATGTTTAACTCATGCATTTAAAGTTATTTTCAGAAATAAATTAAACTTGCATTAAAATAAACTTGAGGGAATTTTATTGACTAAAAAAATAAATCTTATTTTTAATTCCATTATCACATCATTTAGTCACATTAATTTAGTTTATTTTAAAACCAACAATTAAATTATTTAATTAATTTAATTTAACACAAATTTTAATTAATTCAATCTAAAATTTAGAAAACTAATTTTTAAACCAAAAATAATATTTAATTAATTTTTGATTATTTCAAAATTAACTGACCTAGAAAACTTGGGCAGAGCCTATGCATGTCAGGATGAATCTGTATAGGCCCCCTCTAGGATGTACCGACCCCATCTAAGGGGTTTTTAGGCCAAGAAAGTTTTTACATGTCTGTTTCAGGTTGATCCGACCACCCGAACCTGATTCAGGACAAACCCAGTCCTGTAGAGACCTAGGAGGGACAATTGGGTACCTCATAACCATGATGAATGGGTGATCGACCCACGGTGGATCCTTGGTTCGATCCGCTAGAACAAGGTAAGGCCACAGGTAGCCAAAAATAAAATGTGGGGTCGGATGGAGAGGCCGAAATCGGTGAGGGTGTGTCGCGCACCTGAGGTGAACCTTCTGAGTGGAGGAGGTCGCTACCTTGGTAGTTCACCAAGAAAGAAGGGTCATGCCAAAGTGAAATGGCGGTGGCCAACATACATGCTGATCACGAGATCTGGCATGGTAGTGAGAAAAGATGCGATGAAAAAGATCTTCTGGTGAAGGATTATTCAGGGAGTTCCACTTAGTGGAGGGAGCCGCCAAGAGAGAGGGAAACTGTGCTGATGTGTGGTGGCTATGAGAAGGGCAACTGGTTGTTAGAGCCTTGTTCCATGAAGGGGAGGCACATTCAAAACTCATGTATGGGATAGTGTCAGTGGCTATGTTAGTTGGAGTAGAGTACTCAAGAGGGGGGTGAATTGAGTATCTATTAAAATTTCTATTTAAAAAGTATTCTTAAAAAGGTTCCCCAATAAATTTAAATATAGACCAGTCAATGAAGGTTATAAGGTTATGAAAGTTTGACGGTTTACATAACTGATTAGAAGATTGATTAAGTCTTAGTAATCTTAATATCATTTATTAACATTACATATGAAGCTATTATAATAAGGCAAAACAATTATAACATCTTTCTAAGATTAACTATCAAAGTAAATTTAGTGATTTCTGAATTAAACAGTAAAATAGAGAAAACTAAAATAAACAGCACAACGGATATAAAACAAGTTGTTCAGTCTCAAGACGAGACCTAATAAACTCCACATGGTGATCACCTACCACCAAGAAGTTTATATAAATAAAATTGATCCACACTTGGGATCGAGGTTAACAACAGTACATAAATACTATCCAGGTCACACGACCTCTTCCATAGTTCTTCATGGGTATAAACTATTAGGTCACATAGGGACCTATTCCACAATTATCTGTTGGAATACACAAGTGTAGAATGATATAAGAGAAAGGATATCTTGTGTCCTTTAGTTTGATGTACGAGACAATTCTTGTTTTTATACAGACTCACACAATTCTATAAAGGTAAAAATAATACACAACAGAGCAGAAATGATGAGATAAGGATTGATGTGATCTAAGTGTTAGTCTATGCAGCTTTGGACTTCTGGGATGAAGCAGATGCAGAAATCAAGTCCTCTTGTGGAAAACAGAGTATCTTAAGTTAGCTAGATCTGGCTCATGTTCTTCGTGGAGTTGATAGTGTGGACATTTTCTTGACTCTGGGATTCGAGTATTCTTCATGTGTTCATTTTCAGTGCTGGGTTGCATGAAAGCTCATGCTTCTTCATTATCATGAACACACTTGTTTTTTGTGTTACACTATCGTCACAACAGTCACCACGATCACACACCTTTTCTTATGGCCGTGTTGTTATTTTTATTCTTGGAATGCATGTGTTGGATCTGACAAGATGAATGTATTCTTCACCTTCTACATCGTACTGTCAGGTGATATGTCTACAAAGAAACATTAATTATGTCAGTGCATTTAAATACATCAAATATGACCATTAGAAATTAAATTGAAAAATGAAAAAACAAATTAAGAAACAATGTCACAATTTGTTTGTAAACGGTGTCTCCATGAAATGGTGTCTCCTTGAGATGTTGTCTCCTTCTTTGTATTTGAGTGATGGGACATCTATCATGGCATAGTTGTATAGATATTAGGAAATGGTAGCACAGATGCGATGTTAGGATCACGATGTCTAGATGGTCATGATGTCTGGATGGTCATGGTGTCTGGATGGTCATGGTGTCTGGATTGTCACGGTGTCTTGATGTTCACGGTGTCTGGATAGTTATAGTGTCTCGATGTTCACGGTGTCTAGATATATACGATGTCTAGATGTTCATGGTGTTTGTATAGTTACAGTGTCAGGATGGTTACAATGTATGGATGGTTACAGTGTCTGGATGGTTATGATATGTAGATGGTTACAATGTCTAGATGGTTACGGTGTCTAGATGGTTATAGTGTCTGGATCCTTGGCCAGAAAAACACAATCGGTGACAGACTCATGGTTTCTCAAACTTAGCTATATCTCTATACATAGACTTAAAGATTTTTATTCATAGAATGAATTAAACTTAATCACTCATTAGATAACTTTATTATAAAAAAATTGTTTACAATAACTAATTAAGGCATATAAAAACTAATAATCTGTACACATGATTTTAGATAGATTAAACAGAATTAACTATATTTACAAAATGTATAAGATTTGTGATCATTAAAACATGATTAACACATGATGAGTCCAATAATATCCCCCTTTTGATGATCAAAAATCATGTGAGTGAGAGATTTATTCTTAGGTAATGTATCTCTTCATTAATGTGCATTTAAGGTACATATAATACATATTTCTCCCCCTTTTGGGATTACCAAAAAGAGTAAATAAGAAGTAGAAAATAAGAGTTCACAATGCATTAGATGGTTAAAAGGTGTCATTACAAACAGTAAGGAACAAGTCTACATAAAACATCCCCACCAAAAATTTTAATCACCATTTTTTCACACTGGCTGGTATTCTCTTTGTCCTTAGAAGATACATCAGAAGAAGAAGACATAGGAATAGAGGTATAAGTGGAGGAAGGGAGTGAACCAGTGGACAAAGATGGTAAATGGAGTCCATCAAAAACAAAAGAGGCCAAGGTAGGTGAAGTGAAAGACCAAAGAAACTATTGATCAAGGATAACAGGCTTGATCTAACTCAGAGCCTAAGAGACATAAATAGAGAAAGAGGAAACAACAGAGGATAAGAAGCTTGGAAAACAATATCTCTGGGGTTCAGCTACAGGAATGACAATTGCTATACTTTGGACATGAAGGTAAGGCCTCAAAAGCGTGATGAAGTCAGAAATGATCTCACCACCATACCGCATAGCTTTCTCAAATTTATCCTTGTTCTCCATATTCTTATCTAATGAAGGATTGAAATCATTGAGCTTTTGAACTTGATTTTTAAAAGATTGATTTATAGGAGGGATCCTCAGATTCTCCATGAGGAACTTGAAGTGGTTGGTAATTTCATTCTTAGAGAAGATCTGATTGAAGTAGAAGTACACCTTCTTAGTAATTTCTTTTTTATCATCATTATAAATATTGTAATGAATTCTCACCAAATCAAGAACTCTGTCACTATTCTTGATAACTTCAAATAGAAATTCCTTATCAAATCTACTAAGCACAGATTGAAGTTCTTCTTTGACAACTGTTCGGAGAAGATTGCTGTCTAAAGAAGGTTGAGATGATTTTCTAGAAGTATGAGAAGAAGTGACAACTGAGGTAAGTGATTTCAGTTGATTTAGAGGTTTTTGGAGACAACCCTTATACTCATATGTTAACATTCTAAGACCAATAACAAGATCACACATCTCTTGAACAATATACTTGTTTCTTTCAGCTTCCATTTCAGATGAGGAAGTTAGACTGGGTTGAATTAGAGAGGCTACTTCTTGTGGGGTCTAACTAACAATATCCTCAATAAGATAAGAAACAGGTTCTGGTCTTGAGGTTACCACTCTCTACATTTCTTCAAACATACCTCTGAGAGTTTTTACTTCATCACTGAGTAGTTTATTTTCAACTACGACTTCTTGAATCTCATGAAGCATCTTAGGTTGAATATGACATATAATTTTTTCCAACAATAGTGAAGAATCTATTTTAATCATATTGGTTACATGAGACGGTTGATTATTAAAGATATTTTCAAATACATCTAATAGGGTAGATCCAAAATCATTCAGATCATCCTTATTCACCATGTTTGGAGATTCTTGTGAGGGTTTAGAAATGGAAGCTAAGACAGGATCAGGTTCCTTAGTAGAGATATGTTTAGGAGCATATGGTTGTTTCAAATGAAATATAGTAGACAGATCAATTCCTTTAACTGAAAATTCCTGGGAATTAGTGACATCAAAATACCTGGGGAATTTATAGCATGTATCCACTTAGCTTGGATCAATCAGATTAGGGACTTCAACAGATTTCAGATAGGGGGTATTCTCCCCCTCAACAGGTGCATCTTTCTCCGGACTGAGATATTTTTATCCTTGGTCTATTTCCATGAATTCATCCCTAATTTCCTTATCCATTTCATTTCTATCCAACTAAAAGGCTTTCTCCATTTTCTCTTCAGTAGATGGAATAACTTTATGAATAGCTTGTTCCTTTTGGTGTTCCTAAAGATAAGTTTCTTTAACAATAGAAATATCATCTTCTATATGCTCTTATACAACAATATTTTCACTTACCTTGGCAACCAATTTTTCTTTTTTAGAATATTTCCCTTATATATCAACAACATTTTTAGGAACATGCATGTCCTTCTCAAATAAGACTTGAGGAGAAGATTCACTATCTTCCCCAACCCGAACAGTTTCTTTCAGAGGTACAACAACTTCTTCTTCTTCTTCCTCATAAAAATATTCAACAATTTTATCTGGGTACAAAATAGGATCAAAAATATCCTTAGGTCTTGAAGGGTGTTCCATCAGATTAAAATTTTCATGAACACTATCATTATCTTCCACCCATGCTTTCCTCTATGGATTCCTATTGATTTTCATTCTCTTTACTGTAACTTTCGAAAGAAAGAACTCATAATCCTTAATGGATTCTTTATATAGTCCAACCAATCCCTTTTCATGAAGAATAGATGAGATAATCCATGAATAAAATAGGGAGGTTGACTTAGAGGTTGCCTTTATCAACACACACATACGGTGTATAACATACTTTCATAGGTTGATAATATGTCCATTTTTCATGAGATGTATAAAAAATACGTCCTGATACTTGAGTATAGAAAAATCACCCTTTTATGGGGATAATCAAATTCTAAACGAACTTAAACAAGAGTCTAGATTCACCATCTAGCTCAGCAGCTATGGCTCTCCTCTTAGTTTCATTTCTAGTTAAACTTCTCAAATCTTCTTAAAAAACAAAGAACTCACTCGGAGGTGGAGGACTTCTCTAGTAGTCCTCAGAAATACTCTATTGAGGTATCCTAAGGCATGTAACCCATAACCTTGAAGAAAAGATACAAATATATCCATTGATCCAACTTTGCACAATATAGCCATCTTCTAAATCAAAAGAGAATTTAACATATTGGTAAAACTATGCAACTAGATTTAGATAAATAGGCCTATATTCCTTTGTGAATCAATCCAGCCATCCTTCATCTGTTAGAAATTTTAATACCAAATACTTACTCGATAGAGTACACTTAGGTCATATATTCTTTTCAGGTACCACTACTCTGTTCACCAGATTTGGATTCAGAGGTCCTTCAGGGGCTAACTTCGACATGATTTTCAACTTATGATTTGAACTGCACTTCTCAAGAGTTTACGATGATGAGAATTTCATCCTGGTCATTCACTGAAGTTTCAAGAGAGATATGGGTTGAAAGAGGGGTTACAGTTTGAGAGAAGAGAGCTCTAGTGAAGAACGAGTGAAACTTCTTTAGTTTTTATCATTTAAAGATATCAAGCATTGAAAGATCAAAATTATCCGAAAGTGAAAAGAATAAAACAATGAATTATAGCGATACAGGTTATATTTTATAAATAAAATAAAAAATCATCTTTTTGGTGAGACCATAATAAACTTTCATAGTGAGACTGTAATAGGTGTTCACAGTGAGACTGTAACAGTGTGATTTCTAAGCTGTGTGACCGTATTGTTTGAGATAGTAAGTGCCAGACAGTAACCAAGAGATAATAACTGTGAGACCATAAAGATGAAACAATATACTTAATACTTAAGATTTATCATTCCCAATTCATGTATGATGTAATATATTCTTTTAGAATTTAGTGGTGTGGTGAATATATCAGAAAATAGATATTCAGTTCCAATGAATTCCAAAGAGATGTCACCTTTTTGATAATGATATCTAAAAAAGTGATGTATTAAATAAATATGTTTTATCCTAGAGTGTGAAACATTATTTTTTGAGATGTTAATAGCACTTGTATTGTTAGAATTTATAGGTACATTCCTGCATTGATTTCCATAATCTAGTAAAGCGTGTTTCATCCACAAAATTTGTGCCCAACAACTGCCAACAACTATGTATTTAGCTCCTACAGTAGATATTGAAACCGAGTTTCGTTTCCTACTACACCATGATACTAGTGACTTTCCTATAAAGTTACATGTTCCATAGGTTATTTTTCTATATAACTTACAACCACTGAATTCAGCATCAGAATAACTCACTAACTCAAATGATTTTCCTCTAGGATATAACAGTACTATATTAGGTGTTTTCTTGAGGTATTTGAAAATTCTATTAAAAGAATTTAATTGAGATTCCTTATAATTTTCTTGAAACCGAGCACGCATACACACACTAAACATAATGTCAGGCCGACTAGCAGCTAAGATGAGTAAGATTCCAATCATTCCTCTATAAGTGGTTTGATCAACAGATTTTTCATCTTCATTAAGATCCAACATATAAGTAGTAATCATTGGAGTCTCAGTACTTTAGTGATATACAATCCAAAATATTTAGATGATCCCTAGTATATTTACTTTGGTTTAAAATAATACTATCATTATTTTGAATGATTTGAAATCCAAGAAAGAATTTGAGTTCACCCATTAAACTCATTTGAAATATTCGTTTTACATAATTTTAGAAAATTCAGTACATAAAGAATTTTTTGAAGATCTAAATATAATGTCATATACATAGATTTGAACTACTGAAACATCATTGGAAATTAATTTTATAAAAAGGTTAGGATAAGATATTCCTTTTGTAAAACCTCTGGAAATAAGAAAAATACTTAATCTATCATACCAAGCCCTTGGAACTTGTTTTAAACCATATAAAGCTTTTGACAATTTAAAAACATGGTTTAAAAAATGAGGGTTTGTAAAACTAAGGGGTTTCTCAACAAAGACATCCTCAACTATATAACAATTTAGAAATGCACTTTTGACATCCATTTGATATAGTTTGAAATTCTGATGTGCAACATAAGTAAGAAAAATTATAATGGCTTCAAGTCTAGATACTAGTACAATGGTCTCTTCATAGTCAATTCCTTCTTCTTGACTATATCCCTATGCAACCAATCTATCCCTATTTCTAACTATATTACCAGCTTCATCTACCTTATTTCTAAATACCCATTTAGTGCATATGGTGAATGTGTCTTTGGGTATGTCAACCAGTTTCCAGACTCTTATCTTTTCAAATTGATTAAGATATTTTTGTATAGCCATCACCCAAAATTCATCATTGACAACATCATTAATGTTTTTAGGTTCATGTTGTGATAAGAAGACTTGATGTTCAATCTGATTTCTAAGAGAAGCTCTAGTTTGAGTTCCTTTGACTAAGTCTCTTACAAAATCATATAAAGGATGGTTCTTAAGAGTTATAATAGATTTTGAAAAAGAAGGACCGGTGATTTCAGGTTCTTCAACAGGGTCTGGTTCATTGTGACCTGAATCTAAAGAATTTCTAGAACTAGTGGTTTTCATAGATTCCTTTATAGGATGGTTAGAGTATTTTGACTTAATGTCCATATTTTATACATCATCCTTCAAGTTCTCTAAAGTGGTCTTAGGCTCATGTGGACTTATTTCATCAAATATGACATGAACAGATTCTTCCACACATTTAGTTCTTTTATTAAACACCCTATAGTCTTTACTAGATATTTAATATCCAAAAAATATCCCTTCATCTCTCTTGGATGAAAATTTTTCAAGATTCTCTTTAGTATTAATGATATATACTTTTCAACCAAATATTTTGAAGTAGCTAACTCTGGGTTTTCTATTATTCCACAACTCATAAGGATTTATTTTAAGAATATGTCCAATCAACACTCCATTGATAATATAACATGATGTATTTACAACTTCATCCCAAAAGTAAATAGCTAAGTCATATTCATGAATCATGGTTCTAGCAATCTCTTATAGAGTTCTTTTTCTTCTTTCTACAACTCCATTGTGTTGAGGTGTTCTAAGGAAAGGCAAATTATGACTATATCCATTTTTTGAGAAAAAAATACAAACTCTTGATTTTCAAACTCACAGCCATGATCAATTCCTAAGGATTTAATTCTAAGTCCACTAAGTGTTTCTATAGTTTTGGAATGTTTGGTAAACTAAGAGTAGGATTCACTTTTGTGAGACAAAAATAAGGTCCATGTATATATAGAAAAGACATCTACAAGAACATAAACACATTGATTCCAATTTAAAATAAAAAATATTAATGGTTCAAACAAATCCATGTGAACCAATTCGGGAGGTTGAGAAGTTGTCACTTCTTTATTTGGTTTGAATGAAATTTTGTGTTGCTTTCCTTTTTGAAAATTATTACACGCTTTATCATTTGGAAATTCAGGTTTGGGTAGGTCTTTGACTAAGATTTTTCTAGTTAACTTTCTAAGGGAGTGAGTGTTATAGTGTTCTAGTCTTCTATGCCAAATCCAATACTCTTCATGAAACAGACCTAAACATGAAGTATTTTGAGAAGCTAAAGAATGTAAATTAACAAAATATACATTTTCATTTCTTAATGAAGAAAACACTTTTTCATTTTTGTAATTAAAAAATTTTCACGCATAATTTTTAAATTTGACATGAAATCCATCATCACATAATTTTAAAATACTAAGGATATTATATTCCAATCCATCAATAAAAAGTACTTAGGAAATAAAAACTGAGTTAGAGTTACCGATTTGGCCAAGGCCAATAATTTTTCCTTTGGCATTGTCACCAAAGGTGACATGTCCTCTATCAATTTTTATTATGTTCATGAATCATGAATATTATCCTATCATGTGTCTTGAACAACCATTGTCCAAGTACCATAACCTTTTATAGGGACACATTAAACAAATTTCTAACAAAATAGTCAAATAAAAATAGATTTTGGCACCCATACTTCTTTGGGTCCAGTAATATTAGTGACTAGTGCCTTAGGAACCCATATATTCCACATAGGATTCTTATAAGCATTATGTTAAGTATTTTAAAAATAAAATCAATTTGGTTTAGAAAATCATGAAATAGTAGAGAGTGTATCATAAATTGAACTAGATGAATGTTTTCCTGAATTGGGAGTAAATCTATATGTCCTATATTTAGAAACAAAATTAGTTCATCCAAAATTCTTTTTATCAGGATGATATCCAATGCCAATAGTATATTTAAGAGCAATATGTTTATATATAATTTGTACCAAGGTATATTTAACATTAGTAAAGCTTTCAAGATCGCTTTTCAAATTATCATTAAATAATTTTAGATCATTTTTCTCTTTGAGTAATTGAGTATTTTTCTCTCTTTATACAGTGAGTTCAGTTTTAATAGTTCAGGTAAGAGAAAGCTGTTTATTTAAAGACTTGTATTTATCTTTATGTTCATTACATGTCTCTTAAAGAATATTACAGTACACAAACATTTCATCATTAGACATATTTTCAGATTCACTATCATCTTTAGAATAATATGAATTGTGTATAGGATATTATAGTGTTACCTCAGATGTGTTTTTCATAAAACACATATTGGATTTGTTAGCATATTCATCATGTGAAGATTCCGAGTCACTTGAACTATCCTCAGAAGAATTCCATGTTGCTTTCATTTCCTTTTTATACTTTCTATCTTTGTCCTCATATTTCTTTTTTTACTTGATCTTGGGATAATCAACCTTGATATGTCCTTTTCTCATACATTCATAGAAGACAATCTCATCAGACATTTCATTTATTTTCCAATCTTTTTTCTAACTTCCTTTTTGATCATATCTTCCCTTGAAGTTCGGATTTATGAAAAATTTCTTCTTCTTGTAAAATCTCTTAAACCTTCTGGACAGTTGATCTATCTCCTCATCACTTTCAGGTGATGATTGTTCGCTACTAGAACATTCCATAAAAACTTCCAATTTCCCTTTTTCTTTGTATTTATAGATGGTGGTATTGAAAGCAACATATTTTCTTTTGGGTTTATCCTCCTCTTCCTTGTTGACTTTCAGCTCCTCTTCATACATCATCATTTTTCCAATGATTTATTTTACAGGTAGCATAATGATGTTTCGTGAATCTCTAATAGAGATAGAGGTGCCTCTCTATCTACCAGGTAGACATATGAGAATCATCATGATTTGTTCATTGGCAGTGACTTCCCTTCCAGGAGAAATTATTGTGTTGACAATTTCGTTGAACCTGAGATACATATCAGAAATAGGATCATCGGGTTTCATTTTAAAGATATCATATTTCATATTATAAGTATTAAGTTGAATTTATTTCACACTAGAGGTTCCTTCATGTGAAATAGACTAGGTATCCTTAATTTCATGGGCAGTTTTACATGCAAATATTCTATTGAATTCCTCATCTCCTAAAGAGTAGTATAAAGAATTCATAGATTTGTAATTTTTATTATAGGAAGTTTTGGTAGGTTCATCCCAAGTTATTTTATCAGTAAAATGAATCTTATATTCATCTATAAATGAAGACCAGATTTCAAAGATCATACTTTCTAAATGAATTTTCATTTTAATTTTCCATTGAGCATAATTGGTTCCATTAAATAATGGTGGTTTTTTTTTCAGAACCTTTTAATCTATTATCCATAATAAATAAATACTTTAAAAGAGCTATAAATTTGGGATTAATAGAAATTTATAGATCTTTGATGTATTACTACAATCATAGTTAAATAGAGGAAAACAAAGTCTTAATAAACAACAGCTGATACCAAATGTTGGTTGGAGTAGGGTAATCAAGAGGGGGGTGAATGGACTATCTATTAAAATATATGTTTAAAAACTATTCTTAAAAATGTTCCCAAATAAATTTAGGTACATCCCAATCAAACAAGGTTATACGATTATGAAATTTGGACTATTTAAATAACTTTGTAGAAGATTGATTAAGTATCAGTAATCTTAATATTAGTTATTAACATTAATTTTGAAGATTCTATAATAAGTCAAAATAATTATAACTTCTTTCCAAGATTAACTATCAATGTAAATTTAGAGATTTTTGAATTAAATAGTAAAATAGAGAAAACTAAAATAAACAGCACAACAGATACAAAAAAAGTTGTTCAGTCTCTAGAAGAGACCTAATCCACTCCACTTTGTGATCACCTGCCACCAAGAAGTGTATAAAAATAAAAATGATCTACCCCCTGGATCAGGGTTAAAAATAGTACACAAGATTGTCCAGGTCACACGAACTCTTCCACAATTCTTCGTGGGTATAAACTATGAGGTCACACATGAATCTCTACTATACTTATATGTGGGAATACACAAGTGTAGAATGATGTAAGAGAAAGGATATCTTGTATCCTTTAGTTTGATGCAGAAGACAGTGTGTGTTTTTATACAGACAAACACACTACTGAAAAGATAAAAATAATACAGACAAGAGCTGAAATGATGAGATAAGGTTATAAGTTCACTGAGTGTTAGTCTATACAGCTCTAGACATCTGGGATAAAGTAGATGTAGAAATAGATTCCTTTTGTAAAAAATAGAGTATCGTAAGTCAGGTAGATCTAGCTCGTGTTCTTCATAGAGTTGATTGTGCGAAAATTTTCTCGAATCTTGGATTCGAGTATTCTTCATGTGTTCATTTGTAGTGTTGGGTTGCATGAAATCTACTGCTTCTTCATTCATGTGCACACACTTGTTTTTCTGTTACACTATCATCACAACAGTTGCCATGATCACACCCTTTTTCTTCTGGCAACACTTTTATTTTTATTCTTGGAATGCATGTGTTGGAGCAGACATGATGCATGTATTCTACACCTCATACCTCATACTATCAGGTGATATGTCTACAAAGAAACATTAATTATGTTATCACATTTAAAAACTTTAAATATGAACATTAAAAATTAAATTAAAAAATAACAAAACAGATTAAGAAATGGTGTCACAGTCTGTCTGTAAACGGTGTCTCCATGAAACAGTGTCTCCTTAAGATGATGTATCCTTGAAATGGTGTCTCCTTAAGACAATGTCTTCTTGAGATAGTGTCTTCTTGAGAGGGTGTCTCCTTCTTTGTCTTTGAGCGTTGAAACAACTATAATGGCATAGTTGTATAGAGATCAGAAATTGGTAGCACAGATGTGGTGTTAGAATTAAGGTGTCTGGTAACGGTGTCTAGATGGTCATTGTGTCTGGATGGTCACAGTGTCCGGATGTCCATGGTGTCTGGATGGTTATGGTGTCTAGATGTTCATGGTGTTTAGATGGTTACTATGTATGGATGTTCACGGTGTCTGGATGGTTATGGTGTCTGGATGGTTACAGTGTCTGGATGGTTATGGTGTCTGGATGGTTATAATGTCTGGATATTTAGAGTGTCCAGATGGTTATAGTGTCTATATTTTTAATGTGTCTGGATGGTTATGGTGTTTGGATCCTTTTCCAGAAAAACACAAATGGTAGAAGACTCAATATTTCTCAGACTTAGCTAAATATATATAAAAAAACTTAAACTGTGATATTTATAGAATGAATTAAACTTAATCACTCATAAGAGAACTTTATTATAAAAAAATAGTTTACAATAATTACTTAAGGAATAAATAAAATAAACATTTGTACATATGATTTTAGATAGATTAAATAGGATTAACAAGATTTACAACATGTATATGATTTTTGATCATTAAAACATTATTAACACATGAGGAGTCCAATAGGCTATATCTAGGAGAGGAGAGTCAAGCCACCTAGGAGGCTGACTCAGATGTAACCCGATGTAGGGAACCAACCAGAGGTGGTTGTACAAGGGAGAGGTTGCACATGTGGCATGGTTTATGGGTGGTAGTCTAGGTGGTGATCGAGCCAAGGAGGTGCGCCATAGGGAGGGCGACGAAGAGGATCTGGTGGTCAGCAGGAGCTCAAGCTTGGTTCAGAGCAATGGTGGCTAGAGGTGTCCCCTCCTTATGTGGAAGGAGACCACAAATGTCTCTATCCATTTTTTACCTATTGAAAAAAAGAGTCATCCCACTTTTCTTTTTTTGGAGGCTTGGTGACTAGGGAATAAACATCCATCCGTAGGTGTAGAAGAGAGATAGGCGGGTCCCTTTGTTTTTGTTTTTTAATAATTTTAAAGTCATGTTTTTAATTTAATAGAAGATATTACCTTTTGTGTTTCTTACTATGGATTTGAATCAATAAGGCACATTTTATCTTTTTTTTTGTTTTCTTAAAATTTTATAATTTTGTGGAATTACCATCATCAGCAAGTTCTTCTTTTTCCAACCACTAGAAATTCAACCAGTGATTGGATTCTCTAAAAATTGATAATGCCGAAGGTTTTTAGGTATTAAGATATATTTAAAAAATATAAAAATTAATACCCAAAAATTGAAATTTTAATCCTTTTTTGAAAATTCAGATGGCCATAACATGGGAATCTGAGGTCATATTGTAAATATGTATGTGGCATTGAGACCAGAAAAAACTCCCTCTTATAAAATTAATGAAAATTTAATTATTTCTTGGATTAAAAATATAACGTTCCCCTTTGATAGAAATTGAAGGTATCAAGCATGCAATATAATCCCCAAAACTGGGATTTTAAAATTTTTTTACTGACAAATGACATGAACTTGTTGACATACCTGAATCAATACCTGATTACTTCCTCAGGATAATGAGTGAAATAGATTAAGAACAATTGTAAACCATAAAAATACCTGGTTCAGATCCAAACCCGCACACGACATCTTCTCACCATTTGTGACCATGACATGAATAATCTGAAGCTAAATTCCTTTAGATATTCTACACATGCTTTAAGAAATTATGAGAGCTATGTTTATCAAATTATGGGTGATAGCACAAAGATCCGATGACACCTTCGATGCATTGAGAATCACCTCATCACCATGCCTGCAACACATGAGAGATTCCTCAATCCGATCTTATAGATCAAGAGCCTCTCTCTCTATATTTTTGGAGAAATATGAATAGAGATAATGACTATGAATAGTCATTAGTTAATGCCCCTAATCCTCTATATATAGTGTGTAATTAAATTACCCATAATTTCCTCTCCAGGCCCAGAATAATTAACACGCTATAAATGAAATGTTATGACTATTTTCTTATAATACATTAAATATATTACATGATAATAAAAGAGTCATTAACTGACTAATTGTTCCCATAAATATTAATTGACCCTTGAATATTTTAATATTCATTCAACTAATATATTTCATATATTTACATCAATCTTGTAAATACATTTATCAAATAAATTCAATGCTCATTATTATTAACTTAAATAATATGAATTTATTTATTACTTTGTTGATCTTTTATCCTTGGAAAAATCCCAGACCCCAGTGGTGGGGCCCACCATGTCCAATATACTTATTCAACTGAATATGGTAGATTCTTGATGTAACGCCCCGACCCCAGTTACCTAGAGTCGGTGCATTATTACATAACATTGGCATGATCACAAGAAAGATCAAATCTCGAAAGATCGATTGGTTTAGTAGCCTTGGAAACACTAGATATATTCATAAGTCTTACATTACATCATAAAAATGTAAACTACAACAACATCTTTTCTTCATATTCCACACTCATATCCCCACATACTATCCCTGCAGGTCATTCATAATTTACTTTTTCATACCCTGGGAAAAATAAAACATAGGAAATGGGTGAGCTCAAATTCCTAGTAAGGATAAAAATATAGAGGAAACTTTCATAAATAAGAATAAACATTTAAGGCAATGTATAACTAAAAAAAATCCTTTTAAACTTGAACTTCAACATAGTATGGCAAAAGTAAAATGAAATAATGCCATTTACTTATTTACATGGATATTCTACTAATCGAATAATCACATGAAATATCAATAACCACTTTCATAATTATGGAATGCATAATGCCAGACTATTATAACCACATAGCCAAGGCCTCGTGCCAAGACTACAAATAAGATTTTTCCAAGGCCTTGTTCCAAGACACTAGTTTGTCTCATGAGACCTACCGATGCATCTAGGAGCTATAGCGGGCTCCACCCGTCACATATTAAGTCCAATGCATTCCCATATGAAAAGGTTTAAACATAACATAAACATTCGTATTAAAACTAGCATACGAAATGTCAAAACTTTCACCATAAACTATGAATGGTATAAAAATAGCACATCCACAGTCAAACATATCACAAAACCTTCAATACAATATAGAAGTTTTGTATCATAATAAATCAACTTCAAATAAGCGTAAAATCCATCAAAGGATGTTGACATAGATGAAATCAAAACTCTCTTTAGAGAAATATCTCTTTGTATTTTTGAAATAATTTAAGAGTCATTTATTTATAAAATAAAACATTTTTCTTTGAAAATATTCTTATAGGCTTGTAAGGGAAGCTTCGACGATTTTATAACGGCGGAAAATAACTGCACCCGCCGTATAAGTTAGAGAAACATTCTTACCTTAATTCCGTCGAAAAGGTTAAAAGCACCTTGTTTGGAAAATGACGAAAATATTCCTTTATAAAACTCTTATAAAAAGTCAAACACGGGTATAAATGACTTTAACCCATATTATTTTAAATAGTAAAAATGTTTTGAAATAAATTTTTAAGAAACATGAATGTGGATGATAAAGATATCCCAGTAGATTATTACGTATAAACAACCTCGGAGAATGAAGAGATTGTGAAATAACCCTTACCTTGCACTTTTCCTTGGTTGAGGGTAGGTTAACCTCCTGTATAATGGTGAAATAATTGTTATTAAATTATACAAGAATCATATATATTAATATGATATCATATATGATCTTTTAACATTGATTTGTTAATAATATCTTAGAATTATCGTCGTTTCGGGTGTTAACTTACTCGTTTTCTTTTATATGTTTTGTTACATAAGCCGTGTTTGTTATGGATAGGTTGTATCTTATTCATATACAGAATGATATCAAGTCCTTAATCATTATTTTTAAATCATCAAATGATAATTATACTTTAATGGATACGATGGAGAATGAATCTCATCGCGTTCGTGGAGACGGTAGTCCGTACGTACGCACGAGCGAAAATATCATTCTTTTGATATTAAAATAATATATAAATGGATGTTATATCATATATACATAATCATTAACATTTTATATTTATTATTTACATGAGTTACAAATAATTATTATATCCATCCAAATAATAATATATTGAATAACAATTACACCACGACGTGGAGATGGTAAGCCGTACATACGCACGTATGGTGACATGTTATTCAAAGGGTGGATAGAATACTGAATATGGTTGTACCATATTTATAATAACATCACAGTATATATATGATACTGGATTTATTATTTTATAATGGTAATAACAAAAGAAGAAGAAGTGGAAGAAGAAAGGAACTTGGAAAAGGGTGGTGAAATCATTACCTCTTCTTCGGGTTCTTCCTTTTGATTTGATCAAAAGGGCTCCTTAAGTTGGCTTTCTGATCAAACTAAGGCCTCTAGGTTGTAGTGAGGGAAGTTGGGAGAGTATTTGGGTAGAGTTTGGCCGAACCAAAAGGCTTTGAAGGTGTGAATAAATGAGAAGGAGGAGTGCCCTTTTATAAGAGGGGTGAGGGGCACCTTTGGAAAAGCTAGAAATATTAGTTTATAATAAATTCATATTAGATTTCTAATGGCTACAAAGTGGATTATTTAAAGTTTAAGGTTGGGATGGGTAGAAAAAAGCTCATACAATATAATTTAGACAGGTTTGGGTACTTATATTAACCTTATCTTTAAGTATTAACTCTAAGTTAACTAGTTTCACTTTTACAATTTCTCGTTGTATTTTTATATTATATGGTTAATAAACTTACTATATACATCCAAGAGACCCCCCAAGTGGTCCATTAATGATATACATATAATTATATAAGTCTCTTGTCAGAACCTTATATTTTTAGGAATTTAATATCAATTAATAATATAATATTTGTTTTAAAAACTCTTTTATGTCAATTTTGACACTATTCAATAGTTGATTTTGGTGAAACTCATAACAGAATGATTACTTCGAAAAAATTTAATTAAATCATTACTAACATGTCATATTAACTTATAAAATTATTTTAATTGATAAAAAGTCTCAAATTATACTTATTTGTGTATTTATAATATCAATTATTTTAATTTTTAACTATTATAGTAATTACTGCATCATCATTGTGTCATAAATAAATTAAATTATTTAATGTCTAAAAATTATAAATAAAATATCATTATGTATTAAATCTTTTTATCTTTGTAATGAATATTTACAATCAAATTTATATTATGTATAACCCTATATGAAAAATGTTTTAGTAAATAAACTTTGATTTTAATTCTTTTAACTCTTCTTTGAATTAAATAATAATAAATGTCCTAATCTAATCCAAGTGGACCTAAATGATAATATTGTATTCCTAAGGTTGTTTTGTGTCGAGATAAACTTGTTCAATAGAATTCGGACATGTGTTAGGTTAATATTAATATCATTTTTACCCTTAATTACCCTATTTACTTTTAACCGTGGTAAATAAAAGTAAAAAGTTACTATTCACCAAAAATTATTTTCATCTCATTGAACCACATTTTACTTATTGATATTAACCATGTCTCTCGGATTTTTGAAATTCAATTCACAGAAGTGGTAAAATTATGTTTTATGAAAAAATTCAGTTTTTTTAACTACCACTTAGTAGTTTCACTATTCATAAAAAATTGATGTTTTTCAGAACAATGCCAAAATTTCACCCTAAGCTATAATTGATATTACGAATTCAAAAATTATATTGATTTTAAAAAATTCCAAACATATAGGTTTCATTAATTAATTTTATAATAAATTCCCGCTGTTACAACAAATAGCATGTTTTTAAGAAACAATATATATCAAAAGATTGGCAATTGTTTATGTCCAATTTCAAAGTGAAATTAATTATAATGAACACCATTGGATAAAATGGTAAAAATATATTATAATTATACTATAAAACCACTAAATAATATAATTTATCACTATAAATTATTTTGATTAAAAAATTTGTTTTTAAGTATTTTTCACTATTCATAAAAATTGGACGTTCTCAGAAAAATTCAACTTAGGATAATTTTGATATTCTGAATCCAAAAATGAAGTTCATTTTGAAATATAATATATAAATAAGTTCAAAAAGTAGGTATTACTATTCATAACGGATAGTTTGATTGGTTGTGGTGTGTTAGAACTCGATGTTGCGTACAACAGACGCTATCGCATTATTCAAAGAGAAGCGTACCGTAGAAGCTTGGGGTGTTACATTCTCCCCTCCTTCAAATAATTTCATCCTCGAAATTTCAAGAATATTATCGCATGAAAATAATCGGGTGGTTCTTCATCATAAGTTCCTCGGGTTCCCACGTTGCCTCTTCCATCTTATGGTTTCTCGACAAAACTTTTACCAGACGTGTCTTCCGGTTTCTCAGTACGTGTTCTCTCGTATCAAGAATCCCGATGGGCTCTTCACAATAAGACAGATCGGGTTCCAGTTCTAATTCCTCATAGTCGAGTACATGCGTTGGGTCAGGCATGTATTTCCTCAATAGAGATACGTGGAACACATCGTGAACTTTGGAGAGACTTGGCGGCATTGCCAATCGGTAAGCTACAACCCCAATTCGTTATAGAATTTCGAAAGGTCCGATGTACCTGGGACTCAATTTACCTTTCTTACCAAAACGTATAACTCCCTTCCATGGAGATAACTTCAGGAAAACATGATCACCGACTTGAAATTACAAATCCTTCCTTCAATTATCGGCATAGCTCTTCTGCCTACTTTGAGCTGCTTTGATGTGATTTTGAATTACCTTCACCTTTTCCATCGTTTCCTCCACCAGTTCTAGGCCTACAAGTTTTCTTTCACCAACATCATCCCAACAGGTTGGTGTATGACATCTCATTCCATATAACACTTCATATGGTTCCATCTGAATACTCGAATGGAAGTTATTGTTATAGAAAAATTCTACCATAGGTAAATATTGATCCCACATACCCTGAAAGTCAAGTGAGCAGGATCTCAACATGTCTTCTAAGGTTTTAATAGTCTGTTCTGATTGTCCGTCTGTCTGAGGGTGGTATGCAGTGCTCAAATGAAGTTCAGTATCCAGGGATTTCTGAAGACTTTTCCAGAATCTTGAAGTAAAATGGGGATCACGATCAGAAACAATCGATAGGGGTACTCCATGAAGTCTCACAACTTCATTAATATATAGTCTTGATAGATGTTCCAGGTGTAGATCTTCTCTTATAGCAAGAAAATGTGCCGACTTGGTAAGACGATCAACAATAACCCATATTGCATCGTTCCTTCTAGGAGTCTTTGGTAGCCCCATGACAAAATCCATCGTAATATTGTCCCATTTCCACTTCGGTATGGGAAGAGGTTGCATAACTCCTCCAGGCTGTTGCCTTACAACTTTCACTTGTTAAAAAACCATACATCTTGACACAAAATCAGCAATATCCCTCTTTATTTTGTCCCACCAAAAATGTTCCTTCAAATCTCTATACATTTTGGTGCTCCCAGGGTGTATAGAGAAATTGGAACTATGAGAATCATCCAGCAATTACCTTTTTAGATCAGGTATATCGGGAACACAAAGTCTCTTCCCAAATTTCAAAATTCCATCTTCATACACAAAGTCTCTCAGTCTCCCATCATTCACAGCTTTAATCTTCTTTTGAAATTCTTCATCATCGGTCTGAGAACTCTTAATCCTTTCTAGTAAAGATGGTTTGGCAACCATTTGAAAAAGCATTGATGTTTCTCCTTCCCTGGTTATTCCCATGTCCATCTTCACTAGATCCATCAAAATTGGATCCCTTTCAATTCTCATCACATTCAAAACTCCATGGTCTTTTCTGCTCAAAGCATCTGCCACCTTGTTTGCTTTCCCAGGGTGGTAGTGTATCGTACAATCATAATCCTTGAGTAATTCAAGCTATCTCCTTTGGATCATGTTGAGTTCTTTTTGTGAGAAAATATACTTCAAACTCTTGTGATCAGTATAAATCTCACATTTTTCACCATAGAGGTAGTGTCTTCATATCTTCAAAGAAAAGATCACAGCTTCTAACTCGAGATCATGAGTAGGATAGTTTTGTTCATGAATTTTTAACTGTTGTGATGCATAGGCAATAACCCTATCATTATGCATAAGGACACAACCAAGTCCTTTCTTTGATGCATCACTATAAATAACGAACCCATCATTCCCCGATGGTAGAGTCAATATAGGATCATTGACTAATCTTCTCTTTAGTTGTTCGAAACATTCTTCACACTCTTTTGTCCAAACAAATTTAACCCCTTTACTTGTGAGCTTCGTTAATGGGTTAGCCAATCGGGCAAAATTCTGGACGAAACATCGATAATAACCTACTAAACCAATAAAACTACGTACCTCAGTTATACTCGTCGGTGATGGCCATTCTTGGATTGCCTTAGTCTTAGAAGGATCAACAGAGATTCCATCTTTTGAGACAATATGGCCAAGAAAAGAAATATCATGAAGCCAGAATTCACACTTGCTAAACTTCCCATATAATTCAGGTCTTCTCAGAGTCTTCAGGATAATGCACAAGTGATTTTCATGATCTTTGTAGCTTTTGGAGTATACCAAGATATCATCAATAAATACCACCACAAATTCATCGAGATACTCCATGAAAACTATATTCATCAGATCCATGAATACAGAGGGTGCATTAGTCAATCCAAAAGTCATTACAGTAAACTCATAATGCCCGTACCTGGTTCGAAATTCTATCTTCGGAATGTCTTCCTTCTTCACACACAATTGATGGTATCCAGATCGAAGGTCAATCTTTCAAAATTATTGAGCTCCATGCAGTTGGTCAAATAAATCATCAATTTGAGGTAGGGGATACTTTTTCTTTATTGTTATAGCATTGATGTCCTTGTAGTCGATACATAACCTCATAGATCCATCTTTCTTTTTAACAAAAAGAACAGGGGCTCCCCATGGAGAAACACTTGGGCGAATAAATCCCTTATTACTCAATTCCTCTAGTTGTTTCTTTAGTTCAACTAATTATACAGTGGCCCTTCTATAAGGGGTCTTCAATATAGGCCTTGATCTAGAAATTAAATCAATGGAAAACTCAAATTCTCATTCTAGAGGATTTCCAGGTAAATATTCCGGAAATACATCTACAAATTCTTTCACAATAGCTACATCCTCTATTTGAACATTCCTTTCCTCACCCACAGTTACTTCATTATCTTCCTCCCCAATAATTGAATTTAGTTGAGCTACTCTGTAACATCCCAAGTAAGTAATGAATAATAAATATTTTTATCTATGTCTATTAATGAAATAGATAGTGTTTTACAGGCTTAAAATGAAAATAAATCCAATCTTAAGAATGGAATACACTAATATTTTTAAAAGATTATTTTACTGCCTTATGATGGAAAACCCTTTTTAAATCTATCTTTTGACAATTTTATAAACTATGTTTTTCAAAATAAACTTATTATTTATGATTGGGACATCAAAATTTACTTTGTGTGAATTTTTGGTATTTTTCTGACAATGTTCATTTTTTAATGAATAGTGAAAAATACTGCATTTTACATCAAAACTGTTTTTTAATCTAATTTATTTATATGATTAGATTATCTTTTGAATTGGTCTTAATGTGTAATATGAATATATTTTTACCATTTAATCCAATGGTGGTCATTGGAATCAATTTCACTTTTAAATTGGACTTAAACTAGTGTCAATCTTTTAAAACTTATTGTTCATAAAAACACACTATTTGCTCTGACAGCGGGAATTAATTATTAAATTAATTAATGTGACTTATATGTTTTGAATTTTGTAAAATAGACTTCATTTTTGAATTCATAATATCAAATATAGCTTAGGGTGAATTTTTGGTAATTTTCTGAAAAACTTCAATTTTTGATGAATAGTGAAACCACTAAGTGGTACTTATAAAGACTGATTTTCCGTTTAAATGAAATTTTGCCATCATTGTGTTTTGAATTTCAAAAATCCTACATACATGGTTGTCATTAAGAAGTAAAATGTGGTTCAATGAGATTATAATAATTTTTTTGGTGAATAGTAACTTATTAAGTTCTTAATCGCGATTAGTGGTAATTAGTGTAGTTTAAGGTAAAAATAATGCTTTAATAAAATAAGATGAGCTTGACACATGTCCTACCCTCATTTTTTGTGTCATGGCCAACCAAGACAAGCCATGGGTAAACTTGGGGACCCCATGGATCCACTTTGGTTGGGAAATGACATAAACAACTTTTTATTTAATGTAAAAGTAAAAATGACACAAACATAATCTGTTTTACGAAAACAATTTTTACATGTGGTTATAAAGATAATAATTTTTATTATAAATAGTCATTGGAAATATAAAAATATTTCCTACATCATAGTATTTTTTTTTATAATTTTTAGACATTAAATAAATTAAATTATTTACGACATAATAATGATGCAGCGATGACATCATTATTTGACGATTTAAATAAAATGGAAAGATAATATAAAATCTATGAACTACACATGTACAAAAACAATTGGATGAGTGGATTTTAAACCCTTATCACCTTATCCACGAATTATATCAATGTGGGACCTTTTTAAACCGATTTTTTTTTCAAATAAAATAATATTTCTTTACTTTCCAAAAGTGCCCCTCCTCTCCTCTTATAAAAAGCCCCCACCTCTACCTCATTTTACACACTCCTCAAGCCTTTGGCTCAGCCAACCCCTGCCCATTTACTCTCTCCACATCCCTCTCCTCATCCCAGAGGATTCCCTTTGGGCATAATCCTTTCAAAGGAAGCCTTTAGGCTCAAATCAAAAGGAGTTACACTTTTAATGGTAATTCATTCTCTCATGTTCATTTGTTTTATTTTGTTTCTCCAACCCCCTAAACTCTTTTTATTTACTTCTTTTGTAACAACACCAGTATCGTCAATATACTAGGATGTTGTTATAAGATTTATTTGAGCTACACTCTCACACAACTACATCAAATGGTTAAAGAACATACGGTTTCCGTGGATGGCGAAATTCTGCCTCCCGAAACGATGATTGTTCAATACTCATTTAACACCTTCAAAGGTGGCCATTATGATGTCACTATTTTTATATACGATATATAAAATGTTTAAATTTTCCTTAAGCTTCTGTTTTTTTCATTTTGGGCATACCTTTATGGTTCCCATTATGGGTAAACACGATATCTTCATTTTAGGAAGTGCGGACTACCGCCCCCTGAAAGTGATTTGATTCGTTAATACCATATGTGGGATGCGTAAAGGATAAAGTTAATGATATTATATATGTTATTATACTGGAATTATAATATACTCTTATATCATTATGATTCCATTCCAGAAAATACAAAATAGAAATGGAAGTAGCGTTCATGCGTACGTACGGCTTACCGTCTCCATGAACGGTGCATTTCATTTCTTACCTCTGAATGTGATGTAATATTATAAATACATGTATATGATGAATATATATGATATATATGTTATCAAAATAATTAATATCATTCTGGATATAATGAACCTTTGACCAAATTAACAACATGTAAGTGTAAGAAGTCTATTTTTGACTTAAGAACCAAATACCGACAAAATGAACACTATTAACTTAAATGATTACATGATGTTTATAACATGGTATAAAAGGAATAATGAACTTGAAAAAGGTTCATAAACAAGTAGAGATTAACTCAAGTTTATTATTTAGGAGATTAAATAACGTTCGGGTCAAGTCGGATACGAGGTATGGGACTTCGTCTCAATCTCCTTTCATTGAGGCATATTTTATTTTCTTTTATACGGTGTATAAACCCCTTTGACTTTTAAATTTATTCAAAATGAATCTTTTTTATACGAAGAATTTACTAAACGACAAAAGGGAATGTTTTTGTCGTACGTATGCGGCGACAACGACTTCTCCGCCGTCGTGACCGTTATTTGAGTTTCGGCTTCCTCTACAAGCCATACCTTCTTTTTAAAAGAAAAATAAATACCATGTTTTACTTTTCTTTTATTTTGGTATTGAAAATGGTTTTCACAATGTTTTTTGTGTTGTATTGATATCTTGTGATTGAAATGTGGAAATGTTATGTTTCCTTTATGCATGTTTTATGTGATACGATTATGTTATGGTTCTTGGGCATTATTATGAAGATGGGTGGTTCCGTGATAAACTAAGGGCGGGTGAGCCCGATATAGCTCTCCAATGTATTGGGTAACGCGAAGGAGTGAAACGTTAAGGTTTCTCCGAAGAGATTTAGGGAATATACTGTGATGGGTATTCCAAACGTAACCAAGAGGGTTACTCCCTACGTAAGAATGTTATGAATGCCTCAAGTTACCTTTATGTCTTATGATTTCTATGATTTATTCATGATTTTATGAGGTATGTTAAAGTGCCTATGTTTTATGGGTAAAGTATGATTTCATTCTTATATATATATGAACTCATGTTTCCTTTCCATATTTTTTTATAACCCATACTGAGTTTTTATGCGCATCCCAAGTTTTTGAAATGTTTTTCACAGGTCACGGGAAAGGTACATGATAAGATGATAGAGTCAGGGATGTATCAAGAAAGAATCCATGTTTTATTTTAAATATGTTTCCATTGATGGGAATGAAGAATACTATCTTTATGTAACCACTTTGTTTATATGTGGAATGTAATGCAAGTTTTATGATCTAATTATCTAAAACTCTAAACCTGAAAAGATCCTCAATGTGTAATCTTGTAATAACTCAAGATTAAGTAAGGTTTAAGGATGGGGCCTTATAGTTGGTATCAGAGGTTGGTTTAGATAACTTTAGGAGTTAGAATTTTATTTAATGATTATCCAAAATATTTTTTTTGAAATGATATAGAATTTGAACATTACCATGTTGCTTCACCTAAGGTATTTTTGTGATAAGAATGGTTTTCCATAGAGGAAACAGAGCAGCTTTTCTGGGAAGGCATACAGAGGGAAATGACCTTTCAAATCTGTATCCTGAGATGGTCAGAATCAGAACTAAACAGTTTATTGCAGTGATGGCTCAATTGACTTAGGTGAAAAATGTTGGTTGTTTTTATTGATGATATTTTGGTGTTTTCTAAAAGTAAAGAGGAGCATGAAAGACATTTAAGGGTTATCTTGCAAACCTTAAAAGAAAAGAAACTGTATGGGAAATTCAGCAAGTGTGAGTTTTGGTTGTAACAAATTTCTTTCCTTGGTCACATTGTTTCTAAAGATGGAATAACTATTGATCCTGAAAAAACAAAAGTTGTGGAAGAATGGCCAAGACCCACAAATGTAACCGAGATTCGTAGCTTCCTTGGTTTGGCGGTCTATTACCGAAGGTTTGTTAGAAATTTTTCACGGTTATCTTGTCCAATGACTAAGCTAACTCGGAAGGGTGTTAAGTTTATCTGGACAAAAGAATGTGATGATTGTTTTTAGGAATTGAAAAGAAGATTGGTGAATGCTCCAGTTTTCGCAATACCTTCCAGGAATGGTGAGTTTGTTATATATAGTGATGCTTCATTGAAAGGACTTGGTTGCGTCCTAATGCAGAATGATCAGGTAATTGCTTATGCTTCACGACAGTTGAAAACTCATGAGGTAAATTACCCTACACATGATTTGGAATTAGCTGCTGTTGTTTTTGCTTTAAAAATTTGGAGGCATCATTTGTATGGAGTAAAGTGTGAAATATATACCGATCACAAACGTTTAAAGTATATATTCACTCAGAAATAGTTAAACATGAGACAGAGGAGATGGCTAGAATTAATCAAGGATTATGATTGTACAATTCATTACCATCCGGGAAAAGAAAATAAAGTGGCTGATGCTTTGAGTCGAAAAAGTAATGCTTCATTAACAATGTTGCGTTTGGAACGTGATCCTTTGGTTAAGGATTTGATGAACTTTGGTATAGAAGTTGTTGGTGCAGGAAGTCCTTCTGTTTTGTTTCAGGTATCAGTGAGATCATCTCTATCAGATAGAATCAAGCATGCATAGAAGCAAGACAGTGAGTTGCAGAAAAAGGTAGAGCTGGTTCAGAAAGGTATGTTGCCTGAATTCAATATTGATAATGATTGTGTTTTGAGATTTGGGAAGAGATTGTGTGCGCCTTGTGATTCACAGTTTAAGAGAGAGTTGTTATGTGAAGCTCATAGTTCTCCGTTTTTAGTTCATCCTGGAAGTACTAAGATGTATAGAGATCTGCAGGAGTATTACTGGTGGGATGGAATGAAAAGAGATATTGCTGATTTTACTGTGAAGTGTTTGACATGTCAACAGGTTAAAGCAGAGCGGCAGTTACCGAAAGGGATGCTTCAGCCTTTACCAGTTCCAGAGTGGAAATCGGAAAATATATCCATGGACTTTGCTGTTGGATTACCGAAGACATCTTGAGGTAATAATGCAATCTGGGTTATTGTTGATCGCTTGACCAAATCTACTCATTTACTTGCTATATGAGATACTTTCTCTCTTGATCAACTTTCCCGTTTGTATCTTAAAGAGATAGTCAGTTTACATGGAGTTCCTCTCTCCATTGTATCATATCGTGATCCCAGGTTTACTTCTAACATTTGGAAAGGCCTTCAGAAGTCGTTGGGTACTGAATTAAATTTTAGTACAACTTTTCATCCTCAATCAGATGGACAGTCAGAACGAACAATCCAGAAATTGGAGGATATGCTACGAGCTTGTTCTATGGATTATCAGGGAAGTTGGGACCAACATCTTTCTTTGGTTGAATTTTCATATAATAACAGTTTTCATTCCAGTATACAGATGGCACCATTTCAGGCATTATATGGGAAGCAGTGTCGAACTCCAACTTTCTGGGATGAAGTGGGTGAAAGGAAGTTGATGGGACCAGAATTGGTAGAAGAGATGGCAGAAAAAGTTCAGCTGATTCAGAAACACATGAGAACAGCTCAGAGCAGGCAGAAGAGTTATGCGGATAACCGGAGGAAGGATCTATCTTTCGAGGTAGGTGATCACGTTTTTCTCAAGGTTTCTCCTTGGAAAAGTGTGATGAGATTTGGTAAGAAAGGAAAGTTGAGTCCAAGGTTCATTGGACCATACGAAATTCTGGAGAGAGTTGGATCAGTTGCATACCGAGTGGCTTTACCTCCAAGTTTATCTCAGGTACACAATGTTTTTCACGTTTCGATGTTGAGAAAGTATATGCCAGATCAATCTCATGTTTTGAGTCCAGAGGTAGTTCAGTTGGAAGAGAACATATCTTATGAGGAACAACCGGTCCAGATTCTTGACCACAGGGATCAAGTGTTGCGGAATAAGGTGATTCACCAGGTAAAGGTTTTGTGGAAAAACCACATGATTGAAGAGGCAACATGAGAATCTGAAAATGCAACGAGGGATAAGTACCCCCATTTATTCGATAAGTAAATAAATTGCGGGGACACAATCTTCTAAAGGGGGGAAGAATGTAACATCCCAAGTAAGTAATGAATAATAGATATTTTTATCTATGTCTATTAATGAACTAGATAGTGTTTTACAGGCTTAAAATGAAAATAAATCCAATCTTAAGCATGGAATACACTAATATTTTTAAAAGATTGTTTTACTGCCTTATGATGGAAAACCCTTTTTAAATCTATCTTCTGAAAATTTTATAAACTATGTTTGTCAAAATAAACTTATTCTTTATGATTGGGACATCAAAATTTACTTTGTGTGAATTTTTGGTATTTTTCTGACAATGTTCATTTTTAAATGAATAGTGAAAAATACTGCATTTTACATCAAAACTGCTTTTTAATCTAATTTATTTATATGATTAGATTATCTTTTGAATTGGTCTTAATGTGTAATATGAATATATTTTTACCATTTAATCCAATTGTGGTCATTGGAATCAATTTCACTTTGAAATTGGACTTAAACTAGTGTCAATCTTTTGAAACTTATTGTTTCATAAAAACATGCTATTTTCTCTGACAGCGGGAATTAATTATTAAATTAATTAACGTGACTTATATGTTTTGAATTTTGTAAAATAGACTTCATTTTTGAATTCGTAATATCAAATATAGATTAGGGTGAATTTTTGGTAATTTTCTGAAAAACTTCAATTTTTGATGAATAGTGAAACCACTAAGTGGTACTTATAAAGACTGATTTTCTGTTTAAATGAAATTTTGCCATCACTGTGTTTTGAATTTCAAAAATCCAACATACATGGTTGTCATTAAGAAGTAAAATGTGGTTCAATGAGATTATAATAATTTTTTGGTGAATAGTAACTTATTAAGTTCTTAATCGCGATTAGTGGTAATTAGTGTAGTTTAAGGTAAAAATAATGCTTTAATAAAATAAGATGATCTTGACACATGTCCTACCCTTATTTGTTGTGTCATGGAAGACCAAGACAAGACATGGGTCAACTTGAGGACCCCATGGATCCACTTTGGTTGGGAAATGACATAAACAACTTTTTATTTAATGTAAAAGTAAAAATGACACAAGCATAATATGTTTTACGAAAAGTTTTTTTACATGGGGTTATAAAGATCAGATTTTTGATTATAAATAGTCATTGGAAAGCTAAAAATATTTCCTACATCATAGTATTTTTTTTATAATTTTTAGACATTAAATAAATTAATTTATTTATGACATAATAATGAGGCAGCGATGACATCATTATTTGACGATTTAAATAAAATGGAAAGATAATGTAAAATATATGAACTACACATGTCCAAAACCAATTGGATGAGTGTATTTCGAACCCTTATCAACTTATCCACGAATTATATCAATTTGGGACCTTTTAAAACTGAAACACATTTTCAAATAAAGTAATATTTCATTACTTTCCAAAAGTGCCCCTCCTCTCCTCTTATAAAAGGCCCCCACCTCTACCTCATTTCACACACTCCTCAAGCCTTTGGATCGGCCAACCCCTGCCCATTTACTCTCTCCACATACCTCTCCTCATCCTAGAGGATTACATTTGGGCAGAATCCTTTCAAAGGAAGCCTTTAGGCTCAAATCAAAAAGAGTTACACTTTTAAAGGTAATTCATTCTCTCATGTTCATTTGTTTTATTTTGTTTCTCCAACCCCCTAAACTCTTTTTATTTACTTATTTTGTAACAACAACAGTATCTTCAATATACTAGGATGTTGTTATAAGATTTATTTGAGCTAAACTCTCACACAACTACATCAAATGGTTAAAGAAACTACGGTTTCCGTGGATGGCGAAATTCTGCCTCCCGAAACGATGATTGTTCAATACTCATTTAACACCTTAAAAGGTGGCCATTATGATGTCACTATTTTTATATATGATATATAATATGTTTATGTTTTCCTTAAGCTTCTGTTTTTTTCATTTTGGGCATACCTTTATGGTTCCCATTATGGGTAAACACGATATCTTCGTCTTAGGAAGTGCGGACTACCGCCCCCTGAAAGTGATTTGATTCGTTAATACCATATGTGGGATGTGTAAAGGATAAAGTTAATGATATTATATATGTTATTATACTGGAATTATAATATACTCTTATATCATTATGATTCCATTCCAGAAAATACGAAATAGAAATGGAAGTAGCGTTCATGCGTACGTACGGCTTACCGTCTCCATGAACGGTGCATTTCATTTCTTACCTCTGAATGTGATGTAATATTATAAATACATGTATATGATGAATATATATGATATATATTTTATCCAAATAATTAATATCATTCTAGATATACTGAACCTTTGACCAAATTAACAACATGTAAGTGTAAGAAGTCTATTTTTGACTTAAGAACCAAATACCGACAAAATGAACACTATTAACTTAAATGATTACATGATGTTCATAACATGGTATAAAAGGAATAATGAACTTGAAAAAGGTTCATAAACAAGTAGAGATTAACTCAAGTTTATTATTCAGGAGATTAAAGAACGGTCGGGTCAAGTCGGATATGAGGTATGGGACTTCGTCTCAATCTCCTTTCATTGAGGCATATTTTATTTTCTTTTATACGGTGTATAAACCCCTTTAACTTTTAAGTTTATTCAAAAGGAATATTTTTTATACGAAGAGTTTACTAAATGACAAAAGGGAATGTTTTTGTCGTACGTATGCGGCGACAATGACTTCTCCACCGTCGTGACCGTTATTTGAGTTTCGGCTTCCTCTACAAGCCATACCTTCTTTTTAAAAGAAAAATAAATACCATGTTTTACTTTTCTTTTTATTTTGGTATTGAAAATGGTTTTCACAATATTTTTTGTTTTGTATTGATATCTTGTGATTGAAATGTGGAAATGTTATGTTTCCTTTATGCATGTTTTATGTGATATGATTATGTTATGGTTCTTGGGCATTATTATGAAGACGGGTGGTTCCGTGATAAACTAAGGGTGGGTGAGCCCGATATAGCTCTCCAATGCATTGGGTAATGCGAAAGAGTGAAACGTTAAGGTTTCTACGAAGATATTTAGGGAATATACTGTGATGGGTATTCCAAAGGTAACCAAGAGGGTTACTCCCTACGTAAGAATGCAATGAATGCCTCAATTTACCTTTATGTCTTATGATTTCTATGATTTATTCATGATTTTATGAGGTATGTTAAAGTGCCTATGTTTTATGGGTAAAGAATGATTTCATTCTTATGTATATATGAACTCATGTTTCCTTTCCATGTTTTTTTATAACCCATACTGAGTTTTTATGCTCATCCCATGTTTTTGAAATGTTTTTCACAGGTCACGGGAAAGGTACATGATAAGATGATAGAGTCAAGGATGTGTCAAGAAATAATCCATGTTTTATTTTAAATATGTTTCCATTGATGGGAATGAAGAATACTATCTTTATGTAACCACTTTGTTTATATGTGGAATGTAATGCAAGTTTTATGATCTAATTCTCTAAAACTCTAAACCCTAAAATATCCTCAATGTGTAATCTTGTAATAACTCAAGATTAAGTAAGGTTAAAGGCTAGGGCCTTATATACTGGGGGTGGATGTAGAAAAGAATTAGGTGGTGACGATTTTTCTGTAAAGATAAGGCGTTCCTTATCATCATCATCAAAAATCGTAGCTTCTTTCTTCTTACAATAAATCTTTGCATCATAGTCCGAAAGCCAGTCCATACCAAGGATTATATCGAACTAAATCATAAGTATGACAATAAGATCAGCATATAAAGAACATTTATGTGCTCTAATGGGGACTAATTCACAAAACTTTGTTGCAATGATACTTCCCTTAGGAGTTTTAACTGAAAAATCCCTTGTTAAATCAAATTGGAAATATCTAATTTTCTTAGCAAACTGGGAAGATATAAAAAAATGAGATGATCCAGAATCAAATAATGCATTTTCTAAACTTGAGGAAACCATTAAATTACCTGCCACCACGTCTTTCGGAGCTTCTACCTCAGTAGTAGTGATAGCATAATCTTGGCCTTGATCCCTTGGCCTTTTTTGAGGTAAGTTCTCCTGACGATTAGGACATTCATTTGCATAATTCCCCATCTACCTGCAATTGTAGCATTGAACGTTGGTGGCTTCCTTATTCCCCTTTCAATCACGAGATTGGTGGACTTTTTTACCACACTTGTAACAGACTCTTGTTCCCTTCAAGAAAGTACCGGGGTGTTTCTTCCCACATTTAACACAGGATGGATATTCAAACTTTCCCTCCTTCCCCTTACTTCCATTCCCAGATTGATTAGTAGGTCTCTTCTTTTCTTGTTTTGCTTTAAAGTCATAAGACTTTGAGAATTCCTTTTCGGTCTTGATAACACATGAGGCAATGTCTTCGTACGACGAGAAGGATTGTGAGACTAATGCTCGACAGATAAATGGTTTCAACCCATCAAAGAAACGATCAATATTACTTCTTGGGTTACGTATATAATCTCCAGCATACCTTGATAACCTTGTAAAGTTAGCCTCATACTTTGCGACATTCTCATCCTCTTTATGTCTCAGACTTAGAAATTGCCTTTCCATATCTGCTCGATGGTCGCGAGGAAATTATTTTTCTAAAAACAGATCTTTGAACGCCCTCCATTCAATATTTGATACTTCATCATCTTCCTTCGTGTTTTGAATCAATGACCACCATTGATCAGCATCTCCAATGAGTCGGTAAACTTCCATGATAACTTTTTCCCTTTCACTACTCCCCAAAGCCTGAAATATTTTCTCTAGGGAATTTATCCATTGCTCAGCTACTAAGGGATTTGTACTCCCATTGAAAATTGGTGGTTGTTGCCTCATGAATCGATCTAACATTGATCCTCCATGCTGTGGATCAGGGTGCTCCATATGGGTAAGGTTATTATTCTTAACCTGAGTAAGTTGTCCCAGTATGGTGATTAGCTGATCGGCACCAGTTGCATCACCAGCTCCACTATAATTATCTTGACCAGGAGGGAAATCCCTACATGGACTGCGTGCATTGATACGGTTTCCATTTCTTCCACTAGGCGCCATTTCTAAACAATGGTATAAACTAGATCAGTTTATGAATCAAAATACATAATCCCATACTTACAAAACACTTAACATAAATTGAACTATTTATGGATATAACCCATAATCATAAGAATGTTTTCTTTGACAAAGTATATACTCATAAACCCTTCGTAATGATTTGTAAAGAAAATGAGAGTTATCCTAAGCATATCCCCCGGGAGTGTTGTAACCAAGAGTGCAGCAAGGCCCATTGTCGTGCACCAGTTCCCGTTCGAGTCTAGCTCAAAGCGGTGTTTTCGGGTTTTACCCCTAGGTACATCTGCGCTAGAGCCGCCTCTACCTGCTCGTATCCAGACAGGTATGTATTGCTCGAAAAACTCACAAAATATCTACAATACCAAAATTATAGGAAGTTCTTCTATACTAATCCTCAAAGTTCATCTTAGGTCTACGTGCTCTAATCAGAGTTTATCTAAATCTAGCTTCCAAGGTTTGTACTAAACCTCCTCTGATACCAACTGTAACGCCCCGACCCCAGTTACCTAGAGTCGGTGCATTATTACATAACATTGGCATGATCACAAGAAAGATCAAATATCGAAAGACCAATTGGTTTAGTAGCCTTGGAAACACTAGATATATTCAGAAGTCTTACATTACATCATAAAAATGAAAACTACAACAACATATTTTCTTCATATTCCACACTCATATCCCCACATACTATCCCTGCAGGTCATTCATAATTTACTTCTTCATACCCTGGGAAAAATAAAACCTAGAAAATGGGTGAGCTCAAATTCCCAGTAAGGATAACAATATAGCGGAAACTTTCATAAATAAGAATAAACATTTAAGGCAATGCATAACTAAAACAAAAGCCTTTTAAACTTGAACTTCTACATAGTATGGAAAAATTAAAATAAAATAATTCCATTTACTTATTCACATGTATATTCTACTAATCAAATAATCACATACAATATCAATAACCACTTTCATAATGATGGAATACATAATGCCAGACTATCAAAACCACATAGCCAAGGCCTTGTGCCAAGACTACAAATAGGATTTTGCCAAGGCTTTGTGCCAAGACACTAGTTTGTCTCATGAGACCTACCGATGCATCGAGGAGCTATAGCAGGCTCCACCCATCACATATTAAGTCCAATGCATTCCCATATGAAAAGGTTTAAACATAACATAAACATTCGTATTAAAACTAGCATACGAAATGTCAAAACTTTCACCATAAACTATGAATGGTATAAAAATAGCACATCCACAGTCAAACATATCGCAAAACCTTCAATAAAATATAGATGTTTTGTATAATAATATGTCAACTTCAAATAAGCGTAAAATCCATCAAAGGATGTTGACATAGATGAAATCAAAACTCTTTTTAGAGAAATATGTCTTTCTATTTTTGAAATAATTTACGAGTCATATGTTTATAAAATAAAACATTTTTCATTGAAAATATTTTTATAAGCATGTAAGGGAATCTTTGACGATTTTATAACGGCGGAAAATAACCGCACCCGCCGTATAAGTTAAAAAAACATTCTTACCTTAATTCTGTCGAAAAGGTTAAAAGCACCTTGTTTGGAAAACGACAGAAAGCTTCCTTTATAAAACTCTTATAAAAAGTCAAACAAGGGTATAAATGACTTTAACCCATATTCTTTTAAATAGTAAAAATGTTTTGAAATAAATTTTTAAGAAACATGGATGTGGATGATAAAGAGATCCCAGTAGATTATTACGTATAAACAACCTCGGATAATGAAGAGATTGTGAAATAACCCTTACCTTGCACTTTTTCTTGGTTGAGGGTAGGTTAACCTCATGTATAATGGTGAACTAATTGTTATTAAATTATAAAAGAATCATATATATTAATATGATATCATATATGATCTTTTAACATTGATTTGTTAATAATATCTTAGAATTATCGTCGTTTCGGGTGTTAACTTACTCATTTTATTTTATATGTTTTGTTACATAAGTCGTGTTTGTTATGCATAGGTTGTATCTTATTCATATACAGAATGATATAAAGTCCTTAAAAATTATTTTTAAATCATCAAATGATAATTATACTTGAATGGATACGATGGAAAATGAATCTCATCGCGTTCGTGGAGACGATAGTCCGTACGTACGCACGAGCGACAATATCATTATTTTGATATTAAAATAATATCTAAATGGATGTTATATCATATATAAAGAATCATTAACATGTTATATTTATTATTTACATGAGTTACACATAATTATTATATCCATCCAAATAATAATATATTGAATAACAATTACACCACGACGTGGAGACGGTAAGCCGTGCGTACGCATGTATGGTGACATGTTATTCAAAGGGTGGATAGAATAATGAATATGGTTGTAACATATTTATAATAACATCACAGTATATATATGATACTGGAGTTATTATTTTAGAATGGTAATAACAAAGGAAGAAGAAGTGGAAGAAGAAAGGAACTTGGAAAAGGGTGGTGAAATCATTACCTTTTCTTCGGGTTCTTCCTTTTGATTTGATCAAAAGGGCTCCTTAGGTTGGATTTCTGATCAAACTAAGGCCTATAGGTTGTAGTGAGGGAAGTTGGGAGAGTATTTGGGCAGAGTTTGGCCGAACCAAAAGGCTTTGATGGTGTGATGAAATGAGAAGGAGGAGTGCCCTTTTATACAAGGGGTGAGGGGTACCTTTGGAAAAGCTAGAAATATTAGTTTATAATAAATTCATATTCGTTTTATAATGGCTCAAAAGTGGATTATTTAAATGTTAAGGTGGGGATGGGTCAAAAACCACTCAACCAATAGAATTTAGACAGGTTTGGGTACTTATATTAACCTTATCTTTAAGTATTAACTCATAGTTAATTAGTTTCACTTTTACAATGTCTCTTTGTATTTTTATATTATATGGTTAATAAACTTACTATATACATCCAAGATACCCCCAAGTGGTCCATTAATGATACAAATATCATTATATAAGTCTCTTGGCCGAACCTTAGAATTTTAGGAATTTAATATCAATTAATAATATAATATTTGTTTTAAAAACTCTTTTATGTAAATTTTGACACTATTCAATAGTTGATTTTTGTGAAACTCATAACAAAATCATTAATTCTAAAAAATTTAATTAAATCATTCCTAAAATGTCATATTAATTTAGAAAATTAGTGTAATTCATAAAAAGTCTCAAATTATATTTATTTGTGTATTTATAATATCAATTATTTTAATTTTTCACTATTAGGGTAATTACTTCATCATCTTTGTGTCATTAGTAAATTAAATAATTTAATGTCTAAAAATAATAATTAAAATATCATTATGTTTGAAATCTTTTTATATTTCTAATGAATATTTACAATCGAATTTATCTTGTGTATAACCCTATATTAAAAATGTTTTAGTAAATAAACTTTTATTTTAATTCTTTTAACTCTTCTTTCAATTAAATAATAATAAATGTCCAAATCTAATCCAAGTGGACCTAAATGATAATATTTTATTCCTAAGGTTGTTTTTGGTCGAGATAAACTTTTCCAATAGAATTAGGACATGTTTTAGGCTAATATTAATATCATTTTTACCCTTAATTACCCTATTTACTTTTAACCGTGGTAAATAAAAGTAAAAAGTTACTATTCACCAAAAATTATTTTCATCTCATTGAACCACATTTTACTTCTTGATATTAACCGTGTCTCTCGGATTTTCAAAATTCCATTCACAGAAGCGGTAAAATTATGTTTAATGAAAAAATTCAGTTTTTTTAACTACCACTTAGTAGTTTCACTATTCATCAAAAATTGAAGTTTTTTCCAGAACAATGCCAAAATTTCACCCTAAGATATAATTGATATTCGAAATTCAAAAATGATGTCGATTGTAACACCCCGACCCTAGTTACCCAGAGTCGGTGCATTATTACATAACATTGGCATGATCACAAGAAAGATCAAATCTCGAAAGACCGATTGGTTTAGTAGCCTTAGAAACACTAGATATATTCATAAGTTTTACATTACATCATAAAGTGAAAAACTACTATGACAACATAATGTCTCCATAGTCCACACTATTATCCCCTCATAATATCCCTGCAGGTCATTTATCGCTTAATTCTTCACATCCTGGGAAAAATAAAACATAGAAAAGGGGTGAGATCAAATGCCCAGTAAGGATAACAATATAGCGGAACATTCAAAAATAAGCATAAACATTTAAGGCAATGCATTACTAAAACAAAAGACTTTTAAACTTGAACTTCAACATAGTATGGAAAAACTAAAATGAAATAATGCTATTTACTTATTCACATGGATATTCTACTAATCGAATAATCACATGAAATATCAATAACCACTTTCATAATGTTGGAATTCATAATGCTGAACTTTAATTTCTTTTTCAAGGCCTCGTCCCAAGACCTAGGGGATAACTGTAACCGGAACCCAACCCAGAGTGCCTCTAATAACCGGACACCAACCCGGAGTGCCTCTAACAACCGAACACCAACCCAGAGTTCCTCTAATAACCGGAGACCAAACCGGAGTTCCTCTAATAACCGGAGACCAAACCAGAGGACTTACTTTTATCGGTCCCAAACCCAGAACATACTTGTCTAACACATTCATCTGAATGAAAGGTTGAAATATAACATAAACATTCGGATTACAAATAACTTATGAAATGTCAATACTCTAAACAAAAACCGTGAGTGACATAAGAATAACTTATCCACAGTCAAAAATATCAGAAAACCTTCAATAAAATATGGATGTTTTGTATCATAATAAATCAACTTCAAATAAGCTTAAAATCCATAAAAGGATGTTGACATAGATGAAATAAAGACTATTTTAGAAAAATATCTCTTTCTATTTTGAAATCATTTAAGAGTCTTATATTTATGAAATAAAACATTTTTTTTGAAAATATTCTTATTATCTTGTAAGGGAAGCTTCGACGATTTTATAACGCCGTATAAGTTAAAAAAACATTCTTACCTTAAATTTGTCGAAAAGGTTAAAAGTGCCTTGTTTGGGAAACAAAGGAAAGATTCCTTTCAAAATACATAAGGGTATAAATGACTTTAACCCATATTCTTGTAAATAATAAAAATGTTTTGAAATACATTATTAAGAAACATGGATGTGGATGATAAAGAGATCCCAGTAGATTATTACGTATAAACAACCTCGGATAATGAAGAGATTGTGAAATAACCCTTACCAATTTGGTAACTTATGAAACATACAACCCATAAAAGATGTATCATACAATGAATATGTAAATACACATAAATTAGAGTGTATTACACAAAGAATATAATTATGGGCAGCACATACACCACACAAAAGGTGATGGTGGCAATATGACATGAATATCACGGGAATAAGGAGTGAGATGAAAACCCCTTACCTTGTAATTTTCCTTGGTTGGGGTATGTTAACCTCCTGTATAATGGTGAAATAATTGTTATTAAATTATACAAGAATCATATACATTAATATGATATCATATATGATCTTTTAATATTGATTTGATAATAATATCTTAGTATTATCATTGTTTCGGGTGTTAACTTACTTGTTTTCTTTTATATGTTTTGTTACATAATCCATGTTTGTAATGGATAGGTTGTATATTATTCATATCCAGAATGATATCAAGACCTTAAACATCATTTTTAAATCATCAAATGATAATTATACTTGAATGGATACGATGGAGAATGAATCTCATCACGTTTGTGGAGACGGTAGTCCGTACGTACGCACGAGCGACTATATCATTCTTTTGAAATAATATATAAATGGTTGTTATATCATATATACAGAATCCTTAACATGTAATATTAATTATTTACATGAGTTACATATCATTATTATACCCATCAAAATAATAATATATTGAATAACAATTACACCACGACGTGGAGACGGTAAGCCGTACGTACGCACGTATGGTGACATGTTATTCAAAGGGTGGATAGAATACTGAATATGGTTGTACCATATTTATAATAACATAACAGTATATATATGATACTCGAGTTATTATTTTAGAATGGTAATAACAAAGGAAGAAGAAGTGGAAGAAGAAAAGAACTTGGAAAAGGGTGGTGAAATCATTACCTCTTCTTCGGGTTCTTCCTTTTGATTTGATCAAAAGGGCTCCTTAGGTTGGCTTTCGGATCAAACTAAGGCCTCTAGGTTGTATTGAGGGAAGTTGGGAGAGTATTTGGGCAGAGTTTTTCCTAACCAAAAGGTTTTGAAGGTGTGAAGAAATGAGAAGGAGGAGTGCCCTTTTATAAGAGGGGTGAGGGGCACCTTTGGAAAAGCTAGAAATATTAGTTTATAATAAATTCATATTCGGTCTCTAATGGATACAAAGTTGATTATTTAAATTTTAAGGTGGGTATGGGTCGAAAAAAACTCAACCAATATAATTTAGACAGGTTTGGGTACTTATATTAACCTTATCTTTAAGTATAAACTCGAAGTTAATTAGTTTCACTTTTACAATGTCTCTTTGTATTTTTATATAATATGGTTAATAAACTTACTATATACATCCAAGTGACCCCCAAGTGGTCCATTAATGATGAACCTGTCATGATATAAGTATCTTGGCCGAACCTTGTATTTTTATGAATTTAATATCGATTAATAATATAATATTTGTTTTAAGAACTCTTTTATGTCAATTTCGACACTATTCAATAGTTGATTTTTGTGAAACTCATAACAGATTGATTACTTCTAAAAAAGTCAATTAAATAAATCATAATATATCATATTATCCTAGAAAATTAGTTTAATTTATTAAAAGTTTCATATTATATTTATTTGGGTATTTATAATATCAATTATTTTAATTTTTCACTATTATAGTAATTAATTCATCATCATTGTATCATATATAAATTAAATTATTTAATGTCTAAAAATTATAAATAAATTATCACTATGTAGGAAATATTTTTATCTTTCTAATTAATATTTAGAATCTAAAATAAAACATATATAACCCTATGTAAAAATTGTTTTTCTAAAAGATATATGCTTGTGTCATTTTTGTATTCATTTTAACTTAATTAAAATAAAGTGTCCCTATCACCTACAAGTGGCACCATGGGGTCCCAGAATCGACCCAAAGATGACTATGGTCGAAAATGTATCAACAAATAAGGCTAGGACACGTTTTAGGGTAATTTAGTATTATTATAATATTATTTTTTAACCCTTATTTACCGGATTTACCCTTAACCATGGTAAATAAAATATTTACCGCAGTAATTATTCAAAATGTCTAAAAATAAAAGTTACATATTTACACAATTTGAACATCCTGATTCCAAATATGGAATCCATTTTTCTAAATTCAAAACACAGAAGTGGCAGAAATTAATTTAAAATTAATTTCCACTGTCAAAACAAAAAGTATGTTTTTAAGAGATAATAACTATCAAAAGATTGACACTTTTTTATGTTCGGTTTAATTGTAAAATTATGTCCAATGACCAAAATTATATTAAATGGTAAAAATATATTCTAAATATACTTTAAAACCACTCAAATTCATAATTTATCACTATTAATTATTTTGATTAAAAAATTGTTTTTAATTAAAATTTAGTAATTTTCACTATTCATCAAAATATGAAAGTTATCCGAAAAGTACCAAAATTTCACCTTAGGCTAAATTCGATACTCCAAATCCAAAAATGAAGTCCATTTTGAGAGATAAAATTTATAAAATTTTAAAAGGTAGGTATTACTATTCATAATAGCTAGTTTGATTAGTTGTGGTGTGTTAGAACTCGAAGTGGCATACAACACACGCTACTGTATTATTCAAAGGAAAGCGTACCATGGAAGCTTGGGATGTTTCATTTTAAATTTTTTGATGTCCCCCATTTATTCAAAAATTTTAAAATATTTTATTTAAAAAGGTTTCACTATTAAAAGTTGATAAAAGTGCAATACTAAAAATGAATCTGTTCTTGCATTATGTCTAAGAAACTCATAATATGGATTCTAAATTTATAAGGATTATATAAAGTTTAAAATTTAGTTAATACAATTCATAACCTCTTTTGAATGTATTTTTTTTTGGTAAGTCATGGTGTGATTGAACTCGGTGTTGCGTGTAGTGCAAGATATTGAATTATTTTGAAGAAATAACACACTATGAAATCTTGGGGTGTTACATTATCTCCTCCTTCAATAAATTGCGTCCTCGCAATTTGAAATTGTTCTTCGAAAATAAAAGGTTGAAAATAGAAAATATATTTGTGGGAAAACCCACATCGGAAATTGGGTTACTAAAATTTAGTCTTAATATGAGGAAAAGAGAAATGAAAGGGTCACCATCAAATTATGATCTCGATTAGGAGAAAATTGGTGGCAATTAGAGACATATAATTGGAGGAAAAACGTAAATATTTATTGGTAGTGATTGAGGTCATCAATCACAAACAAGTATAAAATTTAGGTCCTTAAACTCATCAATCTATGATGATTTGAAATACCATCGGTTCAACAAAACATAGGGTATTGGGATAACACATTTTTGACATTTCAAAATATTTTAGTTGAAATCCCACATAGAAAAATGAATTAATGAGGCCTCTATTTAAAATAAAGAGTGGAAAGTATGAAGATTACCGAAAATAACACATACTAGGGTTCCATGTAGGAAAATATGGATATGGAAGAGAAATCTAACCATCAATTATCTGATGGAGAGTGGTAGAGAACATGGCTATGAAAAGGCCAACAATCCCAAAGCCACAAATTAGTGACGATTTAAGGTACCATCTAGGACAACATTTTTGTTCTAAGTTCCTTTTATTAATGTTGAGGAATTAATTTATCAGATTGGTTAAGATCATAAGGAGATATAATTACTTTATAATTAGAGTTTTATCCATTAATAAATTTCTACCACAAACTCATCTTTCACTCTAAAAGATAATAGAACGTAATTTTTTTTTCTATTTATACTATTCGTACAGGGTTCCAAAATAAATGAATTTATAATTAATCTACCAGATCTTTTAAAAAAAACTACATTATGTAATCCTAGACATCTCGTGGGCCAGTGGTAGGTGATACACCCTTGTCACCCTTCGGTTGCGGGTTTAAGTCTCACAGCCTTGCCGGACGCGACGGGTTGCTGCCCGACCTCTGGGTTGTGCTTTTATGGCAATCCAAAATAATCCAAACTAGAACTATCCAAAATACTTCTGTCCAAACTCACAGTCCAACATTTATAAGGAAGGTAAACATAATGTAGATCCTTTTTACCCCGTAATAGCATATGAATACCTTCATCATGTATTCTTTTAATATACTGAAACATCCTAAATTACCATATTCCTTATTGATTATATTCATGCTCCCTTATTCCATAAAGAATGTTAGATATACTTCATCAATCCAAAAATGTTTTAAACCCCAACAATGATGGAATATACAAATAATTAATCAGTTCCAAGGTAGTCAAGAATATCCAATATAATTTGTCCAAAACAATCATGTATTATTCCAAAATCACTACCTCGATATCATAACTATATTATGGTTTATCATTCTCTCAACCATATATTTTCCAAAAATTTATCCTGCTATTGATTCACTTTTCTTTGTTCCACACAATCTCAAGTCCTTAATGAAATAGTACTACAGTACAATCCTTATATACTCCATAATTATTATAACAAGTACATTGTTGATACAACACTCAATTGACATAATCAACATAAGAACTCTAATCATTCCTCTTCATCTGTGGTAGTATCATAACTTGATTATTATCCAATAAAATCATTTGTGGAATAGTCTGATGACTGGGACATAGGTTCGCGTAGTGTCCAAACTCTTTGCAAATGAAGCATTGTACATTTGAAACCATTTTCTTACCCTTGCAGTCACGTAATTTGTGCGCTTTTCCTCCACACTTATAACAAACTACCATTCCTTTTAGGAAAGTTCCAGGGTGTTTCTTTCCACAGTTATCACATATGGGAAAATTCTTCTTTTCCCTCTTCCCTTTATCCATCTTTCTCTCTTCCATCCTTTTCTTCTCTTGCTTCCCTTCAAAGCCATAGGACTCAGTAAACTCTTTACTTATCTTATCAACACATGATATTATTTCTTCATATGATGATAATACATGCAAGACTATTTTCTTGTAAATTCTGGCTTAAGACCATAAAATATATGATCCTTTTTTCTCTTTGTATCATGTGCATTGCTAGAGTTCTCATTCCTTCTACAGGGCGCCATTTCTAAACAATGGCATACATTAGATTAGTTTATGAATAACAATACCTAATCCCAAACTTGTAAAACACATAACATAAATTAAATAGTTTATGGATATAATCCATAATCATAAAAATTTCTCCTTTGAGGAAGTATATACTCATAAACCCTTCATAATGATTTGTAAAGAAAATGAGAGTTATCCTAAGCATATCCCCCGGGAGTGTCGTAACCAAGAGTGCAGCAAGGCCCGTTGTCGTGCACCAGTTCCCGTTCGAGTCTAGCTCAAAGCGGTGTTTTCGGGTTTTACCCCTAGGTACATCTGTGCCAGAGCCACCTCTACCTGCTCATATCCAGACAGGGATGTATTGCTCGGAAAACTCACAAAATCTCTACAATACCAAAATTCTAGGAAGTTCTTCTATACTAATCCTAAAAATTCATCTTAAATCTATGGTCCCTAATCAGAGTTTATCTAAATCTAGCTTCAAAGGTTTGTACTAAACTTCCTCTGATACCAACTATAACGCCCCGACCCTAGTTACCCAGAGTCAGTTCATTATTACATAACATTGGCATGATCATAAGAAAGATCAAATCTCGAAAGACCGATTGGTTTAGTAGCCTTGGAAACACTAGATATATTCATAAGTTTTACATTACATCATAAAGTGAAAAACTACTACGACAACATAATGTCTCCATAGTCCACACTATTATCCCCTCATAATATCCCTGCAGGTCATTCATAACATACTTCTTCACATCCTGGGAACAATAAAACATAGAAAAGGGGTGAACTCAAATACCCAGTAAGGATAACAATATAGCAGAACATTCAAAAATAAGCATAAACATTTAAGGTAATGAATTACTAAAACAAAAGCCTTTTAAACTTGAACTTCAACATAGTATGGCTAAAGTAAAATGAAATAATGCTATTTACTTATTCACATGGATATTCTTCTAATCGAATAATCACATGCAATATCAATAAACACTTTCATAATGTCAGAATGCATAATGCTGAACTTTAATTTCTTTGTCAAGGCCTCGTCCCAAGACCTAGGGGATAACTGTACCCAGAACCCAACCCGGAGTGCCTCTAATAACCGGACACCAACCTGGAGTGCCTCTAATAACCGGACACAAAACCTGAGTTCCTCTAATAACCGGAGACCAAACCGGAGTTCCTCTAATAACCGGAGACCAAACGAAAGGGCTTACTTTTACCGGTCCCCAACCCGGAACATACTTGTCTAACACATTCATCTGAATGAAAGGTTGAAATATAACATAAACATTCGGATTACAAATAACTTATGAAATGTCAATACTCTAAACAAAAACCATGAGTGACATAAGAATAACTTATCCACAGTCAAAAATATCACAAAACCTTCAATAAAATATGGATGTTTTTTTATCATAATAAATCAAATTCAAATAAGCTTTAAATCCATCAAAGGATGTTGACATAGATGAAATAAAGACTATTTTAGAAAAATATCTCTTTCTATTTTGAAATTATTTAAGAGTCTTATATTTATGAAATAAAACATTTTATTTGAAAATATTCTTATAATCTTGCAAGGGAAGCTTCGATGATTTTATAACGGTGGTAAATAGCCACACCCGCCGTATAAGTTAAAAAAAACATTCTTACCTTAAATTTGTCGAAAAGGTTAAAAGTGCCTTGTTTGGAAAATGACAGAAAGATTCCTTTCAAAACACATAAGGGTATAAATGACTTTAACCCATATTCTTGTAAATAGTAAAAATGTTTTGAAATACATTATTAAGAAACATGGATGTTGATGATAAAGAGATCCCAGTAGATTATTACGTATAAACAACCTCGGATAATGAAGAGATTGTGAAATTATCCTTACCAATTTGGTAACTTATGAAACATACAACCCATAAAAGAGGTATCATACAATAAATATGTAAATACACATAAATTATAGTGTATTACACAAAGAATATAATTATGGGCAGTACACACACCACACAAAAGGTGATGGTGGCAATATGGCATGAATCTCACGGGAATAAGGAGTGAGATGAAAACCCCTTACCTTGTACTTTTCCTTGGTTGGGGTAGGTTAACCTTCTGTATAATGGTGAAATAATTGTTATTAAATTATACAAGAATTATATACATTAATATGATATCATATATGATCTTTTAATATTGATTTGATAATAATATCTTAGTATTATCGTTGTTTCGGGTGTTAACTTACTTGTTTTCTTTTATAGGTTTTGTTACGTAATCCATGTTTGTAATGGATAGGTTGTATATTATTCATATCCAGAATGATATCAAGTCCTTAAACATCATTTTTAAATCATCAAATGATAATTATACTTGAATGGATACGATGGAGAATGAATCTCATCGCGTTCGTGGAGACGGCAGTCCGTACGTACGCACGAGCGACAATATCATTCTTTTAAAATAATATATAAATGGTTATTATATAATATATACAGAATCATTAGCATGTTATATTTATTATTTAAATGAGGTACATATCATTATTATACCCATCCAAATAATAATATATTGAATAACAATTACACCACGACGTGGAGATGGTAAACCGTACGTACGCATGTATGGTGACATGTTATTCAAAGGGTGGATAGAATACTGAATATGGTTGTAACATATTTATAATAACATCACAGTATATATATGATACTGGAGTTATTATTTTAGAATGGTAATAACAAATGAATAAGAAGTGGAAGAAGAAAGGAACTTGGAAAAGGGTGGTGAAATCATTACCTCTTCTTCGGGTTCTTCCTTTTGATTTGATCAAAAGGGCTCCTTAGGTTGGCTTTCTGATCAAACTAAGGCCTCTAGGTTGTAGTGAGGGAAGTTGGGAGAGTAATTGGGAAGAGGTTTTCCGAACCAAAAGGTTTTGAAGCTGTGAAGAAATGAGAAGGATGAGTTCCCTTTTTTAAGAGGGGTGAGGGGCATCTTTGGAAAAGCTAGAAATATTAGTTTATAATAAATTCATATTCGGTTTATAATGGCTGAAAAGTTGATTATTTAAATGTTAAGGTGGGGATGGGTAGAAAACAACTCAACCAATAGAATTTAGACAGGTTTGGGTACTTATATTAACCTTATCTTTAAGTATTAACTCTAAGTTAATTAGTTTCACTTTTACAATGTCTCTTTGTATTTTTATATAATATGGTTAATAAACTTACTATATACATCCAAGAGACCCCCAAGTGGTCCATTAATGATGAAACTATCATTATATAAGTCTCTTGGCCGAACCTTAGATTTTTAGGAATTTAATATCAATTAATAATATAATATTTGTTTTAAGAACTCTTTTATGTCAATTTTGACACTATTCAATAGTTGATTTTTGTGAAACTCATAACAGATTGATTAATTCGAAAAAAGTCAATTAAATCAATACTAATATATCATATTATCATAGAAAATTAGTTTAATTTATTAAAAGTTTCATATTATATTTATTTGGGTATTTATAATATCAATTATTTTAATTTTTCACTATTATAGTAATTAATTCATCATCATTTTATCATATATAAATTAAATTATTTAATGTATAAAAATTATAAATAAAATATCATTATGTACGAAATCCTTTTATATTTCTAATGATTATTTATAATCTATAATCCAACATATATAACCCTATGTAAAAATTGTTTTTCTAAAAGATATATGCTTGACTAATTTTTGTATTCATTTTAACTTAATTAAAATAAAGTGTCCCTATCACCTACAAGTGGCACCATGGGGTCCCAAAATCGACCCAAAGATGCATATGGTCGAACATGTATCAACCAATAAGGCTAGGATACGTTTTGGGGTAATTTAGTATTATTATAATATTATTTTTTAACCCTTATTTACCGGATTTATCCTTAACCATGGTAAATAAAATATTTACCGCAGTAATTATTCAAAATGTCTAAAAATAAAAGTTACCTATTTACACAATTTGAACATCCTGATTCCAAATATGTAATCCATTTTTCTAAATTCAAAACACAGAAGTGGCAGAAATTAATTTAAAATTAATTCCCGCTGTCAAAACAAAAAGCGTGTTTTTAAGAGATAATAACTATCAAAAGATTGACACTTGTTTATGTTCGATTTAATTTTAAAATTATGTCCAATGACCAACATTATATTAAATTTTAAAAATATATTCTAAATATACTTTAAAACCACTCAAATTCATAATTTATCACTATTAATTATTTTGATTAAAAAAGTTTTTTTTAATTAAAATTTAGTAATTTTCACTATTCATCAAAATATGAAAGTTATCCGAAAAGTACAAAAATTTCACCTTAGGCTAAATTCGATACTCCAAATCCAAAAATGAAGTCCATTTTGAGAGATAAAATTTCTAAAATTTTAAAAGGTAGGTATTACTATTCATAATGGCTAGTTTGATTGGTTGTGGTGTGTTAGAACTCGAAGTTGCGTACAACACACGCTACTGTATTATTCAAAGGAAAGCATACCGTGGAAGCTTGGGATGTTTCATTTTAAATTTTTTTATGTCCCCCATTTAGTCAAAAATTTTAAAATATTGTATTTAAAAAGGTTTCACTATTAAAAGTTGATAAAAGTGCAATACTGAGAATGAATCTGTTCTTGCATTATGTCTAAGAAACTCATAATATTGATTCTAAAATTATAAGGATTATATAAAGTATAAAATTTAGTTAATACTATTCATAACCTCTTTTGAATGGATTTTTTTGGTAAGTCATGGTGTGATTGAACTCGGTGTTGCGTGTAGTGCAAGTTATTGAATTATTTTGAAGAAATAACACACTATGAAATCATGGGGTGTTACATCGATTTTACAAAATTCCAAAAATATAAGTTGCATTATTAATTTTATAATTAATTCCCGCTGTTACAACAAATAGCGTGTTTTTAAGAAACAATATATATCAAAAGATTGATAATTGTTTATGTCCAATTTCAACGTGAAATTTATTATAATGAACACCATTGGATAAAATGGTAAAAATATATTCTAATTATACTATAAAACCACTAAATAATATAATTTATCACTATAAATTATTTTGATAAAAAAAGTTGTTTTTAAGTATTTTTCACTATTCATAAAAATTGGACGTTCTCAGAAAAATTCAACTTAGGATAATTTCGATATTCTGAATCGAAAAATGAAGTTCATTATGAAATATAATATATATATAATTTTAAAAAGTAGGTATTACTATTCATAATGGCTAGTTTGATTGGTTGTGGTGTGTTAGAACTCGATTTTGCGTACAACACACGCTATCGAATTATTCAAAGAGAAGCGTACCGTAGAAGCTTGAGGTGTTACACTTTAATACACTATTGTGTGTGACCCTCTATGCCCTTATCCTGATAGTAGTAAATTCTATTCACGAACCAAGAGAGGGATCTAGTAACCCATCATGGCCCCTAAAGAGATAAGGATTGTCACAATCACGAAAAACAACCTACAAACAAGCACTTTGTAATATAATCTCTTTCTATTTAATCTCTCATTAAGTAGGATGCACACCCATGTCATCTCCCTTTTCATGATTTATTATTTGTTGATATAATTTGATGGATTTTCCCTTTATTTCCATGGCCATGGTATTATAAAGGTAATACCATCCTAATCAACGTGTCTTGTGATATATAACATCCATAACCTGGAATCGACAAATCATTCCTTGACCAATCAACCAATGTCATGCCACCAATGACTCACCCAAAACAAGCTACCTAGCCACAATTTCATTATCATATTGTTTTTCCGTGCATCAATGTATGTGATCAAATGACACACATCGGTAATGATCTCATGTTAGGAGATTATTACAAATTTCCATAGATAAGAACACCCAATGAAACCAAAAACATGTGGTGTTTCTATTGGCAGGTATGTCCTATGATCTCAATACTATGGATTACCAAGTGAATAGTTCAAGAGAATAAGTCTCAATTCTTATGATCCCCCAACACCTGATAGTAAAACATCTATTGGGTCCAATAAGTAAGATACATGAAGACCATATTAACTTTTTTTCTGATTAATTTCATAGTTTCTCAAGGTTCCCATTATATCTTGGGCTATGCTATAACCTTTTGATATGAAAATTAAGATATGGACATTAACATTAAATAGTGGATACAGAAAAGTCTAGACTATAATGGTAAGACTAAATCATGCATAACCAACTATACACATTATATTATAATGAAATGTACTGCATAGTTGGGTCAAGCGCACCCACTATTACAACATTACCTTTAGTGTAGTTCTCGTATAACAATAGTTATCATCCCATGAAATATATATCTTCATTCTAAATATTTTATACCTATCCTTTTCACTATATACTTTTATGGGTAGAGATAGAGGAGGGACTATACAAATTATACCTAGAATTATGCATGAGATGATGAATAATATTCAGATGATCAAGAAGATAGTGTTAATGGTATAGGGTCATCGTAAATTTTATATAGATTATTGTATTTGGCTATGTGGGGGCCATGTTTTATTAAGGGTCTCCCTAAGGATGGGGTGTCACCATTTTGGTAAGAGAAGTTATCTGCTCAGTATATCATAACTTTTGAGATAACTGAATGGATTGGTGATATGGATTATTTATTGGCTTTAATTAAAAGTTTTGGGCCAGTTCATAATTTTTTCCATGTATCTCAATGAAAGAAGTACCAACCTTCCTCTGACAATGTGATTCGATGGGATTGTGTCAATGTTGATCCATATTCCAACATTTTATATGCTCTAATACATATTATGGATAATATAGGGAATTTATTGAATGAAAAATTGATATTTTTGGCGTGAGTAATAAAGAAGTATGGTTATATTCGTGAGGAGAAATGGGAACATGAGAATTTATGCCAGAGCAATGGATAAATCTATTTTAAAGCATCCCCAATATTCCGTTTTCAAATGATGGAAAACCCAATGGTATGGAGAATGTAACAACCCAAATTTGAGGTTAACTCTATTATGTTATTTTTTAATCTATGTTTTGGTTGGTATTAGTTTCAATATGTTTTTGTGAGATTTTTTTTTGACTTTTGGAAGAAGTTTATAAGGCACTCAGTTAGGATAAATCGTTCGAATTCCCTAAGTAATTAGAAAACATGATTAGAAAGTTTAAGAGGAGGTACATAGTTGGAACAGAGTTAGGGTAAACCATTTATATTTCCTTGGTAACCATATGACATAGTAAAGAATAATTTCTTATGGTAGCTGCATGATTATCTATAGAATGTGACCAAACCATGTGAGCTAAGAGTTTTAAGGTAGAGGTTCTTGAATGATTTTCACACGGTTTGGTAAAACATACTAAGAAATGATGTATTACAAATAGTTAAATCTAAAAATTGGATTTTTAACCCAAAAAATTCATAAAACTCATTCTTCCTCTATTTTCATAGGCTCTCAACCCATAAAGTTCTTCTAGTAAATTTTAATTATCATTTAACTTTCATAAAATAATTTGAATGGATATTAGTTCATTGGATCTAGAAATTTAATGTATGTATCTATATATTTACTATCATTTATGATATTCTCATCTTCTATTGGAAAAAAATTAGATTGAATATTTTATGGATGGATCTAGGGTTTGAATCATGTTTTGATGAGATTTATTTAGAATCCATTGAAGTAAAGAGAAGGAATACTGATCTACCAAGATCATGATGTGTTTCTTTTTAAATAGAATATGTTAGAGTTAAGTGACTCTTATTTGTATCTCTATTCACATCCTCTAGAACTGAAAGGTTTTTTATTTTTAAAAGTATTTTCTTATGATTTTCAGTGGAAAATAATGTTAACTTTATATTGGTTAAACTCCTTTTATAAAGGATTTTACTGTATTTTGGTTGATTCATACTAGGTGTTAAATAGATTTTTTAAAATAACATTGTTTTTCAAAATAATATTTAAAATAGATCCTGGAATGCATTGGTTGGAGTGTCATCATGATTTCATTGTGAGGGGACTTTTTGGATTCAAACTTGGATACTTGTGACAATTGGGGCGTGTGAGTGTATGACCATGTGATTACCTTGGATAAATGATGAGTTACCACTCACGAGTATTGAGGATATTATCTTAGATGCATTCATGTGTGTGTGAGTATGTGGAATGGAAATTCTTAGAGGAATGCATGGATATAGTAATTATAAAAATTATTATTTTATTAATATTTGTAATAATAATATGATTTATTAATTGTGATTTTGATTTAAACTCTTTATATATACCTATTTTTAGTTTTTTATATGTAATCCTCTAGTTTACTATTTTTATCCTCCTATGTGTTTAATATAAATTGTGGAAACTTATTCTAGTTTTTGTGGCATCTGTGAGAATATTTTGGTAGATTTACAACTAAGTTGTATACTCACCCCCTATATATTCAACTTAGTTTATATGCATAAACTCTTTATCATGACACATTTAAGGAGGATATTTAATATTTCTATAGAGGGTCATCATGATGTAAGGGGATTGGTGATTATGGAAAAGTATGGAGATGTATTGGTTGGATGTTTGAAGTGATTCCACATTGGTGTCATTGCACCAAAATGTCTTTTTTATTTTGAAGTATTTTTATCTTACTTTATATTTTTACTTTCATTTATTTATTTTTCATATACTTTGAGTTGTCATGTTTAATCTAATATATCATATGGTATCCCAATTTTTATATTGTTTTCTCATAAATTCTAGGTATGTTTAATGGAAAATTACCCCCCAATGATATTGTATAACATTAAAAATTTTTTCCAACATTTTCTATCTATGGGATGTTGATAGAACAATTTTATGCATGTTTATTTTGATATGAAATACAATATTTATCTTTATTTATTTGTTAATAATGCCAATATTTAATGTTTTTTATGTTTCATTTTAGGATGTAGAGTTTTATTTAAAAGATCTAAAAGGATATGATTCCATGATTGAAATGATTCTTAATGAAAAAGGATAGGTCAAGGCCCGATACCAAGCCTTGAAAATGAAGAAATGAGATAAAATAGTCATAAATTTACTCGGAAACACTTATTTTTATCATAAATAGTGAATTTATGATGTAAAAAATGATAGATTTTCATGGGTTGGTAGTTTATAGTGTAAATAATTCATATTAAGAGTAGAAGACAATGTGTCATGGTCTAACACAAATGATTCATGCCATTATACAACCTATATATTTTTAGGAAATAATTTTAAGCCATAAAACCACTTCTCATGTACTGCCATAGTAATTTTATGGCATAAAACATCATTTTATGATGATAACAATGGTATGGAACTAAAAAGATTTCATTTTGAGTAAATTTAGAGTCGAATCATACATTGAATACCTGAGTATCCATATTATTGAATGTAAATGAATTTTGATTCATTTATAGTGTCCATTTATGACAAACCTAGAATCATTTGAGGCCTATAAATAGTTGTCCAGGTGGGATGGAAAAGAGATCGTTATGTGAGTGGAAGGTCTAAACAACATAATACTTCTATAATATTTTCCCATCTTTATTCACTTTTATTTTCTTTTATTCAAATATTGGGATTCCTTCCTTCCACCAAATCATCATTCTTATCCTATTAATTGAGGGGTATTCTTTGTGAGTGATTAGGAAAGGTGAAGGCTAGAGCAGTTGCTATGTTTGTTTTCTTACACTTAATTAAACAATAAACCTTTTTTGTTATACCAATTAATTTTAATTCTTATTTTTTTTAACACTAAATGAAATTGCATTGGGGATATATTCTATTAATTTCAATATCCTTGTTCGATGATCTATATCTCCCTCCACTCAATTATCATTTTTATATGATGTAACATATTAAGGTTGGGTGGTTAGTGATCGAATATGTCCATCACAAAGAAAGAATTGAGGTGATAACTATTGTTAATTATGGAATTACAATACCCAGTTAGGGATTCCTCAAATTAATCAAGAGGACACACAAAAACTCCACACACATATTAAGAGTGGTATAATTACTTGAGACTCCAATTAGAAATATACTCACCATCACCATCTGGCCAAGGGAGAGAGGGAATAATTAGTATAAAAATCTCTCTCTCATCAACCTATATAAGAAATAATGGTAAAAATGAGAAGCCAAGACAATATTTCACTTTATATTTCCATAATCTAAATCAACATAATTTTCAACCAACTATTTTACATCAATAAATTTAATCTGCCTTTTAAAATCCTCAATTTCATAATTCAAATTAAATCAAAATCAGTTTTCCTAAAAACAAATCAGAAAGTGAGAACCTATTTTTGTGTACACTCATCCTTAAGAGAGTATCTAAGGTTAACCAATAAACTATAAATATGATGAAAAATTGATTTTCCATGCCCAATGAAAAGGCATGTTTCAAACATGGAACCATTTCTTTGAAGGATGTTCCACTAAAAAAATTATTAACCTTGAATGACCCGAAGTTCAACTAAAAAGCAAATTGATTTTGATCTAGAAATTGAAATAACTTTAAACAAATCCAGTAATATTTATTTATAAGAATATTTTGAGGAAATTACACATTTATATTTAAGAGACACTCTTTTTTTTCACTCTATACCTACAATTATGGATGGAAATCCCAACCAAACCCTCAATGAACAACTCACACCTCAATTTTCAAATAAAAATATCCAACTAGCTGTCCTTGTGTTAAAAATGATTTTGAATTTCAAATATTACAAAATTTCATTGTCTTGTTGAAGAAGACCTAAATCGGAATATCCAAGTATTCATATACATTTTCTTTATTTTTAGATGTTGTGTAGTTATATAGGAAGAAGTTATGTTGATGGAATCTCCCTTTTCACTAGAAGAAGCTACAAATGAATGGGTATACAACCTACAACTAGGAGAATTCAATTAATGGGAAGACCTAAAAAGGTTATTTATTTAAGGAATTTTTCCCATATTTAGATGCACAATGATCAAAGAGGATATATATTCCATTCATCAATCAACTGTAGAGACTCCCCATAAATATTAATAGAGTTTCAAGAGCTCTACACTAGTTTCCCACATCAAACAGTGGAGAAAAATCACTACCTCATTGTATTCTACGAAGGATTGCTAAAAAATGACCACAATATACTTGAAACCTCTTATAGAGGCTCCATAATAGAAAAAATACCATTCAAACCCAGAGGTTTGATAGAAACTATTTGTCATAAAATCACCAAAATTTAACACTAGTGGTATGAGAACCAGAGACATTCATGAGGTGAGCACATCAGATTCATCATCACATTTACATAAAGAAACACTTAAGGAAAATACAAATGTACTGTGACAGATGTTCATTACATAAACAAGTGTACAACAATGAATTCCCCAGGTATGTGATTTGTTATCTTCTACAGATAATTATACCTAACAATGTCTCCAAGTATAGGGAATATAGTTTATTTGAAGTAGCCTTTCATCCAAGGGAATTATATAAAAATAAATCATGGAATGATAAACCATAAGTGAAACATAGATAAAAAAAATCAAGCTAACCCATTATATCGAAACCAATACCCACATTTCATATTTTCCAGAAGCAATAATACCACAACCCACCACCAATTTAAGAACACATTAAGCTACCTTACCCGTAGAAAACCTTCCAACATCCAAACTTTCAGCATAAAACTTATGATAAAACATAAATAAGAACTCAATAGAACCAAAAAAGAGAAAATATTAAATATATAAATAATTTAGTAATATATTTTACCAGTATGTTTGATATCCATATGGTCTTTTTGATATAGAATTCATAAAATTTAGCAGTGAAAAAATAACGAATCACAAGGAAATCATAAACACAATTACAATATGATGTAGAAAAGATATCCAACCTATTGTACAAAGAAGGGATTATAATTTAGATAAAAATCATGAAAATTCAAGAACCATATATTTGACTCAGTAATGGATCCTCTTGAAATTTATTCATTTCATTATTTTTTAACTAATACAGATTCCAAATGAGTTTGAAAATGTCTTTGGGGTGTCTGGGGATGGTTAAAATCCCAAGGAACTACTTTTTGGGAGACAATTCCTATCACATGGTTAATATAAACCATATGGGGGTAGGATGAATGATTAGTTATAAATGTGTGAGGATGTATCATGGAGTCATACATGATTCACAATTAGATAAACAATTTGAGTTGGGTTGCACGATCATGACAAAAACTACAGATAAGTTGGAGAGCGGTTTTTCATGGATATCACATGGTTTAACTAATTGTGAAGCCTAACTATGAAAAAATAACCCTCCATATAGTATATTGTGTACATTTTCCACATGGGTTGGCAACCCATGTTTCCAAACCATGTGATGCCCATTTTTGGCTGAAATTAAAATATTTCCTTGAAATGGAATGTTTTAAACAACCCTTCTTTCATAATTCTCCTTCATCAAATAGCCACCCCTCTATTATCCTATTTTGATATCCCAAATCCATATTTGATATTATTTGATCCTGATCATCCACCCGGGGCCCGACTCAATCACCGTTCATCTCATTGGATCCATGCCAGTTTGGTCTTAATTCCTTTTTATCAATTTGTTCTTCTTTATATCGAAAAAGATATTTAAATGAAGGATCATACACCTTAATTTCTAGGAATTTATACATTTTTAAGATATATTATAATTTATTCTAAACTATTTGCTAATACTTGACGAATAGATTTATATGAGTAGGAGGTAGGTGGTCTATAACTCTTCCCTAACGATTCATTGTCTTATAAAGTTTTGTATGTGAATGCTGATTTCATTGGGAATTTCCTTTTCAACTATTTTCCCTTGATTATAGTCATTAATACCATATTCTATGAATCTCACTAAATATGATATCCAGTTTTTGTGGTTACATCCACAATTCCAACTACCCCATGTGAGGTGTTTTCCAAATTTGGGCTTTTAGTGGTTTAACATGTTAGTCTGAGCCATCGTTCGGGTGTGCCTAGGCTTGACCATGCTAATGGTAATTTCTAATTGATTAAATGAATATTGAATTGGTTTTTAATAGCTCTTTATTAGGTTGGTTCTACTTTACCTTCTGAGGAATGTGTTCTACTCAATTAATGAATGTTAAATGGTAAACTTGAAAGTATATTGTATATAAATGACTTGGCCTAATAGATTATAATCAAATGGCTTGATTTAAAATTCATAGAACCTCTTTTCATATCTAATGGAAGGTATTAGAGTGAACCATATTAACTACAACTTATATGAATTAATTAAATGATTTAATTCATAGTTATCATTGTCACAGTAATGAAAGGAAATGTCTTGGACCAAATGAATTATCAATATGCATGAGTATTTGATGGACTAACATATTAAATGAATTGATTATAAGGTTCATAATTCTTATGTACCTATAAATTATAATAGGAGTGATCAAACTTTAGATAATCTTGGATTCCTGAGGGAATTCCCAAAGCACTCTTGGAATCCATCCTGATTCAATGATGCGGGTTGCCAAGGGTGTGAACCACATTGGAACCCAGTACTCTTCTATCAGTGGATGCCCGATATGACACTAGAGGATCCCTAATTCATTTTTATTATAGGATTACATGGATATACTCCATGGATCTAGTGTTACTTATATATACATGAGGTGGCTCAAATACTCCCTTGGTTCTAGTCACTTCTTATCCCATTTCACCTCAGATTCCTTCCTTGAAATTAGTTAGATTTACAATATTATGGAGTTTATTGGATGATACTACTTATATTAAAATATCAACCCTATATCCAAGATACATTTACTACTGAGTTGGATACCCATGATGTCTATGTTTATTTGGTTATTACCTTGGATCCTCTTCAATATTATTATCATTACATGATTTCTTTCTTTATCTTGGGTCCCTCTCTACTATTATCATGTCAGGATGTTAATGCTGGTTTTAACTTCTTTGACATAATTACATAAACCCGAAGTTAATTGATCAGTGAACTAGTTTCATGTTAATATGCTAGCCAAGGTATGAAGCATCTACTTGGGTATTTACATTATTGTACTACTTTAATTTTATACATTATTTCCTGAACACCAATTCATTTTATATTACATATAATAGATGTTATAGAATCTGTTGGTGGTGGCCTATTGAGATTTATCTCACACCCTATCCAGGATTCTATTGGAACCTGAGTAGATTATATGTATGTAGGTGTTGAAAAAGGGAATTTTACAATATCAAACACTTTATTGCTTTCTTATTAGGTTGGAGATGGTTGTAGATGAATGAGTTGGAGCTCGACATGCTAGGGATAATTTCAGATTAATTTTTGATACTATTTTATAGGATGTATTTTCTACAACTTTATATCCATGTTTTACATATTTCTAGATATGTGACATGTATCATTAACTTTTTTATATGATTATCAGTTGTTTTAGTTTTTATTATTCATGTATGATTCTGTTGTGCTATATGTTTACTTATATTGTTTCCACTATTTACCAGCTATTTTATTTATCTACTATGCTACACTTTGGTAATGGGGGAATAGTCTCCCCACATGAACACCCTAGGCTCTCTCTACTTGTTGGAAGACTCTAACATTTAGGGAGATGCACTTGAGGCATTGTAAGCAACTAGGTTTAGAGAACCTCTGAGTGGCATCCGAATCTGAGACAACACAAAGTGGTATAAAAGGATTTATTTTCTTTATTTACAATTTGCATATAATAGAATGGAGATTAGAAACACTTAGAACATCGTCATAAGATGTGATTTGGCATAGCTAACCCATATTTAGGGTAAATACCGAGTTTCATGAATTAAAATTATTTTTATAATTTTTTCAATTACAGTTGATATCATTTCACCATTGGGAGACACATATGTTGTGTTGTGGTTATTATTATTATTCTAATTGATAACTATATTTCATCCTTGTTATGATGATATGATGTAAAGTATAATGGTTTCATCCATCATCATAGGCACCTAGAATTCACATTCTAAGCATATTTTCATTACATATAGGTGCATTTCACTACTTTCATTTGATTGATATGCCTCTGATTATTGAGTGAGTCTTTTTTGTATATATTGTCTTGTGCTACTCTTGTTTTAGATTTAGTGATTTCTAGTTTCAATTCATGATGTATATGGGACCTAATGGGTTGGAATGGGTAATTTACTAAGTAGATCCATTATAATTTAATTAAACAGGAATCGATTCCAATGATAAAGTGTATTGGACCTAATTCATTGGGAACAACTATTCATTTTTAATGAACATTGACATATGAAAATAAGGAACTGAAAACTAAAGTGAAAATTGACTTATGAAATGAAATAGTTGCTAATAAATGAAGAGTTACAGTTTAATTGACCCTTAAAATGTTGGAAGCACTATAATTTATACCTAAGCACTTACCAATACCTAGCCTTCTAAGAGGATAGTTGGGGTAGTATAAAATGGGTAGTGAGCCTTTTATCTACTTTTATATTACACCAGTATTGATATATTTATACCTTAAAGCATATTCTGAGGTGTGTGATTGGAATTTTTAGATCAATGACTCTACGGAATCCTCATGTCATGAACTAGGAGGGAAGTGAAAACCATGCACTTGACATAGTGGTGCCTGATCCATCATTCTTATTGTCAGAAGTTCCACTTGAGGAACTGCATGTTTTACCTGACCTGGTCTTTGAATATTATCTTCATCATATTTTTCTATGTGTGATGCATTCCATGAAAGGTGGTCTATGGCCTACACTTGTGATGGCTAATCTGACTCCTGAGTTACAATAGGAAAATCCTTCTACCTTATCTTGGGATGGTGGTCCACAAGCAACTAATTCATGGATAGAGGAAACCTTATCTATCCTTTAGAATCTGGAGATTCCTCAAGATCTCAGGGTCATGGTTTATACATACATTCTACATGATTCGAATTAGATTTCATGGGATATAATTTCCCATGAAAGTCACCATAAAGGAATGGTATGGGATGATTTCTAGATTTCCTTCTATGATCAGGTCTTTCCTAAGATCCTAAGAGATTACCGAACTAGAGAGTTCATGCATATTGAGTAGTGTTCTATGTCATATATGAATTATTTAGAGTGTTTCACTGAGTTTCAACTCTTTTCACCAATTCAATCTGGGGATGAGATTTTTCATTATAGACGCTTCGAGGATGGGCTTCTGTTTTCTATCTATACTCAGGTGAATGTATACCACATAAGTAGTTTTTTTAGAAATAGTAAATTAGGATCTTATCAATAAGAAAAACCAGGGAGATAGTGATAGTACCGATCATTGAGGATCAGTGCCATGACATACCATTATTTCTTTCGGTAGAAGAAAGTGATCCCTTGAGGTTTATTGTTATGAAAGTGGTAGATATAGTACCCATAATGGTATCTATACAATGTGTCATTAGTGTGGAAGATAGGGAAATATGAAGCCTCAGTGTGATAGAGAACCTCTTGAATATCGATCAGACATTCTTTTGGAGAATCTTTAGATATTCTCTCAGACCATTCCATCATCTTCTATTGGAAAAAGTTTCGCCCCAGCTCTACCATCAGGGGTAGATCTTTTACTCTACATCATGAAGGGTTTTAGAGTGGAACCATTAGGACTGACCAAGTAGGAGGTCATGAACGTAGTTGATAGAATTCAGATCACTAGTAGTGCCAAAAAAGCAGTCTTAATCATGGTAGTCCATCTATTGTACATGTCTGTAGATCATGTATGTTACATGCACTACAGTTGATACCTGAGGATTAGGCAGAAGGACTGTCTACAGTATGAGGTAATATTCTAGTAGCCCCTACTATAGTATCTTTTTTATTTTATATTGGTTCTTTATACACCATTATCTATTTATATATAATGAATATTCTCAAGATAGAAATAATGTATTATGATGGTGTAAGAACCCTAGAAACACCTATGGGAGTATGGTCAGTGGGAATGCGCTAATGCAGGGACTTCCCCCTTGAGGTAGGAGGTAGACCTTTCTTGTGGGACCTCTTTTTTCTCAATATTCCAAGCTTCAATGTTAATCTTGGGATGGATTGGTTGGTTCAATATCATAACAATGTAGACTATTACCACTATAGGGTGTCGTTTACATCACCAATGGTCAACCGTTATCTAAAAAAGGGTGAGTGGATGTCTAGGAAAGTAAATCTAGACAAGTGCATTATGGGCTAGATGGAGTGACCACCTATATTTCTAATATTTTCATAGAGGATCAGGGTTCACATCAGGATGATTTCCCTTCAATAGTAGATCATTTCAGGGATGTATTACTCAATGATTTTTTCTGGATTACCTCTTGAGAGAGAGGTAGAGTGTTTGATTGAGCTAGTTCCCAGAGAAGATTCAGTTTCCATTCCTATATACATGATCAAACATACTAAGATCTATGAAATCAATCTATTGTTAGAGGATCATTAATCCAAATTTTTAAAATGGATCGACACTTCATCTTGGGGGTTTCCCATGATTTTCACAAAGAATATGGATGAGAACCTTCATCTATGCATAGATTACAGATGGTTGAAGTAGATTACGATCAAGAATAAATATCCACTTACTCTTAAATATGATCAATTTTACCAACTCCAAGGATATAGGGTGTTTTCTAAGATCGACCTGAGATCGATCTATCATCATGTGCAACTTAGGACATCAAACTTACCTCACCCAACTTTCCATAGAAGGTATGACATGTATGAGTAACTTTTTATGTTTTTTGGGCTTATGAACATTCCCACTATTTTAATGGATTTAATGAATAGGGTGTTCCACCCCAATCTAGATTTTTTTCACAGTCTTTGTAGACGAAATCTTGCTGTATTCTCACACCAGTATAGACCATGAAAAGAACCTTGACATCTTTCTATGTACACTGAAAAAAGAATCAATTTTTTCCAAGATATCTATGTTCCACTTATGGGTTTAAAATTTCATTTCATGGGTTATATTATCTCATAATCAGGGGACTCTATTGACCCATATAAGGTGAGTACTATTGTTTCCTAAGAGAATATTAAGTAAATGTTTTATAAATGGAGTTTATTTGTGATAGATGGATATTATAGGTGTTTCATATTTGACTTCTCATGACTTTTTTCACCTCTTACTGGTCCTAAATATAAGGGTGTCAAGTTCCCATGGTAAAAAGAGTGAGAGAAATAATTTTTTGAGATGCAAATGATGTATATCTTGACACCTATTCTAATTATGCTAGTGCTTGGAAGAGGATTTGTTGTGTTTTATGATGCATCCAACATTATGATAAGTTCAATGCTAATGTAGAAGGGAATATTTATTGTGTATGGATCTTAGAATTTGAGGACTCGTGAGGGAAACTAATCGACGCATGAACTTGAGATAGTAATAGTTGTACATACCTTATGTTGTAGGAGACACTATATAATGGGTGAGCACTTTTTGGTGTATACAGATTATAAGATACCAAAATATTTCTTTACACAACATGAATTGAATCTCAGATAGTGGAGATGCATCAAATATCTTCAATACTTTGATTTTGAGCATGCATGTACGCCTGGAAAGAGAAGTGTATTAGTTGATGTTTTGAGTTATAAAACATAGGAATAGGCCGTATGGGAAGATAATGATGAATAAAAATTGATTCCCCTATTTTCTGAGATACATCTAGAGTTTAATGATAGTCATGAACAATATTATATCTCAAACTTGACAATTACCTCTTCTTTCTTATGATGATGTGAAGAGAAGAAAAGTTTTAGATCCTATGTCCTTGTTTCTCTATGAGAGTATTTCATGAGATGGAACACCTATGGATTGGTGTATGGATAGAGATGATATCATTCATGTACATAGACGTGTATGGGTTCCTACATATTTGAGTTAGGAGTCGATGTGAGAGTCTCATTCTTCTTAGTGGAATATTCATCTACTAATCTCTAATATTTATCGAGATATGAGATACTGATATTGGTGGCCTAGGATGAAACATCAGATAAAAGGTTTATCACTAGGTGTTCCCCCTATCAGCATGTGAAGGCAAATAAATAGAGATCTAAAATCTTGATATATCCATTTTCTATCCCATAATGAAAATGGGAAGATGTTTCCATGGTCATTATAGTCAGTTAACCTAGGTCGACTAGAGGTAGTGACATTGTATGGGTGGTCATTAATTGATTGAAGAAAGTAGACCACTTCCTTCCCATCTGAGAGAATTTCTCAGTCGATGAGATGGGATGATTTTATTTCCATGATATTAACCTACTACATGTGGTCCCTTATAAAATCATTTCAAATAGGGATTCTCTTTTTACATCATAGTTCTGGAACGGTTTTAAAAAATCTATGGGTATATAGGTGCTTTTGAGAACAAACATTCAACCAAAGACTGAGGGATAGTGAAAAAATATGATACATGTGTTAGAGAACATACTTTATGCATGAATCCTTTACTTAATGGGTTCTAAGGAGAATAATACCCCTTTCATCAAATCCACCTATAATAATAACATCCAGAAGACAATTTAGATGACTCATTTTAAGGCATTGTATGGTAGGTAATTCCATTCACCCTTGTATTGAATAGAGGTAGGAGAGGAAACCCAACTAGGTCCTTATATCATTTAAGAGACATAAGAGTTGGTTTAGATTATTGGAAAGTGTATGTTTACTACTCAGTCTAGAAAGAAACTATATTCTGATAACCATAAATGACCTCTAGAATTCGAGTTTGCGGATTGTGTTTTCCTACAAGCATCACCCAGGCTCATTAATAGATGGATACGGGGGAAATGGAAGATGTCATCTAATTATTTAGTGCTATTTGATATTTCATAGAGAGTTGGTCTTGTAGAATATAGGTTGCTACTAACTCAAAGGTACCATGACATGAATGATGTATTCCACATTTTACAGCTTCACTAGTACCATAATAACCCATATTATAATTTTGATCTCGAGGATGTTGAATTAGATGATGATGTTTTATTTGAAGAGTATCCTATACACATCAATGACCAGAGCATAATGGATCTCCGATTACATTATGTCCCTTTAGTATGGGTTTTATAGCAGCATGACCATGCATAGTAAGAGACTTGGTAGAGGGAGGCCAATGTACATGTCCAGTGGCCAGGGTTGTTCCTAGAGAGTGTTTCACCACCATGGGAAGGTGAACTCATGGAATAGTTCCTTTAAAGGGGTAGACTATAAGAACAAAATTTTTGAATCATGTATGGACCCTCTTAAATTTAGTCTAACTATTTATTTTTGACCTAATACAGATTCTTAATGAGTTCATGGGTGTCTTGGGGGTTTCAGAGGCTAGTTTGAAGCCTAGAGGATATCTTTTTTGGTAGAAAAAGGATTTTCAAACCATTAGTAGAAAATGTGTGGGGGTAGGGCATATAGTTAGTTATAATTATGTGAGGATGGAAACTGGGGTCCTATAGGAATCACAGTTATAAAAACCATGTGATTTGGGGTGTAGAGCCATGCCAAAAATTATGGACACGTTTCATAGGTGTTTTCTATGGTTGGTGCACGATTTCTTTAATTGTGTGGCTTAACCATGAAAAATTCCCCTCCCTATAGTAGATAACATGTGGTTGGCATAGAATTTAAAAAACCATGTATCCAAACCATGAAATGACCATTTGTGAGTGAAATTAAAAACATTTCCTTAAATGAAATGTTTTAAACAACCTTTCTTTCATATTTCTTCTCCCAGGGAGAGAACCCCCTCTATTATATACATTTGAGCTCCTAAATCTATCTATGATAGTATTTTGTCCTGATATTCAATACAGAGTCTGATTTGATCATAGTTTGTCTAATTATATCCACACAAGTAAGGTCTATATTCCTTTTTTGTCTTTTGTCATTTTCATTTCTCTCAACAATGCTATTTTGATGAAGTGTCATGTGAAATAATTTCAAGTCATTGATCCATTCTTCCAATACACTCTGAACTAGAGGCTAGCCGTGGATGAGGGGAGTTGTACAAGTACGAGGTAGGTGGTCTATAAATCATCCCTCGAGATTCACCATTTTATAAATTTATGTATTTTCATTCTAATTTAATTGGGAATCAAATATTTTATTTATCTGAATTTATTTTAGTCATTAGAATTGTTTTATAATATTTTCACTAAATATGCCATCCAGTGTTGGGGGTTACATCAAAAATACTGACCACACCATGTTGTTTCTTTCCATATTTGGGATTTTATTGGTTTGATATGTTGGTCTAAGCCACCATTTGGGAGTGTAACATCCCACCCCATCCCATTGGATTGAGAGGGCGGGTGAATTCTACTGGGACTTAAGCAATGTTCCTAGGGTGCCAAAGGCTGGAAATAAATGAAAAGGGCTTCAAGAATCATTGGGTAATTTTTTTCCCTTCATATAAAATCAACCAATCAAATATTCCATTACCAAAAAATATACATGATTCATTTGAAGCAAAAAATCAAACCCATACATTACCAAAATACAACCAAACTAATCCATAACAATTCCCAGATGCCAATACAACTAAAAAAAATTGGAGTACCAAGCGGAAGACTACACAACAAGACCCCAAATAACTAGGAAACCATCCATATCTCCACACAAATCTACATGATCAAAGAACCACAACATCACTAAGGCATCATGTTAAACCGCTAGCAAAATGAGATGCTTTACCCTTACCTGTGTGCCGGAATACAACGTCTGCAAAAGTAACCAAGTGCCAAAATAGGGGTGAGTAATAATACTCCAAAGGATCTCTCAAAATGACTTCCCTACACATGCCACTAGTAAAGAACCATTAGCACATTTATATAAACCAGTTTATATAAAACATTAAATAGTGAAAAAACATACAACAAACCAAACACTCATTTACAAATCCATTTTCACCCAAATTCCCGTAACACATAGGAAATACGAAAAACAATTCCATAATCCATTTCACCATTTCACATTGGCACAAAAATTTAATCTTTCAAATAAACACACAACAAGGCAACAAAAACGATGTAACTTCCTGTCCAAACCTATTTACAACTTTCGAAATCAAGTGGTACTTCCCACCCACCTATCCTTGAAGGTGACCCTTCCATCCAATCTACATCCTCTTTTTATATTGGTACTACCCACCCACTTTAAATCATTACAAACACAAACAGAACATGAAAATTCCAATAACTAATCATATAACACACCAAGGCCACAACAACATGCCCATAACCAATAATATTACACACCAGGGCCCCAACAACATGCCAATAACTATTTCATAATCAAAAAATAACTTGGAAAATCATCCATGTCTTGTAAAATTTCAATAAATAAACCCATTTTTAATGAAAATAATTTCCTCAAACCATTTTCATAAAATAACCCACATTACATATTTTAAAAGAAACATTTTAAAATCCAGCAATAAGAACATTTCACCAAAAAACCCATTTTTCCCAAAAAATGCACAAAACATTACCAAAGGGATTTCTAACCAATTACGCACATCAAAATCACCAATTAATTCAAGAAAACCCAATTAATTAGAAAATGCTTTTTGTTCTAATGAAGTGAATTCAAGAGAGAATACACCTACATTTAGGGTACTAGCGAAATCAACCTACAAGAAACCGCACCACAAAACTGGAGAACAAACCACCTAATCCTTTATAGATCCTATTCCATATCATCAAGAAGCCCTAAAATCATCACTTTAGGAAACAAACCCTATATATACAAACAAAGTATGTAGATATAGAAAATTGAGAGAGGGGGAAGAGTAGATCTAGAGAAAACTGAAGTGAAAATAAGGGAAGAGACTTACCCGAGAGACAGCACCTTCAAACCACCTTGAAACCCCTTCACATAACCTCCAAAATGAGAGGGAGAGAACCTATAGGACTTGAGTGTAAGAAATACCATATAGGGTTTATATGGGAGAAGAAATGGGTGAGTTAGGGTGAATCCAGATCATTCCGGTTTTTAAAAAACCTAACTTTAATGGGCCGCACAGTTAGATGACACAGTTTGAAAAACCGTGTGCTAACCCTTCATATGATACTTCCTCAAATAAATATTACATAACCTCACTTAATGGTTAGAAAAACCATGTTAAAACCTTAAAAAACCCCTCTGCTTAGAGTTATGTGGTTTTCCTAGGATTCTCGCACAGTTTTCCCTAACCGTGCTCAAACCTTACGGCACTAAAAAGGCCTCCAAAACATTTCAAAACCATTCCAAACACTCCGAACCTCTTCCAAACTAATCCCAATCGCATTAAAAACATAGAAAAGAATAAACAAAAACTACATATCTCAAACTGGGGGTGTTACATTCTACCCACCATTGGACTTTCCATCCCGAGAAAGTAGAGAACCATCACTTTTCTGAAAGTGATGAGGACATTAATCGACCGTCTCTTTATCCCACTCCCATGTCTCTACTAGAATCAAACCATTCTACCACAAAACCTAATATAAACCGATTATTTTTCCAAGAAGGACGTTTTATTCTCTATCCAAAATCCCTACTGGCACATGCACCAAGAAACCATCCGGTTCTAGCTCAATATGATCCCAACAAATCACATGGTCACAATCCAGCTGACAACTTCAGCACATGAAACACATTATTCAACACACTAAACCATGGTAGAAAATCCAACCAATAATCACCTCTCAAATCTTCTCATGTATCTCAAAATGCATAATATACCAAGAAGATAACTTATTCTACATTCCCAACCAATGATGTTCCGACCTAAGAGAGATTCTCAAAAACACCATATCACCCTAATAGAATGAAAAAGGTTGTCAACGATGGTCCTCATATGATTTTTGATGACATTGAGTCATCTCTATCCCCTTTTTAATCAACTTGATTTTATCTGTAGTCTCTTGGACAAGGCTCGGTCCAATCATCGAAGTATCACCCATTTCCAACCAACATAGAGTAGAACGACACAAATGACCATATATTGCATCAAATGGAGCCATAAGTATTGAATCCTGAAAATTGTTATTATAGGATAAATCTACCAATGGTATGTGCTCCTCCCATGAACCACCAAAATCCATCACACAAGCCCTTAGCATATCCTCCAAAGTGTGTATCTTCCTCTAATGTTTTTCATTTATTCAGAACTTATTATTTACTCTATTTACTTATTTTCAATGAAAAGTTCACAATTTGTGTGAAATACTCATGTTTTAATATTAAATGTAATTTTTAGCATTATTTAAATTAATCAAATCGATATAGTTTACTATTTTAATTATACCTATCACCCTTCTTATATAAATTGTGTGTTTCTTATTTTTTAGGATTTCCTATTAAATTTCCAACATATCATTAGAATGAATCAGTGACCAATTCTTCCATTTGAAGGGCTATATGATCCTTATAATAAGGCCCACAGAATCTGTGAAAAAACTGGACCATCCATGAAAATTGAATTACTGGGCTCAATCCAAAAGTCTAAATTCATTTATGCTCTTCCAAAGATTTTATAACAATTAAAGGAGTAATTTATAAAATTTTCAAGGCCCAAATGAAGCATTGAATGCCATCCCACAATTTAGTCCAGGAATTGAGATCAACAAACAATATTTGATATTTCTCATGATAGATACATCCATTTGTTCTGTTATTTTTTAGTATGAAATAGGAGATATAGGTGGCCGACTTTGTTGAATAACTATTTTGGATTTGAGGGAATATTCCTATTCAAAAACCTATTCACATTTTCGCCCTGAAAAAATCATGGATTGAAATGGATAGATTAACATTTTTTAATCAAACCTCTATACCATTGTTTACTTAAGCCCAATGGACACAAAATTTTCCGAGTAGACAGTAAACATGTATATCTATAACTTTTAAGCAGAAGATATTTCCAGATTATGCTGTCTGGATAGTCTAATATCTGACCCAGGTGGCGGGGCCGTTTTGGAATGCAAACAACCCACAAAATTGGTCTACAAATACATCTCCCTCCGCTCCTTAGAAGAATTTGGAATTTCAGAGAAAAGGAGGATAGGTTGGCACGAACAAGGCTCTTCCATAGTCTTGAGAGGATCTTCAATACTCATGTTTCAACTTGAGATACCATTCTTCACTGATTCTTTTCATTTACTTTTGTATTCTTTTTCGTTTGTAATCTTGTAAGTGTTTGTTTTGTAATTTTGTTTTAATACATGTTTATTTCTCATTATATATTAATATAATCTACCCATATTTTTTTAATATTAATTTTATTAAAATAGTTTAAATCTTGTTAAAATCTATTTTCTATTTTTCTTCCTCATTTAATCGAAATTCTGTTTTTAATTCTCATCATCGTTTGTGTCCGTGTTTGTTTGATGCACAACTCTTTTTTTATCCCTTTCCTTTTCTTCTCTTATTAATTCATCATCATAAAACATGATAAAAAATATTACTTATCATTTCAATGGATGAGTAAATATATCATTGGGGTAAGTTATAATTTATGTATTTTAAGTGATTGAGATCTTTTGCTCGACGAATATTATTTGAATTAAGATTGTGTATGTTGGACATAACATGTCATGAATTAATGACTTGTTTTGTTTAACGAGTGGTTCCATGGATTATTGGAACCATAAGTACACTACCATAAACAAGATATGATTAATATAAGAACCCCAAGTTACGTTGAGGCTTGAATTAAAGCCTTACCACTTGGGAATTCCAATCAACGTCAAATTATAACATGGGTGTTAATTTAATGCAATATAAACCTAAGCTGTAACGCCCCGACCATAGTTACCCAGAGTCGGTGCATTATTACATAACATTGGCATGATCACAAGAAAGATCAAATCTCGAAAGACCGATTGGTTTAGTAGCCTTGGAAACACTAGATATATTCATAAGTCTTACATTACATCATAAAATGAAAAACTACTACAACAACATATTGTCTCCAAAATCCACACTCATATCCCCACATAATATCCCTGCAGGTCATTCATAATTTACTTCTTCACTTCCTGGGAAAAATAGAACATAGGAAAGGGGTGAGATCAAATGCCCAGTAAGGATAACAATATAGAGGAAACTTTCATAAATAAGAATAAACATTTAAGGCAATGTATAACTAAAACAAAAGCCTTTAAAACTTGAACTTTCAACATTGTTTGGCATAAATAAAACGAAATAATTCCATTTACTCATTCACATGGATATTCCACTAATCAAATAATCACATGCAAAATCAATAACCACTTTCATAATGTTGGAATGCATAATGCCAGACTATCATAACCACATAGCCAAGGCCTCGTGCCAAGACTACAAATAAGATTTTGCCAAGGCCTTGTGCCAAGACCCTAGTTTGTCTCATGAGACCTACCGATGCATCGTGGAGCTATAGCGGGCTCCACCCGTCACATATTAAGTCCAATGCATTCCCATATGAAAAGGTTTAAACATAACATAAACATTCGTATTAAAACTAGCATACGAAATGTCAATAATTTCACCATAAAATATGAATGGTATAAAAATAGCACATCCACAGTCAAATATATCACAAAACCTTGAATACAATATAGAAGTTTTGTATCATAATAAATCAACTTCAAATAAGCGTAAAATCCATCAAAGGATGTTGACATAGATGAAATCAAAACACTTTTTGGAGAAATATCTGTTTCTATTTTTGAAAGCATTTAAGATCCATATAAAATAAAACATTTTCTTGAAAATATTCTTATAATCTTGTAAGGAAATCTTTTAAGATTTTATAACGGCAGAAAATAACCGCACTCGCTGTATAAGTTAAAAAAAACATTCTTACCTTAATTCTGTCGAAAAGGTTAAAAAGGACCTTGTTTGGAAAATGACGAAAAGATTCCTCTTATAAAAAGTCAAACAAGGGTATAAATGACTTTAACCCATATTCTAGTAAATAGTAAAAATGTTTTGAAATACATTTTGAAGAAACATGGATGTGGATGATAAAGAGATCCCAGTAGATTATTACGTATAAACAACCTCGGATAATGAAGAGATTGTGAAATAACCCTTACCAATTTGGTAACTTATGAAACATACAACCCATGAAAGAGGTATCATACAATGAATATGTAAATACCCATATATTAGAGTGTATTACATGAATAATATAATTATGGACATGTCACGACCCGCCCTCGGGGTCCGTGCCGTGACTACCCCAAGCCCGCCTTCCATAGGCCAGGGGATGGCGACTAGCACCAAGGCGTAAATCACGGTAAAAAGGGAAGGCATTGCCTTTGTAAAGTAAACAAACACCACAGAGTAAGCAAGCGAAAAGTAAACACTAAACAAGAACAGAGTACAACTGAAAGTGCGGAAAAGTAAATGGGCCAGTATACAAACCCAAACTGAAAATAAAGTACAACTCGAAAGGGAAAACAGCAACTGAAAAGTAAAAGCCGCTACACCGAGCTGTCCACTGGAAATCCCACTTGAAGGGTGGGTACAGATAGCTCCTCTGCTCCACGGGTCCCGCCCTCCGCTCCGAGCACGTCCCGCCCAGTGGTCCACCTCCGGGTACCGTCCCGCTCTGCAAGCCTCAGCTAAGGTCAACGCTGTCCGTCGTTTGCAACCAACACAACGTAGTGCAGGCAAAGCCCGTGAAGGGGTGAGTATAAGCTACTCAGTAGGGACCCCGAGACCCCTGAAGGTCTCTCAAAATCCACAAAGGATAAACCACGAACAAAGGTACAATCACAAAGTAACAACCAACACTGCTTAGATATATGCCCATACATATACCTAAGTCATCAATTCAAATATGATCCAACCTACGAGCCCAAGTACAACTCAGTCCACACAGGAAAGTAAACGTATTCCACACAGGAAAGCAAAACGTAATCCACACAGGATTGCACAATACAATCCACACAGGAAAGCAACAGATTCAGCTCACACAGGAATACTTCTTCAAAGGACGATAAAGATGATCTCTGATCCATCTAAGTCGTCGGACCCACGAAGGGTCGATAGGTAACTAACCCCCGCAAAGACCCATACAGGATCGGGCCCACACAGGACCTGTAGGCGCTGGTTCACACGGGACCGCTGAGCGCAAGGACCCACACAGGACCTGTAGCACTGATCCACGTAGGATCGCTGAGTGCTGAAGTCGTCGTCGTCGAATCCACACAGGATCTCTGTACTGTCGTCGTCGCAGTCACAGTAGCAGTAGTAGCAGTCGCAGCCAGCACTAGGGTTCCCGCACACAGCAAGCTCGTTCGGAGGGTCCGCTCCACGAGCCGAGAGGCTGATACATCAACTGTCAAAAAGTCCAGAGTTGATGTATCCAAAAGTTTTGTATCGTCAACAGGAACTCAACGCAACAGACGGCGCGTCGATCAGACGCCCGGTCTGAGAGTTATTGGCATTTTCGTCCATGGGGCCCGGTTGGTTTTTAAGGCAAAACCAACCCGACCGTACTCCACCTGCGTCCAAACCTCGGGCGGAGTATGCCAAAAGATCCGTCTCACTAAGAGGAACACAACACGGCTGACGGCACGTCAATCGGACGTCCGTAGCTCAAGTTATGAGCGTTTCCGCTCCGAAGGCCCGGTTGGTTTCGTGAACGAACCAACCCGGCCGAACTCAAAGTAATCCTAATCCTTGAGTGCGATATACCGAAACGACCGTCTCGATCCAAGGATCGCGTTGCCGCTGACGGTTCGTCGATCGGAGGTCCGTGGATCATGTTATGGCCAAAAGACCGAAACAGCTTCGAAACGGGGGGTCCGGGTCCGGGGCGAACCGGCCCGACCCCCCCCCCCCCTGGGTCGGCCCGAACTGGGTCGAACCGAACCGGGTCGAACCGACCTGGGTCCGACCCGGCCCGGCCGGCCGGCCGGCGGCGCGGCGGCGCGGGGGCCGCGGCGGCCTGGCGCCGCACGGTGGCTGCACGCGGGGGGCAAAGCCCCCGCTGATTGGAAAGACGGCACGGCTATATGCCGCGCCCCTTTTTGCAAAACCGCCCCCCCCACGTGGGGGGCTTGATTGGTAGGAAACGGGGGAGCCGCCTGCCCCCCCTCAAGGAACCCCCCCCCCTCATAAAAGGGGGGGGGGTTGTGAGTTGGCCGAGGGATTAATTCCCCCGGTTTAATGCCATCCGGCCGGCCAGCTGGCCGGCCGGTTTTCTCCAACGGGACCGGAAAAATCCGGTCCCCTCTTCGGCTTCCGACGCCGGCGGCCCGGCCGCCGGTCTCCTCGATTCGCCGCGGCCCGGAACCGGCCGCGGTATTCGTCATCCGGCACGGTGCGACGGCACCGCGCCCCTCCGCCGCACCTCGATTTCTTTCAACGCGGCGCGACGTCGTCGCGTTCTTGATGTTTCTTCCATGGGGGTGCGCGTGACGGCGTCGCGTTCTTGATTGGGAGAATAACCGCATGGTGCGACGGCACCACGCCACTTTGATTCATCCACAAATTTAAACACCAAGAACGGAGGAGGGGGTTCGGCCGTGTTCATGCGGTTCGGCCGTGTTCATGCGGTCCGGCCCCCCTCACGTTAAAACACAACTTAAAGTATTCAAAAACCACACGATAGATATGCTAGATCCACGATCAAGAATGGAATAATTAAAGAATAAAACAACAACCCCTACCTTGGTATAAGGTTCGAAGATTTGTCTACGTTCCGCGGAAGACGATGTCGCGGAGGTCGGGCGTCGTGGTCGTCGTTCGTCAAATCCGTTGACGAAGAGATGCGTCCGATGCGATACGTCGTTGGCGAAACTTCTTATGTCGACGAAGGGAATCCGAGGAGAAAGCGGCGTTCCCTCTCGTTGACACGGAAGACGAAGAAGAGCGGAGCGGCGTTCTTCGTCGGAACTTGAGCGTTCTTCGTCAAGTTGAGCGTTCTTCATGATCTTCGTCAGAGTTGAAGAAGAAGAAGGAAAAGCTCTCCACCTCTCAAGAAGACAAAACAATTAACCGAAATAAAATAAGACACCATCTTATTTTATTATCACATCAACACACTAAAATTTCAAAAGTTTCAAATTCAAAAGGATTAACTCCAAAATTAAATAACTCATGTCATTTAATGAGGGGTTAGGGGAGTTGGGAGAAGTTGAAAGGTTGGGAGCTTCGTGTGGGCCCCACCACACTTAATCCTCCCAAGGGAGGTTAAGTGGATGTGGGTCCCACTTCCAACCCCCTTTGGTAGGATTTAACAAGTTAAAATAAAATTGTTCTTCAAGAATTTTATTTAACTTAAACTAAAAACCCAAAATCTAAATTTCAACCCGAAACAAACGCAACTTCCGAAAAGGTCTCTTTAAGCGAATATCGGCGCTGCAAGTTCATCGGTGCCCTCGGATTTCAATTCCGAGCACCGGATCAAAAGTTAGGAATTCCCGCTCGTTCGTTCACTGAACGTACCCGAGCCAAACTTCGGAAATTAATTCCGGGCACTCCGGGCCTCGGAATCAGGTGCCGTCTGAAACCGCGCTCTTGTAAAATTCTAAAGAAAATTAAGAAAAAAAAATTTCCCTTGAATTTTACGGGTCTTTACATTACTCCCACCTCAGGGCTTTACGTCCCCGTAAAGATACATCAAAAACTAGGGAAACAAATGAGGGTACTGAGCACGCATCTGAGCCTCCCGCTCCCATGTGCTCTCCTGGAGATTCCCGTGATGCCATCTGATGTGCACAAGAGGAATCGATCGCCCACGCAGGACTCGCTCCTGTTGATCCTCTATCTCCACCGGGACCTCCGTAAAAGTCGCCCCATCGTCAACGTCAAGCTCCCCATGGTCAATGATGTGTGTCGGGTCGTGCACGTATCTCCTCAGCTGAGACACGTGGAAGACGTCGTGCACCCGGTGCAACTGAGGTGGTAGAGCCAGGCGATAAGCCAACTCACCAATCCTGCTGAGAATCTGGAAGGGTCCGATGAAGCGCGGAGATAACTTGCCGCCTCGGCCAAATCTCCGAATACCACGTCGAGGTGAGACCCGCAAGAAGACGTGATCGCCATCCTCGAACTCCAGTGGCCTCCGCCTCCAGTCAGCATATGACTTCTGCCGGCTCTGAACTGTCTTCATCCGCTCCTGGATGACCTGGGCCTTCTCTGTCGTGGCCTGGACCATCTCCGGTCCCACCAGTGCTGACTCTCCAGGGTCTGTCCAGCACAAAGGAGATCTACAAGGTCGGCCGTACAACGCCTCGTACGGTGCCATCCCGATAGTGGAGTGGTAGCTGTTGTTGTACGCAAACTCCACCAAGGGTAGGTGGTCCTCCCAGATACGACCAAAGTCGAGGACACATGCGCGGAGCATGTCCTCGAGAGTCTGAATGGTCCTCTCCGTCTGACCATCCGTCTGAGGGTGAAAGACTGTGCTCAAACGTAGCTGCGTCCCGAACGCCTCCTGTAACCCCTTCCAAAGCCGGGAAGTAAAGCGGGCATCTCGATCGGAGACGATAGATGATGGTATGCCGTGGATCCGCACAATCACCTGAACGTAGAGACGTCCCAAGCTCTCTACTGAGCCCTTCTCTCTGATGGGTAAGAAGTGTGCTGACTTGGTGAGTCGGTCAACAATCACCCAAATGGAGTCGTGACCTCTGGAAGTGCGTGGAAGTCCAGTCACGAAGTCCATAGATATGCCGCCCCACTTCCACTCCAGAACCTCCAAGGGCTGTACCAAGCCCGCTGGTACCTGATGCTCAGCCTTCACCTGCTGGCAGGTGAGGCATCGAGAAACGAACTCTGCTACTGCCTTCTTCATGCCCGGCCACCAGTGCTGTCGTCTGAGGTCCTGGTACATCTTCGCCACTCCAGGATGTACCGCCAAAGGAGAAGTGTGAAACTCCCTCAGCACTTCCTCTCGCAAAGCGACTGGTACCATGGTACGTCCTCTGAAAAGGATGACGTGCTCTGCTCTAAGGGAGAAACCATCAGGTGCCTGTCCCGAGGATATCTGTGCACGCCGTGTCTCACAGTCAGCGTCCCCACGCTGTGCCTCCCTAACTCGCTGCAGTAGTGGAGGGGTGACTGTGAGAGACTGGAGGAAGGCTGCTCCATCTCTATCCACGAAGGATATCTGCAAAAAGGCTAGCTGCTCCGTCGCCTCCTCAAGTAGCTGAATGCCCGTCCTCCTGCTAAGGGCATCGGCTACTACGTTCCCCTTCCCAGGAGTATAGACTATCTCAAAGTCATAGTCCTGGAGGAACTCGAGCCATCGCCGCTGTCTCAGGTTCAGGTCCTTCTGCGAAAAGATATACCTGAGACTCTGATGATCAGAAAAGACTGTAAAGCACTCTCCCATCAGATAGTGTCTCCATGTCTTCAGAGCGAAGACCACTACTGCTAACTCCAGGTCATGGGTAGAGTAGTTCTGCTCATGCGGCCTCAACTGATGTGATCCATAGGCGATCACTGCCCGCTCCTGCATCAGAACACATCCGAGTCCGGTCCCTGATGCATCACAGTAGACTACGTACCCTACTCCCTCCTCAGGAAACCTCAAGATAGGTGCGCTAGTCAATCTCTGTCTCAGCTCCTGGAAGCTCTGCTGACTTCTGTCTGACCACACGAAGGGTTTCCCCTTCTTCGTCAAAGCTGTGAGTGATGCCGCAACTCTAGAGAAGTCTGGCACGAATCTCCGATAGTATCCAGCTAGTCCCAAGAAACTCCGAACCTCAGTCACGCTCCTGGGTGGCTCCCATGCTAACACAACCTCAATCTTCGCGGGATCCACTGCAACTCCCGCCTCAGAGATAACGTGTCCCAAGAAGTGGACCTCACGTATCCAGAACTGGCACTTCGAGAGCTTACCATAAAGCTGGTGCTCTCGGAGTGTGTCAAGAACAACTCGCAAGTGATAGGCGTGCTCCTCCTCTGTCGTAGAGTAAATCAGAATGTCGTCGATGAAGACCACGACAAACCGATCGAGGTATGGCTGAAAGATCCTGTTCATGAGAGCCATGAACACTGCTGGAGCATTGGTTACACTGAAAGGCATAACCAAGAACTCATAGTGGCCATACCGACATCTGAAGGCCGTCTTCTGCACATCCTCGTCTCTGACTCTGAGCTGATGATAGCCTGACCTGAGGTCTATCTTCGAGAACCACCGTGCTCCCTTGAGCTGATCAAAGAGGTCATCAATCCTTGGTAGCGGATACTTGTTCCTCACTGTCACCTGGTTCAGGCGACGATAGTCAACACAAAGACGCAAGCTTCCGTCCGCCTTCTTGGCGAACAATATCGGGGAAGCCCAGGGTGAAACACTGGGTCGGATGAACCCCTTGCCCTGCAAGTCCTCCAACTGTACCCGTAGCTCTCAAAGCTCGGCGGGGGCCATCCGATATGCTGGAGTGGATATCGGGGCTGTCCCGGGGTACAAGTCAATATAAAAGTCTACCTCTCTGCGAGGAGGTAGCCCTGGAACGTCATCAGGAAAAACGTCCACAAACTGATCCACCACTGCAGGAAAACTAGGACTCCGCACGTCAACTGCTCCAAGGATAAGGCTAGCCAACTGATGGGTGATGGGCTGTCCTCTCCTCCGCGGAAGTCCATCCTGTGCTGCTAAGGCTCCCTTCTCGCCGGTGAAGGTGAACCTGCTTCCGTCGGTGCGTACACATCGCACCTTGCGCCTAAAACAGTCAATCTGTGCATGGACCGTAGATAGCCAATCCATGCCCAAGATGACGTCGTAAGGCCTCGACGCTGCTACAAGAAGATCCCAGTCGAAGCTCTCGCCTCCTAGAGTAAGCTCACACTGTCGGCACCAGTGCGTAATCGTTGAGTCTGCTCCCGTAGGAGTCTCTAGCCGTAAGGATCGAGTCGACGACTCTGTCGGAATCTCCGAGCTCCGAACAAGGGCAGCGGCTATGAAAGAGTGACTCGCTCCTGTGTCTATAAGAACTACAGTAAGGGTGGAATAGACACAGATAGTACCTCGAATCATCTTGGGTGCGCCGTGGTCGTAGGCCTCTGCTTCCTGGAGCTGTGCCTGTCGCTGCCCGCCAGCTCCCTGTGGTCGGGGTGGACCTCCTGGTGGTGGTGGTGGCAGAGCCTCAAAGCGTCGCCCACCACCGGCTGCTCGTCCAGCTCCTCTGCCTCGTCCGCCTCCTCCCTGCAGACCGCCACGGTCGACCCTCTGCCTCTGCCTCGGTGGTCCATCAACTGACTGCTGCTCCTCGGCACGGCGGGTCGGGCAGTCACGAGCCATGTGGCCCTGCCTTCCGCACGAGTAGCACTGTCTGCCTCTCGTAAGACTGGCTCCGCGCTGTGTGCCCCGCACTGCTGAGCCAGTGTCCCGAGGTCGTCTGCCCGAAGGTCTGGTCTGCCTGGACCCCTGAGTCATCCGTCGACTGCCTGCTGCAGATGACTCTGCCACGTGCCGCCCTGCGGTGGGTCTCTGTGCTGGTGTAGACTCAGCAAGGAAGCTCTCGATCAGAAGGGCCCGCTCCAGTACTCCTGTCTGAGTCGGTATGCTGAGGGAGATCATCGATGCCCTGATCTCGTGTCTCAAACCCTGCTCGAAGGTCCGGGCCCGGAAGAATGGGTCCCGTACCATGTCGGTCGAGTAGCGCGAGAGATCGGTAAATCTCGCCGAGTACTGTGCGACCGTCATGCTGCCCTGCCGCAGCTGAAGAAGCTCCTGGATACGCACCGCACGAAGGGTGGCTGGGACGAACTCCGAGCAGAAGAGGCTCTCAAAGTCCGTCCAAAGTAGGGATGCCTCATCGTGCACCTGGAGAATCAAGCTCCACCATCGTCCCACTGCTGCGTGTAGTAGGCTCGCAGCGAGGATCACCATGAGGTCTGCTGGTGTCCTCACTAGCCTAAACACTCGAACCACTGCCTCCAGCCAGTCCTCTGCTACCTGGGGATCCGTCTCCCCGCGAAACCTGGGCGGTCGCTGGCGCTGAAACTCATGCAGTGCGCTGAGGCGACGTGCATCGTCAGCGGCTGCTGCTGGAAGCATCGGGGGCTCGGCGGGTAAAGCTACCGCTGGTGCCACTGCTGACAAAGGGCCCTACACCGAGGCCTCGTCGCTCGGTGGGCTGTCGTCACGCTCGACTCTCGGAACCCTAGCTGGCTGCCGTCGTGGGGCCATCCTGAAAAGGAAACAGGTGCGCCACGGTCAGAACAGTATACCTGGTGAGCTGATATAAGTAGTCACAAAGAAAACTTTGAAACACACACGCCAACAATGTTTTTGTGCATTAAGTCGGAAATCAGAAGTCAGGGTCCTGGTGTACGGATACGTCGGCCGCCGCACCAACACTGGACTCCCTGGACTGATAACCACACTCAATACGCTAAACATTATTGCTTTACATAGAAATGATCAGAGTTCGCGGTAGCACCGAACTCCTCTGATATCAATTTGTCACGACCCGCCCTCGGGGTCCGTGCCGTGACTACCCCAAGCCCGCCTTCCATAGGCCAGGGGCTGGCGACTAGCACCAAGGCGTAAATCCCGGTAAAAAGGGAAGGCATTGCCTTTGTAAAGTAAACAAACACCACAGAGTAAGCAAGCGGAAAGTAAACACTAAATAGGAACAGAGTACAACTGAAAGTGTGGAAAAGTAAATGGGCCAGTATACAAACCCAAACTGAAAGTAAAGTACAACTAGAAAGGGAAAAAAGCAACTGAAAAGTAAAAGCTGCTACACCGAGCTGTCCACTGGAAATCCCACCTGAAGGGTGGGTACAGATAGCTCCTCTGCTCCACGGGTCCCGCCCTCCGCTCCGAGCACGTCCCGCCCAGTGGTCCACCTCCGGGTACCGTCCCGCTCTGCAAGCCTCAGCTAAGGTCAACGCTGTCCGTCGTATGCAACCAACACAACGTAGTGCAGGCAAAGCCCGTGCAGGGGTGAGTATAAGCTACTCAGTAGGGACCCCGAGACCCCTGAAGGTCTCTCAAAATCCACAAAGGATAAACCACGAACAAAGGTACAATCACGAAGTAACAACCAACACTGCTTAGATATATGCCCATACATATACCTAAGTCATCAATTCAAATATTCTCCAACCTCCGAGCCCAAGTACAACTCAGTCCACACAGGAAAGTAAACGTATTCCACACAGGAAAGCAAAACGTAATCCACACAGGATTGCAAAATACAATCCACACAGGAAAGCAACAGATTCAGCTCACACAGGAATACTTCTTCAAAGGACGATAAAGATGATCTCTGATCCATCTAAGTCGTCGGACCCACGAAGGATCGATAGGTAACTAACCCCCGCAAAGACCCACACAGGATCGGACCCACACAGGACCTGTAGGCGCTGGTTCACACAGGACCGCTGAGCGCAAGGACCCACACAGGATCGGACCCACTCAGGATCGGGCCCACACAGGACCTGTAGCACTGATCCACGTAGGATCGCTGAGTGCTGAAGTCGTCGTCGTCGAATCCACACAGGATCTCTGTACTGTCGTCGTCGCAGTCACAGTAGCAGTAGTAGCAGTCGCAGCCAGCACTAGGGTTCCCGCACACAGCAAGCTCGTTCGGAGGGTCCGCTCCATGAGCCGAGAGGCTGATACATCAACTGTCACAAAGTCCAGAGTTGATGTATCCAAAAGTTCCGTATCGTCAACAGGAACTCAACGCAACAGACGGCGCGTCGATCGGACGCCCGGTCTGAGAGTTATTGGCATTTTCGTCCCCGGGGCCCGGTTGGTTTTTAAGGCAAAACCAACCCGACCGTACACCACCTGCGTCCAAACCTCGGGCGGAGTATGCCAAAAGATCCGTCTCACTAAGAGGAACACAACACGGCTGACGGCACGTCAATCAGACGTCCGTAGCTCAAGTTATGAGCGTTTCCGCTCCGAAGGCCCGGTTGGTTTCGTGAACGAACCAACCCGGCCGAACTCAAAGTAATCCGAAACCTTGAGTGCGATATACCGAAACGACCGTCTCGATCCAAGGATCGCGTTGCCACTGAAGGTTCGTCGATCGGAGGTCCGTGGCTCAAGTTATGGCCAAAAGACCGAAACTGCTTCGAAACGGGGGGTCCGGGTCCGGGGCGACCCGGCCCGACCCCCCCCCCCTGGGTCGGCCCGAACTGGGTCGAACCGAACCGGGTCGACCCGACCCGGGTCCGACCCGGCCCGGCCGGCCGGCCGGCGGCGCGGGGGCCGCGGCGGCCTGGCGCCGCACGGTGGCTGCACGCGGGGGGCAAAGCCCCCGCTGATTGGAAAGACGGCGCGGCTATATGCCGCGCCCCTTTTTGCAAAACCGCCCCCCCCCCCCCCCCCACGTGGGGGGCTTGATTGGTAGGAAACGGGGGAGCCGCCTGCCCCCCCTCAAGGAACCTCCCCCCCCTCATAAAGAGGGGGGTTTTGTGAGTTGGCCGGGGGATTAATTCCCCCAGTTTAATGCCATCCGGCCGGCCAGCTGGCCGGCCGGTTTTCTCCAACGGGACCAGAAAAATCCGGTCCCCTCTTCGGCTTCCGACGCCGGCGGCCCGGCCGCCGGTCTCCTCGATTCGCCGCGGCCCGGAACCGGTCGCGGTATTCGTCATCCGGCACGGTGCGACGACACCGCGCCCCTCCGCCGCACCTCGATTTCTTTCAACGCGGCGCGACGGCGTCGCGTTCTTGATGTTTCTTCCATGGGGGTGCGCGCGACGGCGTCACGTTCTTGATTGGGAGAATAACCGCGTGGTGCGACGGCACCACGCCACCTTGATTCATCCACAAATTTAAACACCATGAACAGAGGAGGGGGTTCGGCCGTGTTCATGCGGTCCGGCCCCCCTCACGTTAAAACACAACTTAAAGTATTCAAAAACCACACGATAGACATGCTAGATCCACGATCAAGAATGGAATAATTAAAGAATAAAACAACAACCCCTACCTTGGTATAAGGTTCGAAGATTTGTCTACGTTCCGCGGAAGACGACGTCGCGGAGGTCGGGCGTCGCGGTCGTCGTTCGTCAAATCCGTTGACGAAGAGATGTGTTCGATGCGATACGTCGTTGGCGAAACTTCTTATGTCGACGAAGGGAATCCGAGGAGGAAGCGGCGTTCCCTCTTGTTGACACGGAAGACGAAGAAGAGCGGAGCGGCGTTCTTCGTCGGAACTTGAGCGTTCTTCGTCAAGTTGAGCGTTCTTCGTGATCTTCGTCAGAGTTGAAGAAGAAGAAGGAAAAGCTCTCCACCTCTCAAGAAGACAAAACAATTAACCAAAATAAAATAAGACACCATCTTATTTTATTATCACATCAACACACTAAAATTTCAAAAGTTTGAAATTCAAAAGGAATAACTCCAAAATTAAATAACTCATGTCCTTTAATGAGGGGTTAGGGGAGTTGGGAGAAGTTGAAAGGTTGGGAGCTTCGTGTGGGCCCCACCACACTTAATCCTCCCAAGGGAGGTTAAGTGGATGTGGGTCCCACTTCCAACCCCCTTTGGTAGGATTTAACAAGTTAAAATAAAATTGTTCTTCACGAATTTTATATAACTTAAACTAAAAAACCAAAATCTAACTTTCAACCCGCAACAAACGCAACATCCGAAAAGGTCTCTTTAAGCGAATATCGGCGCTGCGAGTTCATCGGTGCCCTCAGATTTCAATTCCGAGCACCGGATCGAAAGTTAGGAATTCCCGCTCGTTCGTTCAATGAACGTACCCGAGCCAAACTTCGGAAATTAATTCCGGGCACTCCGGGCTTCAGAATCAGGTGCCGTCTGAAACCGCGCTCTTGTAAAATTATAAAGAAAATTAAGAAAAAAAAATTTCCCTTGAATTTCACGGGTCTTTACAGGGCAGTACATACACCACACAAAAGGTGATGGTGGAAATATGGCATGAATCTCACGGGAATAAGGAGTGAGATGAAAACCCCTTACCTTGTACTTTTCCTTGGTTGGGGTAGGTTAACCACCTGTATAATGGTGAAATAATTGTTATTAAATTATACAAGAATCATATACATTAATATGATATCATATATGATCTTTTAATATTGATTTGATAATAATATCTTAGTATTATCATTGTTTCGGGTGTTAACTTACTTGATTTATTTTATATGTTTTGTTACGTAAGACATGTTTGTAAAGGATAGGTTGTATATTATTCATGTCCATAATGATATCAAGTCCTTAAACATCATTTTTTAAATCATCAAATGATAATTATACTTGAATGGATACGATGGAGAATGACTCTCATCGCGTTCGTGGAGACGGTAGTCCGTACGTACGCACGAGCGACAATATCATTCTTTTGATATTAAAAAAATATATAAATGGATGGTATATCATATATAATGAATCATTAACATGTTATATTTATTATTTACATGAGTTACACATCATTATTATACCCATCCAAATAATATTATATTGAATAACAATTACACCACGACGTGGAGACGGTAAGCCGTACGTACGCACGTATGGTGACATGTTATTCAAAGGCTGGATAAAATACTGAATATGGTTGTTCCATATTTATAATAACATCACAGTATATATATGATACTGGAGTTATTATTTTAGAATGGTAACAACAAAGGAAGAAGAAGTGGAAGAAGAAATGGACTTGGAAAAAGGGTGGTGAAATCATTACCTCTTCTTCGGGTTCTTCCTTTTGATTTGATCAAAATGTCTCCTTAGGTTGGCTTTCTGATCAAAATAAGGCCTCTAGGTTGTAGTGAGGGAAGTTGGGAGAGTATTTGGTCAGAGTTTGGCCGAACCAAAAGGCTTTGAAGGTGTGAAGAAATGAGAAGGAGGAGTGCCCTTTTATAAGAGGGGTGAGGGGAACCTTTGGAAAAGCTAGAGATATTAGTTTATAATAAATTCATAATCGGTTTCCAATGGCTTCAAAGTTGACTATTAAAAGGTTAAGGTGGGGATGGGTCGAAAACAACTCAAACAATATAATTTAGACAGGTTTGGGTACTTTTATTAACCTTATCTTTAAGTATTAACTCTAAGTTAATTAGTTTCACTTTTACAATGTCTCTTTGTATTTTTATATAATATGGTTAATAAACATACTATATACATCCAAGAGACCCCCAAGTGGTCCATTAATGATGAAACTATCATGATATAAGTCTCTTGGCCGAACCATAGATTTTTAGGAATTTAATATCAATTAATAATATAATATTTGTTTTAAAAACTCTTTTATGTCAATTTTGACACTATTCAATAGTTGATTTTTTTGAAACTCATAACAGATTGATTACTTCGAACAAAGTAATTTAAATCAATCCTAATATATCATATTATCCTATAAAATTAGTTTAATTCATTAAAAGTTTCATATTATATTTATTTGGGTATTTATAATATCAATTAATTTAATTTTTCACTATTTTAGTAATTACTGCATCATCATTGTGTCATAACTAAAATAAATTATTTAATGTCTAAAAATTATAAATAAAATATAATTTTGTAGGAAATCGTTTTATCTTTCTAATGAATATTTATAATCTAAAATCCAACATATATAACCCTATGTAATAATTGTTTTTCTAAAAGATATATGCTTGTGTCATTTTTGTATTCATTTTAACTTAATTAAAATAAAGTGTCCCTATCACCTACAAGTGGCACCATGGGGTCCCCAAATCGACCCAACGATGCCTATGGTCGAACATGTATCAACCAATAAGGCTAGGACATGTTTTAGGGTAATTTAGTATTATTATAATATTATTGTTTAACCCTTATTTACCAGATTTACCCTTAACCATGGTAAATAAAATATTTACCACAGTTTTTAATCAAAATGTATAAAAATAAAAGTTAACTATTTACACAATTTGGAAATCCTGATTCCAAATATGGAATCCATTTTTCTAAATTCAAAACACATAAGTGGCAGAAATTAATTTAAAATTAATTCCCGCTGTCAAAACAAAAAGCGTGTTTTTAAGAGATAATAACTATCAAAAGATTGACACTTGTTTATGTTCGGTTTAATTGTAAAATTATGTCCAATGACCAAAATTATATGAAATGACAAAAATATATTCTAAATATACTTTAAAACCACTCAAATTTATAATTTATCACTACTAATTATTTTGATTAAAAAAGTTGTTTTTAAATAAAATTTAGTAATTTTCACTATTCATCAAAATATGAAAGTTATCCGAAAAGTACCAAAATTTCACCTTAGGGTAAATTTGACACTACGAATCCAAAAATGAAGTCAATTTTGAAATATAAAATATATATAATTTCAAAAAGTAGGTATTACTATTCATAACGGCTAGTTTGATCGGTTGTGGTGTGTGTTAAAACTCGAAGTTGCGTACAACACATGCTACTGTATTATTCAAAGGAAAGCGTACCGTGGAAGCTTGGGATATTTCATTTTAAATTTTTTGATTTCCCCATTTAGTCAAAAAGTTTAAAATATTGTATTTAAAAAGGGTTCACTATTAAAAGATGATAAAAGTGCAATTCTGAAAATGAATTTGTTCTTGCATTATATCTAAGAAACTCATAATATGGATTCTAAAATTATAAGGATTATATAAAGTTTAAAATTTAGATAATACTATTCATAACCTCTTTTGAATGGCTTTTTTTTGTAAGTCATGGTGTGATTGAACTCGGTGTTGCGTGTAGTGTAAGTTATTAAATAATTTTGAAGAAATAACACACTATGAAATCTTGGGGTGTTACATTCTACCCTCCTTCAATAAATTGCGTCCTCGCAATTTGAAATTGTTCTTCGAAAATAAAAGGTTGAAAATAGAAAATATATTTGTGGGGAAACCCACATCGGAAATTCGGTTACTAAAATTTAGTCTTAATATGAGGAAATGAGAAATCAAAGGGTCACCACCAAATTATGATCTTGATTAGGAGAACATTGGTGGCAATTAGAGACATATAATTGGAGGAAAAATGTAAATATTTATAGGTAGTGATTGAGGTCATCAATCACAAAAAAGTGTAAAATTGAGGTCCTTAAATTCATCAATCTATGATGATTTGAAATACCATCGGTTCAACAAAACATAGGGTATTAGGATAACACATTTTTGACGTTTCAAAATATCTTAGTTGAAATCCCACATCGAAAAATGAATTAATGAGGCCTCTATTTAAAATAAAGAGTCGAAAGTATGAAGATTACCGAAAATAACACATACTAGGGTTCCATGTAGGAAAATATGGATATGGAAGAAAAATCTTACCATCAATTATCTGATGGAGAGTGGTAGAGAACATGGCTATGAAAAGGCCAACAATCTCAAAGCCATAAATTAGTTATGATTTAAGGTACCATCTAGGAAAAAGTTTTTGTTCTAAGTTGCTTTTCTTAATGTTGAGGAATTTATTTATGAGATTGGCTAAGATCATAAGGAGATATACTTACTTTATAATTAGAGTGTTATCCATTAATAAATTTCTACCACAAACTCATCTTTCACTCTAAAAGATAATAAAATGTAAAAAATTCTATTTACACTATTCGTATAGGGTTCCAAAATAAACGAATTTATAATTCATCTACAAGATCTTTTAATAAAAACTACATTATTTAATCCAGGACATCTTGTGGGCCAGTGGTAGGTGATACACCCTTGTCGCCCTTCGGTTGCGGGTTCAAGTCTCGCAGCCTTGCCGGACGTGACGGGTTGCCGCCCGACCTCCGGGTTGTCCTTTTATGGCAATCCAAAATAATCCAAACTAGAACTATCCAAAATACTTATGTCCAAACTCACAGTCCAACATTTATAAGGAAGGTAAACATAATATAGATCCTTTTTACCCCGTAATAGCATATGAATACCTTCATCATGTATTACCATATTCCTTATTGATTACATTCATGCTCCCTTATTCCATATAGAATGCTGGATATACTTCATTAATCCAAAAATGTTTTAAACCCCAACAATGATGGAATATACAAATCATTAATCAGTTGCAAGGTAGTCAAGAATATCCAATATAATTTATCCAAAACAATCACATATTATTCCAAAATCACTACCTCAGTATCAGAACTATATTATGATTTATCATTCTCTCAACCATATATTTTCCAAAAATTTATCCTGCTATTGAGTCACTTTTCTTTGTTCCACACAATCTCAAGTCCTTAATGAAATAGTACTGCAGTACAATCCTTATATACTCCATAATTATTATAACAAGAACATTGTTGATACAACACTCAATTGACATAATCAACATAAGAACTCTAATCATTCCTCTTCATCTGTGGTAGTATCATAACTTGATTATTATCCAATAACATCATTTGCGGCATAGTCTGATGACTGGGACATAGGTTCGCGTAGTGTCCAAACTCCTTGCAAATGAAGCATTGTAAATTTGAAACCATTTTCTTACCCTTGCTGTCACATACTTTGTGCCCTTTTCCTCCACACTTATAACAAACTCCCATTCCTTTCAGGCAAGTTCCAGGGTGTTTCTTTCCACAGTTACCACATATGGGAAAATTCTTCTTTTCCCTCTTCCCTTTATCCATCTTTCTCTCTTCCATCCTTTTCTTCTCTTGCTTCCCTTCAAAGCCATAGGACTCAGTAAACTCTTTACTTATCTTATCAACACATGATATTATTTCTTCATATGATGATAATACATGGGAGACTATTTCTCTTATAAATTCTAGCTTAAGACCATGAAAGATATGATCCTTCCTTCTCTTTGGATCATGTGCATTTCTAGAGTTCTCATTCCTTCTACTAGGCGCCATTTCTAAACAATGGCATACACTAGATCAGTTTATGAATCAAAATACATAATCCCATACTTATAAAACACTTAACATAAATTGAACTATTTATGGATATAATCCATAATCATAAAAATGTCTCCTTTGAGGATGTATATACTCATAAACCCTTCATAATGGTTTGTAAAGAAAATGAGAATTATCCTAAGCATATCCCCCGGGAGTGTCGTAACCAAGAGTTCAGTAAGGCCCATTGTCGTGCACCAGTTCCCGTTCGAGTCTAGATCAAAGCGGTGTTTTCGGGTTTTACCCCTAGGTACATCCGTGCCAGAGCCGCCTCTACCTGCTCATATCCAGAGAGGGATGTATTGCTCGGAAAACTCACAAAATCTCTACAATACCAAAATTCTAGGAAGTTCTTCTATACTAATCCTCAAATTTCATCATAGGTCTACGTGCTCTAATCAGAGTTTATCTAAATCTAGCTTCCAAGGTTTGTACTAAACTTCCTCTGATACCTACTGTAACGCCCCGACCCTAGTTACCCAGAGTCGGTGCATTATTACATAACATTGGCATGATCACAAGAAAGATCAAATCTTAAAAGACCGATTGGTTTAGTAGCCTTGGAAACACTAGTTATATTCATAAGTCTTACATTACATCATAAAATGAAAAACTACTACAACAACATATTGTCTCCATAATCCACACTCATATCCCTACATAATATCCCTGCAGGTCATTCATAATTTACTTCTTCACTTCCTGGAAAAAATAGAACATAGGAAAGGGGTGATCTCAAATGCCCAGTAAGGATAACAATATAGCAGAAACATTCATAAATAAGAATAATCATTTAAGGAAATGTATAACTAAAACAAAAGCCTTTCAAACTTGAACTTTAAACATTGTATGGCATAAATAAAATGAAATAATTCCATTTACTCATTCACATGGATATTCTACTAATCGAATAATCACATGCAAAATCAATAACCACTTTCATAATGTTGGAATGCATAATGCCAGACTATCATTACCACATAGCCAAGGCCTCGTGCCAAGACTACAAATAAGATTTTTCCAAGGCCTTGTGCCAAGACACTAGTTTGTCTCATGAGACCTACCGATGCATCGAGGAGCTATATCGGGCTCTACCCGTCACATATTAAGTCCAATGAATTCCCATATGAAAAGGTTTAAACATAACATAAACATTCGTATTAAAACTAGCATACGAAATGTCAATAATTTCAACATAAACTATGAATGGTATAAAAATAGAACATCCATAGTCAAATATATCACAAAACCTTCAATACAATATAGAAGTATTGTATCATAATAAATCAACTTCAAATAAGCGTAAAATCCATCAAAGGATGTTGACATAGGTGAAATCAAAACACTTTTTGGAGAAATATCTCTTTCTATTTTTGAAAGCATTTAAGAGCCATATAAAATAAAACATTTTCTTGAAAATATTCTTATAAGACTGTAAGGAAAGCTTTGAAGATTTTATAACGGCAGAAAATAACCGCACTCGCCGTATAAGTTAAAAAAAACATTCTTACCTTAATTCTGTCGAAATGGTTAAAAAGGACCTTGTTTGGAAAATGACGGAATGATTCCTCTTATAAAAATTAAAAAAAGGGTATAAATGACTTTAAACCATATTCTAGTAAATAGTAAAAATGTTTTGAAATACATTTTGAAGAAACATGGATGTGGATGATAAAGAGATCCTAGTAGATTATTACGTATAAACAACCTCAGATAATGAAGAGATTGTGAAATAACCCTTACCAATTTGGTAACTTATGAAACATACAACCCATGAAAGAGGTATCATAAAATGAATATGTAAATACACATAGATTAGAGTGTATTACACGAAGAATATAATTATGGGCAATACATACACCACACAAAAGGTGATGGTGGCAATATGGCATGAATCTCACGAGAATAAGGAGTGAGATGAAAACCCCTTACCTTGTACTTTTCCTTGGTTGGGGTAGGTTAACCTCCTGTATAATGGTGAAAAAATTGTTATTAAATTATACAAGAATCATATACATTAATATGATATCATATATGATCTTTTAATATTGATTTGATAATAATATCTTAGTATTATCATTGTTTCGGGTGTTAACTTACTTGTTTTCTTTTATATGTTTTGTTACGTAAGACATGTTTTTAAAGGATAGGTTGTATATTATTCATATCCAGAATGATATCAAGTCCTTAAACATCATTTTTTAAATCATCAAATGATAATTATACTTGAATGGATACGATGGAGAATGAATCTCATCGCGTTCGTGGAGACGGTAGTCCGTACGTACGCACGAGCGACAATATCATTCTTTTGATATTAAAATAATATATAAATGGATGGTATATCATATATACTGAATCATTAACATGTTATATTTATTATTTACATGAGTTACACATCATTATTATACCCATCCAAAATAATATTATATTGAATAACAATTACACCACGACGTGGAGACGGTAAGCCGTACGTACGCACGTATGGTGACATGTTATTCAAAGGGTGGATAGAATACTGAATATGGTTGTACCATATTTATAATAACATCACAGTATATATATGATACTGGAGTTATTATTTTAGAATGGTAACAACAAAGGAAGAAGAAGTGGAAGAAGAAATGGACTTGGAAAAAGGGTGGTGAAATCATTATCTCTTCTTCGGGTTCTTCCTTTTGATTTGATCAAAATGGATCCTTAGGTTGGATTTCTGATCAAACTAAGGCCTCTAGGTTTTAGTGAGGGAAGTTGGGAGAGTATTTGGGCAGAGTTTGGCCGAACCAAAAGGCTTTGAAGGTGTGAAGAAATGAGAAGGAGGAGTGCCCTTTTATAAGAGGGGTGAGGGGCACCTTTGGAAAAGCTAGAGATATTAGTTTATAATAAATTCATAATCGGTTTCCAATGGCTCCAAAGTTGACTATTAAAAGGTTAAGGTGGGGATGGGTCGAAAAATACTCAACAAATAGAATTTAGACAGGTTTGGGTACTTATATTAACCTTATCTTTAAGTATTAACTCTAAGTTAATTAGTTTCACTTTTACAATGTCTCTTTGTAATTTTATATAATATGGTTAATAAAATTACTATATACATCCTAGAGACCCCCAAGTGGTCCATTAATGATGAACCTATCATGATATAAGTCTCTTGGCCGAACCTTAGATTTTTAGGAATTTAATATCAATTAATAATATAATATTTGTTTTAAGAACTCTTTTATGTCAATTTTGACACTATTCAATAGTTTATTTTTTTGAAACTCATAACAGATTGATTACTTCAAACAAAGTAAATTAAATCAATACTAATATATCATATTATCCTAGAAAATTAGTTTAATTCATTAAAAGTTTCATATTATATTTATTTGGGTATTTATAATATCAATTAATTTAATTTTTCACTATTTTAGTAATTACTGCATCATCATTGTGTCATAAATAAAATAAATTATTTAATGTATAAAAATTATAAACAAAATATCATTATTTATGAAATCTTTTTATATTTCCAATGAATATTTATAATCTAAAATCCAACATATATAACCCTATGTAATAATTGTTTTTCTAAAAGATATATGCTTGTGTCATTTTTGTATTCATTTTAACTTAATTAAAATAAAGTGTCCCTATCACCTACAAGTGGCACCATGGGGTCCCCAAATCGACCCAAAGATGCCTATGGTCGAACATGTATCAACCAATAAGTCTAGGACACGTTTTATGGTAATATAGTATTATTATAATATTATTTTTTAACCCTTATTTACCAGATTTACCCTTAACCATGGTAAATAAAATATTTACCACAGTAATTATTCAAAATGTCTAAAAATAAAAGTTACCTATAAACACAATTTGGATATCCTGATTCAAAATATGGAATCCATTTTTCTAAATTCAAAACACAGAAGTGGCAGAAATTAATTTAAAATTAATTCCCGCTGTCAAAATAAAAAGCGTGTTTTTAAGAGATAATAACTATCAAAAGATTGACACTTGTTTATGTTCGGTTTAATTGTAAAATTATGTCCAATGACCAAAATTATATTAAATGGTAAAAATATATTCTAAATATACTTTAAAACCACTCAAATTCCTAATTTATCACTATTAATTATTTTGATTAAAAAAGTTGTTTTTAATTAAAATTTAGTAATTTTCACTATTCATCAAAATATGAAAGTTATCCGAAAAGTACCAAAATTTCACCTTAGGGTAAATTCTACAGTACGAATCCAAAAATGAAGTCAATTTTGAAATATAAAATATATATAATTTCAAAAAGTAGGTATTACTATTCATAACGGCTAGTTTGATCGGTTATGGTGTGTGTTAAAACTCGAAGTTGCGTACAACACACGCTACAATATTATTCAAAGGAAAGCGTACCGTGGAAGCTTGGGATGTTTCATTTTAAATTTTTTGATGTCCCCATTTAGTCAAAAAGTTTAAAATATTGTATTTAAAAAGGGTTCACTATTAAAAGTTGATAAAAGTGCAATTATGAAAATGAATTTGTTCTTGCATTATATCTACGAAACTCATAATATGGATTCTAAAATTATAAGGATTATATAAAGTTTAAAATTTAGATAATACTATTCATAACCTCTTTTGAATGCCTTTTTTTTGTAAGTCATGGTGTGATTGAACTCGGTGTTGCGTGTAGTGAAAGTTAATGAATTATTTTGAAGAAATAACACACTATGAAATATTGGGGTGTTACATAAGCTCAAAGATATCACCAGATTAACTACTTAATGATGAACTCACCCCAATATTTATCAAATTGGTAAATAAAACACGAACCATTAATCACTTCATTTATTCTCTATAAACAAACCCCCAATCAAAATACAATCAAATAAAAACAATCTACTATTAAAAGGTATCATCCCTAAGGATTCGACCCAAATAATGCTATACACATTAGAAGAGCTACAAAACCTTGAACGACTAATAGGTGACAATCATCCATGATTTCAAATTGATCCATTGCTGGGGATGGTGCAATTATGTAGTTGTTATTTTTTTTGTAATAGTAAAAAAACAAAAAAAAAACAATAAAAAAAAAACAAAATTTAAAAAAAAATGAAAAAAAACACAAAGAAAAACCCTCCTTGTCATAAAAATCATAAATAGAAAAATCAAAAAGAAAAACCCATCTTACTCTTTCTTCCAAATTCTCTCTAAATTTTTTGTAGCCTCCCAAACAATCCCTCAGATTTGTTTGACCTTGAAATTGAGTGAACACTTTACCAACCTAGGAGGACCATTAGGGATAATTAAAACCCTATAGAACCAATTGAATTATATATGAATAATCTTAGGGAACAAACACATAAAGAATTTTCTGCCCCTGATTTGAATTACCAACCACTTGGTATTTAGTATCCAAATATAAGGGCTGACTTCGAACTCAAATCATATTTGATTCATCTTCTTCATCATTTCCATGGGATAGCTGGTGAGGATACCCATCTCCCCCTTAAAGAGTTCCACGTGGTGTGCTCTACCATGAATCCTCAAGGGGTTTTTGAGGAACAAATTAAACTTCAAGCATTCCCTTTTTCCATAGCTGACTCTGCCAAGTCATGTCTCTAATACCTCCCTCCTAGTTCCATAACCACATGGAATGACATGAAGTGAATTTTATTTGAAAAATTATTTCATTCTTATCATATTGATTCTATGCAAAAGGAAATTAGTGGTGTCTGTTAATTCCCCAATGAATCACTCCATGAATACTGGGATAGGTTCAAAACGATTTTTTTCAACCTACCCACACCACCAAATCCCTGATGATCTCTTGATCCAATACTTCAATGAGGAGTTATTGGCTATGGAGAGAACTCTCATTGATGCTGCAAGTGATAGTGATCTTATTGATAAAACTCTCAAAGCTGCAAGAGATCTCATTTGTAACATGTCTGCAAACACACAACAATTCCATACTCGAGAACATGATTAGTCCAAAAAATCGCAAGATATTTAATTGATAGAGCCAAACAAGATGACCGAGTGGATATGTGAACTTACAGGTCTTGTGTGACAACTATCTATGGCGTCCAAATCCCCAACCTCATCTTCTCCACAATCTATGTTCCCTAGACCTACCAAGAACTATGGAATTTTTTGCTACCAATATCATCCAACTAACACATGTCCACAACTTCAAGAGGATCCATTTGATTCATCTATACCAATGGAGATCAATTTAGAATATACTCAGAGGAACACCGACCCACAAAAATCAGGTCAGTTCATTAGAATCTTCAATCAACCCCACTCCAAGTCCTTCTCTTCAATCTACAATCAAGGACTGAGGTATGGTAATCCCATTTTTCATCCCCCTCAATTAACTCCTCACAACCCATACAAATTACAATATTGTCAAAGTATTGGTAACTTCCAACAACATTACCCTTTTGTTCCTCAACCTCAAAGGATCAATCCTCCTCTTCCTCCTCTTGGATTCCATTATCCTAGTCACCCTTCTAAATTCCAAAACCAATACAATCACTTTTCCAAGATACAAAATCAAGGAAATTTCAATATAGGACAAGCTTATTCTTCCCAGAAACCATGGGAAAGTGTAGTGGAAGATCTTTCCTCATTCATACATTCCAGCCTCAAAAACATTGAAACCCAAATTGGTCAAATTGCATCCCACCTGATTCAGTAAGAACAATAATATTCTTCCCAACTCCCAGCTAAACCATTACCCTACCCCATGGGTAATGTAAGTGAAATTTCACTTAGATCTAGAAAAAAATTACTATGCCTCAAGATTAGTCCTCCAACCCCCTTCGAATTTTGACCTAGAAAATAAGAAGAAAAAGGAACTTGAAAAGGAATTTGTATCCATTCCCTCACCTCTTACCATTCCACTTAGGAATCCAATTACTTTTTATAAAGATATTACTAAATTAAGTAAGTCCTTTGAACCCAATCCTAAAATACTCGACATGTTTAGACGTGTTGAAGACAACATAACCCTCTTAGCTTCCATTAAAAAAATTCCTAAGTATACCAAGTTTCTTAAAGAGTTGTGTACCCATAAGAGGAAAATTAGGACCTTTGAAAATGTTTTTACCCAATAGTCCATACCCATTAAGTGCAAAGATCCTGGTACCTTTACAGTTCCATGCTAAATCAGAAGTTCAATATTCGATGATGCACTCATAGATTGAGGGGCCTCAATAAATATCATGCCTAAATCCATCATATCCAACCTTGGCCTATGTACCTTACAGCCAATGGGTGTATGCATTCAGTTATCCAATCAAAGCATAGCCAATATTGAGGGAATAATTGGGGATGTCCTTATCTAGGTTAATGTTCTTTTCTTCCAAATTGATTTCTATGTCCTTGACAAGGAAGGTGAGATGAACTCTTCTTGATATCCCCTAATTCTAGGAAGACCATTCCTAATGACAGTGAGAACCAAGATTTATGTCCATTTAGGCATATTATCCATGGAATTTGGTGACCAATTGGTCAAGTTCAACATTTTCCAATCCATGCAATACCCATATGAGGATCACCCTACATTCTCAATCCATGCTTGAGAGGATACTTCTGAGCGTCAATTGAACTGCATTCCACCATGTTGTTCATGTCATAACAAGAGAGGATCTTGTAAAATCTTCACCATGGTTAACCATATAATAAATGGTGATTTTTATGTGGAACTTTCATTTATAGAATCCATTTATATAGAGGAACATGAAAAATCTCTTGAATCCCACATCAAATACGATCTCTACGACTCCACCTTAGACAATATTAAGGAAAATGAATCTGAAGAAACTAAACCCCCTTCCTCTATTCTGGAGTTATCTATCTCACAAATGAAAGATAAGACTTATCTAAAACCTCTTCCCGAACACCTAAAATTATGCATTCCTTTTTAATGATCACTCTTATCCAGTTATTATCTTCGCTTCACTTACTAAAACTGAGGAGTCCGAACTTGTTCAGGTTTTAGAGGAAAACAAAAAGGCCTTAGGTTGGACCCTAGACGACATACCAGAAATCAACCTTACTATTTTCATGCATCACATCCATCTTGAGGAATCATCCAAACCAATTTGACAACCAAAAAAAAGATTCAATCTACTCATACTTGAGGTAGTTTGGGAAGAGGTCACCAAGCTTCTTCATGTTGGTATTATATAGCCAATTTCTAATAGTTAATGGGTTAGTTCAATTCAATTTATACCTAATAAAGGTGGGATAACTATTTTCACAAATAAACATGGGGAGGTAGTCAAATATTGAGTGAAAAAATAACATGCGTGCATCGACTTTAGAAAATTGAATGTTGAAACAAGAAAATATCACTAACCTCATCCATTCCTTGATCATATGCTATAACTATTAGCTATAAAGTCAAATTATTTCTTTATTTATGTATATAATGGCTAGTTCCAAATCACAATCACACCCTAGGAACAAGAAGAGACTACGTTAACTTGAACCTTTGGAACATATACATATAGGAGAATTCCTTTTGTCCTTTTCAATGATCCTGCAACATTCCAAAGGTGTATGATGATTATATTTTCTGAATTCATTGAATACTACATAGAAGTCTTAATGGATGAATTTACCATTTATGGTGATTTATTTGAATCTTGATTGAATTCTCTTTCTCTAGTCCTTAAAATGTTTGTCAAGTGAAACTTTGTATTATATTTTGAAAAATTTCACTTCATGGTTGAAAATGGGATTGTTCTAGGGAACATATTTTGAAAATAGGGTATTTAAGTTGATCATACCAAAATTAAAGTGATCCAATCACTTCTTGAACCCACCTCTATTTGAGACATCTGTTCATTCCTTGGTCATGATGTTTTCTATTGGTGATTCATCTGTAAATTCAGTTGAATTTACCACTCACTCACTTGGTTACTCCAAAAGGATGTAATTTTCCCTTTTGATGATGTTTTCAAGAGATCCTTCATTGAACTCAAAACTTATCTTACATATTCCCTAATAATCCAACCCCCGGATTGGTCTTTACCATTTGAGTTGATGTGTGATGCTTCTAATAGAGCTATTGGGGCTATTCTTGGTAAAATAAGATAAAAAATTCCTCATGTAATCTATTTGCCTAAAAAACATTGGATGAAACTCAATCTCACTACACTGTGACTGAAAGGGAACTTTTTGTAGTGGGTTTTACCTTAGATAAATTATGGCCTTATCTCTTAAGTGCCAAAATCATCATATTCATAGGCCATTATACTATAAAGTTCTTACTCAAGAAAAGTGAATCTAAACCAAGGCTAATAATATGGATCCTAATGATCAATTATTTTGACCTTGAAATCAAAGATAAACCTGGAAAAGGAAACCTTGTGGCTGATCACTTGAGTAGAATTTCCAATTCTTCTCATTCTAAAATAATTCATCTAGAATATCCAACTGAGCACCTTTCATCTCACACTCCAAAAATACCATGGTATGAACTAATTCTAAATTACTTTTTTTCTGGTGATTTTCCTGAAATTTTTTCAAAAAAAAAATTCTAAAAAGTGATTAAAAATTCTATTTTTGGGAAGATAATAAACTTTGAAAAACTAGGACTGACATGGTAATTAGGAGATGTGTTGATGAAGATGAACATTCCTCTATCTTAGAATTATGTTACTCATTTCCTAGAGGGGGCCACTTTGGGACACAAAGGACCTCCTAAATGGTCCTAGACTCTAGATACTTCTAGCCTTCACACTTCAAGGACTCACATGAGTTCTTTCAATCATGTCCCAGTTGCCAAATGTTTGGCACAATTTCAAAGAGAAATGAAATTCCCCAAAATCATTTAAATTTCTATGGGATCTTCGATGTTTGTGGCATCAATTTCATGGGACCATTCCCCCTTCCAATGGATTATCATACATTCTTCTTATGGTAGATTATGTTCTTAGGAGGGTTCACGCAAAACCCAAAATAAAATATGATTCACATAATTTTAGTGAGTTCCTAAAAAACCACATCTTCTATTGCTTTGGAACTCCCTATGCCTTGATCAGTGACTTAAGAACACATTTTTGTAATAGAACCATGGAATCTAGTTTGTAAAATAATGGTGTTGTATATAAAACATTAACTTCATATCACCCCCAAACAAATTGAATGGAAGAACTTTCTAATAGAGAAGTCAAAAGAGTTCTTGAATGAATTGCTAAGCCTATAAGGAATGACTATCCTGAGATACTTGGTGAAGCACTATGGGATATAAAACACCCATTGAGATGTATCCTTTTTGAATAGTTTTTGGTAAATAATGTCATTTTACAATTGAAATCAAACATAAGTTATTTTGAACGGTGAAAACTTGTAATTTTGATTTTAAAAAATATGGTGAAGAAAGATTGCTACAATTGGCTTAACTAGAGGAGCTTTGACTTGCTTCTTATTACAATTCTAATCTTTGCAAAGAAAAATACAAGGAACTCCATGATAAACAAATCTTGATAAATATATTACATGAAGGTAAAAAGGTAATTCTCTTTAATTATAGATTTTGGTTTCACCAAGGTAAGCTTAATTCCCGTTGGGAAGGTCCTTTTATTATTTCTTATGCTTAACCATTTGGTGTAGTGCAAGTCCAAGACCAATATTAAAAAAGGAAATTCACGGTTAACAGACATCGGTTAAAGCATCACCATGAGAGGATACACAATCTGGGAACAATAACTACTTCCACCAGATCCACAACATCTATAGTAAGCACACCAAAATATAGAGATAGTAACCTACCAAATCAAAACTAGGGGAACCTAATTCCCTTTAACTCCCTCTTTCTCTATTCTTCCTTCTATCTCTCCCACTTTTTCTTCTTATTCCTTTATTTTTAAATTTTTACCACTTTCTTCATCAATTTTTTTTATCTCTTTCTATTTTGTGTGGGTGTGTGTTTTAAACACACTAAAGAACTAAATAAATAAATAAATGAAAAAAACAAAAAAAGTTTCATACTTACTCACAATCTAGTTTTGAAATTTTGTCCAACCATTTTGGGTAGTCAAAAGACATGTTTTCATCTCAATAATTTTGTATTTTCATCATAATTTTGGATAAAGAATTTTATGTCAAAATGAACAAATTTTTAATGCTCAGTTTTAGATATGGAAAATGATTTTCCCCAAACACAAGGAACAAAATTAGCTTTCATGCCAAGGTCACTTATGAATATATTTTCATTTTTTAACCCCCGATTGTGAGTATTGAGTTTGTGGACCTTTGAGCTGAATTTCATACTTTGGTGTGCATTAATTTGATAGAGGCATTTTCTAAACCGCATGAGAATCATAATTGAAAAATAACCTCTCATTACCCTTACATTAATCATACTTTTGAAAGACACTCTATGAATATGAAAAACTTGTCTTTGATAACCACATTAAAATACCAATACCTTATCCCACCCAACATCTACATGGATTTATATTTCATTATTTATTGAAAATTAAGTGTGCAGGGAATGGATTTAATTTTTGGGAGCCCTTTTATTGATATTCCACATGTTATAATTTTCTTGAGGGCAAGAATTCATTTTAGTGTGTCTGTGGGTCAAAAATAAAAATTCTTCAACCTTTTATCTTGTTATAACTATTAATTGTTTTTCATGAGGAGGTTAATAATGGTTTTGGATATGAGTGTGAGATATTTTTCAAGTTAATCTTTTAAACAAATTAGAAAAAAAGAACAAAAAAAGAAAAAAAGAACCCTTATATCATTGGGAAAAGTTTTTTATTTTTGTAAATATGTCATATTATCATCCCCTTCAATTTTCCACCCTCCCTTGTTTCTTTCTTCACATAATATTTCCCCTTTAAATATGTGTTTCCATTTCCTTCTATGTTTTATTTCACACAATTTTTTCATTGTTTTACTCATGCTGATGTTTTACCCTTCTTCTCCTATCTATTGGACATTATATTCCTACCATCCCATAGCCACATAAAAACACATTAAAAAGACATATTTATTCTTGTAAACTATAAGATAGGTAATGGAAAATTAGATCTCCTTTAAACTCTATGATTTTAAATTTTGGTTGGTGAATGAGTGAACCTCCAGAAATAAATTTTTATCATCTTGAGAGGAGTATGTTTCATGTTCCCACATTTTCCATTTCTAAATTTGGGCATGAAAAAAGAGTTGTTTTGGGAAATTTTTTTGTAATAATTTGAGGTGGAATTCAATATGGATGAGTGAAATGGTCTAAACCTCCCCTGAGTGGGGAAATATTTTTTAATATTTTTTGGGGAGTGAAAATTATTTTGTAATGTTTTTTATATTTTTTGCACATGAGGACATGAACAAGAGAAAGTGTGGAGGAGTAGATATTATTCATAACTTTTTATTTACTATCATTATTTATTTTCAATGAAAAGTGCATAATTGGTGTGAAATACTCATATTTTAATATTAAATGTAATTTTTGAGCATTATTCAAATTAATCAAATAAAGCCAGTTTACAATTTTAATTATAAATGTCACCCTAATTATCCAAATTATATGTTTATTATTATTTAGGATTCCTTATTCAATTTCAAACAAATCATTATGGGGAATCAATGGCCAATTATTCTATTTGAAGGGTCATATGGTCCTCACAAGTAATCTCAAAGAATTTGTGAAGAAACTGGACCATCCATAAAGATTGAATTACTTGGATCAATGAAGAAGTTCAAATTCATTTATTCTCATAAAAAATTTAGAGAACAATTCAAAGATTTATTTACAAAAATTTGAAGGCCCAAATCTAAAAACAAGGCACCCAAATAATGCTTTGAAATCCAGCCAACAATTCTATCTGGGTATTGAGATCAACACACAACATGTAATATTTATTCTCATAGAGACATCCATTAGATCTGGGATTTTGAAGTGTGAAAGAATAGATATAGGCAGATGACTTTATTGAAGAAATATTTCAGATTTGAAGGCATATTGATATTCAAAAACCCATTCATATTTTGGACCTAAAAAAGTCTAGATTGAAATGGACAGATTAACAATGTTTAATAAAACCGCCATTAATTTGGTTCCTTAAGTCCAATGGATGAAAATTTTTCATTTTAGAAATTGAAAATGTATATATAAAACTTGTAAGAATAATATATTTTATGATTATGTTGTATGTATAGTCCAATATTCAATCCAACTTGAGGGGACGTTTTGGAATGAAAACAACCGACAACATTAGGCTATTAATACATCCCCTCCTCTCCTTGAGAGAGGTTGTCATTTTAGAGAAAAGGAGGATAAATTGGGATGACCAAGGCCATTCCAAAAGTCTTAGGAGGATCATACACACTCACGTTTCAACTTGATATACCATTCTTCTTTGGTTCTTTTTATTTACTTTTGTGTTATTCTTCGCTTTTAATATTGTATGTGTTTGTTTTGTAATTCTATTTTAATAAATGTTTATGTCTCATTATATATTAATATAATATACCCACTATTTTTTAATATTAATTTTATTAAAATAGCTTAAATTAAGATAAAATATATTTTATATTTTTCTTCCTCATTTAATAAAAATTATGTTTTTAATTCTCATCACTGTTCGTGTGTGTGTGTTCGACGTACAACTCTTTTCTTATCACTTTTTTTATTCTCTTATTAAATCATCATCATAAACATGAGAAACCAGATTACTATTCATTTGAATGGATGAGTAAATCTTTCATTAGGATGAGTTATAGTTTAGGCATGTGAATTGGTTGAGAGCTTTTTCTCAATGAATATTCTTTGAATTTACATTGTGTATGTTAGACTTAACATGTCATGGATTAATGAATTGTTTTGTTTAATGAGTGGGTTATATGGATTATTAGAAACATAAATACACTTCCATAAATATATATGATTAATATTTGAACCCTAAGTTAAATTAAGGCTTTGATTAAAGCCTCAACACTTGGGAATTATAATCAACGTCAACTTGTGACGTGGGTGTTAATTTAATGAAATATAAAGCAAGGCTCAAGGATTTCAAAAGCATAAATAAATAATGATGAACTTACCCCAATATTTATCAAATTGTTAAATAAAAACCCAACCATTAATCACTTCATTTAGGATTTTCAAAAAAACTCCCCAATCAAAATACAATCAACTAAAAAAAATCAACAATTAAAAAGTAAAATCACCAAAGATTTTACCTGAGTACTACTATACACATTAATAGAGCTCTGGAACCCTGAATGGTTGATAGAAGACAATTAGTTTCACTTTCATCCTCTTGGATTGGCCATTCATCTAAGGATGATATATCGTGCTCATCGTCAACTGTGACCCAAGGTCTTGTTGTATGGATTTCCAAAAACGAGATGTGAACCTCAGATCTCTATCTGATACAATCAAAACTGGAACACCATGCCTCTTTACCACTTCTAAGATATAGAGTTTGGATATATCTTCCACCATATGAGATTCAAAAATCAGGATGAAATGGGCATACTTTGTGAATCGTTCCACAATCACCCATATGGAATTTTGTTTCCTGACCATTCTTGGATGACCTGTCAAAAAATCCATCGCTATCTTCTCACATTTCCACACTGGGATAGATACAAATTGCAATATTCATACTATCCACTGATGCCCTGTCTTGATCTATAGATAAGTCAATCATCTCGAGACAAACTCAGCCACATCCATTTTCATACCATCCCACCAAAACTGCGCTTTCAACTCCTTATACATCTTTTGAATTCCAAGATAGACAGCCCACCTGGAATGATAATAAGCCTTGAGAAGTTCTTCCTAAAAAGCCACTAGTACCACCATCAGATTTAGAAAACACAAGACAGAATTCCCCTTTAGTTATCATCCCTCAATGGTCTCCCCACCATTGAGTTTCGACCCCATCTCCATAAACATGGAATCAGATGCATATAACTCTTTAACCAAACCAACCAAGTCAGGAACCAACGATATTGTAAAGAAGAATTCTCTTTTTTTCTGGTCCTCACATTCCAACTGCATGTTGGCTATGACTGACATCAACTACCACTAATCTGATGCATGTTTCACCCCATGAGCATACGATTTCCTACTTAATGCATCTGCCACCAAATTTCCCTTACACGGTATGTGAATTATGTAAAAATAAAAAATCTGGAGAAATTCCATCCATCTTATTTTCCTAAAGTTAAAATCTCTAGGTGATAAAATATGCTTTAATCTCTTATGATCAGTAAACACTGTAAATTTATCATCGAAGAGATAATGACATCAAATTTTTAAAGTACGAACCACTACGACCAACCCCAAAACATGTGTTGGGTAGTTTTTCTCATGAAACATCAACTTTCATGAGACATATGATACCACATGACCCCTATGCATGATAAAACACCCCAACCCTAATCCCAATGCATCACAACACACAACGTACCCTTTCTCTAGTTTAGGAAATACCAAGACCGGTGTTTATATAAGGAGACCCTTTAGCTCTTCAAATCATTTCTGACACTGCTCATCATATTGAAATGGGATATACTTCCTTGTAAAAATTGTCATTGGAGAATCCGATTGTGATAAATCACGAAAAAATCATCAATAATAGAAACCTAGAACAAGGAAGCTCCATATCTCGAAAACATTCTTTGGCAGTTTCAATGAGATAATAACCTCTATCTTCTCCATATCAATTGAAATACCTTTCTCAGAAATAACATGGCCAAGGACATGTACCTCCTCTATCCAAAAGTCACACTTTGACAATTTAGCATAAAATTGATGATCCCTCAAGATCCCCAACACTATCTCTAAGTGCAACTCATGCTCTTCCCCTTTCCTTGAATATAACAGTATATCATCAATAAATACCACCAAAAAAGAATCCATATCTCTCTGAAATATCTGATTCATCCGTTTTATGAACACTACTGGTGCTTCTGTTAGACCAAAGGGCTTAACCACATACTCATAATGGCCAAATCTACTTCTGAAAGCTGTTTTGGTAATATCCTCCTTCCTCACCAACAATTGACGATATCCCAACCTCATGTCAATCTTTGATAACCACTGATCTCCCCTCAACTGGTAAAACAAAACATCAATGCATGGAAGTGGTTATCGGTTTATTATCGTAACTAGATTAAGTCTACGATTATCAACATAGATCTGTAGAGTTCCATCCACCTTTTTGACAAACAAAACCAGCGCTGCCCACAGAGAGGTGCTAGGCCGAATGAACCCTTTTTTTCTATCTCTCCGGACTAAAATTTTAATTCCCACAATTCTATTGATGCGATATGGTAAGACTAAAGTAAGATAAGAATGGTCCCCAAAATGAGATCAATCATAAACTCTACTTCTCTCATGGGTGGAAACTCTAAAAAGTCTTATATAAATACATCTATAAATTGATCCACAAATGGTAAAAAAACTATTTTCTCAATTGATTCCAATGATTCCAATGACAAATTCACTAACTGATATAAGATCGTGCTAAAGGCTCGTGCCAATAAATCTGTTTCACCCAACTTTTCATTCCCCTCCCCTATAAAGTGATGTTTAACAGCATCCTCCATCGTAAAGCTAACCATTTCCACATAGAAATTGATGTGGGCCTTAAAAATCACCAACCAATCCATTCCTAGGATTATGTCATAAGAAGCCATATCAATTACTGAGAAATATCAACTCAATTAAATGCCATTCACAACTGAGCAAGATGCTCTACATAAGAAGGTTCAACACTCTCTTTAACCCAGAGGAGTTTTAAGTTTCAAAATATAAGGAATCATTTCCATATGTGAACCAAACAAATCAATGATGTGATAAGAAATAAAATCATGCGAAGCACCCATATCAAATAAAGCTTTCATCAACGTGGAATTTTAAAAGAACTATACCTCCCATCGTGGATGGTCCTGACTGATCATTTATCAGAACCTTTTTAGCTCCGAACAACTAATTTCTTTCGATGTTCTACTCTTTATTACCCTGCTAAGGTGTCATGGTATTTCAAGAATCACCATGACCCACTTTGCTCTACTGACAAGTGGTATACTTATTCCCCCATCTAGTTGAGGCCTAAGACCCATGTAACCCCTGAGGAGTGTCATCAATATCCAAACAGAGAGCATTATAACCATAATGCTAAAGATGACCCATCTTCTTACAATTATGACATGCTCGAGGTTGTGTCATACAATATCTACTGATGTTCCCCATAGAGCCACATTGAAAACATTCCGACTTACTCTGAGGCTTCAGAAGAAGATTCCCCGATTCTATTGTCGGATTCTGAGCCATAATCCTAACATGGAAATAAGTGTATCTATTTCACTTGAACCCAATGTTTGAGTTCCTACTATTTCCCAGGGGTACCTATATAATTCACCTACCTGTAGCTCCTAAATGATACTTCTCATCCACTATAGCTCTATTCACCGTTTCTATGTAATCATTTATAGTAAACACCACTATCTTAGAAAAAAATTATTAGTTCAACTCACCTTCAAAAATGAGTTCCTTCAATTATGTACTACCCTCCACCTCTGGTGAAAACTGCACTAAGTTCATAAACATAGCCGCATATTCCATTACCAAAAGGTTCTGCTGCCTCAAATGGAAGAAATATGTTCTATACTGAATCCTAAACATATGAGGGTATACTTTTTTATTAAACGACTCCTCAAAACCCTCTAATGACACAACTTGGTCTGTCCCAGCTTGAACCACTAGCTCCTAGTACTAAAGGAAAATATCTTCCAACATATATGTGACTAAATTCACTTTCAACCGTGTCAATGTTCCTAATATTTAAAATATCCTATTCATTCTGTTCATCCATGCTTCAACCCTTTTTGCCTCCGAATCACCATTAATGATGGGTGGATTCTGCCTTTGTAGATGAACCATATGATCCCCATGCTTTGGTTCATCCACTTTATTCCCACTTTCCATATCTTTAAATCTTTCACTATACTCTACACTAGCTATTGTTTCACCTGGGGATCAGGTGAAACCACATTTTCAGTAGCTTCCTCTAGTTAGTCTCTATGATGCCTACCCGATGCCATTTCCATCAATACAAAAACTACCATAAGTCCCACTCCCTTAACAAGGAAAGAAATAAAATTTTCACATTCGATTTTTTAACAACTATCACAACCAGTCTTTCCACAAGTTCATATTTCCCATGTTGCACTATTCTGAAAAATACACCATGTTATGAAAATAAACAAATTTTCAAAATACCACTAGTTTCCATTTTTCAAATCCTTCCATTTTGAAACCCAATTCATATTTTCCAAAATACAAACATTCATATCACACCCTATACCCCAATGAAATATTCAACCTAGGGGGAAGTCATTTCTACCATGCATGTCATGATCATCTCATTGTCTACATCCATGACAATGAGATTTCCAATGCCTCTCAGTGTCACCAAACACTTATGTACCCAACTCCTTAGTAACTTTATGTTCATCATAAATTGGTTATCTACATCCATTTATGATATACACTCCAAGTTCCGACAATCCTATGCCTTGATACCATCCAAAATCAAGGAATAGACCAAGAACGAATGTCAAAACCAAGACCAATAGTCAACACCAAAGGACCAAAGAACTACTCTCACTTGAAATCCAAGAACTGAAAAAACTGATACCACTTGTTACATCTCACTCATCCCATTGTCTTGAGAGGACAGAGGAATGATACTTGGACTTAAGCCTTGTTTCTAGGGAGCCAAAGGCTAGAAATAAATGCCAAGGGCTTCAAGAATCATTGGGGAACAATTTTACCTTAAAATAAAATGAACCAACAAAATATGCCATTACCAAAAAATTAATATGATTCAGGTCAACAAAACAATCCAACCCATACATTACTAAAAACAAAAAAACTAATCCCTAACAATTCTCAAATGCAAATACAACCAAACGAAAAACCAAAGTACTAAGTATAAGGATACACAACAAGACACCAAAGAACATGGACACCATCCATATATCCACACCAATCTCCATGATCCAAGAACCACAACATCACCAAAACATCATGTCGAACCACTAGAAAAATGAGATGATTTACCCCTATCTATGTCCTGGAATAAAACAAATACAAAATCACCCACGTGGAAAAGCAGGGGTGAGTGATAATACTCAGTAGGATTCCCCCAAATGACTTCCCCACACACACAATTGGGAAAGATCCATTAGAAAATTTATATAAAGCAGTTTATATAAAACATTTAATAGTGAAACAACTTACAAGAAACCAAAAAATCCTTTACCAATCCATTTTCACCCAAACGCCTGAAAGACATAGGAAATCCAAACAACCATGCCACAACCCATTTCACTCTTTCAAATTAGAACAACAATTTTCATCTTGTATAGAAACACACAACAAGGAAACACACACTATAAAACTTTCCATCAAAACCCATTAACTAATTTCCCAACCAATTTGTACTTCCCACCCACCTATCCTTGATGGTGGCCCATCTATCCACTCTCCATACACTTTTTATAGTGGTATTCCCCAATCACTTTATATCATTCCAAACACAAAAAAACATGTAAAAGACAATAACCAAGCATATAACACAACAAATCCACAACAACATGCCCATAACCAAGCATATAATACACTAAGGCCACAACAAAATGCCAATAAACATTTCACAATCAAAAAATTACTTGGAGAATCATCCATGTCCTGTCAAATTTCAAGAAAGAAACCCGTTTTTATTAAAAATAATTTCCTCAAACCATTTTTTTAAAAAACCCTATGTTACTGATTTTAGAATCAACATTTTAAAATCCAACATTAAGAACATTTCACTGCAAAACCCCCTTTTCCCCAAAAACCCACAAAACATTACCAAAGATATTTTTAACCAATTTCACCCATCAAAATCCCCAATTAGTTCAAGAAAAACCAATTAATTAGAATAAGACTTCTAGTTCTAACAAAGTGGAGTCAAGAGAGAAGCCACCTGCCTTTAGGGTTCTTGTGAAATCGACCAACAAGCAAAAACACCAAAAACCTAGAGAACACACCATAGAAACATCTCTAGATCCAATTACCAATCACCAAAAAACCCTAAAATCATTACTTTAGGATAAAAAATTCCTAAATAAACACACAATGAATTTAGATCTAGAAAACTGTGAGAGAGGGGAGAGTAGATCTAGAGAAAAAAATAGAAACCAAGAGAAGATACTTAACAAGGAGAAAACACCTTCAAACCACCTTGAAACCCCTTAGAATCACCTCCAAATTGAGTAAGAGAGCACCCCTAGGCCTTGAGAAGAAGAAATCCCATGTAGGGTTTGTATGGGAGAATAACTAGGCGAGTTAGGGTGAATGCTGAGCATTCCCATTTTTAAAAAACCCAACATTAAGAGGCAAATGGTTAGCTCACACGGTTTGACAAACCGTGCACTAATCGTGCATATTATACTGCCTCTAAGAAATATCATACGACCTCCACACATGGTTATACAAACCATGTGAAAATTATGTGGGACCCCTCTGCCTCAAGTTATAGAGTTTTCCTAGGATTCTTGCACTGTTTCCTCTAACTGTGCTCAAACCGTGCGACCCTAAAAGGCCTCTAAAACCTTCCAAAACCGTTACAAACTCTCCCATCCTATTCCAAACTAATCCCAAAAACAATAAACACAAACAAATGCCTAAACAAGGGCGACATACCTCAAATAGGGGTGCTATATGGTGTTCCTAGGCTTATCCCTACTAACAGTAAGACAAACATGATTAAATGACTATTGAATGGTTTATTACAATCCCTTGAGTAGGTCAGTTAAACTTGAGCTTATAAGTTAAGTTTCATACTCAATTAATTAATTTTAAATGGTAAATTAGATAGTATATTATATATATATGACTTGGACTAATCAATTATAATTGAATAGATTTATTTCACGTAAACAAAACTACATTCCATTTCTAATGGAAGGTACTAGAGTAAACGTTATTAAATTATTATGACTTCTATGAATTAATTAAATGGTTTCATACCAAGTTAAACTTTTCTCAATAATGAAAGGTAATGGCTTGGACCAATTGAATTATCAAGTGTCATGAGTGTTACATGGAATAAAATGTTTGTATTCCTAGTTAATCTTAATAATGTTCACTCAAGAGGCATGGGTGTTACTTGGAAAAATAGATTATAATTGAATGGATTTGTTTTATGTAAACACAACCACTTTCCATTTCTAATGGAAGGTACTAGAGTGAATGTTATTAATTGATTATGACTTCTAGGAATTAATTATATGGTTACATTCCTAGTTAAACTTTTAACAATAATGAAAGGTAATGGCCTGAACCAAATGAATTGATTATATGGTTCCTAATTCACTTGGAACAATAAATTAAAATAGGATCAGTAAGACTCGAGCTCACCATGGATTCATAAGGGAATTCCCTAAGCAATCGTGGACACCATTATGATTAAAGGATGTCAGTTTCTAAGGGTCATACGCACCTTAGAACCTGATTATTGTCTATCAGTGGGTTCATGATATAATAGTGTTAGAACCCTCCTTAACTATTATTATAATATGCCTTGGTTACACTCCATGTATTCAGTGTGACTTCTTTTGACACGAGTTACCTCAAATACTTCCTTGGTTACAGTTAATTATTATCCTATTTTTCCTTTAATTATTTCCCTATAATTGGTTAGATTTACACTATTTTGAAATACATTGGACGATACTCATTGAATTACAATCTTAACCCTATATCCAGAATACAGTTACTACTATGTTGGAAACCCTTGAGGTCAAGTATGCCTTAATTATTACCTTGGAACCCCTCTAATATTATTATCATTACATTATGCCTTACTATATCTTGGGTCGCTCACTACAATTATCATGTCAAGTTTTTAGTGATGGTTTTACCTCATGTGACTTAATTAGATAAATTGGAAAATAATTAATTAATGAATCAGTTCTATGTTCAGATACTAGCTAAGGGATGAAGAAGGTACATGGGTATTTACGTTACTGTTTTGTTTTTATTTTATATATGAATGCTTGCAAACTATTCCAATTTATTTTATATAGACTGGATGTTATAGAAGATGTTGGTGGTGGCCTATTGATATTTTTCTCACACACTATAAAATATTCTATTGGATCCCATGTAGATTACTTTTATGTAGTTGTTGACAAAGGGAAGCATACTAGTTCAAATAGTTGATTGCTTTCTTGTTAGGATGGAGCTGGTTGTATATGACTGAGTTGGAGATCAGGATACTTGGGATAGTTTTGGATTATTTTTTTCTACATTTTTTAATTTCATGTTTTATTTTCTTCTTTGTATCCTTGATTTCTAGTTTTCTAGATATATGACATGTATCTTCAGCTTTTGTATATGATTATGAGTTTCTTCAATTTTTATTTTTCATGCCTGCTTGTGATGTGACATCTACTTACTTATACTATTTCTTCTATTTACATACTATTTCATTTATCCACAATGATATTCTATGGTAATGAGGGAATAGTCTCTCCCTAGACACACCTAAGACCATTAATTATAATCACCAACCTCTAATATTAGGGGAAATGTACTTGAGGACATGTGGCCAACTAGACTATGGGAACCTCTTAGTGGAATCCAGGTGTGGGATGTCACAAAAATCAACTAGAATAGAACATTAATCCAAAATAAGAAAGAAATTTTTTAGAAAATGAAGACCAAAAGCACCCTTAAGAAAAAATAAAGTGAGAAAAATGAAATGCAATCACCATTCTAGTATTATTTATTCAAAGAAGGTGGAAGAAGATCGACTTCAAAAATAGTTCCATGAGACCTTTAAAACGTCAAGATAAAAATATTACTTCCAATTCTCATCTAATAGATCCATAATTTTATAAAATTACTGTCAACCAATAGAAGATGACCAGTTGGAAATGAGTGAATCATGTTGGAAAAAATCATCTCAATACCTATCACACAACTAATACCACAAAATTTTAAGATTTGGGGAATTATATTTTCCATACACTTTTAGATATTTAAATTTTTATGGTGGTTTTTGTGATATAAAAGCATAGATAAAATCATACCTCACTTATTGTATATATCTTTATAGATTTGATATTTAAAGCCCACCAGTTTGGTGGTTAAACTTTCAAATTGATCCATAGTTTTCCCAATAGGTGTTTTAGAATACTTCCTTATAAAATTCAAAGATACACTATTTATATATGATTTATATGAACTGAACATTTAATAATACAATATTTTATCACACTCACCCACTATTTTGAGGTGTAAATTCTTAAAGACGGCAAGAATAATAATCAATTTCCATTAAGATACACTTATAATAGAACTTGTAGTTATTACAATATACTTCAACATACTTATCTCAATGGATCATCTGTTAAGAAACCATTAAATTTATGTGATCTCCCACGAATAAGGTAAATAACCAATTGAAGATTTATTTATTATTTTATAATTATTTGTTTTTTGAAAAAACATTTCATTAAAATTTATTAGTAACAAAAAATCTAAACATTTTAGTTTGTAGTTAGAGGATGTGATGACCTATGATTTCAATGATGCTTTACTAATTGATAAAAAGTGGATATTATTTATCAATATGAGGAGATCCAGTCCTTCGATAAAGGAGACATAAATTTTATTTATTTCCTTCAATAAACTTAGAGTATAGATTTGAAACCAATTCCCTATAATTTAAAGTATTTTTCCCCATGGATAGAGAAACAATACCAATCTTCATTGCTAATAACCTATCCTATTCCCAATAGGAAACTCTGACTTACATTCTAAAAATAAATGTACAAGCCATAAGATGAGGTTTTGGTGATATCTGAGGAATCCACCATAAATATTTCTCTCATAGAATATTTTTATAAGGAAATTACAAACCAATTAGACAACGCTCAAGAATAATTAATCACACCATTATCAAGGTTGTTATGATAGAGATAGAAAAATTTATATTAGATGAAATAATTTACCCAATCTTTGATTCATAGTGGGTTATCCATTCCATGTTATCCCAAATAAAATTGGACTAAATTTTTTCAAGAATGAAAAAAATTAGTCAATTAACATTAGAGTGAAAATTTATGGATACTGTGTATAGATTATAGGAAGGAAAATCAAGATACCCTAAATAACAAATTTGGCATCCCATTCATCAATAAAATACTATAAAGGTTAGTAGTGAAAACTAATTATTGATTTCTAGAAAGATTAATAGGATACATCATAGAACCAATTGCACTTAAAGACCAAGAGAAGATGGACTTCAACTATCCTTTTGGAACTTCATCCTAGAAAAGGATACACTTTCTGCTAAGAAATATCATAGATACATTTCAATGGTGTATGGTAAGTATTTTCTTTGATGATGTTGATAAATAATTAACTGAACTGAATGATATCCAGTTTAAACACAAATCCTTAATATTTGTGATTGATCATGATCTCTACTGACATATATAGAGTTTATATTAATTCTAATCATATATTTCATGGGTTTTTGTGATAATTTTATTATTAATTAAATATGATAATCTATGTATCATATCTTCTTATTTATTTTTTGAGATCCTACATGTTCATAGTTTAGTATATAACCATAAACCCATAGTACCCCACACATATGTGTGTGTTAGAATGTATAAAGGATATAGTTCCCAATGACTGGAGATAGTAGAAGACCGAGATGATGTGAAACCAACCAAGGAGATACATAAGTAAAATGTGGAATTATATAACTTGATCTATATATGGAACAAGGATTTATTATCATGGGTTAACATGTTGGTTTGTCATCCATTTGATAAAAAAACAAGTAGTTAACATCTTATGATCATACCACTTGTTTATTTTATTTTTTACAATTTATTATTTATTTATTTATTTATGTGATGAAGTTTTTAATTTATTTGAAATGAAATAAAACAATGTAAATGAAATAACAATCCTGACAGGATAAAATAAAATAAATAGATTTTTAATAAATTATTTTTTTCCATACATGGTTACTTATTTATGTAAAATAAACGTAATATTAGCAATCACATAAAAGATAAAATAATGAATATGTAAATATATGATAATTAAAAATCTACCAATAAAATATAAATTTTGAAAATCCTTCCATTACTATAGTTTGAATGAAAAAAAGTTCAAATTACTTGTATGGAATCTTCAGAGGTTCTTTCAATTATCAAAAAGTTTTAGAAAATATTTTGGGTTGAAATAATATAGTTTAAATAATGGGTTTTTTTAATTCATAAGACATGATGTAACTTAGAGGAAAGTGTTGAAGCAATCCAAGAATAGGTTTTTGTTTTGAGGATTCTGTTATATGGATCAAGGAACTCTTAGCAAATGAAGTGGTCCGGAAAAACTACATAAATACTTTCTGATTATTTGGTAAGTATTTCATATGGGTTGTTCAAAGGGGAATATGGGTCTTATTGTGACCATGTAATCTAATAGACTAAAGGATATGTGACATGAGTTTAATTGACATAAAATGGATGATAGATGTTTCATTAAGATAATTATTTTTTTGAGTCCACATTGGGGAATTAGGAGGATAATTATTAGCCTAATAATAATAGTGAGATCCTTCCCTAGTCCTGAGGCCTTTTTTAGAAATGGTGGGATTCCCTAGGAATGAAATCTAGGTAATGAGATTCCAAATTGGATAGTATCATGGCATAGAGTGATCCTAGTGGTTAGAATACACTATAATTGTGGTATTAAAGTGTAGTGTCATCAGTTTAGGTTTTTTGTGCATGCATTTAGGGGGTTATTGTTTGGATTTTGAGTGGTTCTTTTCTATAGTATAATTGAAATTGGTTAATTTTCTTACCATTGATGTCCCATGATACATAGAATTTATAGTTTACACAATTCCCTTTTCGAGGTGCTTGGAGGATCACTGTTCAGATGATAATAAGGGTGAGATCATCCCCTTACCAATAGAGATTTTCCAAATAGGACGAGATTATCTTGGAATGAAATCCATGTCTTGGAATTCCCAAGCGGATAGTATCATTACACATGATAAACATGATAGAGTAATAAAATATGATTTTCTATAGAAAATGTAAAGTAATCAAACCTCAACATTATCCCTATAATTGATATTAGAGAAAAATAGAATCATGGTTGGTGTCAAATTCTAGGAGTGGTACACATTCTTATGAATTTACTACACAAAGAGTAGATGTTTTGCAAGATGGATTCACCAGTTCTTGATGTTATTTCTAAGGACGTAAGTGAGGAGGATCATACTATCTTATGGAAATATTTTCATGATTCATTATATATCTAATACCTTATGTTGTCATCCATCGATAGTGAGCTCATTAAGTTTAAAAAATTCATGGATTCATGAATCATGTTGTCAAACATCTATGATATTTATCATGAGAATTTAGGAAAATAGTTTTATAAGACCTCCAAGACACTAATTTTATTTAATATTCGAGAGATGCACTGGAAAACCTCATGTATTCAAGATGATTAGATATATTGAGTTTTTAATATTCCTAGGTTTCAATATATCTATGTAATTATGCATAGGAACTAATTCTTACCTCACGTACATCAATTTTTTTCAGTTGAATTGTTAATTTTTTTAATGAATAATATTGAGAAGTCTCTCTTAGATCTCTTGACTATTATTCACCAAGAAAATACGGACAAAAATAATTAAAATGATTCATTTATTATGGTAAATATGAGTAATTGAAAGGATAAAAACTCTAAGACTAACACTATGTCTAAGGAATCTTCACACCATACAACCAAGAGTATGAGTATCAAGGGGTCGACTAAGGAATAAAATATGTTTGTTTTTTATGTGGAAAGAATGTCTGTGAGAAGAATAACTACACATTAGAGAACAATAATGGAGAATTTTATATTGCATTTTTATCAAATGTAAACTACCAATTTATAATTTTTTTTTATTAATTAATGCTTATGGTTATCAAATTTGTATCCAAACATGGGAAACATATAGATTCATGAAACTTAATCGTGGTGATGTGGATCTTTGAGATTCCAATAAAGAAATATTGGTTTCTTTGGAAATATAAGACTAAAACCTCACTCCATTGACATAATTAATTTTACATTTATATATTTTTTTATTGTGAACCCAGTGTAACCAATCAAAATATATCTATGTCTAGTTTAGACATGTCTAAATTTATTTTAATGTTTTAGAATAGTAGTAATTAATTTTATAAAGTTAACATTTTTTAAAGGATGATAAATCTTAATAATGGTATTTACATAATTTAATATGAAATCCAAGTTCTTGAAATTGATAATGAATCAAGTTCAATGACTCATATTACACCCAACTATGGAATCACCATCTTGGTCATGTAAATGAGAAATGTTTGAAAAGTATATATCTAAAAGGGTATTTATATTATTTGTAAATAAACCACTTAGTATGTATTATGCAATATTTCATGGTAAAATTACCAACGTTGCATTCATTGGAAAGGGTGAAAGGGATATAAATATTCTGGAACTAGTTCATATTGATGTGTGAAGAACTTTTCTAGTTGAAACTAGGGATAGATATTCTTACTTCATATTTTTTATTGACGAATTTAGATACATTAATATGTATAATTAATGAATTATATATGTTAATACTTTGATAAATTTAAGTATTATAAAAATGAAGTAGAGAATCAACATGGAAATAAGATAAAAAACTCTATTCAGACAATGGTGGATATTATATTAATCAAGAGTTCATAAATTATTTATGTGAGTTTGAAATTTTATATCAACTCAAACCTCATTATTTAGTATAGTGGAATGGTGTGAGTGAAAGGTGTAACCAAACCTTTTTAGAAAATGAGATATCAATGATGAGTTATGTTAGTATTCAATTATCTTTTTTGGGATATGAATTATAAAATGAAATAGAAATACTAAAAAGAGTCCCAACTAAAGTGGAAAACCAAATTTCATTTGGCTTGATGTATTAGAGGATGTCTGTTTTCTCACATAAAAATGAATGAGTATGTGAATAATTTTCCATCTTTATTTATGGGAAGAAATGATATCAAAAAACACTATGTATATATTTTTAGAATATCCACTAAAAAAGGGATATTATATGAATCATTAGAAAATTTTTAATAGTGTATAGAAAATCCATATTCCTTGATAGGTATAAAATATCTAAAATATATAGTGGGATAATGATTGATTTTTATGAAGTTGAGTATTTAAAAACACAAGATTTAGATGAATGAAAAATTTTATAATTGCCTAAGGAAGAAGTTGTTCTAGTTATCGGGCTGAACTTCTTCTCCTCTTTCAAAAATCTAGGAACTAACCCACCAATTCTAAAAAAATTAACATGCATTTAATGATGGATCTACTCAAAATGAGGGTTCTATATAATATGTAAAAGTAATAAGTAAGGACCAATTGTAGATATCACCTTGATGAATTGATATTTCTCATGAAGAGACATAATAGACATGAAATATTAGATGGGTATCTGGTATTACACCTACCCATTCATTATTAATGTCTTGAAAAAGGCCTTATGGAAAGATTTATGATATATTGGATGATTTCTTTATGGAAGGATCATTAATCTCTATATTTATACATTTCTTTTTATATGAATTTATTTTCTATTATACATGTGATTACTATATTAGTATTATCCATAGATGTACATTGAACATAAGTTGTTTATTTAATGGCATGTGAATTATTTATTCATATTAACATATTTTTTCCTTATTTATTCATTATATTTCATATTGTATGAAACCCGGACTGGTCATACGGTCTCACCCTATATTTATTTTCCTTTCTATATGATATGCAAATAGTCATTTTTAATGATTTCAATGTTGAAAAAATATTTCTTATCTTATAATTTTATATTTCTAGTTAATATGGGAATCATTTATCAGTATATCATTATAATTCTGTTATACTAAGTGATCATGCATGGTGTGATCCCTTGTATATTTTATTAATGTAATAATGTAAACACCTGCCCTAGGTTATTGAAGTCAGGGTTTTACAATTAAACTTTGAAATATGGTTTTCAAAGTTGAAAAACTCAAATCAGTTTCTAAAACCATTATAAACAAAAAATATTAAAGGAACTTAATGATTTTTATAAAATATTATAATTAATACATTAAAATATTTTAGACATCCCATGATAAAATCATCATAGTTTATGAACACCACTTAATATATTTTATAACACATAATAAAATCACACTTAAGACTAAAAAACATACAAAGTCCAGTTTTAAAAACACTCTCATATAAAAATCATTAAAATATATCAAAATAGTATCTCATAAAACTCTAAATGAGATCCCTTAAAATTTTTAATTTCCTGGATTAGAACCAATTCATTTTGGAAAATATTTTTGTATTCAAAATAATTGATTACATCCTTTAGAAATTACAAAATCCTTGCAGTACATGAAAAACTAGCACAATGGTTTTAGCTTGAAAATTATAACATTTAAAAATTCCAAAATACTAATAGACCCAAAAAAACTAAAATTTATCTTAAATAAGAAATGTATAAGAGTGAGTATAATTTAGAACATCAACGAACCCAAACTCCAAAAATTAAGGAAATTCAATACTATGCAGGATTTGGCTACATAGACAGGAAAAAATGTGCTAACTATGTGATCCCCCCCAAAAATATCCCAATATTATATTCATGGTCTACACATAGTTTTACAAACTATGAAAAGTCACTATGTACCCACTAGATTATTCAAAAATTATACCTCAAAACACAAGGTTTCTAAAATAACTCATAAATTCTCAATGAAGAGAACAACCACTCAGAATATGAATAAAAAATCTTAATTTTTTTTTTAAAAACTCAAATTTTAGACATAATCATCCCAATAAACCCTAGTAACTCAACTATTATCCTGAAATGTGGTTATCAAGAACTTACTCACAACCCACTGCTTGAATTCCAATAGTCTAATTTCTTATGTACTGGACTCTCAAAATAAAAACCAGGCACTATGATACCATTTATATTGAACTGGAATGGTTTGACCTTGAGAATCCCCATAAAATGTTCATAACTATGCCTAAAGTAAATTCCCGATCTCCACTGTTTGGAAATTAGTTCCATTGTATCGAAGTGACCACACTTGTTAATGGTTTCCACCAAAAATAAAAAATAAAAAATAGTGTAATCATTATGAAAAATCTGGTATGACCCTTCCATATGATGGAATTCTTCGAAAAATGAAGTAAATATATTTAAAAATTTAATCAATTAAAGTGTAATTAATAATCATATATTATAAATACAAATCAAGGAACTTGATACAAATTAATGTTAATTAAATTAAATAAAATTAAAATATTAATATAAGAAAAAAAGTTATCAATAGAATATAAATGTTGACATTTAATCATACCACATATGACTAATATATCCAAATTAAAAAAATATCTCAATAACCCATCTTTATAAACCAAATGAATCATCCTCACTTGTCACCAATAGAATACCTAAACCATGACCTAAAGGATCATCCTCCATATCAAAGTGAAACTTTCAAACATGTAATGAAAAAGCCATGAAAAATTTATAGTATTTAACCTACACACACACCATGGATATCCTTTAAAATTAAATCCCTTTTATTATATTTTTAAAATACAATTATAATATTAAATCTTTCACTTTAATTAAAAACTAGTTAGAAGAGATCAATGCTTAAATTAAATTTACCAATGGGGAACCATTCATCTTTTTAAATTAAAAAAAGCATTAATCCTTTTAAAAATATATGGAATTTATAATAGATAGATCAATTTGAAACCCATTCTATGAAACTCCTTAATTTCAAAATAGAAGGAAAATAAACCCCCATTATGTTCTTATTTAAAAAAATCACCCAAAGGACTATCAAAAAGTCAAACCCAAACCTTAAATAAAATGGTAAATTTTAAGTGGTGTTTTCATTAACATGGTAAATCATAAATTAAAAAATAGTATAATACATATAAGAATTGGTAAACAATTATTAGAATGTTTTTATAGTAAAAAATAACTTCCCATCCAAAAAAAGATAAAAGGATATGTGTAAATAGAAATAATAGATCTCTAATGAAATAATAATAAAAGACATACCAAATATGTTAAAAATTTAATTAAAATAAATAAAAAAATATTTAAAATGTTAAAATAAAGATGTGGGTAATAAAAAATAACACATTTACACAAAATAAGACATATTTAACATAAAACTCTTACCTATGGGCAAAATGAAACTAGGAATAACTTGAGGAAAACTAGACAACATATGTGAATCAAATTATTCTAGGATCTCCCATTGTATCTCCATGGTATTGATCCATATTATTAGATCACTAAGTATAATTGGATAAAATTCCCTAGACAATTCATTTAAGGTCTTAGATCCATTTATTTCGACCCTTGGTTTGTTTCTAAGGATCATGGTTCTTAGAGGTGGCTAGAAGTGAGCCCATAGGGACTCAACTACTAAAATTTAAAATCTAGGAGAATACATGGTGTATATGTGTTTCAAATCATGTCTTAGAAGTTTATAGTTTGTTAAGGATGCTTTATGTGGTTCTTCATGATGTGTAAATAATCAAGATTAATTGATTTATGGTGACACATTTTTCAAATAGAACTGAAGCATGAAATTTACACAGCATGTAAGCATTAAACATTGTGTAAATACCATGTATAATGTATATTTAAAGAGTTCATCTTCTTGGGTGTTTCTCAAAGGCTACCCACCTCTCTAAAGTTTTAGTTGGAATTAGTTCCTCCCTTTATAATTTTTATAGCCCTTTGACATGGATCAACAATTAGGATTTCGTCTTTGATCTTTGGTGATACAAGGTCTGTTCTACATCCATTTCTTTTAGTTTCTTCTTGAACAGTCTCATTTTAATTCCATTAACCATTCCATGAAATGGTGGATAATATACATGTTTCTAATAGAGTTTTTATTGGTTGTTTCTTGTTGTTGTTGTTCTACAGGTCCTTGGATGGATGCAACTTCTTGAGGTAAAGGTGGTCAGGATTCGAAATATTGATCCGTTCTCATATAAAGAAAGTTTTCACCATTGAGGTAGGAGATTAATAAAATATTTTATTTATGGGAATACATAACTTGATCATGGTCTATCCCTTTGAATGGAAATAAAATTAACGTAATAGTTGTTGAATTGGATTAATGAAATTGGATACCAATCACATTTTTTCGCTGTTGTTCCTTTTTACCATGAGACTGGGTTTCAACTTGATTTTCTAGAATTTGTGATATATATGATATGATTTGTTATAATTTTATTATGCTTGGAGTATCACAATTAAATGGGTAAATAATTTAAATACATAATTAATTTATAATAAATTGGATTATGAAATTAATGAAGAGGTATTCTTGTATTCCCATGTTTGTTGTAATTTGATGTTGATCAAATGGATGAAAGTGTGAATGTTTAATTGAATTTTCTATTCCCTAATATTATTAAATTTGTTAATGAACCTAAATAATGACAAATATTATTGATAATTATAGAAGTAATGTTAATTGATAATGGTACATATCTAGGATTTTTAAATCCTAAATAATGCTAAGAGCATGTTTTTCCATTTCATAGCTTGTTATAGATTTATGACGTAGGTTGAATATAGTTGGAACATATTAACAAATAATAGGTTTATTAATTATGGAATAATAATTGATTATTTGGTAAAGATAATTTCTAGGTATTGGTTTTCCTGTTCTCTTGAGAAGGCTGAGTTCTTTGAATTTGAAGTCACGAGAGATCGTTTAAATTTGAAAGATCAAGTCCTTGTTTTAAATGCCCAGGTTATTTATTGGTTATTCTTGTTGTTCCTATAGAATTGGTGATGTTATATGATTATTATCCTTGTGATATGATCCTGATTTGTTTTGGACTAGGATAAATGATGTGATATGGGGTGGGGAGTCCTGGATGTGATGTGAGCCTAGGATAACTGAGCCTGGTATGAATGATGTGATATGTGGGTGAGGTGGCCCAAATGATGTGATAACAGTTGTTGTATATAATGGAGAGATGCAATTATATATGCATGTTGATTCTAGGGATGACATATAGGTGATTAAATGAGTTGAAATTGGGCTTACCTATTGATGTGATGTTGAGAGATGGTATACTCTCTTTTGAATCTATTTAATTATTGAGGGCTAGGTGGATCGTTTAAATTAAAAAATTTCCCCACTTCTTACAGAAGATGGATTTTTTTGGATGAATGGTTTTTCTTTGAGGTATCTTAGGATGGTTTTACTATAGTACTTGGATTATGGAATACTGCTAATAATGAATATATAATTTATTTCCCATGGTGTTGGAGTTGATGGAATGAGAATGGTAAAAGATATTAATATCGATAAACCAAGTCCATGGTTTGGATTTTGACCAAAGGGTATGGACATTACCCTAATGATTAATGTGATGTAATGTGGTATAATGTTAATGGTAAATTTATGATTTATGAAATAATTAAAGAAAGTGAAATGATAAAAATAAAATAATGAATTTAATGTATCTCTTTAAAATGCTTGTATTCTTATAAATAATATTGTCTTAGTATGAGGTTCATGTGGTGATGCATTTCCCAGGGGTCTTTAAGATGGACTATTTTGGACAGAGATGCTTAAGATGTGAGATGTTATGGAAGAGTGAAAAACCAATGGGGGAATGAGAGTGGGGGAAACTTGATGTTTTATTATTATACTATATTCTCTCTAGTATGTGATACTTGGAAAGAGTAAGTCATGGTAAGGTTGGGAACATAGTATAACTGTTTAGGTGATGTGTTATTTTTATTATTGTTCACTGTTATTTTTCATTATTTATTTATATTATTCATGAGTGGATCTGGGGAGGATCCTATTATCATACTGTTATACTCACCCTATGTATATATAAATATTTTTTCATGTTATTTGGAGATGGTTTTTGATCGAGAAAGATATTACTAGCTTGTGGTTTTACAAGAGCTATTTTCTCTTCATGGTAGCTATTGTCCTTACCTTTTTGGTACCTATATTTTTTTTCTTTCAGTAGTATTGTACAGTATGACACTCTATGTTTTCAGTTTTTATTTCTATATATATATATATGATCAAAAGTTGTTTGGTTTATCTTTCTTATCACTCTCTTCTGCTTGTTTCTCTTAGAGGGTAATGCCTCACATATGCAAGTTTACTAAATCTTTAGCGTGATTTACCAACTCAGGGACTACTGGAAGTAGGAATTGGGATGTCACTATCTCCCCTCATTTAGGTATTATTATAGAGATGGGGTTGTTAAAGTGTGGTATTAAAGTTTCAAGTTGAGGGATAGGATATAGTTTGGAGTTTGAAGTATCTGAGGTTGCATGGGTTGGTAGGGAAACAATGTCATTCAAGTTTATCAATTGATGAAAAAAATAATAATGCCCGAGACATGGGTATTTAGGCCCCCATGTAAATTTATGTACATACATTTAATTTTAGTGACCTTACCAAATGAAGTGATACTAGTTGCGGGGTAAAGACCATGGAAGGGATCATGCACCATTTTTCATTGCGCCTATGTTTGAAATGGTTAGACATTGGGAAAGATTAGGACATTAACAAGATAATAAAATAAATAAATAAATAATTTTAAGTTTTATATATTCGATGTTTGGGATTCTAATAGTTTGTTATTTTGGAAATAATGGCTCCAGGTCGACGTCATCATCAGGTTCATGCTGAATATGTTCAATAAAATGTGGTATTAGATCAATACAGAGTAGAGGTTAATGAAAAAAACACTTGTAAGAGGACACTATATGAGTTTTAACACTATTTTCTGTATAAGAATGACATATTTATTTCAAATTCAGTAATAGAATATTAGTTGGAGGAGGTCAAAATAGCTTTAAATTCAATCCATTCTTGGAAGAAACAACAAGTTTTGTTGGTTGTGATGATGCTGTGTGGCGTAGTAAAAGTATAGTGGTTATTATTCTTAAAGGGTTTTTAGGAGTTGTATGTCTCATGAGAGAAGTTGCAAGACTAGTTCTATGTAGAGTATCATTGTTTGACCGTGGAGGCTGCTATTTTTTAAGAGTTTCTTACTATAAGGTAGTGTAGTTTTAGTGATAGAGAGTTATTTATCCATTTAAGGAACCTTCTGCGATATACTTTAGACCATTTTCAAGATGAGGAGTCTTGGGTGAGGCATTTTGAGGTGTCTTTGAATCCTGAGATCCATCACCAAGTCAACCAATTTATGTTGAATATATAACCTGAGGTGCTAGAGAGAGTAGTGGTTATCAAGATAATTCTAGTTATAACTGAGACTTCACAAAAAGGTAGTCTTCAAGACTCTTTGTGAAGTAGAGATACAGTTTGACGTTCCTAGCTGTTAGGATAAAAGATTTTTTGGTCAACCATGTGTAGATCCTAGTCCACATCATAATTTTTATCTTGGGGAGTCATCTCATATACATATATCAAAGGAATAGACATGTGTTTTTCTTCTAGAGGAAAATTTCTTTAGTAAAAAGAGTGCCTAACCATTCTCAATAGTCAACATGCGGCATGCGTTCTACTTTAGGTTCTTCCATTGAGGCAGTTTCTTTCGATCTAGAAGTAGCAATATGATCTAGTCTGGGATTTGCATATTAGAGATGGTGTAGTCAAAAAACAAAACCCAGATGCTCCTTTTACATATAGATCATAACATTCCCATGGAGGTAGTTGTGATTAGGATTTGATAGGTCATTGGGAAGGTATTGGTTAGCTTCATGCTTTAGCGTTGACAATTCTAGGTGATCTAGACATCATTTAAGGCACCCTTTTTGTGTTTTCTATATGGGAGCATGATTTATTTGATTTAAGAGTGACGTAATAATTTATTTCACCTACCCTATTTCATGATTTGGTAATTAAGGTTTAGAGGTTTTAAGTTCCCCTGGAATTTACTACACCCGTTAGAGGTTCATATGAATCATGTAAAATATGCAGAGACAGTGAGCTAGTTCTAGAGTAGAACTACTCTTGGGGATATTTCCTATATTTAGAGATACAACAATATGAAATCACCCTTATCATGGATTTGTTATATTTTTCTAGGCTATCATGTATTTATTTAGTAGGAATGCTGTGTTTTATGATGCAGATGGAGTAAAAAATGTGTTTTATGGTGAGAGAGACCCTTTGATGGGTTAGAGACATGTGTTGTCCTTGTTATCATTAATGGATGAGATGATATTGTGTTTGTCATATGTTCTATAGTTGGGGTTTCCAAGGGTTATATAAGTGTAACATAATTTATATTCTCATGTTGTTTTAGTGCTTCCCCCTTAAAGATAGATATAGTTTGGGATCAGTCTATAACTAGAAGTGTCTCCTATATTGATTTCACACTACAGGATAATTCTTTTTGAGTTGTGAGACCTATGAGTAAAGATCAATTATCTATTGTAACACAATTTTTTTGATCGATTATGTCAACTTGTGTGGATCCTTTGTTTTCAAAAAGGATGATTGAAATTTATTGATTTTTATCAATTATCATCACTTAAAAAATGTGATAGTGAAGAACTGCTAACATTTTTGGTATATTGATGATTTATTCAATTAGTTGATGAGATAAAATTGGTTGTCCAAGATTGATCTTCCGTAAGTATATCATCAGATATCAGTGAAGGATTATGATATTTATAAGGCTTATTCTTATTATCATTATTGTAATTTTGAGTTGTTTTTGATGTCGTTCCGTGTGATGAATGATATAGCAATGTTTATGGGGTTTATGAACACAATGTTCAAAGAGTTCTTGGATATGTTCATGGTGGTTTTATGTAATGACATCCTTATGTACTTTGCATCTGATGGGGATCATGTATTGAATCTACATGCCATTTTGGGTGTTCCTCATCATGAGTAGTAGTTCATGAAGTTATCAAAGTGTGATTTATAGTCTCATAAAGTTCGTTTAATGGGGAATTTTATATCCTCATAGGGAATATCTATGGATCCTTATATGATTGTGGAAGTTGTGTCTTGAGAATCCCCCAAGATAGTGGTAGAGATGATGAGTTTCCTTAGTCTCATAGTCTATTGCATGAGGTTCGTAGCTGATTTCTATTTTTTGAAATCCTCTAACTTCCTTTACCTAGAAGGATTATTATTTCATATGGACTGAATAGTGTAATACATAATTTGTGTACCTAAAAGAGAATTTGGTCTGTGCTCCAGTCCTTTTCTTTCTAGTAGAGGGAGTTCAGTTTGAGGTTTTCTATAATGCTTCAAGTATTATCTAGGGATACATTCTGATGTAGTAGAGATCAATTGTTTTTTATGGGTCATGGTAGTAAGTCCCCCATGAGCATAACTATGCCACCCATGAACTTGAGTTGGAAGAAATTGTTTTTGATTTAAAGTTGTTGTAAAATTTCTCATCATTGAGAGTTCTTTGGTAATTACCAATCACAAGAAACTGCGGTATATATTCTATTAGAATGAATTTAACTTGTGTTAGTTTCAGTGGATGGAGTTAATGAAATATTATGACACTAAAATATCATATATGATAGGAAAAGAAAATTTGGAATCCAATTCACTAAGTAGGATGCTAGGTAGTGATACTATGCATGAATGTAGAGATTCTTATAGAGTGATGGAAGAAATTTTAGCGATGAATATAGTTATAGGATAAGTTGGGTGATTTGTTTTTATTTTCTAGATGATGTTGTAGTAATCGTTAGTGTATTAGGTGGAGGTGTCCTAATAAGGGGATTCTAAAGTAAATGTTTAGATAGGTTGAGTTTTTTTTAGCGATTCCTCTAATGGTTTGTTTGAGGATTAAAAACACCATGTTATTTATAGGGATGTATTTTTTCCCTCAATGATTCATGAGATGGTTTTATGTGTGTTCTAGAGTCCACCTTTGTAAGTACATCCCATTTTAAAACATATGTATCATGTTTTGTGAGGTCATTTTTTGTGGTTTAGGTTGAATCATTCAATTGTAAATTTTTTTTCCTCAATTTTTAGTCTGTGTGAATGTGAAGGAAGAGAACCATGTTTCTATTTGTGTTCACCATCATGTAGTTGTTCGCAAGTAGAAGTGGGATGAAATATTGATGTAATTCATTACTGTTTTAACTCAAGCTTAGAGAGGCTATGATGTTATATGTGTTATAGTGGATCAATTGATGAAATCATCCCACATTATAGTGATTAGGGAGTCAATATCAGTGTGGGTATCATTAAGGAAGTATTTATAGGAGGTGGTGGGACTCCATAGAGTCTCTAGGGTGATCATATTTGATCAAGATACTCTTTTTGCCTCCAGGATGTGGAGAGGTCTCCAGCATGATTATGGTTCTCAGTTATTCCTTATAACTTATTTTCATCCATAGATGGATGGTCATATAGGGTAGAAAATTGAGAACATTGAAGACATTTTGTGCTCTTGTGTACTAGATTTTGTAGTTTCATGGATTAAGATCCTTCCATTGGGAAAGTTTGGTCACAATAATAGTTTCCACTCCATTATTGGTGTGGTTCCATTTTATTCTTTTTACAGATGACCTTTCTGTTATATGTTGTGCTGGACTGGGGTTGGAGAGGAAGTAATTATTAGGCCATAACTAGATTATAGTATCATATAAATGGTACAAGTAATTTGTGAGAGGATGAAGGTGGCACATTATCATCATAAATCTTTTGTTGATCATTTGATGAGACATACAGAGTTTCACGTTAGAGATCATGTATTATTGAAGGTGACTCCTCATCATGAGAATCAAAGGTTTGGCCATGAGAGTAAGCTTTATCCCTAGTTTTTTAGGTTTTTTGAGGTGATATCTTGTGTTGGATCTGTGGAATTTAAGATATAACTTCCCCCATATAAGATCTAGATACATGATGTTTTTTATGTATCATATCTATGTCTTTATATTTATGAAGGATCTCATGTGATGAATTGAAGTGAGATCAATTTTGACAATGATGCTACCTTCAAGTTGTATCCTTTATAGATCCATGACATCTAAGATAAGGTGTTGTGTGACCATGGTATTCCCTGAGTTCATTTATTGCGGAAAAACTATGGTGTAGAGGAGAGCACATAGGAACACAAGTCCCAAAATTTCACTTAGGAATTGATATCATTAACTTATAGATATTCTATTGTGACATTTTTTTCTTGTGGATGATGAACTTTCTGGTTTATGAAATGGTTTTCTCTTTTTGCTTGTTGTGAATTTATTATTTTTTGAGAGGTATCTCCCACAAGATTGTGTTAGGATCCATTTTTTGTTGTTTTTGGGTTTTCACTTATTTTCATCTTAGTGAGGTGGTTGATCTCCTAAGATAGAGAGATTATTGAGAGGTATCTCACAGGGTGGCTATTCAGATGACCCTGGTTTGTTTTCTATTTTGGTTGGTTTATGATTCTAAAGGAGGATAATTAATTTATTTGTATATGATCTATGTCTTAGATCCATGTTGTTTGACCCATTGTATGTTTTCATGGATCATGGTGCTTGGAGGAGGCTTGAAGTGAGTTTGAAGGGGCTCGGGTGCTAAAATCCAAAATCTTTGAGAATACACAGTGAAGTGCTTCAGGCTATTTATTCAATGTTTTTGGATTTGTCAAGGACAGTTAATGGGGTGCTTCATGATGTTCAAATAGTCAGGATTAATTGGTTCTAGGTGATTCAATTTTTAGTGAGAATCTAAGATCATCATTTACATGATGTATAATAATTAAAAACCATGTAAATCTCATGTGAAACACATTCTTTTAAAATTGAATCCAATCACATGTTTCTAAAGCCCTATCCTTGTTTCTATATTTTTAGTGTCTAGAGGAACATAACTTTAATTTTTTGAGATCCTTTTGAGGGGGATCAACCATTGGTCATTTGTTTCCCATCCTTGTAAATCAAAGGTGAGTTTTAAATCTATTTCTTGTAGTTTTTTCTTTATCGGTCTTGTTTCCCCTAATTATTCTTTCCATGAGATGGTGGATCATCTCAATGTTTCTAATCGGGATTTTCTTGGTTTTTTGTCAGTGTGGTTATGGTTCAACATCCTTGGATGGATGCAACATCTTTTAGGATAGGTGATCAGGATCCCCAACATTGGTATGTTCTTGTGCAAAGAACATTGATGCCCTTGAGATAGGGGATTCATTTTTTTTCTTTTATTTATATAAAATTGTAAATTTATTATGGTATATCCATTTGGGTGGATATAAAATTGACCTAATAATTATCTAACCAGATTAAAGAAATTATACAGTGATCACATGTTATTGATGTTGTTTCTTTGTACCTTGCAATGGGGTTTCCTTTTTATTTTATAGATAGAGTGATATCTATTATATTATTTGTTATAAATTTATTATTATTAAATTAGAATAATGAAATTGGTAATGAATGTAAATCCATAATAAATGGATAATTAATTGTCTTATGAAATTAAAGAAGGTGAATGTTTGTAATCTTGGGTTTTTTTAATTTGATATTGATCAATTTGATGCAATTATGCATGTTAAATTAAACTGGTTATTCCATGATAATATCAAATTGGTAAACGAAACTGAAGAATGATAATTCTTTTTTATAATAATAAAAGAAATGCTTATTTATGGTGGTACTAATCTAGGTTTTTTATAAAAATAAATTCTAAGAGAATGTTTTTCTATTTGATATCTTTTTACAGAATAATTACATGGGTTTTCCATAGTTTGAACCTATTAATAATGAATTGGTTAATTCAAGAAAGAATAAATACCCATTACAAGATGAATTAATTGTTAGGACTTGATTTTCACTTTTTCTTGAAAAAAATGACTTCCTTGTGTTTGGATTCCTGGAAGCTCATTTTCATGTGATGGTTATATGACATATTTTGAGAGCCAAATTTCCTAGTAGGTTATGATTGTTATTCATGTTGTTTGTTTGATGTACTTTGATTATGATCCTTATAATTTAGAATGATATATCTGAGCTTCAGATGGCTAATGTGATATAGGGTAGGAAGGCCTGAATATGATTGAGTCTGGGATGGCTGTGCCTGGTATGGCTGATGTGATATGTGGGTAGGGAGGCTAGGATTATGTGGCAGTAGTTGACACCTATGATGGAGATATGCATTAGTATAAGAATGTTGGGTCTTTGGATGGAACTAGAGATGATAAAACATGTTCTTGTTGGGATTACCTATTGATGTGATGCCAAGATATGGTTTGCTATCCTTTTAATCATTTTAATGGTTGGTGGCTGGGTTACTTATTTTATATGCATTCCTTTAACCACTACTTGAGGTAATTGGATCTGTATGGTTGTATTTTCTTTATTGGTTGTAGATTATGATGTTTTTTCTAGAGTACCTAGATTATGTAATAATGATAATAATGAATAAATAATTCATAAACCATAGGGTTAATTTTGATGGAATGAAAATACTAAAAGATGTTAATCTTGACCAAATGAGTCCTTGGTTTGGATTATGGCTAGAGGGCATGGACTTTACTCAAATGATTAATGTGATGTAATTTGAAATGATATTAATGTTTAATTAAGGCCTGGTGAATTAATTAATTCATGTAAAATGATAAAAATAAAATATGTAATTATATATATATTTAAAATTCTTATATGTTTATAGGAAATTTAGTGTTAATAGTGGAAGTTGGGAGTCTGAGCGACATTTGCTGAAGTTGAGTCTATGACTAGGTTATTTCGATATTGTGGTTGTAAGCTATATTATATCATGTATATTTTGTTATTTTATATGCTGCAACACCCATGTCTGTTACAGAATATGACACTAAGTCGACTCTGGGAGGGTGTTTTCCCCGACATCCTGGTGTGATGATAGATGAATGGCTACCCCCTATAGACCCACCATCTTCTCTTGGAAATTACTTGTTTTGGTATGAACAATAGATAGTTTTCCCACATATATGTGTAGAGTGATATAATGGATTATGTTTATTTCACACACATGTATTATCAGATATAATATAAAAATTATAATTGTAGGTCTGATGGGTATAAACAACGATGACATATAGAACTTACTGGTTGTATGGATTGTATTGGCTGAAGGTACAATTCCTGATGTATAATACATGTTATATATGTTTTTTTGTATTATAGAAACTATTTTTTACTATATGTTGAAATGTGATATTGGATTATGTGATGATGTGATGCATGATGTGTATGTGGTGATTCTTTTCCTAAGTGTCATTGTAATGGCATATTTTCGAGAGATATGCTCAGGATATGAGATATTGTAGTATAATAGAGAACTAGTTTTGAAGTGTAAGAGGGGCACCCTTGATGTTTTTTTATTATAGTATATTTTCTATAGTTTATGATACTTTTGGAGGGTTATCCATGGTGTGGATGGAAACATAGAATACATGTTTTACTGATGAGTAAGTTTCAAACTTATTCACTATTAATTAGCTTTCTTTATCTATCTTTTTCAAGAGAGTCTCTAGGGAGGACCCTACTGAGTACAATTTTATGATCAACCTACGTATAATGTTTTTTTTCAGGTCATCCTTGGAAGGTTTGTGATTGGGTTGGATATTACTAGAATGTGGTTTTACAAGAGTTTTTTGGGAATTCATGGTTGCTTCCATCCATACCTTTTTGGAACTTGTAATTTTCATTTTATTTTTTTAGTATTAGATGAAATTACATGTTTTTCCTTGGGATATATTTATTTATATATATGTATATATATGATCATGTTTTGGTTTGTTTATCTATCTTATCTATCTATTTTGTATGTTTCAATTAGAGGGTAATTCCCCTAATATGCATGTTTACTATAGCTTTAGTGATAGTCACCAACCTAATGACTACTAGAGGCATGACCTAGGCAATCAAAAAATCTCTCCCCTCATGGAGGTACACTTGTGGGGAGGGGCTCATGATATTGAACACTCTATAATGGGGATACATTCATCTAGGATATCAACTCATGATATGTATCACATGATAAAATAATAATCAATCACATGTGTAACATATTCCTATCATTTATTATCAAGGAAAAATCAATCATAAGGAAATAGTTATGTTAAATCATTTTTATTAACATCCACTTTAGGCATGAAACTAATTTTTAATAATACTATTAGAAATTTAAATTTAATCAAGAAATTTAAAACAAAAATAATGAATATATAGACAATATCCATCAATAACTCACATGGAGATCAATAAAAAATATAAATAAAAATAAATCCAAACTATGATTTTACATCTTGGAAAGAAACTAAACAATGAGGAAAAATTTTAAAATCCTTTATAATTTAAAAATTATTCTGTAAATTATTCCCAACCACATTTAAAAGCAAACACCAAGAAAATTAAAACAAAATATTTAAAAAAATTATTAAATCCCAAAACAAAACTAGAGAAATTAATCCAATCCTTATTCTATAACACATTTTCTTTACTATCATTGGGAATAATAATAAACATCTTTATTAAAAATTCCCTTTTGGAAAGGGCCTCATAATAACCTTTATATGAACTTCACATGAGAATTTTATAAAAATAATATATTTTATGATTAAAAAATCAATTATAAAATACTAAGAAACTCATAAAATGATTTAAAACTAAGAACGATATCAGAACATTATGTTCATACTGTTATGCATGGTGAAACCTACCCTAAATCTTTTTCTTCCACTAACCACAACGTTAATACACCATAATATGCCTACAAAAACCTAATAAGGCCAAGGAAAACCCTATAACAAGAAAAAACTTAAATAAATTTGATATAACATTATGACCTAGGTCACTGATACCATTCAAGGTAAAGTACAAGAATAAACAAGAAAGAAGTAAAGATACAAGTTTTAAATGAGATTAACTAGAAGAAAACACTTGAAACCGTTATGAAATTTTTAGAAAAATGCCATTGGAAGTGAGGGAATTGAGGGGAGAGGCACAAAAGAGTCACATTAGACAAATTGTGAGAAAGAGGAGTGGCTAAAGTGTTTATAACCAAGGGATAATTAAAGTAAAATCTACTTTTTAAAGAACCGGGGTATACCATATGGTTTGGATTTATGGGTTACCAAACCATTAACAATAAGTATCTGGCCTTAAACATTACATAATTTTGAATAAAGTTAATAATTCAAATTAAGGATCTTTTCATGTTTAGTGATTTATAGAATTAGGTCATAAATTAAACCTAACAACTTTAACATTATATGTAGAAACTTCTACACAGTCTCCATTTTTTCATAAAATAAAAACTCTTAAAAGAAAATAAACATTTTTAAATCAATGTTTTAATTATAATGAATTTTCCTTGATCTTATACATAACCCTATTCCACTTTATGTCCAGTGAAAAAGATTTTAAAAACATGGGATGAACATTAAAATCTCAGCAAGGGATACACAACAAAAGAAAACTGTTAGTTTTTCAAAACAACATGTAAACCATGAATACTTTATCATAAGTAATACCTTCCACATTAGTGAAGTAGTAAATACTCATCACTGAATAAAATATAATTTCTTACCCCTTTGTAACAAAATTATTACCATAAAACCTAGATAAATCACACACAACATATAAAATCTATACTTGTGATATAATCATATATAAATGGAATAACCATACGATTGACCTCCACAAATCATTCTTACAGAAGGAATATCCAGACGATCGAATTCCATACCTAATAAATTGGTGGTTATAAAATAAACGTCCTTACTTGTTTTATCATAGAACTACTTGTCATGTGGTTAATCACGTAACCACCCATCATGGGTTTATCACGTAACCACCTGTCAAATATCCAAGTACCATTATATAATCATAAAACAAAAAATATTGAAAACATCAATATTTCACTAATAAAATTTCATTTGGAATAACAAGATATAATATAAAGATATTGAAATAATAAATCCATTTCAAAAACCATTTTCAATACAAAACACCCAAAAATGGAATAAGGGATTTCTTTTCCTTTTAAAAACATTCAGGATTATAAAGGAAGCCAAATAACGATTATGGTGGTGGAGAGGTCACTATTTCTGCAAACGTTAAAAACATTATTTTTGTATATTTAGTAATATGATTCATAGTAAAAATATTATCTTTTAATGAAATTAAAAGTAAAAGGGGTTTATTATACACCGTGTAAAAGAAGGATGTGAATATTATCAAAATATGCCTCAATGAAATGAGATTCAGATGAAGTTCCTTATAAAGATAATTTTGAAAATAAAATAGATCAATTATGTGTATCCAATATAAGTACACATAAATAAAATATAAATACAATATTTTATATTAAATTTTATTTCCCACAAAATCAACACACAACATAATCGAGAAGTAAATGATTATCCCAAAGAATGTAAATGAGGTTAAGAAGTTCTCTTACCTCGTGTCTGACATGATTTGTTCATTATTTAATTTCTTAAATAATAAACATAAGTTAATTTACACTTGATTAAGAACCTTTTTAATTTTTATAATTACTTATATATCACTTATTAACTTGCTATAATAGTTAGTTAATTTTTTGAGTTCATATCAGACATTTTGTCGATGTTCGGAACTTGAGTAAAAAATGGACTTGTTATAATTATAAATTGTCCATGTGGTAAAAATTAAATTATATCCAGAATTATATTAATGATTTATATATAGTATAAATCATATATTTACAGTATATATATTTATTACAATCTATATCATATGGATATAAGAAATGAAATGCATCATTCATGGAGACGGTAAGCCGTACATACGCATGAATGTTACTTTAATTTCTTTTTCATATTTATATGAATTAAAAATAAATGATACATAGGTATATTATAATTAAAATAAAATATCTATGTTATATATGTCACATAATTTCATTAATTATATCATTTATATGTTCCATTTATAGCATGAACGAGTCATATCACTTTGAGGGGGCGGTAGTCTGCACTTCCTCAAATGAAATTATCATATTTATACAACATTAAAAGAATAAAGTTAGGTTCTAAATTACAATTTAATGAAGCATAGAGATAAACTAATATCATATATATATATATTATATAATTATAGTTCCATAATAATGGCCACCCTGAGAGGTGGTAGGATAAGATTGAATAATCATCATTTCGTGAAGCAGTAGATCGCCAGCCATAGAAACAGTATATTCTATACCCATTATACGGAGGTGTGTGTAAGTTTAGTTTGAATCATTACCTTAAAAAAATTTAGTGTATTTAAGAAACTTATGTTGTTATAAAATAATTGAATAAATAGATTTTAGGGGGTTGGAGAAGGAAAATGAAAGAAATAATCTTGAGAGAAGACATTACCTCAAATCAGGTAACTCATTTTTATTTTAAGCTAAAAGGCCTTATTTAATTGACTTCTACCCAATTAAATTTTCTAGGAGGAAGGTGGGGATGTTGGGATATTATTTTATCAGACTTTGGACAAGCCAAGGGGGCTTTAGATTTGTGAGTAAGGGTTAAAGATGTTATCATTTTATAAGAGGGATAAGGGGCACTTTATGAAACTTTGAATGTATTATTTAATTATTATTAGATTTTCAAATTAGAATAACACCAAAGTGATATATTTATAAGATGAGATGGGGATGGGTCAAAATAATCTAATCCAATGGTTTTAAGACAATATTAGGTCCCAAAATTAATATTATCGTTTAGTTTAACCCTTAGTAAACTTATTTATCTTTAACCATGTCTTTTTGTATATTCTTAATACATAGTTACCATAGTTAATATATAATTCCAAGAGACACAAAAAAGATCATTAATGAAATTTTTGACAACATATATGTAATTTGGATGAATCTTAAATTTTTAGGATGATTATATCATTTAATAAATTATTAATTGATTTAAAAACTCATTTATGCCAATTTTTATACTATTCATATCATGAATTTTTAAAAATACATAAAAACATAATTAATTTAAAAAAAATCACTAATTTAAAGGTAAAAAGTCACACGCATCCATAAAAATTATTTATGCTAAAAAAGTTTCAAAATAAATTTATTTTATCTTTTATAATCTCATTTATTTAAAGTATTCATTAATAATGTAATTACTACATCACCATTGTTTCGTAAATAAATTTAATTATATTATGTCTATAAATTATAAATAAAATACCATGATTTAGGAAATATTTTTATATTTATAATTACAATATATACCCTAATATATCACTTATATAACTTTATATAAAAAATATTTTAGTGAAAGACACATGTTTAGGTTATATTTTCCTAAACATTAAATTAAAAGTAATTAAATGTCATTTTCACACACAAGTAGATCCATGGGGTCCTAAAATCGACCCAAGGATTCCCATGGTTAGAAATATCTCATATAATTGGGTTAGGGCATTTTTTATGGTTACTTAGTATTATAATATTATTATTATTATTTTACCTTTATTTACCAGATTTACCTTTCAACCATGGTAAATAAAATATTTACTGAAGTTACTATTCATAATGTATAAAAATAGAAGTTACCTATTTACAAAATTTAGACCACATGATTTAAAATATGGAATCTATTTTTCCAAATTAAAAACACATAAGTTGTAGAAAATAATTTTAAATTAATTCTTGTTGTCAAAACCAAAAGGGATGTATTTTATGAAGTAAAAACCACCAAAAGATTAACATTTGTTTATGACCAATTTATAAGTGAAGGTACTTCAAATGTACAAAATTGGATTAATTGATAAAAATATAATATAATTACACTTTAAGACTAATTAAAAGGACAATCTAACCATATAAATAAATTATATGAAAATACAGTTTTGACATAAAATGTTGTATTTTTCATTATTCATTAAAAAATAAACTTTATCATAAAAATACCAAAAAATCACCCAGAGTAAATTTTTATGTACCTAATCAATAGAAAATGTTTATTTTTTCAAATAAAAAATATATAAGTGACAAAAATTAGATTTCAGAAGGGTTCTCCTTCAAAAGGAGGTAAATCTACCTTTTAAAAAATATTAGAGTATTTATGCTTAAAATTGGATTAATTATCATTTTAAGCCTCTATATTTTATTCAGTAAATGTAAAAACATTGAAAAAAATGTTTAATAATTATATAGTTACTTCTGTTCATTCCCACTGATAAAAAATCTAGGTGTTAACTACAATTTAAAATAATAATATTATATTATTATTTTTCAGTATGACTCAGCCTTGTGTGCAACATGAGATTTCAAGGAAACCCATTATTGTGTGTTGGGTATGCCATCGAACATATCATCCCCATTGAAGTAAATTTAATATTTAATTCAAAAATATTAATAAATATAAAAATTTCACATTTTTTATTTACCTAGGTTGTTACATTCGTGCAATTTTATTCACTTATTAAATAAGTGGAGGTATTTATCCCTCATAGAATTTTTCGATTCCCATGTTTTCTCTTCAACCATATGGTTTTTCCAAAAAAAATTTACTTGATGGATTACCTTATTCTTCAATACTTGATCTCTTCAGTCAATAATATGTACTGGTTGTTCCTCGTAAGAAATATTCTCTTCCAACTGAACTATATCTGGACTCAAAACATGAGATTGATCTGACATATACTTTCCTGACAATGAAACATGGAAAAATTGTGTACCTGAGATAAACAGGGAGGTAAAGACACATTGTATGAAACTGATCCAACATTATCTAGGATTTTATAGTGTCTAATGAACCTCAAACTCAACTTCCCTTTCCTAACAGAACACATCACACTTTTCCATGGTGAAACTTTGATAAATACATGTTCACCTACATCGAATGAATGATCCTTCCTTCAGTTATCCACAAAACTTTTATGCATTCCCTGATATATCCTCATGTGTTTCTGTATCAACTTAATTTTCTCTACCATATATTCTACCAATTTCGGTCCCATTATTTTTCTTTCACCTACTTCGTCTCAAAATTTGGAGTTTGACACCGCTTCCCACAAAATACCTCAAATGGAACCATCCATATACTGGAATGAAAACTGTTTTTATAATACAACACAACCAAAAAAAGATATGGGTCCCAACTTCCCTAATAATACATTTATAAAACACATAGCATATTTTCCAATGTCTGAATTTTTCATTTAGTCTGCCCCTATAATTAAGGATAAAAAGCTCTGCTAAAACTTAATTTAGTGCCCGATGACTTCTAATGGCCTATCCAAAAGTTTGAAGTAAACCTAGGATCATGATTAGATACATTGGAGAGGGTAACTCTATGAAAACTCACTATCTATTTAACATAAAACTGAGAAAGTTGATCTAGAGGTAGAGTGTCTCGAATAGGAAGTAAATGAGCAGATTTAGTCAATCGGTGAACAATAATCCATATTTCATTATTAAATTGAGATGTATTCAGAAATCGTACAACAATGTATAGGGATATATTTTTTCCATTTCCACTCTGGCACCGGTAAAGAATGAATCATCCCTTTCAGTAACTGTTGATCTTCTTTAACCTATTGACAAGTCAAACACTTCATAGTAAAGTCATCAATTTCTCTTTTAATTCTATCCAACCAATAGAACTCCAGAAGATCTCGGCACATCTTAGTACTACAAGGATGAACTGAAAATGAAGAAAATTGAACTTTACATAGTAACTCTTTCATCAATTATGAATTAAAATGCACACATAATCTCTTCCCAAATATCAAAATACAGTCATTATCAATGTTAAATTCAAGAAACTTACCCTTATGAACCAACTCCACCATTTTCTGTAACTCACTATCTTCCTTTTGTGCTTGCTTAATTCTATCTGATTGAGATTATTTCACTAACACCTAAAACAAAACAGATGAATTTCTTACACCAAAAACTTTTATGAGAAAGTTCATCAAATCATTTATCAAAGGATATTTTTCCAAACGTAAAATGGTTAATATAACATTACTATTTTGACTCAAATCTTTAACCACTTTATTTTATTTTCTTGGATGGTAATGAATCATGAAATAATAATCCTTGATTAATTTCAACACTATCCTATGTATTTTTTTCACTTTTATCTAGGTGAATATATACTTCAAATTTTTTTGGTCAGTATATATTTTATATTTTACTCCATACAGATTATGCCTTCAAATTTTTAAAGAAAAACAACATCATCTAATCCCAAATCATATGTATAATAATTTAACTCATGAGGTTTCAACGGAAGAGAAGTATAAGAAATTACATGATCATTCTGCATTAGTACACTACCAAATCCTTTCAATTAAGCATTCTTATAGATAAAAAATTCACCATCTATAGAAGGTAATTCCAAAAATGGACCATTCACCAATATTATTTTCAATTCTTTAAAACAATAATTTCATTATTTTTGCCAAATAATATTAGCACCTTTTCAAGTTAACATAGTCAGTGGGATAAATAACTATGAGAAATTCTCAACAAACCTTCTATAATAGACTTCCAAACCAAGAAAACAATGAATCTTGGTTTTTTTGCAGGTCTTGGCCATTCCTCAACAAATTTTGTTTTTGTAGGATCAATAGTTATTGCATTTTTTAATAAAATGTGACCAAGGAATGAAATTTATTATAACAAAAATTCACACATGATGAATTTACCATAGAGTTTATTTTCTTCTAAGGTTTTATAGAAAACCATTAAATTAATTTCATGTTCCTCTTTACTTTTGGAATATACAAAAATGTCATCAATAAACATAACCCCAAAATTATCCAAGAACTCATGGAAAATTCTATTCATAAGATCCATGAATACAGAAAGTTTATTGGTTAAGCCAAAAGGCATAACTACAAATTCATAATGGCCATATCTAGTACGAAATGCAGTCATTTTAAAGTTTTATTCCTTTACTTTCAACTGTTAGTACCCCAACCTCATGTCAATCTTTGAAAAATACTAAGCTCCCCAGAGATGATCAAAAAAATCATTAATATGAGGCAAAGGACACTTGTTCATAATAGTGTTATTATTCAAGGATCTATAATCAATGAAAAGTCTAATTAAACCATCTTTTTTTCTAACAAACAAGACAGAAGAACCCCACGATGACGTGGTAGGACGAATGAAACCATTATCTAACAACTCTTGCAATTGTTTCTTTAACTCTAAAAGTTCATTTTGTGCCATTTGATAAGGGGTTTTTGAAATTTTTACAGTATCAGGAACAAATTAAACAGTAAATTGAACTTCCTGATCAAGTATAATACCAAGATACTCATCAGAAAAAACATCAAGATACTCATTTACTACCGGCACATCATTAATCTGAACAGTTCCTTTTTTTCCATTAATATGTGCAAGGTAACATTCATATCCATCTTTTTATAGATTCTCAACATCATAATATGTTATTAGATATTAGGGTGTATTATTGTTCACAAACTAAAAGTATTTCTGAAAATAAACGTCTTTAGATATAAAATAAATCTTATCATGGTAAACAGAAATATAATCCATTCCCAAAATTACATCGAACTCTAATAGAAGAAGAAAACAAGGTTTTCAGGTAATTTATTTCCAAAAATTATGATAGAAATATTATTATAATTTATTTTTTCCCCAAAATTTCCCCCAGGGGTTTTTGCCACACGTTCTAGATTAATTTCTTGAAGTGGAATTCCAAATTTACCTAATGTTTTCTCAGAAATGAAAGAACATGTAGACCATGAATCGAACAATATATTGGTATAATCTAAAAAAAACAAAAAAAGTAACTAATAACACTTCATTAGATGGCCCCACATCAACCGTAGTAGTAGAAAAATATTTTCCCCACCCTTTTACTATTGATCTGTCTGGTTTCCACCCTAGGTAATCAACTTTGGAGACAACTTGGTATAATGCAAAAAATCATTGAAATTAAAACATCTTACCATTGGCTTTTCATTGTCTTCTTGATCATATTACTTATAGTTAAAAGCAATATGACCAGTCTTACCACACATGAAGAACTTTATATATTTTTAGAGACATTCTCCAGGATTCTTCTTACCACACTTCTCACAAGATGGGAATTTAATTTTCTTACCTCTATGATTCATTGATGAATTATTTACTTTTGTCTGCAAACTAGACCTATTCTTTTTCTTACTATCATGAAACACTTGATCATAAAAAAACTCCATTTATACCTTTTATGTACATCTAAAAAGTTTCTCATTGCTTTTGAATTGAGAAGAGGCTAATGCTCTTCGATATCACAACGTCAGTCCTGAGTAAAATCTATTTGTATTACTATTAAGATCTCGGATGAAATTTGGATCGTACCTTAACATTTGAGTGAACATTTCTTTGTAAGAAGTTGCTAATTCATCCTCCTACCTCAATTATATAATTTTGTTTCCATCCTAAGTCGAACCACCTTAAGAAAAGTTTTCTCAATAATCATACCTTTGAATTCATCCCAACCACGAGCACTAATCTCCTCACTCTCCCTGATATTTTTAACCATTGACCACCACTTATATGATTCTCCTTTAAAAAGATAAATAGAAAGACTAACCTTTTGATTATCTTTACAACCCATGACATTGAAAATATTTTCTAGTGTTTTGATCCACCCTTCAACTTTAATGGGGCCAGATGATCCTCTGAATGATGGGGGATGTTGCCTCATTAATCGCTCCACTATAGACATGATCCTTTGGGATTGATTTGGTAGATCTCATGCATGTATACCACCACTATTCATAGCCTAAGTCAACTGCTCCATTACTTCAATAAAATGTTTAGTTTCTATTTTGACCATCTTGAGATGCTGTTTTCAAAGGTTATTCTTTTATGTATGCCTTCCCAGCATAATAGCCCTATTTCCTCTATAGAAAACCATTATGAACAAAAACATCTTAAATGAAGAAACATGGTAATCATAAAATTCTATATCATTTCAAATTTGACCATAATGTAAAAATCCTTTATGGATATTCTATTAACAAAACTGTAACTCGTAAAGTTATCTAAACCGTCCTCTAATACCAACTATAAGGACCCAACCTTAAATAATAAAAAATCATGAATTAAGTTAATAATTCACATTGATCATATTATCAGGTTTATATCATTGTATAATTAGGTTATAACTTATATATAACAACTTTCATATTACATGTAGACACTTCTACTCAATATCAATTTGTTTTCGTAAAATAAAAACTCTTAAAAGGAAAGAAACATGTTTAGTTCCATGTTTTAACCAACATAAATTTTACTTGATCCCATCATTGATTCTATTTCATTTTATGTCTTGTGAAAAACATTTCCAAAACTTGGTATGAGCATTAAAATCTCAGTAAGGGATACACAAAGAAGGAAAACTATTAGTTTTTTAAAACAAAATGTAAACCATGACGACTTTATCTAATGTAATGATTTTCACCTTTATGAAGTAGTAAATACTCTCTACTAAATAAAAGATCATTTCTTACCCATTTGTGACCAAAATATTACGACAAAACCCATAGAAATAACGCATCACATATAAAATATAATGTTGGTACATAATCACACTTAAATAAAATAACTATACGGTAGACCTCCAGTAATCTTTTTTACAAATGCAATAGTCAAATGGCTGACTTCCATACCCAATGCATTGGAGGTTATAAAATAACCACCCATCCTTGTTTTATCACAGAAAAACTCGTCATTTAGTTTATCACATAACCACCCATCATTGGTTTATCACGTAACCACCCATTAAATTTCCAAGTTCCATTATATAATCATAAAACATAAAATATTAAAAATATCAATATTTCACTAATAACATTTCATTTTCAATCATAAGAAATAATTTCAAGATATTGAAATAATAAATCCATTTCAAAAACCATTTTTAATATGAAAACACCCAATAAAGGAATCATGCATTTCTTTTCCTTTTAAAAATATTAAGGTTTATAGAGGAAGCCAAATAACGATTACGACGATAGAGAGGACGTTGTCATCGAAAATGTTAAAAACACTAGTTTTGATGTTTATTAATATGATTCATAGAAAATATATTTCCTTTGATTGAAATTAAAAGTAAAAGGGGTTTATAATACACATTGTAAAAGAAGGAGGTGTATATTATCAAAATATGCCAAAACAAAAAGAAGATTGAGACGAAGTACCTTACAAAGATCATTTTTAAATAAAATAGATTGATTATGTGTATTAACTATAAGTACACATAAATAAAGTATAAATAAAATATAAGGTATCAAAATTTATTACCCACATAATCAAAACAGAACCTAATCAAGAAGTATAATATTAACCCAAAGAATGGAAATTTGGTTAAGAAGTTCCCTTACCTCATGTCCAACTTGACATGTTCGTTCTTTAATTTCCAAAGTAATAAACGTAAGGTAATTTATACTTGATTCAGAGGCTTTTTCAATTTAATTATTCCTTTTATATCACATACTACCTTGCTATAATAATTAGTTAATAATTTGAGTTCATATCGGACATTTTTTCGATGTTCAAAACTTGAGTAAAAAATGAACTTGTTATAATTATAAATTGTCCATGTGGTCAAAATTACATTATATCCATAATTATATTCATGATTTAGATATCACATATATCATATATATCAATTATATATTTATTTATAATAGCTCAAAACATTTGGATATAAAAAATGGAATACACTGTTCACAGAGACAGTAAGCCGTACATACACATGAACGCTACTTTCATTTATTTTTCATATTTAAAAGAATGAAAAATAAATGAAAAATATGTATATTATAATAATTTTATAAAATATATGTTATATATTTTAAATAATTTCATTAATTAAATCCTTTATATGTTCCATGTATAGCATGAATGAGTCATATCACATTAAGCAGGCGGTAGTATGCACTTCCTCAAATGAAATTATCGTATTTATACAACATTAAAAGAATAATGATATGTTTTCAATGAGAATTAAAAAATCATAGAGATAAAATAAATATCATATATATAATATATAATTACATTTCCATCTTAATGTCTACCATGAGAGGTGGTAGGAGAATATTGAACAATCATCATTTCGTGAGGCAGTAGATCACCATCCACAGAAACAGTAAGTTCTATACACATTAGATAGAGGTGTGTGTAATTTTAGTTAGAATAATTATCATAGAACAACCTAGCAGGATGAAGATACATTTTTTATAAAATAATTTAATAAAGAGTTTTTAGGGGGTTGGATAAGGAAAATAAAAGAAAGAATCTTGAGAAAAGACATTACCTCAAATCGATTAACTCCTTTTGATTTTAGGATAAAAGGCCTAATTTAACTACCTTATTCGCAAGTAAGGATTCTAAGAGGAAGGGAGGTATGTTTATATATTATTCGGTTAGAGTTTTGATGATACAAGGGGGTTTGAGAGGTGTGAGTAAGGTTAGAGTTGGTGTCCTTTTATAAGGGTGGGAGGGGCACTCTTGGAAATCTTGAAAGTATTATTTTATTATTAATTGATATTCAAATTTTAATTACAAAAAAGTGATATATTTCAAATAACAGATAATTATGGGTCGAAATACTTTCATAAAATGTGTTTTAGACAAGTTTATGTCCCAAAAGATACCTTATATTTTAGTTTTAACTATTTGTAAACTTATTTAACTTTTACCACGTCTTCTTGTATATTCATAATATATGGTTACCAAAGTTAATATAAAATGATAGGAGACCCAAAAATATATCATCACTGAAATTTTTAACATCATATATATCATTTGGTGGAATATTATATTTTTAGGTCTGTTATATCATTAACTAAAATGTTAATTGATTTAGAAACTCATTTCTGTAAATTTTTATACTATTCACATCACGACATTTTAATAATCCATATAAACATGATTCCTTAAAATAACTTAATTAATTAAAATATGAAAATTCATACTCATCCATTAAAATATTTTATGGCATAAAAATTTTCAAAATATATTTTTTTTAATTATTATAATCTCATTTATTTAAAACATTCATTAATAAGGTAATCACTACGTCACCATTGTGACATAAATAAATTTATTTATTTATTGTATATAAATTATAAATAAAATACCATGATATAAGATATTTTTTATCTTTATAATGACTATTTATACTCAAATATATCACTTATATAACACCATATAAAAAAAATTAGTGAAAGATGCATGTTTAGGTTATATTTTTCTGAACTTTAAATTAAAAGTAAATAAATGTCATTTTCTCACACATGTGGCTCCATGGGGTCCTAAAATCAACCCATGTATGAACATGGTATTAAATATATAATCTAATAGGGTTATTAAATGTGTTAGGGGAGTTTAATGTTATTATAATATTATTTTCTTTTACCTTTATTTATCAGATTTACCCTTTAACCAAGGTAAATAAAATATTTACTGAAGTTACTATTCATAATGTCTAAAAATAAAAGTTATCTATTTAAAAAATTTTGACTTCCTTATTTAAATAATGGAATAAATTTTTACAAATTAAAAACATAGAAGTTTCAGAAATTAATTTAAAATTAATTCCCATTGTCAAAACCAAAAAGCCTGTTTTTAAGAAGTAAAAACTACCAAAAGATTGACATGTGTTTAAGTCCAATTTCAAAGTGAAATTATATCCAATAAACAAAATTAGATTAAATTATATAAATATAGTCTCCTTAAATTTTAAAACTAGTTAAATGGACAATCTATCCACATAAATAAATTAGATGAAAAAACAGTTTTGACTTAAAATGCACTATTTTTCAGTATTCATTAAAAATGAACTTTATCAGAAAAAACCATAAAAGTAGAAAAAATTAAATTTTGATATCCCAATTTTAAATAAATAATTTATTTTTTCAAATGAAACATATAAAAGTGACAAAAAATATATTTAAAAATAGTTTTCCAGAAAAAGGTGGTAAAACAACATTTTAAAAAATATTAGTTTATTTATGCGTAAAATTGGATTTATTCTCATTTTAACCCTCTAAATTTTATTGAATAAATGTAAACACACATAAAAAACATGTTTAATCATAATATGGTTAGTTCTGTTCATTCCCACCAATATAATGGCTATGCATTAACTACAATTTAAAATAGTAATATTATATTATTATTTTTCAGTATGACTCAACCTTGTGTGCAACATGAGATTTCAGAGAAGCCCCGTTATTGGGTTTCAAGTACAACATAAGACATAGAATACCCTTTAAATTATTATAAATATTTAATTCATAAATATTAATAAATATTAAAATGTCATATTCTTTATTTACCGGGGCTTTTACATGCACAAACTATGAAACCCTCACCATAAATCCTAGAACACACTTTATAGTTTGGATTCAGGGTCTACCAATTTTTTTTCCAATTGTGTGATATCTATTAAAATTTTTTGTAGACTTTTCATAGATATTTTACATAGATTTTACTAACCATGAGCTAAATGTGATACATGAAAAATTGTCTCATTTTGAAAAAAATTCAAAGGAAAAAAGTTCAAAAATAAAGAAAAAGTATAAAAAAATTAAATAAATAAATAAATATTAGAAATAAAGTTTGGGGTGTGACAATTTACCTAACAATAATGCTTTAAGCCCTAATAAATCTCTCACATGAATAGGTAGACCAAAGAAAATTTTAGGTTTAACTTTTTTAAGATCATTTCAACTAAGAAAACATTGAACACCATGGAACCCAACAAATAAAGATGCTTGAAATTTGATAGACGAATTAAAAAATCAATATTAACTACATATCTAAAAAAATCACGTTGAAAAAAAACCAATGACTAGGTATGTGATCATCAAAATGATGGTTGAGCATAAAACAAACACCTAACATTCCAAATTCATAAGAAAACATTAAATATTATGAATAACATTAGTAAAAGGATTATAAGTCAAAGACACTATATATAATCACAAGTTAGGGTTGGATAAAACAAACACATAACCTTTTTATATTACAAACATACCTCTAAAAGATGAGTATGTATTCAAAAGAAAATAAAATATCTATGGTGAATTCTCCACAGTTTAAAAATTCCAATATGTCACTAATTCAACAAGGAGAGCCCGTAATACCAATAAAACTCACAAATTCCATGAAAATACTATACTCTAAAGAGATATGACCTTGAATAAGAAAATTAAATATAGAGAAGATTGAAAAATGTAATAATCAATGAAAAATTACATAAGATTAACATTACTTAATAAGAACAATATGGGCTCTAGTATTATGCCAAGAGAGTATAACCTAAGACATCACTCATGAGTAACTAACTCTTGACGAACCTAACTGAATAATATAACACTATCTAGAGCATAATATTAACTCAAAATAAATATGTATCCTAGTCAACCAAACATAAAACAAGGACTTCCCATCATGAGGCTCTCAAAAAAAAATACCTTCATCATAATGATAACATCACATTAAAAATAGATACAGTTGAAACTAATACCTAAGAATTTTCCAAAATAAAACTTAATTTCATAAGTAGTAATTAAGGGAATACTTAAAGAATACATAAATAAAGACATTTATCACAATATTTAGACTAATATGAGCTCAAAAATCATTAATATGAAACATATAATTAGCACTAATCCCAATATTGATTCACGCTAATACAATGAAGAAAGACACCATATGATATTAAATCCCCCATTTTAGCAATTTTTTGTGTGGAATATGTTAGATAAAAAAAAACATGAATCCATACAATTATATTTAAGAATTAAAATAATATAATTCTATCCTAATCCAAAAGAAAAAAATCAAATGAAAAAATCTATTAAATTTAGTCCACCTCAAAAATAAGTTTTATTTAAAAATGTTTCCCAAAAACTAGTAAAATACAAAGAAATTTTATTTTAAACCATATATATTTGAAAAAAAGTTTAAAACTTAATTCATAAAATGAAATAAATATAAAATAAAAATTTTCACCACACATAAATAATTAAAATCCTCTCTACAAGGGTGTTAATGTTTTTAAAAAAAATCATCTTTAATTTCGAAAAACCATCAAAATTAAATTATCAAATAAACCTCTAAAAAAGAAATTTCAATGAGTAAAAATCATTCAATAGTTAATGTAACACCTAAGATTCAATTATATAAGATTTTATTTCAAAAGAAACACTAAACTAACACATATATATTTAATAATCAATGTTATTAAAACTTGAATTAAAAAATTTTATAAATTGAATTTATAGTAATGAATTTAATTTTTAACTTATGTTATCAAAATTATACAAGGTTGAATTTTTTATATTTTTCTAATGTAGTTGATTTTTGGGTGAATAGTGAAAAATTCCAATTTTACAAAAAATATTTTTTTATGAATTTATTATGAAAAAAGAATTTCTTAACATTTTTTGAAACCTATTTTCTAGAAAAAATTTATATTGAATAATTAATTTAATCCACAAAAAAATATAATTTTGAACTTAAAAATATATTCTCAACATTTTGAAAATGTAAGTAATGTTTTTTTTTTCAAATATTTTTTTTTAGGATTTCTATATAAATAAAGTATATACAAGGTTTATTTTATTTTTGTTTTGGATTTAAAGAAAATAAATATATTTTCAGGTGATGTAAATTATTTAATTTCATTATAATAAACATTATAAAATATCTTTATTCTTAAAATAAATATTTTTCTAAAAAGGCTTTCATTAAATTTTGTAAAAATATAAGAAAATTAATTTTTATATGTTATAGAAATTGAGAATTGAAAAATGTATTAAATATTTTTAGTCATAATTTTTTTTATTTGGAAATAACTTTAACTTATCTTTTTTTCATAGATAATAGTAACCATTGTAGATATTTATCACTTCTATAAACTGAAAAATGAGGTAAATGGGTCAAAAAAATGTATAAGGATTTAAAGCCACATAAAAATAATTATTTAATCTTATTGGGTTAACATGTTTTAATGTTACCCTTATAATATTAAATTATATGATAATTTTGAGTCTCTTTACTTGAGAAAAATATATATTATCTAATAAATTTTCAAGAATTTACATGTTTTATGACCACTTAACTTATAAAAGTAACCTACTATCCTCAATTTTACACACTAATTGAGAAACTTCACTCAATAAAAAAAATTAGTGGAATACATTTTGAACATACTTATCCACATTCCAGTTGTCCTAGTCTCACCCAAATACCACTTCAAGAAGGATTGATGTATAAGACGAATGAGGTGACTAAAAGAAGAGGTATATGTCCTTACCAGGTTTTAAGAGATCCATTATTCTTAAAAATTCTACATGCATTTAATAACCATATTAAAACAATTAAATCATTATATTCACCATAATAAAATGTTTTATTTTAATTTTATATCAATTTTTAATATACTTCCCATCTTATAGAAAATGAATACGTCGCCCGTGCATATGTATGACCTACCATTTCTACATAGAGGGGTAATTAATTTTCAATCATTTATATAATAGGATATTAAAAAATATATAATTAATGAATATATATATTATTTATGAAATACTAACTTTATTTAAAAATATAATATATCATCTAACATTTACCTTTCCATATAATGAAAAATGATAATGTCGATATTTCGTACGTGTGGACTACCAACTCCCTGAAGTGATGTCATTAATTATTCTAATACCATAATAAATGGATAATTATAAAATTACAAATAAGGAGTAAAATTTTTATTCATTAATGTTTTACAATTTTGGATGTGATGGAACAATTTCACAACTTCTTTAACCACGAACAATATACCGTCTTAATTTTGAAGGAATTGAATGAAAAACCTTAAGTGACCAATAGAAGTATGAAATATTCAATGAATGGATTTGAAATTATTATAAATGGGAAAAAATGGAATATACATGATAAATGTTCTTAATAAGGTATTTATGAAATTTTAAATTATTATACAACAAGATCAAGCAATGATTACTATGAAGAGTCTCAAGGTAAGATATTTTGATACAATATTATTTTATCTAGGGATTTTTTATGTTCATAATTATTTTGGGATAATTTTAAAAACCTCATATCTTAATCACCATTTTTTTTCTCATATGATTATTTTTTGGGTTTAAATAATTATTTTGTTCTCTCTTTTGATTAATAATCCACAAGTCACATGTAGGGGATATTCTTTTAAAAATTCATGTTTTATAGTTTTCCTTCCAAATATTTTTATTATAATTAATGGTTCTTTGAAATGTATAAATAATAATATTATTTATACTAAAATGATTATTTTAATAAATTTTAATCTAAATTTTAATTTATTTACAATTATTAAAATAGAATAATCTTGTTATTCTTAGAATGAAGTTCTTTTTGATTTTTTAGTAAAAGTGTTGATAAAATCTTTGTTTTACATTTTCCACATGAATGGAATTTCTCACCATAATACATGTTCATTATATTTAAACTTCATTTACATGTTTCCATTGTTATTTTCAAATAAAATATTATTCTCAATATATTTTGAATTTTCATTTAAAATGTTATCAAAGTTAATGTGTATTATTTTCGTAAAGGAATGAAAATAAATCCAAAAGTGATTTATAACATTGTTCTTTAAAAAATTTCAAAGGATGATATTATTAATGCTTATACTATATATTTTTTCTGAAAGGATTGGTTTTAATATAAATGAATCATTTCTGACCGATTTATGGTCCCGTTTCATCATTTAGGGATTTATGGTTTTGTGGTTATTAACTTTTTTACGATCACATTCTCTATAATTATCCATATTTAAATTAGGCATTATTTTCTCCTCTATGTATATATTTTAAGTATCATGTATTTATATGAATTTATTTACACCACTTCAATGTTGAATCAATCATATACCATTTCAATATTTGGTATATATTGAAAAATTCTTATCAAGAAAGTTAGTTCTTTGACTGGGGAAATATTCCATATAATTGATTCTATATGGATAAATATTAATTTATAAGGAATTTTGTGAATGAATTTTATTAATAATTAAATATATGAGAAATTCATAAGATATTATATTAATTGGTGCGGCCCTATTAATGATATCCCCTCAATAAATCAATAGGTATCATCAGAATTAATATAAATAATTACATATTATATGGGTAAAAGATATTATAACTTTCAATTTATTATTAATTTCTCTACTGAGGCCTTGATGGTAAGATTCATGATATCTTGGTTGAGGCATTGATGGTAAGATCAGGAATGTCTGAATTTATGTTTTTCCTATTTTATGAATTCAGTTTCCATTATCCATGTGATTTCCATTTTGATATTATCCATAGATGTACTTTGAAAACAATTTATTGATTTAATGACATATAATTTAAGTATACACACTAATATATTGATTTTTTAATTATTTACTCTTGATTTATTATACAATATGTAAACATTATTGAGAATCTGATCTCACCCTTAATTTTTTTTATTTCTCTAGGATATGAAGATAGATATTTTGAATTATTTCAATGATGAAATAATATTTCTTGTTCGATGATTTTATGTTTCTAATATAATATGGGAATCATGTATAAATATTTTTTTTCTAATACTATGAAAATTATCGATCCTACATGGTTTGATCACTTGTATCATGTATCAAATTAATATAGTAAACCCCATCTCTAGGTTATTAGAGTAATGGTTATTACACAACAAATTTGTATAAATGTTATCGTAATTAAGATACGAAAACTAGATTGAGAAAACATTCACAAACCAAAACTATTATAGGGACTCAAAAAGTTTTATAAAAACCTAAAATGAATCCTTTAAAACATTTTAGAAAAACAGTGAGAAATACATCATAATTTTTGAACACCACTTAACATATTTTTTCACACATAATAAAGGATCACATAAAGAATAAAAAACTTCTTCAATCTACTTTAAAACACACTCAAAATTAAAATTTCTAAAATATCTCAAAATGGATTCACATAAAACTCTTCATTTGAGAACTTATACATTTTGAATTTCTTTATTAGATCCAATTCCCTTTGGATTTTTTTTGAATTCAAATTATTTGATTACAACCATTAAGAATTCAAAAATCCACTCAGTTCTTTAAAAAATATCATAACGGTTAAAACTATTAATTTAATAAACCAAAATATACTAATAACCCCTGAAAAAACTCTAATTCATCTTAAATAAACAATTAATAAGAGTGAGTATAATTTATGAACCTAAATGTACCCAAACTCTTAAATATGAAAAATTCAAAATTGTGAATGATTGGGATACGTGTTCTAGAAAACCATATACTAACTATGTGAGTCCCAATGAATACTCTTAGGACTAGATTCAAATATTGGTAATAGTTTTATAGTCTATTAAAATTCATTATAATCCCCAGATATTCTTAAAAATTTATACCCTAAAATATGATTTTTTTCTAAAATAACACACAAATTATCAATGAAGAACACTAATAATAAAAGTAATACTAAAAAATCCTTAAAATTCAAAAAAAAAAGTTTATATTGGAGATATACTCATCCAGAACGCCCATGGTAATTGAAGAATTATCCCAAATGGTTGTGATCATGAACCTACTTGAAACCCATCGGTTGAATTCCAGCAATAAAATCTTTTATATAATGAAATTTATAAATAAAAAAGGGGTTATCTAATATCGTATGTAAGGAACTAGCCCATGTTAACCTAGAACACCTATATAACGTCTCTGTAAATTTTCCTCAAGGGCTTTCCTGATCACTATAGGCTATAAAATAATGATTAGGTATCCAAGGAAACACACTTGGGAATGGTTTTCCCAAAAATAAAAATAATATGTACTATAATAATCATAAAAATCTAGAATGATCCTTCCTTAAGTTAGAATTATATAAAAACTGAAGTAAATAGATCAAAAAAGAAATGGAATTATATAAATTGAAAGTAATAATCATATCTTATAAATTAAAAGATAGATAAAAAAACCACTGAATTGAAATTAAACTAAATCAATAAATAAATTCATGATAACCCAAAATTAAGATGGATTGAATAGAAATGAATAGATGGAACTATAACACATATGAATAGTATACACAAAATAAAAAATGTAATAAAACCAATCTCTATAAACTGAATGAATGGTCCTCACCATTCACCAATAATATACCCAAACTGATACCCAAAGGATTTTATTCTATGTATAAGAAAAACTTCATAAACCTGTAATAATAAAGGAATTGAAAAAAATCATAGTAAATAACCTCCCCACACTCGATTCATATCCTACAAGTGTAAATACATTTCATGATAGTTTGAAAATATAGTTACAAAACTAACGTGTCTACATTAATTAAAAACATGTAACATAAGGCCAATTATTAAATTCATTTTATGTAAAGTAATACATTCATCCTTTTAAACAAAAATAAGAATTAAACCTTATAAGAAAAGACAACATTCCTAATTTAAGAATATATTCAAAATCCATTCTTTGTAATACATATTAGATGTAAAGTAACAAAAATCTCTACTAAACATTTTTTATTTAACAAAATCACTCGGAGGATTTATTATAAATTCAAACCCACACATTTTATAAAAAAATTATGAGAGGTTTTAATCATGAATGGGATTCTCGAGACCCAAAATTCTATATCTGATTTAAAAACATATTCTTTACACATTATATTTCATAAAAACAAATATGGCCAAAAGTAAAATTATATATACTTCCCATTATTTTCATGATATAAATACTATACATCACAAATAAACTTCCAACTCTAGAACATAAAGTTTTAGTGTCTTTTTATATTGTCTATGTAAAAATGTAATCACAAAATATTAACTCAACTTCTGCAAAAATATCTCTAGATAAAACTTTTTTTATACATAGATATACATGTAATTTCCAGGGGAAGTGGGATACAAAATTAGAAGTAAGCTAAAATTATTAGTTAGAGAAAAATTATCTTTGATTCATAAAGGTTTAGATAATGATCATTGAAATGATAGGAATATATAATTAAAAGTAACACATAATCATAAAAAATAATCGTAAGAAATGATATGTTATCATAGATCATGTCAAAAGAACATAAAACTATAAAAGAATCATATTGGAAGTTACAAATATATACCATGGAATGAAAAAAATATGAAAATAATCCTTAAATATTGAATAATTACATTGTAATATGGAAGAACAAGGAAATGGGTCATAAAAATATGAATATAAAATCATAACATTTTGAAAAAATATAACCACAGTCATGTCCATGCATAAGGTTGTAAGCATAACTATCCATAAATATACCCACATGTAAGGATGTCAACATAACCAACTATAATCATTTTAACATATACCATCATATTTTATTGATAAATAATTCTTTACTTAATGTATTGGAGGGTTATAACAGACCCACTCATCTCATAATGATAAAAAATTAAATTGTGTTCCACTTGAAAACAAATAATATATTATAAAACCCATGAATTTTTTTTTTCAAACTATTTTAAAATTTTATCACATAACATGAAATAAATAATAGATAGTTTGATACCAAAATTTAATTTCTAAAAGTATGTACATAATAAAAACACATAGAGAGTAAACTTTAATTTTACTTCAAGGTAAATATAACTATAAGATATAAATAGTAAATTGGAATAAATGTTTGTAGTTTCTATAAATATTTTATCAATGTTGTAAAAAGTCATATTTCATGTCACTTTGAATAAATCATTTTTGAGAAAGTGAAATAGATAATTTTTAAAACAACTATTTAAAATAAATATCAATATTGAAATCCTGAAAATAATTGATGTTTATGGAAATAAATATAGAGTATATGATAAAAATTTAAAACTATGAATATAAACCTTTTTTTACTTTTACAATGTTTTATAGAAAAAATTATATTTGAAAAAGTGTTGGAAAAAATAGTTTTTTAAGGATACAAATAGAATTATGAGAAATAAAAGTGATAATAATTATTTGGATTTCATAATGAGAAAATTATTTATTAATTAAATGAAATAATATGGAAATCTATGACAAAAATCATTTTATAAGGTTGTGAAATATTCTTATAAACATAATATGTTTTTAAGAAGAAAAAAATCATCAAAGAATTAAATTATGATATGAAATTGTGAATTTTCATAAGAGAAATAGAAAATAACATTTGAAATAAAGTAGTCGAATAATATGGAAAAAATAGATGTGTATAGTGAAGGATAAATGTTTGTGACCTTATTAAAAGGAAATAGAGCAGAAAACACCCTTATGACTTCGGTACTGTGTGAATCAAAGGACAATAGAAATGAATAATACAATTAAAAGTGATACAGCCAAGGATTAATAATGATTTAGGATATTAATGAAGTGTGTGGATCATTTAGTGCACCACTGAATGGGGGGGGGGTGGTAAATCCATGGTGCATTTTACTAATTATTTTATTTTGAAATTAAACCCTCGTGAATTTTTAGATTAATGATAAACTCGTAAAATTTATCACCAACCTATATCAAAGAATAATAATAACGAAGAAAACCACATGAATTTTACATGTTTCATCATAAATAAGATATTCTAATCCTTTATATGTTTTGTTGGGTTTCAAGATCTGGATCACAACTAGTTGAAAAGTTATTACAAGAGAGGTTCAATGTTTATTATTGACTCTTGAAAGGTTGTAAAATGACTAATACAATCTAAGATAAGGTGACATCTTTGAACATTCACTATAACAAAAGATGAATAATTTTTTTTAATCTAGTATCAACAACCTTAAAAAATTCCTCATTTTATTGAATTAATTATATCATTAAAGTGATTAAAGATTACTTTTAATCAAAGATTAGATTAGATTTAAAAGATAATTTGACAACGAAATGTGTATGAGGGAATTAGAAACAAGTAAATCTAACTCTTATCTTTTTTATGATGATATATTCATATATAAGATCATACAAAGATAAAGAAACCCTCTTCCTCCTTAATATCAAGTTCCCATGTGATCAATAATAGATTCAAATTACCTTCTCACTCTTATTGATCTCATTTTTTATCGATACAAGTGGGATTCAATATAAAATATTATGAAATAATTTTCAATTTAAACACTAATTAATTATTCTTAATTCCCTTTTTTATATTATAATTAATTTGAAAATAAAATCTATAATGATTTAGGAAAATCACCTTGATTTTTGTCTATAATAATAATTCCTAAAAATTAGGAATTTGAACATGAAAAATTATTTCAAAAACTAAACATGAAGTCCCATAAAATACAACCAAGCTAATTATTATTTAAATTCATTCAAATATCATAATTCTTAGATTTAATCATTTATTTTACTAAAAACATTATATTTTATATTTATTTGGTAAATAAAGCATTATGATAATAAATTTAATCAGAATTTATCAATTATAACAAATCACATTTTCAACAAATAGATTATTCAAATTTTTTCCAAGTACATGAATCACATTGATTCTAAGAACAAACCATATTAATAAACTACGAGGAAATAGACAATGTGATGTTTTCATACCATCTTTATTAACCATGTGGATCAATCACATGAATTAATTTAGTTTGAACGCATGTTTGGATCAAGAAAATGTACAATCATATCAATTGTGTTCGTTCAAACTCACATACACCCCTAGTATAATGTGCCTTTGAAGATAAACCATAGCTATAATTTAATTTTTTCTCTCTAAATTTCACATTAAGAACATTAAAAAATCAAATCAAACATGCGAGATCTGTTATTTGAATTCATGGTTAGTAGAGGAGAAATAAGATGATCCAGTTTATCATATGCATAATGTATCGAAACCATGAAGTAAATATACAATACATTGATTTACCACATGTTTTTCGAAATTTAAAAAACCCTTAACACTGAACCAGGGCCTCCTAAAATAATCTCTTACCCTATTTAATCTATTCCAAAACTCATCCAATAAGTTTTAATCAATTTATATATTTACACGAACACTTTTCATGTATTTCTTTGAAGGATGAAACATCAAATTCCACATTTTAATCACAAAATATTCCTAATACATTCAATATATAGCATTAAAATACTCATATAAGTCATTCACTAAAGTTTAAAAAAAGTAAAAATAAATAAACATTTCGCAAGAAACTCCAAGGGTACTTAAATATCAAACTTTTGGATTTTTTTAGAACATATCTCATATTTTCCAAATAAAAGACATTAAATCTTGTCAGAATCCCTCACATTTCAAGAGAATAATAGAATCACAATCCATCTATTGATGGAAAAATATGACATTAATCTACTGTATAAGGTTATATTTTTAAGTGAAATCTATCCATTGGTGAAAAGAAACATTTTTTCTCAGTGATAAGATAATAACCTTATCAATATATGAACTCAAATCAATAAATAACTAACTATTTATACAATAAACACACCAATCTAATTTTAAAATCTAAGGGAAGAAAGATACATATATAGTAAATAGTTGTTCATATTTTCTCCCACTATTTCAACATAATACATTCCTCAGTGGGTGTTACTCCCAAGACTTCTTAATGATATTGAAGGAGTTTAAAACCCATATCCAACCTTGAGTATTCAAATATAACCTTATGGAAAAACCTCATGAAATTACGTACAATTTCATCTTAAGTACTGATATATTCTATCTTGATGTCTATAGTTGCCATCTTATCCTTAATAAAATGATATCTGATGTGAATGTGCCTAGAATTTTATTGGTGAAAATTCTTTTTTGAAATATATATAACAACTTTATTATCATAATAAATTCAGATAGGCAACTTAACTTTCACACTCAAATCAAACATTTTCTCTTTCTTTAAAATCATTTGAGTGTAGACACTATTAACAATAAAAACAATTGACTATGTATTACTTAGCATGTTTGAGTTATATTAATTTTAGTTTTAACACATAGAATTTTATCCTAGGAGAAAAATTCCACCTAATGTGGACCTTATATCATTGTAATCACCTATCCAACAAGAAAATATAAACCTTCATAGATACAAATTATTTACCTACTTTTGAATAAGCGCATAAGTAATGGTCCCCCTAAAATATCTTAAAACCATTATTTTTCAGCCGTAAGATTTGAATCCTTTAGGGTACTTTGATATCTTACATAAGGACTCACAACATATATAATATCAGGTATAAAAACCATGAGATAGATCATGTTTCAAATAAATATTTTGAAATATATTTGATATACACTCACTCCATCATATTTAAAAAATATCAGTCCCTTATAAATGGGTGTTAATAATGGTTATGATTATTCAATCCCGTAATTCCTAAAAAATTCTCCCGGATTTATTTACTATTATAATAAGATAAAAATTCTTTCTTTATTGAATTTTAATGCTAATAAATATCTCAGGTTAGTAAACATGAAAATAAAAAATGATGCTTTATTTGATTGATAAATTCTTTACTAGGGTCATCACAATCACCTTTAAAATTGATATCATTAATATAAAAAAATATAATAAGTATACTTATCTATATTTCTTAGATATAATGGTCTATGTATTCTTTTTTTTGATGAATTTTTAATCGTTTAAAAAGCTCTCCAGCATTGAATACTAGGGCCTTGGGGCCTGTTTTAAGACATTCAATGATTTATGCAATCAACAAACTCAGTTTCCTTCATTATAAAGAGAAAACCCATTATTTTTTTTAATATAAACCTTTTCATTAATCTCACTATTGAAAAAAATACTAAAAATTGAATTGATAATTTTGGTACTGCTTATAGGATTCGATATAAAGGGAAATTTTAATGGCCTATTACCTTGAAACATTTGAAAAACCCCCTTTGACCTCAATACCATATATTTGCGATTATCCTTTGAAAAAAATTATGAATTTGTACCAGATAACTTCTATCGTATCTTTCTCCTTATTTCTAAAAACCCACTTCATTCCAATGTAATTTTTATCATTAGGTCTTATAATAAGATCCCATGTAGAATTATTCTCAATCTATAGTTATTCTTAAGATGTAGCCTAAAAAAATTCAACATTTTCAATGAATTATATCATTGATTGAGTTTAAATTTGAAAGATAAGTGAGGTATGATTTTTAAAACTTAGCCTTATTCTAGTAGTATATAATGTGTACTCATCAAATTTAATCGTTCCTCTAGTATGTATAGGTGAATACCGTTCTTCAATTATATTCTCTATCTTCACATGCTTCGACACCATTTGGTACTTTTTTTTTTTCATTTTTGGTATCCTCATTCTTGTTATTATTTTTATATGGATCCATTTCAACTATATGTGGCTTGAATTTTTCCCAAACAATATCCTATTCAATTGAGTTTTAATTGTAATTTTTATCATTAATGTAAAAAAGTTTTAGCATCTAGATAATTTTAAACAGTCTCATTTTCAATAATTTTAAAGTCATTATATCAAAAACTTTTTGAAACCTAATTTTAAATACAATTATCCATTTTTTATTTGATAGATATCTCTAAAAGATACAATCTTTATATTTTTCGTCAAACTTTACCAACGTTGAATATCTAATTTTTATAAAATAAAGACTTCCAAAAAAGTGAATTAATCCAGAATTGGAATTTTTGGACTATAATTTATAATAGGTATTGTTAGAATTTGGTATTAGTATAAATCTATTATAATTTTGAACCTTTAGGAACATGAATTCTCCCTAATAGAATTTTGTGATACAATATTATAATAAAATTTTCATTCCCATCTCTAAGAACCTCATATTATTTCTCTTAGTAACTCATATTTTTTGAGTAGTATATGGAGTTTTGTACAGATTGCTGATAACATATTTTTCAATATATGACTCAAAATATTTTTTTGTAAATTATTTGTTATTATCATATATTTATTTGTTAATGAACATTCCTAATTTTTTCTCAAATATTCTTTTGATATTTTTAGACATGTTCATTACCTTCTAAATATGATTTAGAAAAATCACACTGCTCATTCTTATGTAATAATTATAAAATGTGATGAAATAAAGATCAAATTTTGTGTAATTATTTTTCATGGGTCTAAAAAAAGTTTAATGTATCAATTCCATAGTTTTGGATGTTTGTATCACAAATCTTTTATGCCTTTCTTGAGTGTTTTTTCCATTTTTAATATCTCATAAACTTGTTCCCTATATCTATTCAGATAGGATAAATATATTAAAATATCACCTTTTTTGATATTTATAAGAAATATTTAATAGAGATAATCTATCCTTTTATGTGAAAATTTATTTTTATCTTTTGTAATCAAGTATTTGGAATCTTTTGAATATCTAATGTGAAAAATATTTCCACCGATTCATTCTTCCTAACTAATAATCATGCCATCTTTGATTCCTTTAATGACTCAAATATTTTTCTCAAACAACGTATCATTGTTATCATCAAATAACTAACTCACACATAGTAGTATATGTATTATCCCATCCATAAAAATCATTTTTTGATTTACTTTTTTGGCCTCAGTCTTATCTAATCAAATACCATTGATATTTGTAGAGATTCCATTGACCAAAGTCATTACACCCCCATAATGTATTTAAAACATCATTAAGATATTTTTATCACTATTATTTTATGATGAGAATAAACTATCATGGATATATGGCTTTCTACACTTACTATCTTTGAGATCCACTTAAAAAATGAATGACCTCTCATCCTTGCTTTCATATTGCTTCCTACAAATCATTTTTTTTTATTATCAAAAGTCGGTTTATGGATACCGGTGCCCGAACATACAAACACAAACTTAATCAAGGGAAAAACAATTTTGACAACCCAACAAATATTGAATTTGACATCATAAAACTCATAGCCATCTCCAAAACCCATGTTGGATTCATCTTCACCGGTAGCTGTAGCCGATTCCCATTCTGGAGACCTCCAATAGCTTGTACTTTGTCCTCGAAATCTGAGCTGTTCCAGTGCTGATTGATCTGGTGATGTCCCTATAGGATCGAAATAATGATGTAGATGCTCAATATACAAGAGGGGGGGGGGGGGGTGAATTGTATCCTTTAAAAATTTCCTTTAACAAAGGAAATAGCTAAGTTTAACAAATTTAAACTAAGCAAATTCACAAAACCTCTAACACTAATTGAAAAATAAGAATAAGAAAAGAAGTTATAAACTTCAAGTTCTATGTACTTACTTAGAACTGGAAAGAGATTCCGAAAGTAGGTTCACGAAATATGGATCTGGGAATTGAAACTTAACTAAAGATTACAATATGAGATTCTACCTAACAGCGTATAGAATCTAAATGAAACAGAGTACAAGTAGGGATGTATAAGAAAGTTATACTTTCCTTACAATAAAATGTGCAGCGGAAACAAACAAGTAGTAAAATTACAAGTAACAAGATATAAGTCTTTTAACCTAAAGAAAAGGGTATCCAACAACCTTGGATAAAGGTCCCTTGATTTATACTTTCAAGCAAGTCTGTCTTACCCACATCAGGGTAAGCCCTCGATACAAAGATCAGAGTCTCTGTCTTACTATCCCCGCAAGCCCTCAACTTCAAGGTAGTGGGAACCTCTGTCTTCCTCAGCAAGGAAGCCCTCGAACTTTAAGATAGTCGGCACCTCTGTCTTCCTATCCCCGAAAGTCCTCAAATGTAATCACCAAAATTCGGAGTCGCACGAAGTTTTGAGAGTTAATAAGAGATTCTCTCTCTAGAAATCACTTCAACAACATGTGTGAACAATGTCGAAGAGGTTGTCTATCAGTCTGGAGCTCTTTCAAATGAGCTCCTATTTATAGGCTCGGTCGACCTCCTTTCCAACAGTCATATCTTCCTTAAAAATCGTAGGGACCTCAAAGAGTAGAAAAATTATAAAAGTGTATGAAAAATGAATGTTCGGAGTCTAAAAAAAGATAATATTTAGAGTCTAAATAATTTCGGAGTGTATAAAGCAAAGATGATCAAATTTTGTTTAATAGGTGAATTCAGAATTAGAATTCGGAATGACAATTCATTATCAGAATTCGTAATGAGAATTTGTAATCAGGATTTGTCATCAGATTTAGGTGTCAAACTTCATGAGAGTTCGTATCCAGAATTCGGAGTAGAACTTTATCAGAGTTCGTATCCAGAATTCGGAGTGGAACTTCATTATAGTTCTCATCCAGAATTCGGAGCCTAAAACAGAATACTTCATATCAAAGTTTTAAACGATTCCGAGAATATAGAAATGAATCTGATTATTATACTTAATAAATATATGGATATATATAATGAAAATATCATAAGGATAATTTTCCTTACAAAAGTGATCTGCCTTATAAAATCGACTTTCCTTATAAAATCAATTTTCCTTATAAAAGTGATTTTCTTTATAAAAGAGATTTTCCTTATAAAAGCGATTTTCCTTATAAAAGCGATTTTCCTTAAAGATAAGGTGTTTGTGATTTTAAAAACAAGAAGGAATGAAAAAATCATAAGGAAAAACTTATTGAATCAATAGTCCGCTTGATCAAGCTACCCTTATTAACATCCATGGTCACCTGACTATTCCCCTTAGAGGGGGACCTAGTCAGCATCAGTCGTGGGAGACAAGAGTAATCTCTTCTTGTCCATCTTCTTGGTGTATCCAAAACAGGCCCTTCAACTGCATCCAGAGGATGCTTCCCACCTCGAACAACTTCACTAAATTAACGACCGACTAGGCCACTCACATTCTCTTTACCTCCCCCAGAGATTCCCTTTCTCTTATTGATTTGATCCCCTAAACCCGAGCCAGGACCCCCATCATTTTTCTCCCTCTGTTGATCGGGAGTATTAAGCTCCGTCAAAGGAAAGTATTCCCCCTCTAGAGACACATTTTTCACAGCCACCGCAACAACCTCCTTCTCACCACCACTATCCTGATGATCTATACTCTTATCTATTTCAACCCTATTGGGACTCCTGACCACAATGTGATTTTCATCCATTGGCAGACCAACAGAAACAGGCCCACTGCCTCCGGCCGGAGTAACCTCCACTATCTGACCCTCTGGAGCCACCTCACCTGTAATATCCCTGGATGTTTCATACGAATGAAAACCTAGAAGACCCCTGTCGCCAAACGGTGCATCTTCCAATCCTTTAAACGACTGCCTCGCTGGAGCCTCCTCACCATCAATCCCTCACGTAAGGCCGACCTCCTCCAGACCCTCTGCCATCAACCCATCAGACAATCCTTCGAAACTGTTACTCAAAGACAGAAAATGTGTTTCCAAAGGGTCTAGTAATCTAGGCTCCTTAGCACCAAAACTATTTGTATATGAATTATATAAGAATCAACAATCTCTGTTTTCCTCTCCATAGGCCTGTTACTTCTTTCATCTTTATATCTCCACCAAAATTATTTCATACTTTTATTCCCAAGAAGAGATATAATTTACTAATAATAATAGGAATTATTTAAATAATTCCTAAAACTAGATAAGTTTCCCATGAAAGTAGATCTACCATATATTTGTTATATTTTCCCAGAAATTATACTCACTTTCTAAATGCAATAACATCCTTTTTTCAAATTGCCTTGAAGAAACATGCTTATTATGGTCATTCTCCAATAACATGTTTGAATTTTACATATGATTTTCCCAACCGAGTCCTTTCTAAAGTTTCATGTGGGGATTACAATATTGAGATATAGAGATTTATTTTTTTCATATTTAATAGCAATAGAAATTATGCAATAATTATCTCTACTTTTTTGATAATTTTTATATGAATCTACAGTTACCTAATTTTTTTATTCAAAAAAAATGTTCATTTTTAAAATTGTCTTATTATACAAAAGACACATTTATTAAACCATTTTATGTTCTCTAATAATAGTTTTAATTTTTATGTTTTATTTTTTTGTAATCTTTCTAGATCATCCAATTTCACTCTAAGAAGCTTGATATTCTTAGTGTACTCATTTTCTATTCAATAAAATTATTTTTTACCTTTATTTGGATTTTATAATTATATAAGGATGTTTTAAACTTTTTTATATATCCAAATATTCCTTTCTTGGTAGAAATCGAGTTTCTTCTCCGCATGTGAATTATGGAGGCTTTATATTCTTCCTCTTCTCCTTCCCTGACTTAATTGTATTATTTATTTTAAACAGGTTCTAAGTAGTGACTATATTTTCTTCATTATTTTTATCTAATTAAATACTTTAGGAGGATATTTATTATTCATTATTAATTAGAAACTGTTATTTTATTTTTCTTATACATATTATTTCTCCCTTCATCGTATTTTTTTATGTATTTACTAGTTTTAACCTTTTTATTTCATTTAAAAATTCTCTTTATCTTATTTTCCCTTGGATTTAATCATTTTCTTATTTATATAATAATATATCAATGTTCTCAATCACTCCGAAACAAATAAATTTAAGAGGAATCCTTCATTTATAATTTCATTTCCTATTTTTTTACTCTTAGATATGAGGTCCATGATTTTCATTTTATTTTCATTAATCTTATCTCCTAAATATGTGTCTCTTTCAAAATCATTTAACCTTTTTTTTATTTTCAATTTATTCATTGATTTAAATAAAATTTTCTTCATAGAATTATTTTTATAAATGAGATATTTTATCATTTCTCAATTTAAGAGATTATTTTGTAACTCATCATGATAAATATAATCTTTATCTTCAAATGAAAAAATCATTAGGTAAAATATATCTATAAATTTAATCCCTAATTATTTAACCATTGTAAAATCTTCTAATTTTTCTCCAAAAATTCTAATATGACTATATGACCTTGATTTTTTATGAAATATTTTTTTCATATAAATTAAAATAATTTGATGGATTTCTGTAAAATAAACATAGTTTTATTCTTGTAGTGCAAGTAAGAACAATTTTGGCTTGTGTGACACAAAAAATGAGATCCTTCGATGGAGTGTGTTACAAGCATGGCTTAATTTTACCAAAAAACATTATACTATTTATTATTATTGTTATCACCTAGCCATAGAATGATGGGTATTGCTTTCAAATAATAAATTGAGGCTTCGGCCCCAACCTTTTAAAAAAAAATAAAAAAAAGTAAAAAAAAATAGAATGGTGGGTATGAAAATGACTAACTAAATTATAAAAATATGGTTTAAAAAAGTTTATAAAATTAATTATTTTGTGACCAATTAATTATAAATGAAAATAAAAATCTATTGAACATAAAAGATGTGTTTATTAAAAGTAAGTTTAATGCGAACAAAGATGTTTGATCTTAAAAATTTTAATTAATCACTATTATTGAATTATATTAATGCAATTTTTATATTATATATTTAGTAAAATTCGTTTAAATTTATCCAAAATTTTCTATATCCATAAAATATAAATGAATATAATTTTAATTATAAAACAACATTATTCAAAAGGAAGTTTTATAGACTTTTAATGGAAGATCTGTGTTAATGATAAATTTTGACAATTTGATAAATTTTATTTGATAAAATAATCTTATTTTTTGAAATTTTATGATTAAATTTTATTTATTTTATTTTATTTTTATGATAAGATTCATTTTTTGGATGAATAGTAAAAAATAATACATTTTATTTGAAAAATGATTTTTCATCTAATTTTCCTATATAGTTATATTATATTTTAAATTGGTTTTAAAGATTAAATTGTTAAATTATACATATATAAATCCATTTTGGGTCATTAGAATCAATTTAAAAATAAAATTAGATATTAAAAACTAATTTAAAATTTTGAACATATTTACTTTAAAAACCCACTTTCTCACGCCATCTATGAGATTAATTTTAATTTAATTTTATCCTATCATGTGTTATGAATTTTTAAAAATGAATTCCATTTTTTTAATTAGGGGGTAAAAATTTAATTAATATATTTCTTTTATTTTTGTTCATTATGAACAGTACCATTAATATTTTTATTATGGATATGTTTAAGGGTAAATTAGCTAAATAAGTGTAAAAATAATATTATAAATATTATTAAATTACCATAAAACATAACCCATTTTTAATGGATAATTATTTTTTATTCATAATAATTAAAAGATTTTTTATTGAACCATTTAGTCTCTTGTATACAATTACAACCTATGTAATACTTTATTCAAAGAAGATTCAAATTTGTATAATGTGGTTTTTAACAACTGAAATATTTTAATATGGGGTTTTTGAGAGGAAATGATAAAAAATAAATAGAAATTTTAAATCTAAACAATTTATATTCATCATGGTTTTTTATTTATTATTTTTAGGGAAGAAATAATTATCATTAATAATTATACAATGAAGATGCAATAATTATCTAATTATTAATAAAAATCAGTTAAATGATAATATAAATATTAAAATAAATATAATTTGAATCAATTAAGGAACAAAAATAATTTAATAGGTGGATAAGATTCGTTTGTGATGGATTAAATGGGTTTTTTGACGTAATTTGTTTGTATTTAATTTCGTGTAGTCAAAGTAATGAATAGTGTGAAAATTCAGACTAATGTTATTTTATAAAAATAGTTTTTTTATTAAATTATCAACAAATCATAAAATTTTTAAATAAGTAAAATGGGTTGAGATTTGGTCTAAAATATCATTTATCTTTATTTTATGTTCTAATGGGAAATTTATAATAAAAATTTACATCATCTTAATATTGAAAATTTTGTTATCATTGATAAAATTAAAATGGTTTAACTAAGGATTAGTAAAAATTAAAAGGTTTAAAATAACAACAAAACATATCTAAAATATATTGGTTTTTGAAATTAAAACATTATCATATATTATCTCTTAATTAATTTTATTTTTGAGACACTTTTATAAATATAGAATTTATTATAAATCTATCTTTTGAAAAACTCCAAAAAAGTTCCCCTCCCATCTCATATAAAAGGGGACCTCTTATTCTATTTAATACACAATTCATAAAATATTTGGTTCATAAAAAACTTATCCAAATATCCTCTCAAATTATATCCCTTTATCATTCGTTTTTCTATTACCACCATTGAAGGTTGGAAATTCTAACACCCTGAGATTTTATGATAAGTATTCTTTTTAATTTATTTGATGTCATGTGCTTTATGCTACACAAATATTTTCTTGTGCTATATGCAACACCGTATTAGCTTGCAGTATACGCAACACAATTCTTGGATCGTGTTATACACAATTTCAAGTTCATTTGATAGAAGTTATTCCACTTAAAATTGTGTATATATATATATATTCAATGTATAAATGAAATATGGTTGGATTTTGTTATATGAAACAACAACGGAGTCTTGCACTACATGAAACCCTGACTTGGCTTTCATTACAAGCAATCACGACTTTCCTCGATAGCGTGTATTGTACGCAATACCAGGTTTCACTAAATAATGATATATGGTTATAATATTATCACGAACTAGCTGTTATGAATAGTATTAACCACATTTTTATATTTATAACATTATTATTCATATTATAAATTTTCTAAAACATTTTATGTAAACAAAATAATTTTTTCGGGTAAAATAAGTATTTTTCAAAAAATGCAGTTTTGCCGCCTCTTGATGGCGCACCCACTTTAAATATTGTTTTTGACATGTTTATAAGTTTAATTTTACAAAATAAAATTATTCTTTGGAATAAGAATATAACATTTTACCTTGGATAGAATTTTTATATTATTCTGATAACTTTCATATTTTAATGAATAGTAAAAACACGCTATTTTTTAATTAAAAACAACTTTTTTCATCGTAATAATTTATGTTGTTAAATTATATTATTGAATGGTTTAAAGTATAAATATAATATATTTTTACCATTTTATATAATGTATGTCATTAGCATTGATTTTACCTTGAATTCTTAGGTTAAATCAATTCAATCTTTTGCAATGTTTTAAACAAAAACCCATTTTCTTTTGACAATGAGATTAATTTTAACTTAATTTCTCAAACTTTTATTTATTGAATTTGGAAAAATTTATTCCATATTTTGAATCAGTGGGTCCAAATTATTTTAATAAGCTACTTTTTATTTTTGGGCTCTATGAATAGTAATTACGGTAAATTTTATTTACCCTAGTTAAAGGTAAATCGGGTAATTAAGGGTAAATATAAGATTATAAAATTAACCTAACACCTTCCAAAATCCTATTGGATGACTAAAAGTCGACCCATATCAAATAAGGGTCAGATTAGAACCATTTAATGGACTTTTGTCCATGAAAATAACTTAATTATTATTAAAACCAAAGAAAGTGACAACATGTCACTCTCTTAAATATTATAAGTATATTAATTTTAATTTTGTGATAAACTTCATGAAATTTCAAACATGAATAGTCTCCAGAAATCTAATGAATTTATTTACATCACATGAGTTTATTTATAATTTTTAGGGATTAAATAATTATCATTAATGGGGACACAATAGTGATGCAAAAATTGTTTATCTAGTGAAAAATCAAGAATATATTTTTTATTAAACTAATAGTGACCATAAAAGGCACAAAACCCTGACCAAAATTTATTGGTCATCTAAATTGAAACCATAATCATACAATGGTATAATAATTGACCATTTTGAGCCTTATAAAAGCGATTATGACACTTATATTATTTTATTTTAAATGATGCCAAAGTTGTCACCTTCATAATTTAATAAATATAACAATTTAAATATTATTATTTTAAGATGATAAATTAGAGTAGATGTCTTATTGTGAAAGGTAATAGATTTATCTTCATCATAGGATTTTATTTTTAATTTTTATGCATCAAATAAGTATATTAAATAATTATACAAAAATGATGTAGTAATTATTTTATTAAGAGATAAACCAAATTAATGGTTTTAAAAATAATAAAATAAATATTATATTAACTATTTAATGTTCTCCACTAATTTTCTAGATACATATGACATTTTATGAATCTATTAAATCTTTTATTTCGAACATATCTTCGGTATATAATATATTTAAATTCAAATAAATGAATAGTGTCAAAATTGACACTATTGTTATTTTATAAAAATAACATATTATAAAATTGTTTAAAAATCACAAAAATATATAAAAATTATAAATTTAAATTTATATGGTAGAAGATGTTATAAAGTATCCAATTATTTACAATTCACAAAAAATAAGTAATTATTTGTTATAATTTAAATTTAGAATATTATTACCACAAATAAAATTAAATTGAATAAATAAGGATAAATCAAGTTGATAATGTTTAAAATAAATTCCTAACAAGTATAAATTTTATTTTTTTATGAGATTACAACCCTATCTCATGTAATATTATAATATGAGTCATTTTTGGAGGTTTTTAAGTGGGGTTAGATTTATTATAAATTAATATTTTCAAGATTTCTAAAGGTGCCCCTCTCCTCCCTTATAAAAGTGAACCTCCTTCCTCTCTTCCTCACACTAATTTGAGCCTTTAATCTCGCCCAAACCCTACCCATTTCCCTTATAAACTTCCCTATAAACATCATAGAGGTCCTGATATTCTTCAAAGACCAATTTTAGTACCCTAAGATGAGGATTCAAAGAGGCGTGTCAAAGAAGAGGTAATATCCGTTACTGATTCTTTCAATTTTCTTTCTTCTTAAACTTCTTATTCGTTTGTTGTTTCATTATGAAGTAATAACATCAGTGTCCCTCATATACGGATATGTTATTATAAAAATTAAACAACCCTATTTCACCTTCTATCCATCCTATGGAAAACAAAATCACCGCGCGTGCGTACGTACGAAATACCGTCTCTACGCTGTGGTGTAATCTGTTTTTCCACCAACACCTTACATGGATGAGTATAATGGTGTAAAGAATAACTATATATAGTTATTATAACATCATAATGATTCTGATATATTATACCATCCACTCCAATTCTATAATTATGGGAACGATATCATCACTCGTGCGTACGTACGAACTACCGTCTCCATGACGCGATGAGATACATTCTCCATGATTAACCATACATGAATGATCATAAAGTTTATATAATGAATAATAATGAAATATATGAAATAATAATTCTAATAGATTTATATATATATATATATATTTATTTCATCTATTTAGTTTAATTCAATTCAATAAGGAAACGAAAACAGTGTTCATGCGTACGTACAGCCTACCGTCTCCATGAACGGTGTATTTCATTCCATTTATCGATCTATAATATATATGTACATGATGAATATATATTATATATAAATCATTTTTTAAATTCTGGAATTATGTAAATCAGGATAAAATTAATAATATCAAGAAACAAAAAGTCGAAACACATACGATAAATGAAATGATTTTACCCAAAACGCCACTTTAACATGGAATTTACAAAAGAACGGGTAATATAAAGTTATAAGTGAAACATATATGATATCATAACAATGAATATTATTATTTAATAAGTAAATGAAATTATTTAAATCATTATACAGGAGGTTTAGATCCATATGAAGCATATCGGACCTAAGGTAAGGGATAATTTTGCAAATCTCATTTTTATCCGAGATTGTTTATTCGTAAGTATTTACTGGGGTTATTTCTATCATCCAATTCCTTGTTTTATAAAAGTGTTTTCATGTATGTTTAAATTCCTTTTTACCCATTTTGACTTTTACCACATGGTATGTAAGGAATCTTTCTTTTGTTTACGTTACAAGGTACTTTTTTGACTTTTCTGGCAAAAGTACGAGAAGAATGTTTTTTTAACTTATACAGCACGAATGGATTTTTAAGGTTTTATAAAGCCTTATTTTCATGAATCTTCCTCCAAAATATTTCATGAATATTTTCAAAAAAATCCTTTTCTTTTAAAATTTCATGACATTTTGTGAAAAGAAAATGATTTTGAAGAAGAAAGGATATTTTCCTCAAGAGTTAATTTCAAGTGTTTTATAAAAACCATTTTTCATCTAAGATGACATTATTTCATATGTGTATGTTTCAAGTAACACGTCTCTATGATTTACATGGTTTCACTTTTCTTATTATGAAATGATATCCATTTTATTATATGGATTATGTGATGATGGGATGATGTTTATGAAACCCATTTTATTTATTGGGTTATTATGAATGATGTATGTTTATTTTGTGGCACAAGTGGGAATGATTTCATTATTAGATTGGTGGGACCTATATCTCCCTCCAATGCATTGGGTAAAGATTTATATCTCATGAGATAGACATGGCTAGAACGGTAAGTTAATCCGGTTCAGTGTTACAGGACTGAAACGAGGAGTGAACTCGATTCAGAAAGGGACTTTGTCCACTAAGATGGTCTTGGAAGCAATGCCCTGGCTACTATAGAAATAATGAGATGTGCTGAATGGTTTCCACAATTACATGTTTTACTCCCATTTTATTTTATCATACTTAATGTGTCTTTATGATCTATTCCTTATGTACTTCCATGTTTTATGTCATTTCTCAAGATTTTGATGTTTAAACATTATGTTCATGTTTTTAAGATCAAATGTATATGATTTGTTTTATTTTATCCATGCTTACCCTTATTGAGAATTTTAGCTCACCCTTTATAGTTTTTCTTTTTCCCTGGATATAATGAAAGGTTTTAGGTAAGAAAAAAAGGGGAAGATCGATATGGGAGATGTTGAAGATCTTTCAACAGGATTAGATGTTTATATTCCGAGTTTCCAAAGACACTAAACTATTACGATCCTTATGTGTCTGTTTTTGGTTATGTATTAAGTATTCCGAAAAAGTAATGTAATGTCCATGTACGTCAAGCTTCGGGTCTCTACAGAAATAATGGTGCATTTATAGTATATATATGATATATCTTTTGTTTATTATGTTATTATTATATCATACAAACAATCATTCTTTCCATTTTGTGGGAATATGATAATTTCTTTCTTGTGTACGATGGACTACCGCCTCATGAAGCTATACGATTCATTAATAATTTACATTGAATTTATAAGGGTGGATTTAGTTAAATTATCTAATATATGAAATAAAAATGATTAAAGAAATATATAATATTATTTCCTTTATTTTAATATGATAAGAAAATAAAAACAACATCCATGAATACGTATGACATACAATCTCCATGAACGGTGTATAATATTTATTATGTATAACTTTTATGAATCACCATAATAAATATATACTCTATATATGTGACATTTATAAAATGTTTATAATTTTGGAGATTTTGGGATCATGATCTATATATGATGACCAAGAATAATAAGTTAAGGCATGTATGAAAAAGAAAGCAGTAACTTTAACATAGATTTTTAATAAACATGTAATATAATGTCATAAGTAAATCATATATTGTATTATATATATTAATATTGTTATGTTTTATATGTATGAAAAACTTATATTTATTATTCATGATTTTTTATCTTGTTTTAATGAATTTAAGACTTAGGTTAAGGGGATTTCTAGTCCCACTTTTATTCATGCAAGACTTATTCCATATTCACCACTTATTTATTTTGTGTGGTGTATATAATTAAAATGAATGTAATATATTATCCTATTCATTAAATGTATTTATTTTTAAATATCCATTTAATGATCTATCTGTTAAGGGGTTTATGGTTCAAATGTTACCGAATCAGTAATGGATTTTTTTTTCAATTTTCTTTTATTGAGAAACATGTTATGTTATGAACCAATATTCTTTTAAGAGGCGTATATACATAAATTTGAAAAGTTTTTTAATGAATACTATTATTTTCATGATATTATAAGTTTCATATAATTCAATTTTAGCTTATTTTGGAAATAAAAATTCCTTCAAAATAATTTTTTCAAATAAAGTTTTAAATGTGTTTTAAATGATCTAATATTCATTTCCAAGGAAAAACATTTAAATGATGTTTAAAATAGTTTTCAAATATTACTTTATAATTTTTCATGGTTATTTTCAATTAAAAAGTATATCTAATTTTTTTATGATTTAAAAATCTTTTTTATAGCGGAAAGAATATTTTCCTCGTGAATTATTTCAAATGATATTTTCAAACGATTTTCCATTTAAGATAACATTATTTGATGTTATTTATGATTTAATGGGGGGGGGGGGGTCATAGATACTATAACTATTATTTATACGTTTAGTTTATGTTTATGATGAATGATTTATATTCTTTTGGAAGAAATATGTATGGTTTTAATTATGTGATGGGTGGGACCTATGTGTCCCTTTAATGAATTGAATAATGATAAATTTTTTTTATGATCTAAAAGGGTACACGAGAGGTCGTAATAATCCCACAACAAGAGGGTACATAAGAGGCCATACTAAGACAAAAAAATAGGGTACACAAGAGGTCATCTTAAGACTAAAACTAAAAGGTACATGGGAGGTCATCCCAAGCTTGATACATGTACATAGTTTATTAGCTGAATCAGAAAATAAAATGTATATATTAGTTGGTATCATTGAAATAAGTCATTTTAAGCTTATTTTAATTCAAAAAATTATATGTATTATGAATTTCTTAAAAAAATTATGGATAATTTTCATTTATTATATTATGATTCTTGTCGTATGAACTAACAATCACTAATTCCATGATTAGAAATTATTATATTTTATATAAAGGGTATTCTCGTAAAATGTTGTGCTCATATTTTCATACCCTTATACACATGAAATGCTTATTTATCTTCCTTGTTTAAACTTAATGAGCATATAAGATCACCCTTTATTATGTTTCCTTTCATCAGGTTGTAAATAATGGATTTAAGTAGGAGTAATAAATAGTATGTTCTTTATGAGAGATATTGAAGATCTTTCACCAAATTTGAATAATGTGTTCCATGTTTCCAAAGGCACTAAGAAATTATGGTCCCCTCATACAGGTTTTTTTTTAATATAATGAATATTAATATAAAAATATATAATATCTTTGTTTGAAAATCCAAATTCATTATATTTAGTATCATAGGAAAGTTTTAGTCAAAATTTGGAAACTATGATGAGAAAACCTTAGTAATATCACAAATGAAAATTCTATGTATAGGTTGTAATTATAGAATTTTGGTAAGAGCAATAAATAACTTAAGATTAAACCCAAGGTTTCATAGATTGAAATTTTATAATAAATTTACCTTTGATTATGTGGTTTTATGAATATGATTAGTGTTATTTATGATATTATTTCTGGTTTTAGTCAATGGATGGAACCCAAAGTAACATTGTTAACGCGGAATTAAATGGACAATTCAATGAGGGCTCTATTGAGAAAACAAATGTTATAGATGATGGAATTAAAAACATCATTTATATTACCTAAAAACCTTATCAAGTCTTAAATCATAATGAGCTTCCAAATTACCCAAGGATGGAATAACATTTTTTAAAATCCTTATTAAGGAAACATCCACCTTCGTTAAGTGGAAATCTTGATACACTAGTTTATTTGAAATGGATTGGTTCCACTAAAAAGATATTTTTCATTCTCCATAGTTAGAATATGAAAAAGTTATGTTGGGATCCTATCGATTGGAAGGTGAAGTGACTATGTGATGTAAATTTATCAATAATATGATGTAACAAGATAAAATTGACTCAATGGATTAATATAACTTCAAGAACTTACTTTTCAAATATTTTCTTCCTCGTATTATACTTATAAAAAATGTGATTGAATTTTGGAATCAATATAATGGTTTATGATAAGAAGAAAATGATATAATTTATAGGAAACTATAAACACTATGGAGAGAAGTATATGATATTTACTTTAGGCTAAAAGCGTGGAAGAAAACATAGAAGAAATTTTAGTAAGGGTACTAGAAAATGTTTCATGGTGGGAACATAGGTTATCTGACATTTTCCTTCCGACGTAATGGGAATAAGGAGAAATACCCAAAGATTTTACATCCCAAAATTCAGTGTTTCAACTGCAATGAGTTTGGGTATTACACTAACTAGTGACCTAATATGAGGGCTAATGTGGATTTAAGATACAAAAAACTCTGATGAAAAAGGGAAAAGGGACAGATTATGCTATAAAATGGATGAAATGAAAAAAAACTAATTTGAGAATACATATCCTCATATCTTTTTTAGAATTTATTGTTTTATTTTGAATGAATTATAACTATTATGATCATATTTATTATCCCTTAGTGAAATTTCATTTAATTTTATCCATGTATTTTGGAATAATGGAATCAAATATTCTAAAAATAAAAGGATGAACCCAAGATTAAAATGAATTTTTTTCATATAGAATAATAGTTTATATAAAGAATGAAGAATCTTCTTCATGTTTAATAAGGGTTTATAGGTTATTTAAATTTTTAAAGGAATACATGATGAAAATCATTAAATATTTGGTGTGTGACAATTAAGATGTACATCAAGTGTTTTGGGGGGATTAACGATAAGTTTATATTGTCAAGTAAACCTCTTCCAAAAGTTTTGTATTTTAATACTTTGGAACGTTCATAAGGATAACCATTTTTGAATTTTTTACACTGAACTATTGAAATGGTTTTAGAGATTAATATTTTATTTAGTTATATAAATATTTAAGTGTATTGGATAACATATGCTAAACATTTTGTTGTCATGAAAACTAAATAAATAACGAATGAATTATCATTCCATTATGGATATTATGATATACTAGTTCTTCTGGAATTAAAATTTCCTAGAGTAATAGATGAATTAGATATTTATCAAGGCACCATATATTGATGACATTGTGGATACAAAATGTAATGAAATAAATTAAGTAAATATTATTATGAAAATTTCTTAACATTCAGAATATTATCTTTAAAAAATGTTATACTAGTACTTTGAATTATATGAATCAATTTTTACCTTAAATCATAAAACATTTATCATTCTATGGTGGTTAACTTTATAATGAACATGATCTCTATCACTTTCCCTCAAGACTTGATAGTTGTAATTCTTTACCATGTCCATGTTTTCACATTCTGTTAATTTTCTACAACACAAAATCTATTTTATTTAGTGATATTCATCTTTTAATGTAACTCTTTTTAAGTAGAAGTTTAATTGGACCTTTTTATATTTTTGGTTTTCAACAAAGTAATAATCAAATATCCACATTTGATTTTTGAAGTGCAATTTCAAATTACAAGGAGGAGATTATCTTTTTGAATTTAAGATCATATGGGAATGAGAGATAATAGATTAGAGATTCTAGAAAATATATTTCACATTCATGATATTTTACATGTATATATTTAGAGGTAGTATATATTTGATCCATCCCATGTAATAAACTTAGAGGTCATACTGATGGAATAAGATCTTTCTTATATAGAGAAGCTGGTAGAAATTCTGGATCAGAGTTATAAAGTTATAAAAAACATGAACACTCACCTAGTTAAATTTTTTCTACAGAAGACACCATTTTAAAAAAGCAATGTAAAAAATTTAAGATATGATGAGTCATATTTATCCTCATATGTTTTTATTAGAGTGACTAATTTTGAGGGAAAATTTCATTTTAAGGGGGGTAGAAAGTAACATCCTGAGTTTTTATGAATTATTATTTTTTAAAATAAATGAAAATTATTTCATGTATTAAACTATAAAAAACACATATTTTGTATTTTGGTACACTCAAGACTAATTTTTTATTGTGAAACATACAATAATGAGTTCCTTTAATGCCTTGTGTTACACTCAAGACTGATTTTTCCAAACAACAATATAATATTTATTATGATAATTATCAAAAAACCATTAAAATGGAGAGAAGGAATCAGATTACCTGAATTATGAAAATCTGACATTATTTTATTTATAAAATTAATTATTTTGTGACCAATTAATTATTAATGAAAATAAAAAACAATAGATTATAATAGAGGTGTTTTTTTGAAAAACTATTTTTATACTCAAAAAGGTGTTTGACCCTTATAAATTTAATTTATAACTTTTTTAATGATATTAATGAAATTTATATGTTATCAATTCAATAAAATTATTTTAAATTTATCCAAATAGTTTAATAGCCATAAGAGAAGAACAAATCCAATTATAAGCATGAAAAATATATTTTTCTAAAAGGAAGATTTATTGCATTTTATTGGAAGACCTGTGTTAAGAATAAATTTTGATATTTTTATAAATTTTCTTTTAAAAAACAATATTATTCTTTGAAATCATAATATAAAAATTTAATTTTATTTATTTTTGGTATTTTTCTGATATGACTCCTTTTATGATGAAAAGGAAAAAATACAACATTTTAATTAACAAATGTTTTTCCATCTAATTCATTTTTATATATAGATTTTCTTTAAAATTTGTTTTAAAGTGTAAATAGATCAATTTAGAATATTTAAAAATAATTTATTTATTTTATCCAATTTAAAATTTAAATTGGATATAAATAACTTTGATTACTTTTGAACATTTTCATTTCAAAAAACCTCCTTCTTGCCCCATATATGGGATTAATTTTAGATTTATTGTATAAAATTATGAGTTTTAATTTTGAAAATGGATAAAATGTTTGGAATAATATTTTTTAAACTTAACAAATAGGTCTGTTTTATATTTTTTCAATATGAATAGTAACTTTAGTATTTTTTTGTTACCATGGTTATGGGTAAATTAAATAATTAAGGGTAAAAATAACATTATGAATATTAGTAAATGACAAAAAATATTTCCAAATATTTTTTGGATGATTATGTTTCATCCATAATAATAAAATGATCTGTTATTTGACAATTTATGTCCTTTTTGATGATATTATAAACTATAAAAAAATTATTTAAAGAAGAGTAAAACTTGTCATAATATTATTTTTAACAATTGAGACATTTTAACATGGGGTTATCAAGGGGATATGATAGAATACACATTTTTATTTTAAATATAACACATTTATATTCATTATATATTTTTATTTTTTATTTTTTGGCGAATAAATAATAGTCATTAACAATTACAAAAAGACGATGCAATAATTATTCAATTAATGAAAAAACTATTAAATGATATTATAAATATTAAATGAATATAATTTTAATTAATAATAGAGATCCATGAGTATTATAAGTAATAATGAGATGTTAATGGTGCATTAAATTATTTGGTTTAGTGTTATCTTGGTGTATTAATTTTCATAAAGTCAAAGTAATGAATAATGTCAAAATTCTCACTATTGAAATTTTATGAAAACAATATTTTATTAAATTATTTTAAAATAAAAATAAATAAATTAGAACACGGGGATGATATTTTTTCTTAAATATCATTAATTGGTCAATTATTTTTCAATTTAAACATTATAAGTAAAAATTACATTCTCTTAATATTGAAAATTTTATTTGTATAGTTAAAATTTAAAAGGATTAACTAAGGGTCAATAAAAATAAAACATTTTATCATAACCCTAAAAATGTTATAAAATATATTGGTTGATGATATTAAAAATAATTAATATACTATATTCTAATAAATTTCCTTTTTGATATAATTTTATTGAATTTTAAATTATTATAAATTAATGTTTTCAGAAATTTCAAAAGTTCTTACCTCTCTCTTTGAAAAGGGAACATCTTATTATTTTTTATTTACACTTAAAACATATTTTTCCGATAAAACCTATCCAAATGTACTCCCAAATTTCCAATATTTATATTTGTATCCTCTATTTGGTATTAAATTCAAAAAAGAAGTTATTTGGTGAAAACCAAAAGGAGATATCCGAAGAAGAGGTTAGGTTTATCAATGGCCTTTTATTTATTAAAGCAATTAAATTATTTTTATTTAATGTTTATATAATAACATAAGTATATTAAAAATGTTGATATTTTTTTACATTAAGGGTATATCCTACAAATTAACATTATTCTGCCAAATGGAATACACAATCATTGATCATGTGTACGGCGAACTACCGCCTTCCGAACCGATGATGTTAGTTACTGAATTACCACTTCTTATGGTTGGGAATATTGATGTATTTATAGTTTATATATTATATATATTATTTTTATGAATTTATTATTATATCACACATTCCTTCATGCGTTATATTAAGTGGGACTATGATTACGTTGTTGGTGTGTACAACGAACGACCTCTTCACGAAGGGATGTTATTCGTTCATACATTACATAGAATGTATAAAAGATGATATTTTAAAAAATATGTGATATAAATATGGCAGAAAAATGATTCTAAAAATGCATCATATAATTTTATTTCATTTAATATGAAAAGAAAATGAAAATAATGTTCTGGCATACGTATTCCCTACCCTATACAGGAACACTGTATTTTATTTTCTACATATAACTTTTATAAATAAAAATAAATACATATATAACGAATATATGCATGATATATATAGTTTTTATCATTATGTAGATGATTAAATCATCATTAATGTAATAGGACCAAGAATAAAATGTCAAGATATGTATGAAAAACAAAGGAACAACTTTAACATGGATTTATTAATATACATGAAATAAAAAGCCAAATTTAGATCATATATGAGTATTATAATTGTATATTGTTCTATGTTAGATGTATGAAAATAATTTATTTTTTATATTGAAGGTTTTAATATGTATTATGGAATTCAATACTTAACGTAAGGGTATTTCTAGTCTCACTTTTATTTTTTCAATACTTATGCCATATTCACCACTTGTTTATTTTGTATGAAATATATACTACCCATGAATGTAATTTATGATCATATTACACAAATTTATAGGTATTTACATGTCCATTTGATGATCTCTCTTTCATGGTGTTCAAGGTTCAGAAGTTTCTAAATCAGTAAGGGAATTTTGTCTCAATTTTCATTTTTTGATACAAATGTTTGGTTTTTCACATATACTATTATATGAGGTGTGTATAATTCCATTTGACATGTTTAATATTGAATCTACTAATTTTCAGGATATTATAAGTTTCATGTAATTTTATTCTCTCTTTGGTCATAAATATGCGTTCTTTCAAACCAGTTCCTTATAAAAATATTTTAAAATTGTTTAAATGATATTATATTAATTTTCATAGAAAAGGAATTAAATGATGTTTAAAATAAGATTCAATGATTCCTTTATAATTTTTAGAGGTTATTAAAAATGAAAAATGTTTGTTAAAAGTTTTATGATTTAAGAAACGTTTTCAAAGTTAAAATGATATTTTCCTCAAAAATCATGTCAAATTATCTTTCAAAACCATTTTCCATATAAGAAAAAAATTCTTTGATGTTATTTATGACTTACTGGGGTTATGGTTCATGGATACTATCCTCATTATTTCTATGGTCAGTTTATTTTTATGAGGAATGAATTATATTCTTGTGGAACACATATGTATGGTTTTCATTATGTGATGGGTATGACCTATTTATCCCTTAAATGCATTATCTAATGATAAATATTCTATGAGCTCAAAGGGTATGTAGATGTTATCCTATGAATTCAATAAGAGGGTACACATGAGGTTATCCTAAGACCGCAATAAGAGGGTACGTGAGAGTTGATCCTAATCTTGAAACTATAAGGTACATGGGAGGTCATCCCAAGCCTGATGTAGGTACACATGTGATTAGACTGATGATAAAATAATATGAGTGTATTGGTAGGTATCATTAACATAAGATATTATAATCATATGTGTATGCCAAAAAAATCCATGTTGTATGCCATTATTATACTCTCATGGATCATGTTATTTAATTATCTTATTAATCATGTCTTATTAACTACCAAAATTAAATTACATGATTCAATATTCTGATATTTTATATGTTGGGTATGTTTATCAACTGTTATTAACCTATTTTCATACCCTTTTGCTTATGTTATGATTACATAACTTTTAATCTTACCCTTTCTGAGCATTTGAGCTCACCCTTTCTCATGATTTATTTCCCCATGTTATAAAGAAAGGTTTTATATATGAGTTCTAAAGTGGAAGATATTTATGGGATATGTTGATTATCTTTCCCCAATTTAGAATAATGTGTTTAAAGTTTCCATAGGCACTGAACTATTACAATCATTAGGCATTTGTTTGTGTAATATAATGAATATTCATCTCAAAGTAAGTAATATCCGTGTGTGAAAATTCTGGGTTCATATAATGAAACAAAACATCATTAAACATTTTTAAATAGTAACCAATAGTTTCACAAACATTAAAATCAATATGTCATATTTATCACAACTATAGTGTCTATAAGTCCCTCATGTTATTTTTTCAGTAATTATTTTGTTAATTAACCTACTATATTTTCATCATTAGACACCCAATAAAACTTTATAAAAACCTTCTCAATGATCACCTATATGAGATGGTATATGTGAATGTTGTGTTTGGTCATTTAGGTTGATTGTGGTTCCTTATATAGACTAATATCTGTATTATTATAACAATATATTCCAATTACTACATAAATTATAGGTACCACACCATGTTTGGTAATGAAATTATTTTTTCCCAATTTTTTCCTTCACAACACCTAATGAAGTGATGCATTATTCCTCTATTATAGAGTATTATATGGTGGAGTAATTGGAACTATTTATACTGATAGTTGCACCATATAAGATTAACATGAATTCATATTGATATTTTATATTTTCATTATCAGATTAGAAAATAGAATATATGTTTCCATTTACATAAGGTTTTTCCTCTCTTCTGAAGGCCAAGAATCATTAGTCCTCATCCAGTGCATACGATTATTCTTCAAAATAATCTAGTGACTCTGTCCAGTATTAGATTGGTATTACTAGTTATATTTAAAGAATAAGTGACATTAGGTCATTTAAAAAACATGTAATACATGATATATCCTATAGAAGGCATATAAATAATTTTATCCATATTTTTTAACTCTTTAGATGGATCTGAATTTTTTATACAATTCATGTCACACAAAATTGGTAAGGACCCTTTCTTGGAGTTATCCATTATAAACATCTGTATAACTTTACCAATATATGTGTTCTAAAATATTCCAATATAACACTATTATTTATCTCTATATATATTCATATTAAGCCACATATTTACTAAGTGAAAAGTCAAGAAATCATTTATGATAAGTAGTATGTTTTATACATAAAATATCAGAAATACTATTATATTCCCACTAACCCACATTTCAACACAAGAATCATCCAGATTCATGATGTAGCCAATATCATTAATTGTTTCATGAAACTAGATATTCCAACTTTGAGATGATTTCATTAGTCTATAAATGAACCATTGTATCTTACAAATCTTTGTAGAGTCATTTAGCACTACAAAATATTTGGCCTTTATCATATACAAACGTAATACTAAATTCTCCTTAAAGAAATTGGTTTGACATCCATTTTACATATATCATAATCATAATTAGAAAATATAGATATAAATATATGAATGGAATTTATAATTTTATTTTCTGAAAATGGTTCTTCATTTTTAATTACATGAACTAATTTGAAACCCTTTACCACTAAAAATTATTTATAGATAGACACTCTACCCTCCATGTCAGTTTTGTTTTGGAAAACCCATTTACACACTGTGGGTATTACCAATTCAGCTGAATCTACAAAGTTCTAAATTTGGTTAGTGTATATAGATTCCATCTTAGTTTCCATGGATTTTTACCTTTTCACAGAATTATAACTCTAAAAGGGTTCATAGTAAGTTATAGGTTTGTCACCTATTAACTAAAACTCTTTATAATTTTCTATGTGAAATCCATATACAACTAGATGACGGTGAATCCTAATAGGCCTTTAAGGTTCTTTTATAGAATTAGTCATTTGTTCTTCCAAAACACTTTATAGAACCATATCATCTTCTATATCAAGAAAAATTCTTTTTTATTTTTCTTAAACTTCTCTTACTTCAACTTTCCTCTCATTAAACCATCAACCTATATATTCCTTCTCGTGAATTATTCTAGTTATTTCAATAAACACCTTTTGATCATTAGGATTAAAATAATAATATTCTATAGTTTCATTGGGCTAACCTACAATAAAAACTCATCTAAGTTGGGGATAAGCTTATAAGAAGACAATCATCATATGAGTACTTCAAAACCTTAAATCCTCATGTAATAAATTATTTGATGTTTCTTGGTATATATCTAATGTAATTTCTTTATGATTACATTAGATGGAAACTTATTTATTATAAATGAAACAAACATTTAAGAATAACGATAAAATTAAATATGAAGGTGACATAAACTCATCATATATCAAAACATGTACAACAATTAATGAATCGCATTTTTAGACATAATTTTGCAATGTGGTGTTCCAAAAATAGTGAATTGTGATCGTTTTCACAATATCTTAAATGAGTTATGAATTGTTTGCATATGTATTCACCGTATTTCTCTAATTAGATAATCTTAATACACTTTCCCAACTTATTTTATACTTAATTTTGAAACTATTCCAAATTTTAAGAAATTTTATCTTTTTTTTTCATTAGAAACAAACATATATATAAAATTAAATTCATTTGTAAAATTAATTAAGTACCTAAAACCACTACTTTCTTATTTACTAATTGGTCCACATACATCACTATATATGAGATCAAGTAGTCCACTAGCCCTCTATATTGTTTTTATAAAAATGTTTCTTTGATAATTTTTCTAATAAAAAAATTCACTTGTATCAAATGATCCATAATATAATGAGCCCTAACATTTATTTTTACGGAGTATTTTTATGAAGTTTATATTTAAATGCCTTAGGTGGAAATACTAAATATAGACGAGATTATAATAAACCCTATCCTTATAATGGTTAATGTTATTAATAGTATTATACATATTTATAATTTATAAACTGTTTATTATATCCCCAATTCTAATAATGTACTATTACTACTATTGGGATCAAAATCATTTAATTTGACCTAGGCTCACCGCGATGACCTAACATGGATGATAGAATCATCAGCTCCCCCTCCCAATCGAAGGTGGGAGTTCATTCTACCTCATTAACCTCAACACGTCATTCCAACTTCACCCCTTTCTCCAATCCTGTGTTCTTTCCCCTCTTTTCAGAGATTCTAATTTGTCCAAAAGTCATAGATTTGTATCCTGGTTCACCCATTCTTTCTCTTGTGCCTTTAGAGTTCCAGAATGCTCTGGACTTGCTCAAGTTGACTCTGGTGGCTCAGTTTCTTCCTCGACATCCTTTAGTTGATGTGTTTGACCGATTTGTCTTCAAAGCATGGGACCTACAAGATCATGCGATCATTGGAATTATTGTTCAAAAGAACATTAAGTTTCGGTTTGGGTTGATGGAGGACCTCATAAGCACCTGGTCCAAAGCCCCTCCAAGATGTGATGGCTCTTCTTTATTTCTCCTTCGGTGGAATTTTGATTTCCACATGCGACGTGATAATCCAAGAATGGAAATATGGGTTTTTATCCCTGGTCATCTACTTCCATTTCAAAATCCTTCTATTTTTCGTATCATTGGGAATATGGTTGGTCACTATCTTTGCTCTGATAGTAGAACTTAAGTGGTGTGTCACCCCATTTTTCCTCAGATCTGTGTAAAGGTTTATTTATCCAATCCTCCAGTTGATTGGTTCTAGATTACCGATAGTCAAGAGTTATAGTGGAATAAATTTCTTAATTTTGAGTCATGGTTTAATTTATGTAGCTCCTGCTATTGGGTGGGTCACCTTGAGCTGGTATGTCGTAGTAGACCCTCGAGCAAGAAGGAGAAAAAGTGATTTCTTGATGATTCTGTTGCATATGATGCTGCAACTGAACGTATTAATCTGAATGAGAAAGAAGTCACATATAACCATTTGTAAGAGGATCTTAATTTGATCTCGAAGGATCGGGTAGTGGCTGTCTTAGATAGTGGTGTCCTTGGAAAGACATTTTAGTTAAGAACTATTCTGGTGGTGCCTCTTGAGCTGAGGGTACAGGGGGTGTTTGATAGACTGAAGTTGGATCTAAAGATTGGTACTTCTATGGATGATAATAGAATTAATGGTGGGGAAGATAGGACATTAAGGGAAGAAGGTGATGGGTATTTGATTTCTTATCTCTCAATTATGGTTGGTCTTTGTAACGCCCCGACCCTAGTTACCCAGAGATGGTGCATTATTACATTACATTGGTATGATCACAAGAAAGATCAAATCTCGAAAGACTGATTGGTTTAGTAGCCTTGGAAACACTAGATATATTCATAAAGTATTACATTACATCACAAAGTGAAAAACTACTACAATAATATAGTCTCCATATTCCACACTCATATCCCCACATACTATCCCTACAGGTCATTCATAACATACTTCTTCACATCCTGGGAAAAATAAAACATAGAAAAGGGGTGAGCTCAAATGCCCAGTATGGATAACAATATAGCGTAAACTTTCAAAAATAAGCATAAACATTTAAGGCAATTTATAACTAAAACAAAAGCCTTTTAAACATGAACTTAAACATAGTATGGAAAAAGAAAAATGAAATAATTCCATTTAGTTATTCACATGGATATTCTACTAATCGAATAATCACATGCAATATAAATATCCACTTTCATAATGATGGAATTCATAATGCCAGACTATCATAACCACATAGTCAAGGCCTCGTGCCAAGAATACAAATAAGATTTTGTCAAGGCCTTGTTCCAAGAAACTAGTTTGTCTCATGAGACCTACCGATGCATTGAGGAGCTATAGCGGGCTCCACCCGTCACATATTAAGTCCAATTCATTCCCATATGAAAAGGTTTAAACATAACATAAAGATTCGTATTAAACCTAGCATACGAAATGTCGAAACATTCATCATAAACTATGAATGGTATAAAAATAGCACATCCACAGTAAAAAATATCACAAAACCTTCAATACAATATAGAAGTTTTGTATCTTAATAAATCAACTACAAATAAGCATAAAATCCATCGAAGGATGTTGACATAGATGAAATCAAAACTCTTTTTAGAGAAATATCACTTTCTATTTTTGAAATCATTTAAGAGTCATATATTTATAAAATAAAACATTTTCTTTGAAAATATTCTTATAATCTTGTAAGGGAAGCTTTGACGATTTTATAACGCTGGAAAATAACCACACCCTCCATATAAGTTAAAAAAAACATTCTTACCTTAATTCTGTCAAAATGGTTAAAAAGCACCTTGTTTGGAAAATGACGGAAAGATTCCTTTATAAAACTCTTTTAAAAAGTCAAACAAGGGTATAAATTACTTTAACACATATTCTAGTAAATAGTAAAAAATGTTTTGAAATTCATTTTTAAGAAACATGGAAGTGGATGATAAAGAGATCCCAGTAGATTATTACGTATAAACAACCTCAGATAATGAGGAGATTGCGAAATAACCCTTACCTTGTACTTTTCCTTGGTTGGGGTAGGTTAACCTCCTGTATAATGGTGAAATAATTGTTATTAAATTATACAAGAATAATATATATTAATATGATATCATATATGATCTTTTAACATTGATTTGTTAATAATATCTTTGAATTATCATCGTTTCGGGTGTTAACGTACTCATTTTCTTTTATATGTTTTGTTACATAAGCCGTGTTTGTTATGGATAGGATGTATCTTATTCATATACATAATGATATCAAGTCCTTAAACTTTATTTTTAAATCATCAAATGATAATTATACTTTAATGGATACGATGGAGAATGAATCTTATCGCGTTCGTGGAGACGGTAGTCCATACGTACGCACGAGCGACAATATCATTCTTTTGATATTAAAATAATATATAAATGGTTGTTATATCATATATACATAATCATTAACATGTTTTATTTATTATTTACATGAGTTACATATCATTATTATACCCATCCAAATAATAATATATTGAATAACAATTACACCACGACGTGGAGACGGTAAGCCGTACGTACGCACGTATGGTGACATGTTATTCAAAGGGTGGATAGAATACTGAATATGGTTGTACAATATTTATAATAACATCATAGTATATATAAGATACTGTAGTTATTATTTTATAATGGTAATAACAAAGAAAGAATAAGTGGAAGAAGAAAGGAACTTGAAAAGGGGTGGTGAAAACATTACCTCTTCTTCAGGTTCTTCCTTTTGATTTGATCAAAAGGGCTCCTTAGATTGGTTTTATGATCAAACTAAGGCCTCTAGGTTATAGTGAGGGAAGTTGGGAGAGTATTTGGGCAGATTTTGGCCGAACCAAAAGTCTTTGAAGGTGTGAAGAAATGAGAAGGAGGAGTTCCCTTTTATAAGAGGGGTGAGGGGCACACTACTAGAAACATGATCTTTCCCAACACTTCTATACCAACGGTTTGTAAACACCGTTTTTATAGATACCATTTTCCAACGGTTCACCAAAACCATTGGGAAAGGGTGTGTTTTTGAGGCCCTTTCCCAACGGTTCACCAAAACCGTTGGGAAAGGGTGTGTTTTTAGGCCCTTTCCCAACGGTTTTGGTGAACCGTTGGGAAAAAGAAGAAAAAAATCCAGCATTCACCCAACTAAAAATACAACCACCCATAACCTATCCCAATGGTTTTCAGAACCGTTGGGATAGGTCTATCCCAATGGTTCTGAAAACCGTTGGGATATGTTCATTGATTTTTTTCCAGATCTACTAACCGAGAACATTATATAAATCAAAATTTTAAATAATTATGATAATACATATATATATTTATGAAATTATGTTTACAAAAGTGATTTTAGATTAGTGGTTAAGTCGTTCGATTATAAACGAGGGGTCCTGGGATCAAATCCCAGCGGATGATTTATTTTTGGAATTTATATACCAACGGTCCATTACCGTTGGTATAGATTTCATATTACCTATACCAACGGTTTCCAAAAACGTTGGTATAGACCTATCCCAACGGCTTACTTTGCTACGGTTTTCCAAACCGTTGGTATAGGCTATACCAACGGTTTGGAGGCCTATACCAACGGTTCCAAACCGTTGTTAAAGGTTAGTTTTCCAGTAGTGGCACCTTTGGAAAAGCTAGAAATATTAATTTATAATAAATTCATATTCGGTTTCTAATGGCTCCAAAGTTTATTATTTAAATGTTAAGATTGGTATTGGTCTAAAACCACTCAAACAATAGAATTTAGACAGGTTTGGGTCATTATATTAACCTTATCTTTAAGTATTAACTCTAAGTTAATTAGTTTCACTTTTACAATGTCTCTTTGTATTTTTATATTATATGGTTAATAAACATACAATATACATCCAAGAGACCACAAAGTGGTCCATTAATGATGAACCTATAATGATATAAGTCTCTTGGCCTAACCTTAGATTTTTAGGAATTTAATATCAATTAATAATATAATATTTATTTTAAAAACTCTTTTATGTCAATTTTGACACTATTCAATAATTGATTTTTGTAAAAATTATAAAAGAATGAATACTTCGAACAAAGTTAATTGAATCAATACTAACATGTCATATTAACCTAGAAAATTAGTTTAATTCCTAAAAAGTCTCAAATTATATTTATTTGTGTATTTATAATATCAATTATTTTAATTTTTTCACTATTATGGTATTTACTTCATCATTATTGTGTCATAGGTAAATTAAATTTTTTAAAGTATAAAAATTATAAATAAAATATACTTATGTAGGAAATATTATTATCTTTCTAATGAATATTTACAATCGAATTTATCTTATTTATAACCCTATATTAAAAATGTTTTAGTAAATAAACTTTGATTTTAACTCTTTTAACTCTTCTTTGAATTAAATAATAATAAATGTCCTAATCTAATCCAAGTGGACCTAAATGATAATATTTTATTCCTAAGGCTGTTTTGGTCGAGATACACTTGTCCAATAGAATTAGGACATGTGTTAGGGTAATATTAATATCATTATTACCCTTAATTACCCTATTTACTTTTAACCGTGGTAAATAAAAGTAAAAAGTTACTATTCACCAAAAATTATTTTCATCTCATTAAACCTCATTTTACTTCTTGATATTAACCGTGTCTCTAGGATTTTGGAAATTCCATTCACAGAAGCGGTAAAATTATGTTTTATGAAAAATTCAGTTTTTTAACTACCACTTAGTTGTTTCACTATTCATCAAAAATTGAAGTTTTTCAGAAGAATGCCAAAATTTCACCCTAAAATATAATTGATATTCCGAATTCAAAAATTATGTCTATTTTACAAAATTACAAGTATATAAGTTGAATTAATTAATTTTAAAATTAATTCCCGCTGTCACAACAAATAGCGTGTTTTTAAGAAACAATATATATCAAAAGATTGAAAATTGTTTATGTCAAATTTCAAAGTAAAATTAATTCTAATGAACACCATTGGATAAAATGGTAAAAATATATTCTAATTATACTTTAAAACCACTGAATAATATAATTTATCACTATAAATTATTTTCATTAAATTTTTTTTCTTTAAGTGTTTTTCATTATTCATAAAAATTGGAAGTTCTCAGAAAAATACCAAAAATTCAACTTAGGATAATTTCGATATTCCGAATCCAAAAATGACATCCATTTTGAAATATAAAATATATATAATTTCAAAAAGTAGGTATTACTATTCATAAAAACTAGTTTGATTGGTTGTGGTCTGTTAGAACTCGATGTTGCGTACGACACACGCTATCACATTATTCAAAGAGAAGCGTACCGTAGAATCTTGGGGTGTTACATTCTCCCCTCATTCAAATAATTTCTTCCTAGAAATTTCTATAATAGTTATCACATAAAAAGACTCGGGTGGTTCTTCATCATAGGTTCCTCGGGTTCCCACGTTGCTTCTTCCATCTTATGGTTTCTCCACAAAACTTTTACCAGACGCGTCGTCCGGTTTCTCAGTACTTGTTCTCTCGTATCAAGAATCCTGACGAGCTCTTCACAATAGGACAGATCTGGTTCCAGTTCTAATTTCTCATAGGTGAGTACATGCTTTGGGTTAGGCATGTATTTCCTCAACAGAGATACGTGGAACACATCGTGAACTTTGGAGAGACTTGGCGGCATTTCCAATCGGTAAGCTACAACCCCAATTCGTTCTAGAATTTCGAAGGGTCCGTTGTACCTGGGACTCAATTTAACTTTCTTACCAAAACGTATGACTCCCTTCCATGGAGATACCTTCATGAAAACATGATCACCGACTTGGAATTCCAAATCCTTCCTTCGATTATCGGCATAGCTCTTCTGCCTACTTTGAGCTGCTTTGATGTGATTTTGGATTACCATCACCTTTTCCACCATTTCCTCCACCAGTTCTGGGCCTACAAGTTTTCTTTCACCAACGTCATCCCAACAGGTTGGTGTACGACATCTCTTTCCATATAACGCTTTATATGGTGCCATCTGAATACTCGAATGGAAGCTATTGTTATAGGAAAATTCTACCATAGGTAAATATTGATCCCACATACCCTGAAAGTCAAGTGAGAAAGATCTCAACATGTCTTCTAAGGTTTGAATAGTCCGTTCTGATTGTCCATCTGTTTGAGGGTGGTAAGCAGTGCTCAAATGAAGTTCAGTATCCAGGTATTTTTGAAGACTTTTCCAGAATCTTGAAGTAAAATGGGGATCACGATCAGAAAAAATCGATAGGGGTACTCCATGAAGTCTCAAAACTTCATTAATATATAGTTTTGCTAGACCTTCCAGGGGTAGATCTTCTCTTATAGCAAGAAAATGTGCTGACTTGGTAAGACGATCAACAATAACCCATATTTTATCATTCCTTCTAGGAGTCTTTGGTATCCCCATGACAAAGTCCATCGTAATATTTTCCCATTTCCACTCCGGTATGGGAAGAGGTTACATGACTCCTCCAGGCTGTTTCCTTCCAGCTTTCACTTGTTGAAAAACCATACATCTTGACACAAAATCAGCAATCTCCCTCTTCATGTTGTCCCACCAAAAATGTTCCTTCAAATATCTATACATTTTGGTGCTCCCAGGGTGTATAGAGAAATTGGAACTATGAGCATCATCCAACAATTCCCTTTTTAGATCAGGTAAATCGGGAACACAAAGTCTCTTCCTGAATTTCAAAATTCCATCTTCATACACAAAGTCTCTCAATCTCCCATCATTCACAGCTTTAATCTTCTTTTTAAATTCTTCATCATCGGTCTGAGAACTCTTAATCCTTTCTAGTAAAGATGGTTTGGCAACCATTTGAAAAAGAATTGATGTTTCGCCTTCCCTGGTTATTCCCATGTCCATCTTCACTAGATCCATGAAAATTGGATCTCTTTCAATTCTCATATTGTTCAAAACTCCATGGTCTTTTCTGCTCAAAGCATCTGCTACCCTGTTTGCCTTCCCCGGGTGGTAGTGTATCGTACAATCATAATCCATGAGTAATTCAAGCCATCTCGTTTGCCTCATGTTGAGTTCTTTTTGTGAGAAAATATACTTCAAACTCTTGTGATCAGTATAAATCTCACATTTTTCACCATAGAGGTAGTGCCTCCATATCTTCAAAGAAAAGATCACAGCTGAAAACTCGAGATCATGAGTAGGATAGTTTTGTTCATGAATTTTCAACTCTCGTGATGCATAGGAAATAACTCTATCATTCTTCATAAGGACACAACCAAGTCCTTTCTTCGATGCATCACTATAAATAACGAACCCATCATTCCCCAATGGTAGAGTCAATATAGGAGAATTGACTAATATTCTCTTCAGTTCTTCGAAACATTCTTCACAATATTTTGTCCAAACAAAATTAACCCCTTTATGTGTGATCTTCGTTAATGCGTTAGCCAATCTGGCAAAATTCTGGACGAAACATCGATAATAACCTGTCAAACCAATAAAACTACGTACCTCAGTTATACTCGTAGGTGCTGGCTATTCTTGGATTGCCTTGGTCTTAGAAGGATCAACATAGATTCCATCTTTAGAGACAATATGGCCAAGAAAAAAATCTCATGAAGCCAGAATTCACACTTGCTAAACTTTCCATATAATTCGCGTCTTCTCAGAGTCTTCAGGATAATGCGCAAGTGATTTTCATGATCTTCGTAGCTTTTGTAGTATACCAAGATATCATCAATAAATACCACCACAAATTCATCGAGATACTCCTTGAAAACTCTATTCATAAGATCCATGAATATAGAGGGTGTATTAGTCAATCCAAAAGGCATTACAATAAACTCATAATGCCCGTACCTGGTTCGAAATGCTGTCTTTGGAATGTCTTACTTCTTCACACACAACTGATGGTATCCAGATCGAAGGTCAATCTTTGAAAAGTATTGAGATCCATGCAGTTGGTAAAATAAATCATCAATGCGTGCTAGGGGATACTTGTTCTTTATTGTTATAGCATTGATCTCCCTGTAGTTGATACATAACCTCATAGATCCGTCATTCTTTTTAACAAAAAGAATAGGGGCTCCCCATGGAGAAACACTAGGGTGAATAAATCCCATATTACTCAATTCCTCTTGTTGTTTCTTTAGTTCAACTAATTCTATAGTGGCCATTCTATAAGGGGTCTTTGATATATGCCTTGATCCAGGAATTAAATCAATAGAAAACTCAACTTCTTGTTCTGGAGGATGTCCAGGTAAATCTTCCGGAAATACATCTACAAATTCATTCACAACAGGTACATCCTCTATTTGAACATTCCTTTCCTCACCCACAGTTATTTCATTCTCTTCCTCCCCAATAATTGAATTTAGTTGAGCTACTGGGGGTGGATCTAAATAAGAATTTGGTGGTGACGATTCTGCTCTAATGATAAGGTGTTCCTTATCATTATCATCAAGAATCGTAACCTCTTTCTTCTTAGAATAAATATTCGCATCATAGTCTGAAAGCCAGTCCATACCGAGGATTATATCAAACTCAATCATAGGTATGACGATGAGATCAGCAGATAAAGAACATTTAGGTGCTCTAATGGGGACTGATTCACAAAACATTGTTGCAATGATACTTCCCTTAGGAGTTTTAACTAACAACTCCCTTGTTAAATCAAATTGGAAATATCTAATTTTCATAGCAATCTGGGAAGATATGAAACAATGTGATGATCCAGAATCAAATAATGCATTTTCTAAACTTGAGGAAACCATTAAATTACCTGCCACCACGTCTTTCGGAGCTTCTACCTCAGCAGTAGTGATAGCATAAGCATGGCCTTGATCCCTTGGCCTTTTCTGAGTTAAGTTATCCTGACTCTTAGGACATTCATTTTCATAATTACCCATCTCCCTGCAATTGTAGCACTGAACATTGGTAGCTTCCTTCTTCCCTTTGCAATCACGAGTTTGGTGGCCTTTTTCACCACATTTGTAACAGACGCCCATTCCCTTCAAGCAAGTACCGAGGTGTTTCTTCCCACATTTACCACAGGATGGATATTCAACCTTTCCTTTCTTCCCCTTATTTCCATTCCCAAATTGATCAGCAGGCCTCTTCTTCTCTTTCTTTGCTTTAAAGTCATAAACTTAGAGAATTCCTTTTCGGTCTTGATAGCACATGATACAATGTCTTCGTATGACGAGAAGGATTGTGAGACTAATGCTCGACGGAGAAATGGTTTTAACCCATCAAAGAAATAATAAATCTTACTTCTTGGGTTACGTATATAATCACCAGCATACCTTGCTAACCTTGTAAAGTTAGCCTCATACTTTGTGACATTCTCATCGTCCTTCTGTCTCAGACTTAGAAATTGCCTTTCCATATCTTCCCGATGGTCGCGAGGAAATTATTTTTCTAAAAACAGATCTTTGAACTCCCTCCCTTCCATATTTGATACTTCATCATCTTCCTTCATATTTTTAATCAATGACCACCAATGATCAGCATCTCCAGTGAGGCAGTAAACTGCCATGATAACTTTTTCCTCTTTCATTACTCCCCAAAGCCTGAAATATTTTCTCTAGGGAAAATATCCATTGCTCAGCTACTAAGGGATTTGTACTCCCATTGAACGTTGGTGGTTGTTTCCTCATGAATCGATATAACATTGATCCTCCATGCTGCGGATTAGGGTGCTCCATACAGGTGAGGTTATTATTTATAACCTGAGTGAGTTTTCCCATTATAGTGATTAGCTGATTGGCACCAGTTGCATCACCAGCTCCACTATAATTATCTTGAGCAGGAGGGAAATCCCTACATGGAGTGCGTGCATTGATACAATTTCCATTTCTTCCACTAGGTGCCATTTCTAAACAATGGCATAAACTAGATCAATTTATGAATCAAAATACATAATCCCATACTTATAAAACACTTAACATAAATTGAACTATTTATGGATATAATCCATAATCATAAAAATGTTTTCATTGAGGAATTATATACTCATAAACCCTTCATAATGATTTGTAAAGAAAATGAGAGTTATCCTAAGCATATCCCCCGGGAGTGTCGTAAACAAGAGTGCAGCAAGGCCCGTTGTCGTGCACCAGTTCCCGTTCGAGTCTAGCTCAAAGCGGTGTTTTCGGGTTTTACCCCTAGGTACGTCTGTGCCAGAGCCGCCTCTACCTGCTCGTATCCAGACAGGGATGTATTGCTTGGAAAACTCACAAAATATCTACAATACCAAAATTCTAGGAATTTCTTCTATACTAATCCTCAAAGTTCATCTTAGGTATACGTGCTCTAATCATAGTTTATCTAAATCTAGCTTCCAAGGTTTGTACTAAACTTACTCTGATACCAACTGTAACGCCCCAACCCTAGTTACCCAGAGTCAGTTCATTATTACATTACATTGGCATGATCACAAGAAAGATCAAATCTCGAAAGACCGATTGGTTTAGTAGCCTTGGAAACACTAGATATATTCATAAAGTTTTACATTACATCACAAAGTGAAAAACTACTACAACAACATAGTATCCATATTCCACACTCATATCCCCATATACTATCCCTGCAGGTCATTCATAACTTACTTCTTCACATCCTGGGAAAAATAAAACATAGAAAAGGGGTGAGCTCAAATGCCCAGTATGGATAACAATATAGCGGAAACTTTCAAAAATAAGCATAAACTTTTAAGGAAATGTATAACTAAAACAAAATCCTTTTAAACTTGAACTTAAACATAGTATGACAAATGAAAAATGAAATAATGCCATTTAATTATTCACATGGATATTCTACTAATCGAATAATCACATGCAATATCAATAACCACTTTCATAATTATGGAATGCATAATGCCAGACTATCATAACCACATAGCCAAGGCCTTGTGCCAAGACTACAAATAAGATTTTGTCAAGGCCTTGTGCCAAGACACTAGTTTGTCTCATGAGACCTACCGATGCATCGAGGAGCTATAGCGGGCTCCACCCGTCACATATTAAGTCCAATGCATTCCCATATGAAAAGGTTTAAACATAAAATAAACATTCGTATTAAAACTAGCATACGAAATGTCGATACATTCATAACGGCGGAAAATAACCGCACCCGCCGTATAAGTTAAAAAAACATTCTTACCTTAATTCTGTCGAAAAGGTTAAAAAACACCTTATTTGGAAAACGATGGGAAGATTCCTTTATAAAACTCTTATAAAAAGTCAAACAAGGGTATAAATGACATTAACCCATATTCTAGTAAATAGTAAAAAATGTTTTGAAATTTATTTTTAAGAAACATGGATATGGATGATAAAGAGATCCCAGTAGATTATTATGTATAAACAACCTCGGATAATGAGGAGATTGGGAAATAACCCTTACCTTATACTTTTCCTTGGTTGGGGTAGGTTAACCTCCAGTATAATGGTGAAATAATTGTTATTAAATTATACAAGAATCATATATATTAATATGATATCATATATGATCTTTTAACGTTGATTTGTTAATAATATCTTTGAAATATCGTCGTTTCTGGTGTTAACTTACTCATTTTCTTTTATATGTTTTGTTACATAAGATGTGTTTGTTATGGATAGGTTCATATACATAATGATATAAATTCCTTAAACATCATTTTTAAATCATCAAATGATAATTATACTTTAATGGATACGATGGAGAATGAATCTCATCGCGTTCGTGGAGACGGTAGTCCGTACGTACGCACGAGCGACAATATCATTATTTTGATATTAAAATAATATATAAATGGATGGTATATCATATATAAAGAATAATTAACATGTTATATTTATTATTTACATAAGTTACACATCATTATTATACCCATCCAAATAAAAATATATTGAATAACAATTACACCACGATGTGGAGACGGTAAGTCGTACGTACGCACGTATGGTGACATGTTATTCAAAGAGTGGATAGAATACTGAATATGGTTGTACCATATTTATAATAAAATCACAGTATATATAAGATACTGGAGTTATTATTTTAGAATGGTAATAACAAAGAAAGAAGAAGTGGAAGAAGAAAGGAATTTGAAAAGGGGTGGTGAAAACATTACCTCTTATTCGGGTTCTTCCTTTTGATTTGATCAAAAGGGCTCTTTGGTTGGCTTTCTGATCAAACTAAGGCCTCTAGGTTGTAGTGAGGGATTTTGGGAGAGTATTGTGGCAGATTTTGGCCGAACCAAAAGGCTTTTAAGGTGTGAAGAAATGAAAAGGAAGAGTGCCCTTTTATAAGAGGGGTGAGGGGAACCTTTGGAAAAGCTAGAAATATTAATTTATAATAAATTCATATTCGGTTTATAATTGCTCCAAAGTTGATTATTTAAATGTTAAGGTGGGGATAGGTCGAAAACAACTCAACCAATAGAATTTAGACAGGGTTGGGTCATTATATTAACCTTATCTTTAAGTATTAACTCTAAGTTAATTAGTTTCACTTTTACAATGTCTCTTTGTATTTTTATATTATATGGTTAATAAACATACCATATACATCCAAAAGACCCCCGAGTGGTTGATTAATGATGAAACTATCATGATATAAGTATCTTGTCCGAACCTTAGATTTTTAGGAATTTAATATCAATTAATAATATAATATTTGTTTTATAAACTCTTTTATGTCAATTTTTACACTATTGAATAATTGATTTTTGAAAAAATCATAACAGAATTATTACTTCGAAAAAAGTTAATTTAATAAATCCTAACATGTCATATTAACCTAGAAAATTAGTGTAATTCCTAAAAAGTCTCAAATTATATTTATTTTTGTATTTATAATATCAATTATTTTAATTTTTCACTATTATGGTAATTACTTTATCATCATTGTGTCATAAGTAAATTAAATTATTTAAAGTATAAAAATTATATATAAAATATACTTATGTAGGAAATCTTTTTATCTTTCTAATGAATATTTAAAATCGAATTTATCTTATGTATAACCCTATATTAAAAATGTTTTAGTAAATAAAATTTTATTTTAACTATTTTAACTCTTCTTTAAATTAAATAATAATAAATGTCCTAATCTAATCCAAGTGGACCTAAATGATAATATTTTATACATAAGGCTGTTTTGGTCGAGATACAATTGTCCAATAGAATTAGGACATGTGTTAGGGTAATATTAATGTCATTTTTACCCTTAATTACCCTATATACTTTTAACCGTGGTAAATAAAAGTAAAAAGTTACTATTCACCAAAAATTATTTTCATCTCATTGAACCGCATTTTACTTATTGATATTAACCGTGTCTCTTGGATTTTGGAAATTCCATTCACAGAAGCGGTAAAATTAAGTTTTATGAAAAATTCAGTTTTTTAACTACCACTTAGTAGTTTCACTATTCATCAAAAATTGAAGTTTTTCAGAATAATGCCAAAATTTCACCCTAAGCTATAATTGATATTCCGAATTCAAAAATGATGTCTATTTTACAAAATTCCAAAAATATAGGTTGAATTAATTAATTTTATAATTAATTCGCGCTGTCACAACAAATAGCGTGTTTTTAAGAAACAACATATATCAAAAGATTGATAATTGATTATGTCCAATTTCAAAGTAAAATTAATTCTAATGAACACCATTGGATAAAATGGTAAAAATATATTCTAATTATACTTTAAAACCACTCAATAATATAATTTATCACTATAAATTATTTTGATTAAAAAAGTTGTTTTTAAGTATTTTTCATTATTCATAAAAATTGGAAGTTCTTAGAAAAATACAAAAATTCAACTTAGGATAATTTCGATATTCTGAATCCAAAAATGACATCCATTTTGAAATATAAAATATATATAATTTCAAAAAGTAGGTATTACTATTCATAAAAACTAGTTTGATTGGTTGTGGTCTGTTAGAACTCGATGTTGCGTACGACACACGCTATCGCATTATTCAAAGAGAAGCATACCGTAGAATCTTGGGGTGTTACAGTCTTCATAAATAAGGGGCTAGCTCTGGGGTTGCTAATTGTTTGTAAAAACCTCCCTTGGAACTGAAATCTGCATTTGAACGGAATGTGGAGAAGGAGGCTCCCTTTGAGGCAGTGGAGCATGAAGGTGGTCTTGAGCTTCTATGTGTAGGTGGTTCTGATGGAAAGGGACTCTCAGTTGGGAAATAAAGGACTTCAGCCATGGTTTATATTGAAAACCAGTTTACACTGCTAGAAAATGAAGATCCACCATTGGATCAACATGTCTCTTAGTAGGTTGTGGAGACTGGAAAACATGGAAATCAAACTATCAATGGGGAGCAGATGAGTGTGGAGGTTCTAGTTTCTACCGAACTTATTTATAGTATTGAGTATAGAGAAATAGGTGATTACCATGATGACAAGGAATGTCATTAAGTGTTGACTTTGGTTGATCCTAATAGATAGACTTAGTTGATGGGAAATGGCTTTTTGCAGTCAACAATGTTGGGAATTCCATTGGAAACACTAAGTGGGGAAGAGTACGATGATGGTTTGCAGAATATGCACATATACACGGAAAGGGTAACATCTCATATATTGATAAAGTGAATTTTAGTTTTGATTAAAATGCGGTGTGCTATGGAAAGGTATCATACAGTTATATTGTCATGAGAGGATAACATTTGGAGAATGAAGAATTTTCAACCAACTCTTCTCCACCAAAGAGAAGACAACAGAAGGACTACTCCAATATGATAAGAACTATGGTAACTAGGTCCCATTCTAAAGATTCAAATAAGACTGTTGCTAATTCCAAGTGTGGGTGTCATAGCAAGAAATCTTCTAAACTTGAACTCACATCAGAGCAGTTAAAATGCAAGGAGCAATATACCAACCTTTTCAAACATTACAATTCACAATCTAATTGTGAATCGGTTGATGCTGGTGCAACCTCTGATTATTCTTATCGTGATGATTTTTATTACTTGGACATGTAATTTATCTTTATCTATTCTCTTCATTTTCTTTCTCCTATTTTCTATTCTTCAACTTTTATTTTATTAATGATTCTGGAGGATCAGGCTTTATGCCTGGTCCTATGCCTTCCTTGGTATCCCCAATTCTATAAAAAAGTTTATTTCAATATATAGAAAACACTTATTTTAAATAAAATAAATCCATTATTGTCCAAACAAGATTTTGAAAGAAAATTCATGTCTACGGAAGAAAAAAAATAATAAGTCTAAATATATTCCAATACAACCACTATTGATCCATTGTGAGAATTATTATCTAATTCAATATTCATATATTATATCATATCTACGAGTCAATAATTTTCATAAAGAATGTGGGACACACACAAAATATCTAATAACCATGAGTCAAAGATGGTAGATTTAGTTTTAATAACATTCACATTTAAGGACTCAGGGTGTTTCTCCTTAGGATCACTTTTAAATTCAGGATACAAATATTTTAATATTTTATAAGTAATAAATATTAAAGATATAGAAATTATTAATACGAAGTATTAAATAATCTAAAAAAATACATATCAATGGGAAAGTATCATGTTTTATATATGTTCATAAATGAATTTTAAGTATATCACTCCCATTAAAATTGATGAAAGATAAAATTATATCCTTTTTATGGCCAATGAACTATATCTCACAGAGTTCTACATCACTTTAGTGTTTCTACAATAACATATATAAATAGGTAGTGAATCATACCAATCATAATTATTATTAGTCTTGGATAGCTGAGAAGATTATTATTTATCAAAAATCATAATATGGATTCAACTAAAACCTTTACTCAAAAAAAAAATCTTATTCGGGACTATCCTCTAGTGCGTGAATGGCCTGATGTCCTTATTTTTTTTATTGATTATGATAACCCTTTTTTCAAAAGATAATGGGGGAACCCTTTCAAGGCCCATAGGCTTAGATATTACATGACCCTTGGGTATTATGAAATATATAGACTATACTTGGAACTCTTCATCCCAGCTTCTTTATAGTGATATCATCTCTCCACCTTCGCATGGATGTTCGGCTAGGCTTCACGTGCAAACCCATGCCAATTTTGATGGAAATTTGATACCGTCCCTTTATGACCAATCCAATTAGCTTCAGCTTTGGTGAATGTGCCTCCTCTGAATCACCATTTAGAGTTTTCTTCTTATAGAGTTTTTCTGATCATTTCTGCACATTTTCAGGTGGCCCGAAGGTTTTGAGGTGGTCCAAAAGCCTGGAGGTGGACCTAAGGCCTTGAGGTGGCCTGAAGGCTTTGAGGTGGCCCAAAAACCTTTCTGGACCAACTGTCTCTGCCCGGTTTTGAACTTGGATCTCTTGGATGCACTTGTTGTGTCCTCACCAACTAGGCTGAGGCTCCTGTGTGCCTATCATCTACTATAAACCAAATAAAACTCTAAAAAAGTAAACAAAAGAAAATTCTGGTCCACCCAACAATTGAATGACATACCCAATAGTAAAATATAGAGTCACTTATTACATTATTGACTAATAGAAAACAATATATGGGCACAAATATTTAGCATTACATTCCTTTTCAAATGATTGAGGTCTTGAAATGTCACTCTTTTGAAGGAATATAACCAAAATAATTTTTAGAGTTATTTTAATGTATCACCAATTTAGTATACTTCACATACATATTAAATTAATAATTTTTACAACATATGTAATCCATAACTTCAAATATTTCATTACTTTTGTGTAAGAATGCATATAAAGATTTAGTTTTAGAATCTTGATTTCGACCACCAAATTAATGTGTTATCACCACATTAATGTGTAACTCTTGGATAATCTACAATTTTGTGTTACTCACTAAAAAATTTAATCCAAATATATGAAAATATATCCAAATTCTTCATATAAATAAGGTATATATAATCTTATTATAAAGTATTAGAGTAATATAATATTTTGAAACTTCATATGAGTTGGCTTGGAGTGAAAGATAACCAACTCTATTCACTTTTTTGACAAGGCATTAGCCTCCAGGATAGTAGGTTATCTGACACCAAGTCCCTCTACCTAGTGGTATTTTACCCAAGGGGGAATTCATTTCATGATAATCATAACACCTAACATAAACAAACTATAATCAAAAAATATTTTCAAGATCATAAATATAATTACAAACCATGGTTAGTGTAGATGAAAATAAAATTTTATGATATCAAACCTATTATTTCATGAAGTGATATATCTTATAAAAAATATATGAAAAAAATTTTGCATAAAAAATATTCACATTTCATAAACCGTTTACAAAATATGAATAAATAAGGAATTTTAAAAAATATAAACATTTTTTTATATTTTAAAAAATACATTTATCAACTATTAGTAAATATACGCTAACATTAAAAATTTTATGAAAAAAACCAGGACATGAATGCCTGGATTGGGTGTTAAAATTAAACTATGTGTATATATATTCTAAAATTTTCAACTATACAATATATATTCCTTTACACACCCATGGATATTTTCTTTTTATATTATGGAGGATTAAGAAAATATGAAATATATCATAGTCAGAGAAGATTTCTATAACAACTATCTATATTAACTCGAGTTAGATCGTCAACCAAAACTAAACACAAAAAACCATATACTCTAAATTAATTCTACCACAGAAATTATAATTTTGGGTTAACCAAAAATATATTTGTAATGGGTTTCAAAAGGATACAGAAAATTATTATTTATAAACACTATAAAACTCTTTGTTTTTTTATAATTTATATGAAATACAAAACATTTGATAAAAATAATGAATTTTCCAAACTTGATTCTAGGGGTTGAAATAATAAACTATAAGGAATATTGTTAAAAAAACTTGTAAAAGAAATATCTCTTTGAAAACACATTTTATTCCAAAATATAATATCCTTTGAAATAAATTTGAATTTCTCATTGAAAATATTAAAACATTAATTTGATAATAATAATTTTTTTAGAATATAATGATACTTTAGAAAACCTTAACAAATCTATGAGGCCACTAAAAATATCACTTTTAGGACAAAATATCTTTGAGGTAGTAGGTTAAATCCTCATTCCTCAACATCAAATTTGGTACCCAAGTGCCACATTTTATATACTTGTTTTTAACATATTTACTCTATCATTTATAAAAATTTAAAATACCATTTGAAAAATATATATACAATTTTCAAATAGGAAAATAATTTTATATATCAGAATCTATTGAAATAGATTCCTTTAAGAAAATACTATTCTTTCCTAAGGGTCTGGAGGAACCTATAATTTATAAAAAATACATAAATATTAATCCTTTAAAGTAATAATTAAACGTATACAAATTTTGTTCATAAAAATAATGAATGTCAATGATACCTATAATTCATATCCATACCAATAATCCTTAACGAAATTAATTGAAATAAAAGAACAATTTTTAAAGAAAATGGTAAAATTAATCATTTTAAAATCATCCTTGAATTAGGAAATCATATTTCTCTTTTCAATAACTTTCTTAATTTTAAAATGGAAATTTTGAAGAGTGAATTGAAATTAAATCCTTAAATCATGCTCCTCTACCATAAGGGTTCATATAAACATAATCTCTCATGAAAATAAGGTTTTTCCAAAAATAGATGTTTTAAAAATAAATTTAAATTACACTATTATAATATTTTAAAAATAAGTTACCCTTAATGGAGAGATTAAAAAAATATTGAATATTTTTTTTCAAAAATTGAATATCCTTCACCACAAAACCTTGTAGAATTTTTTCTTTTTGAAGAAAAAATATTATTAACTTATTTTATCACTTATTCTCACATTTTATTATACAACCCACATTGGAAATATATTTAGGTTTCTAAATAGAAATGGTGAAACCCTAGATGAAGACTATTTTATGTAGATGACCCTTGTACTATTTTTGTATGCATATAATAATTGGTGAAAGTTATAGTATATTGATTTTATATAAATGTTTATATATATATATATATATCTTATTAAAATCTTATAAGATATGGAAAAGATGAGTGTGGCCAAATATGACCAATAATGTGGACACTTCAGATCAAGAGAAGATATTAACAATTTAATGACCCATAAACATCAAATCTGAATGTAATACATTTTCTAGATTTTTTAGAAAGATGGATGCCCTCCTAAAGTTTGATTTTCTTATAAAAAAGGTTTAAAAACCTATATTAAAATGATATAATGATTGTAAATATAATTTATATAAATATAATAAATGAAATGAAAAATAGGTAGATGATTAACTGTCACATTTGTTTTCCCACACATATATATTTTGGTTATTTTATGATATTTCAGTAATCCATGAATCTATCTTACTCTATGGAAAACCCAAAACAATAAAAATAAAAAATATATAAACATTAATATATATATTCTTAAATACAATAATACATACATATAAATTTTATTAAACAATAATACCATTAGTATAATGTTAAAGACAACCTTTATATGTATGGTGATTGTCATTAGTGGATCAGGTGGTGGTGGATATGCGACATTCTATAGTGGAAAAGTGATATCGATGGTAATTAATTGTGGATTTTGGTGGTGTGGTTCAAGAAGAAGAATAGAAAAATAATAGTGTTTATGAGGTTAGATAGAGAATAAGGATATCAATTTGACATGATTCATTTGATCGATGAGTCTAGTTATAAACAGATGTTTCTAAAGCGAGTAGAAAGTTCCTATATAACCCAATCCCACATTGGACTTATGTTCATCATGGGGCCACTTAACACGTGTTCTCGTGTCATGGTTAGATCGACCTGATAGTGGGTTTTGACACCTAAAACATTGATACACACACACACACACACACACTTACCCACATGGGTTGTGTCACAGCCTTGAACAATCCACATGCATCCTAAGTGAGCCTTTTACACACCCTAAATGTAGTATTCCCTCACCATCCTATCTATTTAGGATCTCTAATTGTAATCCACCTTGTGAGCTGGCATAGATGGCTCTTGTGTGTGGTCATTATTTCTCTCACATGAAAGGTTGAGGTGGCCTAACTATCTTCCATGTTTAGAAAATTGTTTATCTATACATAATAAATTGTTAAACCAATTGTTAAACACTAAATTAACATCCTATGTTACCATAATTATACTTTATATTGTTGTATTATTTTTAATAAATTTTTTTCCTTTTTAAAAAAAATTATATATTCATTTATTTAGATAATTTTATTTAAAATACATGAGTAAATTAAATTTACGGGATGTTATATTATACCTCTTTAAAGGAATTACACCATTTCAATTCATTTAATATTTAATTATTAATCCATATAGTCCTTTAAATCCCAATATTTTACATCTCATCCAATTATTATTATATTTTTAAATAAAACTATGTTAAGATAAGAAAAATCCTAATAAATAAATGTAGTTCATACATTCATCAGGATATGCACTGATTTTCTTTATTTCATCGATCATGATAATATATAGTATACATAGAAATAATGTTTTTGAGTTCCTTCAAAGTTCCTTGCCTCATTTTTCTACAATAATCTCATACAATTTGGGTTATATCAATGATAGAAAATTATTTTTTTGAAAAATATTTTCTAATGACATATAATTTTAAAACATCAGTTAAAATATGATATTTATAGAATAAATTCACATATTTTTTTTGAAACATTAAGATAAAGGTCCTTCTAAAATACCAAGATTAAAAAAAAGTCTATAAATTGATAGAAAATATAAATAAGAAACACAAGGGTCCCCTTCATCTTTGGCTATAATCTAATAATAAAATGATTTAAAATATTTTGGTAAGGATAAATATTTTAATATCCATTGATGATACCTCTCCTTTTGAGATAGGTGTGAATGTTGGGAATTTAGGAATTGATTGAAAATAATCCGTGATCCATTAGGACAATGGGGTATCAAGGAGGTTTGGATATTTCAAAAAACCACTTATAAGAGAGTTTTATATTGGAATGTTTTTAAATATCAAAAGAGTGAGAATTTTCATTAATTAATCCCATATTGTCATCTATAAGATATTGAATAGTTGTTCATTACCCTTATCCTTTCATCTTGAAATCAAATTTCCCTCAATCAGATAAAGTTACATAACAAAAATTTTACTAGATTAAATATCCTAAAAAACATAAACAATACTTAACAAAAAATTTATAATATCTAAAAAGTTATAAACCATTTATCGGATACCAAATTTACCAGTCTAAGAACTATACAATCTCCAATCAGGTGATAAAAACAAACTATATATATATATATATATATATATATAAATTTTAAATGGAAAAATATAATTTCATTTACGCACAAATTGAACTTTTTTTATTATGATTTAGATGATTAGGAACATGTTACAATATATCATAGTTCTTAAAAATTTCGATAATAACAATCTAACTTCATTAGAGATAGGTCCTTAACAAAAACCAAACCCCAAAGATGATATAATCATAACTAATACTTTGAAAAAAAATAAAAATATTAGTTTATGACAAAATTTCAATATAAGGGGTTTCAAAACTAGGGGAGAAATAAATATTATGAATGCAAAAAAGATATTTTAAAAAAGGTCAATTTATATAAGGAATATTTTTAGAAAACTATTAATGTACATACCTCTTTTAAAACCCATTTTTTTCAATATATAATTATCATTGAAAACATGAATTTATACTTAAAAAATTAATACTTTACATTGAAATCGATAAATTTTTTATGGAATATATGGATACTTTGAAGACATTAATAATTCTATGGTGTGAATAGAAATACCATGTTTAAGAAAATTTACACTTTAGGCCGTGGGTTCAATCCCCATTCCACATCATTACATTCAATATACAATTGCCAAATTTTATATAAAATCATTTTTGTAAAACATAATTTTTGATTTATAATCCATTTAAATAGAAATTTAAAAAATATATAATTTATTTTTAGAGGAAAATAATTGTATATCTCATAAAATTTAGCAATAATACATTTAATAAAAGATAATTATTGCATAAGGATTAGGAGGAATATATAATTTTTAAATAATACTTGAAAATGAATCTTGTAAAGTAATTATTTACCTTAAGAAAATTATATCAATATAATTATGTAATGTTAATAATTACTAAAGTTATTGGACATATTTATAATCATGAATGGAATTTATTGAAATAAAAAAACATTTTATACATTAAAAAATAAATTTTATCATTTTAAAATCATCATTGAATTAATAAAAAAATTCCATTTAAAATAACAATATTAATTTTAGAAAGAGAAATTTTTAGAGGGAATTGAATTTATTTCTCTAAATAATAATCCTATATATGAAGGATATAAATTAAAATAAATATTCCTTATAAAAAGTATTTTTTTTAAAACAGATGTTTTATAAATAAAATTTCAATAAAATAAAATAATAATTTTGAAAACAATTTTCCCTTTCATATGGGTTTTGAAAAAATAATTGAATATGAATTTTAAAAAATAGAATATCAATTATATTGAAACATTTAAATATTTATTCTTTTTTATAGAATACTATTAATAACTAGATTTCTACCTTTTTATAACTTCTTATTTTGCACCCCACAATAGAAATATTATTTTGGTTTCAAAACATAATTTGTGAAACCTTGAAGGAAGACTCCTTTAGATAAATGAAACTTGTACTATTTAGTAACTATGTAATAATAGATAAAGAATGAATTACATTTAATTTATATCAATATTTTTTTATATATAGTATATTAATATCTTATATTGTATAATATATATGATTGTGTTTATATAAAGACAAAAGATGGAAACTTCATATTAAGGGAATATTATAACAATTTAATAACCCATAAACATACAACATGAAATTAAAACATTGATTGGTTTCATTGAAATATAAATACCTTACTAATATTAATTTTATTTGTCAAAAAAATTAGTATAAAAACTAATATAAAAATGATACACTGATATAAAACTTAATATACACAAATATACTGAGTGTAAATTTGAATTGGGAGAATATGAAAAGTTACATTTATTTCCACTTATACATATTTTTTGTGTTATTTTATTATATTTCATTAATCATTGTATATTTCATACATTTTCAAGATCAGAAAATATAAAAATTGAAAAATAAATAATTATATATATATATATATATATATCTGTTTTTCAATTAGTGAATATATATCACACAAAACAACAAAAAAATTATAAATACGTTGAATACATCCTTGACATTGATGGTGATAGACGACATAGGCTTGGGTGGTGTTGGATACATGACAGATGATGGTGGAAAATAGGTGTTGATTGAGATGGAGGGTGCATGGAGGTGGTGTGGTTCAAAGAGATAAAGTGGAAAATGATGGGGCTTTTTAGGTTAGAATATTGGGTAAAAGATGAATACTCAGAAAAATTATATAGTTGAGATTCATTTTTTGAGACGAAATTACTTTTAAGCATATGTTTTTAAGAAAGGTGAACAGTTACCATATAACATGATCCCAAATTAGACCTCAATTCATATTGGTGATTCTTAATAAGGGTTCCCATGTAACTATTATCTCAATCCATCAGTTGGGTTCAACTCCCACAATACTCACACAAACCTTCGCACACGAGACATACCACCCACTTTTGTAGTCCATGGGCACCCTATGAATGCCTCGTGCACACCCTACATGTGATATTCCCTCACCAAACTTCCTATACGTACACCCTCACCCCAAAATGCCTTTTAGGATGATTGGGATGCCGCTTGTGTGTGGTCAATATTTCTCTCAAATGAATGGTTGAGCTTTTCTATCTATTTTGTATGGTTGTGGAATAATTTTTTTATACATAGAAATTTTTAAATCATTTTTATACACTAAAATTACACCCTATGTTTATATAATTAAATATTATATTATTATATTAATTTTAATTAAAGTTTATTTTTCTTGTTTTAAATTTAGAAAACCATTTATTTTTATAATTTTATTTAAATAACCTAAATATGATAAAATTATAGGGATTTTAAGTTATATAAGTTAGATAAAACATGAACATATAATATTTTCCTTTAAAATAAATATGAACACTTATATTTTCATTATTTTGATTTTGAAATAATAATTAAAAATTTAATGAAATTTATCATCAAAATAATTTTGATGAGTTCTTAATAATTTTTTTATATAATTCATACCTTTTAATTTGAAAATAATAAAATTAATTAATTAGGAAAAAATAATAATTTTAAATTTAAACATATTTATATTTTAGATCTATAATTTAGAACCCTTTATAAATGATTTTTTTTATTTATAAATAAATTTTTTATTTATATTTCATAAGGTATGCCATATAACTTATCAAAGGTGTTTTTAAATATTAAAAAATTTTGAGGAAAATTCCAAAAACATTTAATAAATTAAAAAATTATATAAATAATTAATTTATAAACATTTTATAAAATATAATATCCCAAATAACATTTTATAATGAATTATAATATTTTCTAAAGTGATTATATCACAAATCATAAAAAAATATTATTTTTTAAACATTTTACACTTCACCATAGATTTCAATACACAATGTTTCTCATGTTCTAGCCATTCTGAATAGGTTATATTTGTGGGGGAAAAGTAGTACACTATAGGGAATCCAAGCCATGGAGTCGACCATAGTGCCTAAAAAACTAGGGGAGAACCACTATAGTTTGTTTCTTACTATTTTGATGGTGATCAAAGAAATTTGAAGTGGTCACAAAAAAAATATTAATAGAATAAATATACCCTAGATATGGTAATTATTTTGAAAAACATTGATTAAAGACCATTAATCTATAGAAAATATACATTGATACCGTTGATGTGTTTCATTTGATCCTATAATAATCAATAGAAGAATAAGTGAAAAAGTAGACAAATCTATCTTTAAGGATCAGGAGAATAAATATATTAAGAAATAGAGCACAATATAACATACATTATACACTTAAAAGTCATAATAATTGATCTAATTCCTTTATTGGAGTGTTCTTGATGAATATCACTATGAGAAAGATATGTATTTCTCTTAACTTTAAGGGGGGAAAATGTTCTAGTGGATCTATGAATGATTCATAAGGGCTAAAGAAGGCGTGAAGGCGTTATTGTGTCTTCGTTGAGTGATTCACAAGATTTGAGAAGAGAATATGGTATTAGATAACATAAAATCATCATAGTTTTCACAAACAAAAAACTATATTGGATCACATATTATTATATATCCATACTTGATTCTCTTCATTGAATAAAGAGCTTCAAATATATTTGAAATCCTGAGATCCATTGCCAAGAATCTATCAGTTTCATCCCATTAGGGTTTATTCTTGAAAAACATCAATGAATAAATATAAAATGATATAAATGAACCAAATATTTGGTTTGTAACAAATGAAATCACGTGTGAGGGGTGTGGCTCCACAAATGAATCAGATGTACAGGAAAAAAATGCATAGGTTTCTTCCACAAATTATCATAAACCACTACGCCCAAGTGGTTCTTATTTTAGTGCACATACAATAGTAATAACATCACTAACTTTTAAATAATTGTGATAGAAATTATGGTAAAATAAAATTATTCTAACAATGAAAATTAATCCCATTAAAATATAGAACTCATCTTCTATTCACCAAAACTCTGACATTCAAATCCTAATTGATACACCATTGGGTGGGGGGGGGGGGTTAATTAGTTGTGTTTTTAAAAGTTTTTTTATGTTATAATTAAACAACTATGAAGTGTTAGAATCATAATCCACTTCCTCACCCATATGAAAAAATAATTATGATCTATATGAAAAAAATTAATTTAAAAAGTTCAACCATAATAAGAGAGCCAGATCCTTTACATGATTTTTCTAGTTTTGATACAAGGATAACCACTAATAGAAAAGATATTATAAGAGATTGGAAGTGTTAATTATTTACTCCTGAAGAGGTATGAAATTTACATTACCACGTCAGGGAAGAAGACCTCATTGGACTTTCACAATAATTATAGAGGAATAGCATTTCTTACACTCATACCACTAGCTCTAAAAATATCTTTATCACTACTGAGCACATGAAATCTTTAATGTGCATCAGGATACCTTTGTATAAAGTATTATATCATTCTCAATATATACCTCAACTAGAATACGTTTATGAGAGGTGTGGTAATAGATCAATCTCCCTCCCTCCTTCTTTAAGAAGATATATTCATAGATGAGATAATGAACACATAAACTGAACACATTCCTCTTCAACATGAAGTCACCATGTGATTAATAATAGATTAAAGGTTTTTTGTCACTTTTATTTATCTGGATTTTATTCAATATAGTATATTTCAATATTACAAAGTATCATTTATCTCCTAATTTATAAAAAATATTATTCTGTCTTTTTTTTATATTCTCATTAATATGAAAAAATTTATTTCCATAATTGTTTATGGAAACCATTATGATATTTTGTTTTATTAGTAATACCTAATGTATTATAACATTTAACATGAAGGAAGATTTAAAAACCTAATATAACAGACTAAAAAAATTAATTCGATTGAATCAATTTTAAAAGGTTTAGGAGAAAACTGAAAGAACTAAAACTCTAAATCATAGATTACATAAGGATATAAAAATATGAACCTTACCAAAATAGTCTTAACTATTTGGAGTTTTTATCTATATATAGTCTCTATTCAACACAAAATTTATATCATTCGATCTCTTTAAAGAAGAAAACATCAGTACAGGAATCCATATTGTCAAATATTCTAATTTATTCATTAAAACTACCTATTCCCTCATTATAAAAATATATAAATATGAAATAATATCTTTGAATTTATTTAATTTTATCATTTTTACATTAAATTTCACTTTAATCTCATATATCTTGCTAATAAATTCCTTCAATCCATTGATATGGAAATACTTCTCCACATATTTTCCTTGGAGGGATATACAAAATCCCATTGAGGTGTTAGTCAATGTTATTCTTTTCTCTACCTGGGTACTATCTTACATGGATGTAGATACTACTTTTGTCTCCTCGAGGGAATAAGGTTTGTCGACCTCAAAGAATACCTGAACCACTCCATTAAATCACTCCAAATCAAGGGTTTCTGAATTATTATCCACTATTTTCTCTTTTTACCAAACCCTTTTATTATCTAGGTATTTTAATACATTTATGTTGAAAAAAGGAGTAGTTAGATCCACAAATAAACTAGTATTTTTACCATCTTATTTTTACTAATTTATATTCCCTTAAATATCATGATATATCATGGAACTAACTAATACCATGATGTTTATAATTTAATAAATAATAAAATAATAATAATAATTAATTTATTTAATATTTATGATTTATGGAAACTCATATTTTCACCAGTAAATATATAAAATTTTAACTATGAACATGAATGACCATGTATTTGGCAATAGACCGTATGAATCAATGACGAGGAAAGAAACTGTGTAAAGAAACAGAACTAGCTTGATTGATCGTGTTGATTGATCTCATAAAAAATTAAGTATTGAATTTAAATATAGATCAACCACATATAAAATCCTACTGAATGTGTTGGTCTAACCAAACAAACAACTCTAATCAATAGTGCCTTTCAATATTGAAAAAAAGAAGCATTATATTTTTTTATATAGCTATCATATTGACCACATGAATACATTCAATTGATCATTCATAATCATCATTTTCAATAGATGTTCATTTAATTGAATTCATAAAGAATTAATTGAATATATTCATAATCTATGACCCATATGATGTAACACCATAGTCATTCGATCAACTACACATATGAAAATTCCACATTTCCTTTAATTCAAACAAAGGAATCCCCAAATAATCTCTAGACCTTTCAAATATGAGAAAAACCACTTACAAAATGCCATATACTATGTTTTTATTACAGTAACAAATTTTATAGATTTCATTAATGAATCAGAAATCAATAATAATATTTGAATTGCTTCTTTACCTTAATACATTCATGTGGTATCCTTAGAATACTTATTCAAGTTATTAAATAAATTTGAAGAAAAACTAAAACAAATATCAAATTAATTAAAAACTATATTTGATAATTAAATAAGAATTAAATATTGTTGGGAAAAAATATTTCAAGGCATCATTGAAGTATTTTTGAGGTGATTGTATTTGTTGAAAAAGTGAACATCTGTGTTGTGATTGTTGACAACGAAAACCATGACATAAAAATTTGTTGAAAAAGGGGATTTAATGGTGGAATGTCGAGTTCAAGAGTTGTGGTCAATGATATATGTTTGATTCAAGAACATCGATAAAGAAATTGATGATCTGGAGGCGGCATAAAGAGAACATATACAAGGTGGCACCGTTTTCCAGTGCTTGCCATATTTTTGGGCCTGAAAATCGACAAATGAAGAAAAGTGTTTTTGGAAAAGGGTCATGCGCTCCGAGGTCTTAGAGGATAGGAAACTTGTGCGCCATATGTTTTTGAAGATTAGATCATCAAAATATGGAGAAGGGATAAGGGTCGCGCATGTATTGATGTGGTCGCGCAGGTGACTTGCACGCAGTGAAGGGACTTACGCGCCGATGGTTTGGATGCTTGGGAACTTGCATGCATGTTGTTTTTCAAGATCATAAGATCAAAATATGGCGAAGTAAAGAGGGTCACACATGTTTTTGGTTTGGTCGCGCAAGTGACTTGTAGAGGAAGAGACCTGCGCACCGAGACTTGCGCGCCGAGGGTAGGCTTGTGTGGCGTCACGCAGGGTGTCCAAAATACCTATAAATACTGGACCACCCCTCCTCATTTCCCAATGGAGTTCAACACTTAGAAAAATCAGATCTCCCATCGTGCAGGTGTGGTGGTCGCGCAAGTGGTGGTGTGTCGCGCAAGTGGGACTTGCATGCCAGATTTGAAGAAGGGAAATTATTGTTAGTTGCGCACCAATATTGGTTTGGGCGTAAAGGGAAGTGAGTCGTGCAAGTTTGGAGTTGAAGAAGCTTGTGTTGCGCAAGTGGTTGAGGGAGAATTTCATGCAAATTGTGACTTGCTCTTCGATACTTCCACGCCAGATTTGACTTGCGCTCCAAGTAAGGTTGATTCCCTGGCTGTGTTTTCGTACTGCGTGGAAGCTGGAAGTTTTCCTGATACCTTTGGTGCAAAGAGATATTAATCTATGGGTGAAATTTGGAATTCAATAGATCATCTACATACATAGGAAGATGCATTACTTCATGCAAATGAAGAGACCTACAGGTCTATAAAGTTTGAGTGGATTCCTTCCAGAGCAGTGAGAAAAGGAAGATAAAGAAGGTGGTCCTCTCTACCGGAAGAGATCCAGAGAGAGCGACATAGGGAGTGACCCTTGGGAAAGCAGTGAGCTGACCCTAAACATTGTAAAGGCAGTGAGCCTGGGAATATAAGTGGTGTAGCCCAAACCTTGTAATCTACAGCTAGTAAAGTTTAGTGGAATTTTGTACGACTGACAACCTATCGGCGTATGCTCCTTGGACGTAGCCCTTAGCGGTGAACCAAGTAAAATTGATGTGTCATGTTCTTTCTTTACATTCTGTTTATATTGTGCAGCAAGAAAGAGAGAGAAGAGTGTTATGCTTAACAACAAAACAAGATCAGAACGGGCGTTAATTTGAAATTAGTCATACCCTGATTCACCCCCCTCTCAGGGTAGTTAGCCTTTTGGACCTAACAAATATAGAATTATTAACATAATAAAGAAATAAAATGGTTCACAATAAAATTTTTTTCATAAGAATTAAAATTGAGGTAGAGAAACCCTTACCTTAAGCCATGTTTTCTTATAAGATGATAGAAACTTTTGCTTAATTAAATTATGTTCATTAAAAAATTAATCTAGAAGTGAATTATTATATTTTTATTAATGATTAGTTAGAATCATTGATATTTTTTTACACTACTTCATTTGAAAAGAGAATGGATTGAAGGTGTGTTTTATTTTAAATGATCCCATTTTATTCAGCTTCATGATTTTGATTATTTTAAAATCATTATTTTATAAATTTATTTTAAAGAAATAAAATAAAATATGATATATTTATACATCATAATATAAAATAAAAAAACATATAGAAGGTGATATGTAAATCACTAAAAATTTCCTCGCAAGTTAATGAAACCGGCCATTATCGAGACATGATAAAAGAGAGAGAGAGAGAGCATATATAATATAAATAAATTAAAATATTTGAACCATCAGGGTAATAATATTGTTATTTTATATTAATATAGTTGTGGTATTTTCTAAAGATTAAAAATGGAAATTGACTGGAAGACTAGGAATAATAAGAGATAAAATAGTGATTAAGGGATCAAGGTTACCTCATTGAAGAATATCTTCTCCTTTACCAAATATATGAAGGTTCAGGGTTTATTAATTTTAGAATTTCCCTAAGGTTTTTAAGAGACATAGTTTAGGATAAATGGGAAGATATCAATATTTATGAATTGAATGATATGTGATTTTATAATAGAAAATATAGGGAGTATTTATACATGAGAAGAGAGGTATCTAAAAGTTAAAATATTGATTATTCTAACATTAAAAAAATAAATTTGAAAATAAATTTTTCCCATAAAAATATATAGTTTATTATTAAAAATATATAGTTATATGATATTTTATTCAATCAAATTCGTAATGGGACCACCAAACAACTCTTTAAATACAATGAAACAAAAATATTTTTTTATTATAATAAAATATAATTTATGTTCCATGATATAAAAATAAGTTTATAAAATTATTTAAATTTATTAAAATTGAAATTTTTTCACATGAATAATTTTTTAGTTAAAAAAGGCTTCAAAATATTTTAATTCACACTTACATCATGATGATGTCTTAAAATTTATTGTATTTATAAAACATTTTTTATCCATTAATCTAATTTTAAAATTATTAAAAAACAATCATAAAAATCCTCCATTTGATAATTTTTAATTTACAATTGAAAAAATTAATTCATTTTTATCAAATCGAAATTATCAAATTTATTAATTTTACTTTAAAATGATAACATATAATATAATGAAAAGCTATTTTTATTTAATAGAATTACATTTAAACATTAATTGTTCTTAATCTTATTTCATAGTTACTACTAATTTAATTAGTAATTATGTATTCTTTTTTGTAAATTTTAATATTTAATTAAATAAACCCTAAAAAGTATTGAAATTTTGTTAATTAATATAAAAATATATAACATATAGAAAAAATCTATTTTTTGAAAAGTTACCATTTTAACACTAAATGATTTTAATCACATACTATTGAATTTAATTATTTAACTTATAACTATTAAATTTCATCTAATAATTGGTATTAAAATAGATTAACTTATTATTGTAAATAATTAAAACTACTAATATTTAAAATAAATAATTTTTTAATATCTTTATATTTACCTAAGTTTTTACTCTTCTTGTAAAATTTTTAATGACATTTCACATTTTATTCTTATGATGTATAAATACTTATAGTTTTCCTAAACTTATATCATGGATCTTTTTATTTTATTTTATTCAATGATACAATTTATTCAAAATTTAATTTAGTTAAATTAAAATAGATACTAAATCCCCAAGGTGTTATATTATGCCCCTTAAATAAATCACATCCACACAATTTTAATTTCTATAACTAATATAAATATATATCGGTGTGTTTAATATAACCATGACAGATTATATAAGTACGTATTCAATTCCTTTAAAATTGTTTATAAGTAAAATACAAAATATTCAAATCATATCCCTGGGAAGTGTCAAACCTAGTGTTTAAATATACCCTATTACTGTACACTGAGTGAAGATAAAGTTAATATGCAACCATACTTATTTAGGGTTATTACCTCTAATCACATAATAGCTAGGGTCACCATCCACTTGTATTATCTAGATAGAGAAGTCAATTTTAGGAATAAAAAACTCTTTAGTTTACCAAAAAATTAGGAAATTTTAATATATTTAAATTTTTCCTTAGGGGTTCCACTAATGTATTCTAGTATTAATTCCCAATAATAATTAAACCTAAAATTATCATCATATTTTTAAAACAACATTAACTAAAACTTAATAGAAAGGTATGTTTTTAAAATTCATCTTAAATGTTACCCCCAATCAATTTTAATCACATACAAATTAATATATTCCTTACTCATATACAATCCCAAAAAGATATTAATATTTTTGAAAAATAACCTAACTTTTCATGACATAAAATTAGATACCAACTATAAGGTCTACCTATACCTCGATCTTGTATTATTTCTAAATATTAATAATCATCTTTGAAAATATCATTGATCACCATAAAATATAAAAATATATACATCAAAGGGGTTACTAAATCTTAAATAATCCTATAACTATAAAATCATAATACCAAGAGTAATATAAAACATGAATTGATGGCATCTAAGATGTCCATCACCAGAATTATAGATCTTTTTCCAAAACATATTCTCTACACACTAGATTTGATACCAACTGATACAATTTAATGTGAAAATAAAAATACACACAGATAGATATATATTAAATCATTTTCATGATTTAAACCTTACATATTAGAAATAACCTCACAATATCAGAACCGAAATATCTATTGACTTTAGAGATTATATATATAAAAATATTACTATACATTATCTATTAAACATCTTCCACAAAAATCTCTACATAAAAATTCCATTTACCCATATAGTTTCATGTAATTTACTGGGGAAGTGGAAAAATATTTGAGTGAGACCAAACACTCATTAAGGGAATACTTATTAAATAGTTATAAATGGTTATATGATAAAAATAAATTATTACAAATATCTTATTAAAATTGATATATAATTATAATAGGTAACGATAAGAAATAATATATCATTTAAGATCATACTATGGGGTCAAAGGATCATAAAAATACCATATTAGAATCATAAATCATATAATGTAGCTAGAAAACATGTGAAAATAGTCCTAATAAATTGATATATAACATTAGAATATGAAATAACTTGGAAATATGTCATAAGAATAAGTACATAAAACCATAACATATTGAATATAATTAGCCAAAATTATGTCCAGAAATACGGTTGTGAGTGTAGATAATTATAATTTTACCCACACTATAGATGTGAACATAGAAAACAAAAATCATATCCATGCATAAAATAATAATCTCATGAGATATAAATCTTTACTAAATGTATTGGAGAGAAATAACATAACCACTCATCTCATAATTATTAAATATACATATGTGTTCCACTTGAAAACATACTAAATATCATGAAAACCAATGGAATGAAAATGGGGTTTGTAGCATTTCCTAGAAGTATCTTATAACATGAATTTAAGAGTAGGTATGTTTATACCAATGTTCAATCTCCCAATATAAGAATATAATAAAAGAAAAATGAGAGTGATTATTGATCCTACTTATCGAGCTATATAATTTTATGATACTTAGAATAAAATAAATGGTAATTTATGAGTTTTTAAAGACATTATCAATTTCTTAAAAAGATGAAGTTACATGTCAGTATTAATAAATCATTTTAAATAATAATGAAAGATGAATTTTTAAAACAACTCTATAATATAATCTCTAATAATTGATCTTATAAAATAGTTAAATTTTGGGAAAATAAAAATATAGCATAAGATAAAAACTAAAGAGTGTGAAAAAAATGCATTTTTGTCTTTTAAGAAGTTTTAAGGAAAAAGAGTCATCAAAGAAAGAGATAAAAACATATTTTTGTAAAGAGATAAATTTAATTATGATAAATAAAAAAGATAATAAATATTTTAATTTCATAATAATAAAGTAAAATATTTTTGGTGGGAAATAATTTGAACATGGAAGAGAAAGAGTAATTAGAAAAATATAGAAATTATTTTTAAGAACATTATATATTTTTATAAAGAACTAATCTATAAAATAAATACAATTATGTGAAAATTAATATTTCCTTGAGTTAATGAGAAAATAAAACATTAAATTTAATTGTACACTGAATAGAGAAATATTTTCACCCAATGAAATGAAAATTGAGTCCAAAACTTTTTTATGACATATGTAATATATAAACTGAAGGAAAAAAGGAGAGGGAGAAAAAATGAAAATGAAAATAAGAAGTATAATTGTTTTAATATATAAGAATTAAATAGGTCTTTTTTAGACTATATAATTTTAATTTGGTGCAATAATAAGAAACACATCTAAATAATTGAAATTGAGATAATGAAGCCCTTACCTTAGGTTCTATTTTATTTCTCCACATTTTCACCCTTTTTGTCAAAATTAAATTAATAAAAACATGAATCTTGAAGTGAATTATATTCCCTTTTTTAATTATTTATTAGATATAATCATTTGTATTTATTTTTTACTACTTAATTCAAATACATACTGTCTTAGATAATCATTTTGTTTTAAATTATCTACTTTTGTAGTTCATGATTTTGATTAATTTTCATATATAATTTGAATAGTTATTTAAATAAGTTTATAAAACTTTCAAATAAATTTTGATCAAAAAATATATATACTAACACGTAATGTAGGTGTTGATATAAAAAAAATTGAAAATGTTCTCATAGGCGAATGTAACCAACCATTATGAGGACATGTCAAAAGAGATAGAGATATGTTATATATTATCAACATATTACAATAGTTATACCATTGTTATAATAATATTTATATGTTACATACATATATATGAATTATTTTAGAATGGTGAAAAAATGATGTTTATTTGGATAGTAGGAAGAAGAGAACAGAAATACAATGAACATGGAATCATGGTTACCTCTTTGGGAAAGATTTACTCATGTACTAAATACTTTAAGTATTAGGGTTTAGTACATTAAAAATATATTTATGTGTGCTAAGAGACATAGTATAAGTAAAGTAGTTATATATTTGGATTTAGGAAGTTAAGGGGAAGTGATTTTCAAATATAAATGATAGTGGTATTTATAATTTAACAGATGAGTATTTTTGAGTTAAAATATTGAATATTTTATCATTTAAGAAAAATAATTTTTAATGGTAATGGTTTACAAAAAATTAGTAAGTTTATTATAAAAAAGGAAGTTAATTTTAATATTATATTAATGAAAAACTGAATAAAACCGTATAACTCGTCGATTAAATGAAAAAAACTAAAAATATGTTTTTTAGGATAAAATATAATTTAGGTTTCAATAAATAAAATATATGTTTCAAAACTCAACTTAATATTTTTAAATTAGTTATCTTAATTGGTAAATATATATATATTTTAAATTAAAAGTTTAAAAATTTCAAAGTCTTGTTTTCATCATGTTGATGTCAAAAATGTTGCAGTATTTATAAAAGGTGTATTTTTTAATGTTGATCAAAAAATGAAATTATTTAGAAAACTTTAATAAATTAACCCTTATAAAACTTAAAAATACAATTTCAAAAAATGAATTCATTTTTATAAAATGAAAATCATAAAATTTAGGAGTACAACTTTCAAATAAAAATATATAATATAATGAAAAACTAATTTTATTAATGAAAATGGATTTTTAAACTTTAACTTTTCTAAATATTATATCATACAAACAATTAATTAAATTAGTTTTGATCTATTACTTTTTATGTAAAAACATATAATTATAATAATCCTTTAAATGAGTAAAACTTTATTTGTTTATATAAAAGTTTATAATATACAAAAAAATAATTTTTTTTCAAAACATATGCCTTTTAAAAATTAAAGGGTTTCAAACGCATAATATTGAATATAATTATTTATCTCATAGCTATTAGATTTATTATATTAAATACAATTATAATAGATTAAATAATTAATTAAAATAATATTAATAATATTTAAAATAAATCATGTTTATAATTATTTTATATACATTGGGTTCTAATCTTCTTGTAATTCTGTTGATGATATTTCCCATTTTATTCCTCTGATGTAATAGATTTTATCTTGCATCGTAAAATATATAGAGATTAATTTTAGTTTAGTGTTTCAGGTGATTATAGATATTCAACTTTATATTTAGTTAAACGAAATAGATACTAAAATCTTAGTGGAATTACATTATACCACCCGAAATAAATTGTGTCCTCATAATTTTAATTTCTCTATCTGATGAAAATAGATGAGAGTATTCTTAATATATACATGTATTTTGATATATCCAAGTATTAAAATACTTCATAATGGTTTGTATAGAATATATGAATCATCAATAGCATAACCATTAGGAGATTGAAACTGAGTGTGAAATTATGACCTATTATTGTCCATAGAGTGAAGATCTTGTTAACACTCAGCCAAATTTTACTTGGTTACTATTCCTTTGTAAATCAAAGCTATATCATTCAACTAATTGTAGTATATAGACAATTAATTCATTTTTAAGAAATAATAAATTATTTAATTTTCTAAAATTCTTGGACGTTTTCCTTTCTTTATAATTATCCTTAGTGTTTACATAAATGTTTATAATCTAAATTTGAAATAATAATTAAACCTACGTTTATCATGGTTTATATTACTATATCAGAAACCCGAAATTAATGGAAATATCTTCCCCCAAAATTCAAATTAACATTTATCCACAATAAATATTAATCAAATACCAATCAATATTTTTATTATTCATATATACTCCCAAAAATATATTATTATTTTACAAAAATATCCTGAATATTATTGACCTCAAATTATATGCCAACCATAAAGGAAAAATATACCATAATAATATAATAATGAAAAAACCGAATTATAATCCACTATTCATCATTAATAACTTTAAAATAAAATCACACAAAACCTCTAAAAGGATTTATAACTATAACATCCCAGGTAAATAAAGAATAAAGAATTTTCATAATTATTAATATTTACGAATTAAATATTAATTTTATTTTAAAGGGGTTGCTATGTTCGATAGCGTACCCGATACGCAATGATGAGTTTCTTTGAAACTTACGTAGCACACTAGTAATAAAATAATATTATTTTAAATGTTAGTTAACAAGTAGCCGTTGTACTGGCGGGAATGGTTAGAAATAACTAAAATATGATTAGATATGTTTTTAAATGTTTATACATTTACCCAATAAAAGATAAAGGCTTAAAATACGGAAAGAGTTCAATTTTAGGGCATATATACTCTAATTTTCACTAAAGGTTCACTTATCACCTTTTAACGGTGAACCGTCATTAAATATAGTTTTGATCACTCTTATACTTTATTTTGGACCAAATATAACTCTTCTTTAGAATCGGGACATCAAAATTTACTTTTTGTAATTTTTTGGTACCTTTCTGATAAAGTTCATTTTTTTATGAATAGTGTAAAATGTTGTATTTTTATTCAAAACCTCTTTTTAATCTAAATTATTTATATGATTAGATTATTATTTTAATTGGTTTTAAAGTGAAATTAGAAAATATTTTTACCAGTTAATCCAATGGTGGTCATTGGAATCAATTTCACTTTGAAATTGGACTTAAACTGGTGTCAATCTTTTTATACTTATTGTTTCACAAAAAAACGCTATTTGTCATGACAGCGGGAATTAATTATTAAATTAATTAATTTGACTTATATGTTTTGAATTTTTTAAAATGGACTTCATTTTTGAATTCGGAATATCAAATATAGCTTAGGGTGAATTTTTGGTAATTTTCTGAAAAACTTCAATTTTTGATGAATAGTGAAACCACTAAGTGGTAATCAAGCAAACTGATTTTTCAGTTAAATGAAAGTTTACCACTAATGTGTATTGAATTTTGAAAATCCGACATACATGGTTGTCATTAAGAAGTAAAATGTGGTTCAATGAGATTAAAATAATTTTTTGGTGAATAGTAACTTTTTTTCATTAATTGCGATTAGAGGTAATTAGTGTAGTTTAAGGTAAAAATGGTATTATAAGAATGTGAAAACACCATGAAACTTGTCCTACACCTATTGGGTGAGTCATGGCCGACCAAGACAAGCCATGGGCCAACTTGGGGGCCCCATGGAGCCACTTTAGTTGGAAAATGACATTAATATATTTTTATTTAATGTTAAAGTGAAAATGACACTAACATAAATTGTTTTACTAAAATAATTTTTGAGTGGGGGTTATACAAGTCCAAATTTTGATTATAAATAGTCATTGGAAAGATAAAGAGATTTTCTACATCATAGTATTTTTTATATAATTTTTAGACATTAAATAAAATAAATTATATATGACATAATAATGATGCAGCGATGACATCATTATTTGACGATTTAAATAAAATGGAAAGATAATGAAAAATCTAAAACCTACACATGGCCAAAACCAATTGGATGAGTTTATTTCGAACCCTTATCACCTTATCCATGGATTATTTCAATGTGGGACCTTTTAAAACAGAAACACGTTTTCAAATAAAGTAATATTTCTTTACTTTCCAAAAGTGACCCTCCTCTCCTCTTATAAAAGGCCCCCACCTCTACCTCATTTCACACACTCCTCAAGCCTTTGGCTCGGCCAAACCCTGCCCAATTACTCTCTCCACATCCCTCTCCTCATCCTAGAGGATTCCCTTTGGGAATAACCCTTTCAAAGGAAGCCTTTAGGCTCAAATCAAAAGGGAGTTACACTTTTAAAGGTAATTCATTCTCTCTTGTTCATTTGTTTTATTTTGCTTCTCCAACCCTCTAAACTCTTTTTATTTACTTCTTTTGTAACAACACCATTATCTTCAATATACTAGGATGTTTTTATAATATTTATTTGAGCTACACTCTCACACAACTACATAAAATGGTTAAAGAACATACTGTTTCCGTGGATGGCGAAATTCTGCCTCCCGAAACGATGATTTTTCAATACTCATTTAACACCTTCATGGGTGGCCATTATGATGTCACTATTTTTATATATGATATATAATATGTTAATGTTTTCTTTAAGCTTATGTATTTTTCATTTTGTCATACCTTTATGGTTTCCATTATGGGTAAACGCGATATCTTCATTTAAGGAAGTGCGGACTACCGCCCCCTAAAAGTGATTTGATTCGTTAATGCCATATGTGGGACGTGTAAATGATGGATTTAAAGTTATTATATATGATGTTATACTAGAATTATAATATACCTCTATATCATTATTATTTCTTTCCATTAAAGTATTATATAGAAATGAAAGTAGCGTTCATGCGTACGTACGGCTCACCGTCTCCATGAACGATGCATTTCATTTCTTATCCCCAAATGTAATGTACTATTAAAAGTAAATGTATATAATGGATATATATAATTAATGATATATCTAAATGATGAATATAATTCTAGAATAAAAATATACATACATCTCATTTAGTTTTAATTCCATTAATATGACAAAGAAATGAAAGTAGCGTTATTGCGTACGTACGGCTTACCGTCTCCATGAACGGTGCATTTCATTTCATACCTCTAAATGATTATGTAATATTATAAATACATGTATATGCTGGATATATATGATATCCAAATCAGGAATTTCATTCTGGATATAAATAACTTTTGACCACATGAACAACATGTAATTGCAAGAAGTCAACTTTCGACTTAAGAACCAAATGTTGACAAAACAAACATTATGAACTTAAATGGTTACATAATGTTTATAACATGGAAATAAGTGATATAAAAAGAATAATGAACTTTAAAAAGGTTTTTAATCAAGTATAAATTAACTCAAGTTTATTATTCAGGACGTTAAAGAACGATCGAGTCAAGTCGGACCCAAGGTAAGGGAACTTCTTAACCCAATTTCCATTCTTTGGGTTAATATCCTACTTTCAAATTATGTCATAATATTATTATGTATTATCTTGTATTTGTACTTTATGTATGTGTAATTATAGTGAATACACATAATAGATCTATTTTATTTAAAAAAAATGATTTTTGTAAGGGACTTCGTCTCAATCTCCTTTCATTGAGGCATATTTCGTTTTATACACAAATTTCTTTTATACGGTGTATAAATTCCTTTGACTTTTACTTTTATAAAAAAGGAATATTTTTCTACGAAGCGTTTTACTAAACGACAAAAAGGAATGTTTTTTTTAACGTATGCGGTGACAAAGACTTTTTCCGCCGCCGCGAGTATTATTTGGTCTTTGGCTTCCTCAACAAGACGTATTGTTTTTAGAATAAAATAAATACCATATACTCTTTTTTGTATTTTGGTATTGAAAATGGTTTTGAAAAAGGATTCTATTATGTCAATATATTTATGATATATTGTGATTGAAATGTGGAAATGTTATCATTCCTTTATATTGGTTTTATGTTTTATGATTTTATACTGGTACTTGGACATTTTAACGGGTGGTTACGTTATAAACCATATGACGGGTGGTGCCGTGAATACCAGGATGGGTGGTTACGTTATAACCTCCAATGCATTGGGTATGGAAGTCGGCCGTATGGCTATTCCATTAAGTATGTATGGAAATTGGACGTATGGCTATTCCATTAAGTGATATGTGTGTAATTCAACCGTATGGTTATTCCACTTAAGTATGTTTATGTCCCAAGTTACCTTTATATATTCTATGTGTTCTTTATATGGGTTTTATGGTAATACTTTGGTTACAAAAAGGTAAGTAATGATACTTTATTTAGTGAAGATTTTTTTTACTACTTCATGAAGGTGAAGGTATTACTTTGATATAGTATACATGGTTTACTTGATGTTTGAAAAACAAACAGTTTTCATTCTTTTTGTATCCATTACTGAGCTTTTTATGCTCACCCCAAGTTTTTCGAAATGTTTTTTCACAGGACTTAAAGTGGAATAAGGTCAAGGATGGGATCAAGGGAATTTCATGCTATCTAAAACATGGAATCTAGACATCTTTCTTTTTAAGAGTTTTTATTTTATGGAAACTTAGTATAAGTGACTACTTTTTAATCTTTTGAGATGTAATAGTTATGTTCTAATTCTATAAAACTCTAAACCTGAAAAGATCCTCGACGTGAATTATTCATTTAATTCAATATTAAGTAAGGTTTAAGGCTGGGGCCTTATAGTTGGTATTAGAGGTCGGTTTAGACAACTTTAAGAGTTAGAAAAGTGTTAAATTATAATATGATTGAAATGATATAGCATTTACGGATTACCATGTTGCTTCGCCTAAGATATTTCTGTGTTCAGAATGGTTTTCCGCAGAGGAAACAAAGCAGCTATGTTGGGACGAGATCAGGAGGAAGATAACCTTCCAAATCAGCAACCTGAGATGGTCGGAATCGAAACTGAACAGTTTGTTGCAGTGATGGCACAGTTGACTCAGGCTATAAATGGTGGTGGTATCCGTGCACAAGATCAGCCAGATCAACCGCAGAGGAACATGTCAGTGGTGGAACATTTCATGAGGCAACATCCCCCATCATTCAGAGGATCATCTGACCATGTGCTAGCTGAAGGGTGGATTAAAGCACTGGAGAAGATTTTCGATGTCATGGGGTGTTCAGACAATCAAAAGGTTAGTCTTGTTGTTTACCGTTTTGAAGGTGAAGCTGATCAGTGGTGGTCGATGGTGAAAAATATCAGGGATAGTGATGAGATTGAGGATCTTCACTGGGACGAATTCAAAGGTATGTTTCTTGAGAAATATTTTCCTAAGGTGGTTCGTCTTAGGATGGAAAAACAGTTCCTAGAATTGAGGTAGGAGGATGATTCAGTGGCTGCTTATGAAGAAAAGTTCACTCGATGGGCAAGGTATGCTCCAAACTTCATACGAGATCTTGATAGTAAAATAAACCGTTTTTACTCAGGGTTAAAGCCAAAGTATCGAAGGGCTTTAGCTTCTCGTGAGTTCAGAAGTTATGAAAAACTTGTTTGATGTACGGAGAAGGTGGAAATGGAGTTTTCCGATGATCAGGTGTTCTATGACAAACAACAGAATAAGAGGTCTAGTTGGCAGGAAAAGGGGAAGAATTCATCAAAGAAGCAAGGAGGTAAGAAAACCAAATATCCATCCTGTGAGAAGTGTGGTAAAATGCATCCTGGAGAATGTTTATCCAAGTCTGGTAAGTGCTTTCAGTGTGGTAAGTCTGGTCATATTGCTCGTAACTGTAAGGAAGATGATCAAGCAGGAAATGAAAAGCCAACGGTAAGATGTTTTAAGTGTAATGAAATGGGTCATTATGCAAACGAGTGTCCAAAGAAGAACTCAACTGGGGGAATGCAGCTAGACTACAAGCAGAAAGGGGTGGTAAGATCATTTGCAACAACTTCAGCAGATGTTGGGCCATCGAATGAAGTGGTATCAGCTCCAGGGAGCTCAGTATTTTTCGAAGATTGACTTGAGGTCGGGGTACCATTAGTTGAAAGTAAAAGAAGCAGACGTTCCGAAGACTGCGTTCCGTACTAGATATGGCCATTATGAATTTGTAGTTATGCCTTTTGGGTTAACCAATGCACCTGCTGTATTCATGGACCTTATGAATAAAATTTTCCATGAGTTCCTGGATAAGTTTTTGTTTGTGTTTTGAGGTTTGTGAAGAGGTTATGTGTGCCTTGTGATTCACAGTTGAAGAATGAGTTGTTATGTGAGGCTCATAGTTCCCCGTTTTCAGTTCATCCTGGCAGTACTAAGATGTACAGAGATCTGCGGGAGTATTACTGGTGGGATGGAATGAAAAGAGACATTGCTGATTTTACTGTGAAGTGTTTGACATGTCAACAGGTTAAAGCAGAGCGGCAGTTACCGAAAGGGATGCTTCAGCCTTTACCAGTGCCAGAGTGGAAATGGGAAAACATATCCATGGACTTTGTTGTGGGATTACCGAGGACATCTCGAGGTAATAATGCAATCTGGGTTATTGTTGATCGCTTGACCAAATCTGCTCATTTCCTTTATATACGAGATACTTTCTCTCTAGATCAACTTTCCCGTTTGTATCTTAAAGAGATAGTCAGGTTACATGGAGTTCCTCTCTCCATTATATCTGATCGTGATCCCAGGTTCACATCTAACTTTTGGAAAGTCCTTCAGAAGTCTTTGGGTACTGAATTAAATTTTCGTACAGCTTTTCATCCTCAATCAGATGGGCAGACAGAACGAACAATTCAGACATTGGAGGATATGCTACGAACTTGTTCTATGAATTATCAGGGAAGTTGGGACCAACATCTTTCTTTGGTTCAGTTTTCTTATAATAATAATTTTCATTCCAGTATACAGATGGCACCATTTTAGGCATTATATGGGAAGCGGTGTCGAAATCCAGCTTTCTGGGATGAAGTTGGTGAAAGGAAGTTGATGGGACGAGAATTGGTAGAAGAGTTGGCAGAAAAAGTTCAAATGATTCAGAAGCACATGAGAACAGATCAGAGCAGGCAGAAGAGTTATGCGGATAATCGGAGGAAGGATCTATCTTTTGAGGTAGGTGATCATGCTTTTCTCAAGGTTTCTCCTTGGAAAAGTGTGATGAGATTTGGTAAGAAAGGAAAGTTGAGTCCATGGTTGGTTGGACCATACGAAATTCTGGAAAGAGTTGGATCAGTTGCATACCGAGTGGCTTTACCTCCGAGTTTGTCTCAGGTACACAATGTTTTTCACGTTTCGATGTTGAGAAAGTATATTCCAGATCCATCTCATGTTTTGAGTCCAGAGGTAGTTTAGCTGGAAGAGAACCTATCTTATGAGGAACAACCGGTCCAGATTCTTGACCACAGGGAGCAAGTGTTATGGAATAAGGTGATTCATCAGGTAAAGGTTTTGTGGAAAACCCTTGTGATTTAAGAGGCAACGTGGGAATCTGAAAATTCTATGAGGGATAAATACCCCCACTTATTTTGATAAGTGAATAAAATTGCGAGGACGCAATTCCCAAAAGGGGGGAAGGATGTAACATCCCAGGTAGATAAAGAATAACGAATTTTCATAATTATTAATATTTACGAATTAAATATTAATTTTATTTTAAAGGGGTTTCTATGTTCGATAGCGTACCCGATACGCAATGATGAGTTTCTTTGAAACTTACGTAGCACACTAGTAATAAAATAATATTATTTTAAATGTTAGTTAACAAGTAGCCGTTGTACTGGCGGGAATGGATAGAAATAACTAAAATATGATTAGATATGTTTTTAAATGTTTATACATTTACCCAATAAAAGATAAAGGCTTAAAATACGGAAAGAGTTCAATTTAAGGGCATATATACTCTAATTTTCACTAAAGGTTCACTTATCACCTTTTAATGGTGAACCGTCATTAAATATAGTTTTGATCACTCTTATACTTTATTTTGGACCAAATATAACTCTTCTTTAGAATCGGGACATCAAAATTTACATTGTGTAAATTTTTGGTACCTTTCTGATAAAGTTCATTTTTTTTATGAATAGTGTAAAATGTTGTATTTTTATTCAAAACCTCTTTTTAATCTAAATTATTTATATGATTAGATTATTATTTTAATTGGTTTTAAAGTGAAATTAGAAAATATTTTTACCATTTAATCCAATGGTGGTCATTGGAATCAATTTCACTTTGAAATTGGACTTAAACTGGTGTCAATCTTTTGATACTTATTGTTTCACAAAAACACGCTATTTGTCATGACAGCGGGAATTAATTATTAAATTAATTAATTTTACTTATATGTTTTGAATTTTGTAAAATGGACTTCATTTTTGAATTCGGAATATCAAATATAGCTTAGGGTGAATTTTTTGTAATTTTCTGAAAAACTTCAATTTTTGATGAATAGTGAAACCACTAAGTGGTAATCAAGCAAACTGATTTTGCAGTTAAATGAAAGTTTACCACTAATGTGTATTGAATTTTGAAAATCAGATATATATGGTTGTCATTAAGAAGTAAAATGTGGTTCAATGAGATTAAAATAATTTTTTGGTGAATAGTATTTTTTTTTCATTAATCGCGATTAGAGGTAATTAGTGTAGTTTAAGGTAAAAATGGTATTATAAGAATGTGAAAACACCATGACACTTGTCCTACACCTATTGGGTGAGTCATGGCCGACCAAGACAAGCCATGGGCCAACTTGAGGACCCCATGGAGCCACTTTAGTTGGAAAATGACATTAATATATTTTTATTTAATGTTAAAGTGAAAATGACACTAACATAAATTGTTTTACTAAACTAATTTTTGAGTGGGGTTATACATGTCCAAATTTTGATTATAAATAGTCATTGGAAATCTAAAGAGATTTCCTACATCATAGTATTTGTTTTATAATTTTTAGACATTAAATAAATTAAATTATATATGAAATAATAATGATGCAGTGATGACATCATTATTTGACGATTTAAATAAAATGGAAAGATAATGAAAAATCTAAAACCTACACACGGACAAAACCAATTGGATGAGTGGATTTAGAACCCTTATCACCTTATCCATGGATTATTTCAATGTGGGACCTTTTAAAACAGAAACACATTTTCAAATAAAGTAATATTTCTTTACTTTCCAAAAGTGCCCCTCCTCTCCTCTTATAAAAGGCCCCCACCTCTACCTCATTTCACACACTCCTCAAGCCTTTGGCTCGGCCAACCCCTGCCCAATTACTCTCTCCACATCCCTCTCCTCATCCTATAGGATTCCCTTTGGGAAGAATCCTTTCAAAGGAAGCCTTTAGGCTCAAATCAAAAGGGAGTTACACTTTTAAAGGTAATTCATTCTCTATTGTTCATTTGTTTTATTTTGCTTCTCCAACCCTCTAAACTCTTTTTATTTACTTCTTTTGTAACAACACCATTATATTCAATATACTAGGATGTTGTTATAATATTTATTTGAGCTACACTCTCACACAACTACATCAAATGGTTAAAGAACATACTGTTTCCGTGGTTGACGAAATTCGGCCTCCCGAAACGATGATTGTCCAATACTCATTTAACACCTTCAAGGGTGGCCATTATGATGTCACTATTTTTATATATGATATATAATATGTTAATGTTTTATTTAAGCTTATGTATTTTTCATTTTGGCATACCTTTATGGTTTCCATTATGGGTAAACGCCATATCTTCATTTAAGGAAGTGCGGACTACCGCCCCCCTAAAAGTGATGTGATTCGTTAATGCCATATGTGGGATGTGTAAATGATGGATTTAAAGTTATTATATATGATTTTATACTGGAATTATAATATACCTCTATATAATTATTATTTCTTTCCATTAAAGTATTATATAGAAATGAAAGTAGCGTTCATGCGTACGTACGGCTCACCGTCTCCATGAACGGTGCATTTCATTTCTTATCCCCAAATGTAATGTACTATTAAAAGTAAATGTATATAATGGATATATATAATTAATGATATATATAAATGATGAATATAATTCTGGAATTAAAATATACATACATCTCATTTAGTTTTAATTCCATTAATATGACAAAGAAATGAAAGTAGCGTTCATGCGTACGTACGGCTTACCGTCTCCATGAACGGTGAATTTCATTTCATACCTCTAAATGATTATGTAATATTATAAATACATGTATATGCTGGATATATATGATATATATGATATCCAAATCAGGAATTTCATTCTGGATATAATGAACTTTTGACCACATGAACAACATGTAATTGTAAGAAGTCAACTTTCGACTTAAGAACCAAATGTTGACAAAACAAACATTATTAACTTAAATTGTTACATAATGTTTATAACATGGCAATAAGTGATATAAAAAGAATAATGAACTTTAAAAAGGTTCTTAATCAAGTACAAATTAACTCAAGTTTATTATTCAGAACGTTAAAGAACGATCGAGTCAAGTCGGACCCAAGGTAAGGGAACTTCTTAACCCAATTTCCATTCTTTGGGTTAATCTCCTACTTTCAAATTATGTCATGATATTATTATGTCTTATCTTGTATTTGTACTTTATGTATGTGTAATTATAGTGAATACACATAATAGATCTATTTTATTTAAAAAAATTATTTTTGTAAGGGACTTCGTCTCAATCTCCTTTCATTGAGGCATATTTCGTTTTATACACAAATTTCTTTTATACGGTGTATAAACTCCTTTGACTTTTACTTTTATAAAAAAGGAATCTTTTTCTACGAAGCGTTTCACTAAACGACAAAAAGGAATGTTTTTTTAACGTACGCGGTGACAACGACTTTTTCCGCCGCCGCGAGTATTATTTGTTCTTTGGCTTCCTCAACAAGCCGTATTGTTTTTAGAATAAAATAAATACCATATACTCTTTTTTGTATTTTGGTATTGAAAATGGTTTTGAAAAAGGATTCTATTATGTCAATATATTTATGATATATTGTGATTGAAATGTGGAAATGTTATCATTCCTTTATATTGGTTTTATGTTTTATGATTTTATACTGGTACTTGGACATTTTAACGGGTGGTTACGTTATAAACCATATGACGGGTGGTGCCGTGAATACCAGGACGGGTGGTTACGTTATAACCTCTAATGCATTGGGTATGGAAGTCGGCCGTATGGCTATTCCATTAAGTATGTATGGAAATTGGCCGTATGGATATTCCATTAAGTGATATGTGTGGAAGTCAACCGTATGGTTATTCCACTTAAGTATGTTTATGTCCCAAGTTACCTTTATATATTCTATGTGTTCTTTATATGGGTTTTACGGTAATCCTTTGGTTACAAAAAGGTAAGTAATGATACTTTATTCAGTGAAGATTTTTTTTACTACTTCATGAAGGTGAAGGTATTACTTTGATATAGTATAAATGGTTTACTTGATGTTTGAAAAACTAACAGTTTTCATTCTTTTTGTATCCATTACTGAGCTTTTTATGCTCACCCCATGTTTTTCGAAATGTTTTTCACAGGACTTAAAGTGGAATAAGGTCAAGGATGGGATCAAGGGAATTTCATGCTATCTAAAACATGGAATCTAGACATCTTTCTTTTTAAGAGTTTTTATTTTATGGAAACTTAGTATAAGTGACTACTTTGTAATATTTTGAGATGTAATAGTTATGTTCTAATTCTCTAAAACTCTAAACCTGAAAAGATCCTCGACGTGAATTATTCATTTAATTCAATATTAAGTAAGGTCTAAGGCTGGGGCCTTATAGTTGGTATCAGAGGTCGGTTTAGACAACTTTAGGAGTTAGAAAAGTGTTAAATTATAATATGATTGAAATGATATAGCATTTACGGATTACCATGTTGCTTCGCCTAAGATATTTCTGTGTTCAGAATGGTTTTCCATAGAGGAAACAAAGAAGCTATGTTGGGACGACATCAGGAGGAAGATAACCTTCCAAATCAGCAACCTGAGATGGTCGGAATCGAAACTCAACAGTTTGTTGCAGTGATGGCACAGTTGACTCAGGCTATAAATGGTGGTGGTATCCATGCACGAGATCCGCCAGATCAACCGCAGAGGAACATGTCAGTGGTGGAACATTTCATGAGGCAACATCCCCCATCATTCAGAGGATCATCTGACCCTGTGCTAGCTGAAGGGTGGATTAAAGCACTGGAGAAGATTTTTGATGTCATGGGGTGTTCAGACAATCAAAAGGTTAGTCTTGTTGTTTACCGTTTTGAAGGTGAAGCTGATCAGTGGTGGTCGATGGTGAAAAATATCAGGGATAGTGATGAGATTGAGGATCTTCACTGGGACGAATTCAAAGGTATGTTTCTTGAGAAATATTTTCCTAAGGTGGTTCATCTTAGGATGGAAAAACAGTTCCTAGAATTGAGGAAGGAGGATGATTCAGTGGCTGCTTATGAAGAAAAGTTCACTCGATTGGCAAGGTATGCTCCAAACTTCATACGAGATCTTGATAGTAAAATAAACCATTTTTACTCAGGGTTAAAGCCAAAGTATCGAAGGGTTTTATCTTCTCGTGAGTTCAAAAGTTATGAAAAACTTGTTTGATGTATGGAGAAGGTGGAAATGGAGTTTTCAAATGATCGGGTTTTCTATGACAAACAACAGAATAAGAGGTCTAGTTGGCATGAAAAGGGGAAGAATTCATCAAAGAAGCAAGGAGGTAAGAAAACCAAATATCCATCCTGTGAGAAGTGTGGTAAAATGCATCCTGGAGAATGTTTATCCATGTCTGGTAAGTGCTTTCAGTGTGGTAAGTCTGGTCATATTGCTCGTAACTGTAAGGAAGATGATCAAGCAGGAAATGAAAAGCCAACGGTAAGATGTTTTAAGTGTAATGAAATGGGTCATTATGCAAACGAGTGTCCAACGAAGAACTCAACTGGGGGAATGCAGCTAGACTACAAGCAGAAAGGGGTGGTAAGATCATTTTCAACAACTTCAGCAGATGTTGGGCCATCGAATGAAGTGGTATCAGCTCCAGGGAGCTCAGTATTTTTCGAAGATTGACTTGAGGTCGGGGTACCATCAGTTGAAAGTAAAAGAAGCAGACGTTCCGAAGACTGCGTTCCGTACTAGATATGGCCATTATGAATTTTTAGTTATGCCTTTTGGGTTAACCAATGCACCTGCTGTATTCATGTACCTTATGAATAAAATTTTCCATGAGTTCTTGGATAAGTTTGTGTTTGTGTTTTGAGGTTTGTGAAGAGGTTATGTGTGCCTTGTGATTCACAGTTGAAGAATGAGTTGTTATGTGAGGCTCATAGTTCCCGGTTTTCAGTTCATCCTGGAAGTACTAAGATGTACAGAGATCTGAGGGAGTATTACTGGTGGGATGGAATGAAAAGATACATTGCTGATTTTACTGTGAAGTGTTTGACATGTCAACAGGTTAAAGCAGAGCGGCAGTTACCGAAAGGGATGCTTCAGCCTTTACCAGTGCCAGAGTGGAAATGGGAAAACATATCCATGGACTTTGTTGTGGGATTACCAAGGATATCTCGAGGTAATAATGAAATCTGGGTTATTGTTGATCGCTTGACCAAATTTGCTCATTTCCTTTCTGTACGAGATACTTTCTCTCTAGATCAACTTTCCCGTTTGTATCTTAAAGAGATAGTCAGGTTACATGGAGTTCCTCTCTCCATTATATCTGATCGTGATCCCAGGTTCACATCTAACTTTTGGAAAGGCCTTCAGAAGTCTTTGGGTACTGAATTAAATTTTAGTACAGCTTTTCATCTTCAATCAGATGGGCAGACAGAACGAACAATTCAGACATTGGAGGATACGCTACGAGCTTGTTCTATGGATTATCAGGGAAGTTGGGACCAACATCTTTCTTAGGTTGAGTTTTCTTATAATAAAAATTTTCATTCCAGTATACAGATGGCACCATTTTAGGCATTATATGGGAAGCGGTGTCGAACTCCAGCTTTCTGGGATGAAGTTGGTGAAAGGAAGTTGATGGGACGAGAATTGGTATAAGAGTTGGCAGAAAAAGTTCAGCTGATTCAGAAGCACATGAGAACAGCTCAGAGCATGCAGAAGAGTTATGCGGATAACCGGAGGAAGGATCTATCTTTTGAGGTAGGTGATCATGATTTTCTCAAGGTTTCTCCTTGGAAAAGTGTGATGAGATTTGGTAAGAAATGAAAGTTGAGTCCATGGTTGGTTGGACCATATGAAATTCTAGAAAGAGTTGGATCAGTTTCATACCGAGTGGCTTTACCTCCGAGTTTATCTCAGGTACACAATGTTTTTCACGTTTCGATGTTGAGAAAGTATATGCCAGATCCATCTCGTGTTTTCAGTCCAGAGGTAGTTTAGCTGGAAGAGAACCTATCTTATGAGGAACAACCGGTCCAGATTCTTGACCACAGGGAGCAAGTGTTACGGAATAAGGTGATTCATCAGGTAAAGGTTTTGTGGAAAACCCTTGTGATTTAAGAGGCAACGTGGGAATCTGAAAATGATATGAGGGATAAATACCCCCACTTCTTTTGATAAGTGAATAAAATTGCGAGGACGCAATTCCCAAAAGGGGGGAAGGATGTAACATCCCAGGTAAATAAAGAATAAAGAATTTTCATAATTATTAATATTTACGAATTAAATATTAATTTTATTTTAAAGGGGTTGCTATGTTCGATAGCGTACCCGATACGCAATGATGAGTTTCTTTGAAACTTACGTAGCACACTAGTAATAAAATAATATTATTTTAAATGTTAGTTAACAAGTAGCCATTGTACTGGCGGGAATGGATAGAAATAACTAAAATATGATTAGATATGTTTTTAAATGTTTATACATTTACCCAATAAAAGATAAAGGCTTAAAATACGGAAAGAGTTCAATTTTAGGGCATATATACTCTAATTTTCACTAAAGGTTCACTTATCACCTTTTAATGGTGAACCTTCATTAAATATAGTTTTGATCACTCTTATACTTTATTTTGGACCAAATATAACTCTTCTTTAGAATTGGGACATCAAAATTTACATTGTGTAAATTTTTGGTACCTTTCTGATAAAGTTCATTTTTTTATGAATAGTGTAAAATGTTGTATTTTTATTCCAAACCTCTTTTTAATCTGAATTATTTATATGATTAGATTATTATTTTAATTGGTTTTAAAGTGAAATTAGAAAATATTTTTACCAGTTAATCCAATGGTGGTCATTGGAATCAATTTCACTTTGAAATTGGACTTAAACTGGTGTCAATCTTTTGATACTTATTGTTTCACAAAAACACGCTATTTGTCATAAAAGCGGGAATTAATTATTAAATTAATTAATTTGACTTATATGTTATGAATTTTGTAAAAATGACTTCATTTTTGAATTCAGAATATCAAATATAGCTTAGGGTGAATTTTTGGTAATTTTCTGAAAAACTTCAATTTTTGATTAATAGTGAAACCAATAAGTGGTAATCAAGCAAACTGATTTTTCAGTTAAATGAAAGTTTACCACTAATGTGTATTGAATTTTGAAAATCCGACATACATGGTTGTCATTAAGAAGTAAAATGTGGTTCAATGAGATTAAAATAATTTTTTGGTGAATAGTAACTCCTTTTCATTAATCGTGATTAGAGGTAATTAGTGTAGTTTAAGGTAAAAATGGTATTATAAGAATGTGAAAACACCATGACACTTGTCCTAAACCTATTGGGTGAGTCATGTCCGACCAAGACAAGCCATGGGCCAACTTGGGGACCCCATGGAGCCACTTTAGTTGGAAAATGACATTAATATATTTTTATTTAATGTTAAAGTGAAAATGACACTAACATAAATTGTTTTACTAAAATACTTTTTGAGTGGGGTTATACAAGTACAAATTTTGATTATAAATAGTCATTGGAAATCTAAATAGATTTCATAAATCATAGTATTTTTTTATAATTTTTAGACATTAAATAAATAAAATTATATATGACATAATAATGATGCAGCGATGACATCATTATTTGACGATTTAAATAAAATGGAAAGATAATGAAAAATCTAAAACCTACACATGGCCAAAACCAATTGGATGAGTGGATTTAGAACCCTTATCACCATATACATAGATTATTTCAATTTGGGACCTTTTAAAACCGAAACATATTTTCAAATAAAGTAATATTTCTTTACTTTCCAAAAGTGCCCCTCCTCTCCTCTTATAAAAGGCCCCCACCTCTACCTCATTTCACACACTCCTCAAGCCTTTGGCTCGGCCAACCCCTGCCCAATTACTCTCTCCACATCCCTATCTTCATCCTAGAGGATTCCCTTTGGGCAGAATCATTTCAAAAGAAGCCTTTAGGCTCAAATCAAAAGGGAGTTACACTTTTAAAGGTAATTCATTCTCTCTTGTTCATTTGTTTTATTTTGCTTCTCCAGCCCTCTAAACTCTTTTTATTTACTTATTTTGTAACAACACCAGTATCTTCAATATACTAGGATGTTGTTATAATATTTATTTGAGATACACTCTCACACAACTACATCAAATGGTTAAAGAACATACTGTTTCCGTGGATGGCAAAATTCTGCCTCCCGAAACGATGATTGTTCAATACTCATTTAACACCTTCAAGGGTGGCCATTATGATGTTAATATTTTTATATATGATATATAATATGTTAATGTTTTCTTTAAGCTTATTTATTTTTTATTTTGGCATACCTTTATGGTTTCCATTATGGGTAAACGCGATATCTTCATTTAAGGAAGTGCGGACTACCGCCCCCTAAAAGTGATGTGATTCGTTAATGCCATATGTGGGACGTTTAAAGGATGGATTTAAAGTTATTATATATGATTTTATACTGGAATTATAATATACCTCTATATAATTTTTATTTCTTTCCATTAAAGTATTAGATAGAAATGAAAGTAGCGTTCATGCGTACGTACGGCTTACCGTCTCCATGAACGGTGCATTTCATTTCTTATCCCCAAATGTAATGTACTATTAAAAGTAAATGTATATAATGGATATATATAATTAATGATATATCTAAATGATGAATATAATTCTGGAATTAAAATATACATACATCTCATTTAGTTTTAATTCCATTAATATGACAAAGAAATGAAAGTAGCGTTCATGCGTACGTACGGCTTACCGTCTCCATGAACGGTGCATTTCATTTCATACCTCTAAATGATTATGTAATATTATAAATACATGTATATGCTGGATATATATGATATATATGATATCCAAATCAGGAATTTCATTCTGGATATAAAGAACTTTTGACCACATGAACAACATGTAATTGTAAGAAGTCAACTTTCGACTTAAGAACCAAATGTTGACAAAACAAACATTATTAACTTAAATGGTTACATAATGTTTATAACATGGCAATAAGTGATATAAAAATAATAATGAACTTTAAAAAGGTTCTTAATCAAGTATAAATTAAATCAAGTTTATTATTTTGGACGTTAAAGAACGATCGAGTCAAGTTGGACCCAAGGTAAGGGAACTTCTTAACCCAATTTCCATTCTTTGGGTTAATCTCCTACTTTCAAATTATGTCATGATATTATTATGTCCTTTCTTGTATTTGTACTTTATGTATGTGTAATTATAGTGAATACACATAATAGATCTATTTTATTTAAAAAAATGATTTTTGTAAGGACTTCGTCTCAATCTCCTTTCATTGAGGCATATTTCGTTTTATACACAACTTTCTTTTATACGGTGTATAAACTCCTTTGACTTTTACTTTTATACAAAAGGAATCTTTTTCTACGAAGCGTTTCACTAAACGACAAAAAGGAATGTTTTTTTAACGTACGCGGTGACAACCACTTTTTCCGCCGCCGCGAGTATTATTTGGTCTTTGGATTCCTCAACAAGCCGTATTATTTTTAGAATAAAATAAATACCATATACTCTTTTTTGTATTTTGGTATTGAAAATGGTTTTGAAAAAGGATTCTATTATGTCAATATATTTATGATATATTGTGATTGAAATGTGGAAATGTTATCATTCCTTTATATTGGTTTTATGTTTTATGATTTTATACTGGTACTTGGACATTTTAACGGGTGGTTACGTTATAAACCATATGACGGGTGGTGCTGTGAATACCAGGACGGGTGGTTACGTTATAACCTCCAATGCATTGGGTATGGAAGTCGTCCGTATGGCTATTCCATTAAGTATGTATGGAAATTGGCCGTATGGCTATTCCATTAAGTGATATGTGTGGAAGTCAACCGTATGGTTATTCCACTTAAGTATGTTTATGTCCCAAGTTACCTTTATATATTTTATGTGTTATTTATATGGGTTTTATGGTAATCCTTTGGTTACAAAAAAGGTAAGTAATGATACTTTATTCAGTGAAGATTTTTTTTACTACTTCATGAAGGTGAAGGTATTACTTTGATATAGTATACATGGTTTACTTGATGTTTGAAAAAATAACAGTTTTCATTCCTTTTGTATCCCTTACTGAGCTTTTTATGCTCACCCCAAGTTTTTCGAAATGTTTTTCACAGGACTTAAAGTGGAATAAGGTCAAGGATGGGATCAAGGGAATTTCATGCTATCTAAAACATGGAATCTAGACATCTTTTTTTTAAGAGTTTTTATTTTATGGAAACTTAGTATAAGTGACTGCTTTGTAATCTTTTGAGATGTAATAGTTATGTTCTAATTCTCTAAAACTCTAAACCTGAAAAGATCCTCGACGTGAATTATTCATTTAATTCAATATTAAGTAAGGTTTAAGGCTGGGGCCTTATAATAACATTTAAATTATAATCTACAAATAATATATTAATCTAAAAATTTGTATGAACCCTAATTTGATAGCAATTGAAGGACCCTAGGACCAAACCATCTTGTATAGTTCCAAAAAATATTCTTCATTCCCTATCACTGATATGAACAAAAAATTCCCATGAAACAAACACACACACACACACACACACATATTACACCATTTTCATGACTTAAACATTAAATATAATAAATTATCTCACAATCCTAGACAAAAAATGTTTAGTGTATTTTAAGATTTGATACATAAATATATTATTGTAAAATATTTTTTCATCAAATTCCAGAAATATATCTATATAAAACAAAATTCTCCACATAGTCTTAAATGTAATATCTTAGGGAAGTGGACAAAAAAAGGAGTGTGTTTAACTGCCTAGTATTGTAATACCTATGAATATATTATAATGGGTTATATCATTAGCATGAATTATGCACAAATATATGATTAAATGGGCCATGGTATCATATGATATATTCATTTTTTACACCATTAAATTTGTTCCATGCATTTCATTGGGAAATCCATGTTGTGATCCTCAATTAGACACCAAATGTTTTGTTTGAGTGGAAATAAATCTTTATTCCAGAATAATAAGAAGATTGTATTTCCATGTCTCGTGACACAAAACATCCTTTAAATAGGGTTCCCATGTAAGTGACCTTACACAGGGTTCTTTTGCAAGTGAACTTTCACAGTTCCCTCACCCAAGAGTTCCTACGCAGGTCACTCACCCAAATATACGTATCATGAATGTAACACCCCAACCACTCTATACTAGAGCTAGTGAATTATTATGTACATTCTCTTGGTGAGAAGTAATGAAATACTGAAGGAAAGATCACTTTAGTAGTCTTGAAGAAACGAGACACATATATGTAACTCAAATTACATTGGGAAAAGTAACCAAATACAATACATATCAAAAACTAAAAACCGCATCCAGAGAAACTCAATAAATGATATCCTCTTCATAACCTGTTGAAGGTAAAAAATGAAATGGATGATATAAAATGCTTATTAATGGTTACAAATAGGGAAATCATGAATTTAATAATAAATAAACAATTTGACTATATGTCATATTGAATAAATAAAAAACTCACGCCATTTACAAATTGAAGTTGAAATTGAATCCATAGATTTTTCCATAGTGGAAACCTCATGGATAGTAATAAATGATATGAATAAAGAAAATTATTATTAATTAGACTTCATGTATCTAGCACATAATCTAATAATGATGTTTAAACAATTTAGTTCTATGGGTAGAAACCTGTCTGATTTTTGGAAACAAACTCGAACAGTTTGTCACCAACAGATTTGTCTCATGAGACTTGTCGATGCATCGAGGGGCTATAATAGGCCCCAAATGCCACTGTAAGTCCAAATACTTATTTATTTATTTAATACAAGTACAATCTGCCTTCACAATATCCGTATATAGTATAAGATTTAGATTCATCAACATTTTTATAGTTAAAACAATATTCCAAATAAACACCGCATGTAGAAGTTTATAGGGATTAAGACAATACTCATATACATGAAAACAGAATATGTATATATAATATATTTACAATATAATTGAAAAATTATATGAAATGGGTATTTAATTCACTACATATGAAAAATTAGTTATACAGTACCATGTAACTAACAATGTAATGGAATTTGAGTCAAAATCCATTACCCCATGGTAATCAATCGAGTCATATGACAAGAAACTAATAACCACCAAATGAGTCACAAAATACCCTGAATATAAATAGAATCATGTTTATATATATGAAAAGTTATTAGGCATATAACACATATAAGAAATATGTTTTGAACACTAGAAATCTCAACGAATTAAAAGTGAGATGAGAAACCCCTTACAAACATTTCGGCATGGTAACATGTGTGATTGAGATGGATTAATGAGAGGTAAAGGGGTATTACATCATTTATATATCATAAGGGCAGTATGGCGGAGGTTCCAAAATATACCTCATCATTAGGAATTAAAAATAAATGGACAAAACATAGGGGTAATTCTTGAAAAAAAGTGAGAGAGAGGATCCCTTACCTTATGCTCGAGTGTGTTCTTCAATTTTTTTAATGACCTGAATAATAAAAATTTATCTTCATTAATTAATAATTAAAAAACATCCTATAAATTTAATTGATTTATTATAACCTTATTATGTCCATTTATGGAACTTATACGAGTTTAAGAGGTTCAATTTTATTGTTTTGGAAGCATTTTCTTCCTTGGTTTTCATGATCCATTTACTTGTATTCATGAATGAAAGTTCTTTTGAAATTTGGATAAACATATAGAATTATTAATATATCTTATTAATGACACTATAGTTATATAAATTATCTTATAATGATTTTGTTCTATATACCATGATGATAACTCATTAGTTAAAATGTGGATAAACAAATGATTGGATTAACTTGGTGGTTTTGTTCATAATGAACTTGTTTTGTATTATTATTAAATATTATGAGTGTGTAAGGATTACCAAAAATTAATGAGATGAAATAAATTAAGTATAACCTATTTCAAACATAAAAATTGTTTCATGAGGAAATTTGAATATGGTAATGAAATTTGAGAACCCGTCATCCTTGAATGTGATAAATTAACACATCTCAGACGATGTTTTCATTTTTAGTATAAGAGAAGGGGAAAGAGAGATTATGATGAAATATTACATTACCATAATATATTTCCAGTTCATATAGGGTAATGTAATTATCTTATAATTTGGATGAGTGGATATGAGGAAATAATTACAAAATAAAGGAACTCAAAATAGAATAAAAAATGAGAAATCTCTCACGAAAATTCGGCAGCCTAACAACGTCACTTAAAATTTTATAAAATAGTTTGATGAGTTAAAGGGGGTAACTCATCAATATTACATAATATTTATAGAAATAAGAATATGGAATGACATATCCCGACATAATACAATTGAAAATAAAATAGAAAACATAAAATGAAATCTTTAAGAAAAGAGAAGGGTGGTAGATTCCCTTACCTTTATAAGTGACTCCCTGAACTTGAAGGTTGGGACCTTGGGGGTGTGAGGAAACTTTGGGAGGTCTTCTTGGGAGGAAATAATACCATATATTTGAGGATAATGAGTTTGTAATGAATGAATATGAAATGGGTGAGTGGGTATTTATACTAAATGAGAGGGAGTTTTTTATTAATAAAAAGGGACACCTTATTAGTGGTTTTTGAAAAACCATGGGATTTTCCATGGTATTTGCCCATGGTTTTATCGAATTAGGACACCTCATTTCATGTGTTACTGTACACAGGTCGATTATCCTTTTATATTTAATTATTACATCATTATGATATCATTAAACTACTGAAAAATCAAAACTGTATTTTTACTATTCACAAAAATCCAAATATTTTAGAACAAACCCAATAATTCACACTAAATTTTTTAGATGTGTAGAATTTAAAAATGCTCCATTTTTTGAAAATAATTTTCTAAATATTATTAATTCAAATTTTAAATAAATTCATAGTTAATTCAAAAAATAAAAAAATTTAAAGGTAAAATTAGTTTTATATCACAATGAAAAATTAATTAAGATCTCATTTACTTATTACCTTAGGAAAATAAAATATTATCATTATTTACTATTCATAATGGTCATATTACTATTCATATTACTATTCATAAGGATATGTTACTATTCATCAGAAAATCATGTTGGTTCTATCAAACTTCAAATGACTTACTGGTCACAACTCTAGATGACCATTTTTTGAAATTCAGAACATAGAAGTGGATATTTTATGATTAATGGATGGGTTCTGACTATATCCTAACTAACCAAGTGTTTTTTTAAAGGATCAAAATGATTTATGTAATATAGGATTTGAATAGAATATATTTAAGAGAAGTATTCCACAAAATGTTTGGGGTGTTTTATTTTTCCCTCATTTGGAAATTTCAACCTTGAAATTTATGAATAAATACCACAAAAATGATGTGGGTAGTTCTTCGTCATAACATCCTCAGGTTCCCATGTTTATTCCTCCATATTTTTGTTTCCCCAAAAAACCATTACTAGAAGAGTTGTCTGATTTCTCAATACCTTCTCCCTTGTGTCATGAATCCCGATAGGCTCTTCACAGTATGAAAAATTAAGTTCTAGTTCTATTTTTTTGTAGGTGAGTACATGCATTGGGTATGACATGTATTTCTTCAACAATGACACATGGAACACATCATAAACTTTGGTTAGACTTGGTGGAATTTCTAAATGATAAGCTACAACTCCGATTCATTCCAGAATTTCTAATGGTCCGATGTACCTGGGGCTCAGTTTCCCTTTCTTACTAAACCTTAAGACACCCTTGCATGGATATACTTTCAGAAAGACACGATCTCTCAGTTATAATTCCAAATACATTCTCCAGTTGTCAGCATAACCTTTATACCTACTTTGGGATGCTTCAATATGGTCTTGAATTATCTACACCTTTTTCATGGTCTCTTCAATAATTTCTATTCCTATAAGTTTCCTCTTACTATCTTCATTCCAAAAAGTTGGAGTTTGACATATCTTTCCATATAATGCTCTATATGAATCCATTTGTATAATAGAAACTATTGTTAAAGGAAAATTCCCCCAAATGAAATTATTCATCCCAAATACATTGAAAGTCAAGAGATCATGATCTCATCACATCTTACAGATTTTGAATAGTCCTTTCAGACTGTCTGTCAGTTTGGGGGTGATAAGCAATACTCATATGAAGAACAGTGTTCATAGCCTTCTGTAGTCTTTTCCAGAATTTTTTTGTAAAATTGTGATCATGATCAGAAATAATTGATAAGGGTACGTCATGATGCTTTAAAACTTCATTAATATATAGTCTTGATAAACTTTCAAGTGGTAAATCTTCTCTTATAGAAATAAAATGTGCTGATTTTGTAATACGATCAACAATGACCCATATCGCATCATTCCTTCTTATGGTCTTTTGTATCCCAATGACAAAGCCCATCGTAATATCATCCCCTTTCAACATAGGTATAAGAAGGGGTTGCATGACTCCTCCAGGAAGTTATCTATCAGTAATCACCTATTGAAAAAAATAAACACCTCGACACATAATCAGAAATCTCCCTCTTAATGTTGTACCACAAAAAATGTTCTTTTAAATATCTATACATTTTTGGGCTACCAGGGTTTATTGAGAAATTATAGCTATGAAAATGACCCAATAGTTCTCTCTTTTTCTCAGGAATAGTGGGAACACAAAGTCACATTCCAAATATAAAAATTCCACCTCCATATATGAAGTTAATCAACTTCCCATCACTTATAAATTTAATTTTTTTTTGAAACTAATCATCATCAATCTGAGAAATTTTTATCCTTTCCAATAAAGTGGGTTTAGAAACCATTTGAAATAGTAGTGATCTGTTATCTTCCATTATAATTCCCATATCCATCTTTACTATATCTATGAATATATGATCCTACTAAACTCTCATCTTGTTCATAATTCCATGGCCTTTTCTACTCAAATTATCTTCAACCTTATTTTCCTTTTTGGGTTGGTAGTGTATTGAATAATCATAATATTTGAGTAACTCAATCCATCTTGTTTTCCTCATGTTGAGTTCTATTTGTGTAAAAAAAAATTTTCATACACTTGTGATCTATGTATATATCACATTTTTTACCATAAAGGTAATGTCTCTATATTTTGAGTGTAAAGAATAAAACTGCTAACTGAGGACCATGATTTGGATAATTTTTCTCATGAGTTTTCAACTGCCTTGATGCATAAGTAGTAACACTACAATTTTTCATAAGGATGCAACCCATCCCATTCTTTAACGCATCCCTGTATATTAAAAATCCATAACTTCTAGATGGAAGAGTTAAAATTGGAGAATTGACCAATATTCCTTTCAATTATTCGAAGCATTCAATACATTCTTTTGTCCAGCTAAACTTAACTCTTTTAAAAGTGATCATTGTTAGTGGGTTAGCTAGTCGAGCAAAATTTTGAACAAAATGCCAACAGTAACCTGCTAATGTAATAAAAATGTGTACCTCGATTATGTATGTTGGCATGGGCCAATCTTGGATTGCTTTGTCTTCACATGATCAACTAGGATTCCATCCTTAGAGACAATATGGACTAGAAAAGAAACTGATTGAAGCCTGAATTTTCACTTGCTAGACATCCCATATAATTCATTTTTTCTAAGAGTTTTCTGAATAATCTACAGGTGATTCTCATGGTCTTCATAGATTTTGAAGTATATAAGGATATCATAGAATAATACAACAAAAAATTTATCAAGATATTCCATAAGAAATATATTCATTAAATCCATGAAAAAAGATAGTGCATTATTTAGTCTAAAAGGAAACACTGTAAACACATAATGCCCATACCTAGTTCAAAATGTTATATTTGGAATATCTTCCTTCTCTCACATAACTAAGGATAACTAGATCGAAGGTCAATCTTTGAAAAGTATTGTGCTCCCTAAAGTTCATCAAATAAATCATCAATTCTTTGTTGAGGATACTTATTATTTATTGTAATAGCCTTTATTTCCTGGTAATCAATGCATAGACTCATTGATCCATCTTTATTTTTGACAAATAAGATAGTGGCTCCCCATGGAGAAACACTAGGACATATCAATCATTTTTACTCAATTCATCTAGTTTTTTATTTAGCTCCACTAATTCCACAGTGGCCATTATATAGGGATTATTTAATATAGGTATTTCATCAGTAATTAAATCAATAGAAACTCAACTTCCCATTCTGGTGGATGGCCAGGTAAAATCCTATGGAAATACATCAATGTATTCTCACACTACATGCACATCTTCAGTTTGAAGACTTCTTTCGTCGCCTATATATATTGGATTATCTTTATCTCTAATTATTTCATTCAGTAGAGCTACTACGGGTGGATCTATATATGAATCAAGTGTTGGGTATTCTTCTCTAAAGATAAGGGATTCTTCAGCATAATAAAAAATTGTTACTTCATTCTTCTCACAAAAAATATTCGTATCATAGATTCATATCCAATTCATACTGAGAATTATATCAAAGTCAGTCATTGGTATGATGATAAGGTTAGAAACAAAAGAACATTTATGTGTCATGAGGGGGACTTATCGACATGCCTTTTTTACAAGGATACATCCCCTTGGATTTTTGACTAATAATTCCTTTATTAAATCAAATTGGACATGTCTAATTTTCTTGAAAGAAGTGGAAGAAATAAACTAATATGATGATCCAGAATCTAATAATGAATTTTCCATGTATGAGGAAACATTTAAAGTACCTTCCACCACGTCATTAAAAACTTCAACCTCCGTGGTTGTAATCGCATAAGCTTTCCCTTTGTCTCGTGGCCTTTTTTGAGGCAAGTATCCTTGGCACTTAGGATAATCATTTTCATAGTGACCCATCTCTCAAAAAATTTACCATAGAACATCATCAAATTGCTTCTTCACCTTTTATTTATTTGATCAATGACCCTTTTATCCACACTTATAGTAGACTCCAGTTCCTTTCAAGAATTTACCCAGATGATTATTTTCACAGTTCTTGCATAATGGTAATTTCTTCATTCCCTTGTTCTTCTTTAACGCTTCACCTTTTCCATGGTTATCAGATTACCACTTATTATCTTGGTTTTCCTTGAAAAAAATTGTTCTATAAAATTCATTCTTTGTTTTGATGGAACAATATACAATTTCATCATATGATGAAAATGTTTGAGAATCCAGTGCCCTTAGAAGACTTGTCTTAAGACCTTCACAGAAATCATCAATTTGTATTTAGAGTCTCGTACGTAATCTATAGCATACCTGGCTAGTCTTGTAAAGGTAGCCTCATTCTCTGCAACACTATCTTCTTCCCTTTTTTTAAGCTAAGGAATTTAATCTTCATTTCATTGCATTTCTCAAGACTGAAATATTTTTCAAAGAATATTTCTGTAAAAGTACTCCATTACTTATCTTCTATTTATTCTTCTTCAATGGTATTCTAGATCAATGTCCACCATGGATCAAAATCACCCTTGAGAAAATATACTACCATCACTACCTTTCCATTTTCATTGAATCTTAATGACATGAATAACATTTCAAGAGACTTAGTCCACTTCTTAACAACCACTGGATTAATAGTCCCACTAAAATATGGGGGATTCTACCGAATGAAATGATCCTACACAAGTGTGTCATGGTTATTCGTCATAACCTGAGTATGTTTTCCCAATATGGTCATGATCTGATCTTCTCCAACGCTGACTGTGTTGACTTTATCAGTGGAGAGATCCCCACATTTCCCATGAGTTATGATTCCCCTTCTTCCATTAGGAATCATTTCTAAATAATTTCATAAAATAGATTTGGTTATGAATCTCAAATAGAAAATCACTTAACATAGATTGAAATTTTATGCATATCTAATCTCATAAACATGGTTTCTCTAAGCAAACATTTACATTAGAATCCTTTATAATAGATTGTAAAGAAAATGTGAATTATCCTAAGAATATCCTCTGGGAGATTCAATACCAAGAGTGCAACAAGGACTATTGTCATATACCAGGATACTTTAGGTCAAGCTCGAAACTCATTGTCAGAATTTTCACTCCTAGGTACATCTGTGCCGGAGCCACATCTACTTGTTTTTATCTAGACAGGGATGTATTTTCTAGAAATATCCACATAATATATTCCTTACCAAAATACCATGATTCTATTGTATGTTAATCCTCAAATAATATGGTAGGGATTAGTTCCCCACTTTATAATATCTAATCTAGTTTCCATGTTTTCTACAAAACATCCTCTGATACCAACTGTAACACCCTGACCCCTGTAGACCAGATCTTGTGCATTACTAAGTAGATTGGCATAGTTAGAAGTAATGAAATACCAAAGTAATGACATGTTTAGTAGTATTGAAGAAACTATATACATATATGTAACTCAAATTACATTGGAAGTGGTAACAAAATACAATACATAAAAACAAACTAAAAACTACATCCAAAGAAACTAAATAAATGATATCCTCTTCATAACCTATTGTATGTAATCAAATGAAAGGGGAGACCTAAATTTCTCAATAAGGGTCAAAAATATTGGAAGCATGAATTCAATAATAAGTAAACAATTTTACATAATCAATATGGAAAAATGGATAAATGAAGAACTCACACCATTTAAAAACTGAGAATGAAACTACATCCATATATTTTGTTATAGTGAAAACCTCATGGACAGTAATAACATATAATGAATAAAGAGAATTATTATTTATTTTATTTCATGTATCTTCCACATGATACCATAAAACTGTTAAAATGGTTATTTCTGTGGGTAGAAATCCGTCAGATTTTTGGAAACCAACTCGAAGGGTTTGTCACCAACAGATTTGTCTCATGAGGCCTGTCGATGCGTCGATGGGATATAGTAGGCCCCACCAACCACTACAAGTACAAATAATTATTTATGGATTTAATACAAGTAAAATCTGCCTTCTCAATATCCATATAGAGTAAAATATTTAGATTCATTAACATTTCCATAGTTAAAACAACATTCCAAATAAACATCGTATATAAAAGGGTATATGACTTAAGACAGTAATCATATCCCTGAAACAAGTATATATATATATATAATATTTACAATCTCAAATGAAATATGATCTGAAATTCAAATTAGATACACCACATAAAAATATTAGGTGCATAATACCATGTAACTGACAATGAATTGGAATTTGAGACAAAATCCTTTACCTCGTTGTAATCAATCGAGTCGTATGACCAAAAATTCATAACCACCTAATGAGTCAAAAAATAACATGAATATAAAGTGAATTATGATAATATATATCAAATGGAAGTACACATATACCACATACAAGAAATAAGTTGTGAATAATGGAAATCCTAGGGATCTAAAATGTAGATGAGAAACCCATTACAATCGTTTAGGCATGGTAGCATTTGTTGTTGAGAGGGATTATTGATAGGTAAAGGGGTATTACATCATTTATATATCATAATTTTAGTATGGTGGAGGTAATAAAATACACCCCATCATTAGGAATTAAAAATTAGAGGACAAAACATAGGGGTATTTTTTGAATAAAAGCGAGAGAGAGGATCCCTTACCTTATGCTCGAGTGTGTTCTTCATTTGTTTTAATGACCTGAATAATAAAAATTTATCCACATTAATAAACGATTACATAACCTCCTAAACATTTAATTGATTTAGTATAACTTTATTAGGTTCATTCATGGCCCTTTTATGAGTTTAAAAGATTCAATTTTATTGTTTTGGAATCATTTTCTTCCTTAGTTTTCATGATCCGTTTACTTGAATTCATGAATGGAAGTTCGTTTGAAAATTAGTTAAACATCAAGAATTGTTAATATATCTTATCAATGACATTAATGATATATAAATTAACTTATAATGATTTTGGGTTATATACCATGATGATGATTCATTAGTTAAATGTTAATTACAAATGTTTAGATTAACTTGATGGTATTGTTCATAATGAACTTGTTTTTTATTATTATTTTATATTATGATTGTTTAAGGATTACAGAACATTAATTATATTAAAACCATATATTCTGATCTGGTTCAACCATAAAAATAGTTTCATGACCAGAATAGAATATGTTAATGAAAATTGAGAACCTATTGTCCTTGAACGTGATAAATTAACACATCTTGGATGGTGTATTCATTTTTAGTATAAAAGGAGGGGGAAAGAGTGATGATGATGAAATATTACATTTTCATATTATAATTCATGTTCATATAATGTCATATAATTATCTTAGAATTTTTATGAGGGGATATGATGAAAGAAGTATAAAATAAAGGAACTCAAAATAGAATAAAAATTGAGAAATCTCTCACGAGAATTCGGTAGCCTAACCATGTCACCTAAAATTTCATAAAATAGTTTGATGAGAGAAATGGGTTCTCTCATCACTCTTAAATAATATATATAAAAATCAAAATTTATAATGACATATCCCAACATAATCAAATTTAAAATAAAAGGGAAAACATAAAATGAAGGATTTAAGAAAAGAGAATGGTGGTAGATTTCCTTACCTGGAAGAGTAACTCCCAAAACATGAAGCTTGGGACCTTGGGGGTTTTAAGAAACCATAAGAGGACTATTAGGTAGGTTATATTACTAGATTATCTAGGATAATGTGTTTTTAATGAAAAAAAATGAAGGGAGTGAGTGGGTATTTCTAGTAAATGAGAGGGAGTTTTTTATTATTTAAAAGGGAGACATCATTATTGTTTTTGGAAAAACCATGGCCTTTCCCATGATATTTGATCATGGTTTTAGCCACATGGGACACATCATGTCATATTTAACTATACAAAAGTCGACCGGATTTTATAATTAAATTATTACATCATTATGATGTTATTAAACTACCAAAAACTCAAAATTGTATTTTTACTATCCATGAAAATTCAAAATATTTTTGAAAAAACCAAAAAATTCACCCTAACCATTTTTTTCTATATGTAGAATTGAAAAATGAACTCCATTTTTTGAAAATAATTTTCTAATTATTATTAATATAATTTTTAAATAGAATTATAGTTAATTTAAAAAATAATAATTTTAAAGATATAATTTGTTTTATATCACATTGAAAAATTAATTAAGATCTCATTATCTTATTAACTTAAGAAAATAAACTATTTTGATTATTTACTATTCATAAGGGTCATATTATTATTTATAAGGGTATGTTACTATTCATAAAAAAAACATGTTGGTTCTATCAGACTCCAAATGACTTACTGGTCACAGCTATAGATGACCATTTTCAAAAATTCAAAACATGGAAATGGAAACTGTATGTTTAATGGATAGGTTATGACTATCTCTTAAATTTCCAAGTGTTGTTTTAAATGAAAATAGTGCTTTATGAAATGTATTCTAAGAATAGAATATATTTAAGAGAGGCATAACATAAAATTACTGGGGTTTTATAATTAATATAGGTTCATACCACATATACTTGAATAGAGCTTTAGAAAAGAAGAATAAAAGGATGGTATACATGAAAAAACTAGCACAGAGAGATAGGGGATACTAAGGCATGAGGAATTCTAATTGAAACAACGACCCTACTAATAGATGCGGGTGCCTTATTTGTGGCCCACTTGAATTCATCCACTACACATTTAACGGGTGAACATGACCTGCTTGGGATACCTATATGGATTCCCTATGTGATCCATGGTCCATTTTCAACCCTTTACCTCAAGATCAAAGCCTCTTATTTTGATCAGATCCAATCATAATGTGGGGGATATTTTATTGAAACTCTATTTTCCCATATGGATGAAAATATGTTAAATAAAAATACCTTAAGGAGATGAAAATAAGAGAAGTTGAGAAAGCCAAGCACCATAGCTCTGCTGAAGGCCCTCTGCGCATGCCCCATAGAATAAAATTGGAGCACATGGTAGCTATACATGAGCCTACTTGATGACCCTTCACATCCGCTAGCATGACAGACCTACATGAGCCAGACTCTTCATCAAAGGTCACATATTTTTCTGTAAACAGGACACTTGGGATCTTCAATTTCATGGATGAAAAATCATGAAGAACTCTCGATGATCTGATTACCCTAGTCCGTCCCCCAGGACCTCAAAAACCATCTAGGTATCCCACCAAACCCTGAATAAGAGGGAATTATAGGGGTAGTGGAACCAAATTTCCCATAGGGTCTAAAAAACATAACACCTACACAAGGAACCCTTTCCCATATGGTTGAATAACACTTACGTGAGGTACTAACTAGGGAATTTTTTGAGACAATTTTGGGAACACCTGTGGAGAGCCTTGAATCCTTTAGTAAATCCTTTACCAAGTGTGGTTTCCCATGTGGTTTTTCAACCAAAGTACATTCACCTCTATAGGTCTACCTGCATGAAGTACTCCCAGCTCACGTAGGCCTACCTACATGTAGTTCTCTCATCTTGTGATGAAATACCTACATCAAGAACTCCCAAACCACATAGAAATTCCTTGAATGATACCCCCTTAGCTCAACCATCCTCTGCCCTGCATGATCCAATTCTTAGGCCTCCTTCTAGGCCACCAATGGTAATGATTATCTTCCTTTCGATCCCATGTATAAGAAGGAAAAAATTGAAACTTCCTTCAAAGACTTTTGACCTGGAGAACCATCTAAATTAGAACATCAGCGTGTCTCTTATTTGGGTATGCATTTATTCTATCAATGGATTCACACAATTTTCATACCCGATGGGTAGTGTCCTCAAGTTGTATTTTTGTTTGAATTCCCTTGGACATGAGGACCCTGACCCTGGCCGGTGTCCAGGAAATCCCAATCATAGGTACTAGGGTTAGGATCATCTCCTTACCTAGTTTTTCCATAAGACCTGGAGCCTCTAGGTCTAGGTGGAGATGGTAAGGATCATTCTTTCCTTTCCCTTCAATTATAAATGAGATCCCCCTGGAACCAATTTAACGGCATCCCTCATAGATTAAGCCCGTATATTTTATTGTAGGACCTCTCATACCTTGTTCCTTTCTCCTTTCTAATTCCAGGAGAAAACGATGGGAGGGAAGGGGGATATCCAAATCCATTCCTCTTCTCCCTATCTCCCCACCCTCATCAATTATTGGGTGCAAGCTGGTCTGGTTTGCTGGATATTCTGCTTCATCTTGTTTCTCACACTGAGTATAACCTACATAACCTTAGAGGTTAGAGATGATCATGACTTCCACACCAAACCAAACCATAATAGAATATTATCTGAATTAATACCTTTAATCATTCTTTAGGAGGCATCAATATTTCTCCTGTTCACCTTCCCAGGTCGTAGTAGGATATATCATCATATGAGACTATCACCGTTACCAAAATAAAACAGGTGACAGACAAGTTCAAAGAACTTTCTCATTTACCTTGGCATCTATCACTCATCTATCTTCAGATGAAGAAGATTATTTTATTACATGAATATATCGCTTCCTCATGTTTCTCACACCGAGCATGACTCACATGAGCTTTGAGGTTGGATATGATCACAAAAATCCATAAGATCCACAACCTTAGGGAAACTTTCAATGTTTAAGTCCCAACTAAACCAATCATGGGCCTCATACTTGGTATAATCAGTAACCATGTCAACATGAAATCACCCAATGGTAATCATTACAAGCGTAATCCCCAACCAATAAACATGCCTCATCTTCCTAAGAAAGCCCCAACAAAGAAAAAAACTAGAATCATCATTAGGAATAAGCATTGAAATCCAAAATATGAACCTCCTACTTAGTGTAATCCTCATCCTTTTAAAAAAATCGCATATTTTTTATGAATAATGATTAGATTAATCCTCTCAAAGTTCAATAATAACCTATAAGAAAAACATGTATAGGACCTCCATAGGTGTTGGTCCTCACAACCGAACTATGTGGTCTTTGATTCCCATCCAAATGGGATATGTAGGTAGCCTCCCTGAGGTTCAAAATGAAAGCCCCAAATCATTTTGTGATGGTTTTGGAAAAGTTCCACTAAATCATGTGTTGACATTATTTTGGTGGTAGTTTTTCAAAACAATCATAGAATGATTTAGCAGTGGTTTTTAGAATCGGGGAATCATTTAATAGTGGTTTAAACTACCACTAAATCAATTTACAATAGTTTTTTTATTTATATATTTATTAATTAATTTTCATAATGAATTTATTATTATTTTATAATTCTAATTATTATTACATCATTCATTTATTCATTATTTTTTTATTACAAAATAAACATTGATTATGAGATTATTACTCTGTTCTTCCATGACTTCAGAATCATAGGGCATGGAAAAAAATAATTATAGATGATCTATTATATGTTCATTCTATTTTTCTAGGGGGTGAGGAATAACACAATTTCAAAAAGATTAGGAGGGAAAACCCCATTAAGGGCTCTAGAAACACTATTAATGGGAGGAATTAAGAGGGGAATCCTATGATTATAGCCTCAAAGGATACTATATATGCTACTGTCATCAATTAGGAGGGGACTCTGGTTGATGAGGTTATCCACTGCATAATATTTACAAAAGGTAAGGAAATTGTTAAGGCTAGTGCATATTTTCGGGATTCACTTGTTGTTGGACATGCAAAACCTAATGATGAATAGATCAATTAGTATGACATAGAAATTAAAGCATAATTTCCTCCTAACTATCAAATGGGTAATGAACAGAAATCACCTAAATATGGGAGTGAAAAATTTAAACATGATCATCTCCTACCATTGATGGGTGTTAAGGATGGAACTGATACTGATGTGTAAAAAAAAATGATGAATGTGTTGGGACCCCTATGGTCACCCCAATTGGTCGATGTCAATTGGTGAAAGATGTGGGTATGCTGGAAATGGAGGTGATGGTCACCTCTAAGACTCAAGAAGGTGGGATTTCAAAGGCAGTGTACCTTGCCAATAGCCAAGACCTTGTCCAAAGCTCAGTTGATGAAATTTCTTCTAAGGGTGTCCCCATCTCGGGCTAAGGGGAGTTTATCCCCAGAAAGGATGTCTCAAAATATGGTAATAATTCCCTTAGAAAACTTGACATTCTTAATAGGCCCAATAATAAAAAGGCAGTCAGTGAAGAATTTGGCAGAGTCCATGGGTCTTACCATGTTAAAGGTCAATCCTCTAGAAATGAATTGGGAAGGAAACCATAGGCCATACTGGGGAGAAATATCCCAGGCCAATTATGGACCATGTCCCATTGGATGGTATCAATGATCCCCATGTGGATGATGATCCATGAGAACAACCAAGAACCTAGCAGATAGGATGACATCTATAAGGTAGAGTTGGTGGTCTCTGTCACAAATAGTGAGACTTTAATGGGTTGTGGAATGTCCTTATATGTGGAGTTGTGACTTTTCCTTGATATATTTTTCTGTTTCCCCTTCTATGCTGCCTTTCTTAACTTTTAATAAGTTTTTGGACCGTGGGTGATAGCCATGGGCCAGCACCGTCATAAATTAATAAACGAATAACATAATAAAGAGAAATAAATAAATAAATAATAAATAATAAATAAATAGCAAATAATAAATTAATACATAGATAATAATAATAATAATTATAAATAATAACAAATAAATAAACAAACAAACAAATAAATAAATAATAAGTATATAATAAATAATTAATTAAATATTAAATAATCAATAATAAATAAATAAGTAAATAACAATGAAATAAATAATATATAAATAAATACACAAATTAAAAATAAATAAATATATAAATAAATAGTAAATAGTAAATATCAAATAATAAATAAATAATAAATAAATAATAAATAATAAATAAATAAATAAATAAATAAATAATAATAAAAAACTAGTAAATAATGACTAAATAATCAATAAATAATGAATCAATAAATAATATATAATGAATAAATAAATAATGATTAAATAAATAATAATTTAAAAAAAAATTATAATTAAAAAAATGACTTATAAAAAAATAATTAATAAATAAATTATAAATTATAAATTATAAATATATATTAAATTATTATTTAATTGTAATTTAATAAAAAATGAATCAAGAAATAATAAATAAATATTAAATATTAAATATTAAATATTAACTAATAAATAATAATTGAATAAATAATGAATAATAAATAATAAATAATAAATAATAAATTATAAATAATAAATAAAAAAATAAAAAAATAATAACATAATAAATTGTTATAAATATATATATATATATATAAATAAATTTATATAAATATATATAAACACACGTTTATGTTACATAAATATATATAAACACACTCAGATAAATAATTGTACATGATAATAAATATATATAAAAAATAAGTAAAAATAAATATCTATATATATATACACATATATGATATAAAAATATATAAACATAAATATGTATAAATATTTTCACATGTATATAAATATACCCAAATATTCATAAATTCATATAAACATATATACATATAATTGATCATAATTTACCAAAATTGGGGAATACAGAATAAATTTAACACTATCAAATCAATAGGAATGTAAATGAATGGAATAAAATCATAAATGACATAAAAATCACATAAAGACACTCTTAAATGAAGATGAAATCTCATAGAATGTGTTTGATATATTTATATATATACTTAAATATAATATATATTAATATAATATATATATATATATATTAATATATATCGATTTATCAGTACACGTGTGTATGTATATATTAACATTATTTATATATATGTCTATATATATATTCATATAGTTTGATTGTAAATTCATTTAAATAATACATTTAATGATAATGAAATATTAATATAAAAATACATTTATAAATATGATGAATACACACACTATTATTGACACACAAGTATGTATTTATATTTCTCTAATACAGACACACATATTTAGAAACACACACATATATATTTTTTGTATTTATTTACATATATTAAAATATACAAATAAACATTGATTTTTTATTGACACACACATGTATATATATAAAAAATACTAGTATAGGTATATATACACTAATTAATTCATTTCTATAAGGTAAATAGAGTGAAAAATTATTTATTTTGAATGTAATTAATAAAAAATATTTATTTCAATATAGTTTATATGTTTTTGAAAACATTTCCCTATAAATATGTATTTATACACATGATTTATTATAAGTAAATATAAAAAACATGATTATATTTAAATATAAATAAAACTACATTATGAAAAATGATCGAAAACAAAAACCATAATATCAATATAAATGTAATACCTGTGAATAAATTCAGTCCCCATAAAAAATGACAATAATAATATATTAAATTAGGATAAAATTCAATTGAATGTTAATAAATTGTGAAACCCTGACTAAAAACATAGTTTTTGAGGCTTTATCAGACTTTTTGATACTCGAGAAATGTGATCTGGTCCCTCCTTGGTCATTGTGGCATAATGATTTCTGCATGATTTGATTTTATATGTTGTGGGGCCCAAACAAACACCCGGATCAAAATTATTGGTCGTTTGACGTTCATGTTTGATTTCCTGCTTCTCTTGAAACTATAATAATTTTTATATTTAATTATTACAAAATTTATATCTAATATTCTTTTATATCATTTCATAAGAGTTGATTTGACTGGTGTCAGTGCTAAAATAGACACCCGGATCAAAAGTTTTGATCAATTGATGCAGGATCCTGATTTCCAACTAATTGAAGATTTATTTTAAGTTTTAATTTTTTATTGACTAATAATTATAAATATTACTAATTAACAAATTATAAAAATTTATATTTATATATATTAAACTATATACTATAGTAAAAAATAAAAAATAAATCATAATTAAATATTTTTTGTTTTAATTATTTTCCTTAAATCTAGTAGCAATTTCTTAAAACCGCTCTTATTTCACAATAGCTTTCTAAAAACTGTCACCAAAATGTAATTTAATTTTTATTTGAAAAAAAATTAAAAATTAAAATAAATATTTCAAAAAATATATTGATGGTTTTTAAAACCACTTCTAAAAAAACGTTTGAAAATTTTTTTCTCAGAAAACATGTTGTGTATGTTTTCAAAACTGCTACAAAAAAACCACTGCTAAATCAATTTTTCCGGTAGTGATTATAACTTCCATATATGATAATAATTGATTGTTAATAAAAGGGTTTCCTACATCATACATTGTAATTAATTATGTATTCATGAATATATCATAAATCTATAAGAGATTTCTAGAGTAGGAAATAATTCCCCCCAAAATGGTGCGATGTGTCTGACCTCCCATCCTTTTAACGAATATGAGCTCTTAAGATTTATTGAGAAAATTTTACAATGAGAACCTACCTTTGGAATGTAGGACCCCATGGATATAAAACATATAGGTGTTTCTAGTTTCATGAATAAACCCATTTGAAACCATTCAGAAATAGTGAACCCAGTGTGAATGACTCCAAAAAACTCAACCCCCTGTAATCCTACATCCAGAGACCAATTCTTTATCGAAACTAAAAATGGTGAACCCGATTTAAATCCTTAACCAAGATGATAGTTTCAACCACCTTCCATGCCCCTTTACCATTCAAAATGAATTAATAAAAAACATGATAATTAATATTGCCTGTGTTTATTTAAATGATATGCTTCTTTGACTGGGTTTTATTGTTTGTGTTTACTTCTAACAGGATCTCCCTTCAATCCAAATGGTGTTATACCAACTCTCAACAAAGTAATCCCTATATTCGATTCATGAAATTTCTTTTTCGGATTAATGTATTTCATCACCAACCCAACGTATTCAATGATGGGTCTCGAATGCACTGGTCTCGGAGTATCATAATTACGATACATTCCTAATGATTGAGGCTACTCGACCGGCCCTCCAGCATGCATAGCCCCCACTGATCAACCGATCCATGATGACCAATTTTCAGGATGTATATGAAACCTATCACCATATTCAACCATTATAGGAGTTTATTCCTGAAACACAAAAACCAATCCCTCCCTTGTCTTAGGAAGGAGGAAGAAAATCCCATGGATGACCTCATCCAAAATACACAGGGGTCCTTGCATGGGGATCTTGCCAACAATCATCACCACCAACATCATGCAGTAGTGAATCCTCATCCTGATAAGGGTTCCATCCTCAAAAGTCTATCCCAGGTCAACAATACTTGTGGATAAAAGATGGACCACTAGGGGAAGAAATCAGACAACAGGGAGTAGAGATACACCTCTTTCCACTCCGGAAAATCACAACAATAAAAGTTGGGGAAAAACAATGAGCTGATACATATAGATACCCTCCCTAATTCAGTTATCCATTAGACTTATCTAGAGGAATCTAGGGAATCCATCAATTCAAATTCAATATAACGTTGTGAGGATGAATATACAAATGACAAAACTAATCAAGCATGCCACCTGACTCATCATGAATCACACAGAGAATCCCACCATACAAATATGACAAAACACAGTGAGATGAATCAAACACTTTCTCATGCTTAGAAAGCCTACCAGTCAAACACAATGGAAATAAATGGGCTGAAAAAATCCTGACCCACATCTATCAAGCCTATCGACAACCTCACTTGAAAGTGTTTAATGAACCCATCCATCCAAGTTTGGTAGAAAACTACAAGCACACACACAAAAATTTAAGAATTCGTGGAGCATGTCAGTATCCTCATTTAAAAGAACCCAAAGAAGTCAGTAAGAACATCATGGTAAAGAATTGGGGAAAGACCCAACACTCTTCCCCCCACACTTCAGTACTTCCAGTATCCATGGGAAGGAAAGGGAAAATAAGAATAGTTACATAACATTTATCCAGACATAGGATTAACATATATGCCCATTAAAATAACTAATGTCACCAAACTTATCTTTACAATGTTTAAGGGAAGACGAAAATCCCTTCCCATATCCTACAGAACTACCAGGACATCATAACGATGATGAAAGTAGTGATAGAGGGATAGACACATAGTTTTGTCCCCAAAATGTGGTGGTTCATTAGCATGTCACACTTTATAATACACATACATCTACTCTTGTCCAAAAGGGTCATGGGGGAAAATCCCCAATGATAAACAAATAAACAAATCGAGAACATACACCTATTTCAGTAGAAGGTAATTGGCCCATTCTAATGGCCACATTGATGCTGGCATAAACCCAAGCCAATGATTCAAAATCCTGTTGGAAAATCCTGGTATCAACACGGAGTCCAGTCCAGATAATTTCCATACAAGAAATAAAATTTTCCTAGAAAGTGGTTTCAATCGCTCATAATAAATCATCCAAAAATTATCCTCACTAGATACGATAAGAAAATGAATATCGAGTCTATGATCCTATTATACGTAATTCATGAGTTTTTGAATCCATTAGATGGTTATCTATAACATCTCAAGATCCCACTCTCATGTTACCAAATCATGGGAGCTGTAACAGTAATTCAAAAGGACCTCTTTAGACATTTCACAATGAAGGCTTGATTTATGAGCATAATATTATCAATATCGAGATCCTATATTTAGATGAGAGTAATAATATTTATCTACATTGATATAAGATCAAAGAAAAAGAGTTTATTCCCATTTTTGTAATCTTCTATGACAGTCCTCCCCAAGATGGAATTCACTACAAATATTCTCTATTTAGTGGTGCTTTATTTTTTCAAATAATTATTCTCCTTGCAGATTTAATGATGATAAATCCCTCCTACCATGTTGTATTTTGGAAAACAAGGTCAGTCTTGTATGATTCCCAATCATTAAAAAGTGAAATTCATTACCATCCAGAAGAAAACCCTAGAAGAATTAATTCTACCAACCCTATTTAGATAACCTTCCATCTAGTATGATTGAGGAAGTCCCCAATAATATCACTACATATGATAAATTGGTAGGAAATCATCCACTTTGGCCATAACAGGTTGAGGAGCCTCTAAAAAATGATGATGATATGCTGAAAATGAGGAAACATCAAGCTAAAGACAACAAACCAGTCATGTTATAGAATTTATCAACCCCTCAATATAGCATTAAAGATGTTTTGTTAGAATATTTTGTTCCTGACATCCACCTCAATATGTGAAAAAGTCCTCATCACATGAGAGAAAAAGTGTTACCCTAGGTAAAGTATCAAAGTCAAATCAAGGTAATAGAAGGGATGCGATTCTAAATTAACTTTGCGGCTGTCCTAGTTGCACGACTACAAATTTTTGGGAAACAACAAGGATCCATTTAACTCACATGCATCAATACATTAAAATATTGTGACAACTAATTGTAGACACCTCATATGTGTTCATATCAATGGACGGGGTGAACATGGAGGGTTAGATTTCATAGAACACCCCAACCAAAAAGTCTTTCAAAATGTTGTATCATAAAATGTAATAGCTTCAAGCTAGATTCAACCTATATACTCTATTCACATTCGATGAAATACTCAATAGAAATAGGCCCCAAATGAGTCTCACTGATATAAGGCAAAAAGAGAGAAGGCTATTGAGAGACTTTAGCATCAGGAATCTAGAAATATCATGAAAGCCTCTAACTTATGGGAAGAAAATCATCAGATAAAATAAATGTTATAAATAGAGCAATAACCTTTGGATGTGGGTGATTATAGTGCATTCCAAATGATGTGCCCAACTCATGTTTTGAAAAATATCCCTAAAATCATAAGGGAGGTCATGAAAATTGCAACCACAACAACCTAGTATCAACCCTGACCCACAGAGATGTGGTATTTTCAAAACAATATTTAATTTCATCAATCCAGCACCAAAGATATGTGAAGGAGGAATAGGAACATCCCCCTCCCTAAGGTATGGGGTCATTTTAAACTCAAAATACTCCTCCTCAATGGTTGTTAGTCATCTCTCAATTAGGGAAAGACGACAAAATGAATCCTATTATTAAATCCATTTCCATGATTCAGTTCCCTCAGTAGAGATGTGCTTGAATAAACTATTTGGAGAATCCATTCAAATTACCATATAGAATATGGATCTTAGAGAACTAGAAAAGGATGGGACAATACCTCATAGTGTGCATAGAAAATGGAAGTCTCACAAAAACAATGATAAAATGAATACAATTAATTACGTATTAGTAAATTTCATTCAAAATACCCATACAGACCCTATAGAGAATGAGGAAAATTCTAAGGAGGATATAGAAGATGATGTTTTGGTATTAAATATAGTACAATCTAAAACAATTGTAGGAGTTTTTCATTCCAATAACTAGAGACTCGCCCTTACTACCTCCTCAGAGAGAACCCAACAAAGAAAAGTGTATGGTTAATGTTATCTTGAGTACATCATGAAGAGGTTGGACCCCTCAAACATGTATAAATATTTTATCAATAAGAGGGAAAGATGAAAAAATTTAAGAGAGTAAAAGTATAACTACTCTGAGGAATCTTTCCTGTTGGATATGTTGTATACGATTATCCTTAACTCACTCTTCTAGTTGGCACACCACAATTAAAAAGGTTTTTTATGGTAACTGAAACTGATCCAGAACATATTCTTAATATGTAAAACCAAGAACCATTATACATGGACCAGTTAGAAGTGGATTAGGAGTTCCCTCCTACGGGTATACTACCAGAACAATTCCAGGCATATCCATAACAACCTACCCCTATAGGCCACCCACAAAAATAATGGAATTTCTGCCACAAATGACCCTATCGACCACTACACAGGTTCAATATCTAGCTCATACAGACATTCCCAGAGTTCTCATGAACACTATTGAGTCACTAATTTATCAATTGGAAGCCATAGAGGAACAAAGCACATTGGTAAACTGGAAAATAAGCCTTACTAAAATGGGTATATCTGAATATTCCCCAAAGAAACTTTGGGACCTTATATTTCTAATTTTTAATAGATTGGGTGATCAGAAGTATAATTTCACACAGTTTGTCTCCTGCTATGATCCCATGATGGGGAACCTAGAATAATTGGATGTAGTGAAAAGTAGGTGCTTCATGTAATCAATACATGGACCAACCATTGTATGGAACACTTGTTTTTTAGATCGTTTAATTACAGGGTGTAAATACCTCCACCTGAAGTTTCTATTTCAGTTCTATCTTGATGTTGTGGATGAAAATAGTCCTATACCAGTCAAGAATCAATTAATTTGATAATAAAAGGGTCTTAGATTTCATTTCTCGGCGGAAAGGATTGTCATATTTCTTAAACCTATCACTCCCTCAAGAAGTCCTATTTCCCATCTATATAAAGAATATTCATGATGAGTTTCACACACCACTTATCCATGTGAAATATTCTTGAGGGTTTCGAGACCTTTCCATGATCTCTCAAAGAGTGTATGTCTCCATCCACCGGATGAAATCTATGTCCCAAGTAATTCCATCAGCTTAAGGAATGTGAATAGGAAAAGTAGAGTCTTCCACTGTTACATTTAAAAAGGTCCCTATATGAACTACCTCTCCAAATACTACACCATATCATGTGGTTCCACCTATTTATAATCATAAAAAATGATCACCTTGTTAGGTCGATCTAATTGATAAATGGAAAAAACAGTTTGAGTAGATGAAAATTAGGTTCTATTCTTTTCGACATGACCAAGTACCTGGTTACTTCATCTCGGAATTGGAAAACAACTTGATCAAGTTCCGGAATCCCAAGAAAACCATAATGGATGGTGTAGAATATATATTTAATTATTTACCCTTCCATCAAGTATTGGGGCTTAACATCTAGGATTGTTTGTTTTTTAAATAAATCCTATATAAAATGTTGGACTTTGGGGAAGTGAAGTTGGGAAAACCACATACTTAGGTTACAAGTGTTTCTTCCATCGATCTATAGGAGGGGACTTAATGGAAGGTTGTTAATAGAAATATTACATATAATTTTAGTGATTTTATGGTCAGAAAGATAGTAAAAAAGGATCATGTTATCCCTGATCATAGTTTCAACAACCGAATGTGCCCCCGTCCACTTCTGCTACAACACAACTGAATCTATTGGCACCTCAATCCTATTAAATATAGTCTTACAGAAACAAAAATGGAAGGAATATTAAGAAGAAAACACAAGAATATTATTCAATGAAAGTATAATGTTAGATTTGACTTAATTGGACTTCATTCCTATAGTCATAAGAGCACGAACCTTACCCCTCCAAATAGTACAACAAGAGTCAACCAACTAGATTGAATCTCCCTTAAAAGAGGATTTTGTCTTTGGTTACAGTATTGTTATTCACATGGATCCCTTATTAGATTATGGGAGTTATTATTAAATTAGACTCTCTACAGTTTATTGGGGAACATGGGGGAAATTCCATCAGACTTGAGAATATAGGGGAAGACATAGTCGTTCTAGGAATCTCTTTTCTTACCACATCCATGCCTGAACCGTTGACATGAATGAAACTTATGGGAGATATCTCTACAAATTAAAAAATAGAAAGGAATTTCCCCATACTTTATAGTTTTTCCCTAAAATTATCATCCTAGAGGATCAGCTAGAGGATACTTCATAGCCTAATCAACATTGGCATGTAAGAAGACCTAGTTGACTAATTCCACTAAGAAGGGAAACACCTTCAGCTTGTTCCTAAGGGATGATCCATCCAAATCAAGTACTTTGGATCCTAAAGAACCAATAAAAGATAATCACCATGCTAGGAAGTTTAGATATTTCTACCATAACTATGATTTTTTGATGTAATTATCCCTGGTTCCGTCCAAGTTATCAATCCTGGATACTCTGAGTCTATAAAAGGGCCTCTAGGAAGCACTCATAGAGGCCTTGTCATGGCCTCAAGAATTTGATTATGAGGCTGCTGCTACAGATGTATATAATGCCGAGAGTAATTCTATATAATGACACACAATCATCTATTTCACATATCTGCATGAGGATTCCATTATACATGGACATGTGAAACCCTTGTAAACTTATGGAATGATAAATGAAATTGATATCTGATGATAATTCATTGAAAATAGCTTATGATTCAACCTCATTACAATGAAAAATTTTCTTCAACTACATTTCAGTGAATATCAATTTCCCCCTCCAATTTAACATTATAGGGTTTACAAAGTAATGATCTAAAGCCTCTTGGTGAAATCAAACTCAGGACTTAGTTCCAGGAACTCTTGTCTAACTAAAAATTTATTATTCTTAAATAGGATAAGACCTTAAATGCTATGCTGGGAGACCTTGGCTACATTATCATGAAGTTATCTAATTTTTATACCACTAATGCCTCAAATAATGTATTAATGGATAAATTGACACATTACATGGTGATAAATCCCCATTCTAATCCTATAAGTCACAATACATTGATGCAAGATTGTACTATAGGGAATAAACTGGTCTATACTGATGACGCCATTCAAATCAACACCCCAAATTTTTTGGATAAAATAATAATTAATACTTCAAGAATCTCAGTGTTGATTATGTGATTCCCATAAATCAAATCATAGGGGTGGGACTGAATTCAATCACACATTAAAAAACATAGATGATGTCACTCGTGATAGATGAACCTGACTGCATGGGAGAATTTATCAACACTACAAGCAGTTGTGAAATCATGGATGAAAATGTCTTCATTCCATCCCTCAAGCTTCAACAGATCTCTGTTCTTTCATATAGTCTGGAATAAGTTTTCATGTAAATGGAATAAAATCAATATTCATATTCTTAGTCTCTCATATCCCATTTAGAGCTCTAAATTTTCCTCATGTCATCTATATATCCAAAAATGGTTTCTTCATCTTCTAGATGTAAAAATGTAGACTCCTCCTCTAACTATGAGAAAATTTCATTACCAACTACATCAGAGGTATAGGTGAAAGAGGTAAGTAATGAGGAATAGGAAGAGAAGGAAGACATTAGGGACTCCCATCCAGCATTTGAGGAAGGTGTCTACACCACTGTTGATGAAATCCTAGAAATAAATTTAGGTACAGATGAAGACCTGTGACCCACTTTGATTAGTGTAGAAATGAATTATGAATAATAGGAGGTATATAATTCCTCCCCAAAGAAACACCAGGATGTTTTCACCTAGAATTTAAAATATATTCTAGGCCTGAATCCCTATGTGTTTGCCAATCACATGATTTTTCCAGAAGACCATTGGGGATACAGACAGGTAGACAAATGATAACACCAAACTCACACCTCCAAAATTGACGTTGAAGTTGAAAATATCATCAATGAATAATTAATACAAGAGGTATAGTATCCAAAATGGATATCCAATATTTTCTATGTGAATAATAACAAAGGGAAAATCAGGTTTTTCATTGACTTCAGAAATCTCTACTTGCACTATCGGAAAGATGACATCCCGATTGCTATCATAGAACTCCAATTGATGTAATAGATGGTTATCAAGACCCCTATATTATTTATATCTTTTCAGGGTATACCAAAATTTATATGGCTCTAGAATATGATGAAGACTCCACCTTCAGGGCCCTCTAGAGAGTATTATTCTATCTGGTAATACCCTTTGGCTTGACGAATATCGGAGCAACAAACCAATGTGGCATGCATCTCATCTTCAAAAACATTTTAGTAAGTTTTTTGACTTTTATTTTTACAATCTATTTGTTATGTATTTAAAATTTTATTACCACTTGGATAAACTTGATACTATATTTAAAATTCTACAAGAACATATCCTGAAGATGAACCCCTTAAAATGTTATTTCGGGGTAACCTCGAGAAAGTTTATCTTATTGGATATACAATATCATGGAATTTAATTTGTTCCTAGTAAATAAAATGTACCCTTATCATTTAATATCCACAAAAACTTAAAGATTTGGGAGGAATTTAAGGGAACTTGGCCTATATCTGGCACATCAAAACCAACCTTGCAGTCAAGTGTCTTAACTTCACCAAACTGAAAATGAAGGGGGTCACATATCATTGGACCAATGAATGTCAAAAAGAATTTGAGAAAATCAAGAAATGACTCTAAATCCCACTAGTATTATTTCCTCGTGTTGAGGGAAACCATCTCATTCTATACCTTATGGCCTTGAAGTGATCATTAGGCACCTTCCTTGCACTAAAGAATGATGTTGGGATTGAAAACAACCTTTATTTTATTAGTTAAACCATTCATGTCATGGAGACTCATTATTTAGATATAAAAAAATATTCTTGTAATAAATCTTCATAGTATAGAAACTAAGGGACTAAATGCAGCATAGTGAGGTCCAATTGTTTAATCTTAATAATTGGCACATCTGAATGCTCTTCAATTCTATTTTTATAAGACATTTAGCATGATGGGTTGTTATTCTATAGTTGTTTCAATTATAGTTCCTGCCTTAGAAAATAGTGAAATTATAGGCCTTTAAATATTTCATTATAGAACACCCATATGTAGAAACAACAATGTTAAATACTGATTTTTGGGATAAAGAGATATTATTTTTTTGGGGAAACCCCAAATGTGGGGAATGTTTTTGGACAGTGCATCCAAAATCTCCACAGGGAGGATAATGGTGGACTCTATTCCTAAAAATGTTAGTTAGGGATCATGATTATCTCTATATAAAACGAAGTATTACCTTAATCCTTCATATTATTATAAGGATATGCTAATAATGAGGTGGAATATCCAAACCTTATTGTAGTCTTGTAATTGGAACTCTAAATACCTTTGGACCATTTAGAGGTGAAGTGTGATTTAGAGTTGGAAATAAAACATATCAATGAGGATTATGCTAGAGTAAAAGAAGATCTAACCACGTTATTGAATATTTTCAAGGGTTATTGGTAGAGTTACACTAATATCCAACATCAACTCACATCCTACAATAATAGAATGCCTTGGAAGATGAAATGGAAAATGAAGCTACGCCTATCAGAGATCCAAACTAGGATGAAACCATCATCAACATTTCCCATTTCTAAATGGTCTCACATTTTGTTTAGATTAGAATATAAGAGATTAATGAAGTCATTATTATCCCTGATCCATATGGTCCTAGCACTAGGTAGTTGATTTGAATCAATGATTACCTTTAAGTTGGAGTACTCCCACCAAATATTGTTGGAAAATTGAAAATTTGATGGTGAGAAGCCAACTCCACTCTTTATGATGTCCCAAATTACCATAAAGTACTCTATAAATTTTTCTTTAATTGATTCACTCTCACATGAATTGATTGAGAAGAGACCATTGGTGTCATGAATGAAGTTCACACTAGAGCATACGACATAGACCAGTCATGGATCAAGCTTTCCCAAAAAATCCGAAGGCATGAGTATTACTATTCTACAATGGAACAAGATTTCACATAATTTGACTAGAATTTTTATTCATGAAAAGTGCATGAAAACTTCATCTATAAACAAATAGAGTTTCTACATATAGCCAAATAATCTTTTCCATTTCCAATATGGGGAATGTATATTTTAGGATATTACCCTCCAGCTATGGCTAAGTAGTTCAAATACATCTTAATAGCTTCTTAGTTCAACTCAAAATTGTCTAAGGTAATTCACCTTTATGAAGACAGAGCTAAAATAATTTTCAACAACATGATATCGAATATCATTACAATATTTAGTATCCCTCATACAATACCAACAGAAATTGGCACCAATTTCTTTTTTTCTATGTTAGAAAAAATATTTAAGGAATATAATATCAAATCCAACCATTCATCCCATTATAATGAAACAATTAATGGATAGATATAGGCCTTCAAACAGTCCCTACCAAAAAGACTCTAGAATATGGTGGATAAAGAAAAAAATTATTTTCCAGATAAGAATAGTCTTTTATTATGGTAATACCAGGCTACAACCCAGACATCCACACAATTGACCCCATACACAGTTGTGTACTAAATGGAGGAATTCTTTCCAATTGAGGTTAAATTTCAGTCACTAATTATTTTAGTATATGTCTCACTATCCACATATGATAAATCCCAAAAATGACTGGATGAATTGTAGTGGATTGATGAAAAACTATTTCACACCATGAATCACTTATAGGTCTATAAATATCAAATATCATGTGATTTTAACAAGAAGGTCCACCTCTATTCATTACAACAAATAGAACTTGTATTGGTACTTCAGACTCTAATAATATAAAGGAATAATCCCCTAAAGCATGAACCAAAGTGGGAGGGACCTTACTCTTTAAACAAGGTCCACTCCAACGGTGATTTTTCTTTTTTCTCAATAGAGGGAGAGCCCATTATGACACCAAAAAATGTTGTATTTGTTAAGAATTATCTCATGTAATCACATGACACTAATCAAAGATAAAAAAATTTAAACTGCATTATTGGTATGTGTTACATGAACATAAAAGGAATGACATATCATCCAATTTAGAATATGTTTAAATAAAAAACACTATATATTTTCCAAGATATATGACTCAAAATTTTTGTAGCATATCATCTTTATGATTTGATGTTAAGACTACATGGTTCACATCATTGTTTCATGATGTAAAACTATGAAAAATTATGATCTATATTTTAGAGGATCATCATATTCAGTGATGGTACCTCTACCACACCTCTATCAAGAACTATGTGTGGCATGATTCTTATTTCAATGATACATTTAGTGAGACCTAGGCCTCCCATCCAGGGTCCAGCTGTGATAGAAACAAAATCTCCCTCTTCATTATCTATGAATTATATTTCCATATGAAACTTTAATAGAACTATGTAGGGAATGATTTTAATCCTAAAGAGATATGTAGTGATGGCCAGAAGTCATGTATTTGGACAAACCATCATCATGTAAAACATCATATCCCCATTTCCCCCATATAAAATCCTGATTGATGTAGAGAACAATCACATAAAGAACTAAATGTGGCTTGATTGTCATCCCAATGATATATGTAATGACACTGGAGTCATATCCACTATTCCAACTTCAATAGTAATTTCCATGTCAAGTGACCCATTCCCTTATAATAAGATGTTAAAATAAAAAAACAACATCCTTATTGTACAGTGAAAAACTACATAATCTTTTTAGAACTAAGTGTCCCTCGATTATCATACCAATGAGATATGTAGTAACACATGGATCCCCAATCTTGAGTCCATATGTGAATAAAAATCCCCCACTTCCTATGAATGAGTATGACCTACATAGAGATCCTTTAAAGAACTATGTGTGTCTTGATTCACATTCTAATGTGATACGTAGTGATTCCTGGATCATACCTCTTATCCTAACCACCAAATAATCTAAACCCCCTTGTCATTAATTCACACAAATTTCTTTAGTGTGGTGGAGAAAACCTTTTCCATTATTTTTATTTCACACTGAGCATAGTTCATAAGGGATTATGAGTTTTGGTAAAAGAGTTATATGTGTGAGTATAGAATATCCATTCACATAGAGGTTATCATGGTCGAAGCTACAATGCCTAAAAATGCACACTATATGTCCTCATCACATGATAAGTAACTACATCATTTCCTCATGAACTATGCATGGATTGAATCACATTCTAATGTGATATGTAGTAAAGTATGGGTCTTTAATTATAGACACACCTATAACAAAATAAGAAAAATTTCCTTACTCTTCTATGTAAAATTCATATCTACAAAAGAGTATTCAATATGGTATCTCACCCCATGCGTGATCCCATATTAAAACCCCCTATTTTTTCTCCAGACATGAATTCAATCATTCTGAGGAATCCTTTTTAGAAATATGTGTGGCTTGGTTCTTTATTTGGAAGAATATGTAGTAACTCATGGGGTTATATAACCTCTTCCAGATACAATATTCTTCCTTCTGTCGAGAAACCTTTGTCCATACCACATTATGTTAAACTGCCTGGCTAATTTGCTCACCACATAAATTTAAAATGCATGATACCTCAAGAAAGTTGTGTGGATTTATTTTCATTATAGTTAGATAAGTAGTGAATCTAGGTCCCCAAGTCCTATTACCAACCATTGGGTAAAAAATAAATAAATAATACCCTCTCTCTTGTGTACAAATAGAGATCTACGCATGAGCTCTTACTTCAGGTCACCTTATTAGCGAGTCCACCAAAGGAATATATATATCCCTTTCCTACATATGAGTCATATCTATGTAAGGTACTCCACACTATGTGGAAAATATCAGTCCAAAACGATTTCTTTTTGGTTAGACATTTCCCTTCTACACGTCACACTCCTAATGTTGGACACTTTCAAATCTTCACAATTTTTCTACAGCTTATGAGGATAGAATTTATGGAACCTAAGGACTTATTTTCCTGGCTTTATAGTAACAAACCCTTGTTTTTTATACATAAATTCTCCCACCCAATGTGGTTTCCACTAGGATATTCCATTGTTTTAATATTTAGTAACACACCCTAGAAAGATTTTCATAATGTATCTTACAAAATAGATTTTTCAACCAGTGGTGTATTCTACATTGAGAGAATCCTCTTTTTTCTTCGTAATCAATGATGAAATTATTTTGTATCCCAATATTCTAATAAGTTTAAAAACATCCCACTTATATTTTTCCCATATCTATTAACCTAATATGAGAACCCCCAATACAATGGTTTATAATTTAATCCCTCATGTTTAAAGTATACTGGAAGGACCTTAGCATGGTAGGCCACATATCACCCATAATTTCCATAATTATATTGCCTTAGTCACATGTCATTAAACTACAGGAACCATATTTTCCACATTTTGGTTAGACCTATGTTGGAAACATTTTCCCCCAATTATTGGGCAAATTTTTAATTGTAATGATCATTCCATGTTTGTGTAAATTCCTTCCACAAAAACAGACTAAATTTATGGGGAAACCCAATTCTCCAAAAACTTCCATTATTCCTCAACAATATATTTTCATAATTTATTAGAAATAGTTAGGCACTGAATTATGCACATATCTATAAATGACCATCTTTGGGAAAACTAAGAGAAAAATTAGACTCAACAGAACATTCTAAGAATCCCAAGGAAGGTGATCCTAATATTTGAAGTATGTGAATAAGATATAAATCCATGAGGAAGACACTTAAATGAACAATGAAACATCAAACAATATTTTATGCATCTTCCTACCACAGATTGAAGGAAAATCTACATGGAAAATCTCTTTCATTCCCAAAATATTTCACACAACTACTTAATAATTTCTCTATATATTGATGTGATACCTTCTTCGGGGAGATTCTCTAGCAGTCAATGTGTCACTCTAATACATGTAAGACACCTATTAAGAAACATCACAAAAGATATACACCCAAAATATAAAATATTTTTCATGACATAATCCCTGGGGGACCGCATTCATGTGGGATTATAGTGGTATGACCCTCACCTCTTTCATTTTCATTGATGTGAAGTGAACAAAAAATAATCCTCTTGAACACATTATCTTCCCTTGTGCTCACCCCATTATTATGCTCAACCCCATCCTTTTGTGTGCATCCCTTATTATTTCATGCACTACATCATCTAATCTTTATGTGTTTTCTTTACTCCATAGAACCATGTTTGATCCCCTTTTCAATAAAACCCTCATATCATGTGTGAACCTTCTCCCCGTTTCCCTCTTAGGTTTTGTGTAGTAATTTCTTAGTCCCTCATGAATTTCCCCCTACAACAATGTCCCAACTCTTTCTTTTCATCATAGGTACGCTAATGGATTTTTTTTCATCACAAATATGCTAACATGGACCCCACGATCGACCACTCTTCCACACCCTCACCTTATAGAATTACTGATACCTTACCTTCCCCAAGGGTTGTGAGTGATGGTTATGTATGTACATGGGGTAAGGAGTGAGTTCCCCATGTCTTATCTGTGGGACGTAAAATGTACTAGTGCCAACATCCACAACATATGACGTTAAAATGTAATCAAACCCTATGCGGACAGCCCAAGATGTCTCTATCTATTAATCACATGGAATGATATCCTCCATATTTGACTAGAAAGGGGTTGGGGATTGGGAATCTTTCACTTCCCTCACTATCATGTTGTCGTCCCTCTCCCTTTGGGAATTTCCTCCATGTGTGATTCGGGAAGATTGCACATATAAGCCCCATCAATCCTCTTGATAGGATGATCTATATATGATGAACATGGAATTTGAACATCCTTACACAGAATGAGATATTCATTGCATATAATGATGTCCTCCTAAAAAATATTACATTTATACGCCCCACACCATCCCTCATTGACACATCTTCCGTGACATGAAAATCAAGTCAACTGCTTCCTATTGTTTCTCACATCGGCCATGAATCTCGTGGTCTTAATGGTTATAAATGACCATGACACCCAACCTCTCTTTTGGGCCTCTCATTTTCATACGAACCATCATGTTTAATAGGAAACCATCATAGGGTAAGCCCCATCATTCATATGTCATTTGGGAATCTCACATGAATATTCCCCAGCATGTGCAATGAGAAACCATCCTTCTGTAATCCCCATCATGCCCATCTCATTTCGACTTATCCCATGCTTAATCCCTAAAATTTAGAAAAGGAATCCATTCTAGTGAAATCCCCATCATACCCCTCTCATATAGGAATCTTCCATGTGTAAGCCCCAACCATATTCTATACTTCCATAGGCAACCTCCTCGAGTGTCCCAATACCCCTTGCACAAATACCTGAAAATTTAATCCCAAATAATTGGGATTCATAGGAAAACTTCCATAGGTTTAAGCTCAGAACCCCCAATAATGAATCTACTCCATCCAACCCACCAATAATACATCCTGATTTTACCCAAACTTCCACATCTAGGTGAGATCATGCCACCCACCAGGGCTGTTCCTACACATAAGCCCCAAAAATATTATCACTTCTCTTAGAAGCACTTGGGGAGCTCCCATTCGTATTCCCCTCACAATACAACACAATCCAAATAAGAGAAATCCTTTTGCGAAGGGCATCTCCCATGTGTAATCCCCACTCCATCCATCGAAATACGTGGGTATTGATCCCTATATTCTAAATAAGGTGTGTAGGACACCTCCATGAGGTTCAATCCCAACCAATGGTATACATTGGTACCCCCCTCCATAGGTTTTATCCTCTCTGATCCATCCTAAGTGGTGTCCAGATCAACCTTTATAGTGTGACATCTTCCCTTAACGGGACACACCATCTTGGGTCCTCCCTCATTGGGTGTTTTGACCCATCCATCAAGTAAACCTTGCTTCCACCCTCCTATGGACATACCTATACAGGATGTGATATCTTCCCTTTATGGGACTTACATCCCTAGGTACACTCTTATAGGGAATTCTTATCTATCCATATATTAAACCTTCAATGCTATCCCTCCTATAGATTCACCCTCTATGATTCTTCTCCACAAGTTGTTCTGAGCAGCTTCTCTCCATCTATGTAGGATGTTAAAATCCTGACCTACCTTCTGTTAAATATGGGATTCCAGAGAAAAACCTTGGAAGAAAATATATTGGCATAAGATACCCCATGATCCATATGGGATGGCTAGGTTTCCACACCTAAGATGCCTCCATGAGATTCTCTCCATTGATGTAGATACAGGTGACCAATGTCTTCTAGTCCAGACATGTCAGTGATCCCCAATGTGACTACTCTCTTAACTGATGGGTTTTTCCCTATCATGACCCAATGGAATGTCCAAATATAAGACACACATTTAATTGACATCAAAAAAGATATGGCACTAGAAATGAGTTTCATGAACGACGTCTTAATCTTTGAGGGAGAACCAGACTAGGGGATAGATTCCGAGGAGGAATCCCTGGAAGGGGGAACCACCATCCCATCATCCCATTTCGATAAAAGAGTATACATCACAGAGAAAGTGATAAATTCCATATTCCTTTGGAAAGTGTTAATGCGGAGTAAAATTTAGTCATCAACTTCACAACAAAACCCGAGGCGACCACTCCCCAATTGAAGCGTCAAAAATAGAAACGGTGAACCCTACATGAATCTCTTCTCATCAATGTGTGACATTAGAAGTTTTCGAGACATCAGAGTAATAGATAAGCAAGTTACAAGATCTAGTTATCCAACACTATGGTCCACTAAGCAAAATAGTGGGCTCAAAATAGAACTCACCAGCAGTAGAGGTAGTTAAAATCGGGGAATCCTAGTCCGATAAATCATCAACATGGATCTCTCTCTCTAACCATGGAAAATTGGAATAAGTAGGGGCATTGGGAATTGATTTATAGGAACATGTACTGACATCCTAATTTTCATAATTTGTAAGACCAAAGCTATAAAAACCTATTCACCAAATTCCTACCAATAGAGGGGCATGAGACCTGTTGATCTAGGAATCCCGGATGACCCCAAATTCACCACAATGTCCACTACAACATCAACTACTGGGTTCTTGTACCCCATATCACCTTCTAAAATCATCTATAGAAGGGTGATGGACCCCATTGTATGATGATACAAATAGGAAGGAGTCAATCCCAGAAGGGATATGGCTCCCCAAGACCTGGAGGCTTCTACTCCTCACCTTCACCACCACCCTTAGGGCTATGAAAAGATCCCCTTCTATCCACTTTAATGATGAACTGCTCTGGGAGCCTATACCTGAAGCAATATATCAACTCTCTAAACTACATGATGTATGTAGGGGATGCTTAGGTCACTGCGATGATGAACACCACCTAGGAGTCACCATGGAGGGCTCCCACCAGGTCACATCAATGCCACCAACAACCGATCCTCTAGGACAAGGAATACGTGGATCGACCCCCTACTGTTCTGGCCCCAGAAAAAATCAAATAACCACAACATCTAGGCCAATATTAAGAGAATTCTCATCATGGGGCATTATATTCCATAAATATAGTGGCCCATCACACTGCCAAAATATTTCACCAAGTTCCTACCACTAAATCACATGGACTCTTCGATTCCCAGTTGGGATCATGCCCCCAACTGCCACACAGGTAGGCTGGGTTGCCTCTTTAAACCATTGGTGTCTGCAATAGCAATTATGGTCTAGTTATTTATGATGAGACTAAGTAAAAAGGTCCTCCCCATATAACCTCCAGTGGGAGTGGAGGTCCTCCACTCTCCCAATCCCAATATAAATTTCCTCCCCATGTTGCCTGCATCAACCAAAGTGGAGGGCCTCCCTGCCTCTTTGATTTCTAGTATAGAGGTCCTCCCTACGCTTATAGTTCCAGATACAGAGGTCCTCCCCATGTCTATGTCCAATGACATGATGTTCATCCTTGTGTCATCCCCAAATCCAGGGAGGTCCTCCCTACTCTAGATTCAACCAAAGATGAGTTCCTCCTCGCTTAATTGATTGTTAGTATAAAGGCCATCCACATGCCCTCATCTCTAGCCAACCCAAAGGTCCTCCCCTTGCCATATCCAACAAAGTGGAGGTCCTCCAACTCATGCGGAGTTCCTCCCCACACATCCAGGAAGTAGTATGGATGTCCTCCTTATACTCATACAACACAATATATAATTCCTCCCCATTTTCTTGGTGACCACAGTTGAGGTTCTTCCTACTATGTCAGTAGATCAAGTAGAGGTCATCCCAGCTCTGAGGATGATAAATGATACAGAAGTCCTACCATATCCCAAAAAAATAATATCAGTGGTCCTCCCCAAATAATCAACCCAAAAAAAGATGATCCTACTCATATAACCAAAATTACCTACCCTGAAGAGCCATCATGGGGTAGAAGGGAGAATCTTTTCTGCCGAATTAACATATATGAGAAGCACCAGATTGTTTTTGATCAAAAATTTTTCACAGATTTTGATGTTGTGTATTACTAGATATTGATCCTTACCCCCAGTATTCTAAATTGGAATCTAGGGGAGGAGTCCATAAGGTGATATTCATCATCTTGGTAAGTGAAGTTCACAAAATCCCCAAAGCCCATCACAGATATATGTTGTAGGAGGAAGAATTGTCTCCCTAACAGGGTATTGTGGTGTAGTCGTCACTGTCATCACTAGTTTCATTATCTACCTCTACAAAAGAACATGGGGAATACTTATGGGATAAAATACACCATGGAAAACTAATGGAGCTACATATGACCTCCATATCCATTTAAAATGAGGCAATGGTAGGAACCCCAACTTAGAGGGATGTGATGATGTGGTTGACCCTACCTTTGAGAGATGACCCAATTTGAATTGGTAAGTTAGATCATGGAGTGATATCTCCACCAACTATTCCACCATTATTTCATTTCACATTTATTCTTTTCTAGTTTCTCATCTAGCACTGATTGGAACCTGGGGTAGACAAGTGTGGGGTCACTCTTCTAATGAGGGATGATTGTGGTGAATTATTTCCACTGACTAACTGTCGGAAGTTTTATGGATGAATATAGTTCTCAACATCATCATTCACAAGACCTTCACTCAAGAAGAGGTCTCACGGTTTCTTCTGATCATCAAGATAATGTATTTCGGCCTTCATGACCTTCAGATAGTTTACTTTAAGATTTGAGAATAATTTGAAGTCACCGGCCATCAATGTTGTACAGTTGAGTTGGTAGCACATCCAGTCGAAAAACATCCTATTTCAACGGGTTGCTACTAGACCCTTCAACACATATGTGTTCAGATCTTCCTAGTTCTCCAAACAATCATTGAAGAAGAATCTCTACATGTGAAGTCCTATGGAAAGGGATAGTACACCGCTCTCCAATTTAGTCCTATCAAGTGAAAACATAATTCGCCCAGTGAAATCAAGGATACACCATGTTTCATCATGGTGAACATGGCTGAAATCCCGTATCCCAAGGATAGGGACATTGTTTTAGGATCTTAAATGAAGAATTAGTCTATCAAGGAAGCACTATATCACAAGGACCCTATAACTGTTCTCACTCGCAAGAAGAGGCAGGCCCTCAGCCAAGGGGAACCCTCTGCATTGTTGCATGCCAGTTGGAATCCCAACAAGGGAATGGTACAACTCAAGAAATCAGATCCGCCTGATACTTCACAGAGAATAAAGGATGATGTAGAAACTGCTGATCTGTGGTAATAGATTGTACTTTAGTTCAAAATCATCAATGAAATTCTTGCTGAACAAAATCCAGATTTTGGTGATCCTCATTAGGACTATGTTCCTCTTCCACTAGGATAATAGGGGCATCCACATGTCTTCCTTAGCTAGTTTATTCCAATAGAGACTGTTGTTCCAGAAAAACTAAAAATTTATTGAAATAGACCATGGTATGCATCACCAAATCCTCCCAAAAAACATGAGAATATCTCTTGAGAATTAGATCAGGTTATTCTATTAGTCACCTTTCCAGCTATTCCACCAGCCACCCTACAAGTTTCTCTATAAGCCTCTAAGACTGCCTATCATGTGGATGAGCCTGTTAATGCCTTTGTGGTTAATAATAATCACCAGGATAGACATTCCCACTAAGATAATCTTTTAGCTACCCTTAATTCTGGGCTCAAAGCCTTGGAAACATTATAGGTGGAGATCCCACCAAATGGAATGCCATATCTGGGATGGGTTGATGATATGAGATAACCCCTGGATTTTGGGAATCCAACCTTCACCCCATTTAATGGGTTGGATGACCTACTTCATCATTTGGACCACTTCACCTCCCTATGTGGGACTATGTTGGAAACCTTAGAGTAGTTGGATTTTTTCATCATTAGAAGAAATCTACTGGTTCATCCAGAAGTTCCGGTTATACATCCCACTATAGGAAAACCTCCTATAGGTATAAATGTGCATTTAACACAGAATTATGGTTTGATAAAGAACCTATCTATAATTATTTTCAATATTTGGATCCTTTAGGATCTCTTTATGTTATAATATATGTGTGAATCCCCCTCAAAGGGCTTAAAAATCCTCATCTAGTTCAAAGCAGAGGTTTCAGTAGCCGAGACATTATATGATGAAGGAGTCAAGTATTCATAGTTATAGGTAGTCATGTATTTATCAAGAGAAGATGGTATTTATCATATGCATGGGAAAATTCTTCCTAAGTAAATAACCAATTAGTTTAATGGTGTGGATGTTTGTCCCTATATAGTTGAAATAGGTTCTAGGATCAGTCTTATCCCAACACAAATTCTCCATAGGATGGGATTGTCTGAACAAGTACTGATCCCCTATGACATGAAGATTTATTGTTATGGAAGGATCAAGAAGATATTGTTGGGTATGATCTATTGGAAAACCCAATTCTTAATTTGGTTTGAAGAAAATGAATTCATATTTGTCTCATAGGATGGCACTTATGAAACATTGATAGATAGGCCATGGACCTATATGCATACAACATTCCCCACATCGTATCACTTTTGCCTCAAGTACTCTCTCAACACTCTAATAAGAATTATCTAAGGAAAAATATCTCCCTTTTCCTCTTGTGAATCCCTCTATATTGATGCTACTTATTCTAGATCAAAGAAATGAATTCGTTGACCCAAGACGTTTTTCACACCTCTATTGTATCCAACCCATGGATATATATGTATGATGCATTCCTCCTATCGATTACTATTTTGGAGGCTATAACGCCAGACATGGAAAATTTCTTTTCCATTTATAAAAGATGAGGGCATCACATCCCTAAGTATAATGAAAACATAAAAAATTACTCATATTCTTACAAGGATCAGGGTATGGTGATATGAGAACCCCCTACTCCCATTAGATATCAAGATGTTCTCCCCATATATACAACCATTCACTAGAATTTCTTGGTCAACAAATCCAGGTTGAACCACTAAAAAATGACCCATCACTATATCCTTGACATCAAGCATGGACCTCCTGATCGTAGAAAAAATAAAATTATCAAGAAAACCTCTATTGCCATAATTTCTACAATGGGGGAGTATCCTAGTAAAGATTCTACAACCATCCAAGTCAGCATCGGTGATCCTCTAGAATGAGTTATTTTGTAAGAATCAACTCTTTCAAATGATCCCCTGCCCCCAAATTATTAATAATAATTTGAAAACGCTCTTCCTGCATTTGAGGAAGGTAACGATACCATCGTCGATGAGATGGGCCAGGTGAATCTTGGAATCAAAGTAGATCCAAGTCCAATGTTGTTTAGTGCATCAATTCCTACATAAAAACATCAATAATACAGGGATCTATTGAACTAGCATCATGATTTTTTTCCCTGGATCTATAATAAGATGCCAGATCTTGACCCTTAGGTCACTTTCCACTGTCTTTGTCTTCTTGTAAGTTATGAAAGGTTCAAGAAGATTCCCACAAACATGAACCCATCCCATGAAGCCATGGTCAATTCCAAATTTGTGAAGCTCATCAAATCTATCTTCATTAAGGATGTTCAGTAACCCAAGTAGATCTCCAACATCATCAAAATCAAAAATAATAATGGGTAGATTAGAGTCTGTATTGACTTTTGAGATCTCAACCACCATTTTCCAAAGGATGATTGTACCCATTTAGTAATATATTTATTATTCTATACTAAAATTACATACCACTCTTCTAGTTTATCTCTCTAGACAGCCTCTACTCCCATGGATTATTTCTCCTAGCATCAGAGTTTTTGTCATCGGCTGATGTTTCTCCAGCTCTTATTTTTGTTATTGTATCGTCCTCTTTGGTTCGCTTCACTTTGATATACCCCCTCGCGCTTGAACCCATTCTTAGTTTGGCATGATGGAAATCAAGTTCGATTGGTAGGTGCAGGTGCATGCTTGATACAATGTTTTTTTTCCGTCTTCTCGGTTCTGGTTGATTCCGTTCATTCTTAGAGGGTTTCATCCCCGATCCCTTTTTTCCTTTTCTCGATTATTCTTTCAGTTGTTCTTATTCAATCCGTATGTTTTGATTTCCTTTAGGGTTTCAGTCCTAGTGTTCCTCCTTCATGTCCCTCGATGAATTTTTTTTCCATTGCCCATTATTTTCCACTACTTCCTACCCTTGCCTCCTGGTCCTTTACTTTCTTCCAGGTCAGTCAGGAGTGAAGGATTTCATGGAGGTTTTTTGATGTTTTTTGGGAGTGATATGAGTTTACTATTGGTTTTAATGGTGGTGGATTTCTCTAGTTCCTTGTACATATGGTTTTCTCTTATAAATATGGATTTTATTCTCTCTCCCATTGATGATGGATTTTTTCATTGGTGTATAGTGCTATGGAAATGAAAATTGTCTCTTGTTCTATGGTTTTTGTTTAGTTTATATTTCTCAATGTTATCAGCAAATCATTGGTCAACTTTGGTTTTTTGGTTTTATTATTTTTTGTTTATAATGGATACAGAGTGATTCCCCGTCAGCTAATGACAAAGATTATGTTTAAGCTGAGAGGCTATGTGGTTTTGGTGATGAATCTCAATGAATTATATGTTGTTAAAAGTTTCTAGTTACATTATATTTTGGTAAAAACTATGATGATGATGGTACTTATGAGGGAAGACAACAGGGACGTGACTGACCTCTTGGTTCGAGGTCTCAATGTGATGTTTGATGCTTTTTGGATTTCAATGGGTTAGTTAATGGATCATGGTGGATTATAGTTGTTTTGATTTTTTATTTTTTAAATTTATATATTGGTATTTTGAATTTTTAATGTGGTGTTTAGTGGTTTATGTGGATATGGGTTATGTGGGAACAAATTGTTTTTTTGTGTGGTTCCCACTTACCAAAAAATTTCTATTTGAAAAATAAAAAAATGTTTCATGGACATAGTTTTTGATTGACACGCAAGATGGGTTACAAACTCTATCCTTTGTGTATGGGTACTCTGAGTACAACAAGATCGAGATGGACCCTGAAGACAATGATTTTACTTCTATAAGCGAACAAAATGGTAATTTTTACTATCATGTAATTCCTTTTAGTCTCAAGAATATAGAAGAAACCAATCCACAATCCATTCATCAAATATTCAAGACAATCCTTGGTTCACTAATGGAAATCTATTTAGAATATTTAGTGGTCAAATCTTACCAGTGTTAGGAACAACTCATATATCTTGAGAAAGTTTTTAGTTTCCTTCATTCCTTGAAGTATAAGGGGAACCCCATGATGTTTGCTTTTGGGGTTACCTATAAGATGTTCCTTGGTTTTATTGTCAGATATAAATACAACAATATCAAACTAGATAATATCTGTGACATCAACCAAATGCCTCCTCTGAGCAACCATCAAGAGATCTGAGGCCTTCAAGGGAACTTATCCTACAAATTTCAATTCATTATGAATTTTTCAAGAATGTGTAATCACTTTTCTAGGATAATGGATAATGTTTCTATCTACCAGTGAAATTAAGGGTGCTAGACCACGTTCATGGAGATCATAAAATATCTATTTCTTCCACCAGTTCTCATGCCACCCATCTTAGGGAGGCCTCTGGTCTTCTATGTTACCACCCTCGAATTATCCCTCAATGCCCTGCTCACTTAGAGGAAAAAGGGAGAAAGAATAATTTATACTACTTTAGTTTCATTCTCCTTAACACATAGTCCATATAATCAAAAATCCAGAAGAGATGCCTCACACTAGTTTTTACAGTGAAAATGTTTCAGAACTTCTTTCAATATCAAGAGATATAGATGGTGTCCCATTTAGATATTCTAAATTATATCACGAATAACCCAATGTTGAGAGGATAGAAAGAACACTTGGTCGCGATTCTTCAATAGTTTGACATTTGGTTCATTCCACATAAAGCCATCAAGGGTCCAGCGCTAAGAGAATTTTTGAATGATGATCCAAACCCTAAGGAAACATCTCTCGATGTTGATTTCCTAGATGAGGGTATAATCTTAGTGGACCAAGATATGAAATTATAGTATATATATTTTGGTGGAGCCTCCCAAAGTCCAACGGGTAGGAGGTTCAATGATCCAATGCACAATAGAGTGGGTTGTGGAATTATCTTCCTCGCATTGATAAAATATATTTTTTGTTACTCATTCATGCTATCAGAAGACTACATGAACAATGAGGCAGTGTATTAGGATATCTTTACTAGTCTTAAGATGGATCCTGAGACTGGTTTTCCCCATTTTTATTTAAAGGGGGACATCGAGTTATTTATCGAGAAGATCAATGATGATTACATCCTCAGAATTCTAGAGCACATTCTCTTTCTCAATCATGATCACTAGATGATGTCCTAGTTCCCTTCTCATCCATAGGTGACTCTTGTTCCCTAGTCACATAATGATCAAGCTGATGCGCTGGATAGTTTATCAAATTATCTTATAGATCCTAACCAAGATGACATGTTCTTTAATGTTTCACATCTAAGGGTTATCGCTCCCTTAACATCCCACGATGATGATGACAGTCAGATAGAAAATCACCTTTCCAATGATGATTTCACTTCAAGACCTCCAGATCTCCTATAATCTAAATAAATATTCAACTAGACAACTCCCCTCATCGAGTATCTCCATCATGGAACTCTCCCTCCAGATAGAGCTAAACGTGAGAGAATCCGCCAGCATACAACGTAGTTCAACCTTCATAGTGGTCCCAATCTTGAGAAGACTCTATTAAAATGTGGGTTTGATGTAAATATCCTTAGTTGCATAGAAGGAGATGTGATCCACTATGTTATGAAGGAAGTGCATGTCAGGTATTTTTGTGATCATCAAGAAGGGTTGATATCCTCTCATTAGATTTGAAATATGAGATACTTTTGGACCACTATAATCCATGAATTTATTGAGTTCTCCAAGAGGCACAAAGAATGTCAGATCCATGAAAAATTTATGCATCGACTACCGGAACCCCTACATACTACTAAGTACTATTAGACCTTTTCGATATGGGGAATAAACGTCATTGGACCATATCCACAAGAAACTACTAACGAGTGAAGGTTCATTCTAAATACAATAGACTTCTTCTCCATGTTGGCAGAAGAAATCCCTATTAATAAATTTAAAGCCCGAATGGTCAAATAATTCATGATCTACAACATCATCTATAAATTTAGAGTCCCTCACACTATTGAAATCGATAATGACACTATATTCTGAGAAGCCATGCTAAAGATGTTGTATGCCAAGTACAATATTTGGTCCAACCATACTTCTCTCTACAATGCATAGAAAAATGGGAAGATCCTAGCATTCAAAAAAACCCTATCCATTATTTTGCAAAATATAGTGGGCCAAAACAAGAAATGTTGGACAAATAATCTTTCCAATTCACGTGGGCCTTATCAGACGATGACTTGCAATTCCACCCCTGAAAATCCATATTCCCTAGTGTGTGGAAGAGAGGCATTCCTACCCATATACATCCGGTTTGCATCACTCCGAACAACTATCTATGAATAGAATACATTAGATAGATGAATCGAGGTCCATTTAGATGAAAGAGAGCCCCTTAATGAAAATAGTATCCAAGCCCTGAAAATATAGAGAGGAACTAGAACAATATATCCAGAGTGTTCAATAAGAAGGTCCACCTTAACTCTTTCCTCCAAGGAGATATAGTTCCATCTCTCTAAATGCTGATGATACAAGGAAAGAAGCCACCAATGTTGGAACCCTAGTGGGATGGGATATTTATAATTCATAAGTTCTATCCCAATGGTTCATCCTCTTTGGTCACCATGGATGGGGAGCACATCAGTCCTCCACCCAATTTCATGTTCCTTTAGAATTACATTGAATAAATGAGGTCCTTAGATTGATATTCACAACATTAAATTGAGGAACAACTCATGTCCTGGTTGCACGACTTTAAACTATGTAACCGTAGTCCAGGCTACACAACTGTAAACTATGTAACAACCAATTTCATTTTCATATGGTGATATGCTTTGTGGTAGCCTATGTCCCAGGAACCCTCTATTATACTGATCACCCAATTCCATGCATTATTTCTTTAAAATGAGTGAAAGTTATTATAAGTAATGTTTTATGCAGTACTAGGAATCTTTATCCATCATTCGTGTCTAGTTGCTTCATGATTCCACACTATATATTTCAAATTTAGAAGCCCCATCCCATGGGATGAACTCTAGGAAGTAAAATATTAATATTCCCAATGACTTAGTTCCCCAATGATACACAACATAACAACCATCATCTTGGATATACAAAAATAAATTAAACAACACCATAATGACTTTTACGAAGCAGAGATTTCCCTTGGAATTGGTCATCTACCATGTAATCCTCAAGAACTATGTAAGGATTTATTCTCATTCTTATGGGATATGTAGGAACACCCATACATTTTGTCCTTGGGCTCAGCTGTAAATAGAACCTTCCGACCCCCCAGTATAGGTTTCATTTTTGAGTATTTGGTATTTCATAAGATAATTTTTGTCCCTCATTGATGTCAGGTATGGAATAGTTGCACCATGAACCAGCCTTAAGAATACTCCTCTCCCAACCTCTTAGTCACATAATGATAAACTGCATAACAACTAGCATACATACAAAATGATGTTAAACTACACAAACCAATCTTGTCACACTACCATCAATCAACTACCACACCACCTCACTATGTATGAATCATAACTACGTAGGGAGATCACATTAAATAACTATGTATTGATTGATTTATATCTACACTTGATATGCATTTAAACATGAATTTTATATCCTGGTCTTGCCACCCTAATGAAAATGTCACCCTCTCTGTATCTCATCCCTATGATATGTGTAGTGATGCCCAATTCTTGATTATTTGGCCCAACCAAAAAATTTCCTTTCTTTCATACTAGTTCACATTCATCCTAACCACATGATGTTAAACTACATGGGATTCCAAGAACTATGTTTGGCTTGATTAACTCCCTCATAGGACACATAGTGACTCCATGGCATATTGTCCTCAAGACCAACCACATATCTATATATATTTTACTCTCTACCTCATCATATCCCACATTAAATATCTTTAAACTATATATGGGATCTCTTCTAGGATGTTTTGTGTGGTTTTGGGCCTCCCTAAGCCTCATTCACGTCAAGTTTGTTATAACACTACACTATTCATATCAATTTAAGATGTTCCCTATCACAGTCTAAGCTACATGAACTTAAAATAGACACTAATGTACAATAAATATGATTTTAAATTATATGCAGGACTCCTATGTGATTTTTCATCCAGTTTTGTTACTCCTTCACCTCATTCACGCTGAGTTAGTCACAACACCATATTATACATTACCACTTGGGATAAATTTCTTGTTGCTTTAAATTCTTTGAATTTAAACTAAGATCTGACATCATCAATGCAAGACAACCAAATAAAATTATATATTGAGTGAGTTTAGGATTCCCCATGATAATTATGGGATGCCTCAGTTCCCTCTAAATTGAATATTTCACATACTAGTATCATTCCCTTACCACGCTATGTTTTATAACAACACGTGGCTTGATTTATTTCTTGGTAGGATATGTAAAGATGCCCAAACATTTCTTCTTTGGTCCTATCTATAATTACTTCAAGTTATAGACACTTGGCCTCAATTATCAACAGTATAATCATTATGACCAAAAACTTTTAGTATCCATTATAGTCTGTGAAGCATTACTTTAAACTTCTAACATAACTTGGGTTTGGATTCTACCTTCTCATATTCTCCATTCTACATTTAGATCCTTTCCTATTCTGGGTCACCATCCTCTTTCATATCTAGATAGACTCCGTTAACTATGATGATAAAATTCCATTTTTGGCTCACCTCATATTTCGGGCCAATTCCCTAATGAATCTCGGGTAACAAATTAAAAATGTTGTGTTTTTAACATGGTAAACAGTCGATTTTTCTTTTTCTTACCCCAATCTTTTCTGTCTAAGTGGGGATTCATAGGTTTCAAACATGGACATTAGTCTATCCTCACTCAAAAGTCACACTAATAATCTAAACATTTAAATTATTGACTTCTTTTCCATTCCCTACATACACCCACATGTTGGATGATCATCGATACCATTTCTTGTTTCCTACATGGAGCATGACTCAAGAAGGTTTACTACTCTGGTAAGGTGTGAACTAACATGGTCCTTATGGTCCAAACCCTATAGCATTAAAAAAACATAAATCCAAGAATCCATGACATTAAACAATGTGTGAATAAATAGGAGTGCATGGTGTGGCATGAGAGACTCTTTGGTGCTCATTCACGCCATTTTTTCACTTTGGCACATCATGTGTGCCACCTTCATTTCTATTTCTTGAAACTTGTGTGGTAAAAAAGACTCTTTTGGATCATTAATATAAGGTTTATTTTTCATGTTCCACATATATATCTTATTAATAGACATTTATTATGGTATGTGTGACATGAACTTAAACTATTGGCTCGAGTCCATGCAGTATGAACTTAAACTGCGTGTAATGTCCTAATCACATGATGTTAAACATTATCATGAACCATCCTCACTATAAAATTTTAAATTACCAATTCATGGTACTTATTTTGATGACATAAAACTACATGGTATACAAGGCCCTCACCTAAGAGCCCCCCTATGGAAGACGGGTTTTATTTTTGTTTAGACCAATGCACCTACACTATTATGATCTAAGCCATGGTAGAATAATTCCAAGAGGGTTGGAAGTCATTTGAACATTTTATCACTCCACTCCCATGCTTTCCCCCACTATTTTGGATCCACATACTCTATCACATCTAATAGGATCTCCTAATGACATGGTTATGTCGCTTTGGATCACCTAAAATCACGGGACAACATTTTGAATGTCTTGGAAAACATTTTGAGTTAGATTACATATTTCAAACATGGTCAGCGGTCAAACCTTATTTACTTTTCCCCATTTCATGCTAGTGGTTCAGATACTATTTTTCAAACATGGTATGCAGAAATCTTGTACTTTTATGCCATCCTCACCATGTTCTGAATTTTGGACATTGTGATTCAAATTTTTATCACCATTTATTCGAAAAAATAATAATGACCTTGGAGTTGTCCCATTGATGCCCTAGAACACATTGATAAAACAAATTTGGACACTCATAGAGAAAGATTATCTAGCCACATCCTCTCTTATCTATAATGCTCTCGGTGGCTAGAAAATAATTTTAGACTATGATTGTTGCGTGCACCTATTTAAATACATCCACCTATTCGTCATTTCCCTCTGAACCTAACCTTATGGTCCCCTTTTAGCATATATTATGAGGAGGATATTTTTTGGCACATAATTCCACATAGCGCCATAAATGGTCATCTTTGGGTAAACTAAGAGTAGCCTTCAACTCAACATAAGATTCCATGAAAACCATGGAAGGTGCATGTAATATATGTAGTATGTGAATAATATGTAAATATGAGTAGAACACACTTACACACACAATGATACAACAAATGGGGCTTTATGAAGGTGTTTTTTTGGATTAAAGTAAAAAATGCACCGAAAACCTATTCTGCTCCTGGAATCTTGAGCGTTGCCACTGAAACATTTTTCTTATATATTAATGTGCAAACCCTTTTTCAGGGTGATCCTCCGAAAGTCATTGCATTACTCTACTATGAATATGACCCCTCTTCCACGACATCACACAATATGGATACTCTTAAGGAATAACAATTTATGTGGAAGGTTTCCCAGGGGTCCTACTTCACTCTGGATCATATTTTCCCGACCCTTACATCTTTATTTTTCACTGAAGGAAGGCGTGTGAAAAAAACCCTATTGTCCTAGCCATATACCCATGCGCACACCCCATTCCTACAATCAACCCCCTATTTTTTCGCAACCATTAATTCACTTATTCACTTCCAAACCTCATCTCTTTCACGTACCCTATTAGCATATCCTTCCAGGTGTGTGCGTAGTGATTTCTTGGTCCCTTGTGTGGTTCCCCCTATAGTAATGACCCACATTTTTCTTTTTAGCATAAAAAAAATAATGAATTTTTCTTTTCACCATGGATATGAAAACATGGACCACATGATTTACCACTCCTCCATGAACTCACCTTATAAAGTTTCTAATTACTTCCCTTCCCCAAGGGTCGGTGAGCAATGATTATATAAGTCCACAGGGTAAGGAGTGAGTCCCCCGTGTATGATATGTAGGACCTAATACTTTCTAGAACCAACGTCCCCAACACATGATGTTAAACAATGATATCAAACTATATGTCCAACCCAGGATGAATCTATATATGAGTCACATGGAATGATATCCTTTGAATAGGATCAGAGAGGTTATAGGCACTGAGAACCTCTTTTATTACTTCACTCTCAATCCACCATCCCTCTCCCTTTGGGCTTTATCACCATGTGTGCCTCAAGCAACTTCCGCATGTAATCTCGAAAACATGTGATGATAGGATTATTTATATATTAATAAAATGGAATTCGATATTCCTAACACAATATGAGGTCCTTATCTTACAGAATGATGTTCTCCTGAGGAAGCTCACATGAAAAAGACCCACACCATCTCTCATCGATGCATCTTTTTTACTTAATAGTTAGTTCTAATGATTCCTCTTATTTATCACAATAAATGACTCATTTCGGAATAATAGTTATCAATGACCATTACACCCCCAACCTATAACCCAAGGAGCTCAAACTACTAAGCCCCAACATGTACAACAGATAACCTTCATGGTGTAAGCCCCATATTTCCCCCCTCATTTGGGTATCTCAAATGTGTAAACCACAAAATTTTCAACAGGTAACCATCCTAGTGTATGCCCCATCATGACCCTGTCATCAGGGTAGGTCACATATGTATTCCCCAACATGTCCAATGGAAAACTATCCTAGTGTAATCCCAATCATGCCCCTCACATTTGGGTAGCTTCCATGTGTAAGACCCATACTTATACCCCACCTCCATAGACCTCCTCTTCAAGTTTCCTAATGCCCTTTCTAGAAAAATGTAAACTTTGATTACCAATTAACTAGGATACATAGAAAACATCCCTTAGGTTCAATCCCAACACCCCCAACAATCCATCCACTCCATACAATTCTCCCATAATCAATCCTGGTTTTACCCAGGCCACCAAATCATGGTGAGATCATGCCATCCACCAGGGTTGTATCTACACATAGTACCATTCCATATCATCACTACTCTCAATATAACTTGAGAATCTCCCATGCACAATCTTCTCACAATCCAACACAATCAAACAAAGGGAAATCATCATGCTAAGGGAAGATCCCATTCATAAGCCCAATCCAACCCTAAAACCACGTTGGTTTTTACAACTATCTTCTAAACATGATACATAGGATGCCTCCATTAGGTTCAATCCCAGCCAACAATAAACCTTGGTGTCCACATCATATGGGTGATCCTCTATGACCCTCCTTCAATGGCGTCTGGATCAGCCTTCATGGTGTAACGCCTTCCCTGTATGGGGCACACTACCCTAGGTCTTCCCCCATTAGGCATTCTGAGCCATCCATCTCATAAACCTTTGTGCCTCCCTCCAAGGGATGTACCTTTTTATGGCATGACACGTTCTATTTATGGGATACACCACCACAGGTCTTCTCTTATTGGGTGTTCTTATCCATCAATATGTTAAAAATTCCAAGTGATCCCTCCTAGGGATTCACCCTCTCTAATACTCATCCTTGAGTCATTCTAACTATCCTCTCTCCATCTTCACAGGATGTTAAACTCATAGCCCACCTCGTGTTGAACAAGGAATTCTTAAGGAAAACCTTAGAAGATATTACTTTTAGATAATATAACCTACGATCGACATGGGATGCCTTAGGATCCACGCCCGAGATGGATTCCTGAGATTTCCTCTAACAAGGAAGATACATGTGACCAATGCTCCAGCGTCCATGCATTCAAGTGATTCCCAATGTGACTATTCTCCAAATTGAAGGTTTCTTCCATATAAAGACCCCTTGGAATGTCCATATTGAAGCAACATAATTTACCAGCACCCATAAAGAGATGGTAACACGAATGAGTTTCACGAACCCTATCTTAATCTATGAGGGAGACCCAGAATAGGTGATGAATTCCATGTAGGAATTCATGGAATTAAAAACTAATACCCATCATCCCATTTTGATCAAAGAGCATACATCACTGATAAAGTGATGGATGGTTCCCTCCTTTGGAAACAGATAATGTGAGGTACAATGTAGTCATCAGCTTTAAAACAAAACACGATGTAGTCTAGATGGATTTTCATAGGTCACCCACAAAGATTCAAGGCCTTTCATCTAGAGGATTATACTATTAAACTATGTAGTAACACACCCTAGTTGGATTTTACTAAATAATCTTACATAACATGTTTTTTAAACTAGTGGTATCATTACACTCAGGAGAGACCTCTTTTATATCCATAATCCCTTTTACTAAACCTCTATTCTGATTTGGAGATCCACATATTATAGATTACAACATTAACCTATTTATAACTAAAAGTGATAGAACATTCTCTGACAAATTACTATGAAATTATAGAATTATTAACATTTCAGTCAAATAAAAATACCTTAAATTATAGCCCCATAATTTCTTTCTAATACAACATTAAACATCTTAGAATAATTACTTTTTAGTATGAAATTATAATTTGCAACATAATGTCTTAGTGACATTCTTTGAAATTATAAAATAACATATTATCCATAAGATGTTAAAGTGCATTGTCAACATTAAGTTCACATGAAATTAATATAAATTATGCTTAAACCTAATATATAAAGGGGACTCCCCCTAACATTAGTCATTTATAAAAATTCACCATCCATAGTACAAGTCAAATTCATGTAGGAGTGGTATACTATTCATGAAAAATACTAATACAGATGTTTTCTTCATTCTTAGACAAATTCCCTTGGAAAATCCATCTATCATTGTCTTGATAAATCCAAATATCCATAAAATTCCATCATATATTAATAATATAATGGCTGAATTCTTGAGAAATCTTTTTACTCAATATATTGTAACACCCCCTAGTTGGGGTTTGATAAGTCTACCATAATTTTTTAGGGCTTATCAGCAAAATTATTACACTATTTGACTATACAGTAACATTACCCAATTGAATTTTCAAAAAATAGACCCCAAAACGGGTTTTTCAACCAATGGTAACTTCGTCCTTATGATAGACATCCTCTACTCCAAATTATCATATTATATATTTAGAATCCAAAAAATCAGGGATAAAAATTCCCCATTGGGTATCTAAATAATTTTAAAATATTATTTTCCATGAATCATAGTTTGGGTCATAATTTTATAACTTATGATCAAAGCTGTTCGACCTAAAAACTATTCTCATTAGTTCTACTTCCATTACATTAAACAACTCATAAAAATAGACACAGTACTTGCTAGATTTAAACCCACAAAGGGATATATAGACAAAAGTGGAGTCTCATCATTCTAGAACAACACTATATGTGTTTTATAAAAAAATAGAACAATGAAAAGTAATAAAAAACATTTTTGGTTGAAATCCAGAAAAAGGATTCCTAAGAAAAATTCAAGTCTCTCCTGCCAATTATGCCTCCTATCGGACTTAAGAAAAATATAGAGTGATGGGAAAAAAGGAAAAAGTTTGTAGGGTTGTTCATATGTTCCAAGAAATATTCAAAGAACAATTAATTGGTCCCATGGCCTAGTTCAAAAATTATAGGATCCTTCCATAGTTGATATGGCTTCAAAACCAACCAACTATTGTTGGAATGTGTCAAAGGGCCCAATAGTAACTTTATAACCATATTCCTTCTCATTTTGGGGAAATGTTTTGGTTGACATTGTGAAACATGTTTCATACACTTCACTAATGAATTCATGTTGTGATCCTCACTTAGACACCAAACATATAGTTTGAGAAGAAATAAATCTTTGTGCCAAAAGAATGAGAAGATTGGATTTCCATGTGTCATAACCCAAAACATCATCGACGTAGGGTTACCATGCAACTGACATCTCACATGGTTCCCACACAAGTGACCTTATAGAAGTCCCTCACCCAAGAGGACTTGCACATTCCACTCACCCATATATATGTATAACGCAGGTAGGTGAATACCTTTTCTACCTGAACCGTGATTTAGAAATGAAGAATAACAAGAAGGTATGTGTAGAACCCTAGTGCAGCGAGACTGGGGATACTGTGGCTTGAGGACCATCCATTGAAGTACTGGACCTATTTATATATGCGGGCGGCCTTGTGTACATCCTGCATGTGCACCCCACCTATGAAAATGAATCATGAAGATGAAATGCATAATATGACTATACAGATGACCACCTCGAATCACATGCCCTTGAAATATCATTACCATAGGATTAAAACTACTTATTTCGATCAGATCCTATCCTCAAGGGGCAATTTTTTTAACACTCCATTTTCTCACAAGGATAAAAAGGTATTATAAAAATAGCTTAAGGATAAGAAAAGTATATAAGTGAATAAATATTGGGGCTGAAACTCCACCGAAGGATCTCCATGTAGGACTCATAGAATTGTGTCGGTGTGCAAACTACCTACACATGAGCCTATGCGATGTCCTTGAACATCAGACTGAATGATATAAATTCACAATATCCTACTCGAAATACTTTCATGATCCATCCCATTCTCATAGTGTCCCATATTTTCCTCGAAATAGGACCCCCAACCTCTTCATTTTCATGGATAAAAATATTGAAGAACTCTTGATGATCTACTTGCCCTAGTTTTTAACCCAAGCCCTCAAGAACCATATAGGTAGTCATCTAAAATAGGAAGTTCGCGTAATTAGGTAGGGGTATTGGAACCAAAGTACTTCTAGGTTATGAAACACATAAAATTTATGTGAGGAACATTTTATCTCAAGGTGTATGGACACTAGAATGAGGCCCCTTCCCCAAATATAGACCTAAGTGATATACTTTAAAGAACACCTCTTGAGGCCCTTGAATTCTTTCACAAAGCCTTGAACAAGTTTTTTTTCCTAGATATTCCATCAACCAAAGTACCTTCATATCACAAATTCCTACACACATGTTGTAATATCAGATCACATAGGCTTACCTGTGCGAAGCACTCTCAGCTCATGCAGTTCTACCTGCATGAAGCATTCCTAGGACACACCTACATACCCATCAAGAGACCCCCTTGGATTTCCTAGCCTCTACCCTCCATGAGACACTTCTTAGGACCTATTAATATCCACTAATGGCAGGTACTCTCTTCCTTTGGATCCCTTGTTGGAGAGTGACCAAATTAAAACCTCTAGAGAAACCTTTGCACTTGAAAACCCATGGAAAGAGGAACATAAATATGTATCCCATTTGGGTAATCATTCATTCGGCCAGAGGTTCCCAACCCTTTCCCTAACTAATGAGTAAGGTTCTTGTGGTACATGTGATTATACATTCCCTATGTCATGGGGACCCCGACCCTAGGGACAATGTCAAGAAACTCTGAGTACCAGGTTTTACGGTTAGGACCATTCCTTCCATCATAGTATCTATGAACCAGAGCCTCCTATTCCATGAGGGGTGGATAAGGATCAGACATTCATTTCCATTTGATTAGGAATGAGATTCTCCCCTAGAACTAATCTTAGGGATTCCTCAAGGTGCAATCCCCTATAATTTCTTATAGGACCACTCCCACTTCATTTCTTTCTCTTTTACAATGATAGGGTGCAACAGTGGGATGGAAGGGGAACATCATAGCCCCTTCTTCTTCTACCCATCTCCCCACCCTCATCGATTAGTGGCAGAAGGAAGATCCAATTTTATAGATATTCTTCTTCCTCTTATTTCTCACACTAAGCATGACTCATATGATATTAGAGGTTGGTGATGATCAAGATATATGCACAATCACAAACCATATGAGAATTCTATCTAGAGTAATACCCCTAATATTTCTAAAGTATGTGAAACTTTTGATCCTCTTCACTTACCGAATTTGTAATAGTATAGATAATAATATGTGACTATTGGTTACCAAAATAAATAGGAGATGATTACATTCAAAGACCTTTATCTTTCAATTTGGGATCTAGCAATCATCCATGAGAAAATGTAGCAGATTGTGTGGTTCCCCGAATCATCTACTTCCTATTATGTCTCACACCCTTCTTGACTCATGCAGTGTTAGAGGTTGGAGATGATCATAGAATCCATATAATCCTCAACCATAGGGTAACCTTACAACAGTAATTCCTAAATCAACCAATCATGGGCCTCTTAATTTTTATATACCCCAACCATGTCACCATACAATCACCAAATGAAAATCATTACATGTGTAATCCCCAAGAAATCAACGAGACTCCTATTTAATAATAATCCCCTAATAAGCCAAACAAGGGATCATATTTAGGAATAAGCCCCAAAATCCAATCTATGCCCTCCCTACTCAGTGTATTACAAAACATTTCCCAAAGGGAATGATTTTTTTGATTAATCCCCAACTTAATCAACTCAATGGGTCATACTATGCTATGAAATAAACCTTCTGAGGGACTCTATAGGAATTTTTCCTCACAACTGAACTACGTAGGCTTTGATTCCCATCCAAATGGGAGTAGTAGGATGTCTTCTTGAGGTTCAAAACCAATTACCCAAATTAAACTCATTCTCTCAAGGCCACATTCGTAGTATGGTTTCATTAAACCTTGGAATCCATATCCCTTCCAGGTTCACTAGGATACTTTATTATATGTCCTACAAAAACATTTGACTTGTAACTATTCACATGGATATATTTTCTACACGATGTTAATCTATATGGTTTTGTTATTATCAAATGACCAAAAATGGTATGATATTCCCTATTAAGTGGAATTTAACTATATTCGTTCTAATATATTTCACAATCATATATAGGAATACAATTTATGGGTCTGATCTCGATATAAAAATACTCTCATCTCCCTAGATGATGAGACACTTCAAAGTACCCCACTCTGTGGATAAAAACAAGCATTATAATAATAATGAACAATAAATCTCTAATAAGTACATAAACAGATACCATTTTTTGAGAACCTAAGATACATAAAAATATCTCAATTGATAAAAAACCTTGAATATATATAGACGATTCTATGTTTTATACACGGTAATAATTGATTATTAATCAATTGGAGGCCTATATCATACTTGTGAACTAATGAAGGATTCATAAACATATTATAAATCTACACAAGACCCCCATTGTTGCAAAAAATATCCCCCCCCCCCCCGCAAAAGGGTGAGATGATCCTGATCACCCATACTCTTAAACAATGTTATTTTTTAAGTATCATTGTTAAAATTCCCCAATGAGAACATTGCTTTTGAATATAGGTCCCCATGAATATAAAACCACTGGGTGCTTACAATACCACAAATGAATCCATGGGAAACCATTTGGAAATGGTGAACCTGACATGATTGATTTCCCAAAACTCATCCCACTATAATCAATTGTTGGGAGACTGATTTTTCCTTGGAAAGAATCACAATAAATGATTTAGGATCATAGATCAAGGTGAGAGATTATATTATCATAAAATGACAATATTAAATGTATGAATATTATTCCATGGAATATAAACAGGTGAAAATAATCAAAAACCATTAAAACATAACATTTTAATATGGATTAATATTAAACTTTTCACAAAAATAAGAATTGTAAATCATAACATCATAAATATTGCTAATCAATATCATGTCTATTCATAAGGATGTTATCATCGATAACCACAATTATACACATGAAAAAATGTGTGATCATAACTAACCACAATCATATTGAATCATCACATCATCATATCATGATATTTATAGATTTACCAAATTCATTGGATGGATATCATAGAGCCACCCATCTCACGATGAAAAATAAGACATATTTTCTCTAATTAAATACAAATATCATATCATGAAAACTAATGAATGTAAAATTGGTTTCATATAATTTATAGATGATAACCTATAACACAACATCATGAGTAAACTAATTGAAATTAAAATTCAATCTCCATAAATAATTATATAGTAAATGAACATAGTGAGTGATCCTGAATTTTATTTTATGATAGATTTTACTATAAAAGGGAGAGACTAAAATTGAAGTGAAGTCAAGAGTTTTTATAAACATTTATCAATGACATGAAAAGATGAAGTTACATGTCAATTTTAAAATATTATTATTACGATGTTTTAATGAATAAGATTTAAAAAATTAATTTAAAATAATCATTAATAATATATGTTTTTAAATTATTAATGTCAATAAAAAAATATGGGTATGAATATTAAAATACCTAAGTGTAAAAATAAACACCCTAAATTTGAGGTAGTTTTAATGAAAACATCACATTTAAGAATGTGTTTGAAAAAATATTTTTGAAAAAAAGATAAAGATAAATTTTATTAATACAAAATACTACACATAATTATATTTCATAATAAATAATAAGTAATGTTTGATAAGATATAATATGGATACAGAGGAGAAATATTCATTAGAAAAGGATGATAATTATTCATAACAACTTTATATTTTTTAAATGAAGAAGGAATCCATAAGAGAATAAAATTATGATATGAATGTGTGTATTTCAAAGAAAGAAAGATAAAATTCATTAAAAAATTATGAAATGGTAAAATATGAGAATCATATAAGTTTATAGTGAAGGGATAGATTTTATGACCCATTGAAAAAGAATTTGAGTCGATAACACCCATTTAACTTCAGTAATATATGAATTGAAGGAGAAGAACAAGGATAATCTAAATTAACTGGAAATTCACAAGGATTAATTTTTTTACTATATATGAAGTCAATAGATAATTTTTTAAATTATATAAAAGTAAATTTTTTCATAATAATAAACATGTCTCAAGAATTGAAATTGAGGCAAATAAGCATTTACTTTAGGTACCAATTTATTTCATTACAAATGTGCACAATTTTTAATAAAAATATATTAATTAAAACTTGAATAAAAAGTGAATTATATTTATTTGTATCATACTCGATTATTTTTATTCATTAGAAATTATTTATCACAACTTTATTCAAATAAAGGACGGCTTAATGATGTGTTTTCATTTATATAAACCTATGTGGTTTTAATATTGGGATTTTAATTAATTAAAATTTGTAAATTTTTAAAATTATTTAAATAAGTATATAATACATTAACATAGACATATATTATATAATATTCCCTAATTAGACATGTTGGAGGAGATATTTAATCCATTGATAACATACTCATAGGTCGATGAAACCATCCATTATTGGGACATCTAAAAAGAGGGGGAGAGATAGTATATACTATAAATAAATTTTAAAAAATAATACTAGAATCATAATAACATTTATATTTTATATACATATATATTAATTATTTTAGAATAATATAAAAAAGAAAATTTATTGGGAGATTATGAAGAAGAAGAGTGAAAAATAATGAACAGAGAATCAGTGTTACCTCTTCCTGGAATATTTACAGTTTTGTTAAAGCCATGATGTATTTGGGTTGATTACCATAATAACACATATTAGGGTACTAAAAGACTTATAATATGGAAAATTTGTAGATATTGTGTTTTAATAAGTGAATTGGAAGGATTTCAGAAGGGTAGGAGAGGGGGAATTTGTACCTACGGAGAGGGGCGTTTTTGTGTTAAAATATTGAATATTTTATCATTTAGGTCAACTAATTTTGAATGTTAATGATTACCATGAAATTATTTAGTTTATTATTAAAAATTACTGTTATTTCAAACTAAGATCAATATAAACCAAATAGAACCATCCAAAGACTTAATTAAATGCAAAAAATAATTTTTTATTATGTTAAAATATAATTTATGTTCCAAAACGTAAACTATAAGATTATAAACTAATTTTTATATATTTAAATTCATTATTTTTCTCTAAAAATAAATTTTTAGTTGAAAAAAGGATCATTAAATTTTTATGTCAATATTTCATTATGAAGATTTTATAAAATTTATAGTATTTATAAAATTTTAATGGCCAAAACCACTCAGGTCCATTCCCATTTTAAAATTTAGTTCTTGAATAGTTTGAAAGGTCATGGTGAATCATCAAGAGTTTACAAAAAATACAGTTTTTCAGTGGTATATCCTATAATGGCGATCCATCCATTGGTAGGCTAGATTGATGAATCATCCAATGGTGAGTCAAGACCGAGGAGTAGGATTGGTAAGTCATAACAGTTACTTGCAGTGGTGAGTCATCGTGGCGAGTCTAATCAGTAAGTCACACCAGTAGGTCGGTGATAGTAGGCCACAATGGTGAGTCTTGATGGTGAGTCATAGTGTTGAGTCACACCAGTAGGTCACTGATGGGGAGTTGCAACGGTGAGTCAGAATGGTGAATCACACCGGTAGCTCGTAACAGTGACCCACACAGGTATCTCACAACGGTGACTTGCCAACAGTGACTCATCCAATGGTGATCCATCCAACTGTGACTCATCCAATGGTGAGTCATACAATGGTAACTCGTCTAGTGGTGAGTCATCCAACTGTGACACATACAATGGTGAATCATCCAAGGGTAGCTCATTCCAACACTGGGTCATGAACAATGTTTCTAGTTTCCTAAAGTTTTACCCCATTTAATAGTATTTTTGATATAAAACGACTTTAAATCATTTTTTATGGGATTTAAAACCAATTCAAATCCCATAACTCATATCTAAATTTTCATAAGGGTCTGTGTGCCTTTACTCAGTCAAAATGATTTTTTTGACAAGATCCACTTTTAATGCAAATCTAAACCGATATTGTTTTTTGATTTTCAAAAGGGTTGAGATAGATTCCACCCCAATTCTTCCATAAAGTTTTTACATGGTATATGGTTCCCATAGTTCTTCATCTTGTAGTGGAAGTTCATTGTGATATATTCTTGGTTTGTGTTCCCCTTGAATTTTTTCTTATTGCATGTGCACCCCCTGTTTTGGTGCAAAGAAAAACTGTCGATCTGTATTTGATACAAGTAATGTTCTACGTCCTTTATTATGGGTTCCTCAATCTGTTTCCCCCATTTTTTTTCCATTTTATTTCATGTTATATCTATTTTTCTTAAAGATCTTTCATGATTGTTGGTTGGTGTAGTGGTGTTGTGGTATCCTTGGGTGGATGTAGTCATTACAGTAGAGGGGATTGTGATCCATTCCATGGTCTATTCTTGTGCGAAGAATGCCAGTGACATTTTGAGGTAGGGAATTTTTTACCTATCTATTTTATTATGTACATTTGTAGATCTATCATGATTTAACCCTTGTATAGAAATGAAATTTAAATAATAAATATTTGAACCAGATTAAAGAATTGGCATCGATCGTATATTGTTGCTTTATACATTGATAAAGGTTTTCGTTCTATTTTTCTAGATACTATGATATCTATTCTTTTATTCATTATCGTGTTGTTATTGATGGATATTGGAAAAAATGGAAATCCATAATTAATTAATATTTAATTGGATGATGTATTATAGAGGCTTGTTTAATGAATACAATTTTTGTTCTTACATAGGTTACCAATAGTTCAAAACTATGAATAATGAATCAGTTAAGTCAATAAGGAATAAATAATTGTTCGTTTGATAAATGTAATTCCTTATGGGGTCTGAGTTACCTTCTTTCTTGTAAAGTTGAAGTTCTATATGCTTTAGAGCCATGATAGCTCATTGTGTGTGAAGGTTGGATGCCTTGAATTATAGCCAAGAGCCCTGTTTCTATTCTTATTTTTGGCTGTTTATGTTGTGTTGGGATCCTAGGATAGTTGAGCCTAGAAAGATATTGAAATATGTTCATTAGGGAGGCCCAGTTTTTGTGATAGAAGATGACGCCTAGAGTGGTGAGATGCATCATTTTATACATGTGGGTGTCAGGGAGGACACTAGAGATGATGGAACAAGTTGAAGATAATATGAATTATAGATATGAAAGATGGATTCTTATTGAATATGTTGTTTTTTATCTACATTAATTTACCAAATTCTTTATGTATATAGTTTTTCCTACTCTCCTTCCAAAATTGGCGATGATGTGTGGGGTATTCCATGTGATTTCCATATATTGTTTTTATTGGATGGATGGATCTATGCTCCTACTATTGGTGGAAAGGAATCAACGACTATCTCATCCACCCACCATGTTGATCCCCTAGTGTTTGGTATCTTAGAATGTTTTACAGTAATACATGGAAATATTAAAATTATGTAAAGTGACTATGTTGTTAATAAATGAATAAAATTTTAACCCATGGGGTTGGAGTTTGCTGGGATAAAATGTTGGGGTTATATTTCCGAGAAACCATGAACTTGGTTTACTTATGTATGGAAGACATAGATCTTGGTTAAAATGATAATGGAATGTGATGTGGAATTGATAATGGTTTATTTATAGTTAAATAATTAATTAACATAATGTGAAACTGATAAAAAATGATAAAGTACCTTAATGTATCTCTTTAAATGATAAACTACTTATAGGATATCCAGTCTTAGTAGTGGATGTCGGGAGTCTGAGAGATGCTAGCTGTAGTTGAATCTAAGACTAGGGTTTTCCCATAATGTGGTTGTGAGCTATATTATATCATGTATTATTTGACATTCTATATTCTACTACATCATGTCGATTAGGGTAACTGAAAACCTATGGATTCTGAGCCATGATTGGTTTGTTTTCCCTAGCATCTCATTGGGAGGATGGTTGGATGACAACACCCTTTGAACCCACACTCTTCTCTAGGTAGTTACTTGTGATGGTATGACCAATAGTTAGTTTTCTTCATATACATGCATAGTGGTATGCAATGGATTGTGGTAATTTCACACACATATATTCTAGATCTAGGTTCTTGTGGACTACTATAGGTGTAACATGTATAGGCTATGATGGATTGAGGATCGTTAGTCAGTTTATGGGTTGTGATTTCTTGAGGTACAATTCCTGATGAATGATACATGTTGTGTGAGATGTGATGGATCCCAAAAACCACCTAGTTACTTTTGGTTATGTGGATTCAGTTGTGAGTTGCAAGAGGTGCTTGTTGAGGTGCTTCGCCCAGGAGTTTTCAAGCTACCCTTTTTGAAGAGAGATGCTTAGCACCTACGACATTGGGGAAAAGAGGAAAACTAGTGGGGTAGTTATAAAGGGGTACCCTTGATATTATTTATTATATAATATGATATTTTATGAGAAACATGGCGATAGTATCCATGGTGATGCAAGGAATATAGTATACCTAATTAGGCGACGAGTTATATTTAGTTTTTATTCACTGTTATTTAGAATGCTTTCTTTAATTTTATTTGAGTGGCTCATGGGATAATCCCACAGAGTATATTTTTATACTCTCTATACATTTATATAAACCTTTTTAGGCCATTTAAAGTAGGTTGGAGAATTGGATGGTTACTACTAGCTTATGGTTTTTCAAGAGCTATATAGGCTTCGTGGTCGCTGCTATTTTACTTTCTATTGGTACTTGATGTTTTTCATTTCAATTTTAGCAGTTCTTCCATGACATTAAAGATGTTCTATTGGGTTTATTTTACTTTTTCGTCTGATCAGGAGTTGGTTGGTTTCTATCGTACCTCTATATTTTTCATGTGTTCTCTTGGAGGTTAATGACTCCCATTTGTGTGTTTATTATAACATAGTTCTAGTCACTGACCCGGGGTCTGTTGGAGGAGGGACTTGAGTGTCACTATCTCCCTTCTCCCATTTCCTTCTTAGGAGGGGTATAATTCATAGGTAAGGGGTCACAATAGAGTGGTATCAGAGGGAGGTTGAGGAGTTGGATAAAGTTTAGAGTTTTTAAAAGTAGAGATTTCATGGGTTGGTAGGGAAACAATGTCAGATTTGTTTAGGATGTGTTGTATACATGGGAGGCTGGATGAGACATGGGTATTTAGGGCCCCCTATGATCCGATTCATGGACCTTTAAGATTAAAATGCCTACTAAACACTCTGATTCTTATTACAAGGTATAGATGTAGGAATTGATCATGCATCATTCTTCTATGTGACTATGTTTGAATGGGTTGACCTTGTGAAAAATTAAACTAAAATGAATAAAAAAACAATTAATCAATGATAATGTCTTCCATATTTCAGGTTTAGGAACTGTAAATGTTTTTTATTTTGAATGAATGGCTCAAGGATAACGTTTTCATCAGGTTTTCATAGAATATTTTCAGCAGGTTGTGCCAGCAGATCATCATAGAATAAAGGTTTAAAACAACGACACTTGGAGGAGGACACTCAAATAATTTTTGCTCCAGCATCTATAGAAATTTCAGGGCTCCATTTCAGATTCAGTCATAGAATATTTGTTAGAATTGGTTAGGATAGATTTTTTTCCAATCCGTGCATGAAAAGAGCATTGAGTTTCATTGGTTGTGACGATGCATCATAGGGTAGTGAGACTGTGGTGGTTCTTATTCATTGGTGATCGCGAAGAGTCAGTAGTTTCATGGGAGAAGATCTGGGAGAAGTTTAGAGATGAGTCTATTTCTTCGACCACGAAGGTGGCTAGTCTTGAGAAGATGATTACATTTCAGAAGGGAATCTACATTGTCGAGGGTATGAGATCCCTCTTAGAAACCTTCTATGATATGCTTTAGACCGAGTTTCATATGAGGAGGCCATGGCGAGGAATTTTGAGGAGTATTTGCATCCATAAATCCAGTTTCCGGTTAACCTATTTATGAAAAAGACATATATCAAGATGCTTGTGAGGGAAGTGGACTTTGAGAAAATGTTATCCATAACTAGTTCATCTTGAGAGGTGAGTCTTCTAAATTCATTATGAAGAAGAGTTTTGGTCCATGATTCCCATTTTTCTGGTCATAATAGTTTTTGTTCGACTAGGCTTAGGTCCCACCACTCAATGTCTCTTTTCTATAGGGATTATGGCTCTAAAAACTACATTAGGAGATCTATTATATCATTTTCATATATAATATTCAGTAATTAGTGGAATGAGTGATTGAAAATTTTGAGCAGTCAGCGTGTCTTAGGTGTTCTACTCCAGGTTCCTCTGATAAGGTGGTTCTATTCGAGGCATCAATAGTATGTTTCCCCAACATTGTCTCAATAGAGAGACGATGGGGAAAGTATAGGATAACCCTAGGATGCTCCCCATTATCAGAGGGCAGATCACATCCATGGAGGTGGCCATTAGTAGGGTTAGAGAGGTCCTGGAGTAGGTTGTTGTCAACTTCATGCGTTAGCATTGCATGCTCTACGTGTACTAGATATTGTTTGAGGTACCCTTTGTTTATTTTCTAATTGGTGTATGCATTGTTTGATTTAGGATAGAAAAAATCTTTTATTTCATCTACCTCCTTCCATGCCTTGTAAATTAAGGTACAAAGTCTTCTAGTGCTGTTTCCATTGATGACACTAGTTGGAGTTTGAGCTGACATAATTGAAGTACCTAGAGACTGTGAGCTAGTGATGGGGAAACACCACTGTTGGGGAGATTTCCTATGATTATGAATACAACCATATGATGTCATCCTCAACAAGTATTGGTTGTATTCGGTGAAGTAAATCATGGATTTATTATAGAGGTAGGTGGTGTTCTTCGATGTTGATGGAGATCAAGAAGTGTTTGTTGGTGAGCGATACCCTTGGATGGGTCAGAGGCGTGTTACATTCTTATCATCTTTGATGTAAAGGCGGTTTTTGAGTTTGTTGGAGGTATAAAAATTGGATTTTCCAAATGTCATGGAAGAGTACCTTGATGTCTTTCCAGAAGATGTTGTAGCATGAACCCCTCGATGGGAGATCAATTTAGGGATTAATCTAAAGCCTGATATGTCTCATATATTGATGTTTCCGTATAGGATGACGCCTTATACGTTGCGGGAGCTTTGTATACAGATCTATGGTTTTTTTGTGGTGTGGTTTCTTTCAGACAAAATTTTCACCATGGGGGGAAATAATTTTTTTTGTGAAGAAGGTTGACGGCAGTTTTCATTTGTGTATCAATTATCACCACATGAACAGAGTAATAGTGAAGAACTTCTATCCTCTTCTATAGATTGATGATTTATTGGATCATCTTAATGGTGAAAGTTGGTTCTGAAATATCAATTTGTGGTCATGATATTAGCAGATGCTTGTGAACGATGAGGATATCCTAAAGATTAATTTTTGTTGTTGTCATGGGCATTATGAGTCCGTTGTGATGTCTTTCAATATGATGAATGATCCAACTATGTTCATGGGATTAATGAATGCTTCATTCCATGAGTTCCAAGATAAGATCATGGTGGTCTTCATCAATGACATATTTGTGTACTCCACATATGAGGAGGAGCATGTAGGACATATAAATTCTTTTTTGGGAGTTCTTCAACATGATAAGATATTTATGATGTTGTCAAAGTGTGAGTTTTCGGATCGAGAAGCCCATTTCTTGGGGAATGTTGTATCCTAGTTGGGAGTATCTATAGATCCATCAAAGATAGATGTATTTGTGTCTTGGAAATATCTTAAGACAATGTAAGGGGTGAAAACTTTCCTTAGTCTTGTAGGCTATTACATGAGGTTCATAGCTATTTTCACTAGGGTTGCAACTCCTCTAACATCGTTGAACAGAAAGGATTAGGTGTTCATGTTTAGTGATCAGTGTCTCAAAGCTTTTCAGTATTTTAAATAGAATTTAGTTAGCTATCTACTTAATTTTCTTCCAACATATAGAGTTTAGTTTAAGGTTTTCTATGATACTTCGCATCTGTGGTTAGTTTGTGTTCTAATGTAGTGGAGATCAATAATTTCTTATGGGCCTTGGAAGTTGTGTCCCCACAAAAGTAACTATGACACCCAAAATCTCAATTTGGTGGGAGTTGTGTTTTCTCTGATGTTGTGGATACATTACCTAATTAGTTATCATTTTTAGTTCTTCACCAATCATAAGAGCCTGAGGTATGTTTTCTTGCAGTGTGACTGGAACATGTGACATCGTCGGTGGATTGTGTCCTTACAAGAGTATGACTTCTTAATTTTGTATACGCTTGGAATGGAAAATATTGTGACTGGTGAGTTAAGAAGGAAATCATGCAATGATACATTACACGAATCAGGTGATTCATAGAGAGTGTTGGAAGAACATTCAATATTACACATTGATATTTGAGAAGTTGGGGGTAGAGGTGTATTATTTAGATGAAAGTTCAGTCATATCTGGTTCAACAGGTATAAGAGTCCTAGATGGGGGATCTTGAGGTGGAGGTCTGTAGAGACTTAGTTTTTTGTGGAAAGTCCCATAATGGTTGGTATGAGGATGAACAACACCATGTGTTTTATTAGGTAAGGATTTTCATTTCTTTGGCGTCTCATGAGATGGTTCTCAAAGAGTTTTATAGTTCACCATTAGTTGTACATCATTGCATATTAGTTGTATATCATTGCATGAAAAAGATGTAATAATCTTTGAGGATTTAATTTTGGTGGCTTGGATGGATGCATGCAGTTGTAGTGTTTGTGTCTCAATGATTCGTCTTCCAGAAGGCGAAGGATGATCACAATGTTCTTGGTGGTTTTCTCCAGTCATTATATATTCTTCAATGGAAGTGGGAGTACTTATCAACGGAATTTGTTACAGGTTTACCTTGAGCTCTAGGAGGCTATGATTCTATGTGGGTGGTATTGTATAATTTTACAAAATCATCCCACTTTCTAACAATCATGTAGTTCAGCTCAGTGGACGTTTTGTCGAGGAAATATCAGGACGAGGTGGTGAAGCTACAAGGAGTCTTGATGATGATCATTTGTATTTGAGATCCTCGTTTTACCACCTGGGTGTGGAGAGATCTCCATAAATATTTTGATTTTCATCTATTCCTTATAAGTTGTTTTCATCCACATACGGACGGTCAGGAAGAGTAGAACATCCATACTATTGATGAAATGTTGCGCTCCTGCTTCTAGAATTTAAGAGGATTGTGGATGAGTCTTCTTAATTTGGTATTGTTCACTTAAAATAATAGTTTTCATTCCACCATCTATTTGGAACCACTTCAAGCCTTTTATTTCCAACCATTCAATTCTTTTTTTCCTAGACTAGGGTCAGAGAGTCAGCAATTCTCAGGCCGAAATTGGTAGAGAGTAAGAAAAAGATAGTTCAGGTGATTCATGAGAGGATAAAGATAGGTCATGATTTTCATAATTCATATGTCGATCATAAGAGGATACCTCTCATGTCTGATTTTGGAAATCACATATTTGTGATGGTGACTTCACTTTGTGGGTAGTGATGGTTTGGTTGTTGGGGTAGGCTTTCTCCTTGATTATATGTTCCTTTAGAAGTGTTGTATCGTGCTGGATTCATGGGGTATCGGGTTGAACATCCTCCAAAGATGATACAAATATTATATTTTCCATGAGTCGTGCATCTTTCTTTATCCTTATGAAAAATCTCAAATCATTGATTGTGGAGAGATCGATATAGATAATGTTAAATCCTTTGAGGAGATGACTTTAAAGGTCTAGGAATCTAAGTAGAAGGTGTTGTGCAGGTTATCTAGCCCCTTGGTTCATGTCTTGTGGAAGCATAGTGGTGTGTAGGAGAGTACATGTGAACGTGAGTCACAGATATGTTCTCTGTACCCTGATTTGTTTGATTATTATCTCTTCCCTTGTAACGTTGTTATTTGGTGTTCATAGAACCTTTTTGTTTATGGGATGGATTTATCTTATTGCTTGCTATGGCATGCTCTCTTTTGAGTGGTATCCCCCAAAGAGAGTTTTTAGGATCTATTTGTGGTTGTCTTGTGGATTCACATTGTTCATTTTATGAAGTGGTTGAGATCCTGTGGTGGAGAGAGCCTTGAGAGGTATCTTGTGGGGTGGATGTTTAGATAAACACTTTTTTGTTTCCTATTTAAGTTGGTTTTGAATTCACAATGATGATAATGTTTTGAGTTGTATTTCATGTAATGGACTAGACCTCTACAGTCCATTCCATTGTGAAAATGAAATGTCTGAAGTGTTTTAAGAGGTTGTACTGACTCATTTCAAGATATTACCAAAAATCTAGTTTTTCAATGGTAGATCGTCTAATGGTGAGTCATCCATCGGTAGCTCAGATCAGTGACTCATCCAATAGTGAATTAGGAATGGTGACTCAGGCCAGTAGGTCACAACGACGACTCACAGTGGTGATTCGTAGAGGTGAGTTAGAATAGTGAGTCACAACAGTGAGTTTCACCAGCAGGTCACTGACGGTAGTTCATGATGGTGAGTCCAGATGGTGAGTCACAGTGGTGAGTCACCCTAGTAGGTTGATGATGGTGAGTCACAATAGTGAGTGAAAACATTGACTTGTAGTAGTAGCTCACATTGGTGAATTGCATCGGTGGCTCACAATGGTGACTCGTATTGGTAGCTCACAATAGTGACTCTACAATGATGATTTTTCAAATAGTGACTCGTCTAATGGTGATTCATCAAACAGTGACTCGTCCAACGATGATTCATCCAATGGAGAATCATCCAACTGTGAGTTGTCTAATGATTAATCATCAAACAGCGAGTCTTCCAACATTGAATCATCCAATGGGGAGTCTTCCAATGGTGATTTGTCCAATAATGACTCTTCTAATGACTTCTCCTTCTAATGGTGTGTCATGAATACTGTTTCAAATTTTCTATAGTTTCGACCCTTTGTCGATATTTTTGACAAAAAATTCCTTTAAATCATTTTTATGGTATTTAGGTCCACTTCAAAGCCCATAAATCCTATCTAAATTTTTCTGAGGGTCTGTGTTCCTTTACTCGGTCAATACACATAATCTTGACCCCATCCACATTTAATGGAAAATATAAACCACTCCTCTATTTAGATTTTCAAAAGTGATGAGATACCATCTGCCCTTGATATTTCTTCTTGATTTTCCATAGTATAACATGCTCATATTTCTTCCTCTTGTAAGAGAAATTCATTTTTCCGTATCATTGGATCATGTTCCCATTCAAGTTTATCATACTGCATGCACACCCCTTGTTTTTGGGAAAAAAGGAAGTGTCGATCCGTCTTATATAAAAAGTTTGTTTTACCTCAATTATTTTGGGTTCCTCGATCTATTTCATCTCATTTTTTATTTTCCATGTGATGGAATGTGACCTCCATGTTTCTATTGGACCTTTCTTATTTATTGGTTGGTACGGTGGTCTCGAAGAGTCCTTGGGTGGATGTAGTCATTACAGGAGAGATGATATAGATCTGTTGTGTGGTCCATTCTTGTTTAAAGAACATTGATGACCTTTTGAGGTAGAGGATTTTTTGCTTCAATATTTACTTATATATAGTCATAAATAAATTATTATTTTTCCACTTGGATCAAAATGAAATTTACATATTAAATATTTGAATCAGATTAAATAATTGGTATCGATCTTATGTTGTTACGTTATACATTGATAACGGTTTGCCTCTTGTTTCTCATGATAGTGTGATATCTATTCTATTACTGGTTATCATTTTTTTGATTATATTTTTTTTAAATAACATAAATATAGAAGTAATTGATAAATAATTGTATTATATTTTATAGAATATTTGTTAATGAATTTGGTAGTTGTTTTTGCTTAGGTTTCCCATAGATGGAACCTGTGAATAATGATTTGGTTATTTCAAGAAGGAATAAACAACGAGTTGCACAATAAATGTAATTCCTTATAGATTCTGAGTTACCTAATTTCTTTTAAAGTCCATGTTGTTTATTCTTTGGATATGTGAGACCTCATTGTGTGTGAAGGCTGGATTCATTGTTTTAGGACTAAGATCCCGGTTGCTATGTTTGTTTCATATAGCTTGTGTTGTGTTGTAAGCCAAGGATAACTGAACTTGGAGGGATATTGTGGTATGTGGGTTAGGGAGGCCCATTTTTATCACAAATATTGGCTCTTATAGTAGTGAGATTAATATGTTTTATGCATGTGGGTGTTAGGGAGGACACCAGAGATGATGGAACGGGTTGAAGCTGGGCTTACCTGTTGATATGAAAGATGGGTTTTTATTGAATCTTTTTTACCTGCTTTATATTCTCCAATGCTGGAAGATGTTGGTTTTTATAACTTTCCTACCAAAAAGGAAAATATGTGTGGGGTAATCCATGTGATTTCCATGTATAGCTTCTTGAGGATGGATGGTTCTACTCTCCTTATGTTGGTGGAAATTCCTTGAAGGGTAGCTCACCGACTCACCGTGTAGAACCCCTTGTGTTTTTTATCTTAGAATGTTTGGAAAGAATACCAAAAAATATGAAAAGTATGGAAATTGATGATATTTTTAATAAATCACTAAATGTTTAACCCATGGGGTTGGATCTTGTTGGGATGCAATGTGGGGGTTGTATTTCTAAGAAATTGTGGACTCAATTTTCTTAAGTCTTGAGGGAATAGATCTTGGTTTGAATGATAATGTAATGTTATGCTGAACTGATAATGGTTAATTAGTGGTTAAAGAATAAATTAATGTAATGTTCAACTGATAAAAATGGATAAAGTAATATAATGTTTCTCTTTAAATGGTTATGTGATTATATAATATATAGTCTTAGTAGTGGAAGTTGAGATTCCAAGAGATGTTAGATAAAGTTGAGTCTATGACTAGTTTTTTTCCATAGTGTAGTTGTGAGATATATTATAACATGCACTTTTTGTGTTTCTATATGATATTCTACCATGTCAGTTAGGGAAACTAGCACCCCAGTGATTCTGAGACTTGGGGGGGGGGGGGGGGGTTCTCCAATATCATGGAGGGATGATGGATGGATGACTACCCCTTTTGACCCCTCAATATTCTATTGGAAGTTACTTTGTGATGGTTTTCACAGAGTTTAGTTTTCTCCATATATGTGTGTAGAGGGATGTAATGGATTATGGTTATTTCATCTAATGGCCCGAACGAATTCATTTCTTATTGATTTTTTTGATAATCCACCATTCAAGGGGTGAGGTGAAACCTTTACAAGGCCCGTAGTCATATGTATTAAATTTCATGTAGGCATTAATGGAATTAATAGCCTGCAGGCTTCAAAAATTACAAACTACCTAGACTAACTACTTAGAACTGCTCCTCCCCATCATCTTCATCGTGATATAAACTCTCCACCTTTGCATGGATGTTCGACAAGGCTTTCCCATGCATGCACATACTGGTCCCGATGGAAGGTGGCATACCCTCTCATTCTTGAAATCCATATATGTTTTGATGTGGTGAAAGATCCTTGTTCATCCCCCTTCTGAAGCTTGTTCCTTGTAGGTTGTCTTGTTTGGATCTGCACTTAAGGTTTCCCGAAGGCCATGAGGTGGCTTGAAGGCCATGAGGTGGACCTAAGGACTTACTGACCCGAAGGACTTGGTGGCCCGAAGGCCTTAAAGGACATGAGGACAAAATCGGTGGCTCCAAGGCCCAACCAGAGGAATAGTCCCGACTGCTAGAGTTCCAAACAGTGCCTGCTAGAGTTCACTCTTCATTACCTACTACAGTACCTTTTACAGTACCCCAGAAATAATTTCCCCACATAGATTTGATCCTGGATCACATGGACTCACTTAAGGATTCCTCACCAACCGGGCTAAGGATTATTTGCTGGATTGTAGTTATTTCACACACATATATTCTAGATATTGTTTCTTATGGACTACTATAGGTGTAATGTGTATAGGTTCTGATGTCTTGAGGATTCTTACTCTGTGTATGGGTTGTGATGGTTTGAGGTATAATACCGGAAATATGATACACGTTATGTGAGATGTGGAAGCTCCCAAAAACTACTTTTTTACATTGGTTTATATGGATGGAGTGGGGTGTTGCATGAGGATTTCATTGTGGTGCTTCTACTGGGTGTTTTTGAGATAGCATTTTTCTAGAGAGAGTTTATCAGGGCGTGCAATGTTGGGGAAAAGTCAAAAACTAGTGGGGGAAGTTGTAGTGGGATACCCTTGATATTATTTATCATATAATATTCTATTGTAGGTAATTCCTGGTGAGCATATCCATGGTTATTATAGGAACACAATATACCTATTTAGGTGAGGAGTTAGTTTCATTTGTTGTTCATTGTTCTTTAGCATAATTTATTTACTTTTTATAGAGAGGCTCTTGGGAGGATCTAAAAAAGCATTCTGTTTTACTTACCCTATGTTTATGTGAACTATTTTCAGGTTAGTTGGAGCAGGTTGGATATCAGGTTGGTTACTACTCTCTCAAGGTTTTATAGAAGTTATTCGGGCTTTGTGGTCACTTCCATTTTACTTTCTTTTGGTACTTACTGTTTTCCCTTTCAGTTGTAGTAGTTCTTGTATGACATTTCATAGGTGCATTTTATATTTTCTTCTATATCTTAGTCTGATCACGAGTTATTTGATGTTTTCATTATCTGTTTATTTCACATGTGCTCTCTTCGAGGGTAATTCCTCCAATATGTGTGTTTATTATACTGTCGGTGCTAGTCACCTACCCGGGGCCTACTAGAGGCGGTACCATGGTGTCACTATCTCTCTTCTCCCATTTCCAACCAAAGAGAGTACACTTTTTGGGGAGAGGGTCGTGACAAAAACATTTTTTTTAATATTCACCCAAAAATCTACTTCTTAATAAAAATTTAAAATATTCATTATTATATAATTTTGAATTGATTATTAAAAAAATGAATTCCTAATTATCACATTATAATTATAAAATTTTGGAATTTAAATTTTATAAGAAAATAAATAATATAATGATATTTTTTTATTAATGAAATTGAATTTTATTACTTTATATTTTATTAATGCTATTTAATATTAATTAATAATAAATAAATGTTATTATATTAGTTTTTAGATTAAAAAATTTAATTAGAATAATTTTTTAAAATGGTTCTATTTAATTTATTCAGATAAAATTACATCATATTTTTAAAAATTCAATTCATCAATGAATTTTTTTATTACTCAATGATTTTAATCACATCATACTAAATTTTATTATTTATTTTATATCTATTAAATTTTTAAAGTAATGGGTATAATGAAAAAAATATTATGATAAATAGTAATAATATAAGATCTTATAGGATACAAGAAAAATAAAACAACACACACACACCACTAGGCATGCAAGGAAAGACGACACCCCTCTAAGGATCTTAAATTTTATTTTATTATCTTGGTGTTTTCATATACTTTTAATTTAACTAATATTATTTCATATTTTATTTATATGATATATTTATATTTATCTTGAATTGTAAAATATTTATTCATTTTAATTTGGTGATTCCTGTAACACTAACTATTCAAAATTGTATCTTTTTAAAGGAAAATATGTACAAACATATTAGGGTGTTATAGTATAAAACCTTAAGTTAATAGTATCCTTATAATTTTAAATTCTATATCTAATGAACATAGTATAGGGTATTCTTACTATATTCACTACTCATGTATGAAAATTTATTTAAATCCTTTATAACAGTCTATAAAAAACATGTACAACATTCAAAAAATAACCTTTGGGATCATTAAAAAGGTGTGAAATTATGACCTCATGTTGTCCACTAAGTGGAGAGAGATTAAATGACTGATCAACAATTTTTAGGGTTATTAACCATAGGTAAAGCATTGATAAATCCTCTACCCACTTGTATAATCCGGGCATGTATTTCATTGTTCGGAAGTCGCACACTCTTTACTTTACCAAAATTTTTGGTCTTTTCTGATATATGAATTTTTCATTATGTTATCCACTAATATATTCTAGTACTAATTTATAATAATAATTAATAATTAAATTACCCTAATCTTTCTTATTACATCATAAACCCAAAATTAATGTAAATGTATCGACCCCGACTTAAACATAACATTTATCCCCAATGATCACAAACCAAACACCTATGAATATATACATTAATCATATATACATCAGAAAAGATATTAATATTTTCCAAAAGTAAATGAATTTCATTGACATAAAATTAAATACCAACCCTAAGGGATAACTATACCTCTATAATGTATCCATCCTAGAACCAAAAAACATCTCATGAATCCAAATAAATCACATTAAAATCTAACCAAATAAGACCTAAAAAAGTATTTATGACTCTTAAATTATTATAGAAAAATAATATTTTAATTTAGAAAGTTATCTAAAACCTACTTTGATACCAAATAACATGACACATAATGAACTTCCATATGTAAGATCAAAACTTATTTTTTATAAACAATCTTTGATACTAAATTAGAAATCCCAAGGTAACAAATATATATTTTATATCTATTTCATATTCCAATCATTACACATCATAAATAATTTGACAATTATAGAGCCCATAAGATTAATTAATTTTTAGATTAACTGTATAAACACATTATAACACAATATTTATTCAATATCCCCCATAAATATACTTATATAAAAATTTCTCACATTTTCTTGTATGTAATTTCTTGGGGAAGTAGAAAAAAAAGGAGTGAGATAAAATGTTCAGTAAAAAAATTACTTATTAACAAGTCATAAAATTCTTAGATAATATGCATGGACATAGAAAAATATTGTATTGAGTGCTCCATGGAATCATAAGAGTTAATCATACACATTTATAGAGTATCATAGATTATGACATACAATCATATGATTATAAAAGGACCATATTGGATGCCTAAAACATATACCATGTCTTGAAAGCATATGAAAATTACAAAAAACAGGGAAACATTAAATTGTAACATGGATCATCATGAAAATGTGGTACAAACATAAGCATATAAAATCATGACATTGTGAACAAAGATAGTTGAAATAATGTACATGGATAATGTTGTTCTCACAAATGACCAAATTAATTCCTCCTAATAATGATGTGAATGCATCTAACTAAAATTATGTCCATTCATAACATCATCATCTCTATATATATAAATATTTACTCAATTTATTTGAGGGATATGACAAACAAAACCATATCATAATGATAAACCATATATATGAATGTCACTTCAAAACTTAATTCATATCATTAATACATATGTAATGAATGTGGGTTTCATACCATTTCAAAATAGTATCACATAACATGATATCAGGATTAGTCTAATTAATACAACAACTTGATCTTCATGTTACATGCCACTTTCAAGAATTGATTTTAAAATGGTAGATTGAAATAACTTTTAGGATGAGTAATTATAAAATCACGAAAATTATTATTAATAAAATTGTCAAGTTACATGCCACTTTCAAATGGTAGATTGAAATAAAATTTTCGTCATTTTAAAATAATCTATTTAATAGATACCCAATAACATAACTTTTAATAGAAATAACTTTTATGAAAATAAATACATAGTGGAAGAAAAAAATGCATGATCATGAAAAAACACATTTTACCGTTTAGTTTGTTTTATGGAAGAAACCACAATGAATAAAAAGATGAAAATTTGTTTTTGAAAAGAGATAAAGTAAAATATAAGAAATAAAAAAGTTAAAAAGTATTTCAATTTCATAAAAAGAATATAATTAATTATCATTAATAATGATTATGGATATGTATATAGGACAAGTAATTATAAAATGACGAAAATTATTATTAATAAATTATTATTATTTAATGAAGAAGATATAACTAAATTAATAATATTATGATGTTAAAATGGATATATTTATAATTTATATTGAATATAATATATGGAATAATGAAATGTAAGAATATGAGATAATTATATATATATTCCGAAGGGGGAATATTTGTGACCCAAAGAAATAGAAATTGAGTCGACAACACCGTTTGACTTATGTAATATTTAAATTAAGCGAAAGGGAAATGGAGAACATAAATTATAGTAAAAATCACAAGGGTGAAAGTGTATTTATGATATATGAAATAGATATGGAATTATTTACAGTATATATTGTAAAATTGTGCATAATAGGAAATATGTCTCAAGAATTAAAATTGAGACAATGAAACCACTACCTTAGGAAAAGTTTGAATTATTAAAGTGGATCATATTTAATAAACATAATTTTATAAGAGAATAATTATAGATATGAATTATATTTCTTTTTCTCATTATTTATTGGATTTAATCAATGTAATTTTTTATCATTACTTTATTTGAAGAGAGAATGGCTTACAAACATGTTTTCTGTTAAATTTTCCTTTTTTATTTAAAAATCATGACTTTTATTATATAGAATTTATAATTTGATATAATTATATATATATTTATAATACTATACTAAATTTAAAAAAATTATTTTACATTTTATACAAAAACTGGCCATATAGGTGGTGATATGTATAATATTAACAACGTTCTTATAGGTGGATGGAACCATCCATTATCGAGACATGTCGATAGAGAGGGAGAGAGTATATAATATTATTTAGTTAAAATATTTATACTAACATAATAACAACATTGATATGTTATATACTTATATATTAAATATTTTAGATAGTTTGAAAATCTGAAACTAATAGGGAGAGTAGGAAGAAAAAGATAGATAAACAATGAATAAATAAGTGGGGTTACCTCTCCATGGATGATTTATTCCTCTACTAAAGTCTTGGAGGATTGTGTTGGATTACCTATAAAACATCCCTAATAGTACTAATACAACTAACATATTATAAATTTGTCGATATTAGGGTTTAATAAATTAATTAGAAGCAATTTTCCAAAGGAAATGAGAAGTGGGTACTTATACTTGAGGGGAGATATCTTTTTGAATTAAAATATAGTTTTTTTTATAAATTTGGTGATATTTTTTTGAATGGTAATGGTTATCAAGAAAATAGTTAGTTTATTATAAAATATGGGGGTTATTTTGAATTTATATCAATGTAAAACCAAATTAAACCATCCAGTCATGAAATTAAATACGATGAACCAAACATATATTTTTATTAGGATAAAATATAATATAGGTAAAAAAATTTCACATATAAGTTTCTAAAAAAATTATTTTTTAATTATTTAATTTATTATTTATAATATTTTTAGTCATTAATTTTTTATAGAAAATTTTAAGCCATAATTACATCAATATGATTTTATAAATACAACGATATTTGTTGAAACTATATTTTTCACTATTCCATCAAAAATAATATTCATCATAAAAATACCAAAAAGTAACCCTAAGATAATTTAAACACGATGATTCAAAAAATGAATTATTTTTTAACAAATTTTAATTTTAATATTTAGTAAATTAATTTTTAGTTGAAAACATAAAATATAATGAAGAAAATTATTATAAAATAAAATGGATTTTTAAATTTTATGTGTTCTTAGTCATATTTTATATCAATTAATAATTAAATGAAGGTCAATATATTAATTATAAATTGAAAAATTTAATTATAATTTTCATATAAAATCATTCAATTTAATTTATTAACATAAAAGTACATAATTTGTATAAAAGTTTATTTCATTGAAAAATAGGACTTTTTAATACTAAATGATTTTAATCAAATATATATAATTTTAATTACACATCTTATAATAATTAAATTTTTAGAATCATTTGTACTGGAAAGAAATTAAATTATTCTTTAAAATTACAATAATATTATGTGAAATAAATCATCTGAACTCTGATTTTATTCACCTGAAGATTTACTCTACTTATAATTTTTTTATTAACATTTTAAATTTTATTCTTATGATGTGTTAATTTCTATCTTTAATTATAGAATATTTTTTTTCATTGGAGTTTGGTGTAGTGTGTGGGAAAATCTGTTCTACACTATATTTATATACTATAATATAAAAAATAAAACTAAAAATCAACTTCTTTAGAAATACAAGAAAATTCACCCTAATCTAATTTCAATATGATGAATAAAAATTTGAATTAATTTTTATCAATTGAAAATTATAAAAATTATTATTTTTTTTAAAATAAAATATATAATATAACAAAAAAATATTTTTATTAAAAAAATTAATTTAAACGTCAATTTTTTTAATCTTATTTCATATCAACAACTAGTTAAATGAGTGGTAATCTATAAATTTTCAATTTGAATAATATATTTTGAATAATCCTTTAAATTTTTATAGTTTATTTTATTATGAAAAAAATTATAATATATAAAAAAATTCAATTATTTGGAATTAATACCTTTTAACCCTAAATGATTTTAATCACATCTCATTGAATTTTATTATTTATCTTCCTAAAACGAAATTTCATTAAATAAATTTTATTAGAACAAAAAAAAATTATTCTATAAAAAATAATAACAGTATATAAAATAAATAATATTAACTATCATTTTATTTAAATGAGGTTTTACTATTCTTTAAAATTTATTAATTATATTTCATAATTTATTGATATCATTTATTGATGTTTATATTGAATTTTAAAATATATCCTAATTCATTTTAATTTTTTGTTTCATATGATACTAATTATAAAGAAGTGTATATATTTAATAGAAAATAGATACTAAAATATAGGGCCTTTTATATTGAAGATTCTAAATTATAAATCAAAACACAATAGAATAAATATAATGAGGGGTAAAAGATGATTTCAAAATATATATAGGCAATAACAACTTTCCCTAAAAAAATAATATAAAATATAAACTATAGAAAATATTAAAATATATATAAAGAATTAGTATAAAATAAAAAAACAAATATAAAAAATATTGAGGTAAAAATCACATAGATTATATATAAATTTATAAATAAAGGAGTGGGAAATAAAAAAACACATCTAATCAAAGAAAAAATATTCAAAATGGGGATATAATCTATAGACCTAAGGTAATTGGGACTTAGTCAAGGAACACTCGATGATATAAATGAAACTAATTGTTGTTGGGTTCTATTATTGCATCTTTAGGGTACTCATGTATACTATTAGCGCACACAATATCTCATGAACCAACCAAGGTATCCCAAGAACCAGGATCCAGATCAAGACCATGGTTATTCCTAAAGGTAATTCCAGATCTATACGAGCTAGAAACCAGTTTTCAGGCATCATCAATAATCCTTTGGAGAAATTTATCCCAATAAATAAGTAACTAATAAATATATGTCATACCTCAAAAGATTCCATAAAATTACACATATGAAATAAGAATCAAAAAAATTAAAAAATATAGTCATTATACACATATAAAATAAATGGTATGGGTTGTTAAAAGTCTGTAAAAAATGGGAAAAAGGTACTTAGAATGAATATCCAAATGAAGAAAATAAAGATACCCATAACCATATGACACAAAGGTTAGACACATAGAATGTAACCCATATCACCCATCCATGATTTGATAGAAAGTGTACCCACCATCTTCAAGAGACACCATCCTTATATATTTCTCTAATAAAATTTTATATACACCCATCTTAGGTATGTATGGTGTCAGTATAATAGATCAATATGATATTCCCAATACCCATTCTCTTATATCTAGATATAAAACACTATATTTTTTTGCTAAAAAATTATTTGACATCACCAAAAAATATTAAGTTGAATCATTTATATCTAGAGAATTTTAAAATTATGAAAATTAAAGAAACATAAAATCTCTCTCAGATATTTTTTTAATACAAACACTTTGATTCATACTCCCTCTCTACACTAACTAAATATATGATTTTGAGAACAATATACAAAATAACGATTTCTAAACTAAAATCTTGGTGAAATACATTTTAAAAAATGGGTTGATCAACCATATTAGTAAGGTGTATTAAAAACATATGATATCCATTTATGTGAAAATAAAAATAATCTTATTGAAAATATTTTCCATATACAATTGTAAAAATTTATTTTCATAAAACAATTGTCAGAAAATTGTATTTAAAGTTTTAGTTATAATTTATTAGATGTTTTCAAATTAAAAATATCATTACCACTTTTGAAAATACCTTGTAATACTAAATTTCCACTCATAATTAAAGCCATAATTTTTTTTAAAAAATAGAAATATATTTTTAAAAAATATAATATGATATTTTTGAAAAATAATATCAAAATAAATCAAGTGGTGTTTAGAAAACACTTGACAATAATTGAAAACATATCCATGTGGTGACCTGGAACCCTGAAAAATATATAAGGCATAATTATCTGATAGTGGACGAATTTCATTATGGATTGGGTTTACTCCCCATTCCATATATGTATAAATATTTTGGGTGCTAATTTTATCAAAACAGTTTACGACTTTCATTTTTTTATTTGATTATTCCATCAAATAATTTTTAAAAAAAAAATTTGAAATGGATATATAAATATATATATGTATATATTCATGTATATAGGTTTTTTATTCTAATAATTAGAATAAACTAAAATTCATGAAAATAAATATTTATATTGAGATGTGATTTTCAAAACATACATAGAACATTTATATGAATAAATTAATGCATTGATATACAATAATTTAAACATAGAATGCATCCATTAATGAAATTTTTTCTCTAGGGTAAAATATTTTAAATGGAAATAATAAATTAAATAAATAATCTGGATATGCTTTTTATTAATAAAACATTTAATAATGGAATGATAATTTAAAAACTCTCAAAACATCAAAATTTGAAATTAATTTTGATAGAGATAGTTTTATTTTGAAATTATAAAACAATGGTTCTTAAAAAACTTCCCTTATGAATAAAATGATAAATTAAAATTCTTAAAATACATTGAAACATTTTTTAAAAAAACACCATTAAAAACGTTTTTTATTTTTAAACTTTAATGATTTTTTTTAGACATGAGCTGATTACATTGAATGATTTTTCTCTTTACATTGATAATTTATTATAAAACCAAACGATAAAATACATATTTTTATCCCTTATATTGAGGTTCTTAAGAAAAACGTTTTTAGTGAAGTTTCTTCTTAATACAATTTTCTAAAAATACCAATTTCTCTCAATCTTTCTCTCTATAATAGAAATACATAAAAACATATATTTTTTGTGTATGAAGATTATAGTTTTGTAACGTCATAGAGCCCCCTTTATAAATCATTTATATATGTGATTTATTTAATACTAAATAAATTTAAATAAACTATATTGTTTTATCGCAAATGGGACTGAAATTTTCAAAAACCTTTGATTTCTCACCATGTGAATTGAGAACTATATTATTATGTGCACTATTTTGTAAAACTTCATGTGTCACTACCTCATTGATGTTTACCTTTAGACTTATTATTCATGAATCCACAAACTAGAGAATACCCACAAAAATATATTGATCCATGTCCCCTTAGAAAAGATGATTCAGTAATGTGTCTCCTCCCAGTATATACAAGGACACTACTCACTCTTCACAAGATGGTTACTTTCACCATCTTTGTCATCACATCATCATTACTATGAATAGAAACCAATCAGATGAGATGAAGAGTATTGTAGATGAATTTACTACCAAATAGAACCCAAATCCAAGCACACATTCATCGTATACCTCCATCTCCATCAATAAACACAGAAAACCTGACTTCTCTGTACTCATACACAATCAAAATTTTCTTCCATCACCTATAAAGATGTCGCCCACAGAATGTATAACAAACTAGTCCTATGAAAAAATAAACCATCTACAGGCCTGATCCTATATATGTATTCTAGATAAAAAATCCATAAAAAGTAGGATTAGGATGTAAAGGCATTGGGGTGGCTTTCGGGGAATGTATAATGGCATCATGCAAGGAATGAGGAAGTCTATTCTCTTCTATTTCATTTCATTCATTTTTCAATGATTTTCACTCTTTTTTATTATAAATGGTTTCATATATATATATATATATATATATAAAATGTGCTCATATATATATATATATATTAAATATCATTTTATAACATAATATATTTTATATATTTCATCTTAACTATTATAATCAATTATTTATAGACACACACACACAGAAATATATGTATATATATGAATAATTTTAGAATTACTACTTCACCATACAACTAAATGTATATATATTTATTAAAAAATTATATATATATATATATTACATAAATTTTAAATAATATGTTCCATTTTATAAAATATAAACTATATTTTAAATTTTATATATCAATTTCAAATTAGTACTTTATATACCAGGAAAACTATATGACATTTCTAAGAAAAATTATATAATTATAAATTTATAAATATATTTCTACAAAATTATTCATATTTCTACTATCAATATTCTATTTCGTGTATATAATTTTACTTTTATAATATATTTTGACAATTATTATTATTCTCTTATAACTATTTCAAACTAATATATTAAATTTTATAATATTTATGATCTTTAAATCATATTTAAAATTATTTTTATTATGTGTGTTAAAGTACCAATTATTTTATTATTGGAACCTATATTTTTTTAACCTGTAATTTATTATTTATCTCTTATATTTAGACTTTGTAAATTTTATATTTTCCTTCTTTAATATTATGATTTTATTTTTTCCATTTTAAAAATTAATTGTCACTATATAAATATTTTATTATTACCAGAATAAATAATTATCACCAGATATATATATATATTATTATTATTTTTTATATTAATATGATTGTTACTATATTGATTTACTTATTTATTATTATATTTATATTTCTTAGTGAAAATTATATTATTATCAAAATTCACATTTACTATTGTCATATTTAAAAATAGTTTTGTTTAATTGTTTGTGTACAACTCATAAGTTCTTAATGATTTTTTAGTATATACCAGTATTATCAAAATATAAATTTTTAATACCAACTAACTAAATACAATTTTAGTATCTCCATATGTTGTGTATTAGTTATTAAATTCAAAATAAATTTTGTTTGTAAATATATATATATATATATATATTAAAAACCCATGACATTACATTATACATCCTTAAATAAATTATGTTCTCATAAATTTTATTTTTCTGAGATAAACATTACTTTCTAATTCAGTAGAGAAAAAATATCTAATTTTTTATTTTTGAATACATATAGTTTGATAATGGTAGTTTAATACCAATATTATATGTCATTAATTCATTAAAATGTTCCCATTTTAAAGTTTTTTCTAAATAATCCAAAATTAAAAACATTGAACCCCTGAAAAGTCTATAGAGTTCTCTGTTAGATCACACTATCTATTATCTTAAGAATTTCCTAGAAATATGACCACCTAAAACCTAAAAATAAAAAATTATAACCCCCATGTTTCCTACAACGAAAAGAATCATAATATCAAAAATTTGTATATATTGTTTCTCTAATACAAACTGTGATGCTTTAGACCCACGCTCCTAGATTTTGTTCTAAAACACTGCATATTTTTTCTAAATAAAATATTTATCACCCCCCAAAATTCACATCCTCACATTCTAAATAATATTTTAATTATAGCACTTTATAAAATTAGGAAATTTTAAATCTCATATCATCTCTCTCACATATATATTTTTTGAAGATAAATTTGATTATTCAAATTGTCACACTTGTCCTACTAAATCTTCATATTCAAGAGCTTTCAGGAAAATAACTCATACTCATTTAAAAGAAATATGCAAAAAATTTAAAAATAGGGGTGAAAAAAATTCTTAGTAATTGGGTTTTAAAAAAATTTATATCAATTCATTTGAATACACTATGAATCCATTAGAAAATATTTTCTTCTAAAACTGTAATTTTTTAATTTAATAAAACAATTATAAATCCTAACATTTACATTTAGTTTTAAAAATAAAATTAGGTTTTAATAAAAGTCTCATTATTTGAAAATATTTTTTCATACTAAAAATCACTATAATATAAAAAAAAATTATTTTTTGAAAATAAAGAAAATCCAAATTTTTATTTTATGATGGATAAAATATGATAGCCCTGAAAAAACAAAATATAAATAAAATAAAATTATTTTTATAAAACTCTTTGAAATCCATGAAAAAAAAAGATGTATCTTCGAATATTTAATCCTATATAAGGTATACAAATCACAAGGTGTATAATGTACTATACGGGTGGGTTAACTCCCCATTACTCATCTATTTACAAAGTTTGAGTTCCAATTTATGAAATAATTTTATTCATTTCATTTTCATTTAATGGAATGTCCAAAAAACTATATTTTATTAAACATTGGCAACGAACACACACACATGTATATAAATATCTTTTAAAATAATTAGAATAAATTAAGATTCATGATAATAAATTTTTACATTGAGATGATCTTTTCTAAACATACATCAAAATTCAATCAGAATAAATTAATTCATACCATATAAGAATTTGAACTCAAAATAAATCCATAAAAGAAATAGTTTCATGAAGATAAAATATTTTCAATGGTATTCATACTTTAAATAAATAATGATAATGATTGTTTTCTAAATAAAATATTCTACCTAAAATGAAAATTTCAAAACTCTTAAAACAATAAATTTTGAAATTAATTTTGATAGAGAATGTTTTAATTAGAAATACTATAATAGATTGTCTAAATAGAAATATCCCCTAGGAATAAAATGTTAAATTATTAATTATTATCTATATTTATTTTCATTTATATAATTTTTATTTTGTTATATATATATATATTAATAATTATTATGATTAATTATAAATATTTTAATCTAATACATTAAATGTTATAATTTCTATGCTCCCCAAATGATTTTTAAAATTATTGATATTTTATTTGTCAATGTGCTGATTATTTTATTCTTGTAGAATATATTCATTTAACTTGTAATTTATTATTTATCACTTATAATCGAATTTTATTTATTTTAAATGATCTTACATATGTATTAACTTTTTATATATTCCATTAATATTTTAATTGTCACTATATAAATATTTGACCACTGTCGAAATTTATAATTTTTATTTATATATATATTTTTTATATTAATACTATTTTTATTATACTCATTTCAAATTAGTATTTTATCTTAATGTTAAATTTATATTTCCTAGTAAATATTTTATTAATATCAAAATTTATATTTACTATTATCATATATTGAATAATGATAGTTTTTTTGATATATATAAATTATATGTTCTTAATTAATTTTATACATACTACCAATATTGTCAAAATTAAAATATGTTAAATAAAAAATCTAAATAAACTTTTTGTATAACCCACATATTATCTCTGAGATAAAAAATTCCAAAAAAATTATATATATATATTAATATTAAAATCATGGGTAATTTCAAAGTAATTTCCCACCAAGCCTATTAGGAATTACCATTATATTACAATTATTAGATAAAATAATAGTCATGTTAGTTTGAAAGCAACTTAAATGAAAACATGGTTTTTTAATATAATATAAAAAAATAGAATAAAAAAACAACCAAATTCCATGGTTAATTGATGGGGTGGATGCCGTTTGTCCTTGTCCTAGGTTTATCAAACACTCAATGATAAAACCAATCACAATCATTCATGTGGACGAGAAGAAAGAGAGGATAAAGCCAAAGTCACAGTAGTGACCACAATTATATAATATTTTTTTTTTCATTTGTTAATGGTCCAAAGGGTAGGGACGATGGAACATTTCCAAATAGTGATTTTCACAGTCATCACACCTTGGGACATGGGGTTATGATGCACTATCCACTTTCCAACCAATTCGATTTCCATATTCAAATAAAATTATGGTCAATATCATTCCATATCGATCTATATCCATTTCAAAATAAAATGAAATTATTTTATAATCATCCAAAACATCTCAATATTAACCAAAATACCTATTTTTGAACCAAAAAAATTAAAAACCCTTTAGAAATTTCTGTAAACATATTTAGTTAAAAAAATGATACATTATAAAACACGTACCACAATATATAAACTGAAAAAATAGGTGGAAAACATAATCAAAGAGAAGATGACACCCTATGGAAGCATGTTGAAACCATTAAAACATATATCCACACAATTAGTTTTAGATTTTTAAATTCATAGGACATCATTTCTATATACAAGTGAGTAAACTAATATAAGAATGAGTAAGAAGCTAAAAGATTGAAGAAATAGATTTTTCAAGAGGTTTTGTTGAAGTTATAAGGTGAATTCCTATAAAAAAGGATTCCAAAATGAGATAGAGTATGAATAATCCGTGTTCCCAGAGCAAGAGAAGAGTAGTGAGGTGATAAATGAGGGTTAGAGGGGTTAAATTGAGTTATGGTAAAATACAAAAAGATCACTTTTTTAAAACCTTGGTCCCACCATGGCATGGTCTACATAGACCATGAGATGGTGCCTCCTGTTTAGGATGGATTTCTTTAATGGGGGTGAATGTTTCACCTTGGTTGGGTGTAACCATTCCGTTTCCAATATGATTCCTTCATATATTCCATGAGTATCTCCACGACATGGGGATCCATAGGGAATGATGATAATTTCCACCAAAATGTGTGTCAGATGAAATAAGGTCCAAGCGGAGGAGATCATAGTGAGTCTCCATGTAATCTTGGAATGATTTATCTCACCAGATACCATAGTTGGCATGAATATCTATTTGGTGTGTTAAAACATATAGTTCCTTAGTGAAATGGTATGGGAAATTTTTTTTTGGTCTATAACGGTGTTGTTCCACTCATTTTACTGACATATAAAAAATAAAAAGGACCGGGAAAAAAATATTAGACTTAAAAAATAAATTGTGTTTGTTGAATTTTAAAACAACACTACAAGTGTGAAAATTATCCCCATTACATCACTTTAAATAAGAATTGGAAAAAAATATCCTCGAAGGGAACCTTTCTAATATTTTGAATAGAAATGATCAGTAAATTTGCAGAAAGTGGTGTAATATTTTGAATTGAGGTTTGGGAACATTATGATTAAATTATAGGATATATAATAGTGAGATAAATTCCACTATAAATTAATTTAATGAAGTATTTTACTATTTAGATTCCTAGTAGTTTTTATTTTTGTTGTTTGTAATTAGGATTTCCTTATGTGTAAATAGATGTGAAATATGGTTTTTATGAATAAATTATTCCTTATGTGATGGAAATAAAGTCATATTTGATGTTTCAGAATATTATGGGTTATATATTATTTACTATGAAAAATTATCCTTAGAATGTTCAAGATTTGTAGTATTTCATTATGTAAGAGATAGATGTCTTGAAATTATTTTAAGGGGAGGTGGTTTTTAGTAACAAATTTAGATACTTATTTATATGAATTATGAGTCAATCTCATATATATTGATAGATTCATTCATATTTTAGATGGGAATGGAACATTGATCTGGTTGGATATGGAAATTTATTTTAAGTGATTGATATCAACTCTTTTTAGTCAACAACTAGACTTTGTGAATTGATGCTTTAGTTAGAGGAGTTATAAAACTATGTTCACCTCTATATTTTCGATCCTACCATATTTTAACAATACTATTACGTGTACTATTTTGGAATTAGTTTTATTTTAGGTTGCATCATATAAATTCTTTTGATATGTCTGTGCATGAGGATAATAGAAACTTAGAGAACACATATTGACATGCAATTTTGATACTAATAACTCTAGTTCAATATGTTAGTTATTAAAATAATTAAATTTAATATTAATTATATTCAAAATGAATACATGATCATTCCCTTTGGCCTCATATATGTGGGACCTATCCTCTTTGAATTGATGATGGACATTATTCAAATATTCCTTGAAAATACTTATCCTCTATGCATAGTGATTTACTACGTTTTCATTGTTTGTGTTTTCTCTTGTCTAGTATCATTGATGAATTTATTTTTAAGGAGTAAAAAATCAAGATAAATTGTTTTTTGGATGAAATAACAAAACATTACATGGATGATTGGTTAATTAAGTGACAGATCAATGAAAAATCATTTGTGAAATCATTGAAATGTATTTAGGTTAAACATAAGAAAATGATTTCATAGTTTTCATTCAGTTTACTGCCATTGTTAATATGATTTATCATTTATATGTAATATTATTTTTAAAAACCATATATTAATTCTATTATGATAATATTAATTGATGAAGATTTTTCTATTAATGGATATAAGATGAAAACCCACTCTTATATTTTTGATATTTAATTTTGAATCCTATTTTATTGTATAAAATTTTATCTAGAAAAATCTTCATTCATAATGATTTGTCATTTGAATAATTGAAAAATATGAATGAAATACCACTTTTATGTGTTGCATATAAAATTTAATGTTGAAAAAATTATGGATGTGTATTTTCTTTGGAAAAAAGATATAAAAGAACATCAATGACCTATGGTTGTGTTGAAACTGTTAAATGAAACTATAGTGTAGTTTTAGAGAGTTATTATAGTATTTTACCCTAAATTTACTAAAATTCACAAGAATCATGATTTATTCTGGGCGATAGGTAACTAACTAACCAAGTCACTTCATTTCATTCTAATATCAAGGATGAATTTTATAAAATATTTAGATAAGTTGTCTGTTTGTGAGGTGTTGAAATTTTATGTAATACTCATTTTTATCATATTTGATAGTGAATCATGTTTCCCTTCATGAGTTTAGTGAAAATAACATGGACTATTTTAAACTGAGTTGACCATGACTATGAAACACCATCATTAAATAGTTGAAAATTTAAAGAAAAAAATTCAAACATTGGGGATTTTCAACACATTTTAATGAACTTTAGGGGTTCCCAGAAGGGACATTGTCCTTAACTAGAGTTTCCATATAAACTTATTCATCCAAAAATGGTTCATATAATCCCAAATGGATCATTTTTTGTTGTCTATTTCAATATTCAAATTTTTTTGTGGAGGTTTGAAATACCAATTTTCATATACTAAAACTATTTTGAAATGAAACTAAGGATATTGATTGAAATTTTATATTTTTTATATGTATTCAATATTTTAGAGATATTATTTGTATTATTTTTGTTTTCCATTATCTTTAGTTGTAATAAATGTGATATTTTTATAGGTATTTCCATAATTTGTAACTACTACCTAGGTAAGAATAGATATCCAGCACCAATTTACATTTGAAAAATTGATTTTTTTTCATAATATCATTTGGGTTTCTTGGTGGGTACAGTTACCTCCCCAATTTAGCATGATTTATGGTTTTTGTCACAATATCAATGATATAAGGGTAAACAAAAGTCCATTTACAAAATTATTTTGAATAATATTACTCTAAATCCATAAGAAATTGTTTTCACACCATAAAACATTTTTTTATGGGAAAGACAATTTCTTTTGAGACCCATGTATACATCAGTATGTGTGTTTTAATAACATGGATGGGTCTATGAGAAGAAATTGGGGATATATAACTTCATACATGAGTGATGTCTTGATAATTCTCTAAACACCACTAATATTTAAATTTCTAAATACGATAAGATGGAAGGTGGGGAAAATGTAACACTTTATGTTTAGTGAATTTACTAGTTTATGTATTTTTTTATAACTTATGTTGATGTTTTTAGGGGTTTAGGTTTGTCCATAACAGTTTCTTGTGTTTTTATATATATTTTGGGTCACAAGACTTGTGTATGGTTAGAGGAAGATATTGGGGATCCCTAGAAAATGTAGCTAGTTCTGATTGTTGTTCATATGAAGGGGAATGAATAGTGAATAGTTTTTATAAATTTTATGGTAAACCATGTGTCCAAGGTGGGGTCTCTAGATAAGCACACATGTGGTGTATATATTGGTTAAATTTCATGGTCAAACTATTTATCCATAGATATACTCAGGAAGTGGAATCTGTATAATTGGAGCACAATTTACAAAACCATTTAGCACAACCATGTGTTCTTTTTTTAAGGGGTCCTCAAAATATTATTAACCTAATCATTTACCTCTAAAAAAATAAGTCCTCATTTTTTGTCTAAGGTTCTTTAACTTAAGGGGTCCTCCAAGAAATTTTAGTGATTCTATTTACTTTATATATCCTATGCTTGGATTTATAGATCTTTTAAACTAGGTATTCGAGGTAAGACTGTCATATCACCTTCCCCACTCCTTATTTCTCATTTTTATTTTAGTAAATAACTATTTGGGAAATTTTCTTCAGAAATTTTTTGGTTTGAGAATATTTTGATGGGTTTTTTTTATTTAACATTAGAGTAGGGTTTCCAGATCTCATGTCTTTGAGGGAATTGAGGGGTTTTATCTTTGACACCTTTTTAGGTTGGTGGATTCTTAACCACTAAATTATTACCTAGAAAATGAATTATTTTGGTTTATATAGCTAAATTATATTTTTTATTAGTGTAAAAAACATGTAAAAATATCTTTAAGGTATTGTCTTACTATGGTGTCAGTTTAAAATTAAATGGTTTAGCAAATATGCATAAACTATTTGGTTAAATTCATATGTGGAGTAATGATTTATAAAGAATGATTTTTAGTCTGTATACATGGAATTGAGATGGGTTTTTAATGCTTTTGTGATGGATATGGAATGGAATTAGTTATTTCATTCTTGGATATTGGAGATGAATTTAAGGGCAGATAGTATAGTATCACAAAGTTATGAATTATGATGGTGGGATTCTTCCACTTATGTATAGTTCATTTTGGTAATACCTATTACTGGTAGATGCATTCGGTGAGTAAAAGAACTCCAAGAGGAGAGATATTGTGGTATTCCATGGTTGTGTGTGTACATGGAATGGGAGTGCGAGGTGGTATGTGAATAAACTTTTCAAATTATTTGATTAAAAGAAAAGTGGATTTTAGTGTGATTTTATCATATGGTATAATTTGGATTTTTTATTTTAATTACGATTTTATCTCGATTTGTATAACATTTAAGCTAAATTTTTATTGTTTTTGGGGATTCTAATGGATGTTTCTAGGGGAATTATTTTTGTGTTTATATACCCACTCTAATATATTCATATTGGTGCCTAAGTAGTCAATTTTTAACATGATACTGGTAAGGGGATACCTTTTAATTGTCTAGTGGTGTATATCTATGTTGTGGTATTGGGTGATCAATTTGGAATCTTTGAGGTAGTAGTAGTATAGATAACGGGAGAGTTCAATATGGGTACATTTTCCTTCCTTTTGAGTATTTAACTTTTCATTATTATTTAAAGATATTATTTTATTCTATGAATCTGATTATTAATTTTTTATGTTATTTATTGGAGTCTTGTGTTGTTTTATTCACAGATCATATACATATATTTTCAGAGTGGTTTCTACTACATTTTATTTTCTATGAAAGGGTAAATTATTCCCAAAAAAATTTGGGAATCCATTTATTTTTTTACCACCCATTCATGTTTTGGGGGATGAACATAAGCTCTGTGGAATTTAAATTATATCTAAGGTAATGGGTTGGGATTAGTTTCTTTCACATGCATATTTAATCTTTGTTATAAAATTAATACCCCCATAATTGATGTTATAGATAATATTTAATCCAATATTAGATGTAAAAAAATAAACAGATTTTCTCTATTTTTTCAGTGATAAATTTATTGTATTCTTTAGATGAATTTTTAATTTAGAAATTATTATGAAATTATGTCCCACTAAATACTGTTGTATTTTATTAATGTGATTTGAATATTTTTCCATAGTAGTGAACTGAAGTATCAATACCAAAAGTCAGTAGTTTTATATCGAAAATGTGTATGTAGAGATCATATTTTTTAATTACATTTATCATGAACTATGGATTGTAATGAAATTCAACCTTCATAGATAATGTGATACATGGTATATATTTTATATATATGATGTTGTGATAATCATATTAAATTTTCGAGATCTTGTGTTATAACATCATCGAATATTGAATTATCTTAGTTAACAAGTACATATAGAAACAGAGATTAACTGATTTACTGCATTATTAAAAATGCGAGTCTCTAGATTGGTCAATGATATATATATATCCTCTTACTTGAATGACTTCTTTTGACTGTGAATAAGTGTTTGAGATATTTTCACCGATTTATTTTAATTTTGTTGGACATGTTTTTAGCATGATATAATCTAAAACATATCTTTAACATTTAAAAAATATATATGTATATTTTTTAGACCAAATTTGGTATAATATATATTACTAATTATTTTTTCTAAGCCCTTATAATTTTTTAGAATTTTATTAATGTAAAATTTAGTTTTTTATATTAAAAAATCAATACAAACCATATTTCCTTAAGTTTTTATAAAAATTATAATAATATGTTAATTTTCATACTTTGTAAAGATATCTTTTATTAAGAGTTTTCAAAATTATAACTTTAAATAATTAAAAGGGGTTCTTTAGAAATCATATATACTTTAACTAAATACCTTAATAATTATCACAATAAAATCATTAATAAAAATAAAAAATATATTATAAAAAAATATTAATTTATTAAGTAGTGTAACATCATGTGTATATGTCATATAAAATGAAAAGAAAAACATTTTCATTGAAAAGAAACAACATTCATCAATATGAAATAAATCGAAAAAATTAATCAAATCATAATCCTAATAATAATATAAATTGCATATAATTTCATATAATACCATGAAATCTCTAAGACTATATTAAAATGGAAACAAAACCTAAGGAAGAAACAATACTATAAACCACTAACAAATACCTTTATCATTTCCCTATCCTAATAAAAATATAATATCTCATCATCAAAACTAGTTTTCTATTGAATATATCATTACACGGTAGTATATCATAAAATAGATTTTTTTTCATTTTGTAAAGAACATCAAAATATATTCAAATAAGAAATAAATATTTGAATTGAATAATTTATTAAAAAATAAAATTATAGTTAAATATATTTGTATAGTTACTATATAAATTTTATTTATATACCAAAATGAAAATAAAAAAAACCACAAATGATACAAAAATAATATAATAATAAATATTTTTGTCAATGAATCAACTGGTTCTATACCATTATAGAAAGTACCTATAACTAAAATAATATTAATTTATTAATATATCTTAAATAAATGAAAAATAAATATAATCATAATGTAATATAATAAATTATATATTTTAACGAATTCATTGTGTGTTTTATTTATAAAATATGATATATAATTTTTTTAAAAACATATAAAAGATTAATGTAGAAATATCAATAGAAACACCAAATATAGTACAAATATTATAAATTGAAACCCTATCAATAGATTAAATATTGTATTGAAACATGATCTATTTTAAAAAATTACAAATAAATGAAGATAATAGTCCATAATTTTCATGGAAAACAATTTTTTTCTATTTTTGATTATTTAAGAAATATTTATAAAACATAGAATATGTATAATTATAAAAAAAAATTGAATCATTAATATCATATCTCACACCAGATTGATGTGTTGTATTTTATTGGTGAGAAATTAGTTGATATTTCATTTCATATTTTTTTCTAAAAAATTTGAGTTTTTAGCCCAATGATCTTTTGAAACATATTTATAGAAATATATCGAATTTTAAATGTTAAAATTAACCATTTAAACTTATTTAAAAATACATATTCAGTTCAATATTAAGTTTTTTATATGTAAAAATTGAATCGGCAAACATACACCTAAATTTGTAAATAAATTTTTTATTTATTTCTAGGTTTCAATAATTTATTTTACAGTTGTAGAACATAAAAATTCATATTTAATAATTTTGGTCATATCACATGTTCTATTGATGTGAATTTTTTTACTATTGGTTAAAATTTAACCATGTATCATTTTAATAAAGTATAACAATTATACAATATTAATTCATTAGTTATAATCATTTGAAACAATTTCTATACTAAGAAAGAAACTCTTTATCATTGTCTAAAAATAAAACATTAGAGTGAAGTATAATTTTTTTCATATATTTTATAAATTAAAACAAATCCTTGTCCGAAATATTATTAATTTTTTTCTCCATTGATTTGTTTTATTCAAGAACTTGTTTTCTCTATGTTTGATTTTTTTACTAATACAATTAAGGCTTTGATTCATGAGGAGGATATCATTCTATATCTGTCACACACAAACAATATGTTATCCATTGTTTTTTATAATTAAAATTACCATGAAATAATGTATGTTTATGTTCATAACTTTTTTATTTCAGTCCCATATGGTTGAATTTAAATGTAAAAAATGGAGAAGATTACTGGCTACAAAAAAATTTAGTGGTAAGAAAAATTCTATGAAAGATATGATAAATTTTTATTTAATGAATATTTGGGAATATGACATTCCCAACCCATCCCTAATTCATTAATCCCCACCTTTTTCCCAACATAAGATAAAAAATACTCTATTACATTTGAATTTAATTTACACACCAATACATAGTAAAATTTTAAATTTTCTTTATCATGTGTAATGAAAGGGTATTGGTTAATGAGTTAATTGAAAAAAAATCCATGTATATAGTCAGCTATCTTAAACATTTATATATTCACTATAATGGGTACAAAATATTATAAAAGGATTAATTCTTATTCACATTACATTTTTAGATGAGGGATTCTATGATAATCAAATATTTCAAAAAATAATATTGTTACATAAAATTGGATTGAATTTTGAATTTCGAAAATAATGATAGTATATTAGATAACATATTCTGAAAATATAAGAATACCATTCCTTAACTATGAGAAATTTATTTTTAATAATTTATTATGTCTAAATTTTAAGGCAGAATAATGTTCCCTTTGGTGATTTTATTAATAGTATCAAGAAAAGAACGTGGATAGAAATATCCTTGGGTTATAAATCCATTGAATAATAATTATTGGTTATTGAAGGCATATGTATATCCAATACATGATTTAGTTGTTGTATTGAGTTTGATATTTAAACTATTTTTTCATTTAGGTCAAGAAACTAAAAGGGAAGAAGATGAGTGAAAAATGATAAAGAGAATTAATTAGTATGATGAATGGTATTTAAAATGAAATGAATATCTGAAGTGAAATATTATAATAAAAACTATTAGTTAATTAATAAGAAAAAACTCATCATGATGTGAATAAATATTATAACACTACTTAACCTGGCCACTAATTTTTGAAAAAAAAATTTCTCATAGGAATAATTAAATTGTCTATTATCTTATTAGTGCATAAATTGTATATATATAAGTAGTAATTAAAATTTTTTAATTGACTTTTATTTACTCTCATGAATACAACTTTATGTATTTTTGTTTGTTGATCACATATGTCATCTTTCATTAATCTGAAAGCCAAATAACCATAATTATTTTAATTAATTTGTTTTATACATTGATTTGTTTATAAATATAAAAAATTAGTTATAATATGAGTTCTGAAAGATAAATCATATTATAATACTTTAACACTTATCCAATTTTAGAAATAATTTGGTCTCTTACATGAACTTAGTGTCTTATACCATACAATTCATTATTAATAAACACCACAGAATCATAAAAAAATTAATAAAATATATCAAGAAAAGGTTAATTGGATGATTTTTTGCAAAATAATAAAGTTAATTCATTTATAATTCATAAGGGATATCATTAATTGCTAATTGATAAGATATCCACACACCAAATCTATAAAATATTTCACCAGATTATATAAATTGAGCTGAATGACCACACGTAGATACTATAATTTTTTTAAATAAATACGGAATTTAAAAAAATTAAAAAAATTATATTAAATTAAAATATATTATATAGTGATTTTTTATTGAATATATTAATAAAAAAATTTCCTCTCTTAATTTATTCATAAACATTTTTTCTACATGAAGTTATCTTTCTATAGTATCTTTTTGATTTATTGATTTTATTTTTTTAGAAGTGACAGAAGGATTAAAAAAAGATTATCATAATGTGATCCCTTTATAATGTGATGATAAATATTTCTATAAAAAATAATAATTATATAAAACTATGACTGTAACTATTACCAGAAATCAAGTATAAAAGATATGATAAAAGTGTAAGTGGTAGGTTGTGATTCTTGTTTAAATTTTTACTTAAAATCAATATAATTGATCCAAATACCATTATATGATCATAATATATAGTTTATAATTCGTTATTTAATAAAAATAAATACCTATGTCATGATATGACCCGTAGAGGTCCGACCCATGACAACCCCAAGCATATCTCCAATAGGCCAAGGAATAGAAACCTGTGCCGAGTAAGAATATCCCACAAATGAGAGGCATTTTCCTAATGTAATTGTACGAGAACACACATATCCAAGACCAATCAATTATGTAATTAAAAAAAACTAAAATGATGCATGCATACGTCTAATATCTGACAACAGAGTATGACAATAAATTACTGAAAGGGAAAAAGGGAAGAAGTACAAGACCAGGAAAAAATATGTAAGGAATCCAACCTGCTCCATGGGAAAGGACAAAGCTAATAGAAATATCTCGGTAATAACCTAAGTCTGTAAAGCTCTGAATGCACTACACCCACATTCTATCAGCCCAATACATCGTCAAAACGAGCCATCGTCTGCACAAGACATGACAGGTGTAGGAAAACCAGTGCATGGATGAGTATAAAAATACTCATTAGGACACCCTAAAAACACAAAATAAGAAGAACAAATTATATTCAGATCAATAAAATATGTAAAAATAAATGTATAATAGAAACAAATCCGAGATAATATAATGACAGATACCATTCCACCACCGAGTTATGACCAACTATCATCCGCATGATTCTGTTCGAAGTAGCACATGTTCTGGGAGAACCCAATCCATTATCCATGATACCATCAGAGAGACTCGAAGAATAGGTTTGGGTCATTAGGCCCTGCCAAATGAAGAATTATTATCTTAGGATACCATGATACACCTATAGGGTGTCACGCCTTGAACATCTGGGGGACACCATGGAGCTAGTCTAGATCAAACCGCTATATAGTGGATCATATGTGAACGATTCCATACACCCTACCGACATGGACAACTTGATGGAGGATCAACTCCCATCTAAAAAAGGTCATGATAATTCCATAATCTCAGACTATGGATGATATAGGATCGCACCCTAGTCTCACAGAGAGTCAGAAAACTATATCTGAGACTTGATCTCTTGAGGGGATAACAATCTAGTGATGTGGTTGTAATTCCACACTGTACACTCGAGGAAAAGGACCAAGGAAATTCAACGAAACAATAATGGTCTAAACTAAGAAAATGGAGAGCCTCAAGCAATCTTTAAGGTAATACATGACATGTCCCATGGAGAACATGGCATTTCCAGCTATACCAAGTCTTTTCTATGTGGAAGAGCCTCACATGAAATGTTGTCTCTATATACAAATCATGTAGAGAGAGTAAACAGTGTGTAGAGTAAAAAAATATCCTTCCTATGTCACATGGCCACGTTCGTGTACTGAAGCAGTGTCTATGTATCATTTTGTGTATGCCAATCCATGTCTATATGGGATTAAAAGGTGTTTCTATAACCATGTACTCCAACCCATGTTTGTGTACTTGTGAAGTACATGTCATTTCAACTAGGGAAACTCACAGTCACTATGATTGGGGTCACATTTCATGTTGTCCTTATCTCCATCCAAACCCTAGTTCCACAATAAGTGGGTTCCACAAGCTATGTAATCTTTAATTACGTTCCGTGTTCTGCTGGATTTTCCAGAATCCCAGATTATTCCTCTGCACGCCTCCGTCGATCTTCTAGCCTATGATCTGTTGACCGCAAGCCATAATACTTGATATTCAACCTCATTTATCCATTCCATCACTGAACCAACACATTTCATCATTATATATTCTCTTAAAAATAGATCAAGCTGATGTTCTTCATTCCACACTGAAGAATAATGAAGAACATGATGTTAGGAATCATATGTCGTATAAATTGCTTAGTCTCTATCATCACACCTATATCATGCTATTCCAATCAAAGATCTATGATATCGTATCATTTCCCCATGAATCAAGTGTTCAATGATTTATTGATTGGGATGTGTTTAGTTATGGGACAGACGACGAACACCCATTAATAATAATGAATCATGTGGTAAATGCACAAGAATCTATGATAGGAATGATCCTCGATATATGTTCATGTCGATATTTATTAGTTTCCATAAGATAAACAATGAATAGATTCAAATTAATTATCCCAAATCACCTATTAATAAACCCATTCATCATGACGATAAAATCGTGGATCAATCTGTTCGTTGAGTAGTCCACTTTCATTATAGGTACCAAGAATGGGGAAAATTCAAAATAGAACACATGAACTACCTAGATTTAGATCGTTCACTACTAATTAATGAAGCTTCTTTTCATTCATTGGTGAGATCTGTCAAAATCAACAGGCATCTATTGTCCATCATTGATCTGTCATCATTCGTCAGAACGGATTCCCCGATCTCTCTCTTCAATGATCCTTTAGAAGTTCTAGGGTAATAAATATAACCGTGTAATTCTAAAATAAGGGTACATTTAATGAAAAACAAGTATATTATTCAACATAATGAATTAAAATAATTTTTATTAAATAATTTTTTTTCATTTTATACCCATAATTTTTTTTAAAAAAAGTCCTATGCCAAACAATGTTAAGTCATTTCTAGGGTAAAATTTCCATTCTGAGCTCAATGGTACACTCCAATTTCATATCTAGGAACAATTTTAATAGTAATTACACTTTTTTATAAAACACACATGCACATGATATTTAATATATTTCATATATTTCAGACATTCATTTTGAGAACACCGGGACTCAAAATCGCATGTCCTCTCCGTGCATGGTCTAAAAAATAATCCATATAATATAAAAAATAATACATGGAAAATTTGAGACATTATTTTCTCCCCATAATGGGATGTTATGTCTTCAAAAAGAAAAACAAGGTCTATACAATGAGATATGGTTACTGATCAAGAATCTAAACCTCCTACTCCATTATGGTCTCTTGAAGATTCTCGTAATTTCACCAGACACACACCAATGGAATCGGTCACCCATGAGGATCCTATCTTATCAATCCTGGATCTTCATGGGGAAATGAAAAAAATTTCTCTATACATGATGTCCATCTCACCCTGTTCGAAAATGTGGGATGGGTCATGAATGTACTACCTCATTTGTGACACATGTATGATGTCTGGTACTTGTTCTATTTGCAAAGTTAGAGCTATGTGGTACACCACCTCGACAACTCTACATAGTATCTAGAAAAAGCCAATGATTCTCAGTGATAGATTTCCACCTCGAGAAAATCTCCACAATCCATGCTGAGGTGAAACCTGTAAGAACACATGGTCTCCCTCCTTGAACTCCAAGGGCCTCCATCACCTATCAACAAAAGACTACCGATAGATCTATATATTATTCATCTACTCGTGGTTGATCTTAAACTTATCTATAGTAGCTCATACTAAATCTGGACCCATGAGTGATGACTCCCTTGGGTCAGTCTAGAAATTTGGTGATATATAGGGTTGCCCATACAAATCCTTGAATGATTTTATATAGATGGTTGTATGGTAGCAGTTATTGTACAAAAACTCCACCAATGGTACGTGATCCTACCAACAATGTCCGAATTCTAACATGCAATCTCACATCATGTCTTGGAGAACCTGAATGGTTTAATTAGTATGACCATCGGTTTATGGGTGAAACACTATACTCAAGCATAAATAAGTTCCAAACACCTCTTGTAATCCCTTCCAAAACCAGGATACAAATTGAGAATCACGATTAGAAAAAATCTCCTATGAAAATCCATGGGGTTGAAATATTTCCTGAATGTAGAGGCACCCAAAGCTCTTTAAATAAATCTGTTCTGGGGTATCTTGGAAGTGGGCCAACATGGTGAGTTGGTCAACAATCACCCATATGGAATTTTTTCTCCCAGACGTACGTGGTATGTTCATCAGAAAGTAAATAGATATCCCATCACACTTCTATTTCATTACCTTAAGGGGTCAATCTAAACATGATTGAACATTGTGCTCAGCCTTTGCTTGATGACATGTATGTTATTGAGAAATAAACTCAGAAACTTTTTTCTTCATCTGTAGACACCAAAAATGATGTTGGAGGTCCTATATATCTTTTTTACCCCTATATGTACCACCACAAGAGATGCATGAAACTCCCTTAAAACCTCCTACCGTAATATCACTAGTACAAACATGCGTCCTTTTAAAAGAATAACATGATCCTCACAATTAAAAAAATCAATACATAGCCTACCTTGGGGATATATGAGCACATAGGGTCTCGTAGTGAGTATCCCCAATATATTCCTCCCTGTATTTATGAGAGTGGAGGGCTTAAAACTATCAACTTGAGGTAAGATTCTCCATATGCATCCACAAAGGATAAATGTAATGAAGCCAACTACATTGAAACCTCCTTCAGTAACATCAAACTAGATCTCCTGGTGTGGGAATCTACTACAAAGTTTCCCGAATTTCATAGTCCTAGAGGAACTCTAGTCATCACATATATCTCAAGTTAAGATCCTTCTGAGATAATATATACTTAAGACCTTTATAGATGGAGTACACAATGAAACATTATCCCTTATTTTAGTGTCGCTACATAACCAATGAAAAAACTAATGGTGCTAACTAAAGGTCATGGGTTACATAGTTCATTACATGTTGTCTTAACTGGTGTGAACAATAGGAAATAATGGCTTCCCTCTGCATCATAACACAAAAAATTATGGTCCCCAATTCATCACATAAAACTACTCACGTGACACCTTCCCCTGATAAACTCATGATGAGATCAGTCATCAACCTATGCCTTTACTCCTGAAACCACTAATAGAATTTTGTTCCTAGACAAAAGGATGTCCATTCTTTGTCAAGACTGTAATGGGTGCTTATAGTATAGAAATATTAGGTAAAAACCTCTGCTAATACCCATCCATTCCAAGGAAAATTCATACCATTGTAACATTCTTGGGTGTCTCCCATGTAAGAACTACCTCAACCATCACTGGATCCACTATATATCCAGCCTCTGAGATGAGGTTTCCCAAAAAATGGACCTATTGAATCCAAAACTGACAGTTTGAGAGCTTACCAATAAAAATTTACTCTCCGAGTGTGCCCTGAACCATCCCCAAGTGTCTCTCGTGCTCCACCTCAAACTCCGAGTACACTAGAATTTCATTTGTGATGGATACTATGAAATGATATTAGAAATGTTGAAATATATAGTTCATGAGTCCCATGAACACTACTGGGGAGTTCTTTATTCCAAATGGAATCACCATTTACTAATAGTGTTTGTAATGACATATGAATTCTATCTTCAGTATATCTTTATCCCGTACTCATAGATGGTGATAACATGATCCGAGGTCAATCTTATATTACCATCATGAACGTTTTAACTGATCAATGTGGTTATCTATCCTAGGTTGTGGATAATTTTTCATTATGGTCACTTGGTTCAAGGATATGTAATCTACACATGAACTCTTTCTATCATCATTTTTCTTGGTAATCAAAACATAGGCTTTATGGGATAAAACCCTGGGCCCCATGAATCCCTTATTATTCAAGTTCTTAAACTATACCCTCAGCTCCTGAAGATCTGCGAGAGCCAAATGATATGAATGTGAAGATATTGATTCCATCATATTGTGTCGATCAATGAATAATTATTTCTGTCATAGGAGAGTTAAATCTGTATCATTTTCAAGAAATAATCCCTCATACTCCACCACCACTATATGGAACCAAGTAATCATAACATTAATTTTTCTGAGATTCAGACCAGAAAATTGATGAGTAATCATCTGCAACCTTTTATTCTTGCGTTGATCTTGTGATTCCTAGGTTCCCTTTTCATTGGAAAAAGAAAATCATGGTTCCATCAATACGGACACACCATACCCTTAACCTAAAAAATTCAATCTAATAATGAACATTGGATAACAAGTCATTACCATGAATGATGTCATAAGGCCTCAATGCCACTACCAATAGATCCCAACTGAAACACTAACCTCCAAGTGTGATGAAAATTTTTTATCACCATGGTCTTATCTTTGAGTCTCCTCCAGTAGAAGTATCCAAGAGTAAGGGTTGAGTCAATGGTTCAAATAGAATCTTTGTGTCTCGAACACTATTTTTGGAAAAAATGACTAGAAAATGTGTCTATTAATACTATATCTAAGGTAGAAAAGATAGAGATTATAACTATTATCATTCATGGATCCTTGGGGTAATATGCCTCTATAGCCTGCAGTTGTCCTTGCCCATACTGACCAGCTCCCTAAGCCTGGAGTGGACCACCTAGGGGTGATGGTAGTAGTAGGTCAAACTTCCAAACACCTCATGCTTCTCTTAAAGCCCATATTATTTTTCTAACACCCTACAAACCATCCTGCACCTACCTCTATCTCAGTATCAGTAGTCCCTCAACCGTCTCTCTATTAACTGTCTCACAAGTTAGGAAACATCGTTCCATATTTCCTCGACCATCATAAGAGAAACACTACCTAACCCTTGGATGATTCAATCTAACTTGAGAGCCCTGAACTTCTGAACTTGTGTGCTGGGATCACCTATTGAAGTATCTAACAAACGTGGATACATGTGAATGAAATTTTTTACCTATTGTCGAGGTATTAGCTACCAGGTGCTAACTTCTAGCTCCTGGTACAACTGTTTTCTCCTCCTAAAAACTTTTTAATAATAGGGCTCTCTCAAGTATGCCAACATAGGTGGAAATCATAAGAGATACCATTGGGATCCTCATGTTCCAGCACAAGCCCTACTCAAAGGTTTGATCCCTAAATAAATAGTGTTGTTCCATATCCATGTTGTAACATGAGAGATTAGAAAACCTCATTTAATACTGTTCCATAGTCATACTACCTTTATGAACATGCAGAAGATCCTATATGCATACTAATCACAATGTGGACAGATAAAACTATTCTCTAATATGATTCTTGATGTCTATCCAAGAGGGAGTTGTCTCATAGTGTGAATGAGTCTGCAAGATCTACCACCTCCCATTAAGTCCCTTGATAAGACTCACCATGAGGACTTCCATCTCATCTATAAAAATACTTACAATGATGAAAATTCGAGTGAATTACCTTATCTAGTCCTTATCCACCTTGGGGTTTGGATAACCCATAATCCTATTATTCCACTAGCTTTGGAACTTCTATAATGCACTCAGTCTTCATGCATCCTCGGCTGGTTGTGCTATTGATAGATGTCGTTCAACGAGTGGTGCTATAGCTTGTAAACCACTAAAATATGATACCTACAATACATGACACCTATAATGACACCCCATAACTAGGAATAGAATCCTATTAATCAAATGGTGGAATCCTGGATGACTGTCTATGTAGAGGAATCCTGAAATAAAACAAGTCGTACCACGGTCAAAAGAGTATATCTGGGGAGATGACTAAAGAAGGACTTGGAAAATACAACCATTCCTATATTTATCATATACAATATTTTTCTCTGAAACTAATGTTTTCATCTACCGAGCCTAAAATTATGTGATCAAAGTCCAGGTGTATGCATACAATGGTCCCTACACCAACGCTGGAGTCTTTGGCCAAAACAATGAACTCAAAACACTAAACATTATTTTCCCAAACCAATATCACTGACATAGGTCCTAATGTAAAACCGAACACCTTTGATACCACTTTGTCACAACCTAAACTATTGATGTTCGACTCGTGACTACCCCAATCCTGCCTCCAATAGGTGAGGGTCTAGTGACAACATTCGAGTAAAAATATCCCACAAATTGGAGGAATTTTCATAAAGTACCTATACACATTCACACTTATCCAACCCCACACAATGCTGAAATGTAAAACAACTGAAACTATGAATTCAAACATCAAATATCTCACAATATATTATGAATTTAATGTACGAAAAGGGAAAAGGGGGCCAAATACAAGCCCAACCAAAAAGAATTATGGATTACAACCTACTCCAAGATTGAGGACTAAGTAAAATTAAATGCATCGGTCAGTCAAGCTTCATCTTTGCTCCACCCACTCCATGTTCTCCCAGTACAATGTCAAAAAGGGTTTTCATATGTACAAGACATGACACGTGTGGGAAAAACCTGTGTAATGGTGATTATAACAATTATATGTATGACATCCCAAAAAAACTAACCTTGAATCACCAAGTATAGTTAGCTCTGTAAAAGATATTAAAATAAATATTTAATAGAAAAAACCCATATATATAACACCACTAGGAATTCATAACAAACTGTCTGCCACATGATTCTAGTTGAAGTAATTCTTATTCTATGAGAACCCACTCCACGAGCCATGCTACAATTGAAGACACTCGACAAAGAGGTTTGGGTCATTGGGCCCATACTAATAAATATCACTAGTATAAGCAGATCATGATACATATACAGGGGGTTACACTCAGAATGGATGGGGGACACCACAAACCCAGTCTGGATCAACCTTTTATGTTGTGGATCATATGTTAGTGATTCCAAAAACACTACTGATAAAACCTTCTAGATAAAGAATCAATGAACACCTATAGAAGGTCACATTGACTCTAAAAACTCCAACTATGAATGATAGAGGATGACACTCCAGTCTCACATAGGGACACAACAAATCTGTCTTAAACTCCACCTTTAGAGGGGATCACAATCCAGGGATGTGGATGCAATTCTACTGTTTTCCCTCATAGAAAAGGACTAAGGGAACACACTCAACCTATAATGGTCCAAACTAAGAAAACAGAGAGCCTCAAGCACTCTTGACGATACTACACAGCGTATTCTATGGGGTACATCGTGTGTCCAGTTATCCCAAATCTTTCTAGTATAGAAGAGCCTCACACGACATGCAGTCTCCATATACATGATGTGTATAGATGCCTGTTATCATGATAGTGTGTCTTGGTCGCGTCTATGTACCAATTCCATGTAAAGGTACTGGTTCGTGTATTCCAAGACAAGTCTATGTGAGAGTACATGGCATGTCTATGGGTATGTACTCCAACCCATGTTCTTGTACTTTCAAAGTACACACTGAGTCAACCGGGGAGGGTCACATTCCATACAATAGGCATCACACACCATGTTTTCCTTAACTCCGACCAAAACCTAGTGCTACATCTAGGGGATCCACACTCTATGTTATCCAGGATTACATGGCTTTTTCTTTGAAATTTCCAATAATATTAGATTTTTCCTCCACTTTCCTTGACCGATCTTTCGACCTCTGATCCATTGACCACTGTGCCATGAAAATCAATATCTCACATCGTTTTGGCATACCATCACTGAATCAACACTTTTTATCACATGATCTACTCACAAAATAGACATAATCAACGTTCTTCATTCCATGTTGAATAATGATGAAGAATATGAAATTGAGAATCATATATCATATAAATCGATCCATTTCCATTATCAATCCTTCATCATTCTGTTTCAATGCCATATATATGATTTCAAATTGTTGCGCCAACAAATGGGTTTGCAACGATCAATTGATAGGGATGTGTTAACTCAAAGGCCAAACAAAGAACACCCATGACGAATGATGAATCAGGGGAGAAAAGTACATTAAAAAATGAGAGGGAAAAACCTCAATTGGTGTTTAAAATGAATTTTAATTCATTTCCAGAAGATAAATAATGAAGCGATTCGAATTAATTCTCCCAAATAACCCCATAATAGACCCATCCCAAAAGATGATCGAACTAGGGATCAATCAATTCATTTATTGGTATTTTTTCATCATAGGAATCAAGAAGGGGAAAAAATAAAAATTTAAAACATGTCCAAACTCGATTTGTATCATCCAATAATGAAAAACGAAGCTGTGTTGCAATTTTTGGAGAGATCTTTCAAAACCGACGTGTATTGATCATAGATCCTGGATCCATCATTGTTCATCAAAATGGATTCTTAGAGAACTCTTTCCCATGATCCTATAGAAGTTCCAAGGTTATGTTTCTAATCTTGGAATTCTAAAATAAGGATCTATTTAATGGAAAAAAAGAAATCAGGTCAACACAATGAATTAAAATAATTTTTATTTAATTTTTTTTTTCATTTTACACCCGTGATACCTTTATCACAAATGAAATGAACCAAACAATATTAAGTCACACCTAGGGTATAACCACCTTCTTAATCTCAATGGTTCCCTTAGATTTTTGACCTGAGCACTTGATTAATAGTTATTCCCAATTTTTATATAATAATCGTTCTCGTATTCTATATAATACATTTAATGTATTTAATACATTTATTCCGATAACACTAGGCCCCAGAACCACACATAGTCTTAGTTTATTGTTATGAAAATAATACAAATAGTATCTTAAAATAATATACAAAATATATGAGTCATTAAAAACTAGAATATATTATTTATAATATTAATTTTCTATCATCATTAATGTTACTGACTCCAAGATCCCAGTTATTGGAATGGTGTGTTTTCCTTATGTTTTGTTTGAATCCCTTGTTTCAGGCTTCAAGGGATGTCTTCTGAATGTATGAGAGGTCTTGGGGGTGTTTCGGGGGCTCGGGGAATGAAATAAAGGAAAGTTGGCCAAGATAAGCCTGGGTGCACGACCTGCAGACAGCAAGGGAAAACCGTGTAGCTTGCCCAGGTAAACCGTGCAACCCTCCCCCTCCAAACAGTAGCAGGCACATGGTTTGCGCACAGTTTGTCAAAACGTGCAGCCAAACTGTGCGACCTCTTAAAGTTGGAAAAAATTACGAAATTTCCATCCCAGGATTTTAAGAACCCACTTGAGATTTCATCTCCATTCCTCCCTCTTCACCCTAGGAACGAACCAAATCACCCAAGAGATCCAAGAGGTTGATCTCCATAATTTCTAATGTGTTTTTGGTTCCGTTGGATGCAGATCAAAGCTTCGGGTAAGGCTAATCCCATCCTTTCATCTCTTTTTGGTTTTAGGTTTGTATCTTCTCGCCTTCTTTTCCCAAAGCTCTAAAACCTTATCTTTTGGGTGAGTTCTAGGATGAAGCTCCAAAGGATGGATGGATTGGGGTCTAAGGACTCGATTGAGTGTGAGTTCAACCATGGTTTTGAGGTAGGTGGTATAAAAACCTTATCCCATAGTTTTATGGTGTATTTATGCATGTGTGGCTTTACTCATGGTTTCATTTTGATGATCCTTGGTCAACCTGAATGTGGTTGGTATAAAGGGTTCTTAAAAACGATAAATGGGAACCCTCATGATCCCCATGGGATGCATTGAGAATGACTTAAACTAATTGGGGCCGTCCATGAGATGTGTTGGCTTTTCTCGGGTTTAAATATTGTTATTAAACAAGTGACCTTGTTGTAATAAATGGTAGAACCCTTAATGAATACTTTGATGTGATTGGTTGAACTTGGAATAGAAGTCAGGTGATTCACCTAGACTTGACACTGACCTAAGGGTTGTCTCAAATGGGTGGAATGGTTGAATCATGGAAATTATGAATGGGTTGAGTGGTTTAATTTGTAAACTGATTAAAGACCATAATGGAAATGGTTATGGGTCTAGTATTGAATGCTTAGTTAGATAGGCATAACACAAGGGAATTGGTTGAATGGTTAAATGATGTGAAATGGTAATGTGTTAATTGGTTAAGTCATAATGTGAATTCCCGTGTGGTTTGTTTTGAATGGTGTTGTCGAAGGGAAATGGTATGGTGGGTTGATGGTTACTTATATATAATGTCATGTGCACATGGCTTGGTAGAGTGGGTTATGACTTGAGGATCTACACCCACGGGTTAAGTGAAGACTGATGCTCTAAACTCCAACATAAATACACGTGTTAGGAATAAGGACTGAGGATGCTTTCTCCTAACAATTTCATCCACCCAGACTGAGGCTTCGAGGTGAGGATATGGTTACTATGATGAGGTTAATAATAGTGATATAGGATAACACGATTTTTCCCCTTTCATGTGTTTGATGGCCTAAGACCCATGTAAAAAAATGTATGTGATTAACCTATGGAATGTGATGAAATGGTAAGTGATGATAATTGGTGCGAAATGAATGGTAATGGAGGTGGGAATGGATCTGGCTCTGAACTGGTTATTGGAAACTTAAATAATTACTTGTCAATTATCATTCATATTACTTTTTCATGCACCACCTGTTCATACTAGATATTTTGTAGACACCGTTGGTGGTGGCCTACTGAGTTGTCCTCACACCCTGCTCGGGCTGTCGTTGGGTACCCGAGTAGACTTCATGTTTACAAGTCAAGAGATGGGAAAGGTGTCCTTGATAGATAGTTGAGTGGACATGGGTAGCACTTGGTGGAGGATCCGGACTTGGATTCGAGAACATTTTATGGATTTTGTCCATTTTCATTATTTTTGGCTTTTCCCACTTTTTCACTTGTAGTAGGACACCACATATTTATTATTGGAAATGGTTGTTATACATGTTCCTTGTTTATTGATTATTTTTTCCAAATTTTTTTATTTCTGTTGTGGCTTACTCTGATAAAAGGGGGGTATAGTCTCCCCACTTGACCACAAAGACCCCTGCTACTAGTCGGCAACCTTTGGCGTACGGGGAGGCGCGCTTAAGGTTATGTAACTGCCCGGATCAGAGCACCGGTTTAGTGGCTTTCAGGATGGGGATGTTAAAAGTGGTATCAGAGGGAGGTCTTTCTTCTCCTTCACTGAGGTCTTGTTATTTGGGATAGGTTTCCAAGGGTTAAGATGTGTCGGACCTTGGTAAATGCGCTTATGCTTGGGAGTAGCTAACCCATGTACAAGGGAAAACCCAAGCCACCCTGGGTGGGAAATGTTGTTCTTGGTTGTGTGTTATTAAAGTTGATGATATGTCATTGTTGTGCGATGCACATGTAGTTTTATGTGACTATTTTATGATATTTGGCTCATGGCCTTAACGACATGAGTATTTTCACTCATGCATCATTGTAGGCACCTAGGGAAATAGGGGACAAGCATTGTGTTATGCTCACACATGGTGTGGGTGTGTGAGGCAGGAAAGTAGGGTGCATCATGCATTTCATGAAACCAAGAAATAATGAAAAGAATGCAATAAAACAAGTGGGTAAATGATTTTTAATGAAATATAAGGTTTTGAAATGAAGTGGAAAATGTTTTTGTACAATGTTGTGTGAGTTTAGTGGTAGTTCATGGTTGTTTACACCATGTGAAACATGGCCCAAGGTAGGGATGTTCGGGGACGTGAATTGGAGGTGTTAATGTCATTGAATTAGTATATGAAAATGTGTTGTTGTAGAAAGTAAAGAGCTTTTGATGATGTCATGAAAGTTTTACTATGCGTGTTAAACCTCATGCTTGTTAATGTAGAGAGATGCCACCACGACGTCGGTTACCAGTTGGGCAACATGAGGATGTTGCTGAGAACACTCCTCTGGTAGAAGAGAAAGAAAATGTGGCGATCCATAAAGGTAGAGAAGACTAGTTCTAGGAGAACATGGATCGTCTTATGAAGATGATGATTCGGGACCTAGGACAGGTCGCACCGAGTATGTTTGAGCTGTCCAGGGAATTTCAACTGCAGCACCCTCCGACCTTCACCGGAGAGGGTGTGCCAGAGGCAGTGGAGTTATGGTTAGAGTCTGTCCTGATGATACTGAATCATCTAGAGAACCTGTTGAAAGGTGAGTAATGCTGGTCGTTTATATGTTGCGGGTCCAAGCAAGGTGTTGGTGGGACATTTAGGCTCAGACCGAGCAGGCTGAGGGGATGTCGTGGAAGGTTTTCTAGGAGAAGTTTCTAGAGCATTTCTACCCAGAGACTTTGAGGCAGGAGAGGACTACAGAGTTTATGATCCTGACTCAGGGATTACTATCAGTGATGGACTACACTAGTTTCTTCACTGATTCGCAATGCTTTGTCCCTGTGTTGGAAGGGGATGAGGCAGCTGTAGTAAAGCATTTCTAGTATGGGTTGAGACTTGAGATCAGGTCTCAAGTAAATATCATCTTCTTGAAGAGGTTTTCATAGGTGATTGATCAGGAACTCATCTCTGAAGGGAACCTGAAGGGTGCTTCGGGTGGTGGGCTTGTCGTGCTAGCTGGGAGGAAAAGTGGTGCATCTTCCAAAGGTCATAAGAGTCGTTTGGAAAGTTTCCAGCAAGGTGGCCAGAAGAGAGGGCCAGCCTATCAGAGTGGGAACCATGTTATCTATTATCAGTGCGGTAGGATAGGGAATATGCATGGTCAATGTCCTCGATCTCTAGTGGAGTGTCGTTCATGCGGAAGGATGGGGCATGTGCATAGGTTCTACAGGAACCCTCGGCAAGCAGGTGATCATGATGGTGAAAAGTAGGTATCAGGTGCGGGAAGGGGATAAGTTTCCCCATATAAGGCAGGCAGTTGGAGCTCCATGGGTCGTACTTGAAGGGGCGGTGGATGTGGAACTCTAGGGAAAGAACACTCACGCTAGCTGGGCAGTACAGTGCAGGGTACTCAGGCCGGAGCCCAGGGTAGAGGGGCAGGTCAAATTCAGGGAGTTCAGTTTTCACCTTGTGATGCCGAGGCCAGACCGTCAACTATTTTAGGTACGATATTGATAGCTTCTACATTTTCTAGTGCGTTGTCTGACATATGTTCCACACACTCTTTTATTTCTTCTCAACTTGTTGTAGTGCTGGGTTTACCTATGGAGGGGTTGTGTGGAGTTATGTCAATTGACACCCCATTGGGAGTGTAGGTTGAGGATATCAAGTAGTGCAAGGGATGTGCCTTGGAAGTCGGTGGGTATCGTTTTATGTGGGACTTGTTCGTTCTTGATATGCCAGAGTTTGACCTAATCTAGGGAATGGATTGGATGGTGTTGTATTGGACACACATAGAGTGTTATCATCACAGAGTATCATTCAGGTCACTTAAGGGTGACACTTATGTCCATCATGGCGAATGGGATGTTCGAGCAGGGTGTGCGGGGACTTTTTGTCAATAGATGTGTGGACTCACAACTCATGTGTCTTGTCTCATGCTTGATTATGATGAGGGATGGGACCAATGTAATTTTACTCCCATGGTGGATTTATTTCAGGATGTGTTTCTGGAGGATTTCTTTGGGTTACCACCCAAGAGGGATGTCGAGCTCACAATTGAGTTTCTACGATGATCGTAGCCAGCTTCTATTCTTCCATACCGAATGGCACCGGTAGAACTCAAGGAACTAAAGGATTAGCTTGAGGAGTTGGAGCGAAAGGGGTTTATCCGTCTTAGTATGTCTCCTTGGGAATCTCCCGTGCTTTTTGCAAAGAAGGCCGATGGGTCATTGAGGCTGTGTGTTGACTATCGACAGATAAATCAGATGATGGTGAAAAATAGGTACCCTCTGCCTAGAATTGATGAGATTTTTGATCAGTTGAGGGGTTAATCAGTGTTTTATAAGATTTATATGAGGTTAGGTTATCACTAGTTGAGGGTGAGGACTTCTGACATACCGTAGAAAGCTTTTCAGAGTCGGTACGGGTTGTTTGAGTATGTGGTAATGCCTTTCGGCTTGACCAATGCACTGGAGGTGTTCATGGATTTGATGAAACAAATCTTTCATCCCAACCAAGATCAGTTTGTGATTTTCCTTCTTGATGATATCTTAGTGTACTCGGAAACTAATGATGACCATGTCCTACATCTTGACATCATCTTGGGTTCACTAAGTGAGCATCAACTATACGCCAAGCTATCAAAGTGTCAATTTTGGATATGTGAGGTGCATTTTATGGGTCACATCATCTCAGAGGTAGGAGTAACAGTGGATCCAGAGAGAGTGAAAGCATTTGTATCTTGGGAGCAGCCTAAGAGTGTTTATGATGTTCGGAGTTTTCTAGGTTTGGTCCGGTACTACCGAAGGTTCATTTAGGATTTCTCTCGCTTACCAGCACCACTCTCAGGCTTGAACAAGAAAGGAATTAGGTTCGAGTGGTATGAGTCTTATGATAACACCTTCCAATAGTTGAAAAAGTGGTTGACGACCACACATATCTTGATCTTACATGAGCCGGGTAAGACGTACACCGTGTTTTGTGATGCTTCTAGAGTCAGACACGGGGTTTTGTTGATGCAGGATGAGCAGGTTGTGGCTTATGGGTCACGATAGTTGAGACCCCATTAGCATAACTATCCCACTCATGAACTTGAGTTGGATGGAGTGGTGTACTCCTTGAAGTGATGGATGAACTATCTGTTAGGAGAATGGTTTACTGTGTTTACCGACCATAAGAGTTTAAATTACATCTTCTCACAATGGGATCTGATCCTTCGGCAGTGAAGATGGGTTGAATATCTCTATTCTTTTGACTTTGAGATGGTGTACATGCCAAGAAAGGGAAATGGTGTTACTGATGCTCTGAGCAGGGATGTTCAGAATCAGGTGGTTCAGGAGTCCAACACTGAGTGGAAGGTGATGGATTTGTTTGCAGAGATGCACCTGGAGTTGCAGGAGGAGAGTGGTCAGGTCACTCTTGCTTCTTTAATGATGGAGTCGACGCTTTTGAGTCGAGTTAATGAAGGTCATCTTGATGATCTTGAGTGTTTGATCATGAAGGAAAAGCTTAACAGTGGGGATCTACCTTCTGGTTAGGCTATTGACATGGAAGGTGTTTTTGTGTTCGTGATCGTGTGGTTGTGCCAAAGTGTGTTCGGGAAGAGTTGATGGGTGAGTCCCATGAATTCTTGTTTGAACAATATGTACTGTGATCTCTGAAGGCAGTTTGGGTGGTCTGGAACGAAGAAAGAAGTTGTGGGATTTGTGGTATGGTGCCTTACCTGTCAGTAGGTGAAGGCCGAGCATCAACAACTAGGTGGTTTTTTGCATCCATTTCCCATTCCAGAAAGGAAGTGGGATGATGTAACAATGGATTTTTTCATTGTTCATCAAAGGATGCCATGGAATAATGATGCAATCTGGGTGGTTGTGGATCAGTTGATGAAAGTGACTCATTTCTTACCGATTAAGGAGACCCTTACAGTTAAAAAGTTGGGTGAGCTGTATGTTCGGGAAATAGTGCAGTTACATGGTGTTCCATGAACCATAGTTTCGGACTGAGATCCATGTTTCACTTCACATTTCTGGCAAGGGCTGCATAAGGAACTTGGTATGCTGGTGTTTTTGAGTACATATTTCCACCCACAGACGGAGGGGCAGTCGAAGCGTATGATCCAAGTTTTGGAAGACATGTTAAGATCTTGTGTCTTGGACTTTGGTGGTTCTTGGGAGAGGCACCTATTGTTTGTTGAGATTTCCTAAAACAACAGTTTTTAGGCTACGATTCAGATAGCCCCGTTTGGGGAACTCTACGGGAGGCCATGTAGATCTCTGTTGTGTTGGCTAGAGGCCGGTGAATCTGAGTTGTTGGGGCCAAGTCTCGTATAGAAGAATCCAGAGTGATTTAAGATGATTAGGAAGCAGATGGATAGGGCTCAGAGTTGGTAGAAGTCATATGCAAATCGAAGGCATAGACCTCTTGAGTTTGCGGTGGGTGATAAAGTGTTCCTTCGGGTGTCTCCAAGATTGGGTCACTGTCAGATTCGAAAGCTGGGTAAGCTGACACCCAAGTATGTGGGATCTTTTGAGATTGTGTAGAGGATCAGACCAGTGGCTTACCCATTGGCTCTTCCATAGTGGTATGGTGTGATGCATACTTAGTTTCATGTTTCACAGCTTCAATGATATCACCCTCACCCATATCACGTGGTTCACGTGGAGGATGTAGAACATGAGGCTGATGCGTCCTTTGAGGAGCATCCAGTTCGTGTGGTGGATCATAGTGAAAATGTCTTATGAGGAAAGGTCTTGCCATTTGTGTGAGTACTATGGCAGAATGGGAAAGTTCAAGAAGAAACATGGGAGACGGAATCAGAAATGCGGACTCAGTGGCCCGAACTCTTCTCTTCGGTGAATCAATGAGTCTTGGAAACTCGGCTCGAGGATGAGCCTTTATAAGGTGGGGAGGTTGTAAGATCCCAATTTTTTGAAGGGTGTGTTTTCATTATTTTGTGGTTGAATCATTTGTTTCGGGCTTCAAGGGATGTCTTCTAAAAGTATGGGAGGACTTGGGGGTGTTTCAGGGGCTCAGGGCACAAAAGATAAAGATGTTGGGCAACACAAGCCTGGGCGCCCAACCTACACACGGCAAGGATAAACCGTGTGGCCTGCCCAGGTAAACTGTGAAACCCTCCTCGTCCAGAGAGAATCATGCGCACGGTTTGCGCACTATTTTTCAAATCATGTGGCCAAACCATGCGACCTCTTAAAGTTGGAAACAATTACGAATATTTCACCCCGGGATTTTAAGAACCCACTTGGGATTTCCTCTCCATTCCTCCCTCTTCACCCTAGGAACAAACCAAATCTCCCAAGAGATCCAAGAGGTCGATCTCCCTCATTTCTAAAGTGTTTTTGGTGCCTTTGGATGTAGATCGAAGATATGGGTAAGGCTAATCCCATCCTTAATTCTCTTTTTGGTTTAGGGTTTGTATCTTCTCTCCCTGTAATCCCAAATCTCTAAAACCCTATCTTTTTGGTGAGCTATAGGTTGAAGCTCCAAAGGCTGGACGGATTGAGGTCTAAGGACTCTATTGAGTGTGTGTTCAACCATGGTTTCGAGGTAGGTGGTCTACAAACTATATCCCATAGTTTTATGGTGGATTTATGCTTGGGTGGCTTCGCTCATGGTTTCCTTTTTATGAGACTTGATCAACCTGAATGTGGTTGGTATAAAGGGTGCTTAAAAACGGTAAATGGGAACCCTCACAATCCCCATGGGATTCATTGAGAATGACTTGACCTAATTGGGGACATCCATGGGATGTGCCAGCTATTCCCAGGTTTAAGGATTGTTATTAATCAAGTGACCTTGTTGTAATAAATGGTAAAACCCTTGACGAATATGCTGGCGTGATTGGTTGAACTTGGAATGGATGTTAGGTGATACACCTAGACTTGTCAATGACATAAGGGTTGTCTGAAATGGGTGGAATGGTTGAATCATGGAAATGATGAATGGGTTAAATGGGTTAATGTGTAAACTGATTAAAGATTATAATGGGATAGGTTATGGGTCTAGTGTTGAATGCTTAGTGAGATAGGAATAACACATGGGAATTGGGTGAATGGTTAAATGATGTTAAATGGTAATGTGTTAATGGGTTAAGGCATAATGTAAATTCTCGTGTGGTTTATTGTGAATGGTGTTGTCAAAGGACAATGGTATGGTGGGTTGATGGTTACTTATATATAATAGCATGTGCACATGGCTCGGTAGAGTGGGGTATGACTTGAGAATCTATGCCCACGGGTCGAGTGAAGACTGATGCTTGGAACTCCACCCTAAATTCACGGGTTATGAATGGGGACTGAGGATCCTTTCTCCTAATGGTTGCATCCAACCGGACTAAGGCTTCGAGGTGAGGATATGGTTACTATGAAGAAGTTAATCCAAGTAAGATAGGATAACGAGGTGTTTACACCTTGCATGTGATTGTTTTCCATAGAACCATGTAATAAAATGTATGTGATTAACCCATGGAATGTGATGAAATGGTATGTGATGATAATTGGTGTGAAATGAATAGTAATGGAGGTGGTAATGGCTCTGGATCTGAACTGGTTATTGGCACCTTAAATAATTACTTTGCAATTATCATTCATATTCGTTTTGCAAGCATTACCTCTTCATACTAAATATTTTGTAGACATCGTTGGTGGTGGCCTACTGAGTTTACTCACACCCTTCTCGGCCCGCTGTTGGGTACCCAAGAAGACATCATGTTTGTAGGTTAGGAGAAGGGCAAGGGCTCCTTGATAGATAGTTGAGTGGACATGGTTATCACTTGGTGGAGTATCCGTACTTGGAGTCGGAAACATTTTGGGGATTTTGGCCATTGTCTTTATTTTGGGATTTTGTACACTTTTTCACTTGTAGTAGGACATGGCATATTTATTATTGAAAATGGTTATTATACATGTTCCTTGTTTATTGATTATTGTTTCCACTCTTGGTTGTTTCTGTTGTGGCATACTCTAATAAAAAGGGGGTATAGTCTCCCCACTTGACCACAAAGACCCCCGCAGCTAGTCGGAAACCTTTGGTGTACGGGGTGGTGCGCTTAAGGTTATGTAACTACCCAGCTCAGAGCACCGGTTTAGTGGCTTCCAGGTCGGGGACGTTACACTGACTATTTCACTACTCTTGTTGATATTGACCTAAATTTTACAATGTATATGATAATACCTATAATGACATCTACATGTATTCCAAAACTATTTTAACACCATTATAGATATCTTGGGTGATATAATGAGGGAATCAATTGCTTCTTGTCATTTATTCTTGCTCATATTTGAATATCACTCAACATCCCTCTCTTTATTTTGAGATAATATGGGGGATAATAACTAATTTTTCCTCCCTATCTTAAGAGGAGAATTACATGAAATTATACTCACATGTCACAAAAATATTATATTTTAGTTTTTATTTAAAAAAAATCAATTAATTAAACATATATAATTTAATATTAATTTGGTGCTAATAAAAACCCTTGTCAACTATCTTAATATAAAAATATAACTCTTATTATTATAGGGGACATGTATTATTCTAATACAAAAAAATAAATAATTACTTAAATGAATTTTAAAAAATTATTTTCAAATTATTTTCTTTATCAAAACCCTCCATAAATATTATCAATCATTTATCTATAAAATATTTCTCATTTTAAAAATATTATATTCACATTACATTTTAAAAATATTTATTCTTATAAAATTAAATTATAAATAATTAAATAAATATCATACACACATATATCGTGAATATATAGATATTATATTTCATTATATTTTGAGTGAATAAGATATAAAAATCGAATAAATTATTATTTACTTGAATAATCATGTTGTTGAATTTAAAATCCATATAACATAATCTAATATTAGTCCATAAACTGGGAATAGATTTATTATAAAACTCAAAATTATTTGAATCTAATATTATTATAGATACACATAATATGTGGTAATATATGATCTATTCTTAGTTTTAGTGTGTTGAACCCACATAATAAGAGTTAAATCTAACTAAACATCACACCCATATGGTGTAAATGATAAGTTATAGTAAAAATAATGGAAGCCTTCCTAAGAAATATAATGTGTAGTATAATACTTTTTTAAATTGATATCTCATAAAATAAGATATATACATGAGTAATAATCCAATAAGTTTGACCTATAAATAAGTAAATTTAATAAATGGATTTTATAAGATAACTATGGACAAGGAATTTGTTAATAACCTATTATTTTATCATAGGGCCAATGCTATTTTCTCACATTAATATGGAAAGGAAAAATCCTCTCTTGAGCATTCATATAATTTCATAAAACATATGATTAATAGAACATATTTTATTTCCCTAAGATAAAATGTTCTCATAGTTTTCATCCGTATATGATAGTGCATGATTCATTATATACATTAGCAATTTTCTAAAGTCCAATAACTAAAGAACACACTTATAAAATTAATTCCAATGAAACATATAATATGAGAAATTCATATTATCATTTCTATACTTATGAGACCCTATCTTTTAGATTTACTTATGTGAATTGAATGAGAATAAGTATCAATGATTGGAGTCCCCCAAAACATATAGTAAAACCTAATTTTTTGCCTAATAATATTATATATTTTGTTAATATTATATAGCTTTAAGAATATCATCCTTGCATCCCTATGCTATCGTTATATAGAGGAACTGAAATATAATATTGATGTAGAAAATACTATAAGAACATTATGATATAACAAATATAAAATTAAGTTCGGTATATGATAGTAATATGGTATGGTAAATGAAAGTATATGATAAATTTGGATCAAGGGACCTAATTCTAAAAAACTCTTACCACCACGTGAGGGATCTACTAACATTCCAATACCTGTTAGTTCTCATATGATTTTTTTAATTATGTGGTATATAATTTTTCATGGGGACTACCACACTTAATAATTTTATTATAATATTATTTGTAACTTCATCTCCTTTAGAAAAATTTATTAAGAGATGATAATTATAAAATATATGCATAGTCCTTCTTTAACAGCATGCGAAGATGTAATATACATAGTTTTTATATAATTAATAATGACCATTTATAGTGATATTTTCTTTCCCAGTACAATATTTTTATCCCAATTTTGATATCAAATCAAACTGATCATTATAGAATATAGAGTATGTGTACCCCCCCAAAAAATGAGTTTATTTTCTTTTTTTATATAAAGAACTTATCATCTGTACAAATGTGATACCTTCAAATAGTTTTAATTTATTTTAATTAAAATATTCTCAATATTAATATTTCATAAAACGATTCAAAGGGAATAAATGATAATTAAATAAATACAAGAACTACTCATTCTTAATTCCATGTGAAATTAATAATTATTTTCTCTCAATATATCATTATTCTATATTACATTACCCTATGAATATATTTACTTTGAATATATTTCAATATCCTATTGATCATATTCTTGTAGAAAATGTCCCTTATAAAATTGAATCTTTTATCTATGTATTACATATAGAATAATTATTTTTACAATGTCTTAAATAATTATAATATTAGTATATTTTTTCTATGAAAACACTTATTCTCAAATTGGACTTCTACAGACATACATATTTACAACCTATGTACTAGATAAGAATTAGTTATATTCAATATGTAAAGATTCAACTATTACTGTGATAATATAAGAATACACAAATATTTGGTTTTATAATGTCTCTAACTGATATATACAATACATGTGCTGTTGGAAAAAACTCTCCCCCAATATGTTGTAGAGTTTTTCTCCATGCTAACTCTGATATATTTGGAGCCTTAATTACATTAAATCATATATTGACCCAACTATAAGTTTTTGGATATTTAATCATGATTTATATATAATAATATATAATTAAAATATATACTTTGTTTCCTACAAACTAAATTTGTTTATGAGAACATCCTTAATAAATAGTTTTTATCCTTATACACTTTTATAGGATTTGCTGAATATTATTTCTCTGTATAGTATATAAATGAGATATTATTTATTTATTTTTTTGTAAAAATTGGTTATGTATTTATATTTTTGTTTTTAATGAACATCTATAAATGAATTTTAAAATAAGTTCACAACTCAAAATTAATGGAGTTTTGGTTAAGATATTCACTACATCACTCTAATCAGAGTTTTGTTATCTTCTTGGAATGTTGTTTATGTAACATAGTTTAATATTACTTAAAAACTATTTATGGAATTTGAATTATTATAGATAAATTTGATATATCCATATTCTATTGATCTTGTTAGTTAAATAAATGATATGTCAGAATCTACCCCTAGTTTCATACTTGAAGTAGTATTCGTGGAACTCTATAATCTAATTCTAGAAGCTCTATGAATTTTCATTTCCTGAACCACCACCAATAGAACTTCTTCTTTAATGTAACTATGATAGTATTGAACCTTGAAAATTGTGCCACATAGGCCTCTTGCTAGTGATTAGTATCGATTATACAAATCACACATAATAGGATGAATTACCATAATAAACCCCAATTCAATAAGGATTCTACCAATCATCATCATCCAAATATTTAAAAATAAAATAATAATACTCTTAATATACATTCAATTTTATATAGTAAAAATGGTTGGTACCAAAATAAAAGTCCCCTAGTAGTAATTCCAACTTTAACGGTCACCATGATCTAGTAATGTAAACACTAATCATTATGTTTCCCTTAAAAATATATAAAAATGATATTAAAGATAGGGGTGTGGATACACATATAAACTTTATGTTCTCCATCACAAAATTTCATAGAAATATAGATGAATTGATGATCATGGATTTTTTCTATAATTTTTTGAATTTTTACATTAGTTTTAATTAACTTTCATTCACTATTTCAGTGTTTATAGGTGTTCTTTTTGTTGTTTGGTTGTGTTTTTTTTCAATTTATAGTGAATTATATATTATTATTAGTTAATTTTTATTATTAGTTTATATTAAATTTATTTACTAAATTTATAACAATATTATTACTAATAATAGTTTTTTTTATATTAGAACTTTTAAAATTTATTATTATTATTATTAAATTATATTAGTATGTAAATAGTAGTAGTACTATAATTACTTGTGAAGATTATTATTTTATGTAAATTTTATTATTTTTTATGTATTATTATTAGAATATGGAGTCATATATATATATATATATTATTTATAATTATATATATTAATTTTTTAAAATAATAATTAGTTTTTATCTTTTCTATTTTTTATTGTGTTTCATATTATTATTGTTATTATTATTTTTACCTAATATTTATTATTATTATTATTATATTTATTTAACTGTTATTTTATGTTATAAATTAGATTTAAGGAGCTAGCTACATCTTTTTATTTGATCATGTAAACCCTTGGAGGGTTTCCTCCTTTCAGAAAAACTAACCAAGTGGCTTCTTCCCTCTATATCTCATTTCCCACTACAATAAAATATAAACCACATCAACATCAGGTACAAGAAAATACCTCGATTTCCCTAGGTAGTATCACAATGGTTGGTGACCACTCCTCTCTCTGGGCATCACACCCTACTGAAAAACTCTCACTAGTTAAACAGTGGATCTCCACCTTACTAGCATAGGACCAATGCCTCCTCCTCTTTCAGTAGAAGGTGAATCCCACTCATCACCATAAACAACACACCACAATATCATATCCTTATATCCTTCAAACATTTTATCATGTGCCTTCCCATGTGCACCACATGAGGCAGCCACCTCCTCCATCTGTAAGAGACACTATGATCCCTCCAAGAGGAAATTCTCTAACATCACATAACACACAACCTCACACTTCCACTTTCATCACATGACTTACCTATCACAAAGACACCAGAACACCACCTCTTCACCATGTACTGAAAAACGATAACATCCCATTCATTTTTCACCACCGTATGTAGCTTCCCGACTGTGTACTCTGATTCTCCATTGAGTTGCTAGGCATAAAGGATTCAGTGCATGTGGGTATAAATATTTTGGTGATTTTCTTATTTCACATGACATAGAAACATGTAGTGGACAATATTTTCTTCAAGATATAAGCACTACATGGAGAGAGAGTTAACATGGATCTGATCATTTTTTCTTGTTCACATGTGTGATTGATGTGTTAGAGTTTTGATGGCTGTTCAGGTGTATAGAATTCTAATTATATAATTTCCATATTTGAATATTTATTCATTCAATTATCACTGATTCCCATTTCAATAAAAATACTATCACATCGCATTCATTGACGTTAGATAATATTATAATTTTTACACAAATCCTCCATCAAGAATCATATTAATTCCACCATGAATATTAAATAAAATTGAATTGGAAAAATCCCAAGGCTAACCATCAATCCAATATAAGCAAATATTACTAACTTTATCTGAATATAAGTATATTAATATAATAACTAAGAAAATATATCAAGAAAACAAACCTTCACCCACTTCCCCATTGATCCAGGTATACTTATCCCTAAACGACGTAAATTCTCATTATGTCATCCATTATATATCTATATAACCATATAATGAAAAAACGAATTAATAACTAAAACTATATAACCACAACCACATATAAACATCCACATACATAATAATCACGTCATATGGAAAGCTACAAAACCATAACCATTTTCCTCATATCACTACATGGCCACATCACATCCACATTATTACATCATAGAAACATCAACATCACACTACTAACACATAACAATATTGTCATACAAGTTTAGGAAGATCGAGTGGGAGAGGTTTAGTAGTCATACATTCATAACACTCACATCATTTATGTTGGGAGTACAAATTAATACTAAAAACAAATTTGTGTTTCGTTCACCCTACTATACTCGGGTATTGGTGCATAAGAAATAGAAAAACATTAATGGAAACACAAACTCACACAAAAACTATACCTAAAGGTCTACATCCAAACACAATTATCTACAATCAATACAGAAAAATCACTTCTCTATCACCATAAAAAAACAACTACTCATAATAGAATCACATTAATACACCACCAAAATTTATAATAACCCCATAATAACAAAACAATAGTGAACCATACTCTTTTTCTTTCAACATTCATTACCAATATCACTTTATTATTTCACTAAACACTTTTATTCATTATTCATATTAATTATAACAACCATAATCTATCTTTCAAATCATTAAATTTAAATTAATAAAAATTAATGATATCATTGTGATTCACCATATATATCAGTTCAATAATTTACACAACCCATTCCCATTAAACATTCATTAAATTGAAAAATTAATTCATAATAATTAAATATACTTCTATAACTAAAAAATAGACCACATCATCCTATTCAATCTAACACAACAGAAAACCACAAGATAACATCTTACAAAACTCATAGAAATAGAAATCAAAATAATCCATAACCACTAAAACAATATAAATACACCAAAACCACTACCATTATCATTGAAAAGAATCAACATGACTACAAAGAAAAAAGAATTTTAAAAACTAAAAATAATTAAAATATTTCCTCACACTTCACAATTAAAAATATATTTATCAATTTATACTCAGCATAATAAATTAAAAATAATACTGGATTTTCATATACTTCTATTTTTTAATTTTAAAATTAATCAATACACATAAAAATGTTTTATAAGAAATAATAATAGAAATATCACAATATCATTATTAACATACAATTAATCAGAAATCTCATGGAAATAACAAGGAAAAATAATTAATATGTGATAAAATTTCACCATAATTAATTCTGATATATTTATAATCTTTGATAGGTCAATTTTTTATATTTACTCAAATAAACCTAAATAATGGTTAATATACATCATAATTGAAATAAATACGTGAAAATTTTATATAAGTTATGTTGAATGAATCTTCAAAAACACAATTCCAATAGAATAAAAAATAAATGAGACCCAACACCAATGATCATGCATAAATCTGTCAAAAACCTAAAATAAATCAACCTCATTATCCTTACAAAATTTTAAAACCCAGTTCTCAATAATCATTTAAAAAAAGATGATATTTGAGAAAGGAAAAAAGAATGGAAACCAAGGTTACATGATATCGATCACCTGATGCCAAATTTTTAATGAACCGTTAATGTTGTTAATGGAAACCGAAATAAAACCTCTATAATGTGTCGTGATTGAGAGAAAAAAAATTAATTAAACTGAGGGAGATGAATACATTAAATTTCTAGTAAAAATCAGTTGGAGATCACGATGATGTGATGATGATATGCCACATAATTTTATAGTTTAGTCAACAATGATCATAAATCTATAACCTTTAAAAGTGTTACACTTTATTAAGTACCACTATATGTTTCCTTCCCCCAAATAGTCTATTGATTTACAATATTACATAATATTTTAGACAATTTTACCCCTTTTATCTTATGAATCCTCCACATCAATAATTTTTTATGGTGCTCATCGAATTGAACTAAAATAAACTACAACAACAAATTTCTTTTTCAACTTCCCTATTTTAAATAGATATAATACCAATACTCAAGAAATACATTACCCATGTAATGAACACTACCATTCCAAAATCCATGACCATGAAATAAAATTCCTTAAAAATGAATAAATTCAATTCCAAGCTTTGGTTTCGTAAAAATTATTCAGTTAACTTTTTTATAGATGAATCATGGATAACCCTTCACATACTATGAAATTATAAATGTTTAAATAAATCTTGGATAAAAAAATAAAAGAAATCTATCTATACATAAATAAATTTTAAACTTACATTCATTACATAAAATACCTCAAAACCAAAATATAATGGACTAGAAAAATCATGGTCTTTTTATTAGAAAATTATCTTTAAGAATTATCATCATCATGAATAAGAAAAAACATATGATGAAAATAAGTACACTTAAAATCAAAAAATTCATGAGATGCCTCTTAGAATATAATTCCAAAACCGTAAAAGAAAAAAACACAAGATTGAAAAAATATATATTCATATATAAATAAATAAATATTAACATACCTATAAGGATAAAAAACCTAAAAAAATACAATGTGTATATAAAAAAATCTCACACCCCTATAAACTCATCCATGACACCCTAATTCTTAAATATATATACCAATATAATATAAATTCATCACACAACCTTGTCCTGATGGTGCTGATTCTTAGTAATTTCTTCAAAAATAGTTCTTCACCCTAAATATCTTATAGCTACAGTCTTGTTGGACTGTGGCTATAGGTCACCTATAGCCACTGTCGAAAAAATGATCTTGGCTATAGGGGAGAGGTATCCATGGGAAAATGTTCCATTTGAAATATCCTAATTTATATTGTATATATTTTTTGGGGGGAATGTAATGTGAATTTCCTACAACCACAATCCATAATTTATGTGTGTGTAGGATTTTCTAAAGTCAGTTATATAGATGGTCAATATGATCCATGGACATAGGTTCTAGTAGCCACCAATATATTTTTTAAATGCATAATAATAATAATTATATAAAATTATATATTCCAAAATACTCACAAACACACACACACACACATATATAAACACACTCAAATTTACACAAATGGTTTGTCAGATGTTACTGGAAATGTTTTATATGAATTATAAACACGTCATATAATTAAATATGAATAGTCTATTTTCCCAAGCCCATGGACTTGATCACGAACATTGGTCAAATATACCTATAGATATAGTCAGATTATTGTGATTTAGGATATAGAGAAATAGTTTCAAAACTTGGATATGAAGTCCTTTGCAATAGGCTACAACTATGAAAATTTCATGTAGCTATAGACCATTATCCCATGGATATATCCCATTGGTAATATCTATTATAATAGACACGTAAGGTAGCCTTAATTTGTCTATAACCTATAAAATTTGTCAAAATGGATATAGAAATAATCAAAGCCTATGCTTCAAACCGAATTTTTCACTAATGAAAACTCCACTACCCTCAATGAGATGAAAGATTCTGGAACACATGATCACCAACACCGACCTATAGAAGTATTATCATAATATCTATAAAGATTTATTATAGTCTTGAGTTGAACTAATACACTCATTGATTACCAAAAATTTCTCTATCATTTCATATAATAAATATAGTTTAATAGTATTTAACTCTCCATCCTTGGTATTCCATTCTAAATAACATCACATTCACTCATATGAGACTAAAAAAAGAGACATGGAAGTGGATATGTGATTTATATTATTATATGAATACCAAAATAATTTAAAATGATTAACTTTCGATTTTATAAATGAAATAACACTTGCATGTAACATGTAATAAATAATATGGATCATCTACTCAATCTAACCAACAATTCAAGGATAAAAATCTAAGATAAGGTATAACATGGAGACAAAATCATATTTCATGCTCTTACACACCATTGTAGTAAATTTATGAACTCAATTAATTTTTATCATCCCTATAAATCTTGGATTTTCATATCATATTACCCATTTGAAACACCTCAAAATAATCCACAACACCTAACACCTTGATCACCAAAAAATGATTTATATTTTTTTATTTGTTTAAAAAACTCCAAAATATTTTCATATCCACCCAAATATCAATGAAGTTATTAATGAAATTCATCGATATGTCCTATAATTTCAATTGGAGAACATATAACGGATGTAATAAAACATTAAGAACTATATTCTTCAATTTTGACATCTGATATACCAAAATTTGAGACACAAACATAGCCACAAACTTGTTTATCCCCTACCACTAGAATTGACTCCACAAAATATAATTAATTTTCAATATACTAGGAAACACTATTAAAGACGAGCTATGGAATTTACAAAGAACTACCTTTTTTACATATAATGGAAAAAGGAGTTTACCTTAAAAGAAAACTGAATGCCTATCACCTCTCATCACCCCACATGAGCATATTGATAAAAACACGATCTCTTCCTACACATACCTTGAGATATCTTAGTAAATACTGTTTATCTTACCAACACTAAGAATAAAGAACTATTGTCAAATATAAAAAAACACTACAATCAACTCCATCCATATTTGATGAAAATATTTATCTACTCTATCAACAACCACCCATATCTAGTCTCTCGACCATCATATCTAGGTGAATTCTTACTAAGCGTATCTACTATCACATTTCCATTACCTAGAGTAAAAGAGATCTTGTAGTCATAATCACACAAACAAACCACCCATATATATTAAAAAATATTTTAATCCCATAAAGAGAATATATATATCTAAGGACCTTATTATTTTTATAGATGATGATATTATATTCATTATTATAATTTTACCCTGACATTAGATAAAACACTACCCTTGCTAGCTCAAGATAATTCCAAGTATAGTAAGCCTCTTAAGTATGTATGAACTTAGAACCATAGGATATCAACACTACCTTTTTCATCAAAACACAACCCAATACAAGATGAGAAACATCATCTAAAACCTCAAATATAAATCTTTCTAGAAATCGATGAACATGAGTTTCAATTATATTCTATTTGATATTACCAAACATAAATGGAATTTGATATATGTATATGATGGTAAGATTATTCTAACTCATGGATAAAAAATCTAGCACATTCTGAGAAAAAATAAAACATAAACCTTATATAATAGACTATATAAACAAGGGAACTTTGAATAGTGGAATTATTCTTCAGACCCACTATATAAAAAACCACCACAATCATTGAAAGATAAACTATCACAACTTACATAGACATTCCATGCCTCTGAAAATATACATCATGGTTCCAGAACAAACAACTGTATAACATCCCCTAAAATTGATGTTTTTAAACGAATTCTAGAATAACTCTAAAATTCTCAAAAATCAACCAGTTATGATATTAGATACACCAAGATATAATTGATTAAAATAACTATAAACTAATCTAGGGATTCATGAAACACTATATTCATCAATAAAATGAAAATTAATGGGACATTCAAGAATTTCAATGGCATCACTACTAAATTAGTGTTTTTATAATGACATATAAAGTTTTTCATTGGTAGATGTTACTCTTTAAACTCATGTATTTATACTAATACTATAAATAAATGTTTATGAACCTAGTAGAACCCATAATATAATCAAACAGTTCACTAATACTTAAGAGGGAATATTGGTTCTTCAAATTCTCTTGGTTAAATCAATAATAACCATTGTATATTCATAAAATAATATATACTTATTTTTCAACAACAAAAAATCATCCCATGGTGACCACTAGTATAGATGAAACCCTTCTATAAAATATTGTATATTTTAAATCATTAGTATAATAGAAATAAGGCATAAACCATTAAAGAAACATAAATTGAAAAGAAACTATGTTGTCACTATATATTAATATTGATAACATGTTGAGGGAGTATTTTTATAACCTTATCATTAAAAACATCACGAAAACCATATAAAACTCTCACAAACACCTCATGTTGGATATGATCTCAAAACCAACCAAGTTAAATAATTGTAAAGAGGTTCGATAAAATTTTGATCTATCTAATGAACCTTTTCACTAATGAACACCCAAAAATTTCGTTCCATGTTATGAAAATAACCTTCCTTTTATATCAATCTATAATAAATCATGAAAAACATAAAAAATATACATGACTATAATAAAATACTATTGTTTTTTGTGTTATAGAAATGAATTTACAAATGAATAATACTTTTCATCGGTAGATTTATCCTTTACACACATCATAGTGGAAAATATATCCTCTAAGTAGCATAGAAAATAGTATGGTCATTGGAAGCTAATAAAACTTAATCCCCATTATATAGGCAAAGGAAGACACAATAAAAGAGTTTGAAACATGTGAATCAAATAAAATATAAACAAGGGTATAATAAAAAAAATGGCACCTTGATTTACTTTTATACCTTATATCACTAGAAATTCCATAGAATGCAACTAACCATTCCTTGAACCCCTTCTTTATTTCCCCTGATGATTCCCACCAAAATATATATTATCAATATTAGTTCCTTAAAGAGATGTCATATCCTAAATTTTTAATTTTTAATCTCCATATCAACTCTAATATATGAAATCATGCTAACCTAGATGATAATGATACATCATTATATGAAACTACTAATAAAATTTCATTTGTGACTTTTATCTATCTCTAGATGGACACTAAAGATGGTCAACCACTATAATTTATAATAGAACAAACATACAAAAATATATATAACCACACAAAAGATCATATTAGAGGCCCAATGGATTCAGAAAACAGATAAATGAGAAGAATAAAATTGATATATACTATATACTATCTTAAACCTCATTTTCCCATATAAACAAGAAAATCAATATACTTTTATAATCCCTATAAATTTATAATGACCCCATATTATCTTAAAACATCCATGATAGTATTTTATCATTCAACTTATCCATAATCAACACCTCTATGCATGTCAACATCCTGAAAAGTCCTTCATGAAATTGGATCTCTTGATGCAAAAAATTATCAAAACACCACTCCCCCAACATCTCTTTTAGAAGAATATCTAAGTAATAGTGGAGGATATTAATAAACCTAATCTTAATAATTCTCTCACTATATAATTCCTAAAAGGTAGTGATAAACTCTTCAATCTAAAACTCCTTCATATTTTTAGGTAGAAACCCTTCTCAAAAAATAATATAGAACTTATTCCCTGACACCTAAAACTCCACTTGATTACTAATAAAAAGAATCCACTACCTAGCCACACATGTCAACAAGTTAAAAACTAGAGTAATATATTAATTTCTCATCACAGTTAACAATCCCAAATCAATCTCATACTCTTATTACCTCTTATCCTTCTTATTCTCAAAAAAAATTTCATTATACTTTGGAAAAATACTATTCTAAAACTCATGCATTCATTCCACTATGAATCTTATTTCTTAAAATCATCTATGATATGATTATCTTGAGCATCCTGTTGTACCTCACGAACTTGAACCACGTAGGGAAACCTTTTACCATCCATCTATACAATATAAAATAAGAACCTCTATTCCTAATATATTTACTTAATTTAATATATTTTAAATAAATTAATTTTAATTCCCTTAATGATTTCCATCAATTAAAAAATTGTTCATAAAATTTTGACACATGTATCACACATTAGATTATAAATTTTAATATATAAAATCACTCATTATTATGTTTAGTAAGCATAATGTACCGATGTTTGTTTATAGAGGACATACCACATCTTATACACTCTCCCTTCCCTATAACACATGATCGATTGATAATGTTTCCCTTATGAACCAATGAAATTACGACAAGTTCCTAACATCAAAATTTATACTAAATCTTAATAAAATAATTGATATTTCTATTTCATGTCCCATCACCACTGAAACGTCTCCAATATATTAGCAAATAATGGAGTAAACCATATATTTTGTCTCTACAAATCCATTCACTAGTGACTAGAATATAGGTTATAATCACACACAATGAGAGAAATTACACTCATAAAACCTATAATGATAACGACTCCACCAAATTATCATATGGGTGTCACTGCATTATCCAAATTGGGTGGTGGTGTGTGTGAACTAATAAAAATACATTATATATATACATACATGTAGAAACCCAACATAATGTTCCACATCCCAACATAATAGTATATAACCATTAACTAGAATAACATCACTATCGTCACATATAGATAACCACTATTTATTTTAGGGTCACATCAAACTATAAAAACATTAAACAGTAACCAAATAACAGAAAAATAATGAAACACATAATATTACCCTTTTAAAATTCATTTCCAATTTTAAACAAACCATTTATTAACTACTTTAAGGCATTGTACTTATTAATTCCTGCAACTACACCTCCAATTTCATATCATTATATTTTAGTTACAATATATTAATATCATCATTATAATTCATTGAATGTTTCACCTCTTTAATCATAATAATAAATTCCTGTCCCACATCCATTCAATTAATTAATTAATTAATAATTATTTAATATCAATGTGTAACTTGAAGACCTACTATTTCAACCTAGTCAAACAAATATTTTAGAAAAAACTCTTCAACACATCTTTCATAACTAACACCAATAAATATAATAATAAAACTAATCACCTATAATAATCCAAAAACATTATAACTACTATAGAAATTATAAAAAATGAACTCAACCATAAAATATGATAACAACATAATTATAGTAAAATCAAACGACCAAAATACTTCATTATATTACATTATTTCCCATTTATTTATAAATTTTACCTATCATACAAACATTAATAAATAATTAAAAAAGTTCACTTACCTTTTTTCATCACTATATTTTAATGTATTTAATCATTTAAACATTCTATGTATACCAAAAACAATAATAAGAGCCCAATAACATTCCAAACACAAAATAAATCAGAAGAATCATGAAAATAATAATACAATACAAGTAAAACATTCTCAATTCTCATAACATTTAATTTACCTTAAATTATTACCATACCTAGTTAAATATAACCATCTAGTATAAAAAAAATTAAATAATTATTAATCCTAATTAACACATAAATAAAATATAGTCAATTTTAATCCCCTATTTTGGAAAATGATTAAATAAGACAAGGAAAAGAGATGAGAAAGGAATCGTGATAAAACTGAAATGTCATCACAATGAAATTTTAAAAAACTAAAACATATAATCATTTAAAAAAATCAACCATAATACTTCATAACTAATCAAGAACATCAAGCATATCACACTTTAAAAGGAAATCAAGATAAAATTAATGATTTGTAAAAATATGGTACCATAGATAAATATATATCACTCATATTAAATTAAGGTCTAAAATGACCCCAAGGGACATCAAAGACCACCAAAACTGATCCTACAAGATTTATATGGTCTGAGATAAGAAAAATAAATTGATCGATGGAGAGGTATTCCTAAAATTTATAATAAAAATTCAAGGGACTCTAAAGTGGCATGAATATTTTAGAAAACATTGTGTCATTACTCATCCAACCAAGATATGAATTCTATAGCCTTCACAAGAGCTACCATTTTTTAAATATCTATATTTATTTCCATCCATTGAATTATAAATTGACTAATTAAAATGAATATTCATTTGGACCACAATAGTTTTCCTCATATCCCTCGATGCATCAATGAAAATTCTATGATGTCTTACTTTTCAAACCTCACTATAATCCATATTGATCACAAAATGGTAATTTATTTTATCCATATATTGCATCAAAACTGAACCCAACTAGAAAAATGTAAATATCAAACTCCATGCTCTATGTTTAGATCAAATTAAAATGTTCTGTAAAATATTTGGAATAAACACTGGAGGGGTTTTTTATAATCAAGAAATGCTAAATACCCTTATTAGACTAACAATGTCTAATGATTATAATATAGAATATAAATTGAGGTACTCCACAAATAGGTGTAATATGATACATGAATATTTAATTTCATATTTATTTCTAAATTAGGGGTTAATAATTGAAATGTACATTTAATGTATTATTTAATTATTATTTCCCATAAAATATGATATCTTTTTATTTTTAAACATTAAATAAATTAAGTTGAATGTAAATTTTACAAATAATAAATTATATAGAAATGAAATAAATATATTAATAGTTTACTAAACCAAAAAAAAATTCACTGGGTTAAATAAAATAGTATTCCTCTATAATTAATACTATAATAATCACTTTATTATTGGATTAAATATCTACTTCACATATCAAAATATTTTATAATATAATTTCTTACTTTATAAAGATTAAAATTTATGATTAACAATCAATATCTAATATAAAACTAAAAATAGAATAATTGTATTCAATGATGAATATCCATAATGATTCCAATTTTTTATTCACTGCATTTTATTTTATCTTGTAATGGTCTCTTTCATGAAAATAAAATAAAACATATTAATTATCATTACTCACACTCTTAATCATTTTATTCTTAAAATAACATGTCATAAAACCCATTAACAATGACTCTGTCACTAGTCTTGTAGAATTACCCTTCCTCTCATTCACCACAATATTAAAATATATACCATTTTTAATGTTATTATCATCTTGTTGAGTTATAAACATATTGTCATGATGTTTTTTTCATATTATTAAATCATTAGTTATATACAAAACTAGTGAAACTAGTTGGAAATGATAAAATAATGAATTGTTTTGATAAATACTTGTACACCAAAAAATTAATCGGTACAAATAATTATATATTCACAATAATTTTGAGTACATTGGGACCAACCTAGACTCCTAAAAACTTGAAAATGAATGGATTATTAATGATATCATTTCTATATTTACTCAAACCCTCATGATAAAAATATTATATATGTGGAAATAAGGGTTATCCATTCATGTCAACATGTTTTTGTTATAAATTAAAATATTTTCATTAATATGTGATGTAGAAAACATCATGTGTGCCTTTATTATTCCTCATGTACGATTCTTTATCACAATTAATAGCCTCTATATGTGGATAAATACACACTAAGGACTCCAATATATAATATTTCATTCATTTCCATAGTATGATGCATATGAACTAGCACCACTTCATGAAATTTACATTGCTAAGTCAATTTGATTTTTCAAAAATAAATTTAAGTGATATCATGTTTGTGGTATTTGTTTCTATGTTACACAATAAATAAAATAATATTTTATTACATTATCTTTGTTTCTAATTTAAAAATCATTTATTAAGGAATAATTCATACCTCCCACTATTTTATTAAATCCAAAAAACCTCATAATTTAATTTTAAATACCCAGTCATTTGAAAATTATAGTGTAATGATCCATATTTGCATTAAAATAATCTAGGTAAGGTCTTATAAAATTATATGAATATTTTTTTTAATAAATTAATCATCCCAACAAAAGTAACACATATTTTCTTGATTTTTTAGTGGACTCTTTAATACCAAAATCTTATACATTTTCTTTCTTAACAATTACTTCCAAATGTCACCAAGCATGCTATGGAAACAACTATTGATGTAATACGGATAGTTAACAAAGAAACTTTATTAAAACACCTAGATAGAGGAAATAACCTCAATATAGTCTAGAAATTAATTCTTTCATATTGTTATTTTCTAACTCACGTAATAGAAGGCGTATAATGACTTAATATTTTTCTTGAGGGATTATTTTGTTTTATAATTTGACAAGATATCTAATTTTATCCTATTAAAAATTTTAAATTTTCTTTTTCAATAACATAAATAAATTATTATCTTAATCCAATAAAATAAATTACAATCAGTTTCATTTCTTTTTCATTAAAAAATCAAGTCAATTATTTTATGTGATTTCATTTAATTATCAAACAAACCCAACACCACATAAATAAATAATTAAACATTCATAAATAAAATAAATAAGTAAAAATGATACGACCATGATTTTTGGATAATAATTTCTTTATTGAGAAGTGATAAACCAACCAATACTCTAGGGGGATAAATCCTCGAGCCCGACTCAACTCAATTTGATGTATCCTCCATTTTTTATACATTTAATTCATTAGTTTTCCTTGGTCACATCATTTGGAATAACTTGTTAGGATAAACCATGTTTAAAATTTTTAACTGACATACTTGTGGTATAGTCTTGATTCTATGAGGAATAAATTTAATTACTCTATGTAGACATGAAAACCATTATATAATCATCAACAAGATTAACTACATGATTATCATCAATGTTAATTTAATAGAATTTATTAGAATCTAAAATGTGAAATAGAAATATTAAATTAAATAAATAAATCCATAAATACATATGTTGGACTAGTTATTGACCATTCAGAGTGTATTATATTTACAAATGAATAAAAAATTAAATCATATCTTGATGTTCATTAAATAATATTAACTTTATTAAGATATTATATATTTATTAATTATAATTTATTGTCAATGAGACATCTCAAAAAACCCATAAAATTTATTTTTCAATTTTTAAAATATATTTAATAAAATTTTAAGTATTAACAAAAAAATATATTAATGGTATTGTTAGGGTTTTTTAGTGGAAGGAAAACCCATAATAATCTATCAACAACCCATTTTTAAATTTAAGTGATGTAACAATTTCTAAATAAAATGTATTAGTACTACAGTAGCAACTCTATTCATCCAATTTGAATATTCAAACGGTAGTGCCTTCGTTCCATCGATGGCTTTTGAGATATAAAACCATTATGCCATCATAATGTTTCAATAGTTTTCATGTAATAATAATCCAAACAACATAGAGTAATACGAAGGTAGTGCTACATAGTAATGCACAAGTATCAATGTGTGGGCAACCTCGAAGGAGGGAAGGGCGCATCAGGGCCTATCAACTAGAATTATGTTCTCATGTATCTCTGATGTGGGGAAATGGGAATATTTACCTATTAAAATCTATATAGTGGTACCTTTATATTTTGATTATGTGAAAGATATGATGTGGTAGACAATCAATGCGTCTCAGCCCCATGCAGGCTTTGCTGGTTGAGAAGTTTGAAATAGGAATAGGTGTGTTGAAAAATATCATCCACCCCAATTCCCATATCAATTTCAAATGCACGATAGAGGGATTTCCAAAAATAGTGTTTTAGTGGGAAGAAAAATTCCATGACTCTTGGATAGGGGATCCAACATTCAAGATGCATATATAGTGTGATTACTATTGATGAGGGGTGTATGACTATTGACATGACTTGATGCAGGTTAATATTACAGGCATTTGGGTGATCTTAATCCTGGGAATTTAAGACACATTCAATTATTCATTCATTACATAAAGAACATGTGACAATGGGTTATAAGTGTATAAGAAAATATTTCTAATTCTTTCTTAGTATTCTTTGTACACAGGGAGAGGCATGGCTCATTGGGGTGATTGGGTGTGTGTGTTGTTAGTGGTTTGTAATCCACTATATAAAATATATGTATATATGATATGTTTAAATAAGTGTGGATAACCAGAACATGATACCTTCCCATTCATTTTTATTATAAAATAAATAAAAAAATCAGACCCCCATTATCGATGTTTAACCAATAATAATGTAGCGGGGAGGGTGTGGTATCGACCTTTCCCCCAAAAAGTTTAAATCATTTTTATAATATATATTAACAAAACAATATATTTAAATGCACATAATTATAAATTAATATATAAAAATATAATATTTATTTATAAATAATAAATAACTTAAACATAATTCCACAAAATAACACATTACACTAGTAAAACCCAAAAATTAATTCACTTTTTTATTTTATTTAAACATAATAAAATAAATAAAATAAATGTGTTGGTATGAATAAAATTTCATTATAATTGACCCGATATTGATTATATGGAATTTTATTCACACAATATATTTACCATTAGATGTTTTACTTGAACCTTGATATGAAATTTAAAATTAATCAAATAAATGTTGTAGTTACTAATTAGTGGGCGCATGTTGATACCAATCAAAGGATTTGGGAGAAGAATGAGTACCTATATATTGCGATGGTTAATTTTTTTTATTTAAATGCATTGAAATTTACATTAATATTCTAATAGGTTCATCAGAAATAATTTTTAATTAGATATTTAAATAAAATAAATAGATAGATAGTTTTATTTTGGAATTCATTTTTTATTTTTAATGATTTTATTTACATGTACCCTACCCACACTGATTTTTTCATTACATAATTTCTCGAAATAATAATATTTATTGTAATATCTACATATGTTCCGTGAATCGATGAATTTGGATCTTAATATACCGTTTTCTAGTAAAAGGAAGTCAAGTTCTTAATTCCATTCATTTTTAATCGTGTTTAAATATATATTTTATTCTTACCTTATATCATGAAAGAATGTTAAATTATTCTCTCTAAATAAGTATCTAGATGTGGATAAGATAATTTGATGTAATTTTATTAGCATGTCAAACAAATAAAATATTTTAGTTTTTATTCATAAGTAAAAATTAAAAAAAATTCATCATTATAAATTAATTGCATTCAAATAAAAACCTCATGTAATATCTCTTAAAATAATAAAAAAACCATTAACATTTTAGGTGAAATGTATTATTATAATATCATAAAATAAAAAATTATATATTTAACTACTATAAAAAATATATTTATTAGATAATTATGTCAATTCTAACGTCACCATAAATATTTTAAAACCTTGAACAATAAAATTATATTTATTTGATAAATATTAAATTAAATATAACAATAATTAATAATTATTTTTAATCAAGGAATATAAAAATAATGAATTAAATATGATATTCACACATGTGAGGAATAAATAAATATTGTTTTAAAAATATTTTGAATAAATGTTTTATATAAATTAAAATAATATATTGTTGAATTTAATAGTCATATGATTAAATTTATGATAAATAAAACTTGTAAAACTATTATTCCATAATATAGGAATAACTTTATTCAAAAAAATAAATTTAATTAAATATAATGAGATTCTAGATACACTTAGTTCGTGAGTCTCTATTATTCTTTCTATATGGTTGTGGGTCCAAATCATAGATTGGGAGTGGTATCAAGAAACACATTGTACCCCTATAGTTAAAAGTACAAGTTGAAGTAAAAAAAATTATGATTAATAGGAATGTTTAATATAATCCCTTTATCAAATAAAATATTATGAAGCACGGTGTATACACATGTCAACATCCTATATTCCTAAAATATCATTCCCCGAAATACTGAAATGACTTGTCTTATATCACAATTTTCATTTAATTTATTTAGAATCCTTCATTTAATCATTGGTAAAATGATATCTAATTCTATTAACTCTAAAGGGATAAATCCTCTCTTTAGAATTAAATTAATATTAAGTCATTCATTATTTACAAAATGTATTATACATTTTTAGGAGAAAATGACATCATGAATTTTCTTGTTATATTAAATTAAATTATTTATGATATATATTTACCACGATATAATGTTCAGGGATCAGTAAAAATGATTTCATATAGAAATTACAATAAAACATATAATAGGTAATATTAAAATTTGTGGGTATGTCATCACAACCTCCCTTCTTATATATCACCATGTGTATACTTCACGAGAAGAAGTCACAATTATTCAATTCTATCAACACATGAAAATATAATATTTTTAATGTCTAGTTATTATAATTTATCTTGACCATGTGGAATAGTTTTGAGGATATCATTATTGAATCCCTATATTCTCATTATTTCTGGGAATAACTATAAATAATTGATGTGTAAAATATTCCATGGAAATTATAATATAAATAATATATATGTAAAGATAGTATGGGAATAAATATAGCCTAGTAATCTAAATTATCCGATAACTTTTGTTATAGGGATCAAAATGAAACACATTATTAAACATTAGAATTAGGAAAATGTATTTCATATATACATTCACAGTGATGTTTAAAAACCATTAATGTTTAATAATTTTAATTACACTATCTATAGAAACTATTTCATGGGGGACTATTCAAAAAATAATCTTTTCAAAATAAATGTTTGATGTGTTTCTATTTTTCTACATTATATTTATTCAAAATTGAATCATTTAAAAACATAGATAATTAATTTTTCTTGTAATTATCTCCTTATAATATTTTTTACCCAATAAATGATCTATTATATTTTCGTGAACTAAATGTTTTATTATCCTTATGTAATTACATTAATTTTTTCCAACCATTTTTCATTTTTTTCAAACTCTTTGCTCTGATTTTTTTATGGTTTTTATGTACTTTGGATGATATTCACCTAATGTTTAATAAAACATAAGAAAAATTTGCATATATGGATTTTTCTTACAATATCCACTTTTTTTTGATAATATTTATTCACTTTAATAAACATCTTCAAAGACTATACTTCATCAAAAAAAAACATACCATTTACTCTATAATGAATGATTTATACATTATTCACCCTAATGTCACATGAGTAAAATTCAACATGAGAAATAAGATATAAATAAAAATTGAATCAATGAATCATTTTATTTTCCTCATAATTTTTACACCACTTTTCACTTTTTCTCTACATAGACCTTATTTCAAATATTTTAGAAAAATATTATGCAAAATATACTATCTTAAATGAAAAATCATTATAAAATAACCCTACTTTTTCAATCAAATATCAATATCTTTCCCAAAATATTATTTGAAAAATTATCCCACCATTAATGAAATATGAGCATATATATATATATTCCACATTATCAAATAACAAAAATATAAATTCTTTGATGAGTGGGTATTTCTTATACAATCCATTCAAGTAAATGTGGATATTGAACTCAAATAAAAAAATAATGATTCTCATAACCTTATTTGTAATATTCATTTTTCATAATACATATAATTTGACATTAAGTTTACATATACTCCAATATTATTATATCCTTATCAAATATTTTATTTTGAAGTGATATTTGATCTTGAAATGATTTTCTTTTAGTTATCAATATGTTTTTATAATTATATTGTCATTCAATTTATCACACTAGATTGGAATATGAAACTTCACTCCAACTCCAATATCATCCAGTTTTAACTTCATCAATAAGAGTTTCATGATAGTGTAAAAAACAGACCTAATCTATCTTAACTATAACTTGAGCTGGCTTGTCATAAGGTTTGAATAGAGTTATCAATCCCCATGGGATGGAAACTAGTTTTTGGTAATCTAGGATTCACTCTAAAGAATATTAATTCCTAAATAAAATAAATTATTAAGTAGTGGTAACTCTTCAAGAAACCAGTTAAACACTCATAAAAATTTAAACACAAGAAAATAAAAACATGGTTTAAACAAAAGTTATAGTTTTGAATGGAAAAAATAAAATTGATGAAAAACTAAAACTTTCATATCCCATCCCACGAAATTTCAAAAAAAATCAAGTCAAGAACTAAAAGATTAAATTATATTACAATGTGGGTGAAACTTACATGGCCCAGGTACAAAATTACAAATTTATTTATAACTTGAGGTTTTCATCCAACCACATCATCAAACCTGATCAATGAGCGGCATGAGAAAATAATTTTATAAGTAGTTTCTAAATAATCATGACCTAATAAATTAATATCCACCAATTCATCAAACATCAACTAGTAAAAGTATTAAATGAGAAAATGTTGTCATAAATTTTCCCCTATTTAAAGATTCCAAGTGTTTTATTTAAAAAAATAAAAAAGGCTAGTTCTAAATATAATAAACAATTTGATTCCCCAATGATATAAAAAAACTAAACAAGATCATGCTTCAAATACATTAATAATTTTTTTTATGGTTCTTTAATTTAAAATATCTTAAAAATTTTCAACTAATTTAAAAGAACCCATATTTATAAAAGTGTGGTTGAATCAGATTAGATATCTAAAATTTATTCTTAAAATTGGTTTTAAAAATAAAAATACTGATTCTAAAAATTACTAAAATAAATATACAGATATATGAATAAATATAAATGAAAAGGATAATAAACTTATCACCAAATCCTGTTAAATATCAAGAATACACTTTATTTAAATGTTATGTATTAGTAAAACATGAAATAAAATGGATTATATATAAAGTATACCATAATAAGACATAAAATAAAGTATAACATTTCATGATAAAATAGTGAATTAATATGTAAAATTATCATAATCATATTTTAATAGTACGAAAAATCTTAGTGAGTTATACGTAATCATCAAAATATTATTACGTCTCTATGAGATGATCCTAGACACACTGATGTGACACTATCATCTAGTTTATTAAATAATTCCCTAACATACGATATCAATGAATTACTCTAAAAGACCTTAATAAGTAGAACTCTTAATAGGGAGAGCATAATCATACACTAAGGGATCCTAGTCAATACATGAAGAATATTAAATAAGAAAAATAAATTAATCTCCCAAATAGATATGCAGGGTTCCCATGTTATTAGCTAGAAGAGTTTTGTAACCATTCAGACACACATCAATCATTTATGAATATCATATTACAAGGTAATAAATCCCAATATTCACCCCTCTTCTCACCTCCAAATACCTATTTAACAAAAAAACCTCCCATTTATATAATAATCAATCAAGAATAAATTTTATCTCTCAACATAGGAAATCCTATAATGGAAATTAGACTATTTGGATCAAACTAAGGGTGAAAATTCTAATGTGTGCTATTTTATTGTATAATGTTCCAACCAAGCATTATTATTTAATTATACAATCATATACATAAACAAATTATTTGAATGAAAATTTATAATCAATGTGTAAATTTGAAATATCATTAAAATAATAATCTAAAACATATTACAACATATTTGGAATATCATATATTTATATCAAAAAAAACATTGAAAAACATAAAGTGAATTCTGAACAAAATAAATATGCATATAACAAAAGAGAATATCATATAAAATTATTAATGTGAATAAATAATGAAATTACAATTAAATTATCCTTTAAACCTAAATAAAATCTTAAATGAAATAAATTGGAAGTTTAAACATCATTTATAACATCAATTACTTGGGAAAATCATCTTTCGAATTAAAAAACACATATATTTCACAACTTATAGATACAACAATGTGTGAAAAATAATTTACAAAACCCAATTTTATTTTTAAGTAAAATAATTATAAATAATAATTTTTTTACTTTCATTAATGATTTGGGAACTATAAAAATTTAATGAAAAATGGTTTTAGAATACATAAATTTTAAATTATATTTTATGAAAATTAAAACATAAGGGAAAACCTACGTATTTTTAGTGAGGATATTGAGAAATAATAAAATATATGAAGAAAAAGATAAAAAAATATTTTTACACACCCTAAAAAAAGAATGAAATTTTCAATCTAAACCCAAAATCTTAGCTTCAACCACCATTTCCCCATGGTGATAGGAATAACAGAAGAAGAGATGAAGAGTATTATAAATGAAATAAAAATAAATAAAGATATAACCTTGAATAAATAAAATTGGAATAAATGAAGAGTCCAATAATTCATGGATGAAGTAAGGTTAGGCTTCCCCCTAGGATCTCAATGTTGAGAATCTTGATAAGGGGATGGGGAAATGTTAATATCAATTTTATCCGCCTAGGGTATAAAGGGAAATTCTTAAAATAAAAATCAAGTCATAAGAACCTCATTAAATATCATTTTAGGTCCTAGAGTGGAACCGCTATTGGGATACATAAAAACATGGAATAATGTTATTACAACATGACACACCTCCTCCTAGAAAAACTGAGAACCCCACACTCTAGGCCATTATATTTTCGAATTCCTCCTTGATATTCTCAGCTGACCTTTTCACCCAACATCATGACATGACCTTTCCTAGGTAACCCCATCTTGTTAAAACACTCACATATATTTACATGGAATGAATTAATTGAAATATTTCACAATATTGTATAAAGTTCCTTGATATATAAGAGTCATCACCATAATATGACACCCCAAACCTTTGTTCAAACTCTATCCTCACCAAATTAACTATAAAAATTATCCCTCTTTTGTATGAGGATACCTATACAAATGAGTAATATGATAATAATTGTTACCTTTATAAATAGTCACAATGTGACCACTCTTCTTTACTGAATTAATCTTATGCATCCATTAGTTGTAAAAATTATATTTGATCATTGTTTTATCTAATGTTATTTAATAACAAATTCTATTATTTTAATAACATTAATTTATTTAACTAATCTTATAAAATATGATGTGGTGAGTTTTAATGTTGATTAATATATTAAATTATATAAAAATACATTTTTACATCATATAATATATAACCAAGATGAAAACACCACCAAATGGGTTTTAACGTCAGTTTTTTGATTAACTGATGTTTAAATCTTGGGTTTTAACATGTATTATTTATATTATTGATGTTAAAATATATGTGGTGGGGGATTTTAGCAAGAGTTGTTTTATTAACCCCTTATGAATTTAATATTTGAAATCACCTTATCATTATTATAAAATTTATTTCATAGTTCACTCTTTTAATTGTAAACCTCTTTCTTAAAATTTATTACATTGTGGGCACAATTTTTCAATTATATTCAATATTTATTTATTATACACCATTATATAGTTTTGATCTACTCCTACTTTGATCTAAATATATTTTATTCCACCTATGATTCAATTCATTATTTTTAATGGTATTCATAATTATGCAATCATTATTTATTTTTTATTGTTTTTTATTTAATATATATATTATTTAATATTTTAAACAGTGTAAATGGATTCATACGTTCAATTAGAAATGGTCAATAATCCTTTTAAAATCTACTAGTTAGATTTTAATATGGATTACCACCCACATTTTTGAATCAAGATGAAGACACTTTTTTAAAATAAAATTAATATTAATAAATGATATATAGATATGGAGGGCACCACCACAAGAAAGGATATTAAACCAAGGTATTAATAATTTGTTTCTTAAATAAATTTTTTCTTAAAATACTCTAGTTATTATATCTTTTGTTTTGTTCTAGGGGATTTTTGTCTATTGAAATATTTTTAAAAAATTTGACACATTCAACATTATTTATTTTCATAAAAAAAGTCTAAATTATATTATATCATTATTTAATTTAATAACTGATGTTATAATTGACATTTGAAACTAGTTATCCAAATATCCAATGTAGAATGTCCCAAAATTATGGATTTTGACATATATTGTCATAATAAAACCAATAAAAAGCTTTAATATCAATAATTTTGACATTAGTTATTTTAATGATAAACATAAAAAGTGAATTATAAGGTTGATTATAAAAAAAATTATGTTATATGTTACATTAGACATAATTTTTGAAAATAAAAAATTTAGATAGTCCTGAAATTTTATTTAAATAAATAAATTAATGTGATTTTATATAAATTATTTAAAAATAATAACTACAAATATAATTATTTTTTACATTGGGTGAAAAATCAACATTAAAACTAAAGGAATGAAATCGTATATGATATTTTTCTTCAACTGTATAGACAATCACACCCTATTTTCCTCCAAATATTCAAACCTTATGCATCACCCAACTCTCACGTATCATCATTATGTTATAACCTTAGGCCACAAAAATTTTTTCTCTCTTATAAAAATTACAAAGGTATACATTAGGTTTTCTAAAACTTATGTATCATCCTTCCATGCTACTCTTAAGAAATGGTGTGATCCACTATTTTCCCAAAAAATAATTTCAACCCACTATTTCATGATTACCTTTGCCAATATCATGACTTATGACCATAAAAATACTACATATCACCCCAAATCACAAATAAAACACCTCCATGATTCATCTAATGTAAATAAATAGAAATAAGAACCAATAAATAATAAATATTACATGAAAAAACACCTTTTTAAAAAAATTCAACCCAATATATCACGTTATATCCCCAAAAATTAATAATTTTAGAAGTAATGACTTAATAAATGATAGAATTGGAAAGAAATAAAAAACAAAAAATAAAATAAAACACCTCTAAAAATAAATAAAAAATAAAAAATAACACCAAATAGATAATCAAAAGGGTGTGACCTATAATCAATTCCTCAATATTTATGTAATGTGATGGATATGGTGAATATGAATAAAACACCACAATGTATTACACATATAAAAGATATGGAATAAAATAATTAAATATTAGAATTTATTGGAATACGAAAAGAAATAGATAATTGTGAATCTTAAATAGGACAAATGTTATACTCTCTAGATCTAGATTGAGGTTAGGATTCATTCCTTCATAGATTATTTGATTTTTGATAACATATTGATTTAATTAGGTAATCTAAAACCAATATTATTAAAGATGGTTTTCAATAATGTTTAAAATAAAAAATTCCATTAAATATTTAATTTAAAAACATATTTTATTATAAATAGAATAATATTTTGAGTCACTTTTAAATATTATTTATGTTATTTATAATAATCATATGAGAGTTTAAAAGAAAAGATATAGTTTTGTATAAACCTATATTTTTAGGTAGTAATTTCTTATAATCAAATAGGTCATTCAGTGACAATAAGTTATCTATCATCATGGATAGATCAATAAAATTCTAATACCATAATAACGGAATAATTTTTAAAAAATTATTTAATTTTTAAAATAGTTTTATGTCAAATAATGAAAAATAATAAAGGAGTAAAGTTAGTAGAATCCCTTATTGTGATGTTTGATTTACATCCCTTATACTGAGATCTATACTACAAAGAATATTATTTTAGCTATACTAGATATTTATGATCATGTAAAGGAATTTTTTTAAGGGGATTAGTGATTAATATAAGGATAAAACCAATATTGATATCTATTATGGAATTGTTATAACAAGTCCCTTTTAGAGGAAAAATTAGATGGTGTTTTTATCAATATTTAGTCATTAAGGGATACAAAAGTAATGTAAAAATTTAAATTTCATTATAAATGGGATGAATATAATATTATATAAAATTTATCATCCACACTAGACTGAATATGGCGTTTTATATTTTTTTTTAACTTTTAAATCAATTTAACATTATATACCATTTAATACATTTATACAGTTATTATTATTGTATGATATTATAATTATCCAGAAACTATGGAATTCATATTTAAATATTTAAATCATTTTTATTTATAACTTTTATCACACAAAAACATGTAATACTCTAATTCATCTAAATTTTATCATTTAAATATTTCAAAAATATTTTATTTGACTTTTTTTATTTTGAGAAGTGCTGCGGCAACGCTGCTTAAGTGTTTTGGTTAATTATCTTTTTATTTAATGTTTAATATAAATTAATAATATAAATATTATCTATTATTCATATATATCATAATATAAAACTATTATTAAAATTATTTATTCTCATTTATATCATGACAACTTTTTTAAATAATAATATTGACTTTTCTTACCTTGCACAAGTAGTAGTTAAGTATTTGGATTAATAACAAAAAATATAATATTAAAATTCATAAATATATATTTAAATTAGTGATTAATCTTATTAAATAACTTATTTGTTTATAATATCCTTATATACTATAAAATATTATATCAAAGACACTAATTTTTATTTTTCAGTTGTTGTGCATGCATCACATAGATATTGATAAATATTTTCATATTTAACATGACATAAAAACTGATTTATATTAATAGAATAATAGTATTCCATATTTTGAGACTACTATATTTTAAGAAATGTTCCATAAGTTTATATAATTTCATACAAAATTCAGGATAAAAATATAATATTAATAATTTAGTTAAATTTAAACACATATTCTATTTTAGGTTGAATTTGGATTTCAATGTAGTACTCAACATATAAAAACATTAAATTATAACATCGATCTTAAAAATAAGGGCTTTAAAGCCATAATTTAATATTTTACAAGGCATTAGATTGTTGTATAACCAATTACCCTAAAAAATTATTATAGAAAATTTAAATTACAATGAAAAAACATGGTTTAATGAGCTTATGTAAATAGTGAATTAAAAGATATACACAGAAAAATGAACTAAAAACATGGAAAAAATGAAAAACTTATAACATTTTTATATATCCCTAGCGGAACTATTAGTGTTCCACATTTTTCTTCACATCAGCTCATATCTATTCAACTATATCCCTATTTCAAGAATGCTATGATTTATTGGTCATAAAGGAGAAGAAATCATTGGCATCAACATCTCCCATGATCAAATTATCATTTAAATATCCTTTATCAACGTCATGATTTAGAAATAAAGGAAAATAAGTTCATTCAAAAATAATTATGAGTAATATAACTATCACTATTTATCATTGATCCACTTCATGAACCATATATGAATTAAATATCTACACAAGATGAACCTAACCATTATTATCCAAACATAGAATAGAAGGTGAGAAGTCTGCATGCCAAGTGTTGTTACAAACGACCTAAAAGTTAGAGAGGATTAATTTCTTTTATGAAAATCCTAGAGGAACATGTAATAATATTTCATTCAAATTTAGAGTAATCTATATGATTTCAGTTCTTCCTAGTGTGTATATTGAAAAATTTATCTGGATTCTCTGTTTCTTTCATTCCGTTATTTACACTTGTGTGTAAGATGTACTATGAAATATGATGCTGTTATAAACCAATTCATGATTGGATTCACATAAATAACTATTACCCTCCTACACATCTTCCATATCAGATTGGTATGATTCTAACATGTCAGAGCATTCATTTATTTTTTATACCTCCATAGAAGAAGGTTGGGAATAACAATCAATAATAAAAAATTAAGAAAGATTAAAAATATTAGGATACATTACCTGATTTAGTTTTTAATCACTAACAAGGTCTCTTTCCCTCTATTAATTTAAGGTGAATTTATGTGAATTATTATCTATCTCTCCACCAAGAGCCACCAACTTTTCTTTCTAAACCCAGATTATCTTCTTCCTTACTGTTGGATATGAATTAGATTTTTAGATGATACCCTTACCAAATACAAATATGTGTGGCTAAAATTTAATGAAGAAATGAATTAATAAAGAATATCTAAAAAGGGATTCTATCTTAAAGAAATGATTCCCCACATTTCATATCCAAATGGTCATGGGTAAATGTTTAGTGATGTAAAACTATGTGGAGATCCTCGAACCATAGGGTCTTTAGTTCTTAAAATAGTATGGATTATTCTTAAGAGGTGATCCATGTAGGTTCTTTATAAAAAAGAGAGTATCTAGCTCAGGGATATGGAAAAATGAGACCCTGAAATCCAACACATACAAGAGAAGTAGGAGGTTCTATAATAATCACTGTTTGATTTTTTAATTACGAGACATCCTAATAAATTAATAAAATTTATACACAAAAATTTATAATAAATTATATAACACAATACACATTTTACAACAATTTATTAAATCAATAATTACATTTTTAATTAATTATGAAGAATTTAATTTTATAATATATACTCGAATTTTGATAAATAATAATTTGAAAACATACTATGATAGTACCTTATCCCTTTTTATAAATTGTTCCATCAAAACATTCAACCATTTTAAAATAGGTGATGATTCATTTCCTTTATTTTTTCTTTAGTTTACTGTGTTTTTTCTTTATCTAAATTTTTCCCTAAATCATTGACCATTTATGAAATTAATTTCACAAAACATTCTATCTAAGATCAATAATCTTATCTAGTTTTTATGAAAAAGAAAGAATATCCTCTAGAAAAAATACTATAGATATCAATATGTTATCTAAATTAGGTATATATTTTATTAATAAAGTAACAAAATATAAAATATTTACCAAAGATAAATAGTAAGGTCATCCTTCTCAGCAATCCACTAATCCAAATTTACATTGGATTTCATATACACTAATAAATAATAGGGTAAAATTTTTATACTTAACCAAATACATCACAACATTCATTTTGACATTTTAAGAAAAAATTAAATCTTACATAAATTGAAATAACTTCCCATTACTTTTCTATATATCACATTTTTTCTTTTAAAATTCATTATATTAGTTAATTAATTTCATCTTTTATGCCATCTCTTCCACTAAATCATATCTAAATAAATTTCTGACAGTTTCCTTGTCTTGAATATTGTAAAATTTAATATTTATAAACTCTACAGTCTAGTAGTGTTGTGGTAAGAAGGGTGTAAAACAATATGTTAGGAATTAAGGTGTGCAAGATGAAACTAAACTAAAACAATAAAAAACCATAACAAAAACTTAATGAAAATAGAGAAATTGAAAAATTAAAAGAGTGTGTGACATGGAATGTGTGAAATTATGTAAGGAAGTACTGAAAAAATAGAAGGCAGAAAATGATACACTCAATGAATATGATTTTGGAGATCTGACTATAAATAATTGATTAAGAGATTTTATCTTCTCATTGTAGTTAACTATAATTTAATTGGTTATAAAAAATAGTTTTAATCCACTTAGCTCTCACTTCAGTAGATCAACACATCTCTTCAATCTTTCCTTACAAACAGTATTTTAATCACTTCTTAGGAACTAAAATGATTGTCAGTGGAAAATTAAATATTAACAATTCTCATTTTTGTAATTCAGTTATGATTCAAAGGTAAATTGTTTTCTATCATCTATTTTTAGTATATTGCATAAAAGATAAATTTGTACTCATCAATAATGAATTGCGATATTTGATCTTAAAGTACACCAAATTGATTGTAGAAATTAAGATTATAATAGAATAAGAGTTTCAAATAATGAAAATGTGATTACCCCTATGAAATTTAGCTACAAAAACTGAAAATGAAAATAATGATTGAAAACATGAATAATAAAATAGAAAAAATATCTTCTGAGATGACTTCCTTACTCAGCTCCTGATACAATGATCTATTTTATGCTTGGTGACCTTCTGGCCATATTTTATGGTGATAGGAGTAGAATGGATGAGATGATGATCAAGAGGAATATATGAAAATTTAATGAAGGATGGGATGTATGAGTCATGATTGATGATTAGAGGGTATCTAACATAGAAGATATGGAGTGAAAATCGAATGGAGAATCTCATAGAGGTGATGTTTTGGGAAGTGGTGGTGAATGAGAAGGTCCTCCAAGTGGTACTTCCTCCATCTTCTGGAATATGTAAGAGATGAATGATAAATTTTGTTCCTGCTTTAGCTGCTTCTGGAATTTTTTGATTCTTGTCATTAGTGCCTATCACCGAATATTGATGGCTTCATTGACCTCTATGTGTCAAATTCACTCCCCCCCTTCATCCATGTTTTTTAGTGATGAATAACCCCTTAAAATGAGAGTTTTTGCCATGAACCATGATTCTCCGATACACAGATCAAAAGAAAACACAAAAGAAAAGCATTAGTACTTGAAGAAATAACTATTTTTAAAATATAAATATTTACATATGTATAAAAATACATAAACATATAATCACATATATCTATAATTTCCATTTTTAATATACATACATACATACATATATTATATATATTTATTAGAAAAAATTATGTTCACTAATATATGTATATAAATTAAAACTATTATATTTATTTATTAATATGTACTTATTATAAAATAAATGTAATTAATATTATATACATAAAAGGTGTATTAATTATTATAATTATATATATTATATATACATATTATATTTTATTATATATATATACATTATATTATATTATATTATATTATTATATATAATTATATGTCATAATATTATATATATCACAATATGTGTTATATATATAGTAATAATAATAGAGAAGTGGATTGGGGGTTTTTGGCACAGAGAAGAAAGAAGGGGGAGCGGGGTTTCAGGCGGCGTCGATAGGCAGCGGTTCGAAAATAAGGACTAATGAGCCCTGAAGGGAAGGGGGTGTGTAGAGGTAAAAATGGTGAGGTCAAGTGGAGTAATGAAAAGGGAATTGTGGCTCAGCTTCACAACCGATCGTATAGTGGCCTATGTCCAGCCGATTCAAGGTGAGGTGGGATCGGTTCAGATCGAGGTGAACAGATTATCAATGTCATGTCCAAGGAGGGTAAAATGATGATGGTGAACAGCCTCATATGATGCAGATCTGGTTATTCTTCTTGAGGAATGTCCAAAAATTGACTCATCTTCAGATCTAAAAAATTGGAGTTTCTGGTGTTCAGATTTTATCTATTTTGGTTCAATTTTGAGGGGCCATTCAATTTCTATTTTTCTTTGATTTCTATAGTTCGTTTTCAATTTTATGGGGTTTTTCTTTGATGCTACCATTGTTTTTTCACGGTGGTGATGTTTAGAGAAAGAATGATGGAAGGGGAGGCACTTCCAGCTACTGGTGGGGTAAGGATACATTGGTGTCTAAGGAGATACCGCAAGCAGTGAAAGGGATGTGTTTCAGTTCTATGAGTATATTGGGGGGTAGCAGTACCCCTAGTATGAGGCTGGTGGTGTAAAAAGGAGTAGTAGAAATTGTGGAGTCACCCTCAATGAAGGTAACGATGACAGTGGATGAATGAATTGAAGTGGAATGATGAATCCGAACTACAACCCTTTGGTATGAGTTGAAAAGAATAGTGGCTTTGAATCAACGTTGGGTTTGGATAACAACAGAAACTCATACGCAATAAAATATAAAAAAATAAAAAAAATAAAAAAAATTTAAATTATGTAATTAGTTAAAATAAAAAATCAAATAAATTAAACTAAACAATTAAATTATAATTCTAACTCAAAATAAAATTTAAATCCTCTAAATAACAAGATAGAGTTTACATTTTAAGCATAACTAATTTAAAAAAAATTTAAATTTGTTTGAAAAAGTCAATTGAAAAATTAATTATTTAATGTATAAATGAAATGAAATAATTAAATTAAAATTAAATATTAAAATAATTAAAGAGTTGAATAAAATTATTTAATTTAATAAACTATATATAGAGGAAGAAAAACTGAATTATTTATTTATAAAAGAATTAATTAAATTAAATAATTAATAAAATAATTATTTAGGAAAACAAAAATAAATTAAATAAAAATGGAAGAATAAAAATAATGAAATATTATTATTTAAATAAAAGGAAAAGATAAAAAGTAATTTCAAGTAGAATGAATTGGTAGTTATAAAATTATTTAAAAATAATATTAACTAAAATACATGATTTTTATAGAAAATGATTATTTTAAGTAGAAATGTACAAAATATGAAACAATATTAATTATTAATTAAAATACATTATTTTGACATTAAAATTTCACTAGAAACATTAAAAGATGTGGAAAATTGCATTTAAAATGATCCATATCAAACTTCCCAAAACATAAATCATTATTTGTCCTCAAAATAATGCACATGTTTTAATTTTTAAAACATAAAGTATGGATTGTGACATTGAGTTCAAAAAGTGGATTCCACGACATCAAAAATCAATGGTGCAGGACCAGGTTTGGCTTTTAAAAGAAAGTGTTCACAAAAGTGTTCCTTCCTAGTTTCAAAAACCCATTGGAAATCAGAGGAATATTTAATTCATTAAATTTTCAATTATTTAAGGCTTCCTATATGAAATTTCATACTATTATTCTTCAATTAAAGTTCATCATACAATTAAAAAAAGTGCTGACATGTTATATAAAAGTGGAATTAACTCCGTAAACAAAAGGCACCATAAAATTTCACTATCTCTTAGGTTCCAAGAATCAATGAGAATTTCTTTGAATAAAATCATCTATAAAACTCAAATTATCTTTAATTATGTTAATTTTTCCCTTCTTCATTTGGGTTCCAAATTCCCCTCCCATAAATGAGTTGATTTTTGACTAGGCACTATAATTTCAATTTTACTAGCCCCATTTCATGTGTATTACACTATGCACATCACATATTGAAAGTGGAATTGGATTTTATATATTAGAAAAAAATCACCCAGTGCACTAGTATCAAAGACTCACTGTGGGATCCCAATTTCCCATTTTACACCAGTTATAAAGGACTTAAAAAATTTACATTTGAGTAGGTTCAATTATATGATTTCCTAAAAAGACGAGTCACCTAGGATCTAATTAAAAGTTCCAGTTTTCATATATTCAGGATTCTAATTATACAATAATATATCATATATAACTCTTTTCTTATGTTCCTAAAGAAAATATCCATATAGATAGTGTGATACTTCACTAATCAATCATATATCTTCAATAGTTTCAGAATCATTGAAACCCTTAAATTCCAAGAGGATCGTATCCACTAAGTATGAAATAATTGATGTGTAATGTGATGCTAGATAACCCTCAGTATGTGAAATAAAAAAAGTATTTTTTTAAATAAATTTTAAACAATTACAAAAAATTACCATTTTTTACAACAAATCTGGGAGAATTTGAAGTGAGAAAATGGAAATGACCCCTCTCTCCCACAATTAAAACTCAACTTTGTCCCCAATATTGACATACATGGTGAGTCACGGATTAAGTCAAAATAAATATGCAATTCAACACATAAAATAATGTGAATTGGTAGCATTAATGTTAAAAATATTCTTTTCCATATACAATAAGAAAAATAAAAGGAAAGAAACAAAAACATGTGTATAAGAGAAAGTCCAGCGACCACCACCAACAATCAAGCTAAATTTTCATTCTGAACAATTCATGATATTGAATTTTACAAATGGACAACTGATTTTTCAATATAATTCAAAAATTATCTTGATAACCAATAAAGCACACTGACAACATGATCCAGGGGAAAACAAAGGGTGTGAACTGGTTTTACAATGAATTTCAACCAAATTTTCAACTCACTAGATTGATGCAGTTAACACTCAATGTCGGAAAAAGATCCATAGTTTTCACAATAAGATGGGGGATTACCCCAAACATAAAAACATATAGAAGGATAAAAAATGATCACAAAAATAAAATTGTAAAAAGAAGAAAAACACTTCCCTAGATGTGCAAGACAATCATTTTTTTCGTCCATTTAGTTGTTTTGTCCATATACCATTGATGATCCATTAAAGAACCTATAATATGTATAAAATTTAACATTAGTGTTCAAGAGATAAATTTCAAAATGAAATGAAACCAAGGAGTGAGTTAGGGAGTGATTTACTATGAAGTTTAGACTAGCAGTTTCCTTTTAGCATCGATGCTCTAAACGAGTATGAAACTGGTAAATGATTAACAAAGAAAACGAAGACCACCATACCACCAAAACCTCAAAAATAAATTTCAAAAAGCAATATAAACCCATAAATTAAGTGAAAAAATAATTCAATGCAATTTAGAAATTATGGTCAACCATGTAGATAATCATACAACTGATCAATGAGTATTTATTCAAAGAGAATTTAAAATTGAAAACATGAAAACCATGGGTTTCAGCCCAGGAAACACCATTTTTAAAGTCCCATGATAGAATTTATTCCTTATTGGTTTCTAACCATGATCATTTAGTTTGTATGATCTGTCATAATTAAACCCCTCTGTGTTACTTTTGGAAAATTTAGTTAGTTAACACAGAAACACATGAAACTCAGTAACATGAAGATGTTTTTTAAAAATTTCAGAACTCGATGAATAAGACACCTTCAACCAATAGCATAAAAACATAGAACATCACTTAGATAAAATGTTATATTAGAGAAAATTTCATTATATAATTTAATGTGATTAGGAAAACTCAAAAAAAGATCCTTCAAATTCTCCCCACACTTATGACATTAACATGGCCAGAAAAGGAAACAATTATTAGTGTAGATGGGTTATTATGAACAAAAAAGTGAATTTCACATGAAACATACTTAGGTTCCGTTGGTGGAGAAGAATCACGTTTTTCTAAGAGACTGTGAAACTCATGGAAATTTTTTATAACATTGTTGGTGAAAAGAACCAGGGTCATACCTATTGGCCAATTTTGGTAAAAATTCCAGCAACTCCTCTAGCTCATTATTAACAGATTCAAATGTCTCAAATTTAACTACAGGCTCAACAATGTTGACTCCAGACTTTTCCGTAGTCCCAACACTTTCACTTTCATCAATCAAGGTACTATAAATAGAATTACTTCCCTCATTTTTTACTGAACATGAAGCTTCGTTAGGGTTGAAAACATGGGTGGTAGAAAGATCCTGAACAGTTTGAGAAAATATATGAGTGAGATCACTTGGAGTGGAAAAGAATACATCACGGTTTAGAGAAAGTTATTTTTTGATTTGGTTCTCAATTATTCCCATCCATTGTATCTCTTTTATAGATTCACACTTAACAAAATTTTCATAAAAATGTTCACTGATAGATTCAGTGATAAAATCATCAAAGGGATTATGATTTTTCCTCCCCATCGTAGAAAATCTATCAAATTTTTTCTCACCACAAGTTGTGACTATTTATAAATATGAAATGCCTCACGACCCTCACCACCCCAAAGGGTAAGCTTACAATTTGATTCATCAATGGGAGCCTGAGTAGTATCAAACAATGGCCTACACAAAAATGAGTTAAATAGTGTGATCACAGTCCATGTGAAGAATCAAAAAGTTGGAGGGCATGTAAGGTTTCCCTATATCTACAAAAAAATCATCTACACTCCCATATGGAATGAAATGTATACTATTAACTAGCTGTAGGAAAAACTTAGTTGGTTTCAGCTGCTTGAGGACCACATTTTCATATAGGGGATAGAGAATTAGATTTACACAATCATATAGATCACATAAGCACTTAATATCATCACATTGAATGATTTTATAATATGTTTTAAATATTCTTGGGTATTTCAGTGGGGTGGAATATTATTTTGGAAAATTTCACTACACTCCTCATTCAAGATCATTGTTGATCTTTCACCCCAATCCATCTTGTTAGATAAGAACCTCTTAAGAAATTTTAAGTATGAAGGTATTTTGTTTAAAGGCTCCACAAATGGTATGTTGACATTAATTCTCTTAATCATATGAAGAAACAGGAGACAGTAAGGATAATTGGTGTTTCTCAGCCTTTGTGGGAAAGGGATTGAAGGGGGTAATTCATTAGAACATGTGGGCTATTCCCATCATTGTTCCACCTCACATTCTCCTTTTCCTGCGTTTCTAACTGACACTTTATCTTTCTTTTTTCTTTTTCTTTTTCCAGTTAATTTTCTAAATTTTTTTGTATCATTGAATCTATCTAGATTTATAGAATTGGGGTTTTTTAGGATTTTAGGTCTAGTTTCATCTCAACCATAAATTTCCTATTTCCTAACTTGTATTATAATTAATCATTTATGTTTTAAGTTAAACCTGGTAGTCACTACCAAGATATTGTTTTTTGTGGTTGACCTTATTGTACAGGGGAGATTTCCCTTTTCCCTACACCTTTATCTCTAGCTAATTGATACATTTTAGGTTCTAAATTGAACATATGAGAATCTGTGTATTTTTTTAAAGAACTAATTTCACCATTTATTTGTTTCATCATTCCATTAAGATCCCTTGAAAATTTTAAGATTCAACCCCATATTAGTTTGAGTTATAAGTTCGGGGCTGTTGCTGGATGTTTGGGGAAGTGGACTACTTGAATGTACCTTACTCTCTCCATGACAGATTGGGACGACCTTAATATTAATAATTATACTGATTAGAAGAAGGAGTTTAGACACCCTGAATTCTAGCCTAAAAATCTGCATACTGGAAACCCTCGTCTAATTAGACAAGGAGGTTAAAATTGGGAGGAAAACTCATAGTGTAAATGAACATCCCACAATGACAACAATACTCTCTTAGAACTAGTTCATTGATAGTAGAAACTTGGGTATTGGTTTCAGCCCTATAGATAACACTCTTCCTAGTGCACTTGTGTTGAGACTTTTGACCCATATTATAAAAATAACTATTTATGTTCATCAGATTTGGAATCAGAGAGGTAACCCCCACAAGATTGATGCACTAGGATTTGATTGTAAGGGGGGAGGGAAATGTAAAAGGTGTCGATGAGAAGATGGGGAGAAAAATGATATTTGGGACGCTTCTTAAGAATTTATTTGAACTTATCCCATGAATCGTGAAAAGGTTCTCCCTAATACTAGACAAAGCCAGTGATATTATGCCTAACCTAAATGGTAGTGTTTCTAGGATTGAATATTTACACAAAGGCACAGAACACCTCATCTTATGTTAGGAATATTTCCTCCTTTAAATTTTAGAACCATGTCCAAGACCTCCCCATAAGAAAAAATGTGAACAACCTAAAAATTAACTTCTCCTCACCCATATCTTATAGAGGTAGCTATTAGAAAGTACTATAAACCTCTCTAATGAATTCAAGTGAGTCCTTTGCTGCTAGAATATTGGAAGAATGGATTTAGGAGAGATTTGATTTTTTGATCTCACATGTCATAGACCTAGTGGAAAATATGATGCAAGAATGGTTTCATAACAGTATTGGAATTTGGAATTCCTTAATCCTATATCTCTCATGGGTAGGAATCATATGTTGTGGCATGTTTAGATGTCAGTTTCAAGCTTTGTAGTACTGATTTTCCATTTTTTTAATTTTTTCTATAGTTAGAATAATGCTTATTGATATCAAAAATTGAGGATTCAATTTATACCATTGATGACCCGGTGAAAAAATAGTAAGAGAAAACATAATTGAATTTTTTTAACATTTTTAAGTATTTATTTATTAAGATTTCATATTTTCAGTTACTTTAGTTTCTGTTATATAAATATACATTTGGGTTTTTTAACATGGTCGTACGTGCCTTCCCAAATAACGGTGAAATATATTTTTCGAGTCCTTATCGAGAGGATGATCATATAAAATATTTATAAACCATATAATGTAGTAATATGGTGATCAGATGGGTTTCTAACCACATGGAAGGAAATAAGGTGTTCTAGACCAAACGAAACTAAAACAATAAAAAACAATAAAAATAACTAAAATAAAAGAGTGAATGTGAAAAGTGAAAAGAGTGTGTGAAATGAAATGTGTGAAATTGGGTTGGGAAGAAGTGAAAAAAATAGATGATAGATAAAGATACATGCAATGGATGAGATTAGGGTGATCAGGCTATCATGAATTAATTAACAGTTTTCTATTCCCACTCCATTTAATAAAAATCAAATTAGTCCCCATAACGGTGTTGATCCACTTAGCTCTCGCTTCAATAGATCAACAACGATCATCAATATTTCATTATAAAAACTCTATCAATCATTACATTTGTATTAAAATTATTCTCGATGGAAAAGAGAATATTAACTTTTTTCATTTTCAATTCATCAGTTATGATTCCAAGGTAAAGTGTTCGCTCTCATCTTTTGTAAGTATGTAGAATAGTAAAGAAATTTGTACTCAATAATAATTAATTGTGATCTTTGAGCTTAAAGTAATCCAAATAGATTACAGAAATTAGTAGTATAACATAATAATAGTTTCAAATAATGAAAAATTAATTTCCCCTATAGAATTTTACTACAAATACTGAATATTCAAAAAATATGGAAAAAATGAAGTAGAAAATAGAAAACATCTCATCTGAGATGACTTACTTACTTAAATTCTTCTCCAATGCTCCATTTTCTTCTTAGTGGCCTTCCATGCCTATTCTCTAGTGAATGGTGTCGAATAGATGGTAATATGATCAGATGTAATGTATGATAATTGAAATAAGTATGGAATGTTTGAGTGATGATGGAGGAGCAGAGGGTATTGAATGGAGGGGAGATAGAGTGCGAATTGAATGGTGAATCTCACAGAGATGATGGTTGTCGAAGTGGTGGTGAATGAGTGGGTCCTCATGGGGGTACTCCCTCCATCTTCTAGAATATTTAAGAGATTAATGATAAATTTGTTTCCCACTTTAGCAACATTTAGAATTTTCCTATGCTTTCCATGGGAACCTGGCACCACATGTTAATGGCTTCGCTGGCGTCTATGTGGAAATTTTACATTTCCCTTTCCTCATTTCTAGTGAGTGAAGAATAAACTCTTAACAAAATGAGAGTTCATGCCATGAACAATGATTCTCTCTTAAAAAGGACTACAGAAAACATAAAACAAAATTGTATGTACTTGAAAATATATCTATTATTAAAATATGATTATTTACATCAGTTTAAAAATACTTTAACATAAAATCACATATATAATTGATTTAAATTATTAATAAACAACATATATATATATATATATATATATTAAATATATATATTATAAGAAATTATTATTTCTAATATATGTATATATATTATAACTATTATATTTGTTTATTAATATATACTTACTATAAAATAAGAGTAATTAACATTGTATATATAAAAAGTGTAATATGTTATTATTTTTTTTATAAATAATTATTATATTATATTATTTTTCATATATATATGTTATAATATTATATATATATTAAAATATGTATTATATATTGTAAAATAATAATAAAAAGTGGATTGGGGGGTACAAAAGAATGAAGTGGTATGGGGGTTTCAGGTGAAGCATGTAGGCAGGGGTGTGATAACAAGGTCTGATGAGCCTTGATGGAAAGGGGGTGTGAAACAATGGAAATTGGGAGGTTGTACGGAGCATCTAAAAGAGAATGGTGGCACTGCTTTGCACCGGTGGTATGTGTCTGGCCAATGTAAGGTGAGGTGGGAATACTTTAGATTGAGGTAAAGGGATCATCAATTTCACGACCAAGGTGGTGAAATCGACGACCTTTCATGGCCTTAAACGATGAAAATTTGGGTAGTCTTATTGAGGAAATTCCAAAAATTGATTCTTCTTCAGATCTAAAAAATTTGAGTTTCTGGTGTACATTTTTAATATGTTGTGGTTCAGTTTTTTTGGTTTCAATCAATTTCTATTTTTCTTTTCTTTCTATTGTTTATTTTTCGGTTTTGCGGATGTTATTCATTGATGCTGTTGTGGTATGTTCGTGGTGGCGATGTGAAGAGTAAGAACAATGGAAGGGGAGGCACCACCGGTTACTAGTTGTGTGAGGATGCAGCGATGTCTAAGGAGAAACCACCAAAAGTGAAAAATTAATGAAAAAACATTGGTAGGAGTGGATTAAAATGGTGAATAGAGACTCCTACGCAAAAAAATCAAATAAATTGAAAACAATTTAAATTAAATAATTAATTAAACTAAAAATTAAATTAAAAAAATTAACAAATTAAATAAAAATTCCAACTCAAAATAAAATTTAAATTCAATAAATAACTAACTACATATTAAATTTTCTTCACAATTAATTTTAAAATATAATAGACGGTTTCCAAATTCAATTGACACATTAATTATTTATAGAATTCATTAAAGGAATGAATTAATGGGAAATTAAATATTAAAAAATTAAAGAGTTAAATTAAATTATTAAAAATAATTAATTATTTAGAAAAAAATGTGAATTGTTTATTTACGAAAAATTAACTAAATTAAATAATTAAAAAAATAATTATTTAGAAAAACAAAAGAAAAAATATAAATATGAAAAACAGAAATTATGAATTATTATTATTTAAATAAATGAAAAAACAATAAAAATAAGAATTTAATGTAGAATGAATTGTTACTTTTAAATTTTTTTAGAAAATAATAAATAAAAAACATTATTTTCATAGAAAATTATTATTTAAAGATGAAATGTTCAAAATTGACAGAAATTATTAATTATTTACTAAAATACCTTATTTTGACAATAAAATTACACTAAAACAATAAAAGATGTGCAAGATTGTATTAAAAATGATACACATCAAATTCCCACACACATAAATATTTGTTTTTCCTCAAAAAATGCATACTTTTCACTTTTTTAAATATAAAGTTTGGTTTGTGACATTGAGTTCAAAAAGTGAATGTCATGACATTAAAAATCAGAGGAGGAGGACCAGGTCTGGATTTTAATAGAATTTTTTCACAAAAGTGTTCCTTGCTAGTTTCAAACACAAATTGGAAATCAAAAGTATCATAGATTTATTAACTGTTTAGAGATTTCATGCCTCCTATATGAAATTACATACTGTTCTTCTTCAATTCTAGTTCAATTTACAATTCAATAAATAAGGACATGTTAGATAAAAGTGGAAATAAAACCATAACGAAAAGAAACCTTCAAATATCACTTTCTCTTATATTACAAGAATTAAAGACTATTTTTTTGAATCAATTCATTGATTCAACTAAAATGACCTTTAATTAAATCAATTGTTCCCTTCTTAATTTGGGTTAAAAATTCACCTTACTAAAATGAGTTCATTTGTTGACTGGGAACATTATTTTAATTTCTCTCATCTGTATTTGATGTGAAAGGCACTATGCATAACAATTATCAAATGTAAAATTCGATTTCATCTGTCAATAAAAATGAACCGAGTGAACCTATCTCAAAGACTCCATGTGTGATTTCATGTTCCCATTTTATTAATGTTATAAAAGAAATACAAAATTATTATTTGAGTAGATTCAATTCTATTTTTAAAAAAAAATAAGATTACACTAGGATATAATTTAAAATTTTAATTTCTGAGAGTCATAATACTAATTCCATAAAAATATATCACATACCACTATCTTCTTACATTCATAAAAATATAATCTATAAGGATAGTGTGGTACTTCACTAAGATACAATATATCACCAACAGTTTCAGAATCATTGAAACCGTTATACTACCAACAAGGCATTATCCACTAGTTAAGTCATAATTGATGTGAAATATGAAGCTAGATAACAGTAGATTGTGAAAGAAAAATAATTACTTTTAATTTTGAATTTTGAAGAATTCCAAAAAAATTGAACATTTTTTTGACAAAAAATTCGTTGTATTTTGTTTTGAGAAAATGACAATGACCTAATTCCCCCAATATTTAAACTCATCATTGTCCCTAATTTTGAACTACATAGTAGGGGACAGGTTAGTTTAATATAGATATGTAATTCAGAACTGAAGGTAATGTGAAAGGGTAGCATTAATGTTCCAAATACGTTTTTTCCATAGATAAAAATAAAAATAAAAATAAAGAAACAAAAGAATGTGTAAAAGAGATAGTACACCGACCACCACCTACAATCACGCACAATGTTTTTTTTGAAATTTTCATGTTGTTGGATGATAATGGAATGATGGTTGGACGAGTCATGCTGGATGAGTGGGGGGTGGATAGAAGGGAAGAGATATGGAGTGTTAACCGAATGATGAATCTCACTAAGGTGACGGTTCTGGAAGTGATGGTGAATGAGAGGCTCTTCCTAATTGTACTCCCTCTATCATAGGGAATATGAAGAAGGTAGATGATAAATTTATTTATTTCCACTACCACTTTTGTAATTTTCGGATGTTTTTCATGAGTTCCTGCCACCACATGTTGATGGCTTCGTTGGAATCAGGGTGGTGATTTCATAGGGTCTGTTCATCCTTGCTAGTGAGTGAAGCAGAAACCCTTTACAGAATGAGGGTTCGAACCAGGAACCATGATTATCTACGAGCACAGAACAATAGAAAACACAAAATAATAGAATGAATACTTGAAAATATAACTAGAATTAAAATATGATTATTTACAGAAGTTTAAAAATAATTAAATATATAATCAAATATATCTATAATTACCATTACTAATATACATACACACACACACACACACACATATATATATATATATTAAATATATTTATTGGAAGAAATTATTATTACTAATATTTGTATATATATTATATCTACTATATTTAATTTTTAATATCTACTTATTATAAAATAAAATTAATTTATATTATATCTATAAATAGGTGTATTTATCATTATTATTATATATAATTATATGTTATAATATCATATATATTTCAATATGTTTTATATATTATATAATAATAAAAATAAAAAAGAAGAGGATTCAGTTGGGGGGGGTCAGGTGCCGTAGATAGAAAAGGGTATGGAAACGAGGTAGGACGTGCCACGAGGGAAAGGAGGTGTGGAGTGGTGGAATTTAAAAGGTCGTGTGGTGTAGTAATAATTGAATGGTTTTCCATATTTACAGCAAATAAAACTGTGGTCTGGGTTCGGCTGATGCAAGGTCATGTGTGATCTGATCAGATCGAGGTGAATGGAACTTTAATACCCCTACCATGGAGGGTAAATTGATTGATGTGGACATAATTAGATGATGTGGATCTGGTTAGTCTTCTTCAGGAATGTATGCAAACTGAGTCTTCTTCATATCTAAAAAATTTGAGATTCTGGTGTGCATATTTGATCTGTTTTGGATCAATTATGTGGTGCCCTTCAATTTCTATTTTTCATTTCTTTGTATTTATAATTTTTTGTACTGTAGGTTTGGTTCATTGATGATACTATTGGTTGTCCATGGTGGTGATGGGAATAGGAAGAACAATCTCCAGGGAGGCATCACCAACTACTGGTGGTGTACGGATGCAATAATGTCTAATTAGAAAATGCAAGTGGTGTAAGAGAGGTGGCCTGACAGTGTGGGAAGAGTGGGGGAAGTGGCACCATCATCATGGGGATAACAGCATGAAACAAAAGAGTGGTGACAGTGGATTCATCATTAATGAAGGTAAATATGATAATGGATGAGGGAGTATAAATGGAACAATGCCTTTGAATAATAACACATCAGAAAGAGTAGAAGAGAGAGGTGGCTCTTAGTCACTGTTGGGATTGGAGAGCATCAATGACTCATTCACATCAAAAAATCAAATAAATTAAAAAATTATGTTAAATAATTAGGTAAACTAAAAAGTAAATTGAATATTATAAAAAATTAAATAAAAATTTTAACTCAAAATGAAATTAAATTTCAATAAATAATTAGATTCAAATTACATTTTTTTCACAATTAATATTAAAAAAATAATAAAGTCAATTTTCAAAAGTCAATTAACAAATTAATTAATGAATGAATTTATGAAATAATAGAATTAAAGTAAAATTAAATATTAAAATAACTAAAGAGTTGTATTAAATTATTAAATTTAATTAAATATTTAGAGAATAATATTTAATTATTTATTTTAAAAATAATTAATTAAATTTAATAATTAATAAAATAATTATTAAACAAAACAAAAGATACAAAATAAAAATGAAAGAATAAAAAGAAAGAATTATTATTATTTAAATAATATAAAAAAAATAAAAAATGGAATTTAAAGATGAATAAATTTTTAAATTTTAAATTTATTTAGAAAAAAGAAATAAATATCAAAAAAAATATATTATTTTTACAGCAAATGATTATTTTTTGAATAAATAAACAAAATTGAAAGTAGTTATTAATTATTAATTAAAATAAGTTTTTTTTATTTTATCAATATAAATAAAAACAATAAAATATGTGACATATTTCATTAAAAATTAGCCACATCACTTCCTCATATTAACAACATCCCAAAAATATGGAGTTAATCACCACATTAAATACAATTATTTTAATGGGTTCCATGTATATAGTTGAATTAAAAGTTTACAATAAAGAAGAATACACAAATTTATGGTCTTAGAATAATCATATTTGGTAATCTACAAAATAAAACCATAGAATATCCACAAAATATTAGATTTTCCAAATTGATTTTCCATTAGTTTTATGGTGAAATAATGTAATAAAAATTAATTTAGAACCTAATAACTTATAGAGTACCCTAAAAACATTTGATGTAAATATTATATCATTATACAATTTAACAAAAATTTAATACATTTTATTTTATTATCTCTCTAGGATAGAGTCACGTATGCTGATGAGAAGGAATATTACCTCAAATAAAATGGAAAGGGTAGGTTTAATCAAATGATAAACAAAACATAAATGAAATTAGTAATTTATGAATTCATTTTTAATACAATGTTTAAATTCATGGAAATAAACTTCTATATATATTCTGGAATTGAAAATAACTGAATTACCCCATTTTATAGTTGTGGTTCAATGTCAACATATTAAAAAATCAAGCATTTCATCGTAAAATTACCTATATTTTTATTCATTACTTCCCAAAAAAATATTCATGATGATATCTATACATATTTTTTATTACTATATTGTTAGAAAATAGAGAGATTTGAGCCTCTATAAATAATTCCTAAATCAACTGAGTATCATTTAGTTAAAAAACAATATATTGAAATATTATAACACCTTTTTAATCATTACAAAATCCCTATATATTTCTATCATTTCCCAATATTATAAACTAATTTAGTCTTTGATATTATTTTTGAGCATTCATAACTTTATTTGATGAGGATGATTAAATGTTCCTTGATTAAAAATAGATCTGGTTTCAATATTCACAAATAAAATCCAATTTCCATTGAATCATAAATTGATTAACCATGCACTAAATGAGACATAATTAATGATTCATTATCATATTAACTGAAGGTTTCTACTATCATTTTATACATTATGTAGATGATAGTGAATCATTCATCATAATCCTTTATTAGTTCCAAACATATTCATTATATCATGTTTAATTTTTTTAGGTGAGTATATACTTCAATGTTTTCTAACATGTTTTTATATCACATTTTTACCCTAAAATTGATCACTAAAATAGCTTTTTAAAAAATTAGTACACTAATATCAATATCATGAATTAGATAATTTTTATCATGTGGTTTTAGCTGTTGTGATGAAAGTAAATATCATTTTTATTTATGAATAAAATTACCCATATTCATTTATTTAAATAAATTTAACACACATTCTAATTAATTTTGTTAATGCATTATCTAACTATGGAAATTATTTAATAAACCTCCTTGAGTAAACTGATAATCAAAGGAAACTATTAATCTCTATGATATTAGTGTTATCTATCTATTCTTCAAACAAAATGGTTTTAGTAGTTTTTATTTATCTACAATATTTTGTTAAAATTTCCCCATGGAATGATTTTATTATAACAAAAAATCTCATTTAATAAATTTTCCATATAATATATTTTCATTAAAATTATATAGAACAATCCTCAGTGTTTATCATGTTCCATAAAAATTTGGAATATAATAGATTATTTTAAATATGTAAAACCAAAAATTTATTCACATATTCTTAGAATTATCATTAATAAAATCTATAAATATGCTAGGTTCATTCATTAAACCAAAGGTATTAACTATAAACTTATAATTTTCATAACTTGTTAAAAATACCATACTAAGAATATCTTATTACTCTACTTTCAATTGATGTTATCAAGATGTGAGGTCAATGTTTAAAAAAACAAGGCTCTATTAATATGATCCAACATTTCATCAATTTGAGGAAATCAATAATTTTCCCTAATAATATTATTATTTAGTTCTATATAATCAATTGAAATTATCATAGAATAACCATTATACTTAAAAAAATAGGAGCACCCCATAGTGAATTGCAAGGATGAATGAAAACCCAGATAAAAATTAATATAATTTTCATTTCAATTTTAATAGCTCTACCATAGCAATTTAATTTGGGAGTTTTAAAATTGTCTTGGCTTCATGAACTATGTAAATAGTGAAATAAACCTCTCAACTTGGAATAAAACCATGAAAATTATCATGAAATACATCCGAGTATTAATTTTCCACTACAACCCCGTAATTTATTTATCATTAACACCTTTATAGTGATATAGTGAAGATAAATTTATAATCCATTTTTTCTCATATTATTAGCTTTTTGATATGTTCCCATAAGTATTAATTCATTCTTAAGTAAAAAAAATCTAATTCAAAAAACTAATTATAAAATTATTTATTTAAAAATAAGTTTTATAAATATTTCTCAACAACCAATCAATACAAAAAATAATAAAAATATTCAATATTTTTATGAAAATAATATTTTCAGTTAAAAATTTTCCACTAAAGATTATATGAATATTTTGATAAATCCATGTTTCGTTAATTCATACACTAAAAGTTTTACAAAACTTATGTTGTCTATTTTTATAGATTATATTTTCATATTACTATTAAATTTCTTATAAATAATAGAATTTATATATATATATATAGTGAAAAAATAAATAAAAATTCGTGTAATTGGATAAGTTAATTGTTACCACATCATTTGATGGACCATCAACTATCATGAAAGTGGAAACTAACTTTTATACACCTATTATCTTACGATATTGATTATTTCCACGATTCATATTAATCATCATAAACAAAAATATAAAATTTACCATTTAATTTAAATTTATACATTTCATTTTATATATCCTTGATCATTACTCATCTCCTTGAAATCATGAACCATATGTCCAAATTTACAACAATAATAACATTTTTAGGCCTTATAAGAAGTTCCAAAGAATTATTTTTATCATATTTTGGAAAGGAGGGAATTTGGTATCATATACATTCAAATATCATTATTGGGGGGTTTTCTATTTCTTATCTTTTTGATAACTTCCCATACATGATGTTACAAGATCTATAAATCTTAGTTGCCTCTATTACAACATTCTCAGCATTTCAAATAATTTTTGTCATAACAGTCAAATTCATGAGTAACCAAATACCTTAATAATTATTTTTCTCCTATAAAAATTTTATCAATTTTACTTTCATAGTAAATAATATATTTAGGGAATGCCTTTCAAATAGGGTAAAATTTTCTTCATAATTTTCGAATGTGTCCTCATTCTTATTCATCTGTAGGAATTTATTTTCCAGAGAACATAAATAATTTATTTATGAAAAATATATTTAAACATTTTTCAGTCCATCGTATCTATGTTATCATCTCTTTTACATTTTTAATTTGAGACCACCATAAACTCACTTTAATATCAATATGATGAATTGAAAATTTTAATTTTTTATTATTTGAATAAAATGAAATATCAAATATTCTCTTCAAGGAATTTATTAACATATCAGTTATCACAAAGTAAGATGTACGACCAACTGTTTTAGGGTATTTCCCAAGAAATTATCCACTATTGACATATTTATTTTATGATAATTTAGTCACCCTATTTCATTATTTCTACCACATATATCTTTTGTTATTTGAGATAGGACTTTAATTAATTGATTATATACCACTTCAACTAATTAAAGTTGTTGATGTGGAAAGATATAATCTAGTAGTTTATTTCTTACTCCATTCACCATATCATCTTTGTATAAAACCATAATAAAATAGGTGTATAATAGATTAAAAAACATAACATACTTTAATCTAATAAACTTATATATCATTATAATGTGGATAAAAAATACGGTTTTACCCATAAAATGACAATAGTTTCCTTAAAAAAAATTAAAATTTCTGTATAAATTTAATAACCTATATATTTATTTAAAACCATATTTGATATCAATAGTAAAAACTTGTATACAATCACACCATAATTACATTCCTTAAAATAATAATTTATAACACCTATACCAAGATCATTTAGACTAGAGTTTAAGAGGATTTGGATACGCATTAAATTAAAAAATCTACTCCGACCCTTAGTGTGCGTTTATTACACAATGGCTTGTTACAAAAAATATACACAATATTTTTTCAAATATATGTATATAAATATAAAGTTAAACGCAATATTGACCCTACACTTCATTAAATATCCACAAATAATTTAAAATAATTAAATGATAAAATACATCTTAATAAGGGGTGTAAGGAGAGGGTAAACTCAATGTTCAGTTTAAAATAAAAAAAACCCATAGAAAAATTACTTCATTAAAAAATAACATTGAAAACGTAAAATAAAAATGTAATAAAATAAATTCTTTTCCAAAATAATAATTTCATTAAACAAGTATAAAAAATAGGGAAATCCTAAAGGTTACTTGGAATGTCATTTTCATATAATCTATAATAACTGACAATCACACATAATAAAATTAGTTATAATAATTTATTTCTAATATCATTTATCTAGAGAGTAATCAATTTATAAATTAATTGGAGGGTTATATCCCAATCCCATCCATCTTTATATATAATTTATATGAACAATAATATGAATAAAACACATAATGATGTGTTTTAGGGGATCATACTATAATTACTGTAAATGGGATAATCCCATATTTTCCATTTTTATCTTCAATGAATCAATGATAAATTAAAGAGAATAACACATCATACCTAGTATAGGGTTTTAATAGACTATATCGAAATGGATCAATCTTGTGAAGGATCACAAAAAAAAATCAATTCAATCCTACCTTAGAAGAGGTTTATTAGACTTGGATCCTTGGTTGCAATGATAGGATCCAAAACTCATTAATGGGATGATAATGCCTTCTTTGTAAGATGAATTGTAGTTTAGGTCCAAGAGATCATTAGATATATTTTCATGTGATCTAGTTACACAAATATAATTAATCATTTCTTTTATATTGAAATACTATATATTCGTTATTTAATAAGTGTGTTATACATTTCAAATGTATTCGGAGATCTTTAATAAATCCTATACATTACATTTCGTTGGAGAGATATTCATTTAAATCATCAATGAACATGTTAAATGTGTTAAATAAACTATCCTATGTATAAATAACTAATGAAACCATGCAAGGATGTACAATGCATGTTCATGAATCCCTTAAAAAAATATCAAATGAAAATAATATGATATGTTATATTTAGTATAAAACATCCATTGTTGTATTATGATACCAACATGTTTTATCTTATAATATACATAAAATTCTCATCATAGGATTTTAACTAGGTGTATTATATAATCTGACTCATCATTTTTGTTCATATCCATCAATCACAAAATTTCACACAAATCAAATAATGAATTTATAAAAATTCCAGTATTCTATGTTAATCAATCCAAAATTATTTTGGATATAGTTTATCAAACTATATTTAATTTATTAAAAAACACTTTATCCAAAAGTGTATACGTACCTAATGTTTGAAATATGTGACCTTATAGACCTTAGTAGAGTTGATAATAAATAAAAACCATCATATCCTAGTTTTAAACTAAGAGATTCAGGTAGAGATGAATCAGTGATACTCATGATACTAAGGGATATAGTGTTACATCTATTAAACATAATTATATATCATAATACCATATCCAAAAAAAATTGTGTCATATACATCATATGAGTAGAAATATAGTGTTACATCTTTTAAAAATATTATCAAACTATATTTAATTTCGAGGACTGGTTTGACCAGAATTACTTTTATAAAAATATTAAATATATATTTCTATTGTGTGCATGTAGATTACTAAATAAAATGGGATAACTATTAAATTGAAAATTTTATAGGTAATATAAGACCACATTTGTGTCTATAACCTAATGTTTTCCCTAGGTGTGACATAAAATGAGTCACCTTGGGATTTTCAAGCTGCTCGCTCATTGGCAGTGCCTTTAGTGAAAGAATTAATTAATTTATTACATAATTAGTTTATTTTTTAGCGCAAAAGATAATATTATAAGTATATCACAATGGAAAATTGTTCCACGGTTGACTCATAATTTCTAGACTTCTTCTGCAAGAGCTCCTTCCTCACTTGTTCGATAAATGTTGATGAAAATCTAGAATCGATCAGATCATGTCGCAACAGACACACCGACACCTCCCAAATCATTGCAGAACATGTTCTTTATCTGAGATCGATCCAAATGGAGGCATGGATTGTAATTATTTTATTCCTTTTGAATAATTATTTGAGCATATCCACTCTTTTACTTGGATATGTGCTACCTATAGCCTTTCCATGAGCATATGTACCAGAATTAAGTTGTTTAATCAAAATTTTCAAACCTTGGTATGCCCATTATTGTTCTTTTACCACGAATTCTTGGATAGTTATTTTTAAACAATTTGTTTTTGTTATTTTTTCTCTATTTTCATTGCATTTTTTTCTGATTGGATCCCTATTATCCTTGCATGACTTCGTCAGGAAGTTCTGAGCTTGATCAGGCTCCAATATTCTTAACGGATCGATGGAATGACCAAATATCGATAGAAAATGAATATATATGTTATCATTGAAATGTTAGGATGAAAAATTAAAATTTTAAACATCTATATCATGATTAAAGGAGGTGCAAAGATTTGCAGAATGAGTAGCTAAACCCACCCGACAAACTGGAGAAAATTTTAGGCAAACAACGACTCAAAAGAGTGAACCAAAATAAGATATGTGAGTTTCGAGATGAATCAAGGAAGAATCTAGGGTGGTGTGGCAAGAATCTAGGATTGAATAATAGAACTATAAATCTATAATTTCTTTCAAAACCTCTACTACACGCCGTGTTAAAGGATGAAGACACGATAGAAAACATTTTTGTAAAAATGTATAGGTTTTTGGAAACCCATGAACATCGTATACATATCCAACATGATGTGTACCACATTCCTATGTTGGTAAGACATGTGATAGGAAAAATAACTAGGCACATGGAAAAATGTTCATTATATGGACACAATGTCTGGTACATGGACATAAAGAGCATCCCAAATCTTGATGCCAGGTTTGCTTGGACCCAGCATGTAGTCCACACACATGACATATACTCTCGCATGGTCAGGATCCATGTTACAGCTAGGGACACAACCATGTGGTGAAGCAAGAACACACACCATCTGTATCCCCTACCACAATATATACCTCTTGAGATCATCTGAGAAAACATCTATCACTCGTATCTACTTAATTTGAACTTGAATTTTAGCCTAAAAGTAGCATGTCCTGGGAGTTTTGTCTGGTAGAACTCAATGGTTCCATCAGTTTTTTAACTGACGATACAATGAGGAATGGTTTGGGAATTAAACATTATGAGGAAAAACATATGATGGGAGTGATCAGGTAGCATCACTAGATGCTTACTCTTGAATGGAACCCTCCAACGAGGTTGGGCATGGGACATTGATGGCTTCTATAGTGGAACCCTCCAGCAGGTCTATGGATGGTTTATCAAAAGACTCCCATGTGGAGCCCTCTTGATGGGATGTGCATGGGTCCTCAATGATTATTAGAGTGATACCCTCCTATTGGGATGGTATCAGTCCTCAGCTTAACAAGTGGAATCCTACTACAAGATTAGGGAATGGGTCCTCATTGACTTAGAGTTGAGCCCTCCATCTAATATGGGCATAAATATTTGATTCATGAGTGGAACCCTTCTATAGTATCAGGGCATGGGTCCTCATTGAATCAGAGTGGAATTCTAAAATGGCATGGGCATGGGACCTCAACTTCCTGAGTGGAACTCTCTGACCATACCAAGTCATGGGTCCTTTACATAGAACTTCATTCCCTTGACATTACTGCATAGTGAAAATATGTGGTTTAAAAATATATATGGACTCATGAGAAAGAGGGATTCTTTCCCCATCGAGATGCATTTTTGTGACATGGCCTAAAACCATGGGGGGGAGTCAGTGTCCCCAAAAGTGGATAATATCATGGTGTGGTGAATGATTTACGTAGACTTGTGTGTTTTGGGAAGATGATTGGGATGATAAGAATCATTCTTGGGCTTTTGGTACTAGAGGCTACTATTCTTCTTGGTATAAGATGTGATATGGAGATCCCTTTAATCTCTCATTTGTGATTATTTGACAGAACCTAATATGTATATATACGTATCGTTCTTTTGTACCCAGTCCATGAGTTTGGTTACTCTCCTTTTTTGAGAGAAAAATATTCATGGGGCATTCCACATTATTTCTATTTCTAGCTATTAATGAGTCATTTCTATTAATATAGGCAGGGAAGGCTCTATGGGTTGTTCATATACTCACTGTGTTTATCCCATTTTTCTTGGATGAGATTACTTTCACTCTTGTTGGGTTGAGCTAGACACTTTCACTATAAATTGTGAGTATTTTATCTTTCTCTTATATTATATCTCTTTCTACCCCCAATGATTTTGGGGCGTCTACTGGGTATGTTTATACTCACCACTGTATGGTCTTTTCTCACACAGATCATGTCTTATGTAGATGGAAAACAGGATGAACATGACTACAATAGAGTATTGGGATACAGGGTGCCTAGACCAGATATGGTGGTTCTAACGTGGTATTTAGGAGTTGGGATCTCTCATTTTTTTTTCAATTTTTCTATTTTTCTTTTAGGTTGGGACATATTTGGTTTGGATGTGTATTTTTACCCCTTACTTTTTAGTTTATACTATTATACCTTCTTACGATCTAGAGGTTCATCCATGCATGATTTATTTTGTAAAGGTTTTGAAAATATATTCTTTCCCTATACAATATTTCATTGATTTACCTATGTGTGTTCCTACATATAATTATGAAATGTCTCACCATGTTAGTTATTCTTTCAACACATGTCACCAACCCATGGCTTATCGAGGATTGTTTAGGGTAGTTGTAGCTCGAGCCCCGACATGGGTCGAGTAATGAAAGATTAGTGTCAAAGAATGTTCATTCCTTGGGACATTGTCTCGATGTATCCATTTAAAATGGATTGGTTGGGTTTAAATAAACAATTCCAAAATGACTTGGGTGAAACTCTCAGGAAAGGAATTCTAGTGATGGTGTGGTGGTCGACGTATCCATTCACAAAGAACCTTGATATCATTCTTGTTGACTCAGAATTTTGAGACATTTGTTACTGGGTTAAAGGTACATGAATCATATAACATTGAGTATTTGATTTTAGATCTTATATTATATCCCAATAGTTTTTTATATACATATTCTTAGATGACCCCAGTACTCCTTGATAACTTTTATGATGCCTTTGCGATGGCAGCCCACCAAAATAGTAGCTCTAGTTCACAATGAATGTTTCAATGATTAATTAGGCCTTAGTTCAGGGTCCATTATAAAATCCCTTTATTCTAGGTGTCAAGGTAGTATCCCCCCTTATTGAGTAAGAGATTATCCTATCAGGGTAGGCTGAGGATGTGCGCCGGTTTAGTGCACTCTGGAAGATCCAACATTAGAGACCACTGAGGTTTCATGGTGATCTTTGTCCTCAAGTATTATAGGATTGTCTAGAGTCAGTGGTATGTATATTATAGCTTTTCTTAACCCTGGAAAATCATGTGGTTGCACTGGCTGCTAGCCTTTTCCACAGTGCAGTTGGATGTTGATGGGGCATTTTTATACAAATATATGATGATTATAAACTCTCATGAGACATATTCTAGTAGTTTTTTCACAAGGAGTAATTCCCCTCACTTTTCTCATTTCATATCTAGGAGCTTCTAGTGCTTATTAAGGGAGGGATGATTGTTGATGAGTATGAGTCATGGTTTACAGACCTTTTGCATTTCTCCTTTAATATGATTCACAATTGCTACTTCCAAGCATAGATGTTTGAGAAGGGACTCTATAGAATGATAAAACATATATTTGTACCATTATTTATCATCATCTATGTAGGGGTGATAGAGTGGGAACTAGTGATTGTGAGACACTCAAAATCTAGAGCTTTTAGTGACCTTCACAGAGCTGATTTGTCTGTAATAGCTAGTAGATGCAGACATCAGGATCTCAACATAGGGGATCATTTAATGATCAGACTCATGCACGCAGTCAGAGAAATCATATAGAATTAGGAAAATTATATGTGGGTAAGTGATTGAATTGTAATGGTTAGGGTCACATGGCATGATATTTCTTAACTAGATGTACAAATCATCCCTGACAGATAACCGATGGACTACCACGATAGAGGCATCACCGTGATCAGGGATCTCCCAGGCATGGAAAGGGTGGTCCCCTGAAAGGTGGAGCTAGCATAGGATAAATAAGATATTTAGGTGGAGGAATGAACTATGAGATCCTTCAACCACCACCATCCAGCAGCCCACATCAGGCTTAGGGAGATGGGGGCCAGTGGTGTGGATAGGTGTAGGGTTTGGATGTCTATAACCTCATAGTGCACGAGATGATTTGAGGTATGATCTATGTTTATTAAACTCTTTCCTTAGAATTGTTAGACATAGTTTCTAGTAATCACATTTTATATCAACTAATGGTGTCACAGATGGAGCACACAATTTAGAACCTAGAACGAATTCTTTGTCTTGAGGTTTCTATAGGGAATGATTCTTTGTTACAATTCATATTCTAGTAGTGTGAGATTTCTATTTAAAGAGATAGGTTCACATGGGACCTTTTATTCATCATGATGGGACCCTATGATGTCATCATGGGAATAGATTGTCTTTCCATGGTCCAAGATTATATTTATTGTCACCAAAGACAAGTATGAAGCCTTTACACTGATGGGACACGATTATACTTTTTTGGTGAGAGAGATATCATGGTAGGACATGTTGATGTTACAATCTAGTGGTTATAGTTTATGACCCATTTGTTAGTGAATATATCCCTTGGTTTAGAGGATCATTAGGAATATAATTTCCTTTACTTGTAGAGGATTATGAAGACATCATCCATGGATATGTTTTGGGACTACCTCCAAGGTAGTATATGGATTTTTCTATTGACGTACATCATGTGACTACCCTGATATCTTTCACTACATATTGGATGTCACCTACTAAGAATAAGAGCTATAGTGGTAGTTGGAGGTCCTTCATGAGAAAGGTCTAATCAGACCTAGTGTGTCCCCATAGAAAGATTTGGTCCTATTCGTGAAAATGGAAAATGAGAGCTTACAACATTGTGTGGATTATCATCACCTGAACTAGGACATGTAAATGAACAAGTACCCCTTACCAAGGACTTATGACCACTTTAACTAGTTACGAGGCATGGTAAGGTTATATAATGATTATCTTAGGTCTGGATACCACTAGTTAAGAGTTCTTCAAGATAATATTCAAAAGTTGGCATTCCAATGTCGCTATAGACCATATGAGTTTCTAGTGATTCCAATTGGTTTAAAAAATTCACCAACCCATGTTTTTGGATTTGAAGAACTAGGTAATCTATCTATAATTAGACTAGTTTTTTGTTTTCTTCATCAATTATATACTCATCTAATATGTATCAGAGGAGGCACATGCAAAGTACTTGAAGATGGTTCTTGATTTGCATTGTGAGCACTGGCTTTATAGAAAGGTCTTAAAGTGTCAGTTATAGATTTATAATGTTTGATTTCTTGGTCATTTCATTTATAAACAATGTTTATCCATGGATCTAATGATGATATAACCAGTTCATTATAGGGAGCCTCCCAAGAACATGTTAGAGGTGAAGAGATTCATTGGATTGGAGGGGTAGTATAGAAGATTTGTGGTGGACTTCTCCAAATTTGAATCCCCTTTTACCACCTTGATATGGAATGTGTATCCTTTTTCTTAGTCTGATTAGTGTTAGTAGTTCATTGAGGAGTTGAGGTAGATCCTGAATAGTAATCGAGGGTTGAGATTACTAGAGAGGTCATGTAGTTCATAGTGTATTACGATGCCTTAGGATCTAGGCTCGATTGGATGTTTATGCAGTGAAGATAGTTATCACATATGAGCCAGGGTTGTTGATAAACCATTCGTGTTACTAAATGACTCATGACCCATAGTTGGTAGTGGTAGTATTCTCCCTAATTATTTGGAGACATTACCTTCTATGGGTGTGATTTGTGGTTTACATAGAACATGAGTCTCATGTATGTCTTCACGCATAGATACCTGAACCTGATACAATGTTTATGGTCAGATTTCTGATAGGAAAATGTTTTCAAGATAGTCTATACTACAAGGAAGGGGAACTTTTTAGAATACTACCTTAAGAATAAGTCCTAGGCTCTCTTAGTGAAGGAGGATTCAGTTCATCTAGCTTCCCTACAGCTAACCCTGATGGAGTTGGGGGGAAAAACATTTCTTCACCTGATGGGTTTGAATCCAATTCATGGTCATGTGAGAGAGTCCCATCCTAGATATATTGAATTCAAGTTCCTATGTTATAATATATCCATAAGCAAATAACTTAATGGATATTTTGATGTAGGTAATCAAAAAACCTTATTCCAAGGGATAATATAAGTTCTAGTCATGTTACAGGAGGTGGTGATGTGGGAGTTCCACACTTCCCCACCAGATATTCATCCCAACATGGATAAGATATACAATGACCATTATTGAAATTTTTAGTGGTCTGGCATGAAATAAAGTGTAGCTGAGTTCATTTTAGGGTTCATCACTTGTCACTAGTTAAAGGATGAGCACCATGTTTTTGCAGGTTTGTTGCATCATTTTGATATCTCATAGTGGAAGTGGGATGAAATATCCATGTAATATGCCCTAGGGATTTTATATAGAAAAAAGATACATGAAGCCATTTGGGTGATATTTGAATGACTCATGAAGTCATGAAACATCCAATATATAAGGGAGTAGACTTTGGTGGAAGGTTTAGGGCCGTTATATTTATTAGATATTATTCTCCACCAGTGGGTTTCCCCAACGATTGGCTCCAATCATGAGATACGAGTTAATTGATGATTCTAGAGAAGCCTGTAAGAGGTATTCAAAACCCAATTATAGATTAGTACAACCATTAAATGATGAAAAAATGGAAAGACTGAACACAATATCCATGTTCTGGGAGATATGTTGAGGGCTTTCCTGTGGTACTTTGGCTGGAGCTGGGAGGATCACCTTCTATTGGTGGAGTTTTTTATACAACAATATATCCCACTAGAAAATCAACAAGGAATCTTTTGAGGCCCTATATTACAATGACTTTAGGTCATACTTGTACTGGATAACGTTTTTTGAGTCATCTATGGTAGTCCAAGAGTTAGTTCAGGTGACAAGGAATAATGTATAAGTCATCTATGAGAAGATGACGATGACCTAGAACAAATAATAATCATATGCAGATCGTCATCATATGCCCTTGGAGTTCAGGCAGGGAGACCATATTTTCCAGAGAGCCTCCCCATGGTGAGGATTGTAGTTGTTCTTTCATGGAGGAAATCTATCATCAAGGTTCATTGGGTAGTTCGTGATTGTGGAGAGGGTTGGCTATGTTTCCTACCACCACTCCCTACCCCCACAACTAGATCTGGTGCATGATGTCTTCCACATGTCGCAGTTGAGGAGATATGTGCATGACCCCATTCATGTCATTGAATGGGGTGATATAGACATCGAGGATGGAGCCATCTTTTCTGATTACCTAGGGTAAATTGAGGATCGATAGTAGTGGACCCTATGTGGACATGACATCCCTTTTGTTCATGTACTATTGTGGCATATGGACGTGTTGGAGAGTTCATGGTAGCAGGAGAGTCAAGTGTAGGTGAGTATCTAGAGTTTCTTCATAGATTTTTCTTTTTGGGTATGGAAATCATGAATGTGGAAATTATTTCAAGTCTCGGTTTTTTCATTGTAAGACTATAAAATATTTCTGTATATATTTCCAAAGCTAGGCATAGAGACCTCATGTGATTATGAGGCACGGTTTTCCTGAAATTAAAATTAGAAAAATATTAAATATATTTTATATTTCGAGCATGAATATTCTTAAATAAAATGGGATAAATATTAAATGTTTAGTCAGATCAGAAATATGATATTATGTTTGGGTCATGAAGGTATGTTTTTCCTAACAGCGATATAAAATTATTCCTCGCAGAACATTCGAACCCCTCTCTTGTTGGTGGTGCGTTTAATTAATGAATGAATGAATTATTTAATTAATTAGACTATTTTTAAATGTATAGGATATGATTATAATTATATCACCTTGTAAAATCTTTCCAGTGTTGGGTCATATTTTATAGACTTCTTTGGTGATATCTCCTTTCTCATCCATTTAACAAACAATGATAGAACTCCAAAATCATGAGGATTTGGATGAAAAAAATGCAAAGGATCCCCCAAAATCGATGGTGAACATGTTCTTCATAATATATTTTTTGAAAACATAGGTAGTAGTCATAATTTTTTCACACCCTTTTAATAAATGATTGTGTAGATCCACTATCATTCATGGATCTACACCACTTGTGGCTTTTTCATGAGACCATGTAGAAGATTTATGATGTTTAATCAATGTTTTATTACCTTGGTATATTAGTTCATGATCATTGGACATAAAATATTTTATGAAGATGTTTCAACCTTGGTTTTTGGTTATTTTATCCCTATTTTATTCACATTCATCACCAATTGGATCCCCACGACCATGAATCGACTTTTCTATATAGTACTGAGCTCGATCAGGTCCCTAGATTTATGGCGGATCGATGAAAGAAAAATGAGACCTTGATAAAGGCATAGATCCTTGATTTTTGTGAGGCTTGGATGAAGGATTTGGTTGGTAAACCTCAAGATATTTACTAATAGAGGTGTAAAAATGTGCATAATGTGTGTCAAAACACTTATGAAGAACCGAAGCTGATTTCCGACGAATGACAGCTGGAATATGTGAGTCATGGAAATATACATGTGTTTTTGGATAAATTGAGATAATGTATATGGAATTGTGGAATGATTTTATGTGTAAAGGCCAGATCTAGAGATCTAGTATTTTTGTCTAAATCCAGACTACTTTCTCTGTTTAAGGATAAACACACGACATCTAGCATTTTAGTGGAGACAAATAGGGTTTTGGATACCCATAAGGATGGAATGATATGTACATGAACAAAATGCGGTGTATCACCTTCACCTTTGTGTAAGCCATGTGACAGGTCACACAGGTAGGCACACATACTTGGTGTCTACCATAGGGAGACGACAAGAAGTAGACAACCCAGTCCCCGGGTTGCTTGAACATGTCATGTACTCCACCAGCACGACATGTAATTCTACACTATCAGGAGCCATGTTCCAACTAAGGACATGGTTAGGTGGAAGAGTGGGACCACACATTGTGTGTGATCCATCACACACCGTGTACCCCTTGATCTCTTCTAAAAAACTTTAATCTTTCATATCTCCTTTATTTGAACATAGATTTTTTCCTATGAGTAGCCTATCCTGAGTTTTTTTCCACATAGATTGTGATGATTACTCATTCTTTTGTTTATTGAGATATGAGGTAAAATATCATGGGAATGAATCCTTCAGTTGTTTCACTGATGATGACAATGATCAAGGATTATCACCAGATGATTACTCAATATTGGGACCCTCGAGCTAGGCTGGGCATGGGTCCTCATTAACTTCTAGAAAATAATTACCAAGATGAGTTGGGAATGGGTTCTATACTGACTCCTGAGTTGAACCCTCCAACAGTGTTGGGCACTAGTCCTCAACAATTCATGTGGAACCCTATTTTCATATCATGTCATGGGTCCTTGTTGACTCAGAGTGGAATACTCCCGCTAGGTTGGGTATGGGTCTTTAACCTCCTTTGTGGAACCCTCATGTAGTATTAGAGAATGGATCCTAGATGAATCAGATTGGAACCCTGAAGCTGGGTTAATAATGGGTCCTCATCTACCAGAGTTGAACCCTCCTATCGTACCCTGGGATGAGTCCTCTAACTTGAATTTGTGGCCCCTATATTGCACAATACAATGTCGAGATATGGTTTGAAATAACATTTGATTCCCAAGAAAGATTTTTTCTTTCCCTAAAGAGAAGTGTTTTTGTGATGAGACCTAATTCAATGCGGGTGAGTCAGTTCCTCCCAAAGTAGATAGTTTCAAGGAGTGGTGAATGAGTTCCTTAGACATGTGTGTTTAGCGTTTATACTTGGGTTATAGGGCATCATTTTTATTCTTTTAGAACTTTGGTCTAGACTTATCCTTAGGCTGAGCTTTAGAAGGGTATACCCTAACACTTACATTGGATCATCATTGAATATAGATAATATATATATATTTCTTCTATACCCACTCCATCAGTTTTGTTACACTCCTTCCTAGAGAGGTGGGGACATGAAAGGTATAACTTATGCTATCTTTGTCTACCATCTTAGGGTTGGATGAGTGAACTCTCTTTATGTAGGTGGTGAAGGCTTGAGGGTTAGTATATCTACTCACCATATTTAGACCCTTGTGTTTGGATGAGATTACTTTCACTCTTCGTAGGCTGAGATGAACTATTTCTATATAGCTTTTTCATATGATATCTTTTTATTCTAGTGTATCTCTCACTTCTACCCCATTATATTTTTAGGAATCCTACTATGTATGCTTAATCTCACTGCTTCATGGGATTTACCTGTATGCTGCATGTATTATAAAGATGACTGATAGGTTGATCGTGACTACAGAGCAGCATATGGATACTGGGTTCTTAGATTGTGTACAATGGTCATAGAATGGGATTCAAGATTTGGGCTATCATAGATATTTAATTTTTCCATTATCTATCACATTGGGGAATACTTCTAGTTGGGCATTCAATTTTCCCCTTTACTTTTCACTTTACACTACGGTACCTTTGTACTGTCTAGAGGATCCTGTGTTATTGGTTTATTTTAGAGTAGTTTTGAATCTTTTATTCATTATCCTTGTACTTTTTTCATTGAGTTTGATGTGTGTGTGCAGACATGCACTTATGAAAAGGTATCCTCAGGTTAGTTATGTCATTAGAAATTTTCACCACCCTTGGATTATGGAGGCGTGATTGGGGTAGTTGTGGATCGAGCCCCAACATGGGTTAAGGCATGAAATCTTCATTCCTTCAAAATGATTGACTAGATTGTGGAATAAATAACATGTTATTCATCTAGTAGATGATCACATCACTTGTTACACATCAAAGTAATAGAATAAATCACATGTTACTCTACTAAATATAACTACCCATTTCTGTAGTCTAATTGAATTAATGTTCAGATTCTTTTTCTCATATTTTGAGTGGATAATACCATATTGGTTGCGCTCAAACTAATAGTTTATGAAATTGAATTATTTAATAAAAGTATAAAAATATGATGGTTATCATGCTTGGAATCTCACTAATATCCAAAAAAAATGATTGATAATAATTATAAACCCGTTAGTATGTTGATAACAGAATGAAATTCGACTTGATATACATGCTGGATAAGTTCAAACAATATGTTTCAAATTATTGTTTAATGAGTCAAATACTCTTGATAATCATGCCAAACTATCACAATCCATAAGTACGTCAATGTACTCTACCTCTATTATCTGGCCCTCTAATGTCGTGAATTTGGAACTCTTATATCTGATATGTCATTAATTTAAGAAAAACATGGAACTATGTTGTTATTCAATCTCCATGATATTGTAATCCTTCATCTTTGGGATATTATATTCATATCTCATAATATCTTATAAATACCATGAAAATAAATTTAGTCCATCTCATGTACTTAATGATGTTCTTAACAATAATACACAGACTATCAAGTGGATTGAATTTTTGATTACTTTTTATACTAAGAGAATAGGCGGCATCAAGTCAAGAAAAAAATGGAATACATTATAAAGCCTATAAAAAATTCAAAAGGGATAATATACATCATTTATAACTTCATATAATCATCCATAATCTTCCTATAATTCATGACATATAACAGTTCTTAATAAATTCTTTTAGAGGTCTTCATGAGAAAGTGTTTAGTAGTTTACAAATTTATGGGTCGTAGACACATCTAAGAAACCTATTAAGTACATTTATATATATATTTATCCTAGAATCTTGGATTATTCTCCCATTTATTTTATATAGATGTATTTTCCCAACCACATCTTTATACAGTGAAGATTCTAGAATCCATTTCAAATAAGTAATTCTCCCCCGACATAAAATATCAGAAACAACACAACACTCTAACTAATACAATTGTAAACACTTGAATCATATGATTTCATGATAAAACCAATCACTTTGATCACATACCCATGTTGGAAATTCAAACAATGATAAGATTTTTTTAATCTATAGATGGATCATTGCAACTTGGAATCCCTAACAGACACATTTGAAAGTTGAATTCCTTTTGGATATATAATTTACATATCCAAAAATAAATTCATATTAATAATTTTTTGATACCTATTTCATACATTTAAAATCCAATGTAAGAAACTCTAGATAAAATTATTTGAATGGCCTTTATAGGTAAACAATTTACTTCATAGACAATGCAATGAATTTTTTTATAACACATTGCTATCAGGTGTACATAATAGGTAAGCACTCTACCATATTTGGGAATTTAATTATAGAAAAACCACATAAACCTTATGTTTTTACCCTTTAGGTTAATATACATAGTTCCAATCATGGTTATTATACATAACATCCATGTTAGATTCCCTAGATTTTATCCATTTCATTGAATTATAACCCTCAATAAACTCATATTAGGTACTATGTTCATTACATATAAATGTTACCTCATCATGATGAGTTATGATAAATCCAAATCACATTATCCCTAGATGAATACTTCTATACCATTGAAGTTTTCTTGTTTCTTTATTTAATTCTTTTCTATATCACATTGTGTTACATGCTCAACCTCTATCATATGATGATTTCTTACTTGCTGGTCTTATAATTATATAGGTTCAACATTCCTCCAACCAAATCCATAGTTGATATATTAATTTTCAAGGAATATATAATATTTGGCCCCAAACACATTGTTCTAAGTTGGATTATAGAAGCAGTATCCACTAGTTTCATTGGGATAACAAAAAAATAGAAACTTATCTGTCATAAGGTTAGGTTTTAAAAGCTGGATATTGTATGTATGATTCAAAAACATAATAATCAAATAAGAAATAATCATATATTTTCATTAATATATATTATATATTATCTCTAATAATTCTCAATATGGAATAATATTATCTATAAAAATATCATCCCCGTATGTATAACCCGTAAATGTAAAAGGAAGGTCATACTAACACATCATCAATAAAACCATGTAAAATAGTTTATGATTAATCCTCTTAGACAAAACATTCTACTATGGTGTTCCAAAATGGGTGATTTTTTATAATATTAATTAAAATCTTAGATGGTCAGTGAATTAATGACTAAATTATTCGTCACTATGTTCCAATATTAATGTTATGAATCTTTTACACAGATGATTATATACTTCATTTTGAAACATGAGTAAATTTTCAAAAGATCCATACGAATGTATAATCGTAAACACATATCTATACCGAATAGATTCATGAATAAAAGTAATTATGTATGTAAAACCACCACATTATTGTGTAATCATTTTTTAATATATGAACAATATGTATGCGATTGAATCATACAATAGATCTTTGACATTTTCCAGGAAACTTTTATTTGGACATTTTTTTTAATATAAAAAATATTCTTAAATTTTAAATAATATAAAATGGAATGGTTCCAATAATCAATCATTATGAATTATTTGTATTGGTTTCAAATTTAAATTTATAATGAAATAATAGAAAAGGTATTATTGATTTCAATAAAGAAGGACCTTCAGAATTTAAACTTATAGAAATGGTTTTCCACATATATATTTTATAAACCATTTACCATTTTACCAATTCTATAAAACTTATCATTATTATACATTGAAGAAATATTTTTATTAATAGTGAATAAAAATCCCTTAATTTATAAGAAAGATAAAGAAATAAAATGTATGTTAATTTTTGGAACAGAATAATAGTTTTTCAATTACAGAACTAATATTCCTGATAAAGTTAGATCATAATTGATAACTTCTAATGATGTAACTCTTTCTGTATTAGGCACATGATGAAATAATTCATCATTTTTCTATACCATCTTATATTTGAGTATTTTTTATCACAAAAAATATGTGATTATAATATAGTAACCAATATGTTGGATCTAGATCATCTGAAATTAACTTATACAATGTACACATTCAGATTCTCTTAATTCATTTCTTTATGAACACTTATCAACATTAGATACCAATTATGATAATTTTTATATGTCATTCTGATAAGGGATATCAATATTATTATCATGAAATAATCTATATTATATGATAAAGAAATATATATATATGGCTGAGTATCATGTTCTCTATCTTTTCATCATTGAATATCAATTAATGTTCTCTTAATGCCAATGACCCTACACCCTAGGGGTAAAGCCTCCTTCTTGGAATAAAAATGAAACAAGATCAATTCTGGGTAGGGAAAAATTCTAGGGGCACTATAGAATTTCTATAGTAGGGCCCTATAATAGTATTGTAGCTTTGTTGAAACTGTAGCGCTAGTGACACAGTAGCAGCGGAGGTACTGTAGTGGTGGTGGTACTATAGTAACCCATGTACTATAGCACTACTATTCATTGGAGGACCCTTTAAGCCAAAAAATGGGATTCCATGCCCTTGGGCCTTCATACTATGTATTGGGTCTCCCTTAACTCAGTTAATATAGTTCTTTGCTTTGAATTAAGAATAATAATGAGTGTTAATCCCCAACCTTTAAAAAAAATTAAAGTACTCTTAATAAAAATAATGTCCCCATACAAGATATCAATTTAGTGATCTAAGATCTATATTTAAAATTGTAATGATCCTTTTAATGAGTTATTATCAACTATATTATATTTATTATGGGAATATATCTACCATAATATATAATATTAATTGATAAATGAGTAGATAACTCCTTACTCAGCTCCATCATTTAGAAAACGTTTCCTATATTGATTTAGTATCGTAAATCTTAAGAACTACAATCTACGTGTCACTAAAATTTCATCATAGGATTTCATTACCTAACTATTATGGTTACCCATTTTCCATTTTCATTAAAGTTTATAATCTACAGGTACCCTACAATAGAAGAACCTACTTAGTTGGATGACCATAGTATTGAAATGTGATTCTTTGGAAGGAATCTCAAAATTTGTATTTAAGAATTTTTATTTAAAAAGTATAACTAGTTTAATATACATATATCATGAATATTAGACCCATTGAATCTCATTATTATCTAATATATTATTCATTTGGGTTTTAATTATTCGATAGATTTAATATTTGAATCCTTATTCTATCAAAAAATTGATTTTTTTTCACATTTATGTGTAGCACTATAATCAATAGATAAATTTTTGTTACATAACATTAAACAAAAGAATAAGTAGTTATACATATACAAATACATATCTTCTATATATTACATGAAATAAATTTGTAAGTTATTATTGTAATATGATATTAACATCTAAACTTGAGTAGGATTGTAGTGATAGATATCCAACACACCATATTTCTAGAACCAGGAATAAGCCTTAGGTCTACTTGGTTCTATGGACCCAAATTACTCTAATTTAAGAGACATTAAAAATAAAATAAAATAATTTATTATTCTACTAACAAAAATAATTTACAAACTAATTTCAATAACTAATATCAAGACCATAACCATAAAAAAATCAGGTGAAGGTAGAAGAAAATAAAATCTTATAGTGTATCACCAAGATTGTAATGTATAGAAATATATAATAGAAGCAAATTATTATATAAATAAAGAATTAAAAATATTCATAATTGATAAATAATTTCTATACATGACTATTCTAAAAGAAATTAATTAATAAATAAAATTCTTACTTATCTTCTAATCTTGAGATATACATATGAACATTTAATATTCAATTTATTCTTGAAAAATAAAATTTTACAAAACCTAAAACTTATAATTAAAAATTATTTATAAACCCTATATAGAATTATTAGAAATATTTTTCTTAATTTGTTATGAATGTCATATTTTATAGATTATGTTACATTATTATTCATAATATATGGCTGGTATAAGAGATTAAGATCATTGGAATAAGTTTTATTCTATGATACAAATCTTTCTTTGTATTACAAAAATATATATATTAATATAACTAGATCAATCATAAAATTCCTATTATATTTTCTAATAAATTCAATATCATATTTAGCATATCATCCCCTATTCTCACAATTACCCTAGATCTACCATGGTTGAAAATACCATTCATTTCAACATATAATATTGAATGAAACCTCAGGTCTCTATTTTATCATATTTTAGGAAATTTATTAGAAATTCACTATGAATATAATCACATAAATAAATAAATTAAATCATATTTAAGATAAAAATTTAATAATTCATGATAAATACTTATTCAAAAAAATTAGAATCACAAATTTATTTTCTAAAAATGATTTTAAAAAACATATGGGATTTAGGGGATATTTCTATGAAATTTAAAAAGAGAAGAAACATTTATTTTATATGAACTATCACTTATCAATTAACATGAATTGAAAAAAAAAATTCATAACTAAAATATGAATGCAGTATCCCCCATTTCAATGGAGAACACCAAATTAACACTATAGAAACAATCAAATTATTATTAAATCGAAGGTGGTAAACTGACCTTGGGTCCTCATTCACAATTATAGGATCCTAAAACCCAACAAAATAGTGATAATTACATCTTCAAAATATGATTTTATATTTTTTGGATGATATCATTGAATATAATCTCATGTAATCGTGTTAAACTAATATAATGGAACCATTTCATTACATAGGATTCCATAGTGATATTCATTTAATTATGTAAGTTAGGAATATTGAATGGAAAAGGTGATATCCCATAAAACCCTATATATTACATCATGTTTGTGTTATTTTCATTAAAATATCTAATGAACACCATTCATGAATAAAATAAACAATTTAATGGTTCATAATCCAAAGAATCAAAGTGGAGAAAATAGTGTAATGCATCCTAATAAAAATATATCATATGTTAATTTTATTATATGATATAGAATGTATAAATTATCCCTTAATATAATTTTATACCATAATGTCTCAAGATATGATATACAACACATTGAAATTATTGTATTCGAAAAATGGGTATCATATAATACACCAAACCCTTCTAGTTTATATCGATATATAGTGTCTTTAATTTAACTATAGATAGAATAAAACTAAAAACATTACTTTTTATCTCATAAGGGAAAGATATTTTATTTAACCCATAGAAATAAAATTATTTTAATATATTATTTAACTAATTAACTATTTAGAGTAAAATGAATGAGAATGTTACACCATGATATTTTTCTATCATTTTTTCTTCAAATGAATAATTTTTTTAATAACTTGTTTGAAAAAAAATATTGAAATAAAAATACTATGATATATCTTAATGATATATTATATTATATTAAATTATTACAATATAGTATAAAACATCATTAAGAAAATTACAAGTTAAATAAATTAATAAGTAAATAAAAATATCAAAAAATGGAAATTCTTAGTTCTATGGTTTTTGTAAAATATATTACCTTAAATTATATGTATGGAAGGCACAAAAATATAAAAAATGTTATAGAATGTTTTAGAATTATATATATGAATATTATGAATGATTTTAGATATATATGTAAGGATTTATATAGGAATATAGTATAACCATTATATATATGGTTATTGGATGTATAGACGTTAGATATATAGATAATGGATATATATATTTATTGGATATAAATTATTCAGATATACATTTACCTAATAGGAACATTGACTTTGTTTCATTATTTTTTAAAAAGAAAATATAAATAAGTTCAAATTTTTATAAAAATAATTAAATGATTACAATAAATTAATTTTTTTTTCGTATTTTCTATTGTTATTTTTTTAAATAATGATTTAATGTGTTGAAATAATTATTAAAATACTAATGGATTGGTAAAAATTAGTGATCAAATGATAAATAATGGGATTCTATTATATTTATTTAATTTTTAAAAGGGATAATTTTGAAAGATTTATGTTCAGTATTTTAGGTATTTTTGTACTAATAATTCAATTGATCACTATTAAAGAGTAGAATTAATGAAATTTATTATTTATATATAATATTAAACAAATTTACATATATATATTAATTATCTTTTAAGTGTTCATAATAAAATAATTTTTGTTCTTGAAAATATATTTTTCATAAAAACTTGTTTTATATGATGTTAATTTATTATTTTAAAATAATTTTTTAAAACTTTTATAAATTGAATAAAATAATATATATTTAATATTTTGAACTGTAATACAAAAATTATGTAATAATTAAATTTAAATTTTTTAACAGAATAATAAATTACTATGGTAATGATCAATCACCATGATAATGTCTAAAATAAGGTAAAAGCGTTAAATTAAGGGATACGACCATAAAGTATCATAAAAATTATCATTAAATCTCTGATTTGGGGGGGGGTTAATGAACTAAACATATATATTCTTCACTAATTTTAAATTATATATCCAATTTATTTTAATATGTCCTTCCATTTATATTAAGAAATTAGTATTACTAAAAATGCCATACCTTCTCATCTATAAAATGACTCCCCCTATATACACATCAACCCACACACTTCCATTATGTTAATATTAATAGATCTTTTTTGATGTTCTATATATACCACTTATTTAATTATATTTTTCAAATTAATAAAAAAAATTCTAAACCCATTAATCTTCTATAAAAGTGATATTATTACTATTCAATAACATGTGTTTACACATTCAATTGTGAGAATCTATTCTTATTTTTATTGGTTTTACCACCTGTATGAATGATGTTATAAAATTTACATCATGAATTACTGATAAAACATAGATACTGGTAATATTATCTAATAATGATTGATTTATGATATTATAATTATTGGATGGTAATATATATAATTATATTCATAGACAAAACAAATTAGTTTAACTAAATTGAAATTAATAAAAACTATATTTTCAAGTGATCCATTTAAATCATCACCATATGTTTTATGAAATAAAACTAGTTGAAAAATATATTTTAAATATATTTTTTCTATGAAATTATTAGTTTTCTATCCAATTAAAAATGAAATCGATGTTGTAAGTGTTATTTTTGATGATAATTTTATAAATCGATGATAAAAATATTATTTTCTATATATTAACATATGTTATTATAATTATTAACATCAAAGTAAATATTTAAGAACTTTTGACATATATTATTATGATAAATGACATTAAATCATACATATATCATTGATTATCATAATTACTAATAATAAAAACAAGGAAATAAATATAAAAGAATGTATTTTATATCTCAATCTTCTACATAACTGGTCAGGGATATAAAATAAAATTTCATACAAAAAGTTATCATCATTAGAGGTTTCATAATTTTTAAAAAAACACATCAAGAGAAATTACCCAACTAGAAGAAAATATGAAATAAACAATGTAAAAATTACAGAAACAAGATCAAAACAATGAAAACAAACTTAATGATTAAAATTAATTTCCTTTCTTGTGTTGATGTCATTATAATCATAATATTGGTGATGAAGTTCATTATATTTAGAGAGAATAATCTTTGGAAAATCCTCAATTGTGGTTTATAAGGCATTTTAATCTATGGTTGGTAAATTTCATGGGTGTGTTTTGTCTACTCACCTCGATGGGATGTATTCCACTTCATCATAATAACAATATTAATCAAAAATTTTATCAATTAAGAATATTATAAAAAAATAATGGCATAAAAATGATAATTATAATGGTAGAATAATTGAATGAATAAAAAATTAAATTACTATTTTTATTTAAAAAGAAAAAAATGTAAAATTGTAGAAAGAAATGTTATATATGTTTCGTGTAATTTTCATCTTATGAAATTAGATCTTTTATTTGAGAACATAAAAATTAAAATCGAGAAATAAAAAAACTAAAATCATACTTCTAAGAATTATGATAATTAACGTTCTCCATGGTTATACAAAAAATAACATTAAAAATAAAATTTTATAACATTAATTAATTAGAAAAATAATGTTGAAAGGATTATAATATACAATTATAAGAATAACTTAAAAAAATCATATTTAAACATATTTTAGAAAATATATTTCTACATTAGTTACATAAATTTTTTTAATTTTTTCTAAATCATTTTTAATGTAATTTTATGAAATAACTATGATTAAAACAATATAAAAATTATTTATAGGAGTATAATAAATTTCAAAGGTATTTAAATTACTAGTAGTAGTGAAAAAATGGACTTGAAGATAAAAATTAATGGTTTTAATAAGTTGGAATTCTCATAGATAATTAAAACTATTGACGACTATGTTTTCTGATTCTTAATTCTATTTGATCTCCTAGACTAGTCAAATGGAAGTCTGTGAAATGAAAAACAACCCCGTATTTTATGTTTCAAAGTCATTAACATTAGTTATATTAAGAAAAATGTAATATATTGTCAGATTAACATTGGTTCATTAGAAACATCATTAAATGACATACTTAATGAATTTAAACCCTGGTTCATCATAAAACAACATCAAAAGTGGATATTTAAAGTCTATTCATGAGGAACCAATGTTAAATTTCATTTTACTATTGGTTCTGCAATAAATGACATGTATAAATTAATATTAATGATCATTTTTCTATTATTGTAACCATGGTAACCTAGAAGTATATCAAACACATTTATTAAATCTTAATGAAAAATGGATACAATTAATGTATGATCAAGGAAAAAGTACCAAAACCACCAAACCTATACATGAATGAAAAAATAGTACAACACCATAAAATTATTTTTAACTATATGTAAGAAATTAATTACTAAATCCTAATTTTAAATAAATTATATTAGGTAAAATATCTATGAATAAAATTTTTATTTATATAAATAATGATGATAGATTTATTTAATTGGGAGTAATAATTATTTTAATAAATAGATAATTTTAGGTAAGGGTCTATTTTCTAATCTCACGTTAAAATTGGGGTTACATATAATAAATTTTAATTTAGTGAATTTATTTTCTATTTTTATTTAAAACCAAATTAATTTTCATCTCCTCAATTTCTTTAAGGTCTTAAATTTCTTATCAGAATCTCACATTCAATTTGTTAAAATATAAATTTAAATGATTATAATATGTGGAACAAATTATACCTATTATTTTCCAAAAGAAATATTTATCCTTTTTTACCATATTTTTTATAATTTTTTTATTTAATTTATTACATATAATCTACTGATTTTTTAAATTGATTTTATACTATAATTGAATTTATTTTCAAAAGTTTTAACCAAATATTTTTCAGATATTTCAATAATGGTTATCTTTTTGACATTGACACTTTTTTAAAAGTTTAAAAAGAATTATCCCATTAATTTTTTTTTCATGAACTCATTTTCTTAAATTCTTTTACATCTCATTATGATGATTACACGGTATATTTTAATTATTTTACAAATTAATTTATATTCATGTTTTTTTAAAATATTTTCTCTTAAAATTAAAATTTTAAAAAATAAATTAGATTTATTCTTATTTTTCAAAAATTTATAAAATATTATTATAAAACTATTTTTAATCAATGTCATCATAATTTATTATTCTAATTGTTTATTAGAGATACAATTTAATGATTCCATCAACATACATTCCTATGTGGTAATTAATCTATGATTTAATTGTGATTATTTACATGTCCATATAGAATATATAATAATTACTATCTAATTTTGTGGTGGTTTTAAGTAGAATTATATATATATTTAAAGTAAATTTAATAAACCCTAAATCCCTTGATTTAAATTGTAATTGGTATTGAATTTATAAAACAAGTTAACTCTATCTACTAAGTTATTGGTGGGCCCAAAATTATATATCCCTAAAATGTATTTGGTATATAATTATATCTATTGAGTTGACATCTTAAGGATTAAGGGGTAAAAAAATTCTTATATAGGTCTCTGTTTACTATTTGATGATGGTATTAGAAGTGATACTTGATATAATGAAGTATTTTATATTCTTATCTATATGACACATATATTTTTTATACTTTTTTATGGATCATGTTTATTGAATCATGTTTTTCACACCCCAATTACAAATGTCTTATGTTTTGAAAAATTATTTAATCCATGGATCATGATTTTCGTCTTTAAAATTTATTTGGTTTAATAATTTTATGTCATTACCATAAACGTAGACCATGTTATCATACCCAAGTTATTTTATTGTACTCATGTATGATAATTGAATGTTATATCTTATGTTTAGCCTTTCTTAAAATTTTAGCGCACCACTTTCTTGTGTTTCAATTCCCAGGTTAGGATGAAGAATATACTATATGATTTTTATAAAAGGGTATCGTGTGAGAATATAATTATTTAGAATTATTGAAAAATTATTGTAAAATAATAAAATTATATTGATAATCTCTATATACACTACACCTTTGACTATATAAATTGTATACATTTTTGTGATGGAATGTTTTTATTTGGGAGATGATGTCAATATATTTCTTTTAATTAATATCACTTAGATTTAAAACCTTTGTGTAAATTTACTATTTACATCATTGATTCTATGAGTGTTGGTAGGAGTGTCTCAGTTGGTATGGGTTTGTGTATTTGTTATTTTTAGTGCTGAGGAAATGAATAACTATAGTATATGACATAAAAAACAAATGATAAACCAAATTTTTTGTAGTATTAACTAAAAATGTCATAAAATGAAATGAATGTGTCATAATGTTATAAATCTTATTATTGATTTTTTATATATTATGATTAATTAATCTAAATATTTATCGATTCTCACCAAAACCTTTTTGGTTTTATATATTTGATTAAACTTGGATAAATCATGTTTACAATGATATTGATGGACAATTAAATGATCATAATAATAGAAAACCAATGGAGAAGGTATATGGAGAGTATAACATAATGTAAATTCTATTTGAGGATATGATCAATAACATGAACCATGTTGAGACCCCAAATACACAAAATTAGGAGAATAAAACAGTTGAGTCATTCATGATTCAACGACCATTATACCTTAGTATGTATTTTGATCCACTAATTTAGGAACCATATATTAACACAATATAAAACATATTTTCATTATCTAGTGATTGGAGAATAAAAATATTGTTTTACCCATTTACTATTTTGAAGGTAAAGATGATTAATGGGGGACTATATTTAAGAGAATAAATAAAGAGGAGAAAATAAATTCTATGGAATGAGAGAACTATAAATAGGTATTTATAAAACTTTATTTTTCGTTAAAATAATCATACAAATATGGATATAGAATTATCAAAGATAAAAGGAGAAGAGGATGAATCTATTGGTACCTAGGAATAATATTTCACAAGACATGAAAGGTAGAATTCTATTATTATCATTGACCATGAAATTTAAATGAATAAATTATTTAGTGGCCGAAAACATTGTCCTTAAAAAGATGTACCTAGAAGGACATTGATATTTATCAGAAAATTGTTTTATTTTCTCTCAAAATAAATAATAAAAATTCTAGAGTCCCATAATTTTCATGGTTCTGGGTTCAATATAAAGTAAATAGAGTTTCCTATAAACACAAATGATAAAACCCATAGAGAAAATAAAATACATTTTCCGACATACCAATGATGTGGAAAAATTATTAGGGGAATTATCTCAATGTTATTGATTAAAGACCTTGGTGGAGAAGAGAATTATATTAAGAATATGAATGTTAATGGAAAGTGATGAATAAAAATAATTATCTGCACAATGCACCATGCACACTCCAATACATTATTTGAATGTAATAAGAACAATATACAAAATAGTACACACTATAAGGGTTAATGAAAATAATAGATGTTTGAGACATCCAAATCCGATGAATAAATAGAAAACATATAAAATTAAAACTATTATAGTGGGTTATGAAAATTCAGTAGTGAAATTTACATTCATTATCCAAAATAGAAATTAAAATATATTGATTAATCCTAGGTATATATACACATTTATATATGTGATGTTTTTTATGTGCATAAAATCACATCACCAATGACTAGTTATTAAATTATAGTTGAAAATATATTGTTGTATGATAAATGAAGACAATTTTTATAAATTATATTCAATAAAATTTTGGGGGAATGTAATTCAAAAAAATCTTATTAATCAATATTTTGTTAAATTTTATATTATATTTGGAATGTATTCACTATTAATAAATAGATTCCATTTTTTTGATATAAGGACATAATATTTTATATCTAAGATTTTAATTTGATCTTATATCAATGAAATTTTGACTATAAAATTCCTATATGAATCACATATATCATATGGGATTTAATACCAAATCATGAATGGGTATTTATCTCAAATGATTAGGAAGAAACTCAATTTTGGGTATATCCCTACCATGAGGAAAATTAAATGTTTCTTAGTGTTATCTAAGACTGTGAGGATTCAATCTAATTAGATATTATAGCTTGAGTCTTTTCTATTTTGAAGATACCCTCAAATATTTTCATTATAATTTTTTAGTTAAAATTCAGGGGATGTAATTAATTAAAATATATAGATAAGTAACAACTTTGTAATTTAATATAAATTTACATTTAAATAAATATTTCGTGGAATTAATTATTTCACTTGAACAAAAAAACTAAACTATACCATGATATATTAATGTGAGATAAAATATTATAGTACATTAAGAGGATACAATAGAAAATCTTCTTTAGAAAAGTTGAATAAGAATAGACCATTGGTAAATAAAATGACCCCAAACATGAAATAATTTTCCTCATTGCTTTCATTGAATATCATACATTTTATTAGAACTATATAATGGATAAAGCATGTGAATAAAAAAGATATTTTGGTAATTAATTAAGTGAATAATATGAATCATTTTAGAGATATACGTGAGATTATATATTATAATGTTATATGAAAGTTATATATAATGATTTTGGTGATATTACAACTAGATATACAACCTTTGGATATATATCTATTATATATATGATCATTTGAAATTAAATTAAAAAAATGTATTTAATAATTTTAATACAAATATCCATTTTAGGTAATATGGATAATTTTATTTTTATTAAAGAATATAAGTTACTATGGTAAAATTTAGTCTCTATGGTAAAGGTTAAAATAAGGTAAAACTGTTAAATTAATGAATAAAGACATAAAATATCATAAGAAAATTTTCAAGAAAATACATGAGTGAGGTCTTGATTACCCTAAAATATGTATTATTCACTTATTTTAAAATATTTATCAACTTACCATTATGATGATATTCTATTTATATTAAGAAATTAGAATTTTAAAAAATGACACCCCTTTCTCATATCTAGAAGAAACCCCAATATACCGTCCTCAACATACACATTTACTTGTATTTAAACTTGAATATCCTCCCAAATTCTCTCCCTCAAAATCATATTTCATGTTTGGGAATCTCATATCATAGGATGAGGTCCCAAAACCCACATTTTTAGGAGGATATTCAAGAGTATATTTCTCTATTCAACAAAATTGTTATCATCTTATTAATCATTCTTCTTTATGTTCTTATAAAATTTCATGAATACAATTTATCACATTAATAAAATGTTTTTAAAAATCATTAATATCCTATAGAAATAAGATTATTAATATGAAATAACATGTTCATAGTCATTCAATTATTATCACATGTTCTTGTTTTGGTTAATTTTACCTCAAAAATTAGTAATGCTATAATTTTTTCAACATGATTTATGAAGATAACATGAATATTAATAATATTATATAATAATGAATAATTTAATAAGTTTTTAATTTTTTGGAATGGTATTATATTTTATTATATTTATTAATAAATTTAATTCTTTAGATTGTATTAAAACTCCAAAAAAGGATAATTTTAATAATTTCAGGTGAATCATCACCATATGTTCCTTGAATTGGACATGATATTATAAAAATAAAAAAATAAAAAAAAACTTGATTTATATATTTGAGATAATGAACCCATTTTCATGAAGAATGGAAAGGAAATTGCAGACAAAAAAAGTGTTATAAAATGGAACGACAAACAAACATATAATAATTTCAACTTTATATAACTAATATATAGTTGAAAAGGAATTATATTAAGTAAAATAACTACAATTATGGTTCATATTAATATTAATAATAAAAAAATATATATTAAAAATAAAGTTTGAATATTTTTGAACAATCCAAAACTCTATATAGGGGTGTGCTTTCAAATCACACAACGAGTTTGGGGTTATTTAAGTTAAATTTTTATTAGGTGAAAATTTTCCTAATTGTTATATAAAATACCTTATAGTTTCTTATCATATATTTATTTCGAGACATTAAATTTCGTATTTCAATTTTAATTAATTTTTTTCACAAATTTATTTAAAGTAATCTTATAAGTTAAACCAACCATGTATCCATCCAATGTTAAATTTACATTGAATCGACCATATATCTTTTTTTTAGTCTGAAATATTTCTCAAACATAAAAATAATATTTATATTATTTTATGTAAATTTGTATATATAATTAAACTATTTATTAAGGTATTTTTCGATATTATTTTATTTTATTTTCAAAATAGTTCCAAAAATATTTTTAGCATTTTTTGTGTGGTTGATTTTCTATTAACGTTGACCATATTTATAAAATTATGAAAAACATATTCCTTTTTAATGTTTTAATGAATATGGATTTTCCCATACAACTATTCCTTTCAATTTAACAATAATTCTCTTTATATTTTTAGGAGTTATAATATTAATCTATATTCCTATTGTTTGGTAAAAAAATTTACTATACAAATATCGTATAAAAATAATGTATATTTATTATGACTTTTCAAAGATATTTTATATTGTAATTATGAAAATATTATTCATATGTGTCAACATAATTTATTATTTACAATTATTAACTCGAGATATGATCTAATTATATCATCCAGTTTCATTCTTAAGATGTTTGATTAATATGTCCATTGATGGTTTTCTTGAAACCCATTTATTTTCAGTTTGTTAATTATGTTGTGAAGAAATTATAATGGTGTTTATGTTCATGTGATACACATATATATTATTTTATCATTATGTGATTGTTTTTACCAAAATTATATATCCCACTAATTCATTAGGTATGGTTTATATCTCATGAGAATAATAGGAATGGGGATTGAACCCAAACACAAAATTGACTATATCTATAAAGTGGTGGGTGAAACCAAATTTATAATGACTTATAATGTATTTGGTAAATACTTTTAATCATATGTTTTCATGGATCCTGATTAATGAATCATGTTTCCAAACCTGTTTTACTCAAGTATCATGTTAATCTATAATCCTTATGTCGTGAATCATTATTTGTGATATATGTTTTATTGTGTATGATTGTATTACGTCATATAAATGAACCGTGATCATATTCAAAAACCCAAAAGGTAATATTATGATTAATAATCACCATAAATTATTATAGATTATGATTATCCTTACTGGGTAGTTGAAAGGGTATCACATGAGAATATAATTTATGGAATATTTTTAAGATATATTATAAAATAAGTAGATATTGTTACTAGTATCAAATGTAACTAAAAATTTCTCCCCGGGGTTGTGATATTTTAAGATGAATTTTATACATTATGTAGATGATGAAAATTTATTATGCTTAGATGATATTAATTGGTATGAGAATATATGTGTAATGTTTTTTATTTCAAGTGTTAGATCTAAGAGTATTGGTGTAGTGACCCAACCCCTGTAAATTGATGCTTTTTATTAGTATATTACAGTGGCATAAAATACATGGAATCATATCCTGAAGGACCGAATATTTTCGTAGTCATGATAAACTAGATAGTTACTTGAAATAGAAACTACATTTTAAAGAATAAAATAAACAAATTTTTTATAATTAAATTATTTCCCTTAGTGTATCCCAACATATCAATAAAAAAAATACTTCATTGTATCCTATGGTAAATAAAACATAAGTAATGGGTGATCTCAGATTCCCAGTAAGGGTAATCAAATATATAAATATACAAATAAATGTGGAAAGATAAATATGGAAAAGTAAATAATTTAAATAGATGATATTTAATAAAGATATTGATAATAAAATGTAAGGGATAAAATATGATCATATAATTCAACATAAACATTCACATGAGATTGAAAATGGCCATGGATTTTCTAAATAATCAAATTATCACATCGAATATTAATAGTTCAACTAATAATGATGTAATTCATAATGCTGGAAATTAAAAAAATACTATTGAGTCTTGTTACAAAAAAACTAATTCTATAAAGGCTTATGTCAAGACATCAAATACCATAATGGATTATGCCAAAATATTTATTCAAATGGGAAAGGCCTTGACTAAAACCATATTTAGTTTCTCTCTTTATACATACCAACTCATCGTGGGGATATAGTGGGCCCCATCGATAATTTATTTATTTGAACAAATTATTCTTATAAAGTGGATGAAAAATAATCAAAATGATTATTTATATCCAAAAAATAACATACAACTATTAATACATACCCTAATCACCAAAACAAATCATAAACCATTCTTAGTAAAATAGTGAATGGAAACAAAATTGTGCATCCAAAATTAAACTCACCACGAATCATTCAAATAATTGATAAGGTTGATATCAATACCTTATATACCCAAGAGATCATATGTAAAATAAAGGGTTGATGTCATTGATGTATAGAAAGTCTAATAAAATATATTTAAAAAAAATCATGATGAAAATATATTTTTCATTTTGAAAATAACAATTTAAAACTAAAAATAACATTTTTTTAGAGAAAATATCTTCTAAAATCATATTATATTTTTATAATGGAATCCACAAAACATCGACTGTTCATGAAAAAAATAAATTCTATAAATTCCGATTATTTTATGATAAATATTTGTTCACATTAAAAAAAAGCCAAATTTGTATTGTTTTAAAAAATACATAAGAATTTCATTGATTTTTTTTCAACACTATAAATAGTTTCAAATATATTTAATAAATAATTTGTAATTGTTATAAATAATTAATGAAAATATTTTTAGAAAACATAGGTTTTAATGAAAATAGAATTTTGACCGAAGATAGAAATAAATTATTATTTTTTTAATAAACTGTTCAAAAACATTATATGATCCAAAGAATATAAAATGGTAAAATTAAATAAATATTATAATTCCTAATAAGAGGAGAAGAAAATATAATTATTTTAGGAAGTAAATATGCAATAATTCCTCCAATCTATTCTTAAACATATATAATCTTAGATAATTTTGATATTGTTAAATAGAACCTGACAAAATTGGTAAATTTCGTATCATGATCCCCATGAATGAAATAACTTGAAATTACGATTTAAATACCATTAATATAAATATATTCATGGTATAATATATAAAAGGGTTAGTATATAAACCCCACAAAATAAGTTTGTAGTATATATAAAATAAGTCATGTGGAAATAAAAGTGAGATGAGAATCTCGTACCTTGAGTATGAATCATCATATACATTCTTTGTATTCCTGAATAATAAATTTATGTTAACTATTTACTTTTTAAATAAACCTTTTAATGTATTATTACTTTTATATCACATATTATAATGTTATATCTGATAACGTAGTCAATTAAATTTACGTCATGAGTTTCAATGATATTTTTCTTATGTTTCTAAAATAAATTTGTTTGTTGACTATGGTAAAATTGGATTTTATTATCATTTATAAAGAATAATAATCATGTTATAATAATAATATCTATACATAAATTACACTTTCAAAATATATCATGAAATATGGTTATGAAAATTGAACTATGTTATAATCATGGAGATAGTAGGTTGTACATACGCTTAAGTAACATTTCAATTATATAATGATCATTATAGAAAGAAGGTAAGTAATATTTTTTTATTTATATAAGAAAAATAATATTATATATGCCATATTATTTAATTATATATATATATAATGTGGTGTGGTGATTATAGAGAGTCACATCTCTTGGTGAATGCAGTAGTCCACAAGTATAAGAATGAAGTTATCATCCTCAATTGAGTGAAAAGGAAATAATGAAAATTATATATATATATATATATAATCTTTTAATAATGATAAATATTTCATTAATATCATTATTATTTATTTTATATCACATATATTCATTAAATATATCTGTATCACCATCAATGTTAAGTTTTATTGAAAGATAAGTCACATCGCTTCATGAGGCGGTATTCTGCCGAACACCCGACTGGCATTATCATATCACTCGAAGAATGGGTAGTAAAAAAAGTTATATATTATATAATAATTACATATTTATAATTATTTTATAAATAACACACACATATATATATATATATATACTTTTATATCCATCGTTTTACCCAACCAGGAGAGGTGGTAATTGAAACAAATTGACATCTGTTCGCAAGGCGATAGTCCACCATACACAGGAGTGGTGATTTCACAAATTTTTTTAATGAAATGAGGAATGTTTTAGTTCATTAACATAACATAAAACATCCCAATATAATTAATATAGTGATGTTATTAAATAATCATGGTTTCATAATAATTTAAGGAGGCAGAGGAAGAAATAAAATAAAAATTCTCGTTAAAGAACATTATCTTTTCATCGGGTAACATTATTAGGGTTTTACCAATAGCATTATATGGACGGATTTATGCATAAAATATGGTCTAAATAACTAACATATGGACATTTAGACTTGATTTTTGATGTGTATTCTTGAGAAAAATTACTTTATATGTTTGAATAAGTGAGTAGAGTGAGTTCTATTTTATAATTTAGGATGAGTGACATTTTTATAAATACCCAAAATTATTCCATAATGGTAGGTAACTCTCACCTCAAATGGCACTAAACATTAATAATAATTTATGGGAGATAATAAATTTTTGATCCAAACCTCTAAAAATCACATGTTTTAAAACTTTTATTACCTATCCATAATGTTTTACTCACTTTTACCATTTTAAATTTCACCATGGTGAAAGTAATTTTAAGCTAGGTAATTTATCATTTAAGCCTAAAAAAAATATGATCCTTAATATATAATTTATAAAAAAAATTATTTTAATATTAAATCCAATATATTAAATTAATATTTCACTTTAGTGAAAAATTAAATTTAATGAAAGTACATGTAATGCACAAAACCCTGTTTTAACCTTAATCGCGGTAATTTAATTCCATATTATTTCACTAATAATTATGTTAAAATTTAATTTAACTAATTAGATAATTTAAATTATTATAATTAAAAATATGTAATCTATTTATAAAAATTCAAATTAGAGAAATGGTAAAATTTAATTTACAATTATTTTCAAAGATCCAATGAGAAAGTGGGTCTTTAATGTGAAAATGTTCAAAAGTTTATAAAGTTTTTATATCAAAATATTATTTTAAAATTATTCCAATGAACTAAAATTTCATTAATTGAAATATAATTAAAATATTTTGGATTTAAATAAAAAATAAAAAAATAATTTATCATTATAAATATGTTAAACGAAAAGGTTTTTTTCACTATTCATCAAATAATGATACTTTTAATAAAATTACTAAGTATTATCCCCAATATAATTTTTATATTATGATTCAAAAATTGATATTTATTTTTTAAAATTAATTTTCCAAAATTGGAAAAAATAATTTATAAATTATGTGTATAGATGGTGATTAAACTGCCATATAAAAAAGAGACTCTTTTAAGAAAAAATTATTTCCTTTGAAATGGTCTTAATTTTGTCTATGAAAAAATATTTATTTTATTTATTTTATATATGTTTAAAAAATATAATTTTCTTAATTTATTTATTACTATTCATACCCATCAATTTAACAGTAGTTTTATAAGGGTAATTTTTAGATAATAATATTTTAAGAATGCATCATATTTCGTTCAAACCTAGTGTTGTGTTTATTGAATGGTATCAAAGTTATGGTATTTATTTAAAATAAGAACATACCGTAGAATATTGGGTTTTTTATATTCCCTTCTATGATTTTTTATTCGATCCACATATGCTATTGATTATGATATTCATCTTTTAAAATCTCATGTTGTAAATTCTCCTCACATTAAATAAATTATGTCCTCACAATTAAAAATTGATTTATGTATTAAAGGGTATATAATTTGTAAATAACATTGATTAAAAAATCACATCATAAAAAGGGTTAATAATTATTTTTAATATCAGAAAAAGGGATGTATAAAGGTCATATGGAATAAAACAAAACTTTCTTTCTAAGTTGATGATAATTGGGGGAAAATGAAGATGTGGACATGGAAGAAAAGAGAAAATAATTTTAAGGATTAATATAGGGAATTGATCACATGAAAATGAGTGATAAATTAAAATACAAAGACCTAATATCCATAAATATGTGATGATTTAAAGATTATATGACTCCTTGTATGTAAAAGTATTAAGATAACATTTTTTATTATATATAACTGTCTTAATGTTAAAGACATTATATTATTATATAATAATGTTAGTAAATATACTCTCATGATACATATCTTTTTCATATGCAAAATTTCATCCTTTTTTGTGCTTCAATAAATTTTCAATTCATAAATTACTTTATGAAATGAATATCCAAAAACGAATTTTATGCATGAAGCACTAAAATTACATTTTAATGGATCTTACTATCCGCAATAGAATGCTAAGTCATTTTTTAATATCTAAAAAATATGATAAAATGGTTGTCCCATGTTATATTTAATTATCCATATTTATAATTAATACCTTAATCTCTAAAAACATGTCAATTTATTAACTAAAACCATTTCAGAAATGGTTAAACTTAGGACCCTTCCAAAATATTAAGATCCAAAACATTAAAAAAATGACCCAAAATTTAAAAAATGAATGTATATTTAAAACCAAAAAAATGAAGCATCTCTTAATCATTACACACCAAACATGTAAATAACTTCACCATGTATTCTCATAAAACATGCTGAAAACCTGATAAACTATAATTAGTTAATAAAAACATGAAATTTCTTTATACCTTCAATAAATTTAACGATTAATAGATATATAAATTAAATTCAAATATGTTTCAAACTCCGACAATTATAGTATAAACCACTTTATAAAAAAGAAACAATCAGTCCCACGGTAGTTGGTACTATCCAATTTTCTTTATCCACATCAACCATCACTTTATCCCAAATAATTACCTGAACATGTGGAACATATTAATTGTGATCTTTTTTTCCAATCATTTGTTTTCCAAAAATGATCATCTTACAACCAATTAATTTTAATTGGCCATCTGTATATTTTAATTTAAACTTTAAAATACTTAATTAAAAAGTACTACAACATAGTCCTTATATATTTATTAATACTTATAATTAAGATATTATTGATATAATAATTAAATAAGTTTATTATTGAATCCAAACACAATCACATTAATAATTTCAATTTTTATGGGGTAATAACGGTAATTTATATGATGATCCATTATATTTTTTTGAGGTATATTATTTTAATGATTATAGAAAGAATTTGTGGAGTTATCTATATTATCATAGTTTAATCATTTATCATTGGAAACATATCCCTTTTCCTCTAAATCATGGGCCTAGGTTCCTTTATCTCAACACTTTTAACAAAAATCATTCCCTACAAGTAAGTATGAGGGTGTTTCTTTCCACAATTATCACATGTGGTAAAACCCATCATTCACTTCTCACCTATATTTTTTTTATTCTATGATATTATTCTCTAAATACACTTTTAATCGATAATTATAATAGAATTATTTATCGATAATTTTATCACACGATACTATGTATGCATACGATGAAATTTTTTGGTAGATTAGTTCCCCTAATATTAATAGTATAATCTTATTAATGAAATGATAATTCTTTATCCATGGATAAGATTAATTGATGTGGTTCCATTTAATCCTATAAAAGATTATTTCTAAAAGATGGAATATACTAGATTATATCATATGATTATGAAATATAATGTATAATCCTAAAAATAATGATATACATAACATAAATTGAAAAAATATATGCATACAGAATATTACAATGAAAACATTACTTATTTTTTTATATTATTATTCTTGAATCCCATATAATGGTCTTCATGGAAAATGTGAATTATCCTAAGAACATACATCAAGAGGGTCAAACCAAGTTTATAGTAAGGCACACTTCAATTAACCAGGTAATGATCAAGTCAAAAACAATGCACCATTTTAAGAGTCATTACCCCAATATAATTCTATTCCAAAACCACATCCACTTGTAGTATCTTGAAATAGATCTGTTTTCTAGGATTAACCACATAATCTATTACTTATTATAACTTTAGGATATTTTTCTATAAGTGTCCACAATGTTTAATATAGGGTTATGTTCCCTAATCTATTTTTTCATAAATCTAGTTCTGATGGCTTTTACAAAAATTACTTTATGTAAACTGTAGAGAACTATCCTTAATAGTACAAATCTAGTGTCTCCATTAATATATTTTCATAATATACAAAGAATCAAATCTTGAAGGACCAAATGGTTTAGTAGTCTTGGTAAACTATATGTATACATGAAATACACATTATATTTTAAAACATAAAATACACAATGAATTTTTAATGAGACATCCATTAATCCCCTTACTTAATCCCTACATATAAATCACAATATCTATTTTTTTATCACATGGAAAGTAAAAAATGAGAAAGGTGTCAAATAAAATTCATGTAAGGGTGATAATACAATGTAAGAAATTAATAAATGATCTATAATAAATATGGAATGGTAAATAAAAAAAAATATATTTAATAAATAACATTTTATTAATACGGAGACACTAAAATATGATCAAATTATACTATATAAATAAAAATACAATCTTAAAACAAAACATGGATATTATAAAAAATAAAATAATTACATGAATATTAATAACAACATTCATAATGATTTAATTTATAATTATGGACATCTAAAGCATACAATTAAATGATTATTACATGAAATAAAATATTATTGAGACTTATTCCAATACATCTAATACCTTGGAGGCTTATTCAAAGATATCTAAAAATTTGGTAAGGCCTCGACCAAAACTGTATATACATTATCTTTAGAGACCTACCAATGCATCGATGGGATAATACAGTCCCCACGTATATCTTAAAAATATCATTGGATTCCACATATGATACCTGTAAAACATAATCAATATTTACATTTATATTAAAAAACTAACATACAAAATGTTTATAATTACACTAATAAATAAACATAATCATAAACCATTTATAGGAAAATAGTGAATTGTAATAAAATTGTGCATCCTAAATTAACCTCATTAGAAATAATACATATAATTAATAAGGTTTATTTCTATACAATATATTTTCACTAGTTTATAAGAATAATATATGGTTGATCTCGTTGATGAATAAAATTAAAATAAAAATATCATTGAAAACATTCCTGAGGAAAATATCCTTTTCATTTTGAAAATATTATTTTAATACTAAAATTTCACAATGAATTTTGAAAGAAAATTTATTTCAAAATAAACTTTTAAGCTTATAATGTATGATTTAAAACATTTAGTGGTCATGAAAAGGGAAATAATGAACATGATTACTACATTAAAACAAAATTTCCCCTCACATTTCAAGTAAAAGAGAAACATATATTATTTTAAAAATGAATGTATGAATTGTTACAACATATTTGGTAAATATTAATAATGGTTAAAAATTTCATTAATAATTTTTTTTAAAGGTTAAAACTAATTTTTAATTTTATTTATAAAACATGGCTTTTGATGAAAACAAGTTCTTGAATGAAGAGAAAAATAATGGTAGATTTCATTAAAAGAATTATCATAATCATTTCAATTAACAAAGAGTAGAAAAATGGAAATATAGAATTAAAAGTTTCATTGGTAAAATTATTATAAGAAAATATTTTGATTTAATGATATAAATTATAAATAATTCCTCCAAGGGAGATATAGATAAAAACAATCTGAATAGTGAGGATATTTTGAAATAAACTTTTACCACTTTAGTACTTTTGTATCACAATCCCTATGAAATAAATAGAAGAAAATGATACTTTAGATACTGTAATGATAAATAGGTTCATGATATATCTAATTAAAGATGAATTAAATACACTGCACAAAGGAAATAAGTGGTGAATATGTCATAAATCTCACGAAAGTAAAAGTTAGATGAGAAACTATTACCTTTAATATGAATCATAAAATATATTATTTATCTTACATTATAATAAAATTATGTTAATTATTTATAATATAAAGAATTTTTTTATGTTTATTATTATTTTTATTTTGCCTATTACCATATGTTATTTTATTTCATAGTCAATTATGTTTATATCAATAGTTTTGATGATATTTGTCTTATGTGTCAAAAATCACTCTGGTTGGTAGACAATGGTAAAAGAGATTATTATTTGAACATATTCTGAATAATAATAATTAAATAATTATCAAATTTAGACATAAATTATATTTTTAACACAAATCATTAAAAATAGTTTTGAAAAATTATGTACATTACAATCATTATGATTCTAGGTGGTACGTGCTCATGAGTAATGTGTGTAATTTTAAAAGATAAATTTGGAAAGAAGTTAAGTAATATTTTAACTTAATAGAATTATAATAAGATTAAATATAACATATTATTTCTTTAAATATACCTATATATATCATCCATGTGGTTTGGTGGTGAAATTTAGTCACATTTCTTCGTGAAGGTGGTAATCCACACGTACATGAACAATGTTATCATCATTCATTAAGGGAAAAAGTAAGAATGAAAATGATATATATACATATATTTTATTTTTAGGATAATAAATATGTCAAAAATATTATATTTATATCATTTATATCAAATATATCCTTATCACATTTTGTGTTAAGCATTTTCGAAATACGAATCACATCACTCTGAGAGATGAAATTTCACTGTACACATGATCGATGTTATCGTATACACCACAAAATGAAAAATAAAATTTTATACATGATATAGTTAAAAAATATTCATAATCATGTTATACATATCATATATATTAATTATATCCATAATCATACCAAACCATGAGAGGTGGTAATTGAAAACCGAATTACAACACTTTGCAATGTGGTAGTCCTCCGTACACCCATGTGAGGATTTCATAACCCATTTTATGGATGTGTGGATGGTTATAGGTAATGACTATGACATACCAATAAATTAGTATACGAATTATACTATTTTTATTATATAATCATGATTTTGTAATAATTGAATGATCAAGAATATAAAATAACAAATTCCAGTCAAAGAACATTACATCTTTTTCGGGTAGCGTCCTTAGTTTTACACCAAAATAATTCGAAGGATTGATTTATACCAGAAATATGGATTATAAAATGAGGTTATAGAAATTTAAAGGTAATTTGGGAAGGTTTTTGATATATAAAATGTCTTGGTAGATGTAACAAAGTGAGAGTAGTGAGTCCCTATTTATAGTTGAGGAGGAGTGACATCTTTAAAAATACCCAAATGTATTCTACAATGGGAGGTCACTATGATCTCATGTGGCTCCAAAATTGACTAATAATGTAGGTTATATTTTATATAGTCTATTAATACATCTAACACAATAGTAAAAAAAGTTTTAATCATGTCACTCTTTAGCCTTTATGTTTTACTCACTTTTACCATTTGAATTTTCACCACGGTACCTGGATTAACCTAGGTTATTTACCTTTAAGAATAAAATAAAATAAGACCTATTAGATAATTTATCACTATATATTAAAAATAGTAAATAAAATTTATTAAATAATAATCCTATTTGTGGTGAAAATTAATTCTAATACAAGAAAACATAACGTGTAATAATCAATTTTTACCTTAATTACAGTATTTGATGTTTAGCTTCTTTCACCAATAATTATGGTAAAAATTAAGATGAAATTATTAGATAGTATAATTTATTCAGATTCAAAAAATGGAATAATATATTTTCTATTGAAATTAAAATAATTAAATTAATTTAATTTTAAATTAATCATACTCATGAGACAATAAAGCGGGGATTCAAAGTGAAAATGTTCAAAATTTTACAAAGTTACTATATAAACCTTCAATATGAAAATGATTCAAATGAAACAAATTTGAAAAATTGATATACAATATAACTAATGTAAATATTGAACAAATTGAAAATATATTTTTTCAATATAAATAATTTAAACAAAAAGGGAATTTTTAAATTAAAATTTAGAATTTTTCATTCATAAAAAAATGAATCTCTTTAAAAAAATATAAAAAACCCTTATGATAATTTTAAAATATTTATTTTAAATAGAATGAATATTATTTTTATATAAATTTTCAAAAACTGGAAAATATTAATTATTATTCATGTCTCCAAATAAAGACTATTCCGCATTATAGAAAAATATTGTTTTTTAGAAAACATTAATTATTTATTTCAAATTATTCTAATTTTATCTCTAATAAATATAAATTAATTTTATTTATTTTATAAATGTATAATCTATATAATTTTCATAATTTAGTTATTAATATTCATACCAACCAATTTAATAGTTAGGTTATAATGGAAATGGTCAAATAATAATATTTTAATAAGCTATCACATTTTATTCAAACCCATTTTTTGTGAATTTAAAGATATTTTAGAGATTCAATTTAGTTAATATATATATATATATATATCATAATGTATCATGAAATTATATTCCATTTAATTATTTGTGTTGTGTTTCAAACACTCCATTTAATATGATATTCATATTTTAATATCTCAGGGTGTTACAATGGGTCTGGGGAATTTTAGCGAAATATAAAATATTGATAATGATAAATTGGAATATTAGAAATAAATTTCATACAAAAATAAAGAGATAGTGAGTTGGTTTAAGGAATTAAAAACATTATATGCATAGGTTAAAAAGAAATCCCATGACCTTAATTCTCGAGTCACATCATAGGTCCTCTAAGATAATTAATAATAAATTTATACAAATTATTTAATTTATTATAATGAATTTTCAAGTGAATTTTCTTATTATTCTTTATTTTAGTTCCTTTATCATCCTGTTTCATTCATATACCAAACTACCACTGTTCATGTTAGTTATATTGATGTTTCTTGGCCAATAATTTATAAAATTACTGTGCTATAATGGTAATAGAAAAATTTATTTTTTAATTTATTATATAATATATAGAAGTTTAAAGGTATTCAGTTCATATCATTCTATGAATAATGGAGTAAAATAGATAATGAAATTGTTACCATTTAGATAATATTACTCGATTATCCTATTTTTACAGTTTGAAGTGACTAATGTTTCTTATTTATAATTTAAATCTTATGATGGATACATTATCATTCTAGAATAATAATAAATTATATAATTTAATTTCTAGGATATATTAAATTAGAAAATAAATTTTTATAAATCCTTGGAAAAAATGAGTGTATGAAAACATCATCATTTGCTTTGGAACTATAAATCAACAACGATGATTGATGTATTAAGGGAATAAAAGAAAGAAAATACAAATTACAATTGTGAGGAAATAATATTAGATATAAAATAATAATTTAATGTTTCATTTAATTATTAGTTATTTAATATTTATGAAGAAGATGATATTTTAAATGAAAAAACACAGTTTTTGAAAAACTCATTTGTTGACTAAGTAATAGATTTTCTAAAAGAGCTCGGTGGGAAATAATGGGTGATCAAGGATAGGACCAGTTAACTTAAATTACATGTGAATATAATCATGCTAGAAAAAGGAAATAATTTTTAAATAATTTTTTAAAAATTATCATATATATGAAAGGATAAAGTGGATTAGAATCTCTTACCATGATCATTGCATCACCTCCCCATGATTAAGATTAAAGCCTTAATATGAAGGACTTTTGGATAAACCAAAACCTTATAAACATGGAAAAATAATTTCATTTATTTATATTTTATCTTATGACGTATTTTGAAAATTTTACATGATATTTGTTTTTGTAAATGCTACAATGAGTCCCTATTTTGATAAAAAATTGTTGTGTTTTTTTACAAATATTCAATCTTTAATGGTTAAGAATGTAATTTAAATATATAATGTGGGTTATAAATAGATATTTGAATTTATTAAATACAATTTACTATAATAATTTGATGTAATATAATTTTTCATATTAATATATTAACATGTTTTAACATTATATACTATTTAAAAATATTTCTAGTGTTATTCATGTATTTTGACTGCTCAAATTTATAGATAACTGTGGATTTAAAATTTAAATATTTAGTCCATTAATTATAAAAAATATTACACCTATAACTATTAAAGTATCTAATTAGTCTAAATCTTATAATTATAAAAATTTCAAAACCAAAATCATTTATTTTACTATTTTGTCACAACTGTTGCATCAATGTAGTGTAAGAATATTGGATTATTATTCTATTATTTAATATTTAAAATTGATTTAAAATATATTTATAATTTATTATCCATAAATATTATCTTCTAAAACCATTCATAATATTATTAAATCCTAATTATATAATGATTTTTCCACCTTTTTCCCTGTTTATAGTATAAATAGTCATTTTTGTTTCTAACACCATCTTTATATTATCTTAATTATTTGGAAACTTTCTCTTTAAAAGTGATATATTATTTTTACTAACTAAAGTTCATGATGTGAATTAGGGATCTACACCATGATGTTTTGTGATATATCTAGGTGAGGAGACCTATGTTATGTAACCTTGTTTCATGACACAACCCCTTTTTTAGGTTAAGAATCAAATCGAGAAGGCATCATTCAAATAATAAATCATTGATTGACACCATGAATCTTCCATGCCTAGTTTTTGAAGGGTTTCATTCCTTTTTCTTACTTGGTTTGGTTTAATCCCCTTTTTCCTTGTTTTTGTAATGACTCGTACCTGGTAGTGCCTCTCTCATCAAAAAAACCCTCTTCATTTTCTTGTATTGAAATGGGGGTGGGGGATTCAACCTAAATATTTAAGGGTCTTCATGGATTTTGGTTTCTCTCATCATCCATTGATCCTTTACCCAATATATTTGTTTTATATGCACCACAAGGATATATAATCATATATATTGTTGGAACTAGAATTGATTAATTTGTGTTTTTTGTTTAGGGAACAATCTTTCTTCCCCAATGTTTCTTGTCCATTAGGTTATATAATCTTTCCAGTTTTTTTGTTATCTCCTATGTTTGATGTATTTGGTTTCATGGAAAAAAATTATTATAAACGATGCGTGTAATGTAATTTTAGATTATTTTTCTAAATCATTTAATTTCATGATTTATGATTCTTAAAAAGTGATGAACTAAGAATTAGTTGGTAAAATTGGGTTTTCCCTTTTGTAATGATGATTATAATGAATTTTATTTTCTTGTGAATTTGGTGTACAGTTTTGGATTTATGTTATTCGATTGAAATTATTTGAAATGGTGAATGTGAAGCCATTAAGTGAAGCACTTTAGAGAAATAAAGCCTCAAAGTGTAGATATTTTGAAAAAAATTTAGCCTATAAGTGTTAGATGTAAAACATGGGAACATGTTGTACCTTGGAAGGATATAAAATGAGAACATACCACTAAGATGTTTTGTAGATAACAAGTATTTAATTAGACTCTAAATATATCTAATTTTTTTATTTATTATAATGGGTTCACTTATCCTAGAATTTTCATAATCCCTATCACCCAATTTTTTGGCTATGTGAACACATAAGCATTTGGTCAGAGAGGTTAGAGGATCCAATGCAACTATAACCTAATCTACTATAGTAATAGTTTTTATGATTTTCCTTATAAAATTTGATACTTATATATATTCTTTTAGAAATGGTTTCATAAATTATTTTTGAGAAGAATTATTTACGTATTTTTTATAATATCATAATAAAGGGTAAATTTAATAGTATTTTTAAACCTTGAAAAACTATATTTTATTATTTTATTTTCAATAATTTAGTAAAATTGGTTGATTTATAAAATAATTATTATGAATTACTTTGTGGGATATTACTATGGTTTTTTTCTTACAACTTCCACATTCCATTGGGTGGGTGTCAATCCTGATTTATTAAACACAAGTAATGGAAAGGTGACTCATAGAGGCAGTGGGTATCCCTATTAGATGGGTATATGAGTTTTTAGTTGACAAGGTGTGATTTTATCCCTCCTATATCATTGATATGGCGTATTTTTTATCTCATATACACTATTTTACACATTTTGGATTTTCACTTTTAATATAATACACATTTTTTTGGATGTTGTCTAAATTCAATTTGGCATTTTTTCCCTTTCATATATCCCATATAAAGATCATTTGGTTTATCTTGGGAGAAATAACTCCCAATTTTAGTTTTTGTTTTCTATACAATTTTCTCTATCCTACACGAACCAGGTACAACCTTCAAAAACTTCTATGAGCCGATTCATATGTCTAGTTTATGGAACTGAGTTGGGTCATGATAAATTGATATTAAAGGATGCTTTAATGTTCATAGTATTATTTTACTGAGATTGATTGGTATACTAGAGATAATATTTTTAATAATTACGGATGTGGTTATGAGAAATTTAATAGCCAACTATAATTATGATGAGAGTCATGTTACAATGATATTTTGGGAAACATGTTTCTCATATTAAGATTTTTTATGATCCATGTTCTTCACTTAAGTTATTTTGATTCAATCTATGATTTTGAACGTGTATAACGGTATTTATTCTTTATTTTATTTATTACCATCCCCCATAGAGGGATTAATATATTTCATTATGAGGGAGTTATGGATGATTCTCTATGAGGATACACATCAGTCGATCATTATCTTATAAAATTAGTAGTTTGAGTATACTATGTTATGAAGAAAGGCAGTGTACGTTTTTTAAATCAGGATAGGGAAGTGAAACTAGGGAATAAAAGAGGTAAAGATAAAGATCAAGAATTTATCATCTAGAATCCATCATCCTTCCATGGGATAAACGATCCACGAGAAGTAGAGGATTAGGTTTGGAGGATCAAATGGATTTTTGAAATTGTTAAAAATATTAATTCCTTTAATGATAAATGTGAAACCATTATGTTTTTATGACCGAAAATAATATGAATTGGAATAATGGTTTTGTAAAAACAATGAAAATTAAAAGGATAAATATGTCAATATAATATTTTTATAGAAATTGTTCGATGATTTAATGACAATGAGTATATACATAGAGTTTCCCACATTCCAAAAAGCTGATCAGATTATTATATAGTATTCATACTATTTTTGAGTATGTCTATTTTGTTCTTGAGTAGGTATTGAATGATAACATAAAGGATTAATGGTTCATAGATTTTCATATATGTAGATATCTATTAACATGTTTTTTATATTGGAAAATACTAATTTTGACAAGTTTTTTAACATATATCTAATGGAATAAATTGACCAAGTAAGAATTTATAGGTTGGTTGGAATTATTCTTCAACATAATAATAGTTTCTCTAGAACCTGTATAAAGATGAATATGTGTAATTAAGATTATAAAGGTGGAAGTAGTGACTCCTTGGAATGGGTTTATACAATGCCATAAACAATAACTAGCAGGGTCCTCATACATTCTTCCATTATTTCATGATGCAAAAAATGATATGTAATTTACTTATATATCATTAATTATGTAATGTTTTTGGACATAGAGGCTATATGTAAACACTTTTCTAGGATCTCTCCTTTCCTCGTTACGTCTTTGGTTTATGAACATATAAATAGTTTACAACATAATTAAATGCAATAAATATAAAATGGATATATACTTTTGAATCTAGAATGAATGAGTTTCACATAGTTGAAGAGTATCTAGTAGGATTTTATATGATTCCTTCAATAGTGAGAGGTATTTTTATAGATATTTGTCTTTAGTGACAGATTCATTTGATATCAAATCAAATTACTGATTTATATCAACTGATTTTGGGATTCTTTTTAAACATCCAATAAGACTCATGTTATGTTTCATGTATTTTATGAAACCTATCAAAAATAAGAATCCTGATCTTTATTTTACATCATGTTCATTATCATTATATGAACTTGAGATTTTTCATGATTCTATTGTTCTAAACTTGTAAATCCTAACATCATTATATGATGAATTGGTTGGTGGACCATAATGCTAATATTGATTGATATCATTGAAGGGTGTCATTTTCTTCCTATAATGGAATATCCTGATTGTCTTAGAGAGAATGCGATCTAAAATCTAGTGGATATAGATCCCATTTACTAGGAATTCTTGTATTACCATATTCCTTATTGTTTGAAATTAAAATTGTAATATTAGGTGGTGAGTTTTCACTAGTGGTCCTAGATGATTTTTCTAGACTTCCACGAGATAGGGAAGTGAATTTCATGATTGATTTATCCTAGGGAACTTATACAGTATCTCTTCCATCATTTCATATAGTACCAAATGAATTTATGTTACAATATATTTTCTTAGATGATTACCATGCTAAAGTATCCATTCATCTGATTGTTCCACCCTTCCAATCCCAAGAGATTTTTTCAAATATGTATGATGATATTAATTATTATTTTTATTTCTTAACTAAATATAAACAAAATAATTTTTTGAATAAGTATCTTATTCCACTTATCAATTTCTTATTTGGTGAATTTATGGGAGAAAATTGGTTCTCGAATTTTAACAATTTTCTTGGATATCATCTTATTAGTGTTAAGGAGTTGGTTATTCAAAATAGAACCTTCAATAGAATGTATTGACACTTTAAATACCATATGTTTAATTTTAGTTTGACTAATTATGATTATATATTTAAATCCATGATGAAACATATTTTCTATTAGTTCCTTGATTCATTTTTCATGGTACTCTTAGAAGAATTTTTTATTTACTTGGGAAATAAATTAGATCACAAGCATCATCTAAAGTAAATGTTAGTATTATTGAGATATCACATCCTTTAATTAAGATATCAAAATATCATTTTTGGATTAGAAAACCTATTTAAATGGTAAATTCCGTTTCATAACATGACATCTCAGTTGATCATAATAAGGATAAATCTATCATAACATGTCATGATCCATATAATGTCTTTGATATTGATAGATTCATGATTTTGAAATGATATTACCAAATATTTTTAGTGGTTTTATAAAAATATTCATCTCTATTTAATTCTATTAACCGGTAAGAGGTAAAATTCAAATGGGATTATATGTGATAGAATTACTTTTTAGAATTGGTGAGATGGATTGCCTCAACAACTGTTAGGGGTTTTAAAAATGTATGAAAGGTCTATGTGGTGAAATGTGATACTTCAAATTCTGGATTGGAATGTTTTTTATACAATAAGTTCATGTAGTAGAATATACTTTTCAGCATCTTCATCAACATGAGAAGAATTACAACACCAATGATAAAGAACCCACATCAGTTATGAATGCCTTCAGGTGTTAGTAAAATTACAACTTCAGGTTAATGATAACTATTTATTATGAACATATGGGTTTAAATAGCAAAAAAATCAATAGGAACTTACCGATATGACAATTCAATGAGTAGAGTATCTCTCTTTGTTTGAAATTTAAATTTAATATAAACTAGGGAAGGTGTTCATTTTTTGTAACACCTTGAGTAGGAAACTTCATTATCAAGTGATGGTAGAGTCAAAATATAAATGGAATGTCATGAGGCACTTTACATATATACTCATAGGTGTGATTAATAAAAATATAATCATAGTTATAAATAGTTCACAACTAGATTCAACAATTCTTGAGTATAATTTTTTTGGTTAAATAGTGGTAAACATAGTATAGGGGTATCAATAAATCTTTATATTTAAAAGTGATCAATATCTAGTGGTCTCTCTCCCCTAAAGACATTATTTATTTTAGGAACTAATATTTTATTCAAATTTCCATGTGGAAGGCTATAATGGAGGGTTCTAATTATATTTAGTGGGGTTTTCATCTTGGTAAAGTTAATAACAAATAATAAATGAAATATTAATTTTGTTTTCCTGGTTTAAAAAATGAAATATCTTATTTTTAAACTCATTTATTTACTTATTAACTTATTAATTCAAAACTCCAAAACCTTTTGGTTTACATTTTCATCTCTCAATGGGAATATATAAATTAGATGGGGTGTCTTTTAATTTTATCAATAGGTTACCATGATATCACTAAGGGGAAAATGTTTTATGGATGATGTTTTATCTAAAAACTATGTTATATTATTTCATTTAGATTCTTCACACCACCATGGATGATGATTTTGGAAATATGAATATTCAAGATATCATGAGGTTTCACTAAGGTATATAGTCTAATATTTTAAAAAGGAACCCCAGGTTTACCTCTTTATTTTGGAATGTACTCTAGGTGGCTATGGGTTCTTATGTTAAAATAAGCATGAGTCACCATGCATAGAAAAATGGATAGACAAAGTGATGAATTTAGATCCTAGAGGATATGCTCTATCATTCCATCATGAACATTATAGGCCCCTAGTATTTATATTTGGGATTATTATAAATATATTATAATTTTGATTATCATCTATCCATCAGAATGGATACCATTGGGTATTTTTATAGTCAAACATATAAATAAACTCCTTCTCAGTTTGAGGTGGGTGACACACAACATTTTGGACAAAGCCTTACTAAAGAGGTATCCGTGAAGATTGAAATTATTCTTCAGTGGTTTTTGATGTATCAGATGTAAGAAAAATATTATAACAAATTTGGGAATCATCTTTTTGTGTTTTAAATTGGTGTAAAATTTTTCTTGAATCATTCACCATGCTACTCTTGCTGATGACTTGGGATGCACGAGAATGTTTTTCCAATATATGTGTTTTGTTTTGGGATCATCGAGTGGATTGGGAATGTGGAACATTACATGGAAATAAATCCTCACGTAACAATGTTCCATGATTTATTTTATGTATCTCATCTAAATTAGTCTGATTTTAACATTTCTCTTATTTTGAATTCGGATAAACTCAATCTAGAACCAAACACATCCATAGTTGTGTAAACAATTTAGATAGTTTATTATAAATAAAATATTATACAAAAAAGATATATCCTATTGGGTTTAGTGCTAGAGAAGAAAAATAAATATTATTCTAGAATGTGGGAGTGAGAATCATCTGTAAGGGATCACCAACATCACCTATTTTTATACCAACCTTTTTCTAATTATTTTTAGGGGGGAGTAAATTCATATGGTGGGTATATGGTCACATCTCAGTTTTTTCGGAATTAAAACCTAATTGTTTGTGTTTCCAAAAAAATATTAATATTTTCTAGATTATAGGTGTTTTGACTCATTAAAAGAGATGAAACACATGTCCTATATGCATTTCATAATTTGAATTAAATATTAATTCCCTAAATCATTATGTGTAATGGAGGTGGAGATCCTTGAGTTACATAACCATGGTTCACAATGCACAATTATATTGGAACTAAATTAAATTGAGCATGAAGGATTTGTATCATAAATTTATGATTCTTATTGATAATTTTCTCATACCTCTTTAAAAGAAGTTTTTTTCTATTTTTTCACTTTGGGTCATTTAGCACATTCATCACTTATTTTTTCTAGAATAAAACCTAGAAGAATATTTATAAAAAAACCCCATGTTCATGGTACAAGTTTTATTGGGTTTGACCCATGATATTAAATTTTCTTCATGGTTAGTGTTTTGTGTCATCATCTATTGATACATTCAACATTATACTATGTTTTATATAAACTCTATGGATATGGAATATTATGGATTGTTGGATCTAGAATTGGTTGATGAGGGTTTATTGTTTAGGACATGATCTTACTTCTATTTCATCTCTTATACCTTTAGTTTTAGAATCTATCTGGTTCTTGGATATCCCAAGGGTTTCAGGTAATTTGATTCATTTAATTACTTTTTATAAATAATTCCATGAATTATTGTTTTAAATTTGTTTTCTAAATCATTTAATACCATGATTTATAATTCGTGAAATGTGATGATTTTGGGATTCTAGGGTAAAATAGATTTCACCCATTATTATTGATGAATAAAATTAAATTTAAATCAATTTTTATTTCAAATTGGTTAGTTTTGTTATAGATGTGGGTTATTCCGTTAAAATGATTTGAAACTTTGAAAGTGATTATTTATTTTTGGTTTTCTTGTGAAATAGTGCCTCTATGTTTGGGTCGTTTCTAAAATTGATAGCCCTTGAGTGTGAAATATGGAAATATGGAACCTGGGGTACACATGTTCCAAATAGAATGGGGCAATCCCTCTAGGATGGTTTGATGCTACCTATCATGAATTCATGCAATAAATATATCTAAAACGTTCATGACATGGATTCCATTAATTAGGGTGTTTCCATCATCCCTAGGTTCATATTCTAATGATATGTGCACACTTTTTCATTTAATCACTGAGGTATCAATATCCTATATAAACTATTCCAAATCTACCATAGGAATAAATTCCATGGTGTTCCTTATGAAATTAGTTATGTATAAATTCCTTTCGAAATGGTTTGAAAAATGTTCTTTGAAAATAAAATATTTAATTATTAATATTTTATAAACCATTTAGAAAGGTTTAATTTCCATGATTTGTTTTAAAACATAAAAAATATATTTCATGCCTTTATTTTAATTAAATGAGTATAATTCGACTATTTATTAATGAATTCTTATGAACCACTTAGTTTGATCCTATAGGTCATTTTTTCTCAAACCATGCCCATGAATTTTTTTGTATGTAGATCATATTTTATCTGACATAGATAATGAAAAATAGTTAACGAAATCCATTGGTATCCATGTTAGTAGGGTGTGAGAGTTTGATGGATACATAGTGGGAGGTTGGCCTTTATATCACATGGATACGAGTTTTTGATGGTATCAAATAATTTTTCCCCTATTTTGTATCGGTACTTGAATATCATTGTACATTTCGTCTTTAGATATCTTTTTCTTTTTGGTATGTTTTGATTATTTTATATATTCAATTTTATGATAGTTCGGTTTACCTTTAGAATAATAATTTCTAAAGGTAGTTTTTGATAACTAGGAACTTATTGTATGATTTTGGGGATTGAGAATTCTCTTGATTCATTTCCATGGGATGACTTAGATTTTTGGTTTAGGGACAACCTTTTTATGGTCATGATAATGATATCATTTTAAAATAATAATTTGTATCTTATTGTTATTCAAAAGTACTAGGAAATCATTTGGATATTTAATTAGTTATATAATTTTTATAATTAAAAAATATATATCTGAATCATTGATTAATAATCAAATTTATCTTCCAAGTTAATAATAGCATAATTATATCTTTAATATTACATCAATGATGTTAATTTTTATTTTTCCAAATCTTTACAATCACTATAGCAACGTCGATTATAATTTTATTCATCATTTTAGATAAAAATAATACATTAATAAGTTCAATTTAGTTTGAAATAAAATTAATATTCTAAATGGAATTTGAAATCAAATGTATTAATAATATTCATTCCACTTTGAATATGATTATAGACTCTAAAAATTAATATTTTGAATTCCCAAATAACATATAATAAATTAAAAATGTATTTTATATTATTTTAGTGTCATGTTACATAAAATAATATACATCATAATTACTAGTTATAATTACATTTTATTTTTTAATAAATCATTCATGATTCATGAACATCAATAGATTTTTATGAGATTTCATTACATATAGATAAAAAATTCATAAAATTATTATAAAACACTAATAATATATTTTTTTAAAAAATAAATATTATCCATTTTATGATTAAATCAATAATTATTTGTATGAAAAATTAAAATAGAAACAATTTCATGATATATATTGTAACTCGTATTTATTATTATTTAAAAATTCATCTAGATACTATATTACTCTTATGGATTATAATAGTGAAAATGATCTTCCTATAGCCATATCTATAAATTTTTATTTTATTTGTAATATCAATTTGAACTATTAATTTAATCTTAAATTCAATACTTCGTATAAAAGCATTGTAAGGAAAAAATATCAACACATTTTATATATGTGTCCTGTTTTTATTCACATAATTAAATGAAGCTGTATTGAATAAATTTTACATCATAAATGTTCAATTTTAATTTATTACCCCCAAGATACAGAATTCATATATACTACTATAATGTTACAAATTTAGTAGAAAAATAAAAATACAAATGTATTTTTTATAATTACATACCATGTCTATAGTCTAAAACATATAAAATCCATTTCTAATTGAATATCCACTTAGCCACATTGTGTTTAAAATAAATAGTGAGAGATGGCTGATATTAATATATCCATGTCACCCATATCAAAGATTTTGTGGGTTTAACCGTACCCAAGACCTCTTATATGCATCATTCGTGTTACCCAAATCAGATGGCGATGTGTAAAAAAATAGAAAAACATAAAATGATATAGATAAAAGAATATAATCCAAACCTTGGGTACCCTTTCTGTATAATACATAAATAACCATATCACATGAACAAATTATCAACACTACACAATATTAATCATTAACACATTCAGCTAGAAAAATTTCAATACCATAACCATGTAATGACCATAAAACAATAACCTGATATATTTCAATTTTAGACAACATTACCAATTCGACCTTAAAAATTACTATTATTATTAATTTAATTATCTATATTAATTAACAAAAAATTCTAATTCCACTTAATCCAATAATCCAATACTATATATTTCATTATTGGTTTTCATTTACAATATACCTAATCTACAACTTCTTTAAAAAAATATCTAATTCTATTTCCATTATAATGAATTGTTTTATTGATTTTTTCATTTCTAAATCATACAAAACTATGAAATGATAACTAAATCCAGATTTTGATACTATAAAAACGATATTCAACATTAGATCCACAACCACTTTGATGTCAAAAAAAGCCACACAAAATATGTATACACAATTATAGACTATTTAATATCATAAATTTACAACAATAATGATAAAAAATAATAATTATATATTTAATATTTATCAGTTTTCCAATTTATTATCATAATATTAATATCAATTAAAAATATTTATATTTATATATTTATTCATTATGTTACTATTTTATTATTTATTCAATGAATTCAAAACCTAAATCCATTTATGTAGTGATTAATTTAATCATAGTAGGATTCTGAACAACAAAATCATGAAACCATTTTAGCAAAAGAAAATAATTAGTATAATGTATTAGAGACTATGCTATGTAATAATTTAATCAGAATATTTTTATTAGTTGATAAAAATTTAAAAAAAAAAATAAAAGTGAAAAAAAATTACATCAGGATATTGCCATTTTTTTATAATCTCAATAAATTACATTGAAAAAATATAACATTACCCACCACTAGAATGAATAAATACTAATGACTAAATTCCAAAAATAATGCAATGATTATTACACCAACCCATAACACATTTATCCACCAAAAATAATTTAAAACTATGAAACAAATCCATTACCCTTCTATTTCAATAAACCTATGAAAATATTGAATGAGAGATGAGAAAGAGATAATGGAAGAGGATTATAAGTCTAGAAGGATCAGCCTCATCGAACTAAGTAATCATAAAACCATCAACAAAGATAAAATATACCTGACCTATGGGATACATTTATGGAAATACAAAGATAACACTTGTGATTTTTTAGAAACATGATAAGTACTGATTATTAAACAAATATATATATATATTTTAAAGGGAATTCCTTAGAGTGGCCTTTTAGAACCCTCCACACCCCGGAACCCCCCTCCCCACGAAGAGATCATCTGGAGAGGACTCAGCCGGGAAGGAGTTGTTTTCATCCGAGATGATAGAGCATCTCCATGGGGTTACACCTCAATCAGTGATGGTTCGACACATAAATCCATCAACTAGGTGAAGTGTGCCCTTTATGACATCCCTGTGAGACACCGGGTGACCCGGCAAGACGAGTGGTACATGGGAGGAAAAAATTCCCCCAAGAATAGGCTCCCAAGAATCGAACCCCAGACCTCACCGAACACCAGTTGTATGTCCCTCATCCACCCACCAATACTCCCCCGCTGAAGCGGAGAAAGAAATATATTTTACAATATTTCTATATTTTAAATATTTCATCTCATACATTCATTTAATACACGAAACCAAAGATTTACTGTATTTTAATATTTTCTTTTATTTTTTATTTTATAATATGTTATTAATATTAACCAAAATATTTATTCTCATGAAATAATATTTTATACACATTATACATTTTATACATTTTATGATTCATCATTACATAGAGAATGGAAATATGAGAAAGGGTGAGCTCATATGCTTAGTGATAATTAATAGAGACCTATTTAGATGGATTGATTTTCTCCCAATATCCTCCCTCATGTGAATTTCATCTTATATAATGGTTTATTTTTCATGGCGTTGGAAAATTCACTTTTTACTCATGTTTCATCTTCAATTAGTTTCAATCCTACCACATTTTATACCATCATAAAATTTTAGTATTTTCACATGTTACTCAATGAATGGTTCTCTATATCTCTTAATGGATATTAAATTTTCTCATACCTTATTGATAAACCCAATTTATTATTTCATCACCAATCAAAAAATTATGTATTTTATTTCCTAGATTGTTGGAAATTCCACAGTTATAGATGGTGTGGGTCTTCTTTCGTGGTTCATTTCATCCTAATTTTTTTGATCATGTTTTTTATGATGTTTTGGGTTCTAGTTTTACCTTTCCCAGCTATTTTGAGGTTTGGGTTTATGTTTTGGGATAATGGTAGTTTCCTCATCTGGTTTCCTTCAATCAATTTTCTCATCATGTTGTTATGATGACAAAGACTTAATGCATGGAGATATGGGGTTTTGTTATTGATGGTTAATAGTTTCCCCATAGATTAATTTTTTTAATGGAGTTGGATATGGCTTTCTTCATGTTAAAAGTTTTGTTTTTTTGTATATTATAATAATTTTTTATTTCATTTTTTTCATTATTCTATTCTCATTCATATATCTGATGATAGTTTAGAGATTATATAGAAGGCAACATTGGCAGTTTCTATCGGTGAATGGTTTGGTCAAGATTTAATTTAGTTTTTGGGTGATGTTAGAGTGGGAATGTCTGATGTGGTTCAGATAACGACGAAGGTTTGTTTTCAAGTAGTTCTCATTTGTTAAGGGTTGGTATTATTGGCGGTCGGGTATGTATGGTTTCATGACATGAAGAGGCATTCTGATCGCGGTTTTTGGATCGAGGTGGAATCATGTAGCATTGTTTAATTTTGGATTCGAATGATCTTACATTAACTATAGTGTTTACTGGTTTATTTTTCATAATTTTGATTTTTACATTATTTTTATTTTGGTATCTTAAAACTCTGAGGTTATCACTTAAACCTCAGGCAGCTTATTCAAAATATTAAAAATGGATATGGAGGAAAATATTATCAAGAAGGGTAAATATCATAGATATCATTCAACAATAAAAATTAAGAGTAACTTGATTATGAGGGTATTATAATATAATAAAAGTGTGTGAATATATCATAAGAGTATTATTACTAATAAAACAAAACAAAAAAAATAATTTCTCATGGCATAATGATTTTAACATAAGAAAATAAATGAGATATTTAAATGTGGAAAAATGAGAAAATATTGATTTCCCATAATGAATATCATATTTATAAGGCATAAAATTAATCTTTGGTAGAATGATATGTAGTGGAAAACATAACATTGTGAGAAAACCCAATCATGCTAACACATTTAGTTATTTATAATGTAAAATTATTCCTATGAATTTTATTATGAGAAAACCCAGTGATGCACAAACATTTAGTTATGATAAGACCTATGTATTCCCCCACATTAAGTTGTGATTAAATAAAATGACTCCAAGTCATTATATTTTTATTAAAAAATGATGCCTATAAATATATTTGTGTGAAAAACTTATGAGTCCTTGGATTATTTTGTCATAAAACTCAATAATTCCCACTAATTATGTTTTGAGAAAACACAATCACCCCAATATAATATCTAATGAGGTGGACCAATTTGCCTAACTAATTGGAGGGGGATATAATTAAAATTAATCTCTTAATTATACACTAAACATATATATGAAACTTGAACATAAAAACATTCATGAATCCGTAATATAATATTAACTAATGATAATGAAATGGGCTTCATGAAAATTTCCAAACAAATATGATCATAAATAATACAATTAAATAAAGTAGAAGATATTATTAGACCAATCCATGGTGAAGCCTAAGAAATATTAAATTACATAGAAAAATATGGTTAAAATTTTTATGTGAATTAGAAAATTTATTTAAAAAATAAAGGGAAACATGTTTTTATTTTGAAATAAATTATTTAAAAAAAATTAAATCGGACTATAACATTCTTTTAAATACCATGAAAATGGTAATATAGAATTTGTAATGTAAATTTATGAAGTCAGAAAATGGATATAGAGACACAAATTCTAGTAGGCCAGACTCAGTGGTTACTTTAATTATATGGAATAATATATAAGTGATCACATCCCTAAGGAGAAAATAATTTTTTATTGTTGTTAAACTAGATACCCACTTGAATCTATCATTTCATTTGAAAACATAAATTAAAACATTTTTAAGGTAAATATTTTTCTTCCTTGAACTAATTAAATTATTTATTCTTAATATCTTAGGGAGTAGAAAACATAAAAATGTTGATCTTAGATTCTCAGTAAGGATCATGAATATGGGATGATTTTAAGAGAAAATAAGTAATACTAAATATGGAAAGGTAAATAATTGATTTTTTACAATTTAGTAAATTAATTGACCATGAATAATAATATGATAGTTTATAAATGATGATTGAATAATTTACTATTAATAACAAAAAGAAATTAAAACTAATACATGGATATTATAACGAGTCAAATAATCACATGGAAATTAGCGAAAAAAAATTACATTTAAGGGAATGACTATTATTGGAGGCCATTATTTTATAAATCATGGTATCTATATTTTCAAGGCCTTTCATAAAAAAATTTAATTAATTGGTAGGTATACAATAAAAACCCATTTAATTCTAACTCACTGATTTATCTCATGAGACTTGTCTATGCATTGAGGTGAAATCTATAACCAGGAAAAATCCATAACTGAATGTCTAATGAATTCATGATATATTAAATGATAAATTCAATTCATAATCAAAATTCTTTGTCAAAAAATATCTATATTCAGAAAGGAATACATTTTTATCAATAATTTTCCTAATCAATCAAGTATAAATCATAGTAAAACACCATGTGTAAAATTGATATAAATTTTTTGAAATAAACACATCCATGAGAAAGAATATAGATATTTTTTGGGAAATTTAATGTCTACTGATCTAAAGAAAGATATTGATAGAGGAGAATGTTAATGACTACAAAATTAATCTAGAATGTTAATTTTAATTCCTTTCTCTGTCAAAATGATCATAAAATAAACAAAGAATGATAAATGATTGAATGATTCTGATATATCCCTAATTTTGTATAAATAATTTAAGGGTTTTTTTGTTGTTTATGAATATAAATTCCATAATAATATCATTAACAATGTTCTTGAGGAAAATAACCTTTTAATATTGAAATACACTTTTAAAATAAATTTTCTTAGAAAAATAAAAAAAATATCAATGAAATAAATTGTAGAAACTTATAATATTTAAATAGATATATGGTGAAGATGAGTGGAATAAATCTTTTATGAATTTTATATTTAAAAAATTAACCCATTCACATTTTCAGTAGAAAGTTAAAGAGAACCTTGTTCACAAAATGGAAAATGATTGATTTTAAACCATTTTCAAAGGAGATAAATATGGACAAATATTTCTATAATATATCATTATATAATATAAATAATATTCTATAATTTTTTTAGGAATATATGTATATGGAAGAGTAATCAACTTCAAACAAAAAGGTAGATAAAGTTGAATTTTCTTTAAAAAAATTCATAATAATTTTATATACCAAGTAGAGGAAAATGGTACTAATAATTGACATTGTTTATAATAACCAGTGGATAATAAAATGAAATGGGTTTTTAATAAAGCTATCAAATATTTTATGCAATTTAAATTCAAGCTTTAACTATCCGGATAAAAATGGCACGGAAGCATAAAACCAAACCCCTTTGGTTAAATATTAATGACAACAAACATGAAATAAATAAATTAAAATGAAATAATAAATACCATTAACATAAAGTGAACCATGATATAAAATATCCAATTTTTATTATATAAAATTAATAAAAAACATAGGTTCATATTACCAAATATATCTTTAAAGAGTTTAAATCTAGATAAAATCGCTTCCAAGGATCATACTATTCTAGTGATAATTAATCAGTGAATTGATTATGCGTATAAAATATAAATCAACCTAAAAAATGTGTTTCTAAAAACATGATAATAAATATTTATTATGTGTATATTACTAAAATATAAAATACAATGATGAATCTATATGACCATTTGAAGTAATTTGAGTTATACAACACATACTATATGGTAACATTCACTTGAAATACCCATGGACAAAATAAATTTAATTGAAACATAAAATACAATTATGTTTTATGTATTCATGATTTAACTTCCAAAACTGTAAGTATATACACCATATTAAATAAATTATGAGCATACCAAAAAAATATTACCTAATAATAGAAAAATAAGTAGTCCCTTACACCAGGTTTGCGTCATCGGATATATTATTTATATTATTAAATAATAAATTTATTTCAATTAATTTATTTGATAAAAAATTAAAATCTTTTATAATTCATTTTTTTATATATTAACATGTTATATTTAATCAAATAATGAATAATTTTTACATTAGAATTTTTGGTGGGATTCTCTTAGTATGTCCAAAATTACATCTATTGGTTGACTATAGTCGAACTGGTCATTTATAAATCATATTATTAATAATAAAAAATAATAAATTATCATTTTAAAACAAAAATTATACATTTTAAACCAGCTATGAAATATGGTTATGAAACATGAACTATGTTACAATCGTTCAAACGATAAGTCATACATACACATGAGTAACATTTCCATTTTTCAGTGATCAAGATGAAAAGAAGGTAAATATTATTTTATATTTCCATAATGATAATAATATAATTAATATCATATTAATTAATTAAATATATATTTATACATAATCCAATTTATGCGATGATAAAAAAAATCACATAACATCATATAGGCAGTGGTCCGCACGTACGCACAAACAATGTTATCATTTTTCAAGGAATAAAAAGATACTAAATTAAATGATATATTATCTTATGAAAATGAGTAATATTTAATGAAAATAATATATATAAATATATGACCATCATTAAAAACATTCATAGTATGTGGTGTTGGAAAATGAATTACATCGGTTCATGGGGATATAGTTTGTTGTACACATGAATGATGGTTTCATTTCCCTTTTGATCGACAAAGAGATAGATATAGGTGAAGCCATTAACATAATAGAATTTAAGTATATTTGATAAAATTATTTTATTATATTTTAAATTTTGAATATGATTTTAATTTTTTGGAATAATAAATAGAACAAAAATTCTGAATTAATAATGATATCACTTTTTAGGACAACCTCATTAAGATTATACCTAAATCCTAATTTGATTGGATTTAGGATCAAACCAAGGACTAAAAGTTATGGCAAGGTAATTGAAAAATGTATTTGAGTCGGTTTTTTCTATAACTTAATTGTTCCTAATGTGTGGGTATGAGAGGGGAGGGCTTCCCGTTTATATGTGAGGGGAGTGGAACTTTTTTAATTTCTTAAAATATTAAATTATAATACGGTTACACATTGTTAAAATAATTCCAAATGGGATGGTGCATTAATATTTTATAGGATATATACATATTATGAACATGAATTAGTATTTTTACATGTTTAATTGGAAAAATAATTTTTTTCTCTTCATCTGACCCCCATGTAAAACTATTTTTACTATAAATGTTGTAATTAATGTTCCAAATTAAAAGGGATATAATTTTACTTATATGATAAAAATTGGATAATAAATGGATAAGGGATAAAATTTTAGACTATTTATCCTCCTAATATTAAAATATAGATATTTTTAGGGTTTATAAAAAATTTAATAAACTAATATTTACCATAAAATATCATTTACGTCATTTTGACAATATTCATTTAATTTGAATTTAATTGAATTAAGAATAAAATTAATTTTGAATATAATTAATTTCACCAAAAATAATACATCACTTTTGGCTATAAAATTTAATTGGAACTAAAAATCAACCATAATATAATACTTTTAATGTTTTTATATTTATTTACCTTGAGTTTCCACTATTTGCACAAGCGTTTTGTCAACATTGTATAAAAATTTAGGTTAACTATATAACGAGTAAAAAATAAATGTAAATTTAAATAAATTAAATAATTTAATTATAGAGAAAATATATCTTAAAATTAATTCATGAATTATTTTAATTTCTATGTGAGCATACAAGACATATTTTATGGGAAGAGAGTGACATTTTATATTTTTTATTTAGTTAAATTATTATACTTTTCAATTTCATGCAACAGTATCCGATAAATAGTTTAATAACCATAAAAAGATGATAATGGAGGAAATAAATTAGTCTTATATAAATTAATATGAAAAATAGTGGCCTTATTCGTTAGTTTTGACCTAAGTTTTCCATATTTACCGTTTTACAGTGCAAATTGTTTTTACTATTTCTTCAATTCATTATGCAAAAAAATTAAGTTAATGTCTTTACCAAATATTAATTATGATGAATCATAATAATGAATAAATTTTAAAACAATTACTTCAAATAATCCTAAAAATTTAATTTTAAAAACGAACCAACAAAACATGTCAAAATTTATTTTTTCATGAAATGTATTTTCGAAGAAAAACATGAACTTAAAATAACATTATAAATAGTAATCATAATTATAAGAATTTAAATTAAAATATATACAGTCATATAATATGTATATTAATATAAATAATTTATAATTTTGGGTGACTTTAATTTTGTGAAATTAGGATCCAATTTTAATAATTTTTTTAAAAAATGAAATTTTAAGCCAATATGTAAACCAATACAAAAATATATTATAAAGATGACTCAAATGTAATTTTTTATATAAATATAAAAAATAAATTATGATAATTTTAAGCATGAATTAAATTATAATAAAAATTTTATATTTACAATAAATAATAATATTATAAAAATCTACATTTTCACTATTCATTGAAAAATAAACCCAGCTACAACAATATCAAAATTTAAACGATAAAAAAATTTGATATAAAACTAAAAAAATGATATTAATTTTAAAAATTAAAATTTCCGAAGGTTCTATAAATTAATTATAATATTTTCTCACAAAAATATTAAAAAACCAATTTTGAATAAAACACATTATTAGATAACTAAATGACATTAATAAACATTTTAGTGATTATTCAATATGAATTTATAAATAAAGTTATGTTTATTAATAAATTTAAATATAATTAACTATTTGGATAATATTTTTTATGGTTTATTTAAGGTTGGTGTTGAGTGTTTTATACCTTATCAAACATAATGTTATTTATTTCAAATATCATGGTTTTAAAATGTTATTAAATTTCATAAAATTAAAAGGAAATATTCATTTGAAACATTTTTAAAGAAAGTTAAATCAATAAAAAATGGCTCATATGAACATTTTTTAAATTTTTTCTCTGAAACACTTGTAAGAAGAGTGAATATTAATAAAAAATTACCAAAAGATATTATTTTATAATATATAAAGAAACTTATTAACCAATATAGTTAATATGGACATGAAAGATATTGATTCTTGAAAAATAGGATGAGGTAAAATCATATTCGCTGATAAACATCCTTTCAGTTTAATTGTGTACCAAAGGGAGACGAAATGGTATGATGAAATGGAAACCCCATATATAAAAAAATAAGAAGAAAAAAAATATGATTTGAGATAGAATTTTACAACTAAAATATGAGTTCTAAAATATAAAATCTTGATTTTTAAATGATATTGGAACAAAACCCTTATTAATTTTGTAATTTTTTTTAATAAATATCTATTGAAAGAAATAAAATTATATGGATTTGTGAATATCATGAATTATATGAAATGTATGGTATATGAAATTCATCGGTAGTATATATTCAACATAAAAAGATGCTTTTAAATATAGAACACATCAAAGGGGAAAATTGATATTTGAATTCCCTTAAGTCATCTCCAAAACATTAATGCATGTTGTTTAGACACTTTGATTGATTCTCTCATTCTGGATAAAGGTTCCTTTAGAATCAAGGATTTAGGATTACTTCTTGTAAATACAAACAAGATAACCTATAATAAAGTATTATGGGATGGAAAATGGGAAAGTATCCATGATATATTCTAAGTAAATTAGTGGGTTTAAATGGGTATAATAAGGGTATTCTTATAGGTTAGTTTTTAGTGGAATTTAAATAAATTCCGATTACTTAATGTTTAAGGTTGTCATTTTAAAAGGAATTTTGATAATAGATCTACACATAATAGTTATGGAATATTTTTTGTTAAAAAAATAATTTATTTTCACATTTATAGATAGGGTTTTTTGATATTTAAAGTCATTGCCTCTTATTTTAACCGTTTTACCTAATTTTATATTTACAATGGTAACATTATTTTTATGTTGATAAAATTTATTTTATGTTTAAAGAATTAGTTGACCTCATAAATTTTTTTAATAAATCAGATTTACAATTTCAAATCCTTTTAATCTAATAAAATTTCTATATATATGTAATTTTACCTTTAAATGAAAGTATAAACATATATATATATATAAGTATGTATGTATTGTATTATTAGAAAAATGAATTTTTAAACATTAGGTTTTTTAAATAATATTTGATAAAAAATAAAAAATAATGGGTGATAATATATTTGATTATGCATTTAAATGTTATATAAGATTCACCATTTAGAAGTGATTAATTTATATCATTAATATACAAATTCCAAAAAGTTAAAAAATAGTTCTTTGAAAATTATCCCTTTTTTAACATTAAATGATTTTACGCATATTATATTAAAATTAATTCATTTTCCTCATAACATGTAATTTTACTAATAATTTGGGTTCAAATATTTCATTGAATTTTTTAAATAAAAAATGCTATTGATTAATAAAAATAATAATATATAACACTTAATAAATAATATGTTTAAACTAATTACTATATTTTTGTAACTTTATTTATTATTTTCGAATTATAATATTTCGAATATTTTATTATCATTTTAAAAATTCTATACCTATTTTAGACATGCATACACAATAACCATATATACAACAATCAAATTTCCAATGACCATATATCCATAGACCATATTTTCTACGATTATATATACAAAGCGGTTAGATTTAATTTCAATATATATCATTATATATAACACTAGAATTATTTTTCATATTCAGTTACATAACTACAAACTTATATATAATTTTTCATTTTATTTTCCTTATTTAGACTTTTTTAATTATGTTTATGATCTTCATTGAAAATATCACGTTTAAATATTTTATGATTGTAGAATTTTTATTTACACATATATATTCCCCTTGTTCTTTTCTTAATGATTTCTCATATTATGTTCTCCTAATGTATTAATTTATAATTCTAATTATAATATTTTATGTTAATAAAATGTACCATGGTTCATTTTCATTTGGTATTTGATGATAAATAATTTTTTCAACACTAAATTTATTTGACATAAAATTCATATGAAAATGTCAATGAGATATATTATACCCCATTAAATATATTTCATTCTCACAATTTTAATTATATCTCAGTCATGAAGATATTTGAGGGTATAGATAATATAGAAAATCCTCATGATACTCTTTCAAATGAGATATGAAGCTCATTATCTTAGGTAATACTAAAATAATTATCTTTTCAATCATAGTAGGTTTTACACCATAATTGAGTTTTCCCATAATCATCTAAGATAAATACATCTTATGATTATGTAATAAGACCCATATAATCGAAGTAACTCCCATAAGGATTTTATAGTTCTACTTCCAGTATTAGTTGATTATAGGTGGAATGGGATATAAAAATTGTTTTTTTATTTTTTAAATTAATAAGAGATCTATATATAGAGAGCCAATCCAAACCAAAAATTACATCGAATTTTACTAAAAGGATGTAAAAAATATTTATTGTTATAAAATTCCTTAATAAATAAATTGAAATAGAGTTATATTCCTAGGCTTAAATAGTGTAACCTATAAAGTTTTTCACAAAAATTTTAATATATAATTATTTCAATTTTTTTATTCTATTAGAAAACTATAATGATGTGATGTATTAAGTAGATCAAACATTAGATAAGACATTTGCAGTTTTTTATTAGGTGATTATGGTACCTTACACCAATTCATTTCCGTAACTCAATTCAATAGTAATGATTTTATAGTATTTTTTTCCCATTGATATAGTGGTTTCTAATGTCGACTGCATTTATTAAATTTTGGATTGGTTAACTGGTTGGCGTAGAGCCCATAGTACTTATCATAAAAACATTTTACTGTGGGTGGTGTATTGAGTTTATAATTTTTAAATTATTTATTTCCATTCTACATTAATGTTCTTAAAGACCTTATCATCCATTTTTGAATTATTTACATATTTTTTGATGCATTCCCCTTATGATTTTTACCACTTAATTTAAATAGTGAAAGATTTATTTACATTCCAACATGATTTTTATCATTTAAATTTCCCTGAAACATAATTTTTCACATTTTCCCAAAAAAAAACATTTAGAATAATGGGAGTATATAATCTCTATTTCTACATTTAGAACACAATGAAAAATTTATTTTCTGATAAGAATATCCCTTATATCCCATGACGATTAGAGAATTGGTTTAAAGATAACAAAGAAGTAGTCGCTTTTTATTTCTTGATCAATTATAAATATATAAGTGTATATTGTGTTTCTTGGGATGTTTTATTTAGGGGAACTAATAGATTCATCCTATTGTTTTATATTTCATAATTATTTATCTATAAATTTTGATAAAATGTGTATAGAACCATATTTATTGAATATAACTTCTTAAAATAGTCTAATTTTACATAGTTTATATCTTTCTCTTTCCGTGTATTGTTTATTGTCGTCCACCATAGATCATCTTTACCTTCCAAATGATAAAAAATAAGGAAAAAATTTTTATTTTATGAGCTATGTCGAGTAGAAAATATATTTTTCATAGTTTTGATCCATTTCATGGTAATAAGCCAATGTAAAGAACCACAATGGGCCAATGATAATTGTTGAATGAAATAATGAATATTGTGTTGCATATTATTTCGTGTGTTCAAGAGATCATCATAGTTTATGTTAGAATTCACAACCCAAGACAACATATCAATTATAATTCACACTCTATATCTTATCCCATTTATCTTTTCAATGGAAAAATCACCTCATTTTCCATTACTGTCATTTTTAACACAATTCACCATTATTCCAACCATTGAATAATACGAAAAACATAAGTGTAAGTATTAATAAATAATAATTTTAGTAAGTGATCATGTGAAAAGGGAAATTAATTCAAATATGTCTTAAATTAAGACACCTATGATATTTTTTTTCTCATCCAACATCACATTTGATTCATAATAGGTTGTATCAAGTTGGGTTATATTATAATTCTTCACATAATATAAAAAATAACATAAAACCTCTTAGATACAAAACTATAATCCAAAAAACTAGAAAATTATATAAAATTTTATATATATAAACTTTATACATAAACTTTGATACTAAGAGATATGAATTGATTATAAAATAGATATATTCTACTTCATTTATATAAGTTAATCATTCCATGTCATAAATTCATACAAACCAAAAATGAAAATTTTATTGAATTTGGAGATTATTTATTTTTTATTCTTATTTTATAAATATTATTAAAGTATTATAACAAATAGTCTTCTAATGTGATTTACTATTACGAAGATCATGAATAATAATCCTCTTCATAACAAGGGGTTTAGAAACAGAAGAACTACTGGGATAATATGAATATATAAGATAAATATAAGAGATATGATTCTATGAATATATGTTTCATGATCCGTCCATTGTACCATGGTTCATTGGTACTTGATCTACTCCTAACATGGAACGAAGGGATCTCCTGATCTACATGTTTAGGTAACAGGAACATGGAATCATATCTGCATCAAGGGAATCAATTTTTCCAAAAAAATGAGAATAAATTAATGATAAATCAATTAAATGTTGGTATTCATAACACTCCACAAAGAGAATGTACCACATGATGATATTAAATAACATAGAGTAAACATAATCCAAAGGATGATTCAACATACATCAATATAAACCCCCACAATCTCATTTCCAAAAATGTATCATAGCTCCACCAGTCCATGAAATTACTCAAGAGTTATTAAAAATAAGAAAAACTACCAATATCAAGTGTCACATTCTCTTTCCCTAGTCAATCAAAATAAATTTTAAAAAATCTAGAAGGAAATGGTAGGTTGAAAGATAAATATCATAGTAGGGTCTCTCTATGTTTTCAAGATGTAGATCCAATAAAAATAAACCATTAATGTTTTTTTAATTCTATGCATGAATGTTTATTTCACATTTTATGATAAATTATTCTTTCAAATTAGAAGATGAATGATTTATCAAAATTAGATTAAATTAAAATTTTACATAAATCAATCATTTGAAATTTGTAGCATGAATAGAATATTTCACTAAAAATATAATGTATAATCAAGTCAATAAAAATTTAAAAAACCATGGTTTTAATCCTTGAGTTATGTTCGTTCCTGAATCTTAGATCCTCTCACCACTCAATAATCAATCATTACTGATGTATGTGTACACATATCCCTAGTATTAGTTCAATAGTAAAAATCAATCTACTTTCTTTTAGAAAAAAATCATACTAAACAAGGTTTAGTTAATGTTTTCATCATCGATGCATTATTAGTGAGTTAGAGTCAAATAGTGTGTATACTATTCACCTACTAACTACATAGGATAACAAGTTCTCTAATAAATAAATTAATCAATCCAAGAAAACCATTTAATTAAAATTAATTCATATAGTATAGTTTAATAGTAATTTTCAGGTCTCATACCACTTTTCAATTTCCTAAACAAAATAATGGTTTTCATGATATTCCTAAAATAAAAAATCATACTTCTATAAACACATTTACTTTTCAATGAACATAATAAAAATAATTTACCCCAATTTAAAAAATATTTTATCAAAATACATCTAATTTATCAAAAGCCTTGAAAAAAGGATTTATTTGATAATACATACATCTCCAAAACAAGCAAATACCGGTTGATAATTTAATTTGGTGACACATTTTTGGAAACAAATAAAAAGGGTTTCATATGAATTGAATATATTTATGTAACCAGCTACCTTTAATCACAATATTAGTTGAGATAATCCCTAATATGGAATTCCAATAGAGAGTTGGGGGAACAAAAGATCATGAAGGAATCCCTATAAACACAACCCATATGACAAGGGTTCCAATCCATCATCTACAAAAGGATTCAAAAATACCAAAGGATAGAAGAGAAGAAAAAATTGAATTCTAGGCTAAGATGAATATTATCTTACTAGGTAGGAATACAATGCATCATCCTCTGTTTTCATTTAATACGGGAGTATACAGGAGGACTCAAACAACAAATTTGAAGCCTTCAAAAGAGAAAAATCTTTATGGGGTTTGAGTGAAAAAAGTATGGAATAAAATATGGTGTGGGATTTTTAATATAGTAAAAATAAGGCCATGCTGTAGCCCCACATAGTCTTGGTGAAGAAGGTAGAAAATACCCTAGACCATCATGCATCCACTCCACACTGTGTAGTATTCCCACATAGTCAACCAAAAACCTTAAAAATGAAACAAACCATAACCATATTTTCTTTAACCAAGTTAAGTCTATGACATATCCTAAGAACCACCCTATAAAAATTCCCAAAATGTTAGTGGCACCCCAACTCAATCACTTGATCTTCCACTATACAGCTCAACCACTAGTCCATATGAGGAAACTTCTAGAATATTTGTTTGCTGGAACCAAGCATCCATGATGTATATATTCTAAAACTAGAAGTAACATTGAGAAACCATCTCTATGGTTCCACTGCACAACCATCCTCTTACACCACAACCCTTCCCATACTCAAACAAACATATGCCACATTCTGATTGTCCAGAATTGAAAACATCTTACACAATTCCAAAGTCCCACTACAATTTTGTGACCACATCATGATAAAATGTTTTTTAAAAAACATGATCCAACCATATGTGAAGGAAACCCAAAAAGGGATAAAAAATGAAGGTTATGAGTATTGAAATGTTTTAAAGAGATTTTATAACCTCCCTACCATAAAAACAATTCATCCCAATAAATGTTGTCAAGAATACCCCATATCCGAGATATGATGCCACTACTCTTTGATTAGGGAATCACAATCTCATATGTCATAAAAAACGAACAACATGACCATATCACACACACCAATGGTATATTTATCCCATGAAGAAACATTATCTCAGAATAAAAAAATACTAACTTTGTGATTAGTCATCAAAAAACTTGGTTCCACATCAAGGTCTTCCAATATAAATATTTTATAATGGTGAAGAACATACTTCCACAGCTACAACCCTTAAAAAATATTATGGATCAAAATTAATTGTGGTATAATGTTTAATAAGTAAGACACATTTCCCGCATCCTCAATAATCTGAAAATGATCCACAAATGTTAGTGCAAGCATTCATTGTCTTCCAAGTTTTTGATGAACTATAAAAGGTGAAAATCTTTGAAAAACCTGGTACCCAATTGGAAAATCCAATGGGAACCAATGAAAATATGAATATTATTAGTGATGGCTCTATGTTGTCACCATTCTATGATAAATAATATAAATATTTTTTTATCATTTTATGGACCAAACTAGGACCCAAAAATAATGATTCACTAACCTCTAACCAATATAAAATATATTTACACATGTGATATTTCAAGTCCTCAAAATGATCAATTCAAATACTATGCTCATAACAATTATTATTGGAAAACTGAAATATTTCATAATGGAAAACCCATGCTCCAATAGTGTCAAGAATGCATGAACATAGAATGTTCTAAAAAATCTTTATAGATAGTTGTATATATACATAAATCTATGGTTGATATTCCATGCAAAGTATATCATGGTATTTGATTATCTTCAGGATGCCTTTTTGGAAATTATAAGTGAATTATAGATCCCAATATGAAACTATTATAGATAAACTCTATGTAACCTTTTGATCTCTTTTATGTAGGGAATTACAAAGCCATCAACCGTGGTTTTACCCTAAATTGATATGAGGTGACTCAATTTTTTCTCATAATATATCATTACCCATATATTATTTATCCCTTTAAGGATATGTTGTATCCCAACCATATAATCCATTGAAGTCTTACCCCACTACCACACCGACACAAGAAGGTGTTGAAGAAAACAAAATGTTTTTATTGGTGCTCTACATTATCCTGATTAATTTTATAAGAATTATAAACAAATTAATAAATTTAATGTATCAGACCAGGACACAAGATTAAAATTTTTATGTCATTGTACATCTTCATGGTAATCGGGTACACCACCTAATGGGAATTATGGTCATCCCCCACAGAAAATATTCTCACCACAAAAGAAACAACATACTAGTTTTAGAAACATATGAAACTTTCAAATGTGGAAGGCCACATAGAAATGGTACCCCACTATATAGAGAGTCCTTAATTCCAAAAAATAATTGAAAACCTTCAACGTGAGAAGATTAATCTAAATAAGTGTATAGGTAAACAACCTGCTTGTCAAAATAATTGAGATCACATCCTCTTGGACTATACAGTGAAACTAAGAAAAGATAGTAATCAAATTTCACTCTTCGAATGATTATTTCATCGAACCAGTTAGATTTGTCTTACACAATAAATTAGAAATGAAATTACACTTACAAGGTGTGTATTAAATGTTAAAATTAATGGGCTTACTATACTCTAAACAACATCTATATCAAGGATTAAATTATATTACAATAATCTATAAATTACTATTTTGTTGTTGGAATAATGGGTAAAATTTTATTTAGAAATATAATTTGACTAACGGTTGACAACATGCATCAAAAATCCAAGTTCGGGATCTTGGCTCTGATTGATCATCTTATGTGGCTTAAGTTGATAAGAACCAAAATCTACCACATGATCAACATTCATAATAAAAAACAAAAACCCAAAACCATTTTATCAATAAATACCATATATCCATGGCCAACCAATATAAGAGTCAACACTGGTGTATATGTAAAAGGATGTTTAAACATAGGAAAAGAATTCTGAAATTTCTCATCCCACATGAACTTCGTAATATTACAAGTGAGTTATGTCACTAGAGATGGAGACATCAGATAAAATTGTTGAACCATCAGTAATATCCCTATATACCCAAGGATATATGAATCTCAATAACATTACATGGTTTATACCATGACATAACAACCTTCTCATTCACTAGATCAAAATAAATACTATGTTTTAAGACTATATTTCTTGAGAAAATAACATATCGAGTTCAAAAACTACATTTTTATATCATGGAATAAATATGGTGATTTCTCAAAATTTCCATAATGATACTCAGATGAAACACATGTTCTTCATTAGTTATTGAGTATCTGAAATATTATCATCAATGATTCCGTGGATGAGTTGAGGCACTCATTGAATTTCTAATAATCAGTTCCATGATTACTTTAAGAGAATTTGTTAGACCAAGTTTAATAAAAAGATACTCATAATTTCAATACCTACCCTAGATGGTAGTTTTTAGAGTTTTAGATGCTTATTTCTTTATCTGGTGATAACAAGGTCGAAGATAAATCATTGATATCCACTTTTCCATTTTTTACAAATATAATAGATAATCAATATGTGTACATGGATACTTTTTATTTTCTATATTTTTTTGAGTTTAAAATAATCATAAATGATAAGAAGTATAACATCCCCTTTCTTTTAAAAAAGAACAGGTGATGTATAACATGACCCATTTAGGTTTTTAAATTCTTTCTATAAAATATAATCCAACTATTATTTTAACTCTTTCAATTCAGTTGGAGTCATATTATATTATGGAATAAATATTGTTTTTTAACTTTTTTCCAAATAAATGGTGATCATTACTTCCCTTACTGGCGGAAAACCAGAAAATTCCAACGAAAAAATATCAAGAAACTCGATGAACACTAGATGAAGATCCCCAATAAAAAATTTTCACCATAGATAAAAATAAAATCTGGATATTGACATACCTATCACTAGTAATCAATATCAATCTCTACTTAATCTATGGTACAATTCCCTTAAAAATTAAAAACACATGCCATCAGGTGTAGTAAAGGTGACCCTATAAATATAATATTCAATCTCAGGATTTTGAACAGTCATATAATCCATCATGTAAATAATGTCAAGAGGTTTCATGTCAATAACTAAAGAAATACATGTGATATCATTCACTTATAGAGATAATATATAAGAGGGACATATAATACCATTCTCTCCCTTCTTTCCATGGGGTATAATTATCTCAATAACATAATACAAAATCAATATTTCTTGATTCCTAAAACATCAAACATTAGACAATATGATTGAATGAGATGAGATGATGCTACATATAGTACTAAATATATATAATTATGTATTAAATGTGCATATTAATGTCATTGGACCCACATTTTCATCCAATGGAAATTCTTTTATTGCATTAAAAATATTTATTTTGATACATGTTCCTTGAACCCATAAGTCCTTAAAGAATCTAATTTCACCATGGGGTTACTAGGTGTTGATTACATCATTCCATTATGTAAAGTAGAAATGATATTACATAACTTATACAAGTGTCTTGATAGACCACATATTCCATAGATCTAGTGTGTCATAGTGAAAACCCATTTCAAATACCAAACATTGAAAAATGGAAAGTACGTCAAATGGAATCTAATAGGAACTACATTAGGACAAGACGATGAGAACAATCAAGAAACACCATGAGAATCAGGTCACATTCTCTTTCAAGTAAAGGGACAAAACAAACTACCACCTAGAGCAAAAGGGCCTCCACTTAACATTAACTTACCAGTCTGGTTAAACTCATCCATAAACACTTTATCGATCATGCCACTATATGAAGTTATATTCAATATGAAAAACATGGATAAAATATTACATTAAAGACCCAAATCAAATCATTAATCCTTTATTTATCATTTAATACCACCTTAAGTGAAAACATTATAATTTTTATATAGTTGTTTGTATAAAAATTCATTGTCCCTTTTTGTTAAAGAAGGATTAGAAACTCTATATACTTTACCAAGACCATAGAATATATATATATATATAAGATTTGTTAAAAGAGTTATAAATACCTTCCAATATAAGACGTCATGAATCTTCTATATAACCATATAAACCCACCATATCCGAAATGGTCCCCAAAAGTTGATGTAATAAAATCTCAATTTTATAAAATTAGGAATTTCCTTGAATTTAAAAATCATTTCAATATTTTTCAAATAATATTCTTACATTTTTGGATTAATAGAGCCTTAGAAAGTTGGTGGGTTTTGAGGAAGAGGCTATTAATAATGAGCTATAACTTCTAAACTTCGAGGATCCTTTACCAGAGCTTGAATGGGAAAAGGTGACACTTCTGGTCCCATATCATTGAAAGTGTGCACCACTATCTGATTTTTTTTGACGAACTAGTGGATTTTCATGCTATGGTTCACCAAAAAATTAAACCTATAGTTTATTTAAATGTCTCATTTTACGTATGATAGTGAAATACATCAACAAGAAACACTAAATAAGAAACTAGGATACATAGATCAAATTTTGAAAAGATTAGAATCAGATCAACTTATTCTTCAAGGATGATTTTCCCAAACACCAAGAGTGTATTAAGGGAAATTATGATGAGATATAGCTCGGAAGTATCTCATTACTATATCTTCCTTCCCTATAATACCACCTCCCATCTTATTTGGATAACATAACATATATATCAACATCAAGGAACGATTCAAAACCAACCAATTATACCACTTTTTGATTAATTATATCTAGTACTCTGGTACATTAATAACCAAGTCCGTGGTGACATATCATAAAGGGTGTTCCTTATCCTCATGGGTTGCTGACTATCACTTCGAATCATATTATCACCAACGGAAAAAAAATTCCACCATCATGACAAAATTGTAGAAGATAAATCAATAAAAAGTAAATATTCTAGACACTTCACAAAGAATAATTACCAAAATAATATACGAAAACACGCAATGTAAACACTATTTAAAGGAAGATGTAATATCTATCAAGGAAAACTATCAGAACCCCTTTGAATTTTTTTATCATATCTCCACTGGTTGTCACCATGACTCTAGAGTACCACATATCAAGAAAAATTACAACAAAAAGTGAACCACTCCCCTTATTCTTACATTAAATTATAAGATCTATAAATGCATAAAGGATAAAGCAGTTTATTAGTTAAAAAATATAGTAAAATAAAATCAATTGAACTGTATGTTGTTCTTATCCAAATACTACATTTAAGAAAAATTTGAAAAAATGGAAATAAATGTTATTTCGTTTCACATTATCAGAAAAAACATGGTTACAAAATAAGATATGAAGGATATTTCAATATAATATTAAATTAACATATTATATAAAACATTTGTATAATTTTTTAGGAATAAATCATCACTCTAAACATTTTCCTATATTATCAAGTATATAGAAACAAATCACCATGATCATAATCCAAATATTATGTTTGTTACAGGATATCAGATCATGACACTAAAAAATGATCAATCATGACTCAATTATGTTTGAACACATCCCTAGTACCAGGCCCAAATGATAAATATATCAACTTAACCTCTAATAAAATCATGCAAAACAATGTTTAGTTAGTCTTGTCGTTGTTAATACCTTTCTTGAGAGTTATAATTCCATTATTCGTTTCCTAATCACCCACTAAATACCTAGGGTCGCATGGGGTTCAATCAATCATATAAAAAAAATTATTTTCAAATAGATTCATTAATCATAGTCCAATTTCATAGTTTTGATGTTTTAACAAGCCATTTAAATTTACAATAATAAATCATGGGTTTCCCCAAATTCTTGCAATAAAAAACATCCTTCATTAAATCCATTTTCATATTAATTAATTTCCGAAAACCAATTTTTCCTTTCTATCCATAATTCATGAAACTCCATAAAATTCATTAAAATATATGAAATAGGGTTTTTTTAAAATAAATTAAACTATAAAACAAAAAAATAATGGTTTAGAAGTAAATTTTAATACTCATTGAAACCATGAAATAAAATATATCTTTCATATAATTGGACAATAATTACAAAAACTCCAATGATTAATCACAATATCAATTGATTAAACACCTATAATGTGAATGAAAATTAGTATTCAAGGTCAGATAACATCAAGAAATAGATCCTAGAAATACATTCTATAATACTAGTGGTTAAATCCTTCATAAACATGTTAATTCAATACACTCAACCGAGTCAAGAGAATAATAAAGGGGATCCCCAAAAAGGAATAATGTTATCTTATGAGGGAGGAATCAAATGTATATACTGATGCTTTTATCCGAGAAGATTGGATGTTGGAGGATTCATTTAAACTCTTCAAATACTTTTAAATGGAAAAATCCAAATACTTTTAGATCAGAAGAAGTGGGGAATAAAATTGTGTGTGGTATTTTTAAAACTGAAAAAATGAAGTACATGTAATACAAACATATAAATATAGTGTATAATGGTGTAAATACAATAGAACAATGACACAAGCACTCCACACCATGTGGGTGTCCCTTCCAGTCAACCACCACCTTAAAAAATGCAACATACCATGAATATATTTTCTTTACATTGGGTAAGTGCATGACATGGAACACAAACTACTTTACAGTTAGGCCCAAAAAAGTAGTGCAACCCAAACTCTCTAACATAGGCATATGTAATGAAACTATCCCTTAACATAAAATAGAAAATCTTTTAGAATAGGTCTTTAATGAATCCTATTCTCCATGAGTTTTCTATGCAAGAATAAGTTGTACTATTGAAAATTAGTCTATAGGGATCCACAGTGCATCCAACCACTTACTTTATACCACTTCCCAAAAAAATAATACCCTATGAAAAAGAATGATGGTCCATGAAGTAACACCTCTAACACCATGCCAGAGTCACCACCAAAACACACCCCATTTAGAAACCTATTATTTTTGCAAAAAATATCCAAAAAATTCATCAAATTAGACTTAAAAAAATAGAAACAGTAAAAAGAAAGTATGAATTAACTAGAAGAGATAACGAGTTTTCATAATGAATGAAAATAAGTAGGTCATGTGGGCATGATAATAACTTCAAAATGGATGATGATAACAAAAGTGAACCATATATAGAAAAACATAGATTATAAAACCATGATTCATGGTTAAAATATTAATCTATAACATAAGAATCAAGACATATAAATTTAGAAACATGATCAAATAATAATTATCCCCAGATCAAAACATAGTCATGATGAATAACATAAAGACATGGTACATGAGTATGAATTATAAATATTTATATTGTGAGAAAATAAAATCATTACCACACATTTATTTTTTTAGAAAATATGATCATTCCCACTTATTATGTTTTGGGGAAACCTAGCGATGACCATGAATTTGGTTGAGAGAAATACCTATGAAACCCACACATTAATTTGTGAGAAGAAAATAAAACAACATATTATATTGTGATAAATCTGAATTATTCCCATGCATTTATTTCTAAAAACACTAATTATGAAAATGCATTATTTAGTGAGAAAATCTAATGACACCCATAAATTTAGTTGTGATCAAATAAAATCACACCCAAAAATTATATTTTTAGATAAAACACATTAACCCATTAATTGGAGGGATATAATTAACCCATCCATCTCATTATGATTAACCATTTATATATGTGACACTTGAGTATAGAAACCTTATTAATTTTATTAAATTAAATTTATGTATTAGAAAAATATTTTCATGATAAAATCAAGAATACACAATCACAATCCATAAAGAAAAAGTGGGTTAATGGTATTATTATAGATTATCCTCTATAAATTATAATAATTATTTATGTATGTGGAAATTGTAGAAAAAAAGTTTTCAAATTGAATTATATTTTTTTGATTAGTAAGGAGATATATTCTATAAATTTGATAACATTTATTTTAAATGAATATAATTTTTCAGAATAAGAATAGAAATTTTCTTATAATAATATTAAAATTTTGAATTTAATATTAATATATAAAATTTGTGAATAATTCAGGAAATCGAATTCAAATAGAAATTGTTAAAATGGAAGATTTGTTTCTCATTTTTGAAAATAATGTCAATCATAGTAAAATGAATCATATAGAAAACATTCAAAAGAATCATTTCAAACCATTGTAATTAAATTGGTTATTAAAAGGAAATGAACATAACAGATCATATATTAATAGATATGTATATAAAAAAACAGTATATGGAATATGGAAACTATGGGAAATATTCTTAATAAGAAAGGAGATATAGTCAGATAAAATTACAAAATACTCTTTCAATATATTTCTTAACCAAAGAGATACGAAATAGTAATAAATGATGTAAAAATTAGAAATTAATATATTATAGAAAATACATGGGGGTAAACAGATAAATGTTTACACCAAATAAAAGTTTATAAATATATAATCACTATTTTGAAGTGGTATTGTAAATGAAACCATTAATACTTCAAAGTCAATAAATTTGATATGCTTTAACAGAAATAAATTTATATAGATTTGTGAATACAATGAAATACATGAAAATGTGGTATAATAAAATAAATGGGTAGTATATACAAAATAATAATATATATTTTAGTGAATATATAACATATTTCTATGGGAAAATGTTGTGATAAGAAATCTCTTAACTTTTATATTGACTTCCATGAAATCATTTTAACCCATTTGATGAATTCTTCCATTCTCGAAATAATTACAATAAACATTTAGGATTTTCCATGTTTAATGGAACTAGAATCTAACCAAGTTCTATGAAGGATTTTTGAGTGGGAAATTGAGGATCTATACTAGATATATTCAGATGGGTATTTTGGATTAGAAGGGGTTGGGTCGGGGTAATTTTATAGTTTATTTTTGACATGTATTTAAAAACAGTCCCACTCTTCAATGTATAAAATTTCCAATTTAAAAGTAAAGTGGATTAAAAGGGAAACCATAATATTTGTTGTATATGGTTTTGTTGAGAGATAAGTAATCCATATATTTAGAAAAAGGTTATACAACCATTACATAAATTATTTTATCCCACTTTAATTCATTTTACAACTACCATGGGAGCTCAATTTTTACGTCATAAACTTATTTTATTCCTAAAAATAATTTTTTTCCTTAGTTAATTTCTAAAAGATGAATAAATTTTTTATATCCATTTAAACTAAATCAATTATTAATCTACAAAATTTAACGTTCAAATAAAAGCATAATATAAATATATAAATGATTTTTATAATTGTTCTTAATATTATTTCATATCAATTAAAAAAATAAAAGATTGTTAATATATTTTATTTTAAATGAACATGTTAGATTAGAATTTTTATTTCAATTTAATCAATTTTATTAATTAATATTAAATAAAAAAACTAGAAATTTCTTTAGAAAAAATAACAATTTTTACCATTAAATTATTCTAACTATGTTCAATTAAAATTAATTTATTAATTTTTACTAGGTGATATAATAAAAAATTGATAACAAAATATATATTTAAAATATATTAATATTTTAAATCAGTATTTAATAATAATAATAGTAATAAAATAAGTATAGAATCAAATTATAATATTTTGTAATTAAATAATTTATTTTTTGTTTCATTAATCAATAAGTGGTAATTATATTATTTTTTTATTTTTATTACCCATGGTAAATAATTAATATTCCTATAGTATACATTAAAAACCAATGAATATATATTTAATCCCCATATTTCCAATGACCATATATACAATCACTATATTTCATCAAATTTATATAGAAGTATCATATTGCATTCTTATATATAGAATTATATACATTAGTAATATCATAGATACTATTAATTTACTTATCCTATCATTTATATTATATTAAAAATTATATTCTGCATTTTTATACTTTGAATAGGGGATTCAATATTCATGTAATACATGAGGATGAATATTTTATGTTCGTGGTATTTTGAGTTACATACTGATTTTTCCTCCTATAATTTTCTTAAGGATGTTTCATATTGTATTCAAATAATTAATTAATGTTTATATTCAAATGAAATATTTTAAATCAATAAAATGCATTTAGTTTTTTTAATTTAATATTTCATGTGAAAAAATTATCTGACACATCATTTATTTAAATGGAAATTTAGATAAAAAATATCAGAGTGTTTCACCAATGGTATCCAAAATTTATAAATAGAATCAATAAAAATTATGAGGGATTAATGAAACAAAGATGATCTATAAAAGAAGAATATAAAACTCAAAAAAATATTTTAGAATAAAAAGGAGTAAAATAAAATGTGGATAACTTAAACCATGAATTTTATTTTGGTCATTGCTGGTTGGAAGAAAAATCGATGAAAATATTACTCCACTTAATCCCTGTATTTTTTAATACATGATAAAATTGAATCGTATTGTGAAAAGAATATATCATGATAAATTTCTACCAACAAAAATAATATTTAGAACAAAATGATGATGTGATTTCAATAAACTAAACCATTTTCTATCACAACCAATAACCATGATTGTTTTCCACCCCAAAAAAATTGGATATAATTCCCAAAGCAAGACCGAGAAAATGCTAAAAACATTTATTGACTATATTTTGGTTTATAACCCCAATATAGTGACACAAAAAAAATTAAAATTATAACTCAAAATCTACATTTATCAAAAAAAAATAGAAACTCTAGTATAACTATAAAAATAAAGATAAATAAGAACAACCTATCATGGCACGTTGATGACATGGGAATGGAGGGAATTACTTTAGAAGTCAAAGCTCATATCATCAACAATATTGTCCCTTCAAATTCAAATACAAAAACTCTAACACCCGAAAAAACATATTAAAAGATTAGAAAATTAGACCCTATAAAAGAAATATAAGCATGATCTATGTACAGAGAATTTTAAAACACACAAAAATAAATATTAATTATGGATTTATGAAAATAAATAAATTTTAAAAATATTAGTATAATACATATAAATAATTTATATATATATATATAATTGTAAATTTATATTTATCTATGAAGATACTTATACACACACACACACACACACATATTAATCATATTTATAATTTGTTGAGCTTGTTAGGTTGAATAGAAATAAGCAACCCCCAAACCAGATATCCTTAGATTTGATTCCCTCTATCCAAACATGATAATATTTTTTATTTATATTAATTGTTTATTTATTAATTTTTTACCAATGATAAATGAATAACCCTTTTTAAGGATCCTTACCTTATTGGAAATAGTAAAAAAATACCATTTTTATAAATAAATATTAGAACCCAACATTCAATTTTTTTCTCATCACATCATGTCCTAATGAATTAAGGCAAAAGGAGGATCTCATAGTATCAATATAATTCTCCAATATTGATTCAATCATAATATTTCTACTATATTGATTAGGAAACAATAGATTTTATGTGCAATGTATATATATAGTCACATATGTGTGTCCATGTAAATATTTATGCATATATATTTGTATCAATTTGGATATTTATTTATTTATTTTCGTTGAATTTGTGAATCAATATATTATTTATTCTAATGAATTATTAAATATGTTCTATTTTAGAAAATGTTTTTAATTTTTTTAGATATTAATAAATTCATAATAAAATATTATTTTTATATATTTCATTTTAATTTTTGAATTTAGTTTAATTATACTTACTATTTGTTTGGTGGTAGAAAATATAATTTTTAATTTCATCAAATATAGTTATTGTTATAAAATATTATAATTATTTTTATTTATTTTTTAGAATAAATTGTCTGTTGTGACATAATATTTTAATTTATTATATAAAGTCATTTCATGTTAAATCATTAGAGGATAAATATATATATTAATTAATATTAATAATAAATGTAATATTACTGCATTTCTTCTAAAATTTACATTTATTTATTTTAATTTGACATCCATTTCATAATTATTGGATTAATTTTCCTTAATTTTACTTATGTGGTATTTTTTAGGCTTTATCTAAACAACAAAAGAGGTTTTTTCATGAAATATTTATTTTTTAAATGTTGAATTATAATTTTCTCATCAACATAGTATAGGATTTAGAAATTTATTTCACTATTGATTTCATAATTAGGAAATTGAACTCAGCTGATATTTTTTGTAATTTTCTAATGATGTTGTAAATTTAATTTTTATTGATCTTTTTTTGAAAATATTAATATTTTATATTGATATTTTTTTATTATAATAAATCTATTAATAGATTATTTTATAGAACTGAAATGATGCCTATGAATTTTTAAATATTACATCAAGGGTGTTCTCCCATGGAGGCAATAGATAACCAAAAAAATATGATAAATCAAAAAAAATATTAATCAAACAAGTATGATTTTTTATATTTCAACTCTATTATCCACTTCATTAGTGAAAATTATATCATTCTTATTCAAAAAAATTCTCCATCATCTGATATCAATTCTTATATCATTATATATGTGATAAAACCTATCTAAATGAGAAAAATATATCTAAATATAAAAATTTAATGACCCGACTTACAACTATTTGAATTTGATACTGTATCTTTCTGTATTTACATTTTATCCAATATTCAAGTTATAAAATTGAAAAAATTTATAAATAATATATCATATAGTGTGATATATATTTACTTTTCTTATAATATAAAAATTAATTAGTTTCTGGTTTTCATTGTCGAGGTCAATGACACATTAGAGGTTTCTCAATAATGTTTACAAAAACAAAATTGAATATTTTTTTGCTATATTTTAGTTTTTTTCTTCTAAAGAAAATATAATATATAGGGTTGAGATGAGATTATCTCTAATTTCTATAAATTTCAGGAATCAATAGATATTGTTTTGAGAATATTACAATAAATAAATAGATTAAAATATGTGTATATATCATAAAAATTGCAACCTATTGATAAATGGTTGTATACCCAATTTTGAGGGGTGAAACCAGCATTTTTATATTTATTAATATTCTATAATGATAATATATGTTAGTTAAATTCATTTTTTATTTTTATTAAATAAAATTAATTAGTTGACAAATATAATGAAAAAATGAATCTCGGGTTAAAAATTGCCTAATCAATATTTTATGTTTAATTTTTTTTTGTGCAAAGATGTTATTTTGGAATGATTTATATTGGAATATGTTTTTGGGTAAAATTTCATATATACAATAATATTACCTAATAATAATAATAATTATAATTATAATCATCTTGATAATAATAATATATTAGTGATATTATTATTCAACCATCTTCCATTATAATAAATATCTCACATGAAATCAAAATTAAATGTCAAATATAGAATTGTGATGATTAAAAATAGATGAACAAGTTTTTATCAATATGTGATAAGAAAATTTTAATCATGGCACATGCATATGTCCATATATATAATTTTTAAGTATAAATCATGATATAATATAGAATTTTCACCTGATGTCCAATTTAGAAAAATTACTAGTTTATTATTGTCATTTATCTGCATACATCATAATAAAGAAATTTCCAATCCCATTTGATGTCACTTAAATTATTCAGATGATCAGTTTGTTTTGATATGAAAATAGTTACAGTTATTAATATATTTATCATGATAATATATAAATTTATTATTATTAAATTAATTTAAATTTTAATTATTCATTTTTATGAATATGATATAAATGATAGAAGTGGAAATAAAATAGTATGTTTGGATAAATTAAAAAATATATCAATTTATTATATTAATGAATGAAAATATGAAACTGTTAAATATAAATGAATGATAATTGTCGACGGGGAAGAATTAAACCATTAATTTTTTTCCACATGATGTTAAATGAAGAAATCTTCAAATATTCTAGATAAAATTATCTTCACCCAAAGAAATTTATTGAAATGAAATTTGTATAGAGAATTTAATGACATTAAATAATAATATTCCCTTTATTATATTTATTCTGACATATAATAATTTTTTATTACGTGATATGAGCTCAATATGATAAGGTGAATTTTTTTTGAATATAATGAATTATTAGTTTACATAAGAGGATTGAAAAAATATCTGTTAATATATTAATGATTTATGAAGGAAATGGTCTTGATAATTAACAAATAATAAATATTTTGGTAACATTTCAATATAGGGAAAATTTGGGTGAAAACTCATGATTTGGTTTAATGGTATGTATACATCATACAATATATCTTATTTATTATGAAACATTAATTTGAACTAAGTGGATTTATTGTTTTAAACAAGTACTAAATAGTCAAGATGATCTGTGTATAATAATGTTTAACAAGATTAATAATGTTAAATGAATATCTTATAAAGAGGTAATACTATTCGTGATGAGATTATGAATAATTTTTCTGATTATTGCTTCTGATAAGGTTATTAGTAATAATTATATGAATATTAATAATAGATGTGGTTAATTCCTTAATAGGATATACCTTCTTGGTTTGTTGCATTGTTTGTTTTGTGGTTAGATGGTTATTGGAGGAATCCCCAATGATTCAGTGGGGTTGGAGCCACAGGAGTACCACAATAGGTGGTTCATGAAGGGAACTTGATTCACATCATGAGTTTGTGGTTCACAAATTATGTGGTTTTTAGTTTCATGGAATGTGTATAGTCATATATGATTCTATGAGATAGATTAAAATCATGAAAATGGAATTCAGGTTGTGTAATTAATTCTGAATAAGGTGACGTACTATTCATCAAAAATTGAAGATATGGGAGATTCACAATATATAAAGGTTTCTTGACATGTAATCCATGTAATATTGTAAAATTATCATTTTGAATAGAATTCAAAACATGGAAGGGATGTTTTCTAGGTAGAAAATATGTTTTTATACTTTTTTAGTCTCATTATTCTATTTTACATACACTAGGACATTGTTGTTTTTTCTTTGGGTGTGAGTAGGTTAATTGTTGATGGATCCTTTGTGTAGACTAGGATAATTCATCATCCCCTGTCATAGTTAAGGTTTGTGGGTGCTTCTTCCACCCCCTTCGGTACACAGTGAGATTATAAATATTATTTGAGGTAGGTATAGAATTATAGAATGGAGGTTCCATAATATTGATGGGTCCTTATCAGATGGAACGTTTTGAGTTATAGGATAAACCAATTGAGACCGATTTTCTTATGTAAGAATGTTTCATCCAGCCCATTATGTCCCCATGGGGTGCACCAGTGTTGTTATCCATGACGGAAGATGATAGTATGAGGTTTACCATAAACAATCACAGGTTGAACTAACTAATTTTCAAGAAAAATCATGCTATTATCTGGATAAATGATCTTTTTGGCCATCTAAGAGGGTATAGATTCTTTTTGAACATTTATGTATGGTCTGGGTTTTACTAGTTGAGGGTGATAAGTAGAATACATCATTCATATATTGGTATGGGAACTTTTAATTCATGGTTAGGTCATTTGTGGTCACAATTACACTAGAAATGTTCATTGGGATTATAAAATCTATGTTCCATGAATTCCCAGACCAGTTTAATGCCATTTTTATCGATGAAATTATGATTTAATAAATGTTAGAGGAGGTGGATATTGATAATCTCAGATCTACATTTTTTTGTTTTTTGATGACACCATATCTATGAAAATATTTCCTAATTATTTCTACTAGAGACTAGAGGTGTATTTACTCTGGTATGTGGTGTCTTAGTATGATTTGGTAGTTGAATAATTGAAGGTAAAGTTATTTTTTTTAGAAATCATCCAAGGCTATTTGAAAGGTTTAGAGTTTTCATGGTCCTTTAAAAAATAATTCGTGGTTTGTAACTGATTTCTTTTGACTTTCAAGGCCATTAGAAATGTGGACATAGAAGGACTAGTATTTTTTATGGTTTGATCATTGTTAGGTAGTATTTTGATACCTAAAAGGTAATTTTGTATGTTTTTAATTTATCTAGTATCTAGAATAGGGGGTTATGTATAAGGTGTTTTGTGAAATTTCCCATTCAATCTTATGATTCTTATTGATATAAAAGATATCAGTGATCTATTATATGTGTAGTAAGATACATCACCATAGTAATAACTATACCACACATTATTTGGAGATAATAACAGTTTTGTATACACTTCTGTTATGGGAACATTACCTTATTATTTGTGTTCATCATGGATCAGAAGAGCATTAGGTATATCTTATCTCAACATGATCTAAAATAGAAACAATTGTGGCAGAATGATTTTCTTTAGAATAATGATTTTGGGTTCTCATATATCTTAGGAAAAGGGAATTTTATGTCTCGTTGTTTCATTATAATGTCATAGAGGGGTGTTTTTCAAGAATCTAGGGAGGTCTAAAATAGAATAGAGGTGTCAAAACCCTGTAATTATTAGAAGTATTGTTTAATAGTAGAAGTTTTTAATTTTAGATGACAATTAATTATTCTATGTTATAGAAACTGGAGGAGTATAACTAGGGAGACTAAGAGGTAGAGGAGATGGATGACTGTGTTGACCTTGGGGATTCATCTGAAGGACAATCATAGTATGGCCAAAACTAGATGATGTTTCTTAGGAGACCGTTTTATTACAATTATTTGTAAGGTATTCCATTATTATTTTCCTAGATAACATTTGGCAGTACTCTCAGGGGTATCTAAGATGTACCATATATAGAGGATTCAATTTAGACAGATCAGGATAAAATGTTTAGTGGTGATTTTTGTGGCTTGATTTATAGATTTCTTACAATTAAAGGATGAGAATCGTGTTCCCATCAGTTTTTACAACCTTTTTATTTTCTTAAGTGGAAATTATATGAAATCTTGATGTATTTGATAATGGGGTTACCCAAATCTCTTGGAGGATGTGATGTTATCTTGGAAATCATGGATAAGTTGTTGACATCATATCACTTCCTATTTTCAGGGAATTTTGTGCAATGTATTTTTTGGGAGGAGGTATGTTGATGAGGTTGCGTGGTTACAATGATTTTTGAGGTCCACAATCTTGGAAAGGGATGGATTTTTTAACATTTCTTGTCTATATGGAATAGAAGAATGATTTTTGGAACTCAGTTACACCATATAATTTATTTCTACCCAAATAAATGTGGGAAAATTTGGAAAACTATTTACATGATGGAGGATATGTTGAAGGGGTTCATCTTAGATTTCAGTGAATCATCAAAAGGAAATTTTCTTTTCATTTAGTCAAATTTTAATAACAACTATCCCTCTTCCAATGACCTTTTTTCTTTTTGAGTCATTGTAAGAGGATACCATGTCGTTCATCTTTGTTCTAAATAATGGTTGGATAGTTTGGTATCCTTGGTCTCAATTTGATGTAGTTCATGAAAAAAAGGTTCACTTTAGTCATCAAAGGATGAATGTAGTGCAGGAAAAGAAGAATTACTTTGTTGATCATAGGAGGATTCCCTCAGAAGACGTTGTTAGAGACTATGTATTCTTTAAGGTATACCCATTACGTGGGAAATATAGTATTTTAAGGGAGGGAAAGGTTTTCCCTTGTTTTTTATTCCATTTGAGGTGATGGGGAGAGTTGGAAAGGTGGCCAATCAATTGGAATCACAACCAAAGTTATAGAGGAAATATGATGTCTTTCACATCCCTTAGATACATCAGTATCTTAATAATGACTCCTATGAGAATGATAAAGAATATTTGGATATTAAAGAGTATTCAGCAATCCTGGAGAGACCACTGAATATCCATGATCATTAATATAAGGTTTTTCATTGGAGGAACATTCCATTGGTTTTCATGTTTTTAAAGCACAGTGGTTTATATTAGAGTAATTAAGTGCATGAGATTCAGATTCATTCCCAGTAAACAGAGTTTATTTGAAAATTTTCCATTATTTTTACATGTGATGTTATGATCTCATAGTTTTATGATATGTTGATTTCCCTTAATATGTTGTTTTCTTGATATGTGATGTGTGATAAAGTATCCAACATGTGAATATAGGATGACATGAATCTAAATAAGGATTTTTATAGATTGATGTGATTAAAACCACGCATATGAGTCAATTCCCCCAAAATGTGATAATATCTTGACATAGAAGATGCAATTCCTTGATTTGTGTGTGTGGGGATTACTAGGTTATGGTATTAATAGTTCATGTATAATAGTTTTCTAGGTTGAGGTGGTTTTACAGTGGTTGTGTTCTATGTTTCTGTTTGTGGATGGTTCCAGATGATGTGGTCTTGTTACTTGTGTGGGTGGTGATGTGGTTGTGTGGTGATGTAGTTTGTTGGGACTTTTGTGGGTGTTTCGTAGGTGGAAAAAAATTTTATATGAAGAGGTCATTTATAGGTATGTCATTGGGTGGTTATTAAAACAAAATTCATTCCTTGGGTTTGGTTTTGATTCTTGGGTAAGAGAATCCTTTGTGAGGTATCTAATGTAATGTACCATGCCCTATCAAACCATTACTTTTTGGTTTTCTTATTGCAGAGTTCTTGGAGGAATCCCTAGAGGGATTTTTGGGGATGGAGCTATATAATCACTATAAAATGTGGTTCTAGATGTGAATTAGATTCTCTGCATGAGTTGATGGTTCATAACGTATTCCACCAGTTGGTTTCATATCATCTCTGTGATGTTAAGAGAGATTCCAAGAGATAGATCCACATCATGAAAAATTAAATTCTTGATTTGTAATTAATTTTGGTTTCGGTGAATTATATATTTGTGGAAACCTAATATATGAGAAATTTAGCTATTTTAAGAGATCAATGTCTTGTAATCCATGGTAACCCAACGATTTCAAATGATGAATACAAATTAAAATTTGATAGGGGTGTCTTATATGTTGTAAATAAGTTTGTTTAGCCAATTCCATCCCATTTGACTACCCCAATTTATCTTATTTTATTGGGGGAAACCTATGTAATATTAAAGGATCATATGAATCTCTTTCTTCTTCTTCTTAAATACTTGGGTTTCTGGGGTGGTGTTTTAGTAATAGGTGGAAATCATTACCTTATTCATGGTAGTTTTCTCTAATTTTTATATTTTATATCCACTGTGGAATTTTGGTTTTGGATTGGCGTGTGTGTGGGAACTGTTTTAGAGGATCCTTTATATAGTTTAGACTGATTCATCATTCCCTCGTGCTATTGTTTTAGGAACTTCTTCAAATTCCCTTTAGTGCTCAATGTGATTAGAAATTTTCATTAATTTATGGAATAACTCATCTCTCATTATTGTGTATCATAATCGAGGGGTTTTACATTATAATATTTGGAATGAAAGTTTTCAGTAGCATAATAAATATAAAAAACTCATTAATAAAAATTGCAGGGGAAATGGGTTTGATCAACATATTTTTAAAACATTGGAATCTTTATCTTGATATTGTGAATTGACAGTCTTGGCACCCCACTTGTCAAGAACCGTCCCCTGGGGCCCATTCTGTGACTACCCCAAGCCAACCTTCCATAGGCCAAGGGCTGGAGACTAGCACCGAAAGGTGTATCCTTTAAAACCGGGAAGAAATTTCCTTTATAACCTATAAACAGACACAACCAAGCACACACCAAGATAAGAACTCAAGTAAACTGAATAGTAAACATAGTGACTATAGTAAGAAAAAGGGGCCAGAGTACAAGACCAACTAGAAAGTACATGGAAAACTGGTAAGTATAAGAGGACTGATAGGTGAAAATCAGCTCCTGGATCATCCACAATGAATCATACCTAATGGGTAGGTACAACTAATGAACGACCATCTCTACAGTTCACCTCGTCCAATGTTCATCTTCGAGATACCTCTAGTCCTAGTACTCTTGTCCTTAGTCAGTGTTGTCCGTCATCTGCCCCAAACACAACAGGGTGCAGGCATAACCCATGCATGGGTGAGTATAACAATACTCAGTAGGGACCCCGAGACCCTCAAAGACACCCAAAATCCACCAAGGATAAGCCACATAGAATGGAATCAAATGAAAACCCTACTTCAGTGTATGACCATACATATACTTACGTTATCATGTAAACCAATCTCAATCATTAGGAAAACACAGAGTCCAACTCAGAGCCCAAAGCTCAACTGTTCCACAAAGGAAGGAATACCACAAAGGTAAGTACCACACAGGTACACAAAACATAACAATACCACCAAGGTATTACCATGAAGGAAAGTACCACAAGGTACATACTCAGCTCACACCAGGTATAACTTAAGTACAGTAGTAGAGATGATTATATGTAACTAATTATTCATCTTACTATGTTAAGAGGCTCTGCTACTGACCCACGCTTGATCACTCGGTGCTGACCCACATAAGATCTATAGGTGTTGTCCCACATAGGATCGCTTGGTGCTAACCCACACAGGATGGATCAGTGTTTAACCACACACGATCTCTAGGTTTTGACACACACAATATCTCTAGGTGCTCACCCACGCATGATCGCTAGGTGATGACGCACAAAGGATCATTATTCATTCTTCATGTAACAGCCAGCTACTGGGTTCCCGTACTAAGCTTGCCCGTCTTCATGAGGATCTTCTCCTCAAGCCACTGGTCGATAATCCAACTACCACGAAGTCCCACGAAGAAGTAGCTCAAAGGACTGCCATGTCATTGGGGTCTCAACGCAACAGACGGTGCATCAATCAGAATCCCTGTATGTGAGTTATTATCCTTTTAGTTTCAAGGGCCCAGTTGGATTCATGCTCGATCAAACCCAACTTTACCCCAAATTTATCCAAATATAAAGTTGGGTATACTCAAAGGGGCCATCTCACTCCAAGGTTTTTTGCGCCGCTGACGGTTCTTCAAACAGATGCCCAGGGCCAATGATATGGTCGATAGAGAGAAAAGTTTGATGTTGGCCTAGGTCTGGTCTGACCCAGTCGGATCGACCCATCATGGACTGATCCGACCCGATTCGGGTCAATCCGGTCCGCTGTGTCTGATTCGGACGGTTGTGTCGGGTACGACCGTTCTAGGCAGCCCGGCCCACGCTGGGCTACGTTGAGGCCACAAGGGTGGCGTGAGTCCATAGAGGCTGCGAGGGGGGCCACCAGGGTCGTGGGGTGGTGAGGTCGTGAGGGCCGTGAGGCCGCAGGGCAGTAAGGGTGGCATGAATCCGCGAGGGCTGTTGGGCGGCGAAGGCCACGAGGGACGTGAGGGAAGCATAGAGTGGCCGCGGGGGGTCGTGGGGTGGCAGGACGGCAGAGGCCATGTGGGGCCACAGGGGGCCGCGGGGCGGCAGGGTGGTGCGTGTCGTGATGGGGGCGTGAAGCTACGGGGGTCGCGGGGTGACAGAGGCCATGGGGGGATATGGGGGCGGTGTGGAGGGGTCGAGGGGGCCGCGAGGCAGCGGAGGCCGCGGGGAAGCCGCGGTGTGGCGTCCCACCACGTCGGGCCGGATGGCGAGCCATCTTCTCCATGTGGTCTGGTCATGCACCACACCTACGCCGGTGGCTGGTTTGGCTGGCTGATGTCCGTTCATCTTCGTGGCTCAAAGTCATCTTCTTCCATCACGGAGAACACACCAATAATAAAGAACGTCAAAGGGGTTGGGCCATGTTTGTTTGGCCCGCGCCCTCTGCATTATATCATTAGAAAGAGACTCAAGGGGGATGATTCAATGTGAGAGGAAAATTAACATTGATCAAATTAAAACACACCCCTACAACCTACCGCCATGATTATTCCCAAACCCCCAAAAGAAATCATATGCGGATCAACTATTTAGAGAGTTGATCCGCGTTCTTTGTTTTATAAGGGAAGAACATGGGAATATAAAATCATATACAACTAAACCACTACCTCAAAGATTTGTCGACAGATGTCACAAGGAAAGAGACAAATTCATTGGGGATAGTTGGACGTTGGGGACGTCGGCGTTTCCTCGATCATCAGTTCGTTTTCATTGAAGACATTCCCCATCAGTGTGAGTGTTCTTCATTGGGGAGCATGTTTTTTGTTTGGGAACATGTTTTTTTATTGGATATAGTAATCCTTAAAAGTTTCTCCTCTCCCAATTCCACCAAAAATGTGAAAATACCCCCTTGTCAATTTAAGTTTATCAAATTAAAAGTTTGGCACAATTAATTGTACCACGTTTGCAAAAATAATTGTCCCCAATTAATGGGGGATAAGATTAATAGGGAGTTGAGTGGCTTCTCCCCCATTATGAGAGGTCGGGTGGTCCCCACCTCTAAATTCAAAATGGGGGTTAGCTCAGGTGGTCCCCACCTCTTAACATTCTCATGAGAGGTTTAGGCTTGGGTGGCCCATACCACCATAACTCATGTTGAGAGGTTTCTAAAGTAAACAGTTAGACATTTTTTTTATTTAATTATTCCACAAAAAGCACAAAAATATTTTTTCACTCCCGACCCATTGCGGTCGAGGTGAAGGTACCCTTATGTGAATAATGACACTATGAGTTAAATAGTGCCTTCAAATTTTTATTTCGAGAACCGGTTCAAGTGTTACAAAAACACGCTCGTACAACTACTGAACGTACCTGAAAAAAAGTTCAGAAATTTATTCCAGGCACATCGGGCCTCAGAATCATGTGCTGTCAATTATCGTGGACTCGTAAAATCCCCATATAATTAAAAATAGTACATGGAATTTCCAGGTCTTTACATTCTCCCCAACACAGAGATTTGCGTCCCTATAAGCCATAACTCAAACTAAGGGAAAAAGTGGGGGTACTGAGTGTGTATCTGAGCCTCCCACTCCCATGTTCTCTCTTGGAGGTTTTCATGCTGTCAACGAACATGCACCAGAGGTATCGAGCGACCATGAAGGACCCACTTCTCTCGGTCCTCAATATCTACTAGAACCTCTGTAAATGTCACCCCATCATACATCCAGCTCTCCGTGGTCGATGACATTGGAAGGGTCGTGCACCTATCTCCTTAGCTGTGATACGTGGAAGAAATCGTGCACCCGGTGCAACTGAGGTGGAATAGAAAGCTAGTAAGAGACTATGACAACTCTGCCAAGGACCTGAAAAGGTCTGATGAACCTCGGAGATAACTTTCCGACTTGGTAAAATCTTTGCAAACCGGGTCAAGGTGAGACACGTAAAAAGATATGGTCGCCATCCTTGAACTTCAGAGGACTCTGTATCTTATCTGCATAAGACTTGTGCCTAATCTGTGCAGTATTCATCCACTCCAGGATGATCTGCACCTTCTCTGTGGTAGCCCGTACCATCTTCGGTCCTACTAGTGCTGACTCACCTAGGTCTGTCCAGCACAAAGGTGATCTTCAAGGGCGCCCATAAAACGCCTCAAAATGTTCCATCCAAATGGTGGAGTGATATATGTTGTTTTATGAAATCTCCACCGAAGGAAATTGATCCTCTCAGCTGTGGCCAAAGTCGAGGACAAAAGCACGCAACATGTCCTTGAGAGTCTGTATGGTCCACTCAGTCTAGCCATCCATCTGCGGATGGAAGACGGTGCTCAAATGAAGTAGTGTTCCAAAAACCTCTAGAAACCCCTTCCATAGCCAGGAAGTAAAACTTTCATCAAGATCAGAGAAAATCTTCGAGGGTACTCCATGTACCCACAAAATCTCTTGCACATAGAGACGTCCCAAGCTCTCTGCTGAACCCGATTTCCTAATCGGTAGGGAGTGGTCCGACATGGTGAGTCGGTCGATGATCACCCAATTAGTGTCATGACCTCTGGATGTATGTGGAAGTCCTATCAAAAATTCCATGGATATCCCATACCACTTCCACCTTGAGAACTCTAAAGGTTGAACCAAGCCTGCTGGTACCTAATGCTCTACCTTTATTTGCTGACAAGTGAGCCACCGAGAGACAGACTCTGAAACTGCTTTATTCATTCCTGGTGACTAGTGTTTTCTTTGTAGATCCTGGTAGATCTTCGCCACTCTTGGATGTACCACTAGAGGGGAAGTGTGGAACTACCTCAACACTTCTTCCTGAAGTGACACTGGTACCATGGTACGTCCTCTGAAAAGGATGACGTGCTCCCCACCTTCAAAAAATCCATCAGGTGCCTGTCTTGCAGATATCTGAGCACAATGTGTCTCGCAGTCAGTGTCCCCATGCTGTACCTCTCTGACTTGCTGAAGAAGAGTGGGAGTGACTGTAAGAGACTGAAGAAAATCTGCTCCATCTCGATCCACAAAGGAAATATGCAAATCATCCAGAAGCTCCTTCACCTCACCTAGTAGATTTATACCAGACGTCTTTCTAAATAAATCTGCCACAACATTTCCCTTACTAGGAGTATATACTATCATGAAGTCATAGTGATAGAGGAACTCAAGCCAACGTCGCTGTCTTAGTTTCAGGTCCTTCTGAGAGAATATATACCTGAGACTCTTGTGATCAGAGTACAATGTAAAACACTCTCCCATCTCGTAATGTCTCCACATCTTCAAGGTGAAGACCACTACCTATAAATCTAGGTCATGGGTAGCATATTTTTACTAATATTGTCTCAGTTGTTGAGAACCACATGCGATCACTGCTCGCTCATGCATCAGGGCACATCTGAGCCTAGTCCATGATGTGTTTCAGTAGACTACTTACCCTATAACCTCGTCCGGAAGCCTCAAGATGAGAGCACTAGTCAGCATCTGCCTCAGCTCATGAATACTCCACTATTATATCTACGACCACACGAAGGTTTCCCCTTCCTTTTCAATGCTAATAGTGGTGCTGCATCTCTGGAGAAAACTGGCACAAATATTTGGTAGTATCAGGCCAAACCTCGGAAACTCCGTACCTTCGTCACACTCCTAGGTGGCTCCCTAGAAATTACCACCTCAATCATCATAGGATCAACTACAACTCCAGCCTTTGAGATGACATGTCCCAGAAATTGAACCTCTCGAATCAAGAACTGGAACTTCGAGAGCTTACCATAAAGCTGGTGCTCTCGGAGTGTGTCTAGTACTACCTGAAAATGGTAGGCATGCTCTTCATCAGTAGTCAAGTAGATTAGAAATTCTTCGATGAATTATACTACAAAGAGATCAAGGTATGGATTGAAGATCTTATTCGTGAGTCCCATGAACACTTCTAGAGCATTTGTTACACCGAATGGTATAACCAAGAACTCATAATGGTCGTACCGACATCGGAAATCCATCTTTTACACATCCTCGTCTCGTACTTTGAGCCGTTGTTAGTCTGATTTGAGGTCTATCTTCGAGAACCATCATGCTTGCTTCAGCTGATCAAAGAGTTCTTCAATCCTCTAGAGTGGATACATGTTCTTCACTATAACCTATTTCAGGAGCCGATAGCTGACACAAAGTCTCAAACTCCAATCCGCCTTCTGGGCGAACAATCTTGGGGCTGCCCGAGAGGAAACACTGGGCCACATGAAACCTTTCCAATATAAGTCCTCTAGTTGTACACGCAGCACACGAAGTTCCACAGGAGCCATCTGATATGCTGGTGTAGATATCGATGTCATCACGTGGTACAAGTCAATGTAAAAGTCCACCTCTCTGCATGGAGGTAGACTTGAAACATCATCAGGGAAGACATCCACGTACTAGTCCACCACTACAAGATAATTCAGACTCTCCACATCAACAACTCCGATGGGAAGGCAAGCCAAGTGATCTGTAATCTCCTACACCCTCCTTCGGGTAAGTCCATCCTACACTGCAAAGGCTCCCTTCTCATCAGTGAAGCTAAAAATGGTCTCATCCATGCATCCACACCGCACATTGTGCCTAATACAGTCAATATGAGCATGGTCTATAGATAACCAGTCCATACCTAGGATGAAATCGTAAGGCCTCGACACCATTACTAGGAGATCCCAACCGAAGCACTCGCCTCCTAGAGTAAGTTTGCACTGTTTTCACCAATGCGTAATCGTTGAATCTTCTACTATAGGAGTCTTTACTCGTAATGATCGAGCCAACGACTCCATCAGAATCTCCAAGCTCTGAATGAGGGTAGTGGTAATAAAATAATGAACAGAACTTGTGTCTATAAGTACTAAAGCTAATGTGTAGTAGACACAGATCGTACCTTGTATCATCTCCGGAGTGTTGTTATCGTAGGCCTCAACTTCCTGGAGATGAGCTCACTTATTTTTTCCATCTCCATGTAGCCGGGGTGGACCACCTAGTGGTGGTGGCGGTAACATCTTGAATTGTCGCCCACCACCACCTGCACAGCCAGCTCCTCTGCCACGTCCGATTGCTCCCTACGGTCCTCCTTGTTTGAACCTCTGTCTCTGCCTGAGCGGTCATTTAACCGTCTGTTGATCATCTGTACGGTGGGTCAGATAGTCATGTGCCATTTGAACCTACCCACCGCATGCGTAACACTTCCCACTCTGGGAATGATTGGATCTACCTCAGGTGCCCCGTACAATAGAACTTGAATAATGTGGTCATCCACCTATAGGTCAGGTCCTCTTGGACCTCTACGACAACTATTTGCTTCCAGCTGCATAAGACTCCGTTACGTGATAACTAGTAGTGGGTGTCACTGCTAGTGACTTCTCAGTAAGGAAACTCTCCACTAAGATGGATCTCTTTAACATGATTGCCAATGTCAGGATTCCAAGAGAAATCATCAAAGAACTAATCTCTCGCATGAGTCCTTGGTCGAAGGTCCATGCCCTAAATAAGGGGTCCCACACCATATTAGTGGAGTAGCGTGAGAGTTCAGCGAACCATGCTGAGTACTGATCCATAGTCATGCTGCCCAACTATAGATGAAGAAGCTCATGTATGTGCACTGCGCGAAGAGTCATTGGGAAAAACTCTGCTTGAAATAAGCTCTTGAAGTCTGCCCTGAGAAGATTCACCTCATCATCAACTTGAAGTATCATGCTCCACCATATTCCTGCTACTGCCTGTAGAAGACTAGCAGCAAGGAACATCATGAGATCGGCAGGTGCCCCTACTATAGAGAAGACTCTCACCACGACCTCCAGCCAATCTTCAGCAACCTGTGGGTCCATCTCTCCCCTGAACCTGGGTGGCCTCTGGTGCTAGAACTCATGAAACATGCTAAAGCGGCGTTCACCATATTCTTCTAGGGTTGGTGACATTGGTGGTCCAATGGGTAATGGTACCACTGGTGCCTCTACTATTTCCGCTACTAGTAGAGGGCCCTGTAATGAGGCCACGTGGCTCGGTGGGCTATCGGTGCCTACTATATCCGGAACCCTAGCATGCTTTCTATGTGGAGGCATCTTAAAAAGAAACAGGTGATCCACGGTCAATAAGTTATACCTGGTGAGCTGACTCAAAGAGATCACAGAGAAAAATTTTCAAAATACACACGCAATCATTGTCTTTATGAAATGAGTCAGAAATCAGAAGTTAGGGTCCTGGTGTATTGATACGTCGGCCGTCTCACTAACACAAGATTCCCTAAACTGATAACCACACTCACTACACTAAACACTATTTCTATTAAAAAGAAATATTAGAGTCATATGTTTTATGGTAGAAATGACTCCTATGATACCAATGTTTCACGACCCATCCCCTAGGGCCCATTCCGTGACTACCCCAACACCGCCTTCCATAGGCCAGAGGCTGGTGATTAGCACTGAATGGTGTGTCCCCTAAAACCGGGAAGGCATTTCCTTTATAACCTATAAACACACGCAACCAAGCACACATAAATATATGAACTCAATTAAATTGAACAGTAAATAGAGTGGGTACAGTAAAAAAAAGTGGCCACAATACAAGCCAAATTGGAAAGTACAAGGAAAAATAGAAAGTACAAGATGACTGATAGATGAAAATCAGCTCCTATTTCATCCACCACGAATCATACCTGAAGGGTAGGTACAACTAATGAATGACCGTATTTGTGGTTCACCTCTTCGAACATCCACCTACGAGCTACCTCCAATCCTGGTACTCTCATCCTCATTCAAAGTTGTACATTGTCTGCACAAAACACAACAAGGTGCAGGCATAGCCCTTGCTAGGGTGAGTATAACGATACTTATTAGGGACCCTGAGACCCTCAAGGTCACACAGAATCAACCAAGGATAAACCACACAGCATGGAATCAACTGAAAAACCTATATAGGTATCTTCCCATACATATACCTTTATAATCAAGTAAACCTATCTCAATCATGATGAAAATAGATTTTCCAACTCAAATCCCAATGATCAACTGTTCCATAAATGATGGAATACCACGAAGGTAAGTACCACACATGTACATCACAATGTAGAATACCACCAAGGTATTACCAAGAAGTAAAGAACTACAATGTATAGACTCAGCTCACACTAGGTATAACTTAAGTATAGTAGTAGAGATTATTGTATGTAACTACTAATTCATCTCACTCTATTAAGAGGCTCTGCTACAGACCCATATAGGATCTCTTGGTGCTGAACTACAGCGGATCGCTTGGTGCTGACCCACACAGGATCACTCGGTGCTAACCCACATATGATCACTTGGAGCTGGCCCACATAGGATCGCTCAATGCTGACCCACACAGGATCGCTAGGTTCTGACCCACACAGGATCACTAGGTTCTCTCCCACATTTGTTTGTTATTCATTCATCACGTCACAACTAGCTACTGGGTTCCCGTACTAAGCTTTCTCATCTCTGGGAAGGTCTAATCCAAAAGCCACTGGTCGATACTCCAACTTCCATGATGTACAACGAAGATGCTTCTCAAATAAATACCACGTCAAAGGGGCCTTAATGCAACAGACGGTGCGTCAATCAGACGCCTGATTTGTGTGTTATTATCCTTTTTGTCATGAGGGCCCGATTGGATTCGTGATCGATCCAACCGGACCATACTCCAAAATTATCCAAATCTCTTGTGGGGTATACTCAAAGAGAGTGTCTCACTCCAAGGATTCTAGTGCCACTGACAGTTAGTCAAACGGATGCTCGATGCCAAAGTTATGGCCGATAGAGTGAAAAGTTTGAAGTAGGCCTTGGTCAGGTCCGAACCGGTCAGACCGAACTGGCCCAATTCAGGTCGACCCAACCTGTTGGGTCCGGCCCGGCCACACTGGGTGGACCATCCCACGCTGGGCAGTGTGGATGCCGTGAGGGTGGAGTGAGGCCGGGGTGGACGCCATGGGGGCCACGAGGGAAGCGAGGCGGCGAGGCCTCAGTGAATGTGAGTTCATGGGGCCCACAAGGGTGGTGCGGGGATGCGAGGGACGCGAGGGCGGGGCGAGGACACTTGATGGCACGGAGTGGCGTGAGGCCGCATCGAGGGCCATGAGGTTGCAGGGCAGGGTGATGGGCCACGAGGTGGCAAGGCCACAGGGTGGCGAAGAGGGCTGTGGGGCGGTGAAGGCCGTGGGGGCCGCGAGGGCGGCGTGGAGCCATCGGGGCCATGGGGTGGTAGAGGTTGCGGCTGTCGTGAGGGCAGCGTGGAGTGGCTGCGGGGGGGGGGGGGGGGTGGGGGTGGGGGGTTGTGCGGCGGCGGAAGCCACGAGTGTCGCGAGGCCGCGGGGCGACGGAGGTCGTGGGTGCTGCACAACCGCGAGGTGGTAGAGGCCATGGGGGTCGTGAGGCCGGTGTAGAGCCACAGGGGCCGCATGCTGGTGGAAGCCAAGGGGCCCACGGGTTGCACATGGGATACGGTGTTGCCAAGGCTGTGGGGTAGTCGTGGTGCTGCGGTCCGCCGCGGTTGGCCGGATGACCAGCCATCCTCTCTGCGCGATGCAGTTGTGTGTCGCGCCTTAGTCGGAGGCCGGTTCGTTTGTCCGCTATCCATCCGCCATCGTGGAACAAAGCCATCTTCTTCCATCGTAAAGAAGACACCAACAATGAATAACGATAGAGGGTTCAGTCCATTTTTGTTTGGACCACACACTCCGTGTTACAACAGTATCAAGAGGCTCAAGGGGGATGATTCAATGTGAGAGGAAAATTAACATTGATCAAATTAAAACATACCCCTACAACATCCAACAATTATTATTACCAAACCTGCAAAACAAATCATATGGTGATCAACTAGTTAGAGAGTTGATCCGCATTCCTTGTTTTATAAGGGAAGAACATGGGAATATGAAATCATACACAAATAAAATCCTACCTCAAATATTTGTTGATGGTGGTCGCATGGAAAGAGACGAAGTTGTTGGGGATAGGCGGATGTTCGTGACATCGTCGTTTCCTCGGTCGTCAGTTCATTGTCATTGAATGTGTTCCTCATCGATGTTATCATTCTTTGTTGGGGAGCGCGTTCTTTGTTGGGGAACACATTCTTCGTTGGAGATAGTAATCCACCGAATGGTTCTCCTCTCCCAATTCCACTCAAAATGTGAAAATAGACCCTTGTTAATTTATCTTTGTCAAATTAAAAGGCTAGAACAATTAATTGTTCCACGTGGGCATAATTAATTAGATCTTAATGGGGAGTTGAGAGTTTTTCTCCCATTAAGAATGGTCAGGTGGTCCATGCCTCTAAATTAAAAATGGGGGTTAGTCTAGGTGGTCTACATATCTTAACATTCTCAAGGTAGTTTCAGGCTCGGGTTCTCCCCACCATCATAACCCATGTTGAGAGGTTTCTAAAATAAAATGCTAGACATTTTTATTTTATTTTATTCTTTCATGAAAAGAAAAAAATAACATTCACTCTCGACCCACTACGGTTGAGGTAAAGTTCCCCTTAGGCGAATATCGGCTCTGCGAGTTCAACGGTGTCCTTGGATTTCAATTTCGAGCACCGGTTCAAATATTACAAAAACCCACTCATACATTTACAGAACATAACTGAAAAAAGTTCAGAAATTTGTTCCGGGCACACTGGGGCTCAGAATAACTCACCGTCAATTTTGACAGACTCGTAAAATCCCCATCTATTTAAAAAATACATGGAATTTTTGGGTCTTTACACCCATAAAAATCATGTCTATTATGATCCTTTTCTTGCAGTATAGTTTTTGCGACAAGGTTATATTGATGTATGTTTTTGTGGTATAACAATAAATAGAAATGGTTAATCTCTTATACATGTATAATTTATTTGTTTCACTTAGAAAACATGTCTTATGTGTGAATACCCATAAATTTAAAGTTTAATGTTATAAAATAACACTATAATGAATATGTAAAATTTTAGGTTTGATGTGATGGTTTTGTGTGGCTTTGGTGTAGTTAAGCATTGAGATGGGTCTGTGTGTCCCTATGATGCATTAAGAAGTGATGGATTTGTATTTAAATTCTAAGGGGGGGGGGAGATGTGATGTGTTTGAGTGATTTATCTATGTGGTGAAAATGTGTTACGCTTTGTTGAGGTTATTTGTGGTTGTGATGTAGTTTTTTTATGGACGAAAATTTAGTGTTTATATGAGGATGACTATCTTAATGAGAAGAATGAGATGTTTGATTATGTTTTGTTTTGATGGGTTATGCTGGTTACTAGGGTAGTAGTGTAATTATTTAATAATAATAAAAATTAAATGGAAAAGTCGATAAAGGTGGATTTTTATAAATAATAAAAGTAATGAGTTGTTTAATGAAATTTTTCATGGATTTTAATGAAACATAATATGTGGCTTGTGCATTGTGATCATTATGTGGTTTTATGAATTTATTTGAAGCATTGAAAGAGGTGATGTTTTGAATTGGATACTTTCTTATTGTTAACACATAGTGTGGATACTTGTGTCACTCTTCTAGGTATGTAGATGTATGTGGGATTTGATATTCGGAATTCTGAATGTGCACTAGGTGATGACGTAGGTGTCTTTTGAAAAATGTGTTATAACCTTTCAAAGGGGAAGTGATATTTTATTTGAATTCATTGTGGGGTAGATTATGGTTGGTTTCAGAATGGTATGAGAAGGGAAAACGTTTATTTACTTCATTTTAATGATATCCTACTATTCCAGTTATGAAATCAGATGTGGTCTGATATCCCATGTTTCTACAGGTGAGATGTCGTGTAATCGTGTTGCGGGGTAGTGAGATGTGTTCCCCATGTATCAATGGGTGATACGTGATGTGGCCATTACATGGGGTGATGATGTATACTATATGAATCATATGGTAGAACCATGATGAACAATGTTGAGATGAGAGAGCTACAAATTTGGTTGAATGTTGTCTGAGGTAACCTTAGTCAATATTATTAATATTATGTTATTATACATGGCATGTTTTATTTTTCGACTATGCCAGGGTGAGGTTTGGGTTGGGTAGTTAACTTGTTTAGGTGTTGTTATTTTTTCTAATTTCTCATGGGTGTAGTAGCGTTATTCTTTCACATGTGAAAGAGAGACTTTTGTTTTCCTATTGAACAAACATTTATGGTTACCCTAAATATAATTTTTCCCACATTTCATGTCTGATTACATGGTTCATTCTAAACATTACTATCTCAGGCCCTTAGATAATGATTTTGTCACTACTTTATATATTTTTGTGTATTTACTTTAGACTATTTTATCTTTATATTTTTTAATTATAATATAATTGTAGGATGATTTTTTTTCTATAGTGTAATATCAATTATCTTCATAAGGATCATGTATCATATCTCTCGATCCTACTATAATTTTGGAATGAAATTCCTTATATTTGTGAGAAATTATACCCTCGATGCTATTCTCCACCCCTGGGACCACATAAGGTATGAATCATGGGTGATTATTTTTCCCCTTCAATATGGTATCTTTGGGGGGTGGGTTTAGGGAATATTCATTTTGATATATATTCAAATAATCTATGAAAATTATTGAATATATAATGATAATATTTCAGGTCAATATAGATGATGTGTACATGATAAGTGAAGTGGATATTAATACAGGTGATGTAAAAATATCATTAGTTGATTAATCCAGTTAATAAAAGTTAATTTTTATTGTATTTCAATAATTTACTAGTATAGATAGTAATATCATTATATATCTCACTACATAATAACCATCCTGGGTTGTTACATAACATACGACACACCTCCCCATACACAAGAGGATAATGAATAGTAGTTTGGGTCTAGAGTATTATAGGTGGGTGAATAAAACCTCATATAAAAATAGAAAAAATAATGAAAATATAAGTAATAACATTCATCCAGATGAGAATGAGATAATAAAAATCAAAAAAATGATTAAATAAATAAACATATATAACAATTATATTTATAATTAATTTTTTTTAATGTCTTAAAGTCATAATCAAGATACTCATGGGAGAATCACATAAATAAAAAAAATAAATAATCAAAACTAGGAAAATCTACATAACTGGTCCCAAGTCCTAGCCTAGTCCCATATCAAATATTTATTCAAGATATTCAGACCAACCATCAATCATACATCCCCTAATGTCATAAAAAATCTTCAATCTAAAATAAGTTTGTGAGGATGTATGATAATAAAAAAATAATATCATAATTAAATAAATCATCACCGATCTTTGGGTCCTAATGTGACACCGATAATTACACCCCTAGAATTATCCCATCTCAATATATTAGATGGATGAATGTATTTGAATATGGTACATATATCACAATCATGGAGAATTATTCCCCAAACTAGAATCACACCATAACAACATAAATGAGAATTACACCCCTAGAATTGTCCCATCCCAATACATCAGAGGGGAGTGGAACCCAACACTGTTATATCTCCCTATATAAATATTAGGGGGTAATGACTTCCCCTACAACTCTAACTCATCTATAAAATATTATTGGTAATTCCACCCAACCGTACACAAACATACCATAACCATATCAGGGAAAATCCACCCAACCTACTCTAACGAATACATGGAAAATCACTGGGGAATGAAACCCCATCCTAGAATCAACTAAATTATATTTTATCATTGAAAATATATTTTAAATAATGATTCTCATTTCCATATATCCATTTTTTCAATCATAGTTATTTTCTTAGAGAATTTATATTCAATTGACGAATTTTTCATTCGATTTTGGATACCACATGGATTACATTTCAGAATTTTCAATTCTTTCAACATTATGGGAAAAAATACTTGCGTGTAAAATAATAGGCTCTATATTAAACCTTGGAAAAATAATGGTGAAAATAATATAGAGTTTTTTTAAAACATAAAAATATAATATATAATCAGGTTTTCAAACATTTTATTGTTATATTGGAAAGACCACATATTGAATGCATGCAAAAATGAGTAAATTCATCAATTATAATGTATATAGAACATAATTTATTCTAGAACAAATATTCCCATCAAATATACAATGATAATCCAAGCATAATGGGGAAAATGTTGAATAAGTTAAAAACACTAAAACTGTTCATGAATAGCCATAAATGGAAGAAGACCTCTAAAAAATGAGACAAACCATGAATAAATAAAATTGTATTATTACAAATAACCATACTTGTCTACCAAATCAAAAACATGTGAAACAATAATGTAATCAAGGAGATATCTTGTTAGAAGAGAGGACCATGAGAGTATTGTAGAGGAATTATTAAGTGACTATGTTAGGATGATTTAATACTTAATTTAACTTAATTTGATAATAATTTAATTACATAATTTTATTTTAAAAATTATAAAAGGACGTGTGACATATATTGACTATATATTTACCATCTTGTTACCTTTTAGGTATTTTTCATCTCTTATTTTGTTTCACATTTTTTTGGGTCCGTTTAATACCTTTTGAGGAAGGAGAGTGTTTTTTGGATAAAAATATCTAATGTTTTATTATGTATGTTTATTAATTAATAGAGTCTATGTATAAACATTTCAAATTATTTAGTGGGTTCTCCTAGGGTTTAGAAATATTTTGAGGCGTTGTGGGTTTTTCCTATAGAATATGGACTATTAACTACATTTTGGATAGTTTCACATCATGAACTGGTTACACGACATGAATCCAATATGAAGATGCTTTTGCGAATTGGATAAAATCATGAAATGTTTACAATCCATGAAATCATTTATTTTCATGAAGAGTTCAATTATATTGTTTTTAATCTAAGGTGTTTCTTTTTTAGACGTATCTTGTACATCACGAAACCCACATCATGAAAGGGTTTCACACCAATAATGGTTTGGGTCCAATATTTTTAACCACACTTCAATGTTTTTTCATTTTATGTAAAATATTCTATATCAAAACATAGGATCACTCCTAAAAAAGTCTAGGTACCTATTCTCATTTTAGATCAATTTTTTTGGTGATTGATCTTTATGGTGGATGTGTTGTGTCTTTCTAAGTATGTGATCTTTTTTACTTATTCACTTCCATTTGATGAAAATGTCTCGTTTATATACATGATAATGTCTATTGACAATGTGGAGTTATTTATAATGATATTTTATACATATGATATTTTTTCTTTTTTTGGCGTTGATTATATAATAGTTTGGGTGAAGAAGGTGTTTTCTCTTAGGTATGTATTACATAAACTTTTAACTAACCTTATTTATTATGGAATATGATTCTAAAATATAGGAATTATTGGTATGGTATTAATTTATTTTTGTTTATTATTTCAGTGGTTTTGGATCTAATTGCGGGCATGTGTGACCCAAGTTTGAGGTTGGTGGTTTCACATTTATCATAGGTTTGATGAACCTTGATTCCCATAGTCTTTATAATATGATTCATAAATAAAATGGAATGAATTATTGTTTGATTTTTTGTGTGTGAAAACATGTTTTGTAAAATCACGGGTTTTACCCTTAATTTGGTAAAATGAAAATTGATGTTTTCAAATCATTGTGAAATGGGCTTGAAAAATGGATTTTGATAAGGTTTTTGATAAAATGGTTTAAAAAATATAGAAATTTGGAGGCCAAATGTACTTAGGTGGAAAGTATAGTAATAGGCCTCATCTATTGATATTTTTAGGGGGTCACTCAAAGGATGTTTCTATGCTTTTTATGCATATTTTTATTGGGACATGTTATAAATGTTGCGCCATTCACTTTATGGGGTGTTACTCTACGATATATATTCGATGCATATGTCTAAAGACTTCATATGTGTGATTGTCTATGTATGGGTATGATTTCACTATCTAGATTGAACTTTAATGATCCATGGTATGATGTTAAATGTTATTTTTGTTTATAATTATTGGATTTGATTACCTATGTTGATATATGTGATATTATTTAAAAATATTTTACCTCGATTATTTGAAATTTTTTTTATTTGATTATTTGAAACGACTAAAAAATGGGAATGTTTTCCATGATTTTGATATAAAAACTATTTAACTGATTATTATATATTATTTCCATTTTTATTGAGCTTTTTTATATTTTTGTACAAAGTCTCTTTCTGGAACACGTGGGTGAGATCCAATTCATCCTATGTGCTTACACCATGAACACCCCTTTATTGGTGTATATAACATGTTATTTATTTCAAATAAGGGATGTGGTAGGTGCTCTAATGAGATGTTGAGGATTCTATTTGATGATATGGGCAGCTAGTGGTGATATAACAGGATGTTTTCCACTTATCTCATGGAGTATATATTTATCACCATTAGTTTGGTCCCTTTTTTAGACACGTACCTTGCAGATTTTTTTGATATTTTTTGGGTTGTATCGCTTCTAATATTTAATTTTTGATGTGGCATATATTTACTATTTTTTTATTCAGATATTACCCCCAAACTATGTATATATATTTTATTTTTTCAACTATATGTTAGGTTTAATTGTACCCTTACCTTGTTGTTGATGTCTGGGTGCTAGTATCAAAGTCCTATGGATTGTGAACAACCTTCGGGTGCATGGAATGTCAGGTCAGGTGTTGGTTTTTGTGGGTATCACAGTCTGTTCATTACAGTATTGTATCAGAATGGGTTTGGGACTTAGTTTTGGGATGTTTTTAGACTGAATATATGTTTTTGGGACTTATGTTTTTGGTTGTAAGGAGTTACTGACCTTGTATTTCCATGAAAAGACTCCTGTTACCCTTGGATGTTGGGTTATGTGAATCTTGTTTTGGGTTCTTAATCTCAATCCTAATTTTGTTATTGTTTCTTGGTTTATACAGTGATTTTCTAATTGCTTGATCTCTTCATTTATTTTTAGTGTGGACGGATATGCCCTTGATAGTTATTATACAGGTTTCACATGAGGGTGAAGTAGATTCAAATCAATGTAATCGTCATTTGGATTATAATATTATAGAGACTGTAATGTGAGAATTTCACACCATGGACCAAAATATATTGCATGTCTATAATGACGTTTTTGGTGTACAAACAAGAGCCACATGAGAAAAGGATTGATGATTGGAGCTCATACGTGAGAAGACAACATATTTAAAATGTTTTTATAAACATAGTGAGGGAAATGAATGGATGAAAAAGATTTATCAGATATTTAACTTATTGAACACTTATAACAATAGAAAGGTGAAGTGTGCAGTGTTTAGACTATAGGGTCTCACAAAATGATAGTGGGATTCTTTGGAATATGATGATAGACGTGTGGGAATAGACTGCAAGGGTTTCAAGATACTCTTATTCTTATAGATATTTCAAGAGTATTTGATGATGTAATATTCTCCAATGTTCCTCTCCGTGTAGTATAGTGAATGTTCAATTTCAACATATAACAATTGGTTTTTGAATATGGTTTTTTATTCTTTGGAGGACGTAAGAAATGGTCAGATGAAGGCTTAAAAGTACCTAGAGGGTTTTCAACAAAACCTAATATTGAATTTTTTTAAGGTTGAATCATTATACTTATATAGAGATGGTAAATAGAGCTATAAAGAATGAGAAATATATAGAAGGAAGGGAGGAACATTTGACACATTATCATGGACCTCATGTAAGCTTCAATGGATTATAGGGACGAAAGATGATGTGTTATGGGCATCATAGGTATAATGGTTATAGTTATCAGCGACCTGCATCCTACACACTATCATTTACTACAAAATTTTCCCATTACATTATATAAATGTGAAAATGTGAGAAACATCAGACATTCTTATTCCATGCTAGAAAACATATGTCATTGTTGAGGCCACTATGGAAATTTGTAGCATTAATTTTCGTCTTTGACTATGCCTCAATATTGTTAGTGATCCTCAACATAAAATGAGACAATGGCACAGTCATATGCTCAATGACTATAGGGATCCATCCATTAGACTCAAGATTGAATCAAATTCACGTACTAGATTATTTTTTGATGGATGGTGAAGTTGGAATAAGGATAGTGAAAGGTACCATCTTTATTGAATCTTCTATAATAGCTTCTTTATTTGGCATTGGTAGCACCCACTAACTTATTTAAACCAGTTTGTTTTGATATGGTTAGGCTTCCAATAAATACCATTTCCTTTTTTTTGGAGTTAGTGACCCCTATTGGGAAGATGAAGTATATTGGTTTTTAGTGACCTTGTTGTTTTATTTATATTGATGTTATAGAGATCGTCTAGAATTTCATTGTTCTCAGTTTGTATCTATTCAACATCATCATCAATATAGATTGGATTGTGGTTCACCATGATAATATTTTTTTACCATAAGAGTTTTTTTTTTATTTTCCACCGATGGGAGATAAGAAAAGTTTCTGGGAGAGTGGGATCTAAGGTCGAGTCCAGCATGACCTCACCAGATTGAGCTCATGAATTTTTTGTCTACTATAGAAGTTGATCATGATTATGTTTCTTCTTTTGTTGATCTTACCACTAATGTTCCAAATTTTCATGATGTTTTTCTAGACAACATCTCTAGTATTACTCTAGAGAGGGAGGTGGAGTTCATGATTAAATTTGTTCCAGGTATGGATATTTTTCTAATAACATCATATTAGATTGTAACAGTGGATTTGAAATAGATAAATATTTAGTTGGGTGATATTGTGTTAAAGGGTTTCGTTTACCCTAGTGTTTCAACTTAGAAATCCCCTATTTTATTTTCCAAGAAGGTAGATGGTCTATTATGATTGTACATGGACTATTTGAAGTTTAATTAGGTAATGATTAAGAATAAGTATACATTTTCCGAATTGGAATTTTTTTATACTTGGTGTGGGGTTTAATGTGGGGTTTTAAAACCTATCTCTAGTCTAGTTATCATTAACAATGAGTTTATGATTCTGAAATACAAATGATTTTTTTTGAGAAGGTAAGAAAATTATGAATATCATTTGATTCATTTTGTAATGAATAAAACTCCTATATTTTTTATGGATTCTATGAACTTAATATTACTTGTATATCTAGATATTTTGTGGTAGTGTTAATGGAAGATATTTGGTTTATTCGAAATCTTATCATAAGAATGACCCCCATTTTAGATTCATTTTGGAAATCCCAAGGAGTCGCCATTTGTGTGAAATTTATTCCAAATGATGTTTCTAAATCTAGGAAATTATGTTTTTTGGGGAATGAAATTTCTAAGAAGGATTATAAAATTATCCATAGAGGTTGAATCCTCTCTTGTCATTGTAGGTTCCTTATAATTCCTTTGAGATTCAGTGCATCCTTGGACTTTCAAGATTTTATCAATAGTTCATCACAAATTTTTTAATGTTGGTGTTTTGTTTGTCTAATCTTACCAAGAAGGGTGTTAAATTCATATGTGATTCCCAATTCTAGTATACATTAAATAAGTTGAAACAAATTCTAACCTCAGATCCTATTTTGATCTCACCTGAGCCTTGTAAGGGGTATGTGTTGTACTGTGATACTTATAATGCTAGTCTTGGATGTATGCATATTAAGAATAACCTTTTTGCAGATTATGGATCTGATCATCTATAACATAATGAAATTAATTACCCCACTCATGATTTAGATATTTCTATATTTATTCATGCACTTAAAGGTTTGAGACACTATCTCTTTGAGTATACATTTATAATCCCTTCTCATCATAAATGTTTGAGATGAGTATTTTATTAGACGTACATGAATATTAGATACATAGGGTTTGTGGAATACCTATATAAATTTAATTTCAATATCTATTACTCCTTGGATTTTGGGGATGTCATTATAGATTCTCTAAGCATGAAAGTACCATCATAGGATCTTATAAAATCAAAGGAGGAGTAGATTCAAATGAGACTCTTTTCTAAATTCCATATCGATTCTTTGGAGTATTTTGAGGCATGGTACTGACCAGTGTTCATTTTTCATCATCTTTCATTTATTATATTACACACAGTTAGTATCAAGATGATGAGTTCATATAAATTTTAGAATCCCCATTTGTTGGGGAGACATTAATTGGTTGGTGCTTCCATTTAGATGGTATTCTCCATTTTGGTGATCACTTTATCATTCAAGGATCTATGAGATCTTAGTTTTGTGTTACTGTCATTTCATTTCATTCATTTTCATCTAAGAAGTAAGTAAATGCTTCGTGATAAGATATGGACATTATCATGTTTGGGTAATAATAAAGACATTTACAAGTATCTTTCATACTATTACACATTCCAACAGAGAAAGGAAGACCATATGATACATTTTAGGTAGTTTAATCCTCTTTAAAAATTGGTTTGGAAATGGGAAATTGTGTTTATGGAATTTTTTGGGATTACCACAGACTCCCTAAATGAATATTGTTATCAGGGTGGTGACTGTTTGGTACCAAAATTCATCTCATTTCGTTCAGATAATTGACACTACTAAATATGAAGATCCTTGTAAGATTTATATAACAAATATTGTAAGGTTACATAGGGACTCTATTTCCATTATTTTGCATTAGAATCCTAGGTTAACCTAGAAGTTCCAAAAGTGTATCCTGGAGACATTGAGGACTCAGGTGGGTTGAGTATTAATTACTATCCAAATAAATTTTCTATATGATATGTGTTATTCAGATCCTGAAGGATATGAATCACACATGATTATTAGATTTCATTTTGGAATGAAAATCCACGAGTTGTTGATATTTCTTATGAAAATAGTTTTATTTGGTTTGATCAAAATGGGTATATTTGAGTCTTTTAATAATCACCCACACATGTTATATTTTTTTGATGATTTGTAAAATATCTCATTGGTAGGATCATGTATAATTCGTGAGATGTGGATGATGATTCTTGATGTGTGTAAGCATCTTGTAATAGCTTAGATTTAGTATAAATCATATTTGGATAATCAAAATCATATTTTGGAGATTTCCATTGGTGATTAGGTTTTCTTAAATATTTCTCCACTGTTTGGTCACCCATATAAGTAATATTTTTATTATGAATATGTGCGAAATGATACTTTAGTAGGACTGATTATAATTTAAAGGATATTGGTGAGGATTATGGACATATGTCGGCATATGGTAATAGCTCAAATTTAGAAGAAATCAAATATGGATCTTTAAAATCATTCATTAAGGATTTTAATTAGTGATTGGATTTTATGGAATGTTTCTCAATATTTGGGTCATCATCATCTTGGAAAAAATGGGATGTTATGTCTAATATATGTTGAACCATTTGAGTTCAATTAATGGATTGGGATGTTTACATATTGGTTTGATTTCTAGTTCATTTTATGGGGATGGACTATTTTTTTAATAGATCCCATCTTAGGAAATACCATTCTAATCTGTCTCATTTTTGTTTTTGAAAAAAGGTTGAGTTAGAGAAATATGTTTTTCTTATGGAGCAACCAGTGGAGATCATTGAACCTCATGTGAAAGTCATGCATGGTATATCTATCCATTTAGTCAATGTGTTATGGTCAAATTAATCAGAATCTCAAAATACATGAGAGCATGAAACATCAGTGATAGAGTAGAGGCCTAACCTTTTTCTGGAGATCCATTCTTCTAAATGACATTATGAGGATTTAATGGCTTACTATGGGATGTTTGTAACATCATTTTACTATTATTATGGAATTTAGCATCTCTTGTTTTATTTCATTCTTTGTGGTTTTATTTCTAGAAATTAAAGGATGAAGCAATTTTTTTGGGGGGAAATAACCTAAATTTAATGGATTTATGTTTTTTTATAATTAATAGAATTCAGGTATCAATTTATGAATGGAATTAGAGGGTTCTCTATGATTTTAAAAATCATCATCAGTGGTTCAAGATTTTCCTACAGAATCCTGAATGTGAACTAACCGACTAAATCTTTCTCACTATGAAATGGTTACATGATGTGAATATGTTTCCATGATGATATCATTGTCTGGTTTATTGTGGGAAAATTTTACTAGTTGTGAAATAGTTTCACATCTTGTTGTTCTTTTAGTTCAATTCGACCTGATTTTCAGTATATCTTTTAAATCATGAAACTCATGTCAGTAAAGGCTTTCACATCAATAATGGTTTATACCTAGTAGTTTTAACTATGTTTTATGTATGATTGTCTTTTCATTCAACATTAAGGCCTACCTCTTGTTGTCTAGGATCAATCATTGGTGATTTTGGGGACCTTTCTTCTTTCTCATGTTTTTGTTTGGTTATTAATATTTTTTTTGGTTGCATTGCATCTATACGGGGAAGTAATATTTATGTTTCATCATTTTAATTGCCTAAATTAGTTCCATTACACTATGCTCCCAAATCTATTAATCTTGTGGTGCGATCCTTTTTGATCATTTGTATGTCTACTATGAGATCTTTTATAAGGAAAATTTATTTAATTGGTTTTGTGGGGTGGGTGTTTTGTCTCTTATTTTTATTTGACCCTACCTCTATATTGACCATACATGTTATGGAATACAATTATAATGTTTGGGAATCATTGGAAGAAGTTTATTTTTTTTCTTTATTTCATGTTGTGGTTCTAGATCTCGTTCCAGGCCTGTGTGATCCATGTTTGAAGTATGTGGTTCTACTATTATCCTATTTTTATTGAACGATGATTTCTATGGGTTTTATAAATCATTTTATTTTTGTAAAATTTCGATAATTATTGATTTTTGTATCTGTGCTTGAAAATGGAATTTTTTTTAAAATATTAGTTTTACACATGTTTGTGTAAAATAAACATTGGTGTTTTAAAGGTATTGTTAAATGGGATTTTGAAATTTCTTTCATGAATGAATTTAATGAAATGGTTTGGAAAATGTATCCCAAGGGAATTCATTGAAAATTAGATATAAGGTTTAGTAATATGATTCATCAATTGATACCATAAGGGGGTTATATTTCGGGTCGTTCATATACTCAATTGGACTTTTGGTCTTCGGATTTTTTATACAATATTGGGATGTTCAATTTATAAGTTATTACATTACCATTAGAATCAATTAATATTTATAGATACTTGATGTATTTGATTGTGTATGTCTAGGTACGAGTGTTTTAGATAGCCTAACCAATAATGGTCCTTTGTGTGATGATACATGTGATTTTGATTCGTACTTGTTTGATTTGATTAAATTATTTGATATATGTGATATTCTTTGAAATTGTTTCACGTAGATTATATGAAATTTTTTTACCTTGATTATTCAAAATTGTGGGAAAATGGGAATGTTTACTGTTATTTTTCTATACAGTCTATTTAACTAATCGACATTTCTTGTTTTATTTAATGGTGATTGTGTTATAATTTTTGTACAGAGACATGTTGGGGAACACCTAGTTGGGTTTATACTCATCCTGTTATATGATAACTTATGCAACCCTTCAGTAGTGTTTGGTTTTTCGTGTGGAGGTAAATGGTTGTTGTCCTCATATCCCATGGAATATCTATTTCTCATAATTTGTTTCTTCCTTTGTTGTTGGACTCATTCCTTGGTGGTTTTCAGAACAATTTGGGTCATTTCACTTTTGATGTTTCAGTTTTTTAATGGAATTTAATTCATTTTTTTCTAAACTTTTGTTTCTTCCTAATATGTATATAAATTCATATTCATTTTTTCATGATTTAGGTTGCAAAAAATCACTCTCTATGGTTTATGTGGAGGCTCAGGTGCTACTTTTCTAACCACGAGGATGAGGAAATCCCTTCGAGTATGTGAAATATTCGGTCGGGTTCTATTTTTGTTGCGTATCTAGGTCGGTTCATTATAGTACAGGATGTGATGTGATAATCCTTTTTGGTTCTCCTATGACATGGACCATATAGTTGGGGTTGGACTAATATCTATAAGTGAGAATCAAGGAAACCTAATAATCTATGACATTGTGTCACAAACACCCCCTACATAATGTGTAACACTTCCCTGATCTACTAAAAATAATAAACCCCCAATATAATGCTTTTACTTTCCAATATTCATCGTGAAATTCATATATTCATGGAGACACCCACCTTGACCATCATATTTCTCAAAAGAGATACTTAAAATTTATTTACATAAATAACTTAATATCTAACATTATCAAGGAGATATATGTGGATCTAGACTCTATCAAAATTTACAAAAGACATTATGTGGGTTTTAATTGTGGAAAAACACCCAATTTTTAAAATTTGAATTCCATGAATAAAGATGTCACCTAGTCTGGATCACTCCATATTTATGTCACACTCTAGTTCAATTCATGAATCCAATCCCCATTGATACACTCCTACATAAATGGATTTTACTCTCCTTTGACTCCCTCCATGCAGTGAGCCCATGGCTATGGTGTTTCTTCTTACCCCGAGACGTATTATATATTTCTCTGACCTTTCTCATGATAAACCCAAGGGGAATGACATGAACAATATTTCCTCATGACATTTCATAAAGAAATGCATCTGATTTTCAAGTGTAAATTAATAAGGTTTTCCAATGAGACCTAATATTTTAAATACAATGAAAATTATTAAGATGCAAAACCCTATACTATGGTGTTCCCCACTCATATAGGGTTGTTTTTATTTAATGAAAAGCAATTACATAAAAAGTCCACTACGTGACTCCAATTGTTTTTCAATAAAAATACTTTAAAATTAAAAAATATTTTTAAAGACACCTTTCATGGAATGAACCCTACCAATCATGGGATGAAATACACTCTACTATAGGTTTCATCGAAATATAACAAGCATTACAAAAAAAATATTTGGATAAACCTAGAATTAATTACCCACCTACCATTCTGAACCATAAGAAATTAAAAAAATAAAATTATATGAGGTTTTTAAAATATTTAAATGTGTCCATACTTTACTGATTATTGAGGTCTAACATTGATGTTATATGAGTAAAATACTACTATGTTTTCAAAAATTAAATGGTGTCTTTCTTATGAATTATATATAATGTAATTTATTTTATTGATGATATTATTTTTTCTAGTCATTTTAATGTATTATTATATCAATTAGTGATTTGTTGATATAGACAGTAATGGAATGAAACTATGATTTTCATTAAACTAACTCACTAACTTATGTTAGAGGGGTATGAAAAAATTTACCATTCTCACCAGTTATTCTTGGTAGATACTGCTGTTGATATGTATATGTATTAATTTGAAATTCAATCATAATTTTGTGGTTGGTATAATTTTAAAAAAAATATGATTGTGAATGTTGACGATTCAACTAATTTTTTATAACATTTATATCCCACAAATCTAGGGGAAATTTGGAAAAATACAAACCATGTAATAAATCCTTTTCATCAATGATACTAGAAGTTAAACCAATATTATATTAATTTGTACCTATGGTAGATGATCTGTTAAGATGTTTATACATCTGTAATATTTGGTATTATATAAGTGGAGGTTTCTATTCCTTATGCATCTAAGTATGGTGAATATTTAGTGATTTTTTGGATAAGAAACCAAATTTGAGATATGATAGTGTATTATTATTTTCCATAAGTTGTTTATATTTTTTAATAACCATCCACATGTGGGGTAAATGAGTTCTATGATCTATTTTCGATTATTAATTGTAACAACCCAAACATTCAGTAATGGATATTTTTATTAATCTAATTAAATTTATTATTGTGGTTATATAAAATGTGAACTTCACTTGGTTCATGTTTCAGGATTTTAAAATACCGTTATGAATTGTGACCATTGCTAATATAGCTGTTGAATAGTGATAACATGATTAGTATAAAAATAGGGCTTTAACAAATCCATTTTACTCTGACAAAAGATGTGATGGCCTCATCCAGTAGACTTTCCCTGTACGAATCCCATTTATCAAAGATCAGAGAGGAGTTGGAGTCTTTGGGATTCTCTCTTGACCAATTACAAGTCGAGCTTGAACACGTTAATCTTGAGAGGAACTGACTTTGGGTGAAGTGAAAGTTAATAGAGATTATCACCTGAGAAATGTTATCTGATCCACCCCAAGAGTTTGTCACTATCGCACACTGTACTCTTCAGTCTTATGTAGGTTTTATAAGAGTTTATGTGACAAGACCCTGACACTATCACTATGTACATTTTTTATGAAGAATGTGCATTCATTTTATTATTGTTACATTGTAAATAGTTCTTAAAGTAGATTTAGTATTTTCAGTTAATTTTTGACAAAGAAATCTATTTTGATGAATTGAATGATTTTTGAATTAAATAATATTTTAATAAAATATTACTATTATTAAATTACTTTTTATTAAATATAAATGATCATATAATTTTATGAATGAAATTGTAACATTTATTAATGTTTGAAAGATGTTTTTGTCAAAACCCATGTATTTTTGATAAATTTGAGATTTTATTTTAATCTAAAAAACTCAAAAATTTAGAGACTTATTTAGATAAAATAATATTATTTTTCGAATCAGGATGTCAAAATTATCAAATGGTAAATTTTTCATTATTTATTGAGATAGTGGAATTTTTGGGTAAAAATTAAATACCATTTAAATATATAATGTGTTTTATGACATCATAATGACCCAATTGTGATGTAATAAAATAATATAAAAATTATGGTAGGCCAATATATGTTTTACCATTAATATACAGGGATTTTTTATTTTTATGATTTATTTTAAAAATATTTTGTGGGCCCTTCAAGGCTTATAAAACATTTTGTCTTTTTAAATTGTTTTCCTTGAGAGTGTGACTCACCTCTCCATAGGAAACCCTATTATGTTAAGAAGTTATTCCATTGGCCTTATAATTTTTTTTCACTCCTCGTTTTCAAAAACCATGGGATGGTTTGTGGTATTAATTAGTTTAATGTGAGGTGTCCCTAAACAAAATAATAAAGAATTCTCTCTCCTTTCCTATATAATCCATCCCAAGCTACCACTTAATCTTCAGTAAAATCCTTTGAGTTCGACCAATCCCTTAAATACTCTTTCCAGAATCCTCCCAAGGTGACCTATGCTCCCAAGAAGCCTCCTTCAAGCCTTTCCCTAGCCTTTGGGATCACACTTCCATGTAAGGGATTTCTTCCTTTCTCATTTTTGTCCAATTTTATTTATGTTTCTATGCCATTTGTTTCAATTACAAATGTTGGGGTATGATTTAAAACCTCCCCCATACTTCAATACTTATGTTTTGGTAATGGAATACCCATTTATCTCTCATTAATGCCGCCCATTTACACCCATTACCATGCTAAAATTCTATAAGGGATTTCTTTTTTTCTCATTTTTTCCCAATTTTCTTTAAGTTGGTATGCTATTTTATTTTCAACTAAAAATGTTGGGGTATGATTTCACACCTCCCCTATAATTCCCTTTTTATTTTTGGATGATTGGATACCCATTTTTCTTTCATTAATGCCTCCCATGTACACTCGTTACCATGCTAAAATTCCATAGGGATTTCTTCCTTTCTCATTTTTGTCCAATTTTCATTAAGTTTTTATTTCTTTTTTTTTCAATTACTAATGTTGGGTTAGGATTTCACTCCTCCCCCATACTGTCCTACTTATGTTTGGTAGATTGGATACCCATTTATCTCTCATTAATACCTCCTATGTGCACCTGTTACCATGCCAAAATTCCTTGATGGATTTATCTCTTCTTTTACATCCAAGTAAATATTTTGTATTATGCATCTAAATTCCATTATTATTGTTGGGAAATGTATATATATAACCCCCTTACTGTAAATTTCATGTATATATGGTGGGACACACTTTTTTCAGTCATCAATCATTTTCCTGAATCCTTATGTCACGAAGTTATGCTGCCAAAATTGCACCACGTTTTTCCAATCCAGGACCATTGTGTTGTGAATACCATTCCCATGACTCGATCAAAGGTATTCAATTTTATACACATATAAATATTGAATGGTACTTTCATGTATTTATTCCAAATAACTTAATCATGAAATAACGTTTGATGTTGATTGATTCCATGATCTATGTGGCACACTAATGTATGAAATGAAATGATTAAGGAGGGTGCACCCTAATAGCGATCCAATGCATTGGTTAAAGTATAGTATCATGATAAGTCATGTGAATTAGGTGTTGAATCATGATAATTCAAGTGAAATGAGGTTTTAGTTGTGATTCATGTGCAATGACAGTTTACTCGTGCTCTATGTGCAGTGAGCCTTGGATCCTGTAAACTCAATGTTAAGTGTTGTCGCCACATTTCCATATTATGATTGTCATGATTTATAATAATCTTATGTTCATGTTTCTCTTGTGAAAACATTACATTCCTATTGTCTATGATGTATTTTATTTCTCTATTTATTCCATGTTTATTCCCTTATTGTGCTTTATATCTCACCATTTTCTTCTGCATGTCCTCAGGTTATCCCATCCAATGCTAACTACAGGGGAATGTAGTGGTCATGTAAAGGATGTTTTCAATAAAGATGTTGTGTGTTTTATGTTCTAAGATGTTATGTACTGTTTTTAAACCCCAAAGACACTATAAATCTCAATCTTATATGTTATATCAAGTGACGATTTTATGTAATAAATCAGGTATAGGTGTGTAAAAAAATGTAGGGTGGTTATAGTTGGTATCAGAGGGTAGGTTTAGTTAGTTTTGGGATTAGGATTAGAAAACCCTAATGAAGACATAGAAACATGAATAATTATAATAAGAACATCCCTAAGTATTGGTGAGTATTTAGTTTTTGGTTTATCAAGAAAATACATCCCTTTCTGGATACGATCATGTAGAGGCAGCTTTGTCACATATGTATCCTAGGGGTAAAACCTGAAAAAACAGCTTTGAGCTAGACTCATACAGGAACTGGTGCACGACAACAGGCCTTTCTGCACTCTTGGTTATGACACTCTTGGGAGATATTCTTTGGAAAATTCACAAATTTAGTATGAACCCTTACTAAGGTAATGAAAAAAATGACGATAAGAATATATATGAGAAAGTAGATCATGAATAGTAAAGATTGAAGCCTATGGATTCATACGTTATGGAAATAAAATATATTTATAGGTAATTAGTTTTTCACTTGGATTAGACTTTAGGTGTTACCCCTATCTTTCCTTTTATTCCATCCAATGGCCTCTAATAGGAGGACTCGTGCTGATAATCGATGTGAAGATCAATGTGATGACTGTGCTAATGAGATACCCAATCCTATTAGAGCGGGAATCACAAACATTGGCACACTTCTCTCTTATTTATCTCAATCATTCAATAGATACATGGTTCAAGAGGAACGTTCAACCCCCCTAAGAAAGAACAAGTCGCTATCGAGATCTTCATGAGACAAATATCTCATGCTTTTAATGGATCATCCAATACCTCAATCGCAGAACAATAGATCAACCTCTTTGAAAAAAACCTCTCTATAATTCAATGTTCGAAACTAGAGAAGGTTCTTCTGGGTGCTTATTTTACAGAGAGCAAAGCTGATCAATGGTGGACGTTGATCAAAAATATGAAGCCAGAGGAGTAGATCGAGTCATTGTAATTGAATGATTTCCGGAAAATGTTTTTTGATTAATATTTTCCACATACCCTCTAACTCAAGATGGAAAGGGACTTCCTTTCCCTAATGAAAAAAAGATTATGAATCTGTCAGGTCGTACGAGGAAAACATCACAAGGCTTTCACGATATGCCTTCGGCTTTGTCATTACCCTACAATTCAAGGTTGAATGCTTCTTGTTGGGTTGAAACATTGCCTACAAAAAGCACTAGTCATCTGTGACTTTGACATCTATGAAGAAATTGTCTGATGTGCCCTCAAGGTCAAAATGGAGATAAGAGAATCTCATGGGTATCACGGGGAAATTAAGTATAAGGTGGACATCAATGTTTGCGGTATGATGGATAAATACAATGGTTCTAAGAAGATCTAGAACCCCACTTTCCATTGGTGTGGAAAGAAACACCCCCTAAATTGCCTGAAGGGGACAAGGAAATGATTTAGGTGTAGAAGATAAGGGTACCTAGCTGTTAACTACCGACAAGAAAAACCTGTGACTGCAATAGATGAGAGGAATTCTCTATTCGAACCTCAACACATTGTTTGTTGCTACAACTACAAAGAACCAGGGAATCTAGAAAATCAGTGCCCTAACCAAGGGTTTTTGGAGGCAACTAACAACCTCCAAGGCATCAAGGGACAACTCTTTCCATCACTACTACTAAAGTGAACCACGACAATGTAGTGGTGACAGGTACGCTTGTTATTCATTCAATAATAGCCAACATACTTTTTGATTCTTGTACTATGAATTCCTTTATATCCAGAAATTTTAGTTGAATAATCCCATCACCACCAAAAATCATGGAAGTGAAGATGTAGATAAGTACGGAAAATGGGGAAATCATTGCATCCCATGAATATAACTCCTCCCCAATCATAATCTGTGGATTGAATTTCCCAGCAAACCTCTTCATACTACCTCTGGTGGAATTTTATTCAATTCTTGGCATGGATTGGCTTTCCTTATACAGAGCCAGCATAAATTTCCATGAGAGGGAAATCACTCTCCATGTGGAGAATAGACCCCCGGTTCTATAAAAGTGCAAGGAGGAAGATGAATCTTTTTTGGCTCCATCATCTCAAGCGCGAATTTTACTTCCCTATGAGCACGCGTATCTAGATCAGATGATTGAGTCTAAGGAAGCAACCACCCTTGAAGACAAGCCTATTTTGATGGAATTCGTCGAAGTGTTTCCCGAGGCAATTCATGGTATTCCTCCTAAAAGATATGTTGATTTCTGAATTGATCTTATACTTGGGGCATTTCCAATATCCTCGAATCCATATAAAATGGTTGTTGTGGAGCTTGAGGATCTGAAAAAACAACTACAGGAGAATCTAGATAAAGGGTTTATACGCCCCAGTGCTTCACCATGGGTTACACCAGTCCTCCTTTTCAATAAGAAAGATTGTTCAATGCGCCTTTGCGTCAATTATCGTGAGATTAATAAAACCATGATAAAGAACAAGTATCCTCTCCAACGAATCGTTGATTTGTTCGATTAGATGCGTGGAGCACAATAATCCTCCAAGGTAGATTTTTGGTTGGGATATTATCAATTAAGGGGGAAGAATGAAGATATCCCCAAGACTGCTCTTCATACAAGATACGGGCACTATGAATCCATAGTAATGCCTTTCGGAATCAATAATGCTCCAGCAATAATAACATACATGATGAATAGAGTCTTTAGAGATTACATTAACAAATTTTTGGTAGTTTTATAGATGATATTATAATATACTCCATAACCAAGGGTGATCATGAGGAGAATCTAAGAACAATACTAGAGACCTTGCAGAATGAGGATCTCTATGAAAAGTATAGCTAGTGTGAGTTCTGGTTGAATGAGGTCTCAATATTGGGCTATATCATCTTAAGCAATGAGACACATGTGGATACCTCCAAAATAGATGCAACCGAGGGGTGGCTAAGGCCAAAATCAGTAACTGATATTCATTGATTCTTGGGTTTATTGGATATTATCGACGACTGCTAAGAAATTTCTCACGATTGTCCAACCCTCTTACCAAGATAACTTGTAAGGGAGTAAATCATGATTGGAGTAATGCGAATAAATCTTCAAGGAGTTAAAAAGGAGGCTTATCACTGCACCCATTATCACATTACCCACGTGTGGAGAACTTTTTGTGGTATTCAGTGATGCTTCAATGAAGGACCCAGGCCGTGTGTTGATGCAAAATGACAAAGTCACTATCTATGCTTCAAGGAAATTGAATGTTCATGAGAATAATTATCCAATAGGTGATTTTGAGGTGGCTACGGTAATCTTACCTTTAAAAATTTTGCAGCATTATCTCTTTGGGGAGATGTGTGAAATATATACGGGCAAAGAAATCCTCAAGTTTATTTTCACATAGAAAGATTTGAACATGCACCAATTAAGATGGTAAGAGTTGATCAAATACTATGAATTCTCAATCCATTACCACCCTAGGAAATCAAACAAGGTGGAAGATGATCTATGTAAAAAGGGCCCAACAATTATATCATTTATGAGAATTGAAAAGGATCCAATCTTCTTAGATTTGATGAAGATGGACATGGGAACCATAAAGAAGGGAACATCGTCAATCCTTTCACAAATGATTGCTCAACCTTCTCTTTTGGAAAAGTTAAAATATGATCAAACAGATGATATGTGAATTTAGAATAAAGTGGAATCTATCAAAAGAGGGAAATAATCAATGGTCAATGTTAACGAAGAAGGAATTATGATATTTGGGAAAAGACTACGTGTTCCATCAACTTCAGAGTTGAAGAAGGAATGTTTGGATGATACACATAGTTCAAATTTCTCTATTCACCTAGGAAACACAATGATGTATCGAGATCTATGAGAGAATTATTGGTGGGATAATATGAGAGATAGAAGTCTAAGGGGATGATGGAACCATTGCCCTTACCTACATGGAATTGGGAGAACATCACCATGGACTTTGTCACTAGACTTCCAAAGACATCCAAAGGAAACAATTCAATCTGGGTTGTTGTGGATCGTCTTACAAGGGCTGAACAATTTATTTCAATTTGGGATGATTTCTCATTGGATCAACTAGAACATATATATATCAGGGAAGTGGTAAGGATAAATAGGGTACCACAATCTATTGTATCCAATAGAGATCCAAGATTGACCTCTATGTTTTGGAGGTGACTTCCAAATTCTCAAGATACTGAACTGAACATTAGTATGGCCTATTATCCTCAACCTGATAGAAAATGTGAGAAAACTATTCAGAAAATGGAGGATATGATAATATCATGTTCTATAGACTTTAGAGGAGGGTGGGACTAACATCTCCCACTAGTTGAATTCTCTTACAATAATAGTTTCCACTCAAGTATCCAAATGGAATTTTATGAAGCCTTGAATGGGAAGAGGTGCATAACTCCGACATGTTGGGAAGAAGTTGGTGAATGTAAGCTGCTAGGATGAGAAATGGTCGATGAAATGGCGGAGAAGGTGAAAAGCATACAACAACATTTCAAGGCAGCCCGGAGTCAACAGAAGAGTTATGCAGATAACTGTTGATGAGATCTTGAGTATAAAGTTGGAGACATGGTATTTCTATGCATATCTCAATGGAAGAAGGTCAAGAGGTTTGGAAAGAAAGATAAGTTAAGTCAAAGGTACATTGGCCCCTTCGAGATTCTTGCCCGTGTTGGGGCTGTGGCAAATAAACTAGCAAATCCACCTACCATTGCCATGGTATATGATGTCTTTCATGTATCCCTCTTAAGGAAGTACAAACTAGACCATTCACATGTACTCTCATAAAAGGTAGTACAGTTATAGGATGATATTTCTTAAGAGGAGTTTAACACCCCATGATTTCATAGTACGTTATTTCTTCAAAGTAATTCAATAACTTGCACTACACGCAACACAGAGTTTTAGCACACCATGACTTACCAAAAAAGCCGTTAAAAGAGGTTATGAATAATATTAACTAAATTTTGGAATTTATATAATCCTCATAATTTATGAATATATATTATGAGTTTCTTAGACATAATGTAAGAACAAATACATTTTTTTAGATAAAAGAAGTATTTCTCAAAAAAGGAAAATTTACCGCCTTTTAATGGCGAAGGCATTTTAAATCCAATATTTGAAACTTATATATATTCAATTTGAAAAAATAAAATTCTTCTTTAGAATAAGGACATATGAATTTAGTTTCGATAATGTTTTGGTACTTTTTGGATAACTTTCATATTTTGATGAATAGTGAAAATTACTTAATTTTAATTAAAAACAACTTTTTTTAAAGAAATAATTATTAGTGATAAATTATTAATTTGAGTGGTTTTAAAGTATATTTAGAACTTTTTTTATCATTTAATAAAATTTTGGTCATTGGATGTAATTTCTCATTTAAAATGGACATAAACAAGTTTCAATCCTTTCATAGTTATTATCTTTTAAAAACACGCTTTTTGTTTTAACAATGGGAATTAATATTAAACTAATAAATGAAACTTATATGTTTTGAATTTGGTAAAATATACTTCATTTTTGGATTCGGAATATCAAAATTAGATTAGGGTGAATTTTTAGTATTTTTCTGAAAACATTCAATTTTTGATGAATAGTGAAAAAACACTAAGTTATAGTTTAAAATCGAATTTTTATTTTAATAATTAATTATTTTATTTAAATTCAATTAAGTTCATAATAGATACATAATACCTATATAAGTTCAATTTAATTCATTGGATTTATTTTAGAATAATTTTAGATATATAAAAATTTTATTGAACGTTTCACCGTGTTTTACCCACCTCCTAGGAGAATTTGCAAATTCACATAAAACATAATTTGACCGCTTCTGTGAGTGGAATTTTTAATATCCGAGAGACAAGGTTAATATCAAAGAGTAAAATGTGGTTCAATAAGATAAAAATAATTTTTGGTGAACAGTAACTTTTTACTTTTATTTACCACGGTTAAAAGTAAATAGGGTAATTAAGGGTAAAAATGACATTAATATTACCCTAACACATGTCCTAATTCTATTTTACACGTGTATCTCGACCAAAAAGAACCTTAGTAATAAAATATTATCATTTTGGTCCACTTATATTAGATTAGGACATTTATTTTTATTTAATTTAAAGATGAGTTAAAAGAGTTAAAATCAATGTTTAATAACTAAAACATTTTTAATATACGGTTATACATAAGTTAAATTAGATTATAAATATTAATTAGAAATATAAAAATATTTCCTACATAATCGTATTTTATTTATAAATTTTAGACATTAAATAATTTCATTTATTTATGACACAATGGTGATGTAGTAATTACATAATTAATGAAATATTAAAATAATTGATATTATAAATATATAAATGACTGTAATTTGAGACTTTTTATGAATTCCAACAATTATATAGGTTAATATAACATATTATTATTGGTTATATAAATTTTTTTCAAAGTAATAATGATGTTAGGAAATTATCAAAAACAAAATACCCAATAGTGTGAAAATTGACATAAAAGAGATTTCAAAACAAATATTATATTATTAATTGATATTATATTCTCCAAAATCTATGGATTAGCCAAATGACTTATATAATGATATGTGTATCATTAATAAACCTCATGGGGTCGCTTGGATGTATATAGTATGTTTATTAACCATATAATATAAATATACAAAAAGACATGGTAAATGTCAAACTATTTAACTAATAATTAAAGCTTAAATATAAGGGTAAAATAGTGACCCAAACATGTCTAAAACCTATTGGTTGAGTGGTTTTCGACCCATACCCACCATAGACTTTAAATAATCTAGTTTGGAGAAATTATAAACCGAAAACAAATTCTTTATAAAATAATACTTTATGTTTTTCCTAAGGAGCCCCTCCTCCCCCTTATAAAAGGACACCACTTATAACCAATTATTCACACATTAAAAGCCTTCTGGTATGGCCAAACCCTACCCACTTATTCTAGAAACTTCCCTCAATTCAACCTAGAGGCCTTATTTTGATAAAAAAAACCCATCCTAAGGAGCCCTTTTGATCAAATCATAAGGAAGAACCTGAAGAAGAGGTAATTTTTTCACCACCCTCTTTCAAGTTCCTTTCTTCTTCCACTTCTTCTTTATTTTTTATTTCCATTATAAAATAATATATCTAGTATCTTATATATACTGTGATATTATTATAAATATGGTATAACCATATTCAGTATTCTATCCATCCTTTGAATGACATATCCCAATACGTGTGTACGTACGGCCTACCATCTCCACGTCGTGGTGTAATTATTATTCAATACATTATTATTTGGATGGGTATAATAATGATGTGTAATTCATGTAAATAATAAATATAACATGATAATGATTCTTGTATATATGATATACCATCCAGTTATATATTATTTTAATATCAAAATAATGATATTTTCGCTTGTGCGTACGTACGGACTACCGTCTCCATGAACGCGATGAGATTAATTCCCATTCGTATCCATTCAAGTATAATTCTCATTTGATGATTAAAAATAATGTTTAAGGACTTGATATAATTATGGATATGAATATGATATAGCCTATCCATAACAAACATGGCTTATGTGACAAAACACATAAAATAAAGAGATTAAGTTATCACCTAAATACAACGATAATATTAAGATATTATTAACAAAGAAATGATAAAAGATCATATAAGATATCATATTATTTTGAATGATTCTTGTATAATTTAATAACATTTATTTCACCATTATATAGGACTTTGACCTACCCTTAACCAAGGAAAAGTACAAGGTAAAGGGTTTTCATCTCACTCCTTATTCTCGTGAGATTCATGTCATATTGCCACTATTACCTTTTTTGTGGTGTATGTACTGCCCAAAATTGTATTCTTTGTATAATAAAATTTAATTTATTTTTATTTACATATTAATTATATGATACCTCTTTCATGGGGTGTAGTTTTTTTAAGTTATCAATTTGGTAAGGGTTTATTTCACAATCTCTTCATTATCTGAGGTTGTTTATACGTATTTATCAACTGGGACCTCATTATCATCCACATCCATGTTTCATAAAAATTTATTTCAAAACAATGTTACTATTTTACAGAATATGGGTTAAAGTCATTTGTACCATTGTATGACTTTTTATAAGAATTTTATAAAGTAATCTTTCCATCATCTACCAAACAAGGTCATTTTAGCCATTTCGACAAAATTATGATCAGAATGACTTTTTTTAATTATATGGCAGGTGCGGTTATTTTTCAACGTTATAAAATCTTTAAATATTCCCTTACAAGCTTATAAGAATAATTTCAAAGTAAATGTTTTATTTTATAATTATGTGACTTTTAAATGATTTCAAAAAAAGAGATATTTATCTCAAATATATGAAAATCCTGTGCAAATGTATACGTATTTAACACAAGATTAAAAATGTTTTCAGAAGACCCGACTCTCGAGTGTGGTAGACCGGAAGGGATTGGGAGTGGACCCATCATCTCCTGTAATAAGTCGACCAGTCTCATAATTATTTATTTTGTTTTCAGAAGCTTGAAAAATGTTTTTAGATAAATGTTGGAGTATATTTGAGCAATTTTAAACATATGTATCTTCTAAACAAATTGCATCAGTAGGTATCATGAGACAAACTAGTGTCTTGGCACAAGGCCTTGATAAAATTATATTTGTAGTCGTGGCATGAGGCCTTGGCTTTGTGGTTATGATAGTATGGAATTATGCATTCCATCATTCTGAAAGTTATTGTTGATACTGCATGTGATTATTCTACTAGTAGAATATCCATGTGAATAAGTAAATGGCATTATTTCATTTCATTTTTTCCATACTATACTGAAGTTCAAGTTTAAAAGGCTTTTTTTAGTTGTACATTGACTTAAATGTTTATGCTTATTTATGAAAGTTTATTCAATATTGTTATCCTTACTGGGCATCTGAGCTCACCCCTTTCTATGGTTTATTTTTCCCAGGATGTGAAGAATTATTTTACGAATGACCTGCAGGGATAGTATGAGGGGATACAAGTGTGGACAATGGAGACTATGTTGTTGTAGTTTTCATTTTTTATGTAATATAAAATTTATTAATGTATCTAGTGTTTCCAAGGATACTAATCTAATCTATCATTCGAGACTTGATCTTTTGTGATCATGCCAATGTTATGTAATAATGCACCGACTCTGGGTAATTGGGGTTGGGGCATTACAGTTGGTATCAAAGGAAGTTTAGTACAAACCATGGAAGCTGGATTTAGATAAACTCTGATTAGAGAACATATTCCAAAGATAGACATTGAGTATTATTATTGAAGAATTTCCTAGAAATTTGGTATTGTAAATATTTTGTGAGTTTTCCAAGCAATAAATCTCGGCCTGGATATGAGCAGGTAGAGGCGGCCCGGGCGCAAAGGTAACTAGGGGTAAAACCTGAAAACACCAATTTGAGCTAGACTCGAATGGGAACTGGTGCACGACAATGAGACTTGCTGCATTCTTGGTTACGACACTCCCAGGGTATATGCTTAGGATAATTCTCATTTTCATTACAAACCATTAAGATGGGTTTATGAGTATATACATCCTCAAAGATCACATTTTTATGTTTATGGCTTCTATCCATAAACTGTTTAATTTATGTTAAGTGTTTTACAAGTTTGGGATTAGTTATTGCTATTCATAAAATAATCTAGTGTATGCCATTGTTTTGAAATAGCACCCAGTAGAAGGAATGATAACTCCAGCAATACACATGATCGAAAGAGTAAGCAGGATCATATCTTTCACGGTATTAAGCTAGAATTTAGAAGGGAAATAGTATCCCACGTATTATCATCATATGATGAAATAGTACCATTTTTTGATAAGATATGTAAATAATTCTCGGAGTCCTATGGATTTTAAGGGAAGCCAGAGAAGGAAAGGATGGTAGAGAGAAGGACAGATTAGTGAAGAAGGTAAAGAAAGATTTTCCCATATGTGATAACTATGGAAAGAATTAACTTGAAAAATTCTTGAAGGGAATGGGAGTATGTTATAAGTGTGGAAAAAAATAACACGATGTACGTGACTGCAAGGGTGTTTCCGACGCTTTCGCCGGGGCGCGCGCGCATCTGTCCGCGGAGGAGGGGGACGCGCGGCTTTGTTACCCCGCATTCCCGCTTTCCAAAGGCGGGCGACATTCATTCCTTATTCAGGTACGTCTGCTCCTTGATCGAAACGGGATGATGGGATGTCGGTTCTTCCTCCTGTGGATTCCTCCTCAGAACTCGTCACCTAGTCCGGGTCTCCCTTATAGATTTAATACGTAGTTCGTGAAACTCTTCCCAGTGCCATGTTTCCATGGATGCCGGTTAATTACACTGCTTCTGTCGGGACATTCCAAAGGGTCCAGTCAGGGCAGCAACCTTCAGTCAGGGGAGTAATCACGTTTGAGGCATCAGTAGCATGTCTGGATGCTGGGGTACCTGGCATGTCTCTCTGTTATCCTTGATCACAAGGCTTCTCGAGGGCGTGGAAACCCGAGGCATCCCACATCGAGCGCGGGGAATTACATGTCATAGACACGTATCTGAGGTTTTCCTCAGCTTCCCATGTTCAACATAGGGTATGTTGCAAGATTAACGTCTAGCAGAGACGGTTACGCCAAAGGCGTTCCATCCGAGGTTTTCCTTAGGCATCTCATGTTTATCACGAGGTAGGTCGCGAGTTTAACGTCTTGTGGAGATGGTTAAGAATGGAATGGGACCATCGCAGGGGGGCGACAACGAAGTTGGGCTTGAGCCTTGAAGAGGCTTCCTACGTATCCCCGTGGCAGGGAATCAAAGTCCGCGTAGTTCGGGATGGTGCCGGTAAACCGACGTGAAGCTGGACCTTGGTCCGATGGGCATCGTCAGCGTACCGACATGAGGGTGGACCTTGGTCCAATGAGCATCGTCAGCGTACCGACGTGAAGGTGGACCTTGGTCCGAGGGGAGTTGGGCTTGAACCTCTGGGAGGATTCCTACGTACCATGCCTTGACATGGATCAAAGTCCTCGTAGTTCAAATAATACAGTTCAACGTCATGCGGGACGATAATGAACCCCGACGTGAATAAACGACGGGTGGTGGGTGTCGGTGAGCCGACGTAAGTGAGGGACCTTGATCCACTATTGGTGGGCTTGAACCTCGTGGAGGCTTCCTACGTACCATGCCTTGACATGGATCAAAGACCTCGTAGTTCAAATGGGGCTGGGTCACAATGGCTTACCACTGGACCAGAATGTAGTTTAACGTCTTACTGGACGGAGGTAGAACACGACGTGAATTGGGTGATGGGTGGGCTTGAACCTCGTGGAGGCTTCCTACGTACCATGCCTTGACATGGATCAAAGACCTCGTAGTTCAGGTGGGTCACAACGGCTTACCGCTGGACCGGAATGGGACCCGACGTGAAAGAGCGACGGGTGGGCTTGAACCTCGTGGAGGCTTCCTACGTACCATTCCTTGACATGGATCAAAGACCTCGTAGTTCAGGTTGGGGGGTTTGTCGGTAAACCGATGTGAAAGCAGACCTTGGTCCGCTAATGGTGGGCTTGAACCTCGTGGAGGCTTCCTACGTACCATGCCTTGACACAGATCAAAGACCTCGTAGTTCAGGTGGGTCACAACGGCTTACTGCTGGACCGGGGTGCAGTTTAACGTCGTGCTGGACGGGGGTGAAACCCGACGTGAAAGACGGGTGGGATTGAACCTCATAGAGGCTTCCTACGTACCATGCCTTGACATGGATCAACGACCTCGTAGTTCAGATGAAAGTAGACCTTGGTCCACTGATGGTGGGATTGAACCTCGTGGAGGCTTCCTTCGTACCATGCCTTGACATGGATCAAAGACCTCGTAGTTCAGATGGGTTTTGTCAGGGTCAGTGCTCACTCTAAGCCCACGTGAGTCATGCTCGGTGTGAGAAACAAGAGGTTGCAAGGACCTGACGATCACGTCGCGAAGGGTGCGTCCGTGAGAAGCGAAGAGGGGCTTACGCGTTGAGCGGCCCATGGTGTTGGGACTTACTCCAGGATGGAGGCCCATAGGGGGTGCTTCGTTCCCTATCACGTCCTCCACTGACCTTGGTAGTGGGGAAGTACAGAGATGCACGGGTGCAATCATCCGTACCAAAGGTTAGGGGCTTACGCGCTGAGGCAGCCCTTCCCCTGCGAACATACACCACTCCGACAAGGAGGATCTCATTCCATGTGTGGAAGAGTTAACATTCCCGTGGAGACGAGCAGTGTAATGAATGCTCGAGCTGGGGGGACCCTTCGTGAGGGAGACGAGGTTGGGTCACAGTTTAACGTCATGTGTTGAGGACGTGGTGCTTGGAAGTTTAACGTCCTGCAGCTCGGACGAGGTGGGTTCACTCCACACCCCTAGGGCTTACATAACCGGTACCCTCTGGTCCTTGGGGAAGGGAAGGTACCAGTAAGGCCATGGTAAATGGGGGTTGAGGGAGGAACCATCGAGGGGTCCACGTTAGCGTGGCTATGCGAAGAAGCAATAGCCGTTAGCGTGCCTATGCGAAAAAGCATTAGGCGAAGCAACGCTACGGGAGGTGTTGTCCATGGGACTTTCAAATCACATCGTGCAAACCTGGAGGGCCGCACGGAAAGAGGAATCGCTAAGCAGAGGAGTGTGCTTCACGAAGTGGGGTACCTTGGCCTTAGCATGGGGCATAGGTGGGAGTGGGTGGTGCTTCGCGAAGTGGAACAGTGTTCGCGGAGCACTGCCTCACGAAGAAGGAATGATTCGCGAAGCAAGGTCCTGCCAAGCAATGTACTTCGCGGAGTGGAGCGACCCTGCCTTAGCATAGGGATTACTCGTATGGGTTGGGTGTTTCGCGAAGCACGAGTGCTCCGCAGCTGCCCGGGTTCCCTTGGGAATCCCCTTCCTTTGCGAACACCCTTGGGCTTCGCGAAGGGCATCCCTCTCAGAAGAGGGGCTCAAAACGAAACAAATCAGAGTCGTCTCGCGAAGTAGAAATACCTCGCGGAGCTCATGATTCCCGGGGCAAAGCTTGCTTCGCGATTCGGGAGAGGAGAAGCCGAAAGGTCGGATTGTCCGTCCTCGGGACTCAGGGGGAGTCGAGTATTTATAGGGAAGGGGCGCCGCGAAGCAGGGCTCGCGCGCCGCCTTCGGAACTTCGCGGCGGCTCGCGAACGTCAAACCGTCTCGCGAAGGATCACCGCCTTTGGAGCTTCGCGGCGGCTCGCGAACGTCAAACGCGCTCGCGGAGGATCACCGCCTCTGGAGCTTCGCGGCGGCTCGCGAACGTCAAACGCGCTCACGGAGGATCACCACCTCTGGAGCTTCGCGGCGGCTCGCGAACGTCAAACGCGCTCGCGGAGGATCACCGCTTCTGGAGCTTCACGACGTCGCCAGGGTAGGGGCGCTTCGCGGCGAGGCTTCGCGGCTGCGCTTCGCGGCTGTGCTTCACGAGACAGCGCGCCGGCTGTCCTTTTCGTTCCTTGCTTTCGGGCAACGTTTTTGGTGCCAACAAATGCCCCCCCTCAGACTTGGAGCCGCAGAGGGCGAAGGGTCGAAGTCTGAGGGACGATCGCCAAAACTGTCGGTGGTTCGCGATGCAGCATCGCGAAGGAAGCCCGCGATGCTCGCCGGGCCGCGGATCCGGACGCGCCGTGATGCTTCGCGCGGATGAGGCGCGCCGCGATGCTCCGGGGTCGTCACCTATAAATAGGGGGTCCGCCCTCTTTTGTCTTCACGTGCCTTCCTTGTCTTTTTGCGCTCTCGATTTCGCGAAGCTCCGCGTACTCCGCGACAGCCCTCTGCGAATCGAGCTTCGCGGCGAACCGCGGGTCTCTGACTCCGCGTCCGCGCCAAGCGAAACTTTGTGTGCCTGCCTTGGCCGAACTTCGCGGTTTGATCTTGCGACCGACCTTCGCGATCCGGCTTCGCGATCGATGTTCGCGACCGAGCTTCGCGATCCATCCGGAAGAATCCTTTTCTGAGGGCCAGAGTTAAAATGGCCCATCAAGAAGCTGTGCGGGAAGTGCTTGCGGATGCTGCTCGCCGGGATGAGATGGCCAACCGTCCGGGCTTGGGGGAAATGGTTCGGAGCCACTCAGATCATACTTCCTTGACAGACCTGCTGTCGGAAGGTTAGAGGGATTATCCGCAGTGCAAGAAACTATCGTTGTACGGCTTCGGACTGAGGGATGACGTCTTCATCCCTGAGGCGAGAAGGGATGAACCAGCTTGCTGGTTCAGGAGCACACCATGCCAGCACCAATGGTTCAGGGCGGCCGATGGTCATGCACAGGAGGATTTCACACCCGTCACCGCTGATTGCCTCTACAATCACGTGAACGATATCGACGGGAGGCCACTGCAACCGGAGACGTCCCCTCCTCTCTACCACACCATACTGAAGGCAGCTCTGCAGGATCCGAAGAAGGGATGGTCTGATGAGTGGGACCTGCGCCAGGGCGGCAACTTTACCGATGACTGGGCTTGGGCCTACTGGGTAGGCGCCTCATGCGAGGAGTTCGAGGCCGAGCTGAGGAGAGTGGGATTGTACGAGGTGGCATGGGCCTCCCAGTTCCACATTTACCAACCAAAGCAGCTGATGCCAGAACTGTTGAGTAGATGGTCGTCCCGAACCAACACTTTCCACCTACATCACGGGGAGGTGGGCATCAGCCTGTGGGATGTCCACCAGATTTCCGGGGTCCCGATCTTGGGGGCCATGTATGACGAATTCCTCCCCGTTGCCAGCGTGTGGGGAGATGCTGAGCAAATGCCGCGACTGGCGTCAGCGCTGATGGCGCTTGTCCCCGGAGAGGACAAGGAAGAAATGAGGGATGTCCACTTCAGAAGGTGGTTCAAATGCTTCCTGAACATCCCAGAGGATCGAGAGTTCCCTCCAAGGCCTCGAACTTGTCCGAGGGCAGCCCAACGGGGCAAGGAGCACTCGTATTGGCGGGTTTTGGAGGACAGCCAATGGAAGACGTGGGGCTTCAGCGTCAGCACTGAACAACAGCCAATAGTCAGGCTGGCGGCGTTCATCGCGGCTCTCATCTGTGGGTGGATCCTACCAGTGAGAGATACAAGCATGGGGGTACGGCCCAGCTCATTCATCATGGCATCGATGTTGGCCATGGGGCAGCGGATCAACCTGGGGATCCCGATGCTCGCCAAACTATACAGAATGATGTGGAGTATTAGCGAGGGAAAGAAGCCGCCAAGAATATGTGGGCCCTTCTACCTCCTGTATGGGTGGATCGCGGCGCATATCAGGGGGATTTACGAGTATCCAAACCCCAATTCGCCGCCGGGATCAGACTTTCACCCCTCCATTCTGAACGCAGTTGGGAGCTTCCCATTCAAACTGGCCGTTCCGATGGTGCTGAATAGGGTGTGGAGGGCGGACGAGTTCAACTTTCATCCCTTCCCACTGCCGACGAGGAGGCTTATTGATGATGGACAGGGAACGGAAGAACATCGGGCTTACCTCCTGGCCTTCCGAGGTGGAGTTTTGGTGGATCAGATAGACCGTGAGCCAATTTGTGAACCGTACACCCCGCATCGTTTCGCGAGGCAGTTCCGGTGCCTCCAGCGGCTGACCCCGCAGATATACTAGGAGGTGCGTCACGAGGAGCACCCATGTGTGATGAGGCAGCTGTGGCTCATGTTCACACGTGAGGACGGAAAGATGCAGATAACATTGCCTCTGTCCACCGCCGCCTTCGGCTTAGTGAAGGAGTACGCCATCAGCTGGGAGGCCGCTTACCCCGGGGAGATGCTGAAGCAGCCAACGATCCGGGTTGGTGACGGTGGGCCTCCTTTATCTCGAGGCCGGGGTCGTAGGGCAGCTAGGGCCGCCCGTGGCAGCGGGGCTGCCATGGAAGAGAGACCCGCACCAGCCGTAGGTATGGCAGCAGCGGCGGATCCGGTGGTTCCGGGAGAGCAGGGTCATCCGGAGGGGCGACCACCGAGGGGATTCCATCGGGTATCCGGTCAGGCTCCGGGGAAGCGGCTGCGTCACATTTAAATGGCAGAAAATGTCGTCTTTCCGGAAGCTTGGGACATTTGGGATGTCAACTGGAAATTCCTCAGCCCAACCGAGATGTGGGACCACCTGAATTGCCTCGGGATGAAACTGCCGGGCATAGGCCCAGTTAGGGCTGGATTCATGGTGTCTCCGGCGGAGGCGGAGCAATACTTGAACGAGGTGGATGATTACGTCCACTCCAGCGGTGTTCCTCGCCCAATGACAGATCGGGTGAGGGTACTGTTGAATCAGACGGTGCCCCCACAGTTATCGGCTGCCGATCTGAGGGAGCGCTTTCCCTTGCCGGAGGAATCAGGGGACTCTTCTCAGGGGGACGAGGCTGGAGGAGGGAGCCCGTTGGAGGAGGGCGAGGTCGGAGACCGAAGCTCAGAATCCGATGACTTCGTGGAGGCTCTCGAGGTAGCATTCCGAACTCCTCTTCTTACGATCTGTTCTTCAGTCCCTGTGGACTTCTCACCAATGTTCGAGCCATGCAGGAGGAACTTGTTCGTAGGCCTCGTTCTCGCTCCTTGGCGGGTGATGTCGCGGGACCTTCGGAGCCCGCGCCTATGGCTGCGTCCAGTTCTGGTGGGACCAGGGGGTCTGAGGTGGCTCCTCTGGACTCTCCGGGCATTCCAACAGTATACGGGGGGCCTCGTCTTGGAGTCCCATCGGCACCGGTCCGGGAGCAGCGCTCGGAAGTCGATCTTCGTAAGTCTCCTTCACCGGTCTCCTCGTTGCCACATGTGGGCCATGCCAACTAACGTTTATGTCTCTTTCTGTCATACAGTTCTCCGACTGGCGTGGGCTGCTGCAGCTAGGCTGGTTGGGATGTCTGGCGGCGTCCCTCCCAGGGGCATGCCGGTGATGGTGTCGATAATCCCTTCACCTCCTCAAGCTGCGGCGCACACCATCACTGGCGGGATCACCAGCAGGGCCATACCTGAAGTCGTCGAGGTGGACTCTGAGGAAGAGGATCAACCGGCCAGTCCCAGTCCTGTCGTGCCCGCGCCGGCGTCAGGTGTCATACCAGACTCAACACCAGATGCGGATCCCGCTGAGGAATTCCTACAGGCATATCCTGCGTACGAGCCTGCCGACCGCGCGGATTGGGACGAAACGGCCTCTGATGAGGAAGACAGCAGCATAGTCCGCCGCCGGTCGTGGAAGCTGATCACGCGCTTCATCAGGGACACTCCCCAAGCGCAATGGCTGGCCGAAATGGATAGGCTCTGCTCGCGGTTGCGCGAACTGTGTGCCGGGGGAGTGGATGCCCAACGCCCTCACACGCTCATCCGAGACCTCATGGCTGAGAAGATCCGGGAGCATGATCGTGGGCTGAGCGTGGGATGGCAGCGGAGGAAGGCGACCGGCATTAAGAAGCTCCAGGAGGCTGAAGGCGAGGTCCAACAGATGCAGATCCGGGCCAACGAGCTTTCATCCACTCTCGATGCGCAGTCTGAGCTGGTCTCACAATTGAAGGACCAGCTGGCAGAGGCTGAGGAGCACATGGGGCAGACCTCTAGAAGGATGGCTGCTGTTCGGGCCGGTGTGGAAAGGGCCAGGGCCAGGGTTGAGGAATTACGCCCCGCCGCTGCTGAAGAGGAGCGGGAGTTGAATCAGCGGCAACAGGCTTTGGACGCCGCAAGTCAACGGGTGGCGGAGCTGCAACGCTCCTTTGACGGAGTCAACCCATCCATGGGGGAAGTCAACCCCCGAGTATTGTAGAGAACCCGAAGAAACTTTTATTAACACTTTTGTGCTTCAACAATTTCTTTCTCTTTTGTTTTGAGTTCCGTAGCACGCACGATTTCCACTGTTGAATTCCCTTGTTGCATCCCTACAATGTTTGCGGGACGTTTGACAACAATTCCCTCAAACCAGTCCAGATTCCCGAAAGATGGGGAAGGCTTGATCGGAGGAGGAACTTCCCGGATAGCCGAACCACTGTTTCTTCAACGTGCTCTTATGAACGGACAGGGCAACGCCGGGGGCGCTGAAATCGGTTCAGACAGATGAAAATGGGGAGTGTGAATCACGATGCCCAAATTCGGAACACTGCGGGGATGGTGTGACAATAAAGGACAACCGCCAACCGTGGCGGAAAGACGGTATCCTTACTGGGTTAGCCTGAAATGGGGACAACAAATGATCATCGACCGCTAACCGTATTCGCAACGCGGGATTTTATCAATTTGTTGTCGATCAATCTTTCAGAACGTTGGCCCAGGACAGTTGGTGGACCATAGGTCAGACATCCATACTGTTAGGGGGTCCTTCCAGACATGACCAGTCTTCCGGAACGTTGGCCCAGGACGGTAGGTGAGCCGATGCGGCATGAGACCAGGCCGTTAGGGGGTTCCTTCAGACATGAAAGAGGACGAGGGTACGAATAAGGGGCACGCAAAGCGTGGAACATGGAGTGATGGTCTGTCCGAACAGAATCCAGCACTTAGGTAGTTACACCACCGTGGTGGGAGTACGCCAGATGGGCGCATCGGCCTGATCATGGATCATTCCTTCTTCCAGACAGGGCCTCTAGCGAGGGCTGGAAATGGGGAGGAACAAGATTTCGTGATTCATGGGGCTGAACCCTAGGTGAAGTTCCTGGGTGTCTCTACGTATCCCACGTGATGATGGGAATCAAGCCGCACGTAGTTCTTGAAGCGCAGTTTAACGTCATACTGGACGAGGAGCAGCCTGGCCGTGTTGGTACACATCCAGCCAAAACTACTAAGCCCACGTGAGTCGTGCTCGGTGTGGGAAACAAGCAGTAGTGGTGGGAATTTCCCAACGCAGAGAGGGGCAGGTGAGGGCAAAGGGAAACTCGGTAACTACCGGCCCGATGGAACTAACACGATCATTCAGCGCACCTAGATGTGCGAAGAGAAAGAGCTGAGTATGATGGAGTTCCACTTGGACATGAGGGAGTGGAAATGTGTGAATCATGGTGCTCGAGATTCAGATCACAATGATGGTGGCGTGACGATGGAGGATTACTGCTGACCATGTTCGCAACACAGCAACCTGTCGCGTTAGCCTGGAATGGGGACAAACAAATGAGGGTCGACCGTTGACCATGTTCGAAACACGGGACCGTGTCACAAATGTTGTCAGAGATCCGTGGGGACGTTGGCCCGAAACGATTGAAGGGCCCTTAGGTACAGAATTCATGGAGAGCCCTTAAGCTTAATGTCCACGTCGTCCGAGGGTCCTTTTGGATGTGGAAGAGGATGAGGATCCAAATAGCGAGTTCACGAAGCTTGGTCATGGGATGAGGGGAATGTCCCTGTGAAAATCCCATGCTTCGGGCTTTTTGTCAAAACACATCTGAATACGTCAACGAAACGTATTAGAGAGAGGGAGCAGATTCCTTTCCCTTGGGGAGATCTTAGTTTAGGGTCATAGAACTCGGACCATGGAACCGAACACTAGGGTTAGGCTGGGCCCATGGGGAAATACCCGGGCGCTCCTACGTATCTCATAAGGATGAGAATCAAGCCATACGTAGTTCTGGAAGGTGGCACGGTAGGATACCAGTGCCAGGGGAAAAGGGGAGTGCGGACGTGGCCTTGCACTAAAGAAGCGAAATTTGATGTATCTTGTTTGTTCTTTAAGGTGAATGGTTTTTTTTGTGATGCGACAGGCCTATAACAGTAGGTCGCGATGTCGCCACAAGAATCAAGCCGCGATGGGCGTTGACAAATGGCATGGCACATGACCCATACCCAACGTGATGTCCTCTACAGTGAGGTTACCACAATGCGGTGCCGTTTTTCGTCGTGCGGCCAGGACGATAATGTCACAGTTTAGGGTCGTATGATAGGACCAAGCATGCATTTTATCGTCATGCAGCGCAGACGTAGCAGAGACGATGCTAGGCGGGAAATGTGTGCAGTGTTTATAAAACACATTTGACAGAGACATGATCCCACATCAAATTGTACGCCATCCGGAGGTGAAACAGGGAGAGAGACTGGCTTCCTGAATGGGTTGTACCCGGAGACAGGGCGTCTGGGCGATCCTACGTGTCCCATGAGGATGGGAATTTGAACGTAGTCCCGAATGGGTCTTAGTTTATGGTCTTAGAGCTCGGACCATGGGAGTCCCAAAGGACGCCAGATTGCGGCTTTGTCCCCCTAGCATGCAAAGGTGCACTGAGGGATAGCGCCAAAAGTGTCAAGATTCCACCTGGACATGATGGGGTGGAAAATGATGTGAATCATGCAACCGACATTCAAGGACTGAAGGGGCTGGCGTGACGACAGAGGATTACTGCTGACCATGTTCGCAACACAGCATCCTGTCGCGTTAGCCTGAAATGAGGACTAAAAAAACGAGCATCGACCGCTGACCATATTCGCAACGCGGGATTTTATCGATTTGTTGTCCGAAACCCTGGAGGTCGTTGGCCCGTATCGGTAGGAGAGCCCTTGGGCGTAGTATCCAGGCCGTTCTTGGGGGTCCCTCCGGGTGTGAAAGATGATGGAAGTCCGAATAGAGGGGAACACGAAGCTTGACAAGTGGAAGGAACTTGACCAAGTTGAATCTGACACTCTTGGTCCTAGACCAGAGTACTCTCAATACATAGGTGAACCACTGCAGGGAGCCAAGGGACTCAACCTCGAGGGTGATCGAGAGATGGCAGATTCACAGGGGAAGGGGGGCATGATGCCCACAACCTTGTATCATACCTACACACCCCCCTGCTGGAGAGGGATGGACCAAGTGGCCTAGGTGACCGAGAAATCAGGATATCTCCCAGAGGTGGGGCTGGACCCGAATCTTAGACATTCAAGTGGTCCTACGTATCCCATTAGGATGGGAATCAAGCCACACATAGTTCTAAAGGGTGCCTTTTAATGTCATGCAGGACAGTGGATAGAAGGACTGAACCTCAGAATGGGGGCGTGCGTGGTGCAGCTATCGCGTGCCCGACGTGAACGAGGACGTAGTCCTACACTGCACCACGCAGTCCTGTGATCAGGGCCTTGAAGGCAGGATTAGAGGGGTAAATTTGCTGAACTCAAGCTGGGTTCGGAGACAAGGGGTCTTGAACGTAGTTCCAGATGAGAGTCTTAGTTTATGGTCTTAGAGCTCGGACCGTGGGTGGTGACAACTCCCGAGCAAGCAAAGAGGTCAACCCAATCCCTAAGCCCACGTGAGATAAACTCGGTGTGGGAAACAAGGGGGGGATCCTCATTGCAATACTTGGGGCATCCATTAAAGGGGAGTCAGTAGAGAGTTCCGAAGGACACCTTTGATGTAGCTTGTTCTCCCAATGCGCGGACGTGCACGGGGGAAAAGTACCAAGAATCCCGAGACTCTACTAGGACACGATGAAGTGATGAAGGGTGTGAATTGTGTACCCGGCATTTGGGCTTAATGGGTTGGCGTGACGACAGAGGAAAACTGTTATCCATGAAGGAAACACAACATCTGTATTGCGTTAGCCTGAGGGGGGAACAACAAACGAGCATCGACCGCTGACCATATTTGCAATGCGGGATTTTATCGATTTTTTGTCCGAAACCCCGGGGGGCGTTGGCCCGTATCGGTAGGAGAGCCCTTGGGCGTAGTATCCAAGCCATTCTTGGGGGTCCCTCCGGGTGTGACAGATGATGAAAGCCCTGATGCAGGGATACGCAAAGCCTGGAAAGCGAGTGCGGATGTGTCCGAGCAAAGCTTGGCATTCCAGGTAATGAACCAGAGTACTCTTAAGCACATTTGAGAACCGCCGAAAAAGAGGTATCGACGAAACAGCTCAGTGGTGCGGGAAACATGGCGTGGTCACTACGAGACCGTCGTGAATGAGGACATAGCCCTACGCCGCACCATATGATCTCCTCATGGAGGAAGGATGGGCCAAGGGGCCAAGATGGGATGAGGATTCCCGAGAGATGGGGTTGGACCCGAATCCTAGGCGTTCAGGTGGTCCTACGTATCCCATTAGGATGGGAATCAAGCCACACGTAGTTCTTGAAATGCAGTTTAACGTCATGCGGGACTTGGGTGGGGAGTAGTATACTCCTAAGAAAGGTGTACAGTATGGCAAAAAACCGACGTGAATGGGGACGTAGTCCTACACCATACCGTACAATCCTATAAGATAGGTCCTGGGCCGCGGCCTGGAAAGGCCGAGGGGCCTGGGGCTGAGCCTCGGTCAGGAAGGCCTGGCCGGTTTGTATTTTAACGTCTTACATGAGGACGGGGGGCCAGGGGCCCAAGGAGGCCAAGGGGCCTGAGGCTGAGCCTCGGAAGGGGAGTCGTACGACACGGTATATGATCCCGACGTGAATGAGGACATAGTCCTACACCACACCGTACACTCCGGGTAAGAAGGGACCTAGGCTGTGACCTGGAAAGGCCAAGGGGCCTTAGGTCAAGTATCAATCAGGAAGACCTGACTGGCTTGCAGTTTAACGTCTTACATGAGGACGGGGGGCCAGGGGCCCAAGGAGGCCAAGGGGCCTGAGGCTCGGTCAGGAAGGCCTGACCGGTTTGTAGTTTAACGTCTTACATGAGGACGGGGGGCCAGGGGCCCAGGGAGGCCAAGGGGCCTGAGGCCCGGTCAGGAAGGCCTGGCCGGTTTGTAGTTTAACGTCTTACATGAGGACGGGGGGCCAGGGGCCCAAGGAGGCCAAGGGGCCTGAGGCTCGGTCAGGAAGGCCTGACCGGTTTGTAGTTTAACGTCTTACATGAGGACGGGGGGCCAGGGGCCCAGGGAGGCCAAGGGGCCTGAGGCCCGGTCAGGAAGGCCTGACCGGTTTTTAGTTTAACGTCTTACATGAGGACGGGGGGCCAGGGGCCCAAGGAGGCCAAGGGTCCTGAGGCTGAGCCTCGGAAGGGGAGTCGTACGACATGGTACATGATCCCGACGTGAATGAGGACGTAGTCCCACACCACACCGTACACTCACGGTGAGGAATCCTGGGCTGTGGGCCCGATCACTAGCACCACCTGGGGGAAGTTTGTCACCTCAGGATGGGGCAGAATGAATCACTGTTGACCATATTCGAAACACAGCGTTCCTATGGTGACCCATATGGGGGCAACAAATGAGCGTCGACCGCTGACCAAATTCGCAACGCGGGACTTGTATCGATTTGTTGCTTGAGAAACCCTGGGGGGCGTTGGCCCGTATCGGTAGGAGATCCCTTGGGCGTAGTATCCAGGCCGTTCTTGGGGGCCTCTCCGGGTGTGAATCCCTCCACGAAAGGGGCAAAAACCTCCAGGGGGGAATGTGCAGCCGGGTCGAGGCTTGCTCGACGTGGGTCGGGGCAAAAGTGTGCACCCTGCCATGTCTTGACCCGAGGGGAAGATTTTGGCTTTTGGGCTGGGCCGACGGACGAAATGTCCGGGCGTTCCTACGTATCTCATAAGGATGAGAATCAAGCCATACGTAGTTCTTGAAGGCCATGCGGTTTAGCGTCATGCGGTGAGGACGTGGGAGGGTAGAAGAACGGGAGTGGGCGCATGGTGCGACCTTTACAATCCTCGCATGATTGGGGTTGCATGAGCGGGGCTAAGAAAGCCGACGCCCTGCTACACAAAGATCCTCCAAGGAGACCATCCCCAGGGGGAATAGTGGAAGAGAGAAGCTTGGGGCTGGGCTCAAGACAAGGCGTCCGAGCGTTCCTACGTATCCCATGAAGATGGGAATCAAGCCGTACGTAGTTCTTGACATGTAGTTTAACGTCATGCGGGACGAGGGGCATCTCATTTGGGGATGTGTGCGGCATGGTACATGATCCCAATGTGAGAACGTAGTCCTACACTGTACCGTATGATCCCGTAAGAGGGTAAGTCGGAGAGAAACGAGGGGGCCTGGGGCCAGACCTCGGGGGAGACGGGGCCAGGGGCCCAAAGAGGCCGAGGGGCCTGAGGCTGAGCCTCGGTCAGGAAGAACTGACTGACTTGCAGTTTAATGTCTTGCAGTGAGGATGGAGATACAGTTTAAGGTCATGCGGGACCAAGTCGCAGTTTTAGGGTCGTGCAGGACCAATGCAGTTTATCGTCGTGCAGGACCAATGCAGTTTAATGTCGTGCAGGACCAATGCAGTTTAACATCATCCAGGACCAATGCAGTTTAATGTCGTGCAGGACCCTCTCGCAGTTTAGGGTCATGCAGGACCACTTTTTCCCTAGGCAAAGTATCGTTTGAGGAATCTGGCATTGGTGGGAGGGGTTACACGCTCTCCATCTGTGGTCACCAAGGAGTATGCTCCATTGGGGTAAACCTTATGGATGATATAAGGCCCTTCCCATTTGGGTTCTAACTTGGGCGGTTTCCTTCCGGGAATCATTGGCGCTCGCAGGGCCAGTACCAGGTCACCCTGTAGAAAAGAGCGGAGACGAACCTTCTTGTCAAAAGCTCTTGCTATCTTGTCCTGATGCCTTTCCAGACTGTGCAGGGCACGAAGCCGGTTCTCGTCCAGTGCCTCTAACTCAGCTAGACGGATCTCAGCTACCTCATCTGATGTCTGGTGATCATAAACTGCAGTGCGTAGCGACGGCAGCTGGATCTCAATGGGTAGGACGGCCTCAGCTCCATACACCAGGGAATATGGGGTCACCTGGGTAGAGTTGCGAGTCCTCGTCCAGTAAGCCCAGGGGGCGTTGGGGAGCTTGTCCGGCCAACTCTTCTTGTTCTGACCAACCATCTTCTGCAGAATGTTAGAGAGGGTCTTGTTGAACGCCTCGATCTGTCCATTCGCCTGTGCGTGGTAGCGGGAGGTATGGTTTGACCGGATGTCGTACTTAGCGTACAATTTCTTCAATTCAGCTGCTCGGAAGTTGGTGCCGTTGTCAGTGAGGATGGCGTGAGGGACTCCAAACCGGTGGATAATGTTGGAGCTCACAAAGTCAACGACAGAACGGGCCTTGAACTCTTTGAGTGGAACTACTTCTGCCCACTTGGAGAAGAAATCTGTAGCAGTCAGGATGAACCTACACTAGCGGGCTGTTGCCGGCGGATACGGTCCCACTACATCGAGTCCCCATACCGCAAATGGCAAGAGTACTTGGTGGGGTGGAGGGGTTCTGGCGGCCGATGCAAGAAGTTGGCGTGCACTTGGCACGCGTGGAATCTCTTGGCGTATCCAATACAATCGTGGATCATGGAGGGCCAGAAGTACCCTAGCCTCCGGATTTGATGGGATAGCTTCGGCCCAGCTTGATGGGCGCCACAGGAACCGGCGTGAACCTCTTGCATAACTTGAGGTATCTCTACTCCTTTGATGCAACGGAGGAGTACACCATCAAAACTCCGTTTATAGAGGGTCTGCTCAAGACTGGGGCCGCTCTGGAGGGTAAATTGAAGTGCGCGGCGTCGGATTCGCTCGCGCTCGGCCCGGTCGTCCGGGAGCTGACCATTTTGGAGATACTCGACAAAAGGTGCTCTTCATTCGGGGGTGGTTTCGACCACTGCGTCTGACGAACCCGGGACTCCCGATACGGAGGGTCCGGCGGTGAGATGACTTACCCGCAGGCTATCACGGTCCTCTTGGGTGACGGGAGCAATGACTCTCCGGTGGGCCACGTGTATGACCAAATCATCTTGCTCGGGTTCTGCGAGCGATGCGGCTAAGCCAGCTAGGGCGTCCGCTTGGTCGTTCTGCGACCGTGGGACATGGGTAACCTCTGGCCGAGAAGAGAACTGGGCCATCAGGAGGAGGGTGTACTCCAGCAACGACGCAAGCTCTGGCTTCCGGACGACGTAGTCGCCATTAACCTGTTTGATTACCAGCTCAGAATCTCCCTTCACATGTAGATGGGGTACATGGATCTCAAGGGCCAACTCGAGGCCGGTGATGAGAGCTTGGTACTCTGCCTCGTTGTTCGTACAACCTTCTGACAATAGGAAGGAGTACGGCAGGACGGCTTGCGCCGGGGTAATGAAAACAATACCCAGACCCACTCTGTTGAGCTTGGGGTCGTTGAGCCTTCTACCGGTGGGGCTCCGGGAGGCGCCGTCGAAATGCATTTTCCAACATGGGATAGCATGATCGACCGAGAGGATCGTCTCGTCGGGGAAATCCAGGTCCAGGGATTGATCCGTGGAGGTTGGATGGGCAGCTAAAAAGTCTGCCAACACCTGTCCCTTAACGGCCTTCTGAGGCACAAACCTGATGTCAAACTGCTAGAGAATCACCGCCCACCGTGCTAGTCGGCCAGTCAGCATGGGGCGGTTCAGGATGTACTTCAGCGGATCCACCCGAGAGATCAATTGCACCTCGTGGTGTTGCAGGTAGTGTCGCAACTTCTGCACGGCGAAGACGAGCGCAAGGCAGCTCTTTTCGATAAGGGAATATCTGACCTCTGTATCGAGAAGCATGCGACTGAGATAGTAGAGACTGTTCTCAGTGCCCTCGTTATTCTTCTGGGCGAGCAGTGCGCCGAGGGATCTCTCCAGGGCGGTCACATAAAGGAACAGCGGCTTTCCAGAGACGGGTGGCATCAAGACCGGAGGTTGGAGCAGATACTGCTTGATTTCCTTGAAGGCGATCCGACACTCCTCATCCCATTCGTAGGCAGCGACTTTCTTCATGAGCCGAGAAAAGGGCTTACACGTGCCGGCCAGATTCGCAATGAACCGGCGTATATAGGCTAAGTGGCCTTGCCGGCCTCGAAGCTCTCGAATGTTGCTCGGGGGAGGCATTTGGCTGATGGCCTTGATTTTCTCCGGGTCGATCTCGATACCTCGGTATCTGACAACAAAACCCAGAAACTTCCCGGAGGTGACTCCGAAGGCACACTTCAGTGGGTTCATCTTCAGGTGACGGGAACGGAGGAAACCGAACACTTTCTCAAGGTCTTTGAGATGGTCCTGGCGCTGGCATGATTTGACTACAAGGTCGTCCACGTAGCATTCCACCAATGTCCCGAGGATCGGTTCGAATATGCGATGCATGGCCCTCTGATAAGTGGCACCTGCATTTTTCAAACCGAATGGCATTACCCGATAGCAAAAGGTACCCTGGGGAGCCCTGAAGTCAGTGGACTCCTCATCTTCGGGGGCCATACGGATCTGGTTATACCCGGAATACCCATCCATGAAAGAGAGGGCTTGGAACCCGGCCGTGGCGTCAATCAATAGCTCTGTCACTGGGAGTGGGAAGTCATCCTTTGGGAATTGGCGATTGAGATCGCGGAAGTCGATGCAGACTCTAATCTGCCCATTCTTCTTCCTGACCGGCACAATGTTGGCGAGCCATTTGGGGTACTGGACCTCTTTGACGAAGTTGGCCTTGATTAGCTTATCAACTTCGGCCTCAACCATAGTGCCATGGGAAGGGTGCATTTTCCTGGGAGGCTGCTTGAACCCACGATGTTTTACCGGGAGGCCAAGATGGTGGACAGCCACTTGGGGATCCAGCCCTGGCATCTCATCGTAACTCCAGGCAAACACATCGCGGTGCTGTTTGAGGAAGTCTACATACTGCTGCCGCTCCTCGAGGGACATGGCTGCACTGATCAATGTGGGTCTTGGATCTGCCTCGCTACCAAGGTTCACCTGTACCAGCTCATCGACCGTGGTAGAGACGCCTTCTTCAAAGGCTGGGGGAGCATCCTCCAAGTCTTCCTCCCCAGCCGTGGGGGGACTTCCCGTGACGGAAGATACTTCTGGGCTTTCAAAACCCGAGGGGCAGCTGGTGCCGGCTTGGGCAACAGCGGTCATCACATCAGGAGACTCACTTGTCGTCGAGACCATAGCAATGAATGCATTTGATCCTATCCCGTCCGGCCTTCGGCTTAAGGGGCCACGCTTGATGATATCAAAGCAGTGGTGACGTGTCGGCCAGAGTCGGTTGATTCCAGCCCGGCGAAATAGACACGTATGGCGCACCGCCGTTGTCATGAGCTTGACATCCCGGTACCGTATAGGGGTAGGAGATTCCGGGATGACCCGAGCCTGGTTGATGTAGGAGTACGAGGTGATTTTCCGCCGTCGCTTGGACGCGTGAACATGCCTTCCTTGCGTACCCGAAACAACAAAACATTGTCCCATGTCGGGGGTCGTGGCCTCCAACCGGTGGATCGGGAGGATGTAGGCGTCGTCCATGCTTGCCCAGGGGTCACTTGTGATCAGGGCGGGCTCATCCTCGCTGACCAGGATCTGCTTGTCCTTACTTTTGTAATAACCCGCATCCAGATAGCGGGCCTCACAAGAAGCGAAAGGGGACGCGTCTCCTTGGAGCACGCCTACTCAACCGTTGAGCGAGTACTTAAGGCACTGTTGATACGATGAGGGGACCGCGGCATGCAGATGGAGCCATGGCCTACCCATCAATGCGTTGTAGGCGGTGTCCTGAGAAACAACCATGAAATCGGTGCTGGCAATTAAGCCACCGAACTGGGTCTTCAGGCGGATCTTGCCGACCGGGGTTTGCTCTGTCCTGTCGTACCCCTGAATCCTGAGGTCAGAGGGAGTCAAATCACATTCGGACAAACCCAGCTTTCACAGCGTCCGGGTCGGAATTAGATTGATTCCAGAACCCGTGTCAACGAGGCAGCGACGGACTTCCACACCGTTAAAGTGGCCAGTGATATACAGTGGGAGAATGTGCCCCTGTATAGGAGGGTCTTCATCTTCACCGGAGAACGAGATAACCGCCTGACATTCGGCGTTTTCAATCGTCTCAGTATGGAAGGCTTCCGCGGCTGCCACTTCCGTCTCGAACTGGAGGGGGCTCCTTAGGGCCTCGGCAAGTGCCTCGCGCATCTCAGATGACAAGCGCAGAGCCTCAAGGATGGAAAGCCTTGCCGGAATGCTGGCTAGGTGCTTTAGGACATCATACTTGCGTGCCAAACACGAACCTCTGCTTACAGGGGGGTTTTCGGCATTTGGGGGCATAGCGGGTCCTGCTGGTTGAACTGGCGGTCGGCTAGCACTGGGTACATCCTGCTGCCTGCTAGTAGAAGCCTGGAGAGTAGTTGCCGGGCTAAGGTCGGACAGCGGGGGCTGACCCGTCGCCGGGCGAGACTGGATGTGATACGAACGAGGCGGCTCTCCCCGATCCAGTAACACAAACGGCGGTGGAGGTAGAGCCGAGGGTGCTGAATGGGCCTGCGCGTGCTGAGATCTGCGCTGAGCCTGCTGCCTGGTCTCGGTAGCGTGCACAGCATGGTCACAAATGCCTGCTGACATACCTCGGTGACCGGCGCGATTGCGATTCCGCTGACGTTGACGTCGGCTGGAAACATTGGGGCGGTCTGCCTGGGGTTCCCCCTCGTCGGGGGTCATATAGGGCTTTACCGGCTCCACGGTGTTAACCGAAGCGTACCCTTGACTGTCGCTCGAAGAGTCATCCACCGCTGGGCGGATTCTGGGAGGAATTCCCATTTCGGGAGGCATAAAGTCGCCAAGAGTGCGGGATGACGACGGCACTGGCGGTGCACGTTGCTTCTTCTTTCGTCGCCGCTACTTCCCCTTTTGGGCAGAGGTCGACTGTGAAGACGATGTTGAGCCACCGGCTGCTTCTTCTGAAGGCTCCGGCTGCTTCAGGCGTGCCTGGATGATACCCTGGGCACGGCGACAGTTTTTCGAGCCATCCAGTTGTCGTATTTCTGGGACCCACGGCTAGGGAACTATTGCCACTCACCCTCGCTGTCACTGCCGATTTCTGATCCCGCAAAGACGCCTGCCACCTGCGCTGGTGCTGGGCCCAACTTGACTATGTTGTTGTTGACCTGGTCCTGAATCCAGTCTTTAAACACATAGCATCGCTTGAGGGTGTGCCCCAGGATCCGATGATAAGGGCAGTAGTTGGGGTGATCAGTGAGATGCGCCTCTGCCGGCCTCCTGCACTTAGGCAGACGCACGATCCCTTGCTCTAGAGCGCTTCGGAAGTAACCAGGGACCTGATTTTCATTAAACGAATAGGTATGGTACTTTCTTTCCGGGTAAGGAGCCCTGGGGGCCTGGTCCTGTCGAGGGACCGGAGGGGCCTGCCGAGGGGGCGGCGCCTGGTTGTCTCGCCTAGGTGGCGGTGGCGCATTGCGCGGGGGAACCTGTCGGTTCTGAGGCGGTCGCTGCTGGGCAGGAGCCTGTGCTTGAGGTGGAGGACCTCTGCGGGGTTGCGGGGGTGGTGCCGCTGGTAGCAATTCCAGCTGCCTCGGGGATTCTATTTGAGCCACCGCGGGGGGTTCAGCCCTGGCGGCCCTCCTGGCTGGGATCATAGGGGGCAGCAAACGTGCCTGACTAGCCTGTTGCAGGGCCTCCTCGAGGCGCTGGGCCTTATCCGAGAAATCTCTGAACCCTCCAGGGTAGTTCTCGGTAATCAAGGAGGGTACCAGATCTGTCTTTATGTTCCCCACACACATCGTCAGTAATTGCTCCTGAGTCAGTGGAAAATCGAGGGAATACGTAAGTCCTTTCCACCGGGCGATGAAGTCTGCAACCCGCTCATCAGGCCTCTGTTTGCACTTGAAGAGGTCCGCGATGCTGGTCTTCTGCGTGGTGGAGCTGAACTGGTACAAGAACTGCCGGCGAAGATCCTCCCAACCGGTCACCGATCCGATGGGGAGCTGGCTGTACCAGACGAATGTCGGACCTTCCAACGTCTGTACAAAACATCGGAGCTTAGCGGCTTCTTGCTGAGCCAGGGTCCCCAGCATGGGGCCACACCTGGAAGAGAAATGAGCCAAGTGCTAGGGTGGGTCCCCTGTCCCGTTAAAAGGTGAGAAAGTGGGGTTCCAAAAACCCGGAGGCGCGGGCATATCATCCACCCACGCGGGATAAGGCTTGCCATCCGGTGGGACCGCCACCTACCGTGTCTCCAACGCCTCGAGGCGGGCTGTGAGTGCCGCAATAAGGTCCTCCGGGTAGGGGTCCCTGTCTTGACGGGGGTCCCTAACCACAAGCGCATTTCCAGGTTCTTCAACACGGTAGACGGCTTCTGCTGCTCGCGGGTCGACTGGTTGAACGACCTGTTGGGTGACTGGGGGGACCCGGGTTGGGTTCCTCAGATTGCCCCGTCGCTCAGGGGGGTTTGGCGAGACGTATCGCGCCCTCTTGCCGTATGTTCCGGCTTCCGCCCTGTCCGCGGCAGTAGCATGATCAGGGTTACCCGGAGGCATCTCACCGGGGGGAAATTGTTCCTGCCCCTGCTGCCCCGGCCTGGGATTACCATAGTCGGGTCGTCGCTCTGCGGCACGTTCAGCCAAGAGTTAGTCGACCAGCCTCTTCTGCTCAGCAAGCTGCTGGTGCAACGTGGCCTTCTCAGGGTCTTCGTCCGTTTTCTGCACAGAGGCGGACGGGTCGGAGTTCTTGACTAATCCGACGTGCTCCTTACCCTTTCCAGTGCTCCGACCGAGTGTCAGTGACTCGGTGGGTACAGGGAGGCCTAGCAGGTTCCTCTGATGACGGGTAACTCTCCCTGACGGGTCAAGAAGCGGCGGTACTCCCTCGGATGGTAAGTCCCCATCAAGGAACTCAAGCTCATCTTCCTTATCCACAACGTCGGCCATGTGGACTGTGACCCCTCTTGAGGGCATATCCTCAATGTCGCATAGCGAATCGGGCTGTCGTCGGATAGGGTCGAAGAGGAGAGTGGCATAGCGTCCCCAACCACGGACTTGCACATGGGGAGTGGCTTCCCTGACAATATGGCGGAGTGCCTTGAAACTCTGAACGCATTTTCGTTGGAGGGCACTCTGGTGACCGGGCGACTCGGGGTGCTGGGCCGCAAGGAGCGCCGCTGCATCAATCAGGTGGCACTGTTTTCCAATCTCCTCGAAGTGCTCTCGACTCCTGGGGTACACTACCCGTTCCCAGCGGAGGCGGAAGTGCGTCGCCCACAGGGTCCGACAAAAGCATCCCACTTCTTCAGGGGTAAGCGACTCGGGTACGCGGAAATTCAGCACCGCCGTGGGCCAGAACATCTCTGGGAAATAGTCTGCTGCAAGGATACTCCAGAAGCTCCTGGGTTCTTCCTCGGGGTTCGGCCCCACATTTCCCCACTCATCGACCGTGGGTGGCTGAGGGAGCGGTAGCGGTACCGAGGCGGACCTCTGGGATAGCAAACTCGGCGGTGGAGAATACGGCAAGCGAGCAGACTGGCCACCGTACTCTGGGCCTTCCTCTGAAGAGCGAGGTGACCTGACCACAATGTCACGATAGGACGGGCCAACAGCCGCTGCTTCGGGTACGGGAATCGCCGTTACCGGTGTCCGGTCATGTCATGGCTCTACCACCGTTGACCCCCAAAACAGCTCCTCGTGATCCCGAGTAGAGGTAGAGGGCGCTTCGGGTGACGGTGGCGGTGACTGCGCGGTCGAAACCTGCGGAATTCCCAGGATTTCTTCCTCCTGGATGTACCTGTGGAGAGAGACGGGAATCCGGTGGACCTCAAATTCCGAGAGAACGAGGCTGACGCGTCTGGTTCCTGCCCCAGTCCTTGATACAGAGGAGCTAGGAGAAGGTTCCATCGCTGAATCGCATTCCGCTTCTGAATCGAAGAAGCGGGCAGGTTTGATCTCCCCCTGGGCCTTCCCAGGATTCTTCTTGTGGCGGCGACGACCCGCTCTTCTGCCCCTGGGTGGCTCTTCGGGACAGGGTTGACCCCTATCAGGCGGCCCTGGGGCGGTGCTAGCGCCGTGGCGGAGAGGGCCCCCACTTGAGACAGCCGGGGTGCGAGGGGCACCAGGGAAAATATCAAAGGGTACATGGGGAGGACCTCCATGAACAGTACCCACATGGGCGGGGCCTCTGTTGGAACCGGCAGGAGCATGGGGAAGGCCTCCATGGTCGATGCGAGTGGAGCGAGGCTGACCTTCACTCCTTGAGTTGCTGGGGCGAGGAGGACCTTCGCCAGTCGCAGAGAGGACGTAGGGGGGACCCCCACGTCGAAGGACCGGATGGACGGTGCCTTCAGAAGGATGGACTTCATACCCTGTACAGCGGGCGTGGGAAATGTTTCCGCGCTGAGCATCACTGCCCCGGGGCAGGTCTTCCTGCAGGATGGGGGCAGCACGAGGCATGCCTCCATGACGAACCTCGGAGCGGGGAAGGCCCACACTCTGTGGAGTAGTGGTACGGGGAGGACCTCCGTATGGGGTGGCATCACCGCGGGTTAGCTCGCGATGATCATTACTGGGGCCTGCAACCCGGAGAGTCAACCCGGCCTGCCCATGGGGCGGCTGGGGTCTCAATCTTGGTTGGGCGGAGGGGTGCCCATGCTCAATGTACGCGGGGGCTTCATAATGTACACCGGCGGTGGCTCGGGCCACTGTAACTGTCGACGTGGATGCGCCTAGGCGAGCGTCCTCAGCCCGGGCCCGGCGCCGATGTCGGGTCAGGCGGGCCAGTGCGGGTGGTGCAGGGACGTAGTCTGCCTGCTCTTCCTGCGGGGCCGGACGGCGGCGTTGACGTGGCCGGACGGGAGCCCTCGCCTGGGGGCCCCGGGTCGGGGCCCTGAGCGGACTGAGCCGGACAACACCTGCCTCTTCAGCGTACGGCGAAGAGTCGTCATGGCGCTCCGGGGATAGGCTCCCGAAACGATTGAATGTCTGGGTGGGGAGCGGGGGTTCCCTGCGCGGCCTGTTAGGGCGGCGTTGACGGCGGGGCCTGGAGGCTTCCAGGTCCAAGCGGGCCATATCCCTGGTCGGGATGAGCCCTTGTTCCTCATACCTGCGCACGAGGCTGTTGATCACCCTTCGTTGGATGACCTCTGATGGGGAAAGGGGGTGTGGACGTCCCACATCCCGTGACGTGGCAGCCGTCGTGGTGGTAGTGGCGCCATGTGGAGTGGCCGTAGTGGTGTTGCCCCTGCCCCTGCGCGGGCGAGGAGCGGATGGTGACCGCATCTCTGAAATAGCAACCTGGTTCCTGGAAAACGAAGGGATCAACTCATCAGTATTGAGAGGAAAGGGATTGACAGTCAGTGCCCCAGCGTTCTTCCATCCTCCATGTCTGTGAGAAGGATCCACGCCAACACGCTGCAGAGCGGAGCGCCCCACGTTCTACTACCCCGACTTCCGGCGAGTTCCACGACAGGCCCGCCATTTGCTTGGCGAGACCAGGCACCGTATATCTGGATCCGGTGACACGTCAATCTACTGGTGTCTCGAACGCTACTAATCCCCATGCTGAGGAGAAGAAGTTCACGTCTGGTTCACCATTTCTGTTTCCGACGCTTTCGCCGGGGCGCGCGCGCATCCGTCCGCGGAGGAGGGGGACGCGCGGCTTTGTCGCCCCACATTCCCGCTTTCCAAAGGCGGGAGACATTCGTTCCTTATTCAGGTACGTCTGCTCCTTGATCGAAACAGGATGATGGGATGTCGGTTCTTCCTCCTGTGGATTCCTCCTCAGAACTCGTCACCTAGTCCGGGTCTCCCTTATAGATTTAATACGTAGTTCGTGAAACTCTTCCCAGTGCCATGTTTCCATGGACGCCGGTTAATTACACTGCTTCTGTCGGGACATTCCAAAGGGTCCAGTCAGGGCAGCAACCTTCGGTCAGGGGAGTAATCACGTTTGAGGCATCAGTAGCGTGTCTGGATGCTGGGGTACCTGGCATGTCTATCTGTTATCCTTGATCACAAGGCTTCTCTAGGGCGTGGAAACCCGAGGCATCCCACATCGAGCGCGGGGAATTACATGTCATAGACACGTATCTGAGGTTTTCCTCAGCTTCCCATGTTCAACACAGGGTATGTTGCAAGATTAACGTCTAGGAGAGACGGTTACGCCAAAGGCGTTCCATCCGAGGTTTTCCTCAGGCATCTCATGTTTATCATGAGGTAGGTCGCGAGTTTAACGTCTTGCGGAGACGGTTAAGAATGGAATGGGACCATCGCAGGGGGGCGACAGCGAAGTTGGGCTTGAGCCTTGAAGAGGCTTCCTACGTATCCCCGTGGCAGGGAATCAAAGTCCGCGTAGTTCGGGATGGTGCCGGTAAACCGACGTGAAGCTGGACCTTGATCCGATGGGCATCGTCAGCGTACCGACATGAGGGTGGACCTTGGTCCAATGAGCATCGTCAGCGTACCGACGTGAAGGTGGACCTTGGTCCGAGGGGAGTTGGGCTTGAACCTCTGGGAGGATTCCTACGTACCATGCCTTGACATGGATCAAAGTCCTTGTAGTTCAAATAATACAGTTTAACGTCATGCGAGACGATAATGAACCCCGACGTGAATAAATGACGGGTGGTGGGTGTCGGTGAGCCGACGTAAGTGAGGGACCTTGATCCACTATTGGTGGGCTTGAACCTCGTGGAGGCTTCTTACGTACCATGCCTTGACATGGATCAAAGACCTCGTAGTTCAAATGGGACTGGGTCACAATGGCTAACGACTGGACTAGAATGTAGTTTAACGTCTTACTGGACGGAGGTAGAACACGACGTGAATTGGGTGATGGGTGGGCTTGAACCTCGTGGAGGCTTCCTACGTACCATGCCTTGACATGGATCAAAGACCTCGTAGTTCAGGTGGGTCACAACGGCTTACCGCTAGACCGGAATGGGACCCGACGTGAAAGAGCGACGGGTGGGCTTGAACCTCGTGGAGGCTTCCTACGTACCATGCCTTGACATGGATCAAAGACCTCGTAGTTCAGGTTGGGGGGTTTGTCGGTAAACCGACGTGAAAGTAGACCTTGGTCTGCTAATGGTGGGATTGAACCTCATGGAGGCTTCCTATGTACCATTCCTTGACACGGATCATAGACCTCGTAGTTCAGGTGGGTCACAACGGCTTACCGCTGGACCGGGGTGCAGTTTAACGTCGTGCTGGACGGGGGTGAAACCTGACGTGAAAGACGGGTGGGCTTGAACCTCATAGAGGCTTCCTACGTACCATGCCTTGACATGGATCAAAGACCTCGTAGTTCAGATGAAAGTAGACCTTGGTCCACTGATGGTGGGCTTGAACCTCGTGGAGGCTTCCTACGTACCATGCCTTGACATGGATTAAAGACCTCGTAGTTCAGATGGGTTTTGTCAGGGTCGGTGCTCACTCTAAGCCCACGTGAGTCATGCTCGGTGTGAGAAACAAGAGGTTGCAAGGACCTGACGATCACGTCGCGAAGGGTGCGTCCGTGAGAAGCGAAGAGGGGCTTACGCGTTGAGCGGCCCATGGTGTTGGGACTTACTCCAGGATGGAGGCCCATAGGGGGTGCTTAGTTCCCTATCACGTCCTCCACTGACCTTGGTAGTGGGGAAGTACAGAGATGCACGGGTGCAATCATCTGTACCAAAGGTTAGGGGCTTACGCGCTGAGGCAGCCCTTCCCCTGCGAACATACACCACTCCGACAAGGAGGATCTCATTCCATGTGTGGAAGAGTTACCATTCCCGTGGAGACGAGCGGTGTAATGAATGCTCGAGCTGGGGGGACCCTTCGTGAGGGAGACGAGGTTGGGTCACAGTTTAACATCATGTGTTGAGGACGTGGTGCTTGGCAGTTTAACGTCCTGCAGCTCGGACGAGGTGGGTTCACTCCACCCCCTAGGGCTTACATAACCGGTACCCTCTGGTCCTTGGGGAAGGGAAGGTACCAGTAAGGACATGGTAAATGGGGGTCGAGGGAGGAACCATCGAGGGGTCCACGTTAGCGTGGCTATGCGAAGAAGCAATAGCCGTTAGCGTGCCTATGCGAAGAAGCATTAGGCGAAGCAACGCTACGGGAGGTGTTGTCCATGGGACTTTGAAATCACATCGTGCAAACCTGGAGGGCCGCACGGAAAGAGGAATCGCTAAGCAGAGGAGTGTGCTTAGCGAAGTGGGGTGCCTTGGCCTTAGCATGGGGCATAGGTGGGAGTGGGTGGTGCTTCGCGAAGTGGAACAGTGTTCGCGGAGCACTGCCTCGCGAAGAAGGAATGATTCGCGAAGCAAGGTCCTTCCAAGCAATGTACTTCGCGGAGTGGAGCGACCCTGCCTTAGCATAGGGATTAATCGTATGGGTTGGGTGTTTCGCGAAGCACGAGTGCTCCGCGGCTGCCCGGGTTCCCTTGGGAATCCCCTTCCTTTGCGAACGCCCTTGGGCTTCGCGAAGGGCATCCCTCTCGGAAGAGGGGCTCAAAACGAAACAAATCAGAGTCGTCTCGCGAAGTAGAAATACCTCGCGGAGCTCATGATTCCCGGGGCAAAGCTTGCTTCGCGATTCGGGAGGGGAGAAGCCGAAAGGTCGGATTGTCCGTCCTCGGGACTCAGGGGGAGTCGAGTATTTATAGGGAAGGGGCGCCGCGAAGCAGGGCTCGCGCGCCGCCTTCGGAGCTTCGCGGCGGCTCGCGAACGTCAAACCTTCTCGCGAAGGATCACCGCCTTTGGAGCTTCGCGGCGGCTCGCGAACGTCAAACGCGCTCGCGGAGGATCACCGCCTCTGGAGCTTCGCGGCGGCTCGCGAACGTCAAACGCGCTCGCGGAGGATCACCGCCTCTGGAGCTTCGCGGCGTCGCCAGGGTAGGGGCGCTTTGTGGCGAGGCTTCGCGGCTGCGCTTCGCGGCTGTGCTTCGCGAGACAGCGCGCCGGCTGTCCTTTTCGTTCCTTGCTTTCGGGCCACGTTTTTGGTGCCAACAAAGGGTAAGAAAAAGTTTTCAAATGTATAATGTTTCATCTCCAAGTAGTTTAGACACTATGTGAACCAATGTCCTAGTCATCAGACTATGCCGCAGAGGATGCTATTAGATAATAATCATGTTATGATACTACCACAAATGAAGAGGAATGACTAGTGTTCTTATGTTGTTATTTTGTAATTATTTCATTGACGTGTTGTATCAATGATGTACTAGAAATAAATAAGGATTGTACTCCAGTACTATTTCATTGAGGATTAGAGATTTTATGGTAGTACAAAAAGTGACTATACAACAAGTTTAACTTTTTGGAAATTACATGGTAAAAGGAAAGATAAACATTAATATGGTCCTAATATTGAGGTACTTATTTTGGAATAAGATATGGTTGATTTGGTAAATTATATTCGATATTCTTGACTGCCTTGAAATTGATTAAAGGTTTATATATTCCATAATTATTGGAGTTTACAACATTTTTTTATAGATGAATTATATCCAGTGTTCTATATGGAATGAGGGAGCATGAATGTAATCAATAGGGTTGTATAGTAATTCAAGATGTTTTAGTGTTTTAAAAGTATACATGATGAAGGTATTCACATGGTATTACGGGGTAAAAAGTATCCTTACTGTGTTTAACTTCCTTATAAATTATGGAATGTGAGTTTGGACAGAATTATTTTGGATAAATCTAGTTTGAGATTATTTTTGGATTTCCAGAAAAGGACAACCTGGAGGTCATGCGGCAACCCGTCGCGTCCGGCAAGCCCGCGAGACTTGAACCGGTAACCGAAGGGCGACAAGGGTGTATCACCTACCACTGGCTCACGTGATGTCTGGGATTGAATAATGCAGTCTTTTTTTTTCTGGTACATGAAATATAAATTCATTTTTAACACTATATGAATTGGATAAATATAATATTATTTTTATGTTCTATTATCACTTAGTGTGAAATATGAGTTTGTGGTAGAAATTAGTTAGAGGATGGGACTCTTCTTTTCCAGTATATATTTTTCATCTTCTCTTATTCTATGAAGAAATTAATTATTGTACTTTAGTGAAGGGATCTTAAAACAAAAAATGTGTTATCCTAATACAATTTTTTTGGTTGAACCTATGGTATTTTAAATCATCAAAGATTGATGAATTTAAGGCCCTCAATTTTACACTTGTCTGTGATTGATGACCTCAATCACTACCTATAAATATTTACGTTTTTCCTCTAATTATATGTCTCTAATTTCCACCAATTTTCTCATAATAAAATCAGAATTTGGTGGTGACCCTTTCATTTCCCGTTTCCTTTTATTAAGACTAAATTTTATTAACCTAATTTCCGATGTGGGTTTTACCAAAATTATTTTCCATTTTAAACCTTTTATTTAAAAAAAAATAATTTCAAATTGTGAGGATGCAATTTATTGATGGAGGGAATAATGTAACACCCCAATATTTCATAGTACCTTATTTTCTTCAAAGTAATTCAATAACTTGCACTACAAGTAACACAATGTTCTAGCACACCAGGACTTACCAAACAAGTCGTTCAAAAGCGGTTATGAATAGTATTAACTGAATTTTGAACATTATATAATCTTAATAATTTTAGAATCCATATTATGAGTTTCTTAGACATAATGTAAGAACAAATACATTTTTTTAGATAAAAGAAGTATTTTTCAATAAATGAAATTTTACCACCTTTTAATGGAGAAGCCTTTTTAAATCAAATATTTGAAACTTTTATATATTAAATTTGAAAAGATAATATTTTTCTTTAGAATTGGGATATAAGGATTTAGTTTCGATAATGTTTTTGTACTTTTCAGATAACTTTCATATAATGATGATTAGTGAAAATTACTAAATTTTAATTAAATTTTTTTAGATATAATTAATAGTGATAAATTATGAATTTTAGTGGTTTTAAAGTATATTTAGAATATATTTTTACCATTTAATACAATTTTGTTCATTAGATGTAATTTCACATTTAAACTGAACATAAACAAGTGTCAATATTTTGATAGTTATTATTTTTTATAAACACGCATTTTGTTTTAAGAAAAAGAATTCATTTTAAATTAAAAAAGGAAACTTCTATGTTTTAAATTTGGTAAAATAGACTTCATTTTTAGATTCTGAATATCGAAATTAGCTTAGCATGAATTTTTGGTATTTTTCTGAAAACATTCAATTTTTTATGAATAGTGAAAAAAACACTGAGTTATAGTTTAAAACAGAATTTTTATTTAAATAATTATATATTTTATTTAAAATTAATTAAGGTAAAAATAGATACATAATACCTATATAAATTCAATGTAATTAATTGGAGTTATTTTAGAATAATTTTAGATATATAAAAATTTTAATGAATTTTTCACCGTCTTTTACCTACCTCCTAGTAGAATTTTCAAATTCACATAAAACTAAATTTTACCGCTTCTGTGAGTGTAATTTCAAAAATCCTAGAAACACTGTTAATATCAAGAAGTAAAATTTGATTCAATAAGGAAAAAATAATTTTTTGGGGAATAGTAACTTTTTACTTTTATTTACCACGGTTAAAAGTAAATAGGGTAATTAAGGGTAAAAATTATATTAATATTACCATAAAACATGTCCCAATTCTATTGGACAAGTGTATCTCAACCATAAAAAAGCTTAGGAATAAAATATTATCATTTAGGTCCACTTGGTTTAGATTAGGACAATTATTATTATTTAATTCAAAGAAGAGTTAAAATTGTTAAAATCAATGATTAATAACTAAAACATTTTTAATATAGGTTTATACATAATATAAATTAGATTATAAATATTCATTAGAAATATAAAAATATTTCCTACATAATGTTATTTTATTTATAATTTTTAGACATTAAATAATTTAATTTATTTATGACACAATGGTGATGCAGTAATTACCTAATAAATGAAATATTAAAATAATTGATATTATAAATATCAAAATGAATGTAATTTGAGACTTTTTATGCATTACAATAATTTTATAGGTTAATATGACATATTAGTATTGGTTATATAAATATTTTTTGAAGTAATAATGCAGTTAAGAAATTATCAAAAAACAAAATACCCAATAGTGTCAAAATCGACATAAAAGAGTTTTTAAAACAAATATTATATTATTAATTGATATTATATTCTTAAAAATATAAGGTTTGGAGAAATGAATTATATCATGACAGGAGTATCATAAATAGACCACATGGGGTCTCTTGGATGTATATAGTAAGTTTAATAACCATATAATATAAAAATACAAAGAGACATGGTAAATGTCAAACTATTTTATTAAGAGTTAAATCTAAAAGATAAGGGTAAAATATTGACCCAAACATGTCTAAACCCTATTGGTTGAGTGGTTTTGGACACAAACCCACCATAAAAATTATATAATCTAGTTTGGGGCAATTATAAACCGAATACAAATTTATTATAAAATAATACTTTATGTTTTTTCTAAAGATCCCCTCCTTCCCCATATAAAAGGACACCATTTCTAACCAATTCTTCCCACCTTCAAAGACTATTGATACGGAAAAACCCTGCCCAATTTTTCTATCAACTTTCCTCACTTCAACCTATAGGCCTTAGTTTGATCATAAAGCCAACCTAATGAGCCCTTTTGATCAAATCAAAAGAAAGAACATGAATAAGAGGTAATGTTTTGACCACCCTCTTTCAATTTCCTTTCTTCTTCCAGTTATTCTTTCTTTGTTATTTCCATTGTAAAATAATAACTCTAGTATCTTCTATATACTATGATGTTGTTATAAAAATGGTATAACCATATTCAGTATTCTATCCATCCTTTGAATGACATGTCACCATACGTGCGTACATACGGCCTACTGTCTCCATGTCGTGGTGTAATTGTTATTCAATACATTATTATTTGGATGGGTATGATAATGATGTGTAATTCACGAAAATAATAAATATAACATGATAATGATTCTGTATATATTATATACCATCCAATTATATATTATATTAATTTCAAAAGAATGATATTGTCGCTCGTGCGTACGTACGGACTACCGTCTCCACGAACCCGATGAGATTCATTCCCCACCGTATCCACTCAAGTCTAATTCTCATTTGATGATTAAAAATAATGTTTAAAGACTAGATATCATTCTGTATATGAATAAGATACAACCTATCCATAATAAACACGTCTTATGTAACAAAACACATAAAAGAAAACGAGTAAGTTAACACCTGAAAACAACGATAATACTAAGATATTACTAACAAATCATTGATAAAATATCATATATGATATCATATTAATTTGAATGAATCTTTGATAATTTAATAAAAATTATTTCCCCATTATACAAGAGTTTTACCTACCCTCAACCAAGGAAAAGTACAAGGTAAGGGGTTTTCATCTCACTCTTTATTCTCATGAGATTCATGCCATATTGCCACTATTACATTTTGTGTGGTGTATGTACTGACCATAATTGTATTCTTTGTGTAATAAACTTTAATTTATGTGTATTTACATATTCATTGTATGATACCTCTTTCATGGGGTGTATGTTTTGTAAGTTACCAAATTGGTATGGGTTTATTTCACAATCTCTTCATTATCCGAGGTTGTTTATACGTAATTATCTACTAGGACCTCTTTATCATCCACATCCATGTTTCTTAAAAATGTATTTCAAAATGTTTTTACTATTTTACAGAATATGGGTTAAAGTCATTTATACAATTTTTTGACTTTTTATAAGAATTTTATAAAGGAATCATTCCGTCACCTTCCAAACAAGGTCATTTTAACCTTTTCGACTAAATTATGGTAAGAATGTCTTTTTTTAACTTATGCGGCGGGTGCGTTTATTTTCCACTGTTATAAAATCTTGGAAGCTTCCCTTAAAATATTATAAGAATATTTTCAAAGTAAATGTTTTATTTTATAATTATGTGACATTTAAATTATTTAAAAAAAATTTATATTTCTCTCAAATATATGAAAATCCAATGCAAATGTATACATATTTAACGCAATCTTAAAATTGTTTTCAGAAAACCCAAATCTCGAGATTGGTAGATAGGAATGGATTTGAGGTGGACCCATCATGGCCTGTAATTAGTCTAGCAGTCTCAGAATTAGTTATTTTTTTTCAGAAGCTTGCATAATGTTTTTAGATAAACACTGGAGTATATTTGAGCAATTTTAAAAGTAAGTATCTTCTTAAAAATTACATAGGTAGGTCTCATGAGACAGACTAGTGTCATGGAACAAGGCCTTGACAAAATCTTATTTGTATTATTGGCATGAGGCCTTGGCTATGTGGTTATGATAGTCTGGCATTATGCATTCCATCATTATGAAAGTGGTTGTTGATATTGTATGTGATTATTCGACTTGTAGAATATCCATGTGGATAAGTGAATGACATTATTTAATTTCATTTTTTCTATATTATGCATAAGTTCATGTTTAAAAGTATTTTGTTTTTGGTGTGCATTGACTTAAATGTTTATGATTATTTATGAATGTTTCTGCTATATTGTTATCCTTACTGGGTATCTGAGCTCACCCCTTTCTATATTATATTTTTCCCAGGATGTGAAGAATTTTTTTTGTGAATGACCTGTAGAGATAGTATGAGGGGATATGAGTGTGGAAAATGGAGACTATGTTGTTGTAGTTTACATTTTTTAATGTTATATAAACATTATGAATGTATCTAGTGTTTCCAAGGCTACTAAACTAATCGTTCTTTCAAGACTTGATCTTTTGTGATCATGCCAATGTTATGTAATAATGCACCGACTCTGGGTAATTGGGGTCGGGGCGTTACAGTTGGTATCAGAGTAAGTTTAGTACAAACCATGGAAGCTAGATTTAGATAAAATCTGATTAGATCACATTGCCCTAAGATATAGTTTGAGGATAATTATAGAAGAATTTACTAGAATTTTTTTATTGTTGAGATTTTTTGAGTTTTCCGAGAAATAAATCCCTATCTGGATACGAGTAGGTAGAGGCGGCTCTGGCACAGATGTACCTAGGGGTAAACCAGAAAAACACCACTATGATCTAGACTCTAATGGGAACTGGTGCACGACAACGAGACTTTCTGCACTCTTGGTTACGACACTCCCAAGGGATATGCTTAGAATAATTCTCATTTTCTTTATGAACCACTAAGAAGGGTTTATGAGTATATATATCCTCAAAGAATTTTTTTATGATTATGGATTATATCAATAAACTATTTAATTTCTGTTAAGTGTTTTACAAGTTTGGGATTAGGTATTTCTATTCATAAACTAATCTATTTTATGCTATTGTTTAGAAATGGAGCCCTGTATACGGAATTATAACTCCAGCAATACACATGATCCAAAGAGTGAGATGGACCATATCATTCATGGTATTAAGATTAAACATAGAAGGGAAATATTCTCCCATGTATTATCATCATATGAAGAAATAGTATCATGTGTTGATAATATAAGTAAAGAATTCTCAGAGTCCTATAGCTTTGAAGGAAAGCCAGATAAGGAAAGGATGGTAGAGAAAAGCACAGATAAGGGAAGAAGGTAAAGAAGGATTTTCCCATATGTGATAACTGTGGAAAGAATCACCTTGTAAAATTATTGAAGGGAATGGGAGTATGGCATAACTGTGGAGAAAAAGGTCACCATGTACGTGACTACAAGGGTAAGAAAAAGGTTTCAAATGTACAATGCTTCATCTGCAAGTAGTTTGGACACTACATGAACCAATGTCCTAGTTCATCAGACTACGATGAAGATGATGTAATTGGATAATAATCATGTTGTGATACTACCACAGATAAAGAGGAATAACTAGTGTTCATATGTAGTTATTTTGGAATTATTTCATTGAAGTTTTGTATCATTGATGTACTGGAAATAAATAAGGATTGTACTGCAGTATTATTTCATTGAGGATTAGAGATTTCATGGTACTAAGAAAAGTGACTCTACATAAAGTTAAACTTTTTGGAAATTACATGGTTGAAGGAAAGATAAACCTTAATATGGTCCTAATATTGAGGTACTGATTTTGGAATAATATATGGTTGATTTGTTAAATTATATTGGATATTCTTGACTTCCTTAAAAATGATTAAAGGTCTGTATATTCCATCATTGTTGGAGTTTACAACATTTTTTGATGGATGAATTGTATTCAGTATTCTATAAGTAATGAGGGATCATTAATGTAATCAATAAGGTTTTATGGTAATTAAGGATGTTTTAGTGTTTTAAAATAATACACGATGAAGGTATTCACATTCTATTACGAGGTAAAAAGGATCCTCAATGTGTTTACCTTCCTTATTAATTTTGGACTATGAGTTTGGAAAGAAGTATTTTGGATAAATCTAGTTTGAGATTATTTTTAGATTCCCATAAAAGGACAACCTAGAGGTCAGGCGGCAACCCATCGCATCCGGCAAGGCCACGAGACTTGAACCCGCAACTGAAGGGTGACAAGGGTGTATCACCTACCACTAGCTCACGTGATGTCCTGGATTAAATAATGTAGTCTTTTTTTTTTCTGGTACATGAATTATAAATTTATATTTTTAACCCTGTATGAATAGGATAAATAGAATATTATTTTTATGTTCTATTATCACTTATAGTGAAATATCAGTTTGTGGTAGAAATTAGTTACAGGATGGGACTCTACGTTTCCATTATATATTTTTCTTCTTCTCTTATTCTATGAAGAAATTAATAATTATAATTTAGTGAAGGGATCTCAAAACAAAAAATGTGTTATCCTAATACAATTTTTTTGGTTGAACCGATGGTATTTTAAATCATCATAGATTTATGAATTTAAGGCCTTCAATTTTATAGTTGTCTGTGATTGAGGACCTCAATCACTACCTATAAATATTTACGTTTTTCCTCTAATTATATGTCTTTAATTTTCACTAATTTTTTCCTGATCAATCTCATAATTTGGTGGTGACCCTTTCATTTCCCTTTTCCTCTTATTAAGACCAAATTTTATTAACCTAATTTCCGATGTGGGTTTTTGAAAAAGTATTTTCTATTTTCATCCTTTTATTTTCAAAAAATAATTTCAAATTGTGAGGATGGAATTTATTTATGGAGGGAAGAATGTAACACCCCAAGATTTCATAGTACTTTATTTATTCAAAGTAATTCAATAAATTTCACTAAACGCAACACTGAGTTCTAGCACACCATGACTTACCAAACAAGCCGTTCAAAAGTGGTTATGAATATTATTAACTTAATTTTGAACTTCATATAATGCTTATAATTTTGGAATCTATATTATGAGTTTCTTAGACATAATTTAAGAACAAATACATTTTTTTCAGATAAATGAAGTATTTTTTTAAAAAATGGAATTTTACCTCTTTTTAATGGCGAAGCCTTTTTAAATCAAATATTTGAAACTTTTATATATTCAATTTGACAAAATAAACTTCCTCTTTAGAATCGGGATATAAGGATTTAGTTTCGATAAAGTTTAGGTAGTTTTCAGATAACATTCATATTTTGATTAATAATGAAAATTATTAAATTTTAATTAAAAACAACTATTTTTATAGAAATAATTAATAGTTATAAATTTTGAGTTTGAGTGGTTTTAAAGTATATTTAGAATATATTTTTACCATTTAATACAATTTTGTTTATTGGACGTAATTTTACATTTAAACAGGACATAAACAAGTGTCAATTTTTTGATAGTTATTATCACTTAAAAACAAGGTTTTTGTTTTAACAACATGAATTAATTTTAAATTAATAAAGGAAACTTATATGTTTTGAATTTGGTAAAATAGTCTTCATTTTTGGGTTCAGAATATCGAAATTAGCTTAGAGAGATTTTTTTGGTATTTTTTTGTAAACATTCAATTTTTGATGAATAGTGAAAAAAACACTGAGTTATAGTTTAATTCCAAATTTTTATTTACATAATTATTTATTTTATTTAAATTTAATTAAGGTCAAAATAGATACATAATAACTATATATGTTCAACGTAATTCATTGGAGTTAGTTTAGGATAATTTTAGATATATAAAAATTTTATTGAATATTTCACCGTCTTTTACCCACCTCCTAGGAGAAATTGCAAATTCACATAAAACATAATTTAACCGCTTCTGTGAGTGGAATTTAAAAAATCTGAGAGACATGGTTAATATCAAGGAGTGAAATGTGGTTCAATGAGATATTTGTTTTTTTGAATAGTAACTTTTTACTTTTATTTACCACGATTAAAAGTAAATAGGGTAATTAAAGGTAAAAATGATATTAATATTACCATAACACATGTCCTAATTCTATTGGACAAGTGTATCTCGAACAAAAACAAACATACGAATAAAATATTATCATTTAGTTCCACTTGGATTAGATTAGGACATTTATTATTATTTAATTTAAAGAAGAGTGAAAAGAGTTAAAATCAATGTTTAATAATTAAATATTTTAATATAGGGTTATACAAAAGATAAATTGGATTAAAAATATTAATTAGAAATATAATATAATATCCTATATAATGGTATTTTATTTATAATTCTTAGGCATTATAAAATTTAATTTATTTATGACACAATAGTGATGTAGTAATTACCAAATTAATAAAATATTAAAATAATTGATATTATAAATATCAAAATGAATGTAATTTGAGGCTTTTTATGAATTATACTAATTTTCTAGGTTAATATGACATATTAGGATTGGTTATATAAATTTTTGTTTGATGTAATAATGCTGTTAGGAAATTATAAAAAACAAAATACCCAATAGTGTCAAAATTGACATAAATGAGTTTTTAAAACAAATATTATATTATTAATTGATATTATATTCCTAAAAAACTATGGTTCAGACAAAGGACTTATATCATGATATGTGTATCATTAATGGACAACATGTGTGTCTCTTGGACGTATATAGTTTGTTTATTAACCATATAATATAAAAATACAGAGAGACATGGTAAATGTCAAACTATTTAACTAAGAGTTAAATCTAAAAGAAAAGGGTACAATAGTGACCCAAACTTTTCTAATACGTATTTGTTGAGTGGTTTTGGACCCATACCCACCTTATACTTTAAATAATTCTTTTTTGGAGACATTATAAACTGAATATGAATTTATTATAAAATAATACTTTATGTTTTTCCTAAAGAGCCCCTCCCCCCCTTATAAAAGGACACCACTTATAACCAATTCTTCACACCTTAAAAGCCTTTTGGTTCGGCCAAAACCTGCCCAATTATTCTCTCATCTTACCTCAATTAAACCTAGAGGCCTTAGTTTGATCAGAAAGCCAACCTATGGAGCCCTTTTGATCAAATCAAAAGGAAGAACCCGAAGAAGAGGTAATGTTTTCACCACCCTCTTACAAGTTCCTTTCTTCTTCCACTTGTTCTTTCATTGTTATTTCCATTCATAAATAATAAATCCAGTGTATTATATATACTGTGATGTTATTATAATTATGGTATAACCATATTCAGTATTCTATCCATCATTTGAATGACATGTCACCATACATGCGTACGTACGACCTGCCGTCTCCACGTCGTGGTGTAATTTTTATTCAATGAATTGTTTTTTGGATGGGTATAATAATGATGTGTAATTCATATAAATTATATATATAACATGATAATGATTCTTTTTATATGATATAACATCCAATTATATGTTATTTTAATATCAAAAGAATGATATTGTCGCTCATGCGTACGTACGGACTACAGTCTCCACGAACAAGATGAGATTCATTCCCCATCGTATCTATTCAAGTCTAATTATCATTTGATGATTAAAAATAATGTTTAAGGACTTGATATAATTATCGATATGAATAATATACAGCCTATCCATAACAAACATGACTTATGTAACAAAACACATAAAAGAAAATGGGTAAGTTAACACCCGAAAACAATGATAATACTAGGATATTATTAAAAAAGCAATGATAAAAAATCATATATGATATCATATTATTTTAAATGATTCTTTTATAATTTAATAACAATTATTTCACCATTATACAGCAGTTTATCCTACCCTCAACCAAGGAAAAGTACAATGTAAGAGGTTTTCATCTCACTCCTTATTCTCAGGAGATCCATGCCATATTGCCACTATTACCTTCTGTCTGGTGTATGTACTTCCCATAATTGTATTATTTGTGTAATACACTTTAATTTAGGTGTATTTACATATTCATTGTATGATGATACCTCTTTCATGGGTTTTATGTTTCATAAGTTACCAAATTGGTAAGGGTTGATTTCACAATCTCTTCATTATCCGAGGTTGTTTATATGTAATTATCTACTAGGACCTCTTTATCATCCACATCCATGTTTCTAAAAAATGTATTTCAAAAAATTATTATTATTTTACAGAATATTGGTTAAAGTCATTATACCCTTGTTTGACTTTTCATAATAAGTTTATAAAGGAATCATTCCATTGTCTTCCAAACAAGGTCATATTTAACTTTTTCGACAAAATTTATGGTAAGAATGTCTTTTTTTAACTTATATGGCGATTGCAGCTATTTTCTGCCATTATAAAATCGTCGAAGCTTCCCTTACAATATTATAAGAATATTTTCAAAGTAAATGTTTTATTTTATAATTATGTGACTTTTAAATGATTTCTAAAGAAGAGATATTTCCCTCAAATATATGAAAACCTAGTGCAAATGTATATGTATTTAACGTAAGCTTAAAAATCATTTTAGAAAACCCGACTCTCGAGTGTGGTAGACAAGAAGGGATTGGTCGTGGACCCATAATGACCTATAATTAGTCGATCAGTCTCAGAATTATTTATTTTGTTTTCAGAGGCTTACATAATGTTTTCAGAAAAACACTGGAGTTTATGTGATCAATTTTAAATGTAAGTATCTTCTAAAAAAATTGCATTGGTATGTCTCATTAGACAAACATGTGTCTTGCCACAAGGCCTTGAAAAAATAATATTTGTAGTCTTGGAACGAGGCCTTGGCTATGTGGTTATGATAGTATGACATTATGCATTCCATCATTATGAAAGTGTTTATTGATATTGCATGTGATTATTCGACTAGTAGAATATCCATGTGAATAAGTAAAATGGAATTATTTAATTTCATTTTTTCCATATTATACTTATGTTCAAGTTTAAAAGGCTTTTTTTGTTATACATTTCCTTAAATGTTTATGATTATTTATAAAGGGTTCCTCTATATTGTTATCTTTACTGGGAATCTAAGCTCACCCCTTTTTATGTTTTATTTTTCCCAGGATGTGGAGAAGTATTTTTTGAATGAACTGAAGGTATAGTATAATAGGATATGAGTGTGGAAAATGGAGACTATGTTGTTGTAGTTTTCATTTTTTATGTAATGTAAACTTTATCAATATATCTAGTGCTTCCAAGGCTACTAAACTAATCAGTATTTCAAGACTTGATCTTTTGTGATCATGAAAATGTTATGTAATAATGCACCGACTCTGGGTAACTGGGGTCGGGGCGTTACAGTTGGTATCAGAGGAAGTTTAGTACAAACCCTGGAAGCTAGATTTAGATAAACTCTGATTAAAGCACATATCCCTAAGATAGACTTTGAGGATAATATAGAATAATTTCCTAGAATTTTTGTATTGTATAGATTTTATGAATTTTCAGAGCAATAAATCCCTGTCTCGATATGAGTAGGTAGAGGCAGCTCTGGCACAGATGTACCTAGGGGTAAAACCCAAAAACACCTCTTTGTGCTAGACTCGATCGGGAACTGGTGCATGATAGCGGTCCTTGCTGCACTCTTGGTTACGACACTCCCGGGGGATATTCTTAGGATAATTCTCATTTTCTTTACGAACCATTATGAAGGGTTTATGAGTATATACATCCTCGAAGAAAACATTTTTATGATTATGGTTTATATCCATAAACTGTTTATTTTATACTAAGTGCTTTACAAGTTTGGGATTAGGTATTTATATTAATAAACTAATTTGGTGTTTTCCATTGTTTAGAAATGGAACCCAGTAGAAGGAATGAAAACTCCATCAATACACATGATCCAAAGAGTCACAAGGATCATATCTTTCATGGTATTAAGATAGAATTTATAACGGAAATAGTCTCCAACATATTATCATCATATTAAGAAATAGTATCATGTGTTGATAACATAAGTAAAGAATTATCATAGTCATATGGCTTTGAAGGGAATCCAGAGAATGAAAGGACGGTAGAGAGAAGGATAGATAAAGGGAAGAAGGTATAGAATGATTTTCCCATATGTGGCAACTGTGGAAAGAAACTCCTTGGAAAATGCTTGAATGGAATGGGAGTTTGTTATAAGTGTAGAGAAAAAGGACACTAAGTACGTGACTACAAGGGTAAGAAAAATATTTCAAATGTACAATGCTTCATCTACAATGGGTTTGGACACTATGCAAACCAATGTCCCAGTCATCAGACTATGCTACAGATGATGCTATTGGATAATAATCAAGTTATGATACTACCACAGATGAAGAGGAATGACTAGTGTTCTTATGTTTTTATTTTGGAATTATTTCATTGAAGTGTTGTATCAATGATGTATTAGAAATAAATAAGGATTGTTCTGCAGTACTATTTCATTGAGGATTTGAGATTTTATGGTAATAAGAAAAGTGAGTCTACAACAAGTTAAACATTTTGGAAATTACATGGTTTAAGGAATAATAAACCTTAATATGGTCCTAATATTGAGGTACTGATTTTGGAATAAGATATTTGTGATTTGGTAAATTATATTGGGTATTCTTGACTTCCTTGAAACTGATTAAAGGTTTGTATATTCCATAATTTATGGAGTTTACATCATTTTTGGATGGATGAAGTATATCTAGTATTCTATAAGGAATGAGGGAGCATGAATGTAATCAATAAGGTTTTATGGTAATTCAGGATGTTTTAGTGTTTCAAAAGAATACACAATGAAGGTATTCACATGCTATTATGGGGAAAAAGGATCTTCATTGTGTTTAACTTCCTTATAAATTTTGGACTGTGATTTGGGACAAGAGTATTTTTGATAAATCTAGTTTGATATTATTTTTGGACTACCATAAAAGGACAACCTAGAGGTCGGGCAGCAACCCGTCCCATCCGGCAAGGCCGCGAGACTTGAACCCGCAACTGAAGGGAGATAAGGGTGTATCACCAACCACTAGCCCACATGATGTGTTGGATTGAATAATGTAGTCTTTTTTTGTAGATGAATTATAAATTCATTTTTTTAACCCTATACAATAGGATAAATAGAATATTATTTTCAAGTTCTATTATCATTTAGAATGAAAGATGAGTTTGTGGTTTAAATTAGTTAGAGGATGGTACTCAACTTGTCAAGTATATATTTTTCTTCTTCTCTTATTCTATGAAGAAATTAATTATTATACTTTAGTGAATGGATCATAAAACAAAAAATGTTTTATCCTAATACCATATGTTTTGTTGAACCGATGGTATTTTAAATCATCATAGATTAATGAATTTAAGGCCCTCAATTTTACACTTGTTTGTGATTGATGGCGTCAATCACTACCTATAAATATTTCAGTTTTCCCTCTAATTATATGTCTCTAATTTCCACCAATGTTTTCCTAATCGAGATCATAATTTTGTGGTGACACTTTCATTTCCCTTTTCCTCTTATTAAGAATAAATTTTATTAACCTAATTTCCAATGTGGGTTTTCCCAAAGGTATTTTCTATTTTCAACCTTTTATTTACAAAAACTTATTTAAATTTGCAAGAATGCAATTTATTTAAGGTGGGAAGAATGTAACACCACAAGATTTCATAGGATGTTATTTCTTCAAAGTAATTCAATAACTTGCATTGCACGCAACAAAGGGTTCTAGCATACCATGACTTACCAAATAAGCCATTCAAAAGTGGTTATGAATAATATTAAATTAATTTTTAACTTTATATAATACTTAAAATTTTATAACCAATATTATGAGTTTCTTAGACATAATGCAAGAACAAATACATTTTTTTTTCAGATAAAAGATGTAAATTTTTTCAAAAAATGCAATTTTACCTCTTTTTAATAGCAAAGCCTTTTTAAATCCAATATTTGAAACTTTTATATATTCAATTTGAAAAAATAATCTTCTTCTTCAAAATCCGGAAAAAATAATTTAGTTTCGATAAACTTTTGGTACTTTTCGAATAACTTTCATATTTTGATGAATAGTGAAAACTGCTAAATTTTAATTAAAAACAACTTTTTTATAATTAATAGTGATAAATTATGAATTTGAGTGGTTTTAAAGTATATTTAAAATATGTTTTTACAATTTAATACAATGTGGATCACTGGATGTAATTTTACATTTAAACTGAACATAAACAAGTGTCAATCTTTTGAAAGTTATTATCTCTTAAAAACACTCTTTTTGTTTTGACAACAGGAATAAATTTTAAATTAATAAATGAAACTTATATGTTTTGAATTTGGTATAATAGACTTTGTTTTTCGATTCGGAATATCAGAAATTATCTTAGGGTGAATTTTTGGTATTTTTCTGAAAACATTCAATTTTTGATGAATAGTGTAAAAAACAATGAGTTGTAGTTTAAAACCAAATTTTTATTTAAATAATTAATTATTTTATTTAAATTGAATTAATGTCAAAATAGATACATAATACCTATATAATTTCAATGTAATTCATAGGAGTTAGTTTAGAATAATTTTAGATATATAAAAATTTTATTGAACTTTTCGCCGTCTTTTACAAACCTCATAGGAGAATATAAAAATTGCAATAAAACATAATTTTACCGCTTATGTGAGTGGAATTTCGAAAATATGAGAGGAATGGTTAATATTAGGGAGTAAAATGTGGTTCAATAAGATAAAAATAATTTTTGGTGGATAGTAACTTTTTACTTTTATTTACCACGGTTATAAGTAAATAGGGTAATTAAGAGTAAAATGATATTAATATTACCCTAACACATGTCCTAATTCAATTGGACAAGTTTATCTCGACCAAAAACAACCTTAGGAATAAAATATTATCATTTAGGTCCACTTGGATTAGATTAGGACATTTATTATTATTTAATTCAAAGAAGAGTTAAAAGAGTTAAAAGCAATGTTTTTATAAGTAAAACATTTTTAATATAGGGTAATATGTAAGATAAATTCGATTAAAAATATTCATTAGAAATCTAATACAATTTCATACATAATATTATTTTATTTTTAATTTTTAGACATTAAATAAGTTAATTTATTTATGACACAATGGTGATGTATTAATTACCTAATTAATGAAATATTGAAATAAATGATATTATAAATATCAAAATGAATGTAATTTGAGACTTTTTATGAATTAAACTACTTTTATAGGTTAATATGACATATTAGGATTGTTTATATAAATTTTTTTCGAAGTAATAATTTTTTTAGGAAATTATCAAAAACAAAATACCCAATAGTGTCAAAATTGACATAAAAGAGTTTTTAAAAAAAATATTATATAATTAATTGATATTATATTCTTAAAACTATAAGGTTCAACCAAAAGACTTATATCATGATTGGTGTATCCTTAATGGACCACATGGGGGTCTCTTAGATGTATATATTTTGTTTATTAACCGTATACTATAAAAATACAAAGAGACATGGTAAATGTCAAACTATTTAACAAAGAGTTAAATCTAAAATATAAGGATAAAATAGTGAACCAAACTTGTCTAAAACATATTGGTTGAGTGTGTTTTGACCCATACCCACCATAGACTTTAAATAATCCAGTTTGGATACATTATAAACCGAATATTAATTTATTATAAAATAATACAATAAGTTTTTCCTAAAGAGCCCCTCCTCCCCCTTATAAAAGGACACAACTTCTAACCAATTATTCACATTGTCAAAGCCTTTTGGTTCAGCCAACACCAGAAAAATTATTCTCTAAACTTCCCTCACTTCAAACTAAAGGCCTTATATTTATCAGAAAGCCATCCTAAGTATCCCTTTTGATCAAATCAAAAGGAAGAACCCGAAGAAGAGGTAATGTTTTCACCACCCACTTTCATGTTCCTTTCTTCTTTCACTTCATCTTTCTTTGTTATTTCCATTATAAAAAAAATAACTCTTGTATATTCTATATATTTTGTTGTTATTAAAAATATGGTATAACCATATTCAGTATTCTATCCATTCTTTTAATGACATGTCACCATACGTGCGTACGTACGACCTACCGTCTCCACGTCATGGTGTAATTGTTATTCAATAAATTATTATTTGGATGGGTATAATAATGATGTGTAATTAATTTAAATAATAAATATAACATGATTATTATTATGTATATATGATATACCATCCCATTATATATTATTTTAATATCACAAAAATGATATTGTCGCTCGTGCGTATGTACGGACTACAGTCTCCACGAACGCGATGAGATTCATTCCCCAACTTATCCATTCAAGTCTAATTCTCATTTTATGATTAAAAACAATGTTTAAGGACTTGATATCATTATGGATATGAATAATATACGACCTATCCATAAAAAACCCGACTTATGTTACAAATCACATAAAAGAAAATGAGTAAGTTAACACCCGAAAACAATGATAATAATAAGATATTAATAACAAAGCAATGATAAAAGATCATATATGATATCATATTAATTTAAATGATTCTTTATTAATTTCATAACAATTATTTCACTATTATACAGTAGGTTGACCTACCATCAACCAAGGAAAAGTACAAGGTAAGGGTTTTCATCTCACTTCTTATTCTCGTGAGATTCATGCCATATTTCCACTATTACCATTTGTGTGGTGTATGTACTTCCCATAATTGTTTTCTTTGTGTAATAAACTTTAATTTATGTGTATTTACATATTGATTTTATGATACCTCTTTCATGGGGTTTATGTTTTGTATGTTACCAAATTGGTAAGGGTTTATTTCACAATCTCTTCATTATCTGAGGTTGTTTATACGTAATTATCTACTGGGACCTCTTTATCATCCACATCCATGTTTCTTAAAAATGTAGTTCAAAACATTCTTACTATTTTACAGAATATGGGTTAAAGTCATTTATACCATTTTTTGACGTTTAATAAGAATTTTATAAAGGAATCTTTCCATTGTCTTCCAAACAATGTAATTTTTAACCATTTCGACAAAATTACGGTAAGAATGTCTTTTTTTAACTTACATAGCGGGTGAGACTTTTCTCTGCCCTTATAAAATCGTCGAATATTCCCTTACAAGATTATAATAATCTTTACAAAGAAAATTTTTTATTTTATAATTATGTTACTTTTAAATGATTTCAAAAAAGTGATATTTCACTCAAATATATGAAAATCCAGTGAAAATGTATACGTATTTAATGAAAGCTTAAAAATGTTTTCAGAAAACCTGACTCTCATGTGTGGTAGATAGGAAGGGATTGGGAGTGGACACATCATGGACTGTAATTAGTTAAGACGTCTTAGAATTAGTTATTTTGTTTTCAGAAACTTTCATAATGTTTTCAGAAAATCACTGGAGTATATTGGAGCAATTTTAAACGTAAGTATCTTCTAAAAAAATTTCATCGGTAGGTCTCATGAGACAAACTAGTGTCTTGGCAGAAGGCCTTGAAAAAATATTATTTTTAGTATTAGCACGAGGGCTTGGCTATGTGGTTATGATTGTCTGGAATTATGCATTCCATCATTATGAAAGAGGTCATTGATTTTGCATGTGATTATTAGGCTAGTAGAATATCCAGGTGAATAATTAAATGGCATTATTTCATTTCATTTTTCCATATTATGCTAAAGTTAAAGTTTAAAAGGCTTTTTTTAGATATACATTGCCTTAAATGTTTATGATTATTTATGAAAGTTTCTGCGATATTGTTATCCTTACTAGGAATCTGAGCTCACCACTTTCTATGTTTAATTATTTCCAGGATGTGAAGATGTATTTTATGAATGACCTGCATGGATAGTATGAGGGGATATGAGTGTGGACTATGGAGACTATGTTGTTGTAGTTTTCATTTTTTTATGTAATGTAATCTTTATGAATGTATCTAGTGTTTCCATGGATACTAAACTAATCCGTCTTTAGAGACTTGATCTTTTGTGATCATGCCAATGTTAAGTAATAATTCACCGACTCTGGGTAACTGGGGTCGGGGTGTTACAAGGATCATCCAGTGAAAATCAAAGATTGCAGAGAAAATTTTCTATGAAATAAGACAATGCCCCTCGTCAAGGTGTTGTGGCGAAACCACATATTTGAATAAGCAATGCAGGAATCAGAGGAAGTGATGAAGCAGAGTTACCCGCATTTGTTTTAGAGTTGGCAAAGGAAATTTCGAGGGAAAAAATTTTTAAGGGGGGAAGATTGTAATGACCCAAACTTTCATTAATGGAAATTGTTCTTCATAAAATTAGATTTCATTTTATGGTTATATAAAATGTGATCTTCATTGGTTTTATGTTTTTTTATTTTAAAATAATGTTATGAAACGAGACCATTACTAATATAGATGTTTAACAATGATCACGTGATTAGTATAAATATAGGGCTTTAAAAAATCCAATTTACTCAGACAAAGGAAGAAATGACCTCTTCCAATAGACATGCACCATATGAATCCCATTTGTTGGAGCTTAGAAAAGAGTTCACGCCATTGGGCTACTCTCTTGACCAAGCCCATTCCAGGCTTGAACATGTTAAGCTTGAGTGGAATAGACTATGGGAGAAGTTGAAGTTAATAGAGATTAGCACCTGAGAAATGTTATCTGAGCCACCCCAAGAGTCTTTCATCATCACACACCTTACTGTTCGGTCTTATGCGGGTGTTAAAAGGTGTTATTTAACAAGACCATAGAAATATTACTATATGCATTATTTTTGTATAAAGAATGTTCATTCATGTTATTATTGTTACTTTGTAAAGTGTTTTTAAAGAATAAATAGTATTTGTAGTTAATAATCAACTAAGAAATCTATTTTAATGAATTAATGAATTTTTTAATTAAATAATATTTTAATAAAATATTTTTATTATTAAATTATGTGTTATTAAATATCAATGATCATATTATTTTATGAATGTAATTGTAATTTTTATTATGGTTTGAATGTTGATTTTGTCAAAACCCATGAATTTTCGACAAATGTTGGTTCATATTTTAAAAGAAAAAATTCACATATTTAGTTAATTATTTAGATAAAATGAATATTATTTATGGGATCAAGAGATAGAAATTATCCAACAGTTAATAATTCTTTATTTCCCCAGACAGTCGAATTTTTGGGTAAAAATTAAATACCGTTTAAATATATAATGTGATTTTTGACATCATAATGTTCCAATATTGAAGTAATAAAATAATATAAACACTATGTTTGGCCAATATATGTTTTACCATTAAAATAATGTGATTTTATATTTTTTTGATTTATTTTTCAAAACATTACTGGACCTTTCAAGGCTTATAAATCATTTTGAATTTTTAAATTGTTTTCCTTGAGATTGTGACTCACCTCTGCATAAACAACCCAATTATTTTAAGATGTTCAGCCATTGGACTTATAAAATATTTTATTCCACTCCACTGTTGAAAAAACTATGGGCTGGTATGTGGTATTGATTAGTTTAATTTAAGGTGTCCCAAACCTAAATTATAAATAATTCCCTCATATTTCTAATATAAACCCACCAAAGATCCCACTTCCTCTTCACTAAAAGCCCTTGGAGTTCGACCAAACCCTTCCCACCTCACTCTAGATTCTTCTCAAGGTGCCCCAACCTCCCAATAATCCACTCTCAAGCCTCTCTAAAGCCTTTGGGATCACACATCCAAGTATGTTATTTCTTCCATTCTCATATTTGTCCAATATTCTTTAAGTTGCTTTCAATTTAAAATGTTATGGTATGATTTCACACCTACCCCATACTGCCCTTTTTATGTTTGGATGATGGAAGTACCCTTTTTCTCTCATTAATGCATCCCATGTACACCTGTTACCATGACAAAATATCGTAAGGGATATCATCCTTTCTCATTTTTATTGTATTGTTTTAATTTGATATGCCTTTTTTCAATTAAAAATGTTGGGGTATGATTTCACACCTCCCCCATACTACCCAATTTATTTTTGGATGATGGTAGACCTCTTTATAAATCTTTAATGCCTATCATGTGCACCAATTACCAAGCCAAAATTTCATAAGGGATTTCTTCCATTCTCATTTTTATAAAATTTTATTTTAGTTGTTATGCCCTTTTTTCAATTACTAATGTTAGGGTATGATTTTGAACCTCCCCCATACTGTCCTCTTTGTGTATGGAGGATGGGAAACCCCATTATCTCTCATTAATTCTTCCCATGTACACCTATTACTATACTGAAATTCCTTGAGGGATTTCTCTATCCTCTTTTACATCAAAGTAATTCTTTTGTATTATGCATCTAAATTCTATTACATTTGTTGGGACATGTATCTATATGAAATTTTACTATCCATTTCATTTACATATGACAAGGAACCCTTTTATATCTCATCAACCATTTTCATGAATCCTTATGCCACGCCGTTATACTGCCGAAATTGCACCACTTTTTTCCAAGACAAGATCATTGTGTAGTGAATACCATACCCATGTTTTTCTCAAGGATATTCACCTTTATACACATATACATATCGAATGTTACTTTCTTGTATTTATTCCAAATTACTTAATCATGGAATAACTTATGATGTTGATTGATTTCATGATCCATTTGGCATAATTATGCATGAAATGAAATGATTGTGAAGGGTGCACCCTGATAGAACTCCAATGAATTTTGTAAAGTATAGTGTCATGATACGTAATGTTCAATGGGTGTTGACTTATGATAATTAAAGTGAAACATGGTTTAATCGTGCTTCATGTGAAATGAGGGTTCACTCATGCTCCATGTGCAATGAGCCTTGGATCATACAAATTCCATGTTAAGTGTTGTTGCCACATTTCCATGTTATGATTATCACACTTTATTATGATTTTATGTTAATGTTCCTATTTTGATTCATTGATAAGCCTATTTTCTATCATGTATTTTATTCCCCATATTATTCTATGTTTATTAGCTAACAGGGATTTATATCTCACCCTTTTCTTATGCATGTCCTTAGGTTATCCCATGAAATTCTAAGTACAAGAGAGTGTAGTGGTCATGTAAAGGAAGTTTTCAATAAAGATGTTGTGTGTTTTATGTTCTAATATTTTATGTAATGTTCCTAAGCCCCAAATACACTAGACCTCATGATACTTGATGTGGCATCAAGTGATGATTTAATATAATAAATCAGGTATAAGTGTGTAATAAAAAGCATGGTTGTTATATTAGTAGATTATTAGAGTTTTGTGACTCTGATAACCTAAATAATTAGAGGTGTACCCATTTGATATATGAGTACTTGATGAATCTTATGAACTAAATAATTCATGTTTTATCTTTATTATTACTATATATGAAAAGTATGTGTATATTAATCACAATGAATAAAAAATTATTATTCAGTGATTGTGATTGATGTGATCTTAATATTTCTTGATAAGGAATAGTCATGCATATCATTATTGTTGATTCTTTTTGTTTCAGGTTAAATGTTTGCCTACATGTATTTTTTAATTATGATTAATATTAGAAATAGTTGTTCCATTAATTTATTCACTTCATGGGATGATGATAAATTATATTTTTTTCACCCACACATACACATATTTATATTTTTGTCCCTTATATATATATATATATGACATGGATGATCATAGAGGCCATCAATATACTATGTATTTGAATCTTTTCATGACCTGTCCTAATGGGGATTATGTTGTGACTCCCCATGCTTGCCTCCAATAGGCTATGTTCTAGTGACTAGTTTTGGGAAGGCATATGACTAACAATGGAGGAATTAGAATAAATATATATATGTACACACAAATCTCTAAGACTGTACAAATGCTAAATTTAAAAACAAATGAACAAGAAAGCATGCATATGTCTTAATCCCACATCTAGAGTACAACATGAAGTAAAGGAAAGTAAACAATGTCAAATAAAATCCCACCAAAAAGGGTTTGAAAAAAATTCCATACTTAAAGTAAAGGAACTTTTATATGTATACTTCATGAACAGACCCTAGTATATATAGCCTCAATAATAACCATCATGTCTTGGTCTATCATGGACTCTATCGAATCTTTAATTGTCAGCACACGACACACCAGAACATGTGTGAGAAAAGTAAATATTGGGGTCAGTAAAACAATACCCAATAGGACACCTAGAAAAAAAGGCATAAAAAATAGCCTTCTATACATATGTACATGTATAAATCAAATATAACCAAAAAATAATGTTATACTCAATAAAGACACATTTTTTAGAGGTAAATGACAACTATAGTACATTGGTCTAGGATTCCATCTCAATGATTCCCAAAATAACACATATAGGAGAACAAACATATGTGTATACTAGAATTGATGATGTCTGTCTAAGAGGTAGTGATTTCCTGTTGTCTTCATAAGAAAGTACACACTAAAGGTCTGAAGATATTATGATACACAAATAGGGAACATTTCAAAGGCCAAGGGGTAATACCACCAAACTCAATATGGATTATAAACTTATGTATAGGATCGACACTCACATTGTTTTTTCCATGATGATACCCAAGACTCCACATAGGTCATGAATATTAATAGAGGATCTCACTTCAGGAATCTCAGAGAGATTATAACCTCCCTCTCAAAGAAGTGTCGTTGAAGGGATCACAGTCCTTGGAGTATGTGACGCCATAATAACCCCTATGGGATGGATAAGAGGACTGAAACCTTATGAAACTTGTATGAGATAAAATTGATAAGGTCTATTTGACATTTATAATAAAGCACACAGTCTGTAGTAGGGTTCACATGCCATCACCCTTGACCCTAGATCCTACCTATGTAAGTGACTCATTTCATCCATCCATGATCGTGTATAAGAACATGCTGTTCTATATTCCCATATACTCTAACTATGTTATAGTATCTGTATTTTTCCCATATTCCCACGGTCATGTACTAGTACACATCTTAGCTTGTATACATGTCCCAAAATGTCTCTTTGTAAGGGAGTATACGTCGTGTTGTATCCAGTGTATTCCACCACATGGTTGTGTTCCTCTAAGGTACATGCCAAGTATATCGGGAGGGACCACTTTTGGTGTGATAGATGTCACATTTCATGTGATACTTAAGTTCCTCTAAAGCCCTATCCACCACTAAAGGGTCTCTACATAGAGAAGAGATCCATTTTACATGTTGTGTAGCATGAGATTTTATAGAACTCTATATTCTTCCTTCATGAAGCACAGCTAATTATCCAGCCTCCAATCCATTTACCACTTTTTTAGGAAATCAAATACCCCACCTCAAATTATTCTTTACATCACCTAAGAACACATTTATAAATAAAATATTTTTGAAAAAAGGATCTCTATATTCTTCTTTTTCATGCACCAAAGAATGACAAAGAACACGAAATCTGGTATCCACCGTTGCCTGATTCTCCACCGATTCTATCATCACACCACCATCATTTCATGATGATCACAAAAATATGATATTAGATCAGTGTACTATGAAATGAGTGTGAAATGATCGATTCTTCTAGATATGATGAACCATGGTCCATATGAAGAAATCCCATGATGAACGAAGAACCAGGGGAGAAAATCACAAGAACAAATGAAAGGAAAGAACCCTGTTTGATGTTCATGTTGATCTAGATAAATTTAAATGATTAAAAAAATTTATAAATCCACATTAACAATGTAATTCCCTAGAATAAATCCCCACCAAGAAACACATCCTACATTACGCACGATCGGTGAATCAATTAGTTCATCGATTGATAATGATCATCTTAGAAATTATGAAAGGGGGAAAATGAATTGAAGGAAACATACTACCTTAATATGGATCAATCACTAATGAAGAATGACACAAAATCATTTTTTGGGTGAGATCACTTGTTTTTGTTTCACATTGATTGTTGATCAATGATGAGGTCATCATTCTCCAATGGGAATTTATTCAATGACTCTAATGGACATACAATTATTTTGTGTGTGTTATACATCTATCCCAAAACAATTTCTATAACCATGTATTTAATGAAGAATAATTAGATCTATGTTTCAATAAAAGAACTTCATTAAATATTTTATTCATTTTAAGCTCATGAAAATTTTTCACAAAAACGACCCTCATCGAATATGGTTATGTCACGCCCAGGGTAAAACCCATTTTATAAACTCATTGGTGCCATAATATTTCTGATCTGATAACCCATTATTAATTTATTCCACTTTTTCATGGAAACTACAGACACGTTCTTTTTAATATGTTTAATATATTTTAGATATTTATTCTGGGTATATCAGGACTTCAAATTTCATGTCATCTTAGTGCCCAGTCTTGAAAATAATATATATTATCAAAAAAATAATTCAATTAATATAAAAAAATCTAATTCCTTCCACATTATGTATTTACATCATTGAAAAGGAAAAACAGAGGATACTCATAAATGTGTGGGCACTGACCGCAAATTTGTGCCGGACGCTTCTATGTACTTTCTATAAGATTCCCATGCAACAACCAAAAAAAACTAAAGTAATTTATTTCCCACAAAGCTTCTCCTCTTTCTGATCTTCAAAATTTATTGGGTACTCATAATAGATTACCCCCATCCACAATTTAAATCTCGCCCTAGGCGACAATGTTGGATGGATCTTGCACGTACCTTCTCAACTGTAAAATGGGGATGACGTTCGGTGCCTAGTCTAACATTGGAGGTAGAGCTAAGTGGTATGCCACCTACCCAACTCTGCACAGTATCTGGAAAGGGATGATAAATATCATAGATATCTTTTCACACCAACCAAATCTTCATAACTCACATTGAGGTGAAACCCGTAGAAACACATGATCTCTTTCCTTGAAATCAAATGGCCTCTATTTTATTTCATCATAAGACTTATGATGGCTCTGTGTAGTCCTCATCCACTCTTGGATAATATGCACCATATTTTTAGTTTCTAATACTAACACTAGGACAATTAATTCCAACTCTAATGGGTCAGTCCAACAAAGTAGTTAGTGTTTGGGGGCCTGTAAAAAGCCTCGAATGGTGCCACATTGATGGTGGAATAGTATTATTGTATACAATCTCCCCTAGTCATTGGTGATCCTCCCATGTATTTCTTAAATACAAAATAAAATCTTGAATGATGTAATTTGAAACCTGATTAGTCCAACCAGACTACTTTTAGATTGGTAGTGAAATAATTTGATCATATGCTACTGAGTCCTAAACACCCATGCAATCCCTTCCACAACTGTGATGTTAAATGAGCATCATGGTCGAAAATGATCGTGTATGTAACTATGTGTAGATAGACTATCTATTGAATGTAGAGGCGTCTTATGCTCTGTACTAAACTTAGTTATCAGATAACTAGGAAGTGGGATGACTTGGTGAGTCGATCTATGATCATCTAGATGGAAACATTCCCTCTGGAGATACATGGTAAGACCATCATGAATTCAATGGACATCCCATCCCACTTTCACCTTGGAACCTTAAGGGGTTGTGATAAGTTTATAGAACTTGGTTCTCAACCTTCAATTATTTTCATGTAAGGAATCGAGAGATGAAAATGGAAAATCCTTTCTTCATCTTTGACCACCAAAAATAACAGCGGAGATCCTAGTACATATTTTACACACCATGATGTACTGAAAAAGGAGATGTATGAAAATATCTTCGAACCATCTCCCACAATTTCACTAGAACCATCATTCATCCTCTAAAAAGAAGGATGTTCTCGCCACCTTTTGAAAATACTGGCAGATCATTTTAAGGGGATATCTAAGTACACGAGGTCTCACAATATGTACATCCTAACAATGCCTCTTTGACTAGATACAAGATAGGAGGGGTGACAACCATTGATGAGAGGTAAGATAATGATTCTACATTCACAAAGGATAATTGTAACAATTCTATATTCTCCAACCCCTTGTTTAAAAAATGTGAACATGATCTTCTACTGGGAGGATCTACTACCACATTGCCCTTCCATGGAGTATATACAATTTTAGAGTCATAATCCTAGATGAACTATAGATTCTCCCTCTAAATCGTGTTTGGATATTTTTGAGAGAAGTTTTAGTTGAGACTCCAATGATTAGAATAGAAAATAAACCACTCACCCATCAGGTAGTGTTTCCACATATTCAGTTTGAAGAATACATCTACAAACCCCAGATCATGGGACATGTAGATCTAATCATGTGGTATCAACTAATGTTTAACATTGTAAATCACAACTTTCCTATGCATTAAAATAGAAACAAACATGATTCCTAATCAATGCCGGAACACTACTTCTTTGAAAACCTCCTATGGTAATCTCAAGATAGGAGTTATCAAAAAACTCAATCCAACTACAGAGTAACATTCTAAAACCTCCCTATCCATTCCAGAGCCTTCACCTTTCATATCTAATCCATAATTGGTTCTAAAATTCTAGATATATCATTTATGAATATTGGATAATAGAATCCAACCCATAGAACCTACAAAACTCCATCTGCTTTTGGGTGGATCCCAATATTTATCTACATCAACTAAGTCCAAGTTCACTACCTATCCATCTATATAGATAACATGTCCCAAAAATTGGACCACCTAAATCCAGAATAGAAACATCAAGTTATTTCTATGAAGTTGCTTCTCTCAGAGTACATCCAAAGTATCCTCAATTGTCTCACATGATCCACCTCGAATACTTATTACATAAGAATATCATTGATGAATACTACCATGAACCAGTTTATGTAAGGCTAAAATATCCGATTCATGTGTATGATGAACAATGATAGGGGTTCGTCATGCCAAATGGAAGCACCACATACTCATAGTGACTATCACAAGACCAGAATGTTATATTCGGTGTATCTAAATCCTATACTCACCATTGGTGATATCCTAGCTGGAGATCAACCTTCAAGAACCATAATTGACCTCTCAAATGATCAAAGAGTTCATCTATCATATGTAGTGGATAGTTGTGCTTTAATATCAATTGGTTTAAGAAATGTTAGTACAAAAAAACATAAATGTCAAACAGGAATTCATAGAAAACAATAATGGGGTTTCCCATGGTGAACCATTGAGTCTAACAAATCCCTTCCTCTATAAGTCATCCAACTAAACCATTAGCTCATGATGTTCTGAAAGATCCATATGATATTATTTTGTGGAAATCGGTGTTGTCCCATAGTTTATGACAATGTATAATTCTATTTATCAGTGGGGAGGTAAAACTAGAACAACCTTAGGGACGGTGTCCTACTACTACACCACCACTGTAAGAAACTGGGAAATCATAAAATATACTACACCAAGTGTTATGCTAGTAAATTAAAGAGTAATAGGCTACAACCTCCTATGAATGAGCCCATCATGTGCTTCCTGGGATTCCATTTCACTCAAAAATAATACTTGGTTCCATCAGTGAATAAACATCACATCCTTACTCAAAAATAGTCTATGTGGTCAAGAACTATAGATAACCAGTCTATTCCAAGAATGAAATAGTAAGGCCTTGATGCTTGTACTAAGAGATTAAAACAGAAAATATCTACTCCAAGACTCAGGTCACACTTTCATCAAAATTGCGTGATAAATAAGTCATCTCTAGTAGGACTCTCCAAGAGTAATGCTTTACCTAAGGGCCCAACCAGAATATCAAAATCCCAAACAAGGTATATGAAATGAAAATAATGAATAGATAATGGGTGTATCCGAACTACAACCAAGGTAGAAAAGACACTGATTATACCTTGAATATTCACCAGATCCTCTGATTCATAATCTTTAACTTCTAGCAACTTCCCCCACACATGTCCCCTAGCTCCCTTAGTCTGGAATTGAAAACTTTGGGTGGTGGTAGTGATAAATCAAAACATTAAACACCTCATTCTACCCTCCTAGCTCCCATGCCACGTCTAAAACCCTAAAAAAATTATGACCGAATAATGCCTCTTCCTTAGAGGCCCATCTAATGTCTCTTTTTAAACCTTATGGTGGGTCAGAAAATAAAAAGAATGATATCCCATGCCAAAACATAAGTATCAACACCTATGTCAAGGCTGACTAGAGTCACCTTGTGGGCCCGGAACTGCAGATCCTCTATCCTAGGAGCAAGTCCTTAAATATTTCACATGTAAATGCCCTGATAATGACATTAACTCCCTACATTTGAGGTATATGATCCTTCTTTCCCACTACTAATAACAACCGACAATATCTTCTCACTCCAAAAATATTCTACCATCAAAGCTCAAACTAGGACCCAATCAATGGTAGGACTTCATAGAGTGATAACATGGGCTCATATGTCTCTATATAGACAATTTGTGAATTTTCGAGACCTGAAAAAATTGATATTTACCATATCCATAATGTACCAAGAATGGTTTGTAAACCTCAATGAATATTCTAATAATATTATGCTAGCCTACTGGAGTTTTATAAGCTGATGGGTATGCATAACCCTTAATGTTTCTTGTGAGAACTCTCATCTGGAAAGGTAATTGAAATAATTACATGAATGAGTGTCCGTGTCATAAGACTAGGTCTCTAATACCCACCATCAGCCTGCTGTGCCCTAAAGATGGCTCGCTACCAAGACCAACATCTGATCTCTCAGTTTCCTAACAAGGTGTAAAACTAAGGTCTCCACCTAAACCATTCCTCAAACGCCTATGGGTCGGGAAAACATCAGAATCTGAGTGGTCTCTTCCCCTAAAACTCAGGAAGTGTTCTCATCCATCACACCTCATCCACTTGTATAGTGGGTACTATGTGCTACTCAATAGGTTGTGGTATAAGTAGAACAATGCCTATAGGTAACACCTGGGGAACATATCCTTGTATCGACACTTCATCAGTGAAGGGTTCATCGTTGTGATTATGGTTATAAATATTATAAGTAATTGTTCCAAGATGCATCTTGAAATAATCACGATGTACCATGTTCAATGAGTATATCTGGTGATCTAACTCAAAAAGGACATGTAAAACACAAACCATCGCTATATAATGTATATAACAATTTTCCCTATAATAAATTATCTCATGAACTGAGTTGAAAAGTAGTTGATCTGAGTCCTAGTGTATGTATACGTCGATCGCCACACCATCCCTAGATTTCGTGTCATCAAATCCAAACTTGAAACACTTAACACTATTGCCCCAATCAAATCTCACATACTCTAGTCCTATGGTAGAACCGACTACATATGATACCACTCTATCAGGACCCATCCTAGTGGCCACATACCAAAACTCCCCATGCATGCCTCCAATAGGCCTATGGCTGGAGACCAGTGCCGAGAAGGAATATCACTATGGCGAGAGGCCTTAGACTATCTACTTGTACACAGAAACACATCTCCAAGTCTATTCAATTAATGAATGTAGAAACAACTTAACAACCATGAAAGCATACATCTAAATCCCACAATAAGAGAATAATAGTATGTAAAGGAATGTAAAAAGGGCCAAACATGATCCCTCAATAAAGAGTCTAATAACAAGTATATATTCAATTTAAAGGGACAACTTCTTGAATACTTCATCAACACACCACTATATATCTGAACTCAGTAAGCAACATCAGGTCTTAGTCATTCAAGGACTTGGTCAAATGTTCGGCTGTCTGCATAAGAGACCCCACAGGCAGGAAAAGTCTGTGTAGGGATGATTATAACAATACATAATAGGGCACCCAAAAATCAGACATCACATATAAAAGGAAAATACATTCATCTCTACACAGTTATATGTATACAAAACACAGAAAAAAAATATCTTGATATTCTCAACAAAGACACATAGTCTATAGGTGAGTCACAACCATAGTATATCAACCTAGGATTATATCTTAAAGATTCCACAATGAACTCATCTAGGAGAAAATACACATGAGTTTTATAGAAATGTTTAATTCTATTTGAGGTAGTTCTCATTAGGACTCATTAAGAAAAATTATATGTTGAATGTCAAAAAATATTTTTTTACACAGATAAGGTTCACTACTATGGCCATGGGGTGATGCCAATAACTCAATCTAAATTAAACTACTAAGTATAGGATCGACGCCTACATAATTTTGGTCCTGAAAATACCAAGAAAAAAAACCAGTTAAAAAAGATGAATATAGTATCGCACTTTAAACATCTCAGAGGGATAACAATGACTCTATCAATGATATCTTACTGAGGGGATTATGGTCATAGGAGTAGGAGAAAATATCATACTAACCCTCAAGGAATTGATAAAAGAAACACACTCAAACAAAAGTTTTACAAGATAAGAAGGAAAATTTATCTAAGCCATGTATAATTAATTAAATTACATTTCATATAGGTTATAATCCATGTCACTTGACCCCATATCATGCCCATGCAATGGGATAGTGTCATCAAGCTGTGTCTATGTAGAATTCTCATCATGCTATCTTCCCATGTACTCTACCCGTGTTCCAATACACAACATTAGCTCATGTACCCATTTACATGTAATAGTAAATTACTATTTCAGTGTACTTGGTACAACCTGTGTTCATGTAGGGGATTAAAAGGTGTCCTCTATCCCATGTACTCCACACTGTGTCTGTGTAACTACGAGGTACAGATCGAGTATCCAGGGAGAGAACACACACTTTGTGATAGGGGTCACATGCTATGTGATAATTATGTTTATATAAAACTCTAGATTCATCATAGGGGGCCACACATGGTGTGTATATTTGGTTTACACACTATATAATGAGAGATTTTCTAGAATGAAAAATTCTTCTTCCGTGCACCCCAGTCGATTATCTAATCGTTGATCCATCAATGGCCTTGGACGGAAATTAATGATCCCATGTCATCAAGGAATTTCAATTGTCAAACTACATTATTTTAAATTAAATCTAATAACAATTATCTATGTGTTTTTCTTTTTTGTGCGCCGAATAACACTAATGAATGTAAAATTGGGTATCCACCATCGTCCGGTTCACTGTTTCTTCCATTGTTGCACCACCATCATGTCATTCTAATCCCAAATCATTGACATCTGATCATTTTTCTAGGAAATGGGGTCACAATTATTGATGGGTCTATATATGTTGAACTATGGGTTAAACAAATAAAAACCATGACATATGAAGAACCATGTGAGAAAAACACAAGAAAAGATGATAGAGATAAACCTAGATCTATGTTCATATTGATATTGATTAATTTCCCTAATAATAAAAATAATGAAATAAATAATTACAATGTAATTCTCCAAAATAAATTCCCACAAATAAACCCATCCCACAATTTTCACAATTCTTAAATCCATCTGTTCGTTGATTGATTCATGTTCTTCATATAATTTATGAATGTGTAATGTGTCAATTCAAAAAGATACCCTACGTAGATTTCGGTCAATCATTGATGAAGAACGATACAGTGTAATTTTAATTTGTGGGATCCTTCAAATCCATTGTGCGTTGATCATCGATCTATGTTCCAATTTTCGTTCCCCATTATTGGTGAGACCCCTCTAATTCATTGTGCGCTGATCATATATTTATGATCCAATAGTCATTCACCAATAGGATTTCCTTAAATGATTGTAATGGCTCTCTAACAATTTTAAAGGTTATGCAGGTGACCCAAATTTTTTTCCATAAGAGTGTATTTAATGAAGTGGAATTAGGACTCTAGAATGACTCATCAATTAAATAATTAAATTAATTATTTCATTCATTTTACGACTAAAATATATTTTCTATTAATGACCCAATCTGAAAAAGATTAAGTCATTCCTAGGTTATGTCCCACATCTTGAACTAAATGGTGACATCAGATTTCTATTTTGGGAACCCATTCATAATTTATTCCACTTTATTAGATAAACTATGTTCCCGTTCTATTTAATATTTTTAATATAATTTAATAATTTATTTTGGGCATACTAGAAATTAGAATCAAATGCTATCTTAGTACCCAGTCGTGAACATAATCTATATAATATCATAAAAAAATACATCAATAATCTGAGAGATTACATAACTGATGGGGTAGAGTTTTATTACATAGAACATGTTTGTGCCGTTCATGTATGGTCTTACATATATGGGATATTTTTATATTTATTTGAATTCATTTATTTTATTATATTAAAATATTTTTATATATATATTATTTTTTAATATACATGTTCTATATTTTTTATGACTATTCATTTACACCATGATGTATGGTGTGGCATGATAATTGGTAGTAGGTTACATTGACCCGAAATTTCACCTTTCTTTTTTCTTCAAATATTCAAAATAATAATTTAGCGACTCGGGTTTTTGGCCCTGTCAAACTTTGAAATATTTCTACGAAGAATTCCAGAGTTAGGCGCGAAGAGAACGTGCGATTATGAGGCCCGGTGTGTCCAGAATTAATTTTATAAACTCATTAAGTAGTTTTTATAGTATGCACGTGGAGGGGGTGTGATATCTCCTAAACGGTAGCTCAGATCGGGAATCCGAGGGCACAGTTGCGTCTAGAACGTGTCGTTTACCCTTGGCGAGGTGTAAACATTGTGGGTGCAGGCCTGTGGTGAGAAACGCCACCAGGGGAATTTTCGGAAATAAATGGAGAAGTTAGTGTGCGAGCGTCGGCTCGAATAACTTCTGAACGGAGTCTCATATTGAAAATCCGAGTCCGCTGTTGAATTCATAACAGTACGTTTACCCTAGGGGTGACCTTACCTTTGTTCGCATCGGGCGTTAGGTCCGAGGCGGGTTTGGCGCCGGCTGGTGGCTGATATAAATATCAGCACCCCCCTCCTTTTCATTCCTCTCAGCGTTCTTCGCCGTTTTTTACCGCTGATCCGCCGAATCGAGAAGGCAAAGCACCCATGATCTCAGATTTCGACGGCAGACGTTCCAGGAGCGAGAAGCGGAAGCTCTGGAGCGCAGATCTAAGGTAGAACATTGGTGTTTCGCCCGTGAGGTAGACAGATTTTAGTTTTAACCTCGATCCCATTTTTGTTGCGTTTTCCTGCAAATTGAAGCAGTAGTAGTGTAGATCGGGTCCTGAGGGTCGTGTAGACACCTCCAGATTGCAAAACGGACCGCCGGGGTACCCCTGGCGGTCCGGGAAAGATCCGCTGATGCACCAGCGGAGCGTGGTGGAATCGTACGCCACGCGGCGGAGGGCCACTAGCCAGGGCGGGGGAGCGGCGGCGGCCGGTCCAGGCCGGCCGGACCCCTTTTGTCATACATGGGTCTTTGAACCCCTGTATCTTGCAATCCGAGAGTCGGATTCACGTGCCGTTTGCGGCGATGCGACCCTGACGACGATGCGAACCCTCCGGTGTGTGTTGAAGAGTTTAAGGGTTTGGGATTATTGCCCTAGAGTTATAAAGGTCGTATAAAATTATATATTTTTTTATTATTTTAGGACTTCGGGCCTTTGTAACTTCTACCCAGAGCGTCCGACTAACGTGTCGTCATTGGCGTTGAGACCCTGATACTATGGAGGACTTTTTGAGATGGTTTCTATTTTTTGGGACTGAGAACGGGGTGCGGGCCCCACGAGGCTGGGTTTTGGTGTTTGTGGAGAAACGCAGCTTTCACACCAGGAGTCCAATTTTTGGCAGATGAATAGTCAATCCTGTGTGTTTTTCCGAGAGGATCGTAATGGTATGATCCATTCGATGTGTTTCGGGATCGATGCATGGGCCCCACCCGAGCTGACCTTCCGTGAATACTACCTTTTCACCGGGTGTCCGTTTCGGATGAACGAGTAATTGATTCAGATTTTTTTTCGAGGGGATCGTCATTGTATGATCCACTTGATGGGATTTAGGATCATTGTGTGGGCCCCGCATGAGCTATCTACAGTGAATAGTGATTTTTTCACCGGTGCTCCGTTTCAGGTGAGTAAAAAGCCTATCCTGCCTGTTTTTCCGTGTGGAACGCAATGGGGGCCTCAATATCGGCCTTGGAGATGCGCGGTTTGGCGTTGTGGTAGGTCACTCAGGATAATGACATTTTGGACCAGCAGTGGTTGAGGGTACTCCCTTGGTTCGTTCCCACGAGGGTCTGTGTGGCATCAGAACCATCGCATAGGTTTTTGATCCTCTCGATGAGATGTATAAACTATTAGAGTTGTGGCATCCCTCTGGTGGGCCAAGAGCGGGATCCTCTAGAATCTTTCCCATATATCAGGTTCTTCGTATCGGTGTGACCGCTTATTCACAGGCGGCGATCCCCTATCTAACTGGTTAACCTTGTAGGGTTTGTGGCATCATAAGGATTATGATCCCTTATGCGGTGGGCCATACATAGTAGGGTTGTGGCATCGTCGGGTATACGATCACTTACTCAGCATGAGGTGTATCATAGGGTTGCAGTATCATGGGTTATGCGATCCCCTACTCAGCGCGTGGTTTCAGTAGGGTTATGTCATCGTCAGTTTGATCCCCTACATCACAAGTTATACCAGATAGAGTTTCGATATCATCGTGACCACCTTTATATAGGTGATGATCCTCTATCTGAGTGATGTGCTTCTGTCGAGCACGAGATCGGGTTGTGCTATCCCCCAGCGGATCCTAGGTGTGATCCCTTATCTGTGAGAACTACGTATGCTAGATTGGGTCATGGTATCCCCCAGCGGACCCTAGGAGTGATCCCCTATCTGTGAGCTTCATATACTATAGTGGGTTCTGGTATCCAGTAGCGGACCCTAGGAGTGATCCCCTATCCGAGGAGTTTGGTGGTTATGTTGTTTCTACGAGGTTTCCTCAGTGATGCTATCCGACGAGCGTGATCTCTCGGGTGAGAATCTGAGAGGTTTGTGAGAAGCTCGATGGAGTGTATCTCTCAAATGATTGTCATCTGGGATGGCATTGTTCATGTGGTGTGCTCTTCTGGTTGTGGATAGTTTCTGGTGTTGAGGTCAGTACCTCATGTGGCTTGTTGCGTGAGCTGATTATATCTGGATTGTTCAAGGTGTACGTATGGGCATACACCTGACCTGAGTTGACGAGTTGTGTTTCGCCGAGGATGGTCACGAGATAGAGTTTCTCTCTCGTCTAAGTTCACTTTGGATGGGATGAGCGGACTGTTGCCTTTCAGTTTCTCTCTTTGGTTTGGGGTTTTTGGGGTGCCTAATGAGTATGTTTTTACTCACCCTTACACGGGATTTTCCTGCACATGTTTGTGTCTTGTGCAGACCACATGCCTTTCGACGGAGTCCCAGGAGGACCCGGAGTAGGCGGAGCTGAGTGAGAGAGAATGACCAGGGTGTTTTCCGGTACGGTGCTGAGGGAGCTTTCTGGCGGTGTTTGTGGCAGCGTTCCCCTTCTTCAGAGCAGGTTGGATGCGCTTTGTAGTTTTCATTTGGTGGGCCCTGTTTTTCCATTTCGTACTTTTGCCATTGCAATCTGGTTGGGATATTTGTATTCATGCATTTTATATTTCAATTTTGTATATATCTCTGCACTGTTGCATAGAGGTGTTTGTGGGTGCGTGTGTGCAGGTACCTTAGGCTAATGCCTCCCATGTGTGTGATAGCCTACTCAGCGCTGGACGCCAGCCCCTGGCCTATTGGAGGCGAGTTTGGGGAGTCGTGGCTCGGGCCCCGTTGGGTCGGGTCATGACAAATAAATTTATACTAACCTATTAGATGAAGGATTAGGGAGAACATTTATTGGAATTCAAGTACATGTATGATTGGTATTTTTGTTTTAGGTTGGAGTATGGAGTTTGGATCATGTGGTGTTTGATTGAGATAGATTAAAATGAATTTTCGTCATAAAATCCAGTTCATGTATTTTGAATTATGTAATATAAAAATCTTATGGTCAACCAATACACACCTGGGAATAATTATTACTAATGAAAAGTGATTTAATAACTCAATGTTAGTTAAAATTTATTTAATTTACATATATTTTATATCGACCATATAAGCAAAATATATATAGATATTGAAATCATATAATGTGATACCATTATTAATATATTGTTGTAGATACATTTAATTGTCTCTCATGAGATTATAAGGTTTGATTTTAAATTAATGGTTTCATTGGTGAGCTATGAAGAAAAAGATGACATGTCATGTCATAAATCAAAATAAACAATTCCAAAATATTAAATAAAACTCAAATATTTTTTCTATACTGTGATACTAATTTAATATGTGATTATAGATAAATTAACACTTTTATTTTAAATTTAACTATAATTTATGCAATTATTTTATTGAAAATTCTGTTTTTTATAGTTTATTTGGAAATTCTATTGATGTCTCTGTGAATTCTAGAGTTAGTACCACTAAATTCCACCTATTTAGGTGCCAACTATGGTAAATTATTACATGATAAATATTTTTTTGATAAAAGAAGAACATTATTTATATCATATAATATATAATCAGTATAATATAATTATATTTGTAACATTTGGCCATATTTTTCATCAAATAAATAAATTTACCATTGTTAACATACATAAAAATATTTTTATGGATATGTCGTCATACAATTCATTTTCTATTTTAAAATAAGTGATTAATTTTTTATATTTTCTATGATACTTTCCACTCAAGATGAGACTATCAATTTATATGGGACTATTAGATTATTAATATTTTTTTCATAATTTTTCTGTTATTGTTATAAGAAAAATAATTTTGATTATTTTAAAAATATTGATAGTACCTCCTTATTATATTTAATGTGATAGTATTGGTATTGAAACTGATTAATCATAGACATCTATTTGAAGATATGGCCATACACTTCATATTTTGTGATTACGGTCATAATAATCTATTAACCATTTTATATAATGATTAATGGATATATAGTTCAAATATATGATCCAAATAAAATCAAAAATAGATTGATGATGAACCAAAAAATCATTTACAAGTGTGTAATTAATTATGACCGTAATCACAATATATGAAGTGTATGGCCATATCTTCAAATATATGATCCAAAACTTATGGAAACCATGTTCTTCATATCAAATTGAAAATTTCCACACTATATAAGATTCTAATTAATCCATATAATTTAATTACCCTATCCCAAAAATTCATTATATATGATAATATTCTAGATATATTTCAAACTACTTCTTTTCATAACCTAGGGAAAAAGAAAAAATTAGAATATGTGAGACCAAAAAATCCATACAGACAAACATAAGTGACAAAAATCTATGATCATAAGTGATCTTAATATGGGAATACAAGTATAATCATGAAATATAAGAAAAATAAAACCAGATAAAACCACGATCATTAAATATGACATGTGGAATCAAATAACATATATCATTAATAAAAAGTGTACAGAAACATAAGCTAATAAACATGATCCATGAGATCATAAAATAAGCATACGACCATAGAAAAACCTTAGTACAGGCAAACATACATTAATGACCCACACCATGAGAACATAATATATGAGTGTAGAACATCATTCATAAGTTTTATCTTTTTTTAATAATGAATATTACATTTATGAGCCACACCACCAGCATACACACTTATATAAAAAAACATACACAAAAATACTTTTTATCAAGATATATAATCCTCTAAACAATGAAATGGAGGGCGATATAAGACCCCAAAAATCATTCATACACTTATACATGTTCCATAACAAATAAATAGGTTGTAATATCATAATTAAATCATAAAAAAAATCAGTTTTATTCAACAAAACAAAAATAACCCATAAAATGTGTTTTTTATAAACTATTCAGATAGACTCAATAATGAAACCATTGAAAATTTTATAAAAAACATATAACATGATAAACCCAAATAAATTAAATGGGTATCCTATGAAATCTATTATGATTATATTTAAATTCCATTCAGTCAATATAATCATGAATATTATGTGTTATTTTTGTTGATAAATTGTATAAATTGAAGACAATTTTTCCAAAATCAGTGTATTTAGGGAATCTATATAAACACCCTTCAATCAAATGAATAAAATATAGTTTTTCAACAATGGGAAGGAATTTAAAGAAAATTTATGCCCATTAATGTTGGATGGATTGTAAAAAACGTAGTAATGGATTGTATCATTGATAGAAAATAACATTACATAAGTTTTATATACAAATATGGTGTATGGTATCATTTTATGAATATTGTTGACCATTAATAAGGTATTCCTAAATAAAATTGATTAAATGGATTATAAGTTTTCTATGTTTGAAAATTTACTTTAGAATAAATAAATTTCATTATTCTTTTAAAATCATTTTAAAGGAAATATTTTTTTAAAATTAGAACTTTTATAACCCATAATATCATAGAGATAAATCATTATATTTAACAATAATGGTTTTTAAAAAAACATAAAATAGATATATTTTACATTTATATTAATAGCCCATGTGTAAATTATTAAAAATTGAATAAAATCTTTAATAGATGGTTATGGAGTAGAAAATTATAGTATAAATTATTAATTAATAGATAAGACCATTCAAAAAATTAACTAATGAATTCAGACATTAAAAAGTGAGGTTCTCAACTAAGAAGAAGAGATGAGGTTTGCTTCACTTATGAGACACACTTCCAGCATAAATAAAAGAAAATGGGAACAGAATTTTATTGAGGACATGTAAATACACATGAATATCCATATTAATGGTGAAGGTGTTAATAAAGAAAAAATCTTAAAAATGTATTATCTCTCAGAGATATATTTATTTGAAAATTATACTGGAATTAATACCCACTAATATTTACGAAATATTTTATTCAAAACCCATTTCAACATTGGTATCTCTATTATCAAATGATATTTAGTGAAGGAAAATGATATGGATATTAAAATAAAATTTGTTACATGAATATGGGATGATAATATTTTTGGTAGTAATCAACCCATATAAAAGATATCACAATTCAAAAAATGAAATATGTCTCATGAAATTAAATTTGCGACAAAGAAGTCGTTACATTGTATTCCATCTTGTTTGAATACATTATAACGACCTGTAAGAAAAAATATCTCCCCTAAAAACATATTTTAGAACCCTATTCTGAACTATAACCTTTTAACGAGTATTTATAGTTAAATTTCATACTTATATTAGTTTTTTATTTTGTATTATGAATATCTGGTTTTATTAGTCTTGGTGATTTCATAGTAGTTGTTTTTTTATTTATTATTATCACACATTTCACCATTAAAATATCTAATAAGGTAATGGAAATAATAATTTTAAGTAATTATACCTTAATAATTTCATAATATTATAATTTTGGTTATAATCCTTATATATGAATTTGATGATGAGAACATTTCAATTTTTTTAATGAATTTACTTCGGTATCTTAATTTATGAGATGAATATTGTTGATTACATTTAATAAAAATAATTTATTTAATTTATTATTTACATTACATTTCATCATTAGTAAAATTCCAATGGCTATCCATGATACTTTTTTTGGTGCATTAATCATTTAGGTGTTTAAGAAATCCCAAACATGAATTTACCATATATTAGTGGATTATTGTGAGGTGATTTATTTAAATTATCATCTTTAGAGTATTAATGATATTTCATAGGTTTTATTAGAATATTATATCTTAATTTAATAGAATTATAAGAAATGATAATTAATAGAAAATTGTTACATAGTATGAATACATATTTTTCCTCTTACAATTCTAATTTTAGATGGCCGAATTTAAAATTATTGTTTTATACCATTATAATTAATAGGTTATTTTATTTGATTTTCCAAAAATATAACAAATTTTTTAAAAACATATTTTCCCCTGAACATAATCATAGAATCGTCCATCAATGGTCCTAATAAAATACAAAATGCACCATTCCATGAATATTATAGTTCACACATACCCATGGATAATGATTTCATTTTCATGTGAATGTGGAGAAGAGTAATGTGGTTTATAATTTAAGGATATAAATTGTTTTGAAAATATCATACATTTTTTTGTTTTAGTCAAAATTAGGATTATCCAAATATGGTGTTTAAAAAAATATGTTGTATCCTTGATGAAAGTGTCCACAGAAAAAAATAAATGCGTTTTTTACTTTTTGAAAGTAAAAATGGGAAAGGTGGTTAATATTTATTACCATAGATTAATATCATAATTTATGGAAACATAATTATTTATTTATATATAAATGATAAAAATATATTTGTAAAACTGAGATATAAAATAATTTCTTTGGGGACATTTATACTTATTTTGATGATTTATGCTTTTCCATGGATAGATCTATGGAAAGGGAGGGGTTAGAATAATCCATTGTGAAAAAAATATTTTTAGGGTGAAAATAGATTATATTAAACAAAATAAGATAAAAGTTTCACTAGAAAAATGAATTTATTGTGTTTCAATTAAGTGGTGGTGAGAGTCCCCTTTTATAATTTGTGAGAATAGAATTTTTGTAAGTATTTGAACTTAATTTTAAGTTAATGCTTGTTTCACCTGCCAAGTGGATCGAAAAATGGATAAAAAAATATTTTAGGATTATATAGAATCTATAACATCTCATCCAATCAATTAGAAACATTATCACCATGATTCAAGCACATTCCATCTATATATATATATACTACATTTACTATTTTAGATTTTACCATGAAGAGTAGTTTTTACATAAGTAAGTTATTTTGTGTGTCTAAAAAAAAGTGTAACTCATTCGATAATATAGAAATTATAATGTAAAATTATAAATAAATTTTATTATGTTAACATTCTAAAAGCGATGAAAAAGTATTTTTGAAAAATATTTGTTTAGTATATTTAAAAAAATAGGGAAAAAGTAACTTGAATTATAAAATATCAAATACATGTTTGAATTTTTTTAATTAATAATGTAACTTATAAAACACATATTTTTCCTAGAAATGGGTTTCAAAAATATCAAATTTATATTTATATATTAGTCATGTCATAAAATTTTGGGTATTTGTAAAACTAGGTATTTTAACTGCTCACCTGAAACTCAAATATTTCAAAAATAAAATAAAATTTCAACCTTATATAACAAAAAAGTTATAAATTGATACATTATGAGGATTTAACTAATTAAAATTTTTATACATATAAATTTGTCTTTTAATAAAAAATAAAAAAAATAATGAAAGATTTTTTTTAATAAAGAATATTTTTTAACCTTTAGTGTAATTATTATTTCATATCAGTTACTAATCTAAAGAGTTTTAGTACATTTTTTCTTATTTAATTTCATATTTTTCTAATATAATTTATAAGGATAAAAAAAAGTAAAAAAATTATCTAAAAAAATATTACTTTTACATGATATAATAATTAACAAGTACAATTTATAATCTAAAAGGATAATTTTAATAATCCATTGATAATAATATCTTTTTTAATAAGAATTTCGTTATTCAAGTAATTATATTTATCTAATTTTTTTTATCTCATTTTAGTTCGATATGTATTGTAAAACTAGTTATTGATCATAATGTTTTTAAAGGGAAAAAATTATATAGTAAGATCATGGGCAGTTATATTCTCCCATTATTAAATAAATATATTCTTGAAATTTTAATTATTACATATTAATGAAATAAATAAGGTCTCCCATAAGATAAACATGACTATATATAGTAATTTTAATAAGATTTCATCCTTACTATATTTAGTAAGACTAGTGAACACATATTTTCCATAATAATAATGATTTACTTAATGTTGAGTATTTCATTCACCATTTATTCTACATACCCTTATATAATGACTATTATTTTTTACATAGAGTTTATAGAAAATATTATTTTATTATGTGATCATGGGTTAATTTTTATATGTGATTTTCAATTCTTCTCAATTATTATAGCCAATCTGTCAAGTGAACCAATCCATTCCTAATATAACATAAAATAGGAGTAGATAATAGATTCTAGAATTTTATTAGGAACACGAATACATTCATAATAGAATAGGTGTAAACATATAATGAATAATTATACCACTATATGTTTTTAATAATAATATAACATATATTCATTGGTGTGGAAATTCAATGTTCTTAGGAAGCAATCATCATATAGTCGAGTGGGTAAAAAATGAATTAAAAACAATTCTCATAGTCATTTGGTGTATTAATAGTGTTAATAATTATATATAATATCAGTAACTTTCTTTCATAGTTGTAGTCACATAAGAATTCCTTTTCCACCTTTTACATGGAATTTTTTTATACAGATTAGCCTTGTTAGGCCTCATACTAGAACATTTTCATGTATAATGTCCATGTTTCCCAGATTTTCGACATTGAGTTGTTGATATTACCATAAGTATAATACTTTTCTCCATTCCCCATATCTACTGAAATTTTCATTTTTTAATTTTAATTTGTTTCCATATTCCCTCCATTACCAAGTATAAACAAAATATTCTATATCTATTAATACATTCCACTATGTGTCTCTTCCTAAATTTTTGATAGGGAGGAAGTTTAATATTATTTCCTTTATTATCTTCATTACATAAACATCAATGTAATTTCATAGTTATTTTCTCTAGTCTTCTTCAAAACTATACTATGATTATATTGTTATATATAATTCTTAATATGTGGGCTAACATAATTACAATGTTTCACAATCTTAATATTATCTTGTAAAATTTATCATTGAGGCAATCTTTGTGTTGTCCATGAAATCCTATATTAACATGGTTCATTAGATCTTTAACCATTACTAAACAAAAGATAATTAATCATGAATAGTATAAATTAGCACCATAATAAAATTATGGGTTGATATAAATTCAACCACAATATATATCACCTTTCAAAATTATTATATTAACATTTAGTTTATCCTAATAACAATTTGCTCAATATAGTGTATATTTAGGTTTGGTTATCTCATATTTCATAAAATAATTTAAAGTTATAAAAAATCCTTCATAATGGTTTCTCAAGAGGTTGTTATTGACCCATGAATATCCTATAGGATTCTAAAACAAAGAGTACTATTTGGATTCTCAATCATCTTGTAGGTTTATATTGACTTACTACCCAAAAATATTTTTTTAGTGGTATTAACCCAGCGTATATCTCTATCCGAGACTACACCCACTTGTAGTATGTAGATAGGTATGTTATTTTCAAAAATACACAAAAGTCACTACAATAAAAAGACTCAAAATACTGATTCCTAGTGTTTTCTTAAATGATTTCTATTTATAATCCCGAAAAAAATAAAATATTCAATATTAAAAACTTAAAGGATACTCTATCCCATTGAAATTATGATAAACTTTAGCCTCTCAACACTTAATGAAAATTTTATCTATTAATTTTTATTTAATTGATAACATCCATAAATAAATGTATATAAAACCTCTTATGATACCAAAAAAATGTGACACTAAACCCATAATCGTTGATCCAATTCTAAAAAGGATACTTTAAAAACTATATATTACATAAATATTATATTATAACATCATTCATAAATAATTCAACACTTAAATTATATGGACCATTTTATGTATAGAGTTGTAGTGTGTTAGAAAAAATATTTAACTAATAAAACCAATGTTCTTTGATTCAAATTGACAATTTCACACTATATAAAAAACTACTTAATCCATAATTTTTTTAACATATATTATAAATTCATAATATAAGATGATTTTATAGACATTAAATAAAATAATTTATTTCACCACCTTGTGAAAATAAAAACATAAGAAGAAGTGATCTAAAATGATAAGTAAGGGTAAACATAAGAGATAACATAAAATGATCTTAAGTGAGCATAAATGAGAATATTAAAATATTCATGATACCTATGAAAATTATTCCTTAAAACATGTATTATAAAATACAGTGTAAATAATGTAATAAAATTAGAAATTAATCAAAAAGTGTTTCGAAACATGATCTAATAAACATTATCCATGAGATCATAAAGAAGGAATAATATTATGGGAAAAACAATGGTAAATGGAAAATTCTTTCATTGGACACACCATAACAGCATATGATAACAATTCTTAACATATTTCAAATGTGTCACAAACATTAGTACATGGAACACTACTTTCATGATCCATATCATTCGTTCTAGTGATTATAAGAAACTAAAATGTACTCTTAAATGGTTTTTTCTCATGAGATTGAATCCTTTAATTAATTCATTGGAAGGAGATATATGACCCCAACCATCATTCACACATAAATATGTATACTATATGAAAGCAATAATTCATCAAATAATAGAGAACCAATATAGAAAATCAGTTTCATTCAAGACATTATAAATAACCAATGGAAATAAAATAGTTTTTATACTCATTTCAAAAGGATTAATATAAGTAAATCATTTATAATTATACTAATAATAATAACATGATAAACCCATAAGAAACTAATATGGTATCCAAGAATTTTTAGTAATGTTCAAGAAAAATACCCTTTAATCATGATAATAATTCATTTGGTATTTATGTTGTATTATTAATGGATACATGTTTACATCAATAATTTTTTCACAACGATTTGATTTATGGAATCTTGGTGAAGACCCTTCTGTCATAGGAAGAAAATGTAAAATTTTTTCAATGAAAAAGAATTAAAATAAATGATATTACTATTCATGGTTGATGATTAGTAATGGTAAAGGAAATTATTAATCACATCATAGATAAAAAAGAACATTATATAATCTATAAGGATAAAGAAGTTGTATTGTAACAGTTTAATAATATCATATTTCGAGAAAAATATTTGTCCAATTATAATTACAATAATGAAAAATAGGTTTTATGAGAATAAAACAGTAGGAATAAGAAATATCATGAATCTTTTGAAATAATATTAAAATAATATTTTATAAAAATAACTCAATTTAGAACTCATTATTACATAGAGGGAGATCTTAATATAAAATAACATATGAAATATAATATTTTAAAAATAGATTCTTGTTACATTTTTACAAAAATGACCAATAAAAATTTAATAATTCACTAAAAAATTTATAATGGCCATGTAGTATGAAATATTTTAAAAAGAGTTTATGGTATAGATAAAAAAATTATTAAAAGTATCCAATGAATAGGCACATAATAAATAGAGTTTCTTTACTTAAGGGAATAGATGAGGCCAGTTTTAATAATTATAAACACTTTTAGAAAAAAATTAATCAAGGGGAAACAAAAATTTGACGGTTTATTCAAATCCACTTGAATATACAAAAAATATAATGAGTAATTTTTTTAAAAAAACAAAAATTATCCATTTTTTTCTTTCAAAAAAAATGTTTCATTTAAAATAATATTTTCAATCCAAACCCTTATATTTAGAGTAACAATTTATTAAAAACCTCTTTTAACTTTTGTATCTATCAAATCAAAGGCTATTTAATGAGAGAAAAAATTTGTATCTTTACATCTAATGAATTACATGAATATTTTAATGGAAATTCATTAGATAGTAATCACATATAGCAAAAGATATCATCATTCAAAAAATGTTGCATGTCTCCAGAAAATAAATGTGAGATAAAGAACCTCTTACCTTATATTTATTTTTGGTCGAATTTTCACTTAAAAATTGTATGGAAAATAATCATAAAATTTTATTTCAAAATAATATTTGTAACTATTTAATTGTTTATAATTATTTTATAATTTATATCTATATGTATATTAGATAGTTATTATCTCTTTTAAATATTATATGTGAGTAGTCTTGATCGTTTTGAGATAGTTTTATAATAACGTTCTTATTATTTCATTATAGCCTAAATTTCATCATACATAGATAATAAACTTCAATATAAATGATTATTTATATAATCTTTTAATGTTATAATTTATATCTAGGGGATTTTTGGTTACAATCCTCAAATAAAATTTTGACGATGAGCTTGTTTTGATGATTTTTAACAAATGGATATTGGTATCATAATTAATGATCTCAACATTAAGGTTATTAAAAAATAACCAAAAAGAAATAATTATTTACTTATTTATATCATATATCAACAAAAGTTAATTTATCATAGTCATCAATGATACTATTTTAAATCATTGTCCATTTATTTGGTTAAACTAACCAAAACATGAACATAGCATTGTTTAGTGGATGATTATGAGGTTATTTTGTTATGATATAATTCTTTAACAAGATTAATAATATTATTTATCATTTATTATAATTATATATAATAATTTAATTTAATTATATGAGTAGGTAAAAAATATTATATTATTATAAAGTATGAATAAATTCATTTTCCTCTTAGTACGCTTGTTTTAGAAAGATGAATTTACAAAGATATTTTATTTAATATATCTTAAATATTTTGTCAAATTTAAATTACTAGAGATGTAATAATTTCATAATAAGCATATTTATTCCCTAATAATAATATTTTACCAATCTATTAACGTTGATAAGGAATGATGGATTGCATCATTTCATGAAAGTCCTAGTCCGTATATACACATGGATTTTGATTTCATTTTCCATAGAAAGATGAATGTATGTAATATATTTTAACAATTATGAATATAAAAAATATCATAAATATCACACTTATTTATTAACATTAATTTCTGGAGTGTTTTTAAATGGTTGTTAAGGAAAACAGAACTTGACAATTTGTAGAACCATTAGATTACACACACATAAAATCCATTCATTAGTTCCATTTTGGGAAATGGAAATTGAGGTTAATATTTAATTCCTTAGAATAAAAAAATATGAATAAAAATAAAAATAATTTAATTTTAAATGAATGATTAAAATAAATTTTCAAAATTAAGATATAAAAAAATAATTTAGAGAAAATTATTACTCACATTGTAGTCTTGGGATTTCTATTCGAGGACTCAATAGAAAAGAAGTAATTTAGAAAATATCATTTTGAAAAATTATTAATACAATGAAAGTGGATTATAGGTGAATGTAGAAATGTATAAATTCAATAAAAAATGATTTTTTTGAGTGGTATTGAAGGCTTTTTGAGAGACGCCTTTTATAAGTTGTGAGAATGGGTTTTTTGTAAATAATTCCTCTTTATATAAAGAGAGAACATGTTCACTATTCATGTGAAAAAAAATTAAGATAATTTCATTTAGGATGATATAAGGTCTATTCTATATGAAAAAATAAATTACAATTATGTTTTTTACATTCATCAATACCATTCCTCTGAGATTTGTTACTTTTAAAATTTTAGATTTTATTATGGTACCAAGTATTTACCTTAATAAATTAACCATTTTCATAAAAATAAAATTGTTCATATAACAGAATAAGAACCTTTTAAATCAAAAATAAACATTAAATTTGGTATATTTAATTTTTTAAAATTTACAAAAAACAATTTTAACATTAATAATGTATAACGTATTAAAATCAATTTTTTTAAAAAGTAACTTTCATTTTGAAATATATAGTATATGTTTAATTTTTTTTAAAAAAATTATAACATTTACTAGAAAAAATATATTTTGTATATAAAATGGGTTAAAAAATCTGCATGCCAAACATACATAATAATAATTTCATAAAAGTGATGGTATTTGTAAGAATGAAATTTTTAGTACACTGCTAAAAATCAAATTTTAGAAAAAAATCCCAAAGTTCACCCGATGATAATGTTGAAATTCTGAATTTTTATATTATATTATTTGTAATTAATAAAAACTATAACATGTTGAAATTTAACTTTTAAATGAAAATTCAATATATAAATAATTTTTTGTTAAAAAATGATATTTTTGACCTTTAAACTTTATTAAGAATATTTCATATCAACTTATAGCTTAAATTATTATAATATATTAGTTTATATAGAATTTTAAATTTTATTAATTAAATTTATTATTAAAAAGTATACAACATAAAAAAAATTCATTGAAATATATAACTTTTATGTTAAATAATATTTAAAAAACACTATTTATCATCTTAAAATTTAATCTTACTAATCCTTTTATAATAATATATATTTTTTAAAAAATGTTTTATTATTATAATAATTATTTTTATCTAATATTCCATGCTAAATTTTAGTTTTTAGTTTCAAGTAAATCCAATTTCGATCACTATGTTTATTTAAATGGGAAATAATTATATTGTAAAATCTTGTTTTGTTGTAGTGACTCAGACACCTTTTCCAGAATGTAATCTCGTGGACCCCCAAATTCAATATAGTTCACTGAGGGAACAAATTGAGAGAATAAAAATGATAAATATAGAGGATAATAATTTTTTGTTCATTGAATTATCATAGGTTATTCTCAGATAAAAACATAGGGGATTAAGGGTGAATTTGAGTTATACGGATGCCTAAGTCCTAGCAACATTGTGGAAGACCATGTCTCCCATGACCTAAATATTAAATTTGGAAAAGGGATCCTAATGGAAAAGATTTGAATTGAGGCTATATTGGGTGCATTGGTATATATCCCCATTCAGTATAAACACATTTTATATTTTCTTCATGACATAACTATCACTTCCAAACCTTTGAAATTGTTTTAGGTTATTATTTTCTTGTATTGGAATATTGTGGTCAGGGTTCGGGTTGAGTCCCAGTGTTAAGTTTTGAGTTTTTATTAAAAAATGAGTGTGTTGGGCTTGACAACATATTACAAAAGGGTATAACACAGTTTGGAAACCATGAAACATTGCCCAGGTCACCGGGCGCTCTACTCAGTGTCCAAAATAAATAAATAAAAATATTTTATTAATGATAAAATAGATTAAAAAACTATTTTAATAATAATAATGATATTATTATTTTCAACATTATTATCAATTTTTTATTACTATTATTATTAATATTACTATTATTATTAAGCTTACTATTATTATTGTTTTCATTATTCTTATTATTATTATTACAAAATTATTATAATTTTGAGTATTAAGTTATTATTTTTTAGTTTATGGTTTACCCCCCCCATCACTCTTTCCCCCTTCTCTCATGCCTCCCCGCTTCTCCACCTTCTCTCTCAGCATCGTGGGACACCCCACATGGCTAACCCTCATTTGGAAACCCTAATTGGTGTGAATCCATCATCTTTTTAGAAATCTCCCCAGTAGTCCAATTCTCTCCCTCACACAACCCTGTTGGCTCCCCACTGACCCTTGTGCCACCCCACAAGTACCCCACTCTCTTGTGTCCATGATTCTCCCCTAAAATGATCCCTCCCTCCACAGCTGTCTCCCGAGCCACTCACCACTTCTCCTCTCCCTCTACTATGTGTGTGGTCTACTACGAGTTATGTTTTTCTTCTCCTTCTATAGGGATTTTGTTTCTCTAGCAGCTAGGGATTTGGTGGGGAGGGGGGGTCTAGTCATGAGTCTCTTGGTTTGGACTTCATTATTATGGTTCATTATTGGTTGTTTAAGGTGTGGATAGATTTTACACCTTTTTCTGGAAAATTTTTCAGCCGAGGTTGGTGGTATCATGCTTTCTCATTTTTAGATGTTTCCAATATTCTTGATTGTGAATTTATCATTGTTTTATTAATAAATTATGTGGTACGAATTATGTTTTTGATTTTTTTTTGCAATATTGTGTGTTTAAAATAGATTTTAATGAATGAAAATGCCATGTTTTGTGGTTGTGGTAAGGTAATTCTTCATAAAAAGGGTCTTATGGGTTGTTTAAAGGGTGAAAGTCACATTTTAAAGGGAAATCATGGAGCAGATGGGTTTGGGTGTAGGTTTTCAATGGGAAATTTATAATTTCGCATGTTTGATTTGTTGTGAATTTCATTATATGAATTTTAAATGGTATAAATGATGAAATGAATGATTTATAATTGGTTCCAATTTATGTTTGGATTTCTTAAAGGGGGATTGACCCATGTAATTGGTTGAGTAATTGTATATTTTTTCATGTAAAATGGGTTTTTGGAATCATGGAACTTTTGGTAAAAACATTAAAAATGTATTTTTGTGTGATTAAAATGATGGATGGATAATTTCATTTAAAAGGGGGATTTATTTGAAGTTATCTATTTTTTGTGAGAATGTGATGACATTTGTAAAATGTGAACATAAAGTTGAGCCTATTGTAATCCCATGTATCGTGGTGGGATAACTAGATCTATTATGTGAATGATTTGAAAGTGGCCACATCTCGGTTTCATATAGTATGATTGATGCTTATAATAATGACTAAACTATAAATATTTTACAGTATTATCTTATAGGGATGTCCCTTACTAGTGTCTTGTGCAAGAGAATATTGAGGGTAATGGTTTACAAGAATTATTACACTAGGATATGTGGTTATAGTTTCCACTGAATCAAGATTAACCTAATGATTCACCAACAGAGAACACATGTGATATGAGATTTATATGGTAAGGATACATCCTTTGGAAAATGGTGTAACTTTAGTGAGTATCAATTTAATTGTATGTGGTTTGGAAAATGGTGTTCTTTTGTTAAGTCACCTTTAAAAGATTATTTATATTTAAATGTTTTCCTCAAAAGTTTTATTTTCATGAACATTACATAAAAATTCATGTTAGTTGTATTTAAAATATATATCTTGGAATAGTTATATCCAAGTAGAATTATACTGGGATTTGGGTCACACCCTGTATACACTTTTGGGTGATTATAGACCTTGTTTCAGGATTGTTTCAGGTTATGGCAAGATGTGAAGTGATAAAGAATTGTGTTTCTAATGGCACTTATTGTGGATCTTGGTGATGTCAGCTTGAGAATTTTTTACTTCTTGTTGCACAATGTTTTGGAATGATTTTTCAGTTTCCTTTTTTCTCATTGTCATTTTTTGTTTATTCTTTATGTTTTGAGCTTAAAATATGAAAATTGTTAAGTGGACTTTTGATTGTTTTTTTTTCAATTATATTTTAGTAGTTTTGGTTGGTTATTTTAATATGCTAATTTTAGGTATATAATTTCCACATGTCTTATTTGATACCATAGTACTTTTTTCATCCCATGGCTATTGGGAATACCCTTTAGGCCTTGTCGCGGGTTGACTTGGGTGACCGGTTTAGGGTCGACCTGGGTTGGTTCATGAAAAAATGGAATCAAATGGAGGTGATAATATTTTGAGTCATGTTTCTAGGGGAAGAGTATGGGTATAATAGAGAAATTATTTGCATGACTTGAGGTAATGGTAATGAGTAGGGTTCATAGCCATCACACCTCAAGTCAAGATTCAAGTCCCTAGGGAAAGTCTGGTTCCATCAAATCCATTTGTTTCTTATGGTTCACTGATTTTTAGGGAAAGGATAATAGAGTTGGTTCGATGATCTCAGTGAGATCACAGGGCCTGAATATACTTGTGTATCTAGGGGAATTTTTCTTTAACACTCTTTTTATAGTGGATTTATTTTTATATGACCGCCAACCATATATCCTAGTCACCCACTTGAACTAATTTCCTCTTGAATTATCTTCTATCTCCATGGGTTTGAATAATCATTTTATAAAATCCCTTATTTTTGTATCATGGAAACATGATTTTAATATATAAATTACTTACTTTTGGGTATGTGGAAAATGATTTTTTAGAATTTACCAAAAAGATGTTTTGTAAATGACAACTTTTTTTAAAATATTTTGGGTAAATGGGATGAGTTTATCATGGGAGGATTTTTATGAATAAAGATATTGGTTTATAAGAATATGGTTGTTTGGAAAAATGGAAGATTGTTTTCAAAAGGTTTTTGAAAACATATTTTAAAATAAGAAGAGTTGTGTTTTTAATTAAATGATTATTAGTGAAATTGGGAATGTTGTGAATCTTGATGTGTTTTGAAATATAGTGAAATGTTTTGAAATGGATGTGTAAGGTCTGAAATGATTTTTTATTTGAATGGTTTTTTTTGTGAAAACGATTTGGGAAACTCGAAATGGGTTATTATTTGTATGGAATGAAGGTTATAAAAAGTGGATTTAGTGTATTATTGAAATGGGGACGTGATTTGAAGGGTAATTTTGAAATGTGGTAGAGTATTTATTAATCATTTGGTACTTCCCTAAGTGGAATCATGGGTAAGATATCTGTGAGAATTGAATGTGATCCTAGTTTGGTATAAAAAATGCATGTGAGAGGCTCTATGTGATACCATTGGTGAATGTAAAACCCACTTATCCTATTTTTTCTTCATATGAACTTTTAAAAGAAAATAAAATATTTTGATAACTACAGATTTGTTGGTGTTATTATTATATTATGGAAAAAATTTCTATTAGGCATTTTGTCGCTGAGAATTAATCCTTGTCAAATTGCATTTAAAATTTGTGTTATTCATAGCGATTTTGTTTTGGGATAATTGTTAAAGGTCCATTTTGGGAATTCCTTTCAGGATGTGTTTTTGATGATTCCCTTTGCATGTTCAGAGCCTATTGTGGCATGTCTTTACTAATGGGATATTTTTTGGACCTTTTTATTATTATTTTGGCTTGTGTACACCCCTATAATGAATTAATGCATATTTGGAGTGCATCTATGGGTGACTACCTATTTTCAGAACCTCTAGATGATCATCGTAAGAACTGTCTTCTCATGCATCCAAATTGAATCTACCTTTCTACTTTTTTTTAAGAAGACCCTCTTATAGTAGGAGAGTGGATGTGTAAGGTTTAAAGAGACATTATTTCCATAAGTTGTCTGAGTCGTTGAAGATGGAGTTTGACACCGTAGTGTCTTAAAGTCATATAATGTTTTATTGAATGAAATACTAGTAATGAAAGGTGGAAGTGGTCTGGGACTATTAGTGTTAGTCGTCATTTGGAATGTTCTTTGGATCATTCATCGCATTCTTCTAGGTGAAGTAACATACTAGTCCACCAGCATGGAAAATTAGGTTATAAGAGTCTGTTATGGACTTTTGAAGGGCCATGTGTCATTAGGGACTCAGTTTGAATGTATTTTCCTTACAAGTCCTCTTTAATTGTGATGGTCACATTCAGTGATGTTTTGCAGTGTCATGTTCTCATTCAAGTGCACGAGTGGATGTCATTAAATATTTTAAGAACTATTATTTTAACAAAAGCATGTTCTCTTTTATAAATTATAAATTCTCCCCATTTAAGGGAAAAAAGTTTTGTCTTTTCTTGATTTATCGTAACCCCACTGAAGGTGCAAGGTATAATTCATGTACATCTTCTATGTCCTTGTCATGGTGAAGTTCCTTTTTGAGGAAAAGAAGGTTACAAGATGAGTTTTGTTATATATTTTGTGTTGGGATTGTATCATGGTTTCTTGTGGAACTAGATGGAGAAGATTTATATGAGGATTTTTCAACAAATGAATACGATGAAAGAGATACTTCAATCAATAGAGCCCAATACATAGGTCCCAGAGTGAAGTTGGTGCACAGTAAAGAACCCTTAGGTTTAAGGGATCTTTGTCTAACATATGTCTTCAACATGGGGAAATAAAGATAGTTTAATACATGTGTCACAATTCATTCTAATGGCCTTATTTTATGAAAATGAAAATAGGGACCATGTTCCTCAATTTTGTGATCTGTGTTTTTAGAAGATTCCCTCCATGTATATATGAGGGTGGGGTGGTTTTTTTATTGAACCCCAGTGCTCGAACCCCTGTGGGTGAAACTATCTGTATGGTTATTCATGTATGGACAACCTTGAATGTCTGTTTAAATATTAGTATTGGTTGGGATCATCTAAGGATGGTAATTCCCATGGGAGTGGGTAAATATATAGTGATTTTTTTGGTTTGGAGTATCATTAATCGGTTCCCTTGTAGTGGGAGAGTTGGTTGAATAGGAAGCAACCATGTTAGACCATGTCAGGTTACTTTTGTTGGCCCATACTAGTTGGTTATGATGGTTGGTTCTTATGGTGGGGAGAATATAACGAACCAGGTATTAATAGAATAATATTTTTATATTTGTATTAATACTTAGTATTAATAATATATTAATTTAACGTTAAATGGGGCACTTCTTCTAATATCATACTTGACATGCAACAACGAGTTTCTCTAAAATCTTACGTTGCACACAACATTGAGTTATACTAAAATATAATACATTAATAATATTATTAATTTAAATGGTAGTTAACTCTTATCCATTATAATGGAAGGAATAAATAGTATCAATTGAATTTTGAAATACGGTTTACACATGTTTAAATAAGGATTCATTGATAACCAAATTTATTAGAAATGAAAATAAAAACCAATTGTATATAGGGGAAGAGTTTTTATTAAAACCTATTTAAAAATGAATAATTGTGTTTTCATTTCATGATAAATGTCTAATTTAATGTTTTCAATTCATCTTATAGGTTTTGTAGATATGATAGAGGCACAAAATTCATTTTTTCAGATAAAAAAGTATTTTTCTAAAAATGTAGTTTTACAGCCTTTTGAATGTGAACCCTTTTTAAATCTAATTTTTGTTACTTTTATATGTTCTATATGAAAAAATAAACTTCTTATTTATAATAGTAAAATCACGGTTTACTTTTAATGAATTTTTTGTATTTTTCTTATAAAATTCACATTTTTATGAATAGAAAAAAATGTTACATTTTAATTAAATACTGCCTTTCGATTTAATTTATTAATATAGTTAGTCTATACTGTTTATCTGTTTTAAAGTAAAATTGTATTATTTTTATAATATAATCTAATTATGATAATTGGATGTAATTTCACATTTTAATTGGATATAAACACATGTAAATCATTTGAGAGTTATTACTTTTAAAAAACTCACTTTTCGATTTTGAAAATGAGAATTAATTTTTAATTTTTAACTACAACATCTATATTTGTAGTTTGTAAAAATTAATTACATATTTTTAATCAAGAGGTCCAAATTGTTTAAATAGGTAACTTTTAATTTTATACATTAAGAAATGTAACTTTAGAAAATATTTTATCTACCATGGTTAAAGTGTAAATCTTGTAAATAATAGAAAAAAATAATATTATAATAAAATTAAGTTACCCTAGAAAGTTTCATACTCATATTGGACAATATATTTATAATCATGGTCATCCTTGGGTCGATTTTAGGACCCCATGGGGTTACTTGTGTATGAAAATGACATTTAATTACATTTAATTTAAAGTTAAGGAAAACATAACATTAAAATATAACTTTTAATAAAACAATTTTTATATATGGTTATATAATTTATATCATAGACTATGCATAATAATTATAAATATAAAGATGCTTCATAAATTATTGTATTTTATTTATAATTTTTAGACATCAAACAACTAAAATTATTTATGACACAATGGTGATGTAGTGACTACCTTATTAATGAATGTTTTAAATAAATGGGATTATAAAAACTAAAATATATTTATTTTGAAACTTTTTATATCATAAACTAATTTTAGGGATAATTATGAATTTTTATCTTTTAATTAGTGAAGGGTTTTTAAAATAATCAACTTTTTAATGATTTTCTTAAATTCATTATATAAATAGTATTTAAATTGACATAAATGAGATTTTAAAACTAATACTATTTTATTAAATAATATAATTATCTTAAAAATCTATGATTACACCAAATTAAATATATAAGGATTAATATATCACTAATTAACTACTTCAGGTTCTATTATCATTTTATTGTAACAATATTAACTATATAGTATGAATATACAAGAATACATGGAAAGAGTCATATAAGTTAACTAAGGGTTAAAGCTAAATGATAAAATAAAATTTGAAACCAACACTTGTCTAGAAACTATTTAATGAGATTATTTATAATAATACCTATTTTATATTCTAATTAAATGAATTTTGGACCATTTGAAAATCGAAATTTAGTTTTAAATAAAATAACATTTCAAACATTCCTAAAATACCCCTCCTCTATCTTATAAAAGGCCACGACCTCTAACTCTTACTCAAACCTCTAACGACCCATTTAATCATCCAAAATCATCCCAAATAATCTCTAAAAATCCCTCTATGAGTCTTAAAAAACATATCATGGGGATACTGCAACTAAATAATTTCTTTTTAGTTTAAATAAAAAGGAGTTACCCGATTTGAGGTAATGTCTTCTCTCAAGATTCATTCATTATTTTCCTTATACAAGCCCCTAAAATATCTTTATTAAATTATTTTATAAAATAAACTATATATTTAATATATTATGATGTATTTAATATAATAATTTTAACTAAACTCACACAAACCTCCATCTAATGGATTTAGAACATACAATTTATGTGGACGACGAACTACTACCTCACTAAATGGAGATTTCTCAATTATCTACAACCACATATAATGGTGTCCATTATGCTATAACTATATTTATATATGATATATATTATACTTATATTGTATCTATAATTTTTTATTTTTCATTTAAAACATTCCATTATGCTTTCGACAATGCGTAAATATGATAATTTCATTTGAGGAAGTGCGGACTACCACCCCCTCAAAGTGATATGACCCGTTCTTACTATACATAGAATGTATAAAAGATAGAGTTGATGAACATATGTAACATATATAACATATATATTATAATTTATTTATAATATTCCTATGTGTCATTTAGTTTTCATTCATTTAAATATGAAAAAGAAATTAAAGTAGCGTTCATGCGTACATACGGCTTACCATCTCCAGGAACGGTGCATTTCATTTCATAGATACAAATGTTATGGAACATTAAAAATAAATATATAATGGATCTAAATACAAATATAATGGATATATATTATATTTAAATCATGAATATAATTTTGGAGATAATGTACTTCTTGACCACATATATAGTTTGTAATTATAACTAGTTCATTATAGACTCAAGTATCCAATATCGATATAACGACTGATATTCAATTAAAAAATTATGTAATTTTTATAAAATTATAATAAGTTATATGAAAGAATTAATAAACATTAAAATGTATCTGAATCAAGTAGAAAATAACTTAAGTTTATTTTTTAAGAGGAATAAGGAACATACATAACGAGTTAGACTAAAGGTAAGGGAACATTTCATCCCCATCTTTTAGTCAAAGAATTATTTTTTGTTATTTTTTAAATTTACATTTTATTATGTTGGGATATGTTCTTATAAATACTTAATTCGGTATTGTTTATTTCCATGTGATGAGAGACCCTTTTCTCTCCCATCAACTCATTTTCTTAATTTTAAATTGACGTTGTTGGGTTGTCGATGTTTCATAAGGGACTTCGTCTGACCCTCCTTATATTGGAGGTAAGTTCTGATTATATACAACTCCTTTGAAATAGTGAATAATAATCCATTTTTAAATTTTATTTCAATCAAATGGAATCTTTTTTCTACGAGTGTTTTACTAAATAACATATGAAATGTTTTTAATGTATTGAGTGACATTGACCTTTTCTCCACTACAAAATTTATTTTATATCTGTATTCCATAAAAATCCATGATGTTTTTAAATGGAAAATAAATACCATAGAACCTTTTTACATATTTAGGTATTGAAAAACATTTGAAACCATATCTAATATTTCAATATCTTGAAATTATTTCTTATGATTACAAATGAAATTTTATGTTTTAAATGATGATATTTTCAATATTTTGTGTGTGATGATTATATAATGGTACTTGGAAATCATATGGGTGGTTACATGATGAACCAAATGACAGGTGGTTCTTTGATAAACCAAATATGAGTGGTTACATTATAACATTCAGTGCATTGGGAATGGTATTCAGCCATATAACTATTCTATTTAGTGATATGTGTGGAAGTCGACCGTATAGTTATTCTATTTGAGTATGTTTTTGTCCCAAGTTACCTTTATATGATACGTGTTTCTTTATATGGTATTTATAGTAATAATTTTGTAACAAAATGGTAATAAAATGATCTTATATTAATGGAAATTGTTTTTACTTATATATAAAGGTGACATTTGTTACTTTATGATAAAGTATTCTTGTTTTACTTTTTGTTTTGAAAAACTAACATTTTTCATTATTTACGTATCCCTTACTAAGATTTTTATGCTAATCCCATGTTTTGAAATTATTTTTAGTAGTCTTAAATATGAATAGGGTCAAGTATGTGATCAAGGAATAGTCATGCAGTTTAAATAATCGAACTAACCATGTCTCTTTCTAAAGAGTTTTTGTTTTATGAAAAAAACTGTATATGGAGTAGAAGTGTCTACATGTAATATTGAAGTTGTCATGTATAAGTTAGGATCTAATTCTCTAAATATATAAAACTAAAATAATACTCAAGGGAAATTATTAACTTAATTCATTATTTTTTAATGCTTAAGGATGGGGCCTTATTGTTGGTATCAGATGGAGGTTTAGATAACTTTAATGGTTAGGGTGTAATTTAAGAATAAGTGACATAACAATAATGGTTATCATAATAGAAAGAGTCATAGTTATTTTAGAAAAATTTAATGAGTTTACGATAACATGAATAAGTATATCTTAGTGTTTACCCTTCTCATAAGAAAGAATATGATGATTTTACTGATATACTCACGCTGAACTTTTTGGTTTTATTAAATGGATGGATATTGTAGGCACCAAAGTAACAATTAATGTGAAGAAGACTATGGTGGTTTTTTGAATATGCAACCGAATGAAATGGAAGCTGCAATCAGAAATATTTTGGCTATTCTCAACTAACTATCTGGAGTCATGATTGACCAAATGAACCTTGGTGATTTCTCTAAGGAATAAAATATGTGAGAAATGAATCTCTATGGATGTTTAGATAATGATAAAAAAGGAATGTATATTTAAAAACCTATGCGTCAAGGATGTTTAATGAAACAAATAGAAAAATTCTACAAAGGGATGAAATTATGTTATATATGTGGAAATAAAGTTCATTATGCAATAAAATTTCATGGTAAAAGGAAGCATTTTGTTGAATCTAGGAAAGGGAAAGAAGTTATTTGTGAAGGATATATTTCATGTTTTAAATGTGGTGTGCAAGGTCATTACACAAATATATTTCTTATGAAGAAGGTTCAGGAATAGGATTAGTAGGACCATACAAATAGATTTTTATCAATGCCTAATTTCATTCAAATTGACGATAAGGAAACTGAAAATGACCTGTGAAATGTATGGATTATTTCTTAGCTCATGTGTTTACATTACTGAAATATTTGGAAATTATACATGATTTTGTTTATAAGAAATAACTATGAATGAATAAGATGAGAAAACAGGTATAAAAGATCAGGAGAATCATTTTTTTATGAGTAAGATGTTTATATATTAGAAATTGAAGATTTATGTTTGATCTATGGATGATGATATGTTTAAATGTATTAATGATGAGATCACTTTGGAAGACCTCTATGTTAATTGGGGAAAAAATAAATTTCATCTGTGGATATAGTTATAAATAACTATTTGGGTGTATATGATCCTTGAATTTGAGGAAATTATAGGTTATTACTTTTTAGTATTTGTTTAATAATTTTTTTTTTGAAAAAGGACAACACATAGACTGTGGGACAATTTGTTGTGTTAGACAAATCCGCATGCCTCAAACCCACAACCAAACTGTGAATGAGATTTATCAACTTCACTGGACTACGTGAAGTCCCTGGGTAGTTTTGATTATTCTTTTTAGTTAAATTATTTTATTTATATTGAGTATGTTTATCTTGTGATCTTATGATTTATCAAATGGATATACATATTATTCGAAAATGATTTGGAGATTAAGTGATAAATTTATTTTGGAATACATTATCTCTTTAATAAACACTATATTCCAAAAGAAAATAGAAAATTGTGGGATTTCATTTGAGGTGTAATGGTGGAATTTTATTTTGGAAGAATATATATTTTGTTGTGGATTTATTGAAATTTGGGTTATTTAATGAAATGATTAGCCTATCATAGAGAATATGTGAATGTGTTAATTACTTTTATGTATGTGACTTTAAGAGTAGTCAACGTTATTTTGAGATAAATGTTATGATTTAATGTGGATGACTATGTGATCAAATTCTTCTAAGATTTAGATTTTAATCTTAGTTTGGACTATTTTGAATAATTTTAAGGACAATTGTTTATTTAATGGTCTTTGTTGAACTTACGGTACAGTTTGTTTAATTTCTGGGATTAAGAGTAGTATTTCTTTCTATAAAGGATTATCCTTTGTGGGGATCATATGATCTTGAACTAACCAATTTGGTTTTGGATAATGTCTAATGATAAGGGAAATATATACTTCATCTTTTGTGGATTATGTGATTATTCTAGAGGTTTTTTATTATATCTTTAGGCATGACCATGTCATCATGAATACTCATCGTTTGGGGAAAAGATGAGTTTTTGGTAGAAATTTATCAAATGATGAAACTCTACAAGAGAATTAAGTATATTTCCTTGTGTTATTTTTCAATCACATAAATAAATTTTATAAATTTATGAAAAGGGACTTAAAACGAAAAATCATTTTCATGTTCACTTTTCCTATTACGAAATCATAGATTGTTTAACCCATCAAATGTATGTGGTTTTTCTTGTGGTTAGCTTTCTCCTAATAATTTTTTCTTTCACTCTCCATTAAGAATTCACACATAGTTTCTTTTCCTTATCCATATATTTATACATGGAATCCAAGTTTGTGTTATCTTTGTTGACCTTTTCACTCATATTTCATTTATTTAAAGTGATAGTTTTAGTGACTCATTTTCCAATGTGGGACAACCAATGAAGATTACAAGCCGAATTTTAAAATTATGAGGATGAAATTTCCCAAAGGTGGGTAAGGATGTAATGACATAAATATTAATAGAATAATTCTTCTTTATTTCTATTAATAATTTTGAATAATATTTATAATTTATGTTAAAGGGGATGCTTCCTTCGATAGCGTACACGTTAGGCAATAACGTGTTTTCCGAAATCTTATATTGCACACAACTTTGAAATATACCGAAATATAATACAAAAATAATATTATTATTTTAAATGGTAGTTAATGAATTTCTATTGGAATGAATGGAATTAATATTATCAACTAAATTTTGAAATATGGATCACACATGTTTAAATAATCATTCATTGGTTACCAAATTTATTAGAAATAAATATAAAAACCAATTGATTATAAATGAGGTGTTTTTTGAAAACCTATTTAAAAAAGAAAAATTGTGTTTTTATATCATGATATGTATTAAATTTAATGTTTTAAATTATTCTTATATGTTTTCTATATTAAATATAGGAACAAAATTTAAATTGTTAGATAAAAGAAGTATTTTTCTAAAAATTTAATTTTCACACCTTTTGATGGTGAACACCTTTTAAATATATTTTTTGTCACTTTTGTATGTTATATATGAAAAAAATATACTTTATAATTAGAAGAGTGACATAAAAATATACTTTGGGTTAAAGTTTTGTATTTTTCTGATAAAATTCATATTTGTATGAATTGTGAAAAATGATAAATTTAAATTCAACACTCCCTTTTCATATAATTTATTTATATAGTTGTATTATCCTTTTTATTGGTTTTAAAGTATAAATTTATTATATTTTTTTCATTTACTCCAATAATGTCCATCAAGAGTAATTTCATAATATAATTAGATATAAACACATGTCAATCTTTTGATAATTATTACTTTTTTAAAACCCGCGTTTTAGTTTTAACAATAGGAATTAATTTAAAATTAATTAATGAAAATTCTATATTTAAAATATGGAAAACTAAATGTCATATTTGGAACCAGGATGTCTAAATTATGTAAATAGATAACTTTTATTTTTAGACATTATGAATAGTAACATCAGTAAATATTTTATTTACTATGGTAAAAGGGTAAATCTTGTAAATAAGTTTAAATATAAAATTTTTATTATATTAAATTAACCTAACACGTGTTTTACTCATATTGGATGATATTTTTCTGACCATGGTAATTCTTGGGTCTATTTTAGGACCCGATTGATCCACTTGTGTCTGAAAATGACATTTAATTACTTTAAATTTAAAGTTAAGGAAACTATTACATGAACATATATCTTTTACCAAACCAATTTTTATTTGTTTTTATATAAGTGACCTATTAAAAAATAAAAATTCATTAGAAATATAGAATAATTTCCTACATCATTGTATCTTCTTTATTATTTTTAGACATCAAATATATAAATTTATTTTTGTACAATGACGATGTAGTGATTACCTTATTAATTAATGTTTTAAATAAATGAGAATATAAAAATTAATATAAATTTATTTTTAAACTTTTTTTTCACATCCACAGATTTTTGGGATAATTTTTTTTCATATCTGAATTAATTAAAGGTTTTCCAAATAATCTATCTTTTATTGATATTTTAGAAGTCATGATATTAATATTATATAAATTGACATAAATGAGTTTTAAAAATAATATTATTTTATTAAATGAAACAATAGTACTAAAAATATATGATTTGGCCAAATGACTTAGATAATGTTTAACACGTCATTAAATAACAACTTGATGTACTATTGTCATTTTATAGTAACTATATTAACCATATATTATAAATATAATAGATGAAATGGTAAGAGTAAAATAAGTTAACTAAGGGTTAAAACTAAATTATAAGGTTAAATTTGAAACCAAAACATCTATAAAAACTATTTTGTCCGAAGGATATATAAAATTCCCCATATTATATTTTAATTAAATGAAATTTGGTCATTTTAAAAATCAAAATACAGTTTTTAATAAAATAATTTTTCAAACATTCCTAAAGTACCCCTCATCTCTCTTATAAAAGACCACCACTTCTAAACCTTAATCAAAACTCTCAAGATTCATTTTCTCATCCAAACTCTTCCAAAATGAGCTCCATAAACCACTCTCTTCATCCTAGAAGCCTTACATTGGGAATATGGAAATTATATAAATCCTTTTATCTTAAATCAAAATGAGTTTCCTGATTTGAGGTAATGTCTTCTCTGAAGCTTCATTCTTTTATTTTCCGTATATAACCGCCTAAATGCTATTTATTCAATTAATTAATAATAAAACAAGAATATTAAATATAAGGGGATATTTTTATGATATGTATTCGAACTAAACTCATAAATTCCTCTATATAATAGATTTAGATCATATTATTTCTCTGGACGGTGAACTACTGCCTCACAAAACATCTATTGTTCAATTACCTCCTACTGCCTCTCATGGTGGCCATTATGATGGAACATTATATATATATGATATATATTATAATTATATTGTCTCTATTATTATGTATTTTTTATTTATAATTGTCTTTTATGCTTTCCATAATGAGTAAATACGATAATTTCATTTGAGGAAGTGTGGACTACCGCCCCCTCAAAGTGATCTAACTCATTCTTTTTGTACTTGTAATGTATAAAATACATAATTAATGAAATTCTATAACATATATAGAATATATATTATAATTTAATTATAATATACCTATGTATCATTTAGTTTTCATTCTTTTATATATGAAAAAGAAATGAAAGTAGAGTTGATGTGTACATACGACTTACCGTCTCCATGAACGGTGCGTTTCAATTATATAAAAATGTTATAGACTATTATAAATTCATATATAATTGATTTAAATACATATATAATACATATATATATTATATTTAAATCATGTATAAAATTATATAGATATGATAATTTTGACAACATAGAAAATTTGTAATTATAACAAGTTTATTTTTGACTCAGTATCCTATATCGAAAAAACCACTGATATAAACCTAAATAATTATTAAATTTTTATAACATGGTAATAAGTTATATAAAATGATTAATAAACATTAAAATGGTTCATAAGAAAGTATAAATTAACTTATGTCTATTATTCTATAAGAACAAGGAACATACGGGACGAGTCATACTCACAGTAAGGGAACCTTTAAATCTCTACTTTTAGTCAAAGACTTATTTTATGTTATTTCTATTAATTTAAATTTTAGTATTATATGATATGTTATTTTAAATCATTACTTCTATACATTTCATGTCAATGTGATGAGAGAACACTTTCTCTCTCATCATCACTTTGTTTTTATTTTAAAGTGAAGTTGTTAGGAAGTCGAATTATCATAAGGGAATTTGTCTCTCTATCCTTTAATTGGGGCATGGTATTATAATATACACACTATTATTTTAAAAATTGTATAATAATACCATTTAGATTTTAATTTCATTCAAAGGGATTATTTTTTCTATGAAGCGTTTTACTAAATGACAAAAGGAATGTTTTTTTGACCTACGTGATGACAACAACCTTTCCACCGCCAAGAGCATTATTTAATATTTGGATTACATAACAATCCATTATATTTTTAAATGTCAATTAATCAACATATACCCTTTTTACATATTTTGGTATTTAAAATGGATTGAATGATAATTTACTATTTTAATATCATTATATTATTTCTTTTGATTGCAAATAAAATTTTATGTTTGAAATGTTGATATTTGAAATATTTTATGTTTGATGATTATATAATGCTACTATGAACATTTACTGGTAGTAACGTGATAAAAAAATGATCAGCGGTCCCATGATAAACAAAGTAAGGGTGGTTACGTTATAAACTCCAATACATTTGGTTTGGATGTTAGCTATATAGCTATTCTATTTAGTGATATGTGTGGAATTCGACCGTATGGTAACCCAATTTATGTTCTTTTAAGTTCCAAGTTACCATTATATTCTATATGTTACTTTCTATAGGATTTATTGTAATATTTTGGTTATAAAATGGTAAAGAATGGGAATATATTCAGTGAAGTGTTTTTACCACTTCTTAAAGGTGAAAATTATTACTTTATGATAAAGTATTCATGGTTTACTTGTTGATTTAAAAAACTAATAGTTTTCCTTCTTTATATATCCCTTAATGAGATTTTTATGTTCATCACATGTTTTGAAATGGTTTTCGTAAGACTTAATGATTAATAGGGTCAATAATGGGATCAAGGAAAAGTCACACTATTTAAATAATGGAACTAAACATGTCTCTTCATAATGTGTTTTTGTTTTATGGAAATAATGATAATGAGTAGAAGTATCTAATTATAATATTCATGTTTTTATGTATAAGTTGTGACATAATTCTCAAAATCTATAATCCTAAAAACATAAAATATGTGAATTATTACCTTTATTCAATCTTATGTAATGTTTAATACTGGGGCCTTATAGAGAGCCACCATTGGTCTCATAGAAATTAAACTAAAATGAACTGATGTGTCCTATTTTTTATGGTGGGAAGTATGTTCATGTATTTGAGGATTCGACCTCCGGTTTCATCATGGGTTTTGTTTTGTTCATATTGTGGGTAGCCTATTCAGGCCTCCCAGTGATTGTAATATGGATTCGTTACACATGTTTGATAGGTTGTGGGTAATCTCATTCTAAGCTATCTAAATCTATCCTCCAAATCTGAATAAGAATTTGGATTGAAGTATACCCAACGATTTTTCTGATGCAAGGCTATGGTAAACTTTTTTCGATTTATTTTTTGTTTCAGGTGAACTGCTTGAGGTTCTCCAGAATTTTTAAGGTATTTGCCTCAGGCTGTTGGCTTATGTGAAGTGAGATTATCCTTTACATTGAACGATAAACAAGAGGTGATTTGTCTTTTGAGGGTGGGTTAAATTTAGTCGGGATTCCATTTTGGGACCCCTGAGTTAAATTTGTACGTCATTTTATAAGTTGGTAGTGTTCTTGCCTGTTCTTGCTCATCATTTATTGGGATTCTACTTGGACTATGAAAGAGTATCAGTTTTTGTTTTTGTTGTATAACTTTTTATGGCTTTTCCGGGGTGGAAAGGGTTACGGGGGAGAGAAATTTCACACCATAACTTATGAAATTATTTTATTTTATTATTTTTTGTATTTGGATATTCATTACGGGGTTCGGATTAAGTTCACATATAATTTTTTGATTTTTTATTATAAAAAGAGTGTTTTGGGCTCGACAGCATCTGGCGCATGGGCATATCCCAGTTTGGAAACCATGAGCATTTTCCAAGGACACCAGGATGCCTACCCTAGGTTGAAAATAAATTAATAATATTAAATGAATAATGATAAAATGAATTTAAAAAATGTTCTAATAATAATAATGATAATTTTCTTATTATTATTATTATTTTTATTATTGCCATTATTATTTTTAAGTTATTGTTATTATTATTATTAATCCTAATATAATAATAATAATAATAATTATTATTATTATTATTATTATCATTATTATCATTACTAAGTTATTCTTATTATAAGTATCTTGGTAGTAATTTTTTATGTCGGGGTTTCTCCTCCCCCTCCCCTCATGCCTATCATTATCCATATTCCCTCTAACTATCACTTGACCCTCAATGCCACACATCCCTCCTTTAGCGACTCCACTGGCCAGCCTCCCTCTTTCCAGTGAGCTCCCCGATGGCACCACACTCTCCCTCATGTGTTCCTACTTGTTCCCCACTCTCCCTCATGCGACCCTGCCAAAACCTCACTCAACCTTACACATGTGGATCCCCTTTGGTGGACATCCTCACACGGCTGGCCTTTTGGGCCACTTCTCCCTCCCCCTCTACCTCCACTATGGGTGTAGTCTACTCTATGTAAGGTTTTCCTTATCCTTATTTGGGGTTTTAGATTCTATAACTGCTATGAATTTCGTTTGGGTGTATAATCTTGATTCTCTTGGTTATGTTTAATGATTAGGGTTTATTCATGGTTGTTTGAGGTGCGGTTGAGATACAGATGGATTTCACATCATTTTCCAACAATTTATCCACCTGAGGTATGTGGTTGTATTCTTTTTCATTTTATATGTTTCCAATAATATTTTTTGTTCTTTTTTCCTTGTTTTATAAATAAATTATTTGGAGAAAATTGTGTTTTTAAATGTTTGGCCCATTTGTGTGTTAGAAATGGATTTTAATGAAAGAAAATTCCATGTTTTTGTGTGTTTGGGAAGGTAGTGTTTCTTAAGAAAGGACTTATTGGTTGTGTGAAGGGTTCAAATCATGTATTCTAGGGAACATACAATGTGGATGGGTTTGGGTGTAGGTTTTCAACAGAAAATATAGAAATTGTAATTTTTTTTGTTTGTTTTGAATTTATAAATGTGAAATGTAAATGGTTTAAATGATGAAATGAATGTTTTTGAATTGGTTCTGGTTTATGTGGGGATTTATAGAAGGGGCTTGGCCTATGGAATTGGGTGAGTAATTGTATAATTTTTTGTTCTTGTAAAAAGAGAATGTTTTTAATCGTACAAGTGTTGATAAAAACACAAAAAATGGATTTTGGTGTGAGTAAAATGATGGATGGTTTGTTTTATGTAAAACTAGTGATTTATTTGAAGTTCTTGTCTTTGTGGTTAGAATGCTATGACATGTGTGAAATTGTAACATGAACTTCGGCCCATGGGAAACCCAAGTATCTAGGTGGGATGGATAGCTCTAGTATTATAGCAGTTCAGAAATAGCCACAACCCAGTTTCACTTAGTAGGATTGAAACTTACAACACTAAATAAAATATGATTATTGAATACAAAAAGCTTATGATGGAATTATATACTAGTAGATCATGCAAGATAATGCTAATGGTCATGATTTCAAATCCACAATACAATAAGGTATGCGATTATAGTTTCCCACTCAAGTAAGATTAACCCTAGGAATTAACCAATGGGGATCTATAGTGATATGAGATTTATATGGTTATGTATCATCCTTAGAAATATGGTGGACCTTGGGTGTGTTTAAATTATAATGTAAGGGGTTTTGAAAAAGGGTTTCTTTTGTTAAGTGTCCTTTAAATGTGTTGTGATTCATAATGTTTTCTGAAGAAATGTTTTATATAAAAAGTCCCCCCTTGAATATGGTTTTACTTTAAATATATTTATTTAATGTTTTTTTTCAAGAATAATATATAAATGTAAATGTTAGATGTCTTTAAATGTTATAGGATGGACTATTTATATCAAAGTGGAATCATATTGGGCTTTGACTGACACCATGCATGCACCTTTCAGTGTTTGCATACCTTATTCCACGATTTATTCAGGTTTAGGCTAGATGTATAGTGATAATGAATTTGATTTCTAGTGGCAGTAGTTGTAGATCTTGTTGGTGGAGGTTTGAAGATTTTTCTCTTATTGTTGCACAACTGTTTGGAAAGATGTTTTAGTTTCCATTTTTTTCTTTGTCCTTTTTGGTTTTTGTTTTAGGTTGTAAACTTAAAATCTAAAAAATTTTGTTGGCACATTTGGTATGTATTTTTTTTTCAAATATAGTTTATTATATTATGTACATTACTTTAATATGGTAAATTAGGTTGAATCTTTCCCACATTTTTTTTGATACATGCACACTTTTACTAGATAGGGGGATCAGGAATGACCATCTGGCCTTGTAACAGATCTACTCAGGTGATTGTTTCATGGTTGACCCAGGTTTGTTCAAGAAAATAATGAATTATCAAGACTCTCCATTGTCACCTACATGTGTAACACACCATTATTTCACTATAGAACCTCCCCAAACCATAATAGGAAATGTTTTCCCTAATTAATCTCAAAAGAAGATTTTCTTTCTAAGAGATCAAAACTAAGGTGGGGAATAAACCATTCCAGCATTACCCACCAGAGAGAAATAAAATTTCTAGACTTAGTAGATAAATTTCAAACATTTCATGCGAAAAAGATGACATTTACCTGAACATCTTGTGTAGAGACCTGAAAATATGCCACCAAATTTTCCACAATGGCCACGATATGATAATCATGTGGATGGTATTAATATTTTCACTCTCATACCGTTTTCCATTATGATTTAATTTTTTTATTGATCCATATCCTTTCCATTGATTTATATGTTCCTTTCCTTATAATATTATTAAAAAAATAAATTTCGTGTTTATTACAAGATATGTAGTATAGCAGGTAGAAAATGTGAAACAACCATGCATGTATGTAAATAGTTTTAGAAGAGTAATTTCACACAGTTGGAATATAGATTTCTGAAATATGAGGCAAATCCATGAATTGTGCCAAGGTCTAATTAGTAAGGATCGCATAGTTGATTCCTGGTTTTCAAAACCTTATAGACAAGCGATGAGAAGTGGATGATTAATTTTAAATGTGATATTATCCCTATGCTCCACTATGATTATACCCCTAAATCACATCCTTTCACCCCTATTTGAATCCTACAATCCATGTACAATTATTTCTTTTATTATATTCCTTACCTTGTAAATTTATTTGTATTTTTTCATGCTTCAGGTTTAGTTTTTCATAGTATGTCTTTATAGATTCATTTATCTATGTATTTTATTAAATTTTTATCTTTATTTATAACAATAGAATGTTATAGTAACCTAATGTTTATCTTATCCCAAATATAATTACACGTATTATTATTTTAGGGTTCCTATTACACTTTTAAGGTAACCGCATTCCCTGATGTGGTCATTTAAAGCCATGACTCATGATGTTGAAATGGTTGAGGTAGGTTGATCCATTCTCATACCCTTAAATTTAAATCCATTCAATACATTTTCTAACCATCATATATATTAATTTTATGATGATAATTTTAATATTTGATAAATACCTCTTAAGAAATTCATTTTACTCAATTGTTTAACCCAAAACCAATTTTTTTATAAGGGAAGAACAACTAGTTGTTGTTTTAAATCCACAAGTGGATCCTTATAAATTTATAATTTATGAAATGACTATGAATTTATATTTTAAAGGAATAGTTTTTCAATTATTTTTTGTTTTCAATGAATTTGATAATTTTTCTTGGATTTTGTTTGAAAAATAGAATTTTATGAAGTAATTTCTATAATGATGTTTCAAATACCCCGTAGGAACTTTTATATTAGGGTTTTGAATTCCAATAAAATATTAATTCATTCCTCATGTATAGGTTCTATTAAATGAATGATATTTTCACTATTATAAGAAATATATAAATAAATTTTTGAGGAAAACTGGGGATTCTTTAGTAAGCAGTTTTCAGAAGTCAGATTGTGTTATGGTTCATATTTATTGTGAATGAATTTTTTTGTTCATTGATTGATCACATGAACATTTATATAATGGGAGACCAATAATAGATATATAGGAAGTATTTGTATATATACAACATTATTTTAGGATATTTCATTGCATATGACCCTGAGTGAGAGTTTTCTTTTTTTAATCGTGGATTTGACCCCTCGATTAATCTTTGTAGGTTAATACTGAGTGTTTGAGCATTTGAGATTCTTTTATCAAACTGATCATGATGAATTTCATTTATTATAAGAATTCTTCTTCCTAGATCTCTTGGATATTACCATTATTTTTTGTTTAGGATTATTTCATGGTTTATGTTGTCCAAAAATTTCAATGATTGTTACATTTCTATTATATGATGGACTCTATATTACAATTTCCATTCATTCCTTTCCTTTAAATGAAATATTGGTTTTATTTGGTTTAACTGATAGTATTTATAAAGGAACTATCTTATTCCATAGTAAATGAGTTTCTTTTAAATGTATATTTTTAGGAAAAAATCATATTAAAACTATTTTATTTATTAAAAGGATTGAAAAGATTTTTTTTAAATTCAAATATTACTTACATTTTTAGTGAATAGTTTTAAATTGTGAATGCAAGTTGCTAAATTTTATAAAAACTAAACTTTTTACCATTTCATAATTATTTTAATTAATTCATCAAATATATTACTTTTTAAGGTTATACATGGGATGTGGGGAGGATAACTTATGAGATTTACGATAAATACTATTATATAATAGTTGTAGGATTATGTTATGGATATAATAGTTTATCTTTTGGGTTTTAATTTTGTAACATTAGTAGTGAAAATTGGAGATGAATAACTTCATGCATAGAGGAATGTCATTGTAGTCCATAATTTTATTCAATATTTTGGGTATATATTTTTTATTTTTCCATGTAAAAATTTTTCTCTATATTTTCATTTGGGTTTAGGTAGGAATTATATAATAGAATCAGTTTTAATTTTATCGATTTGTATCAGATCATTTTTTATTCTATTTATAAATTTGAGTTATTGTTTCATTCCTATATACAGTTTGGTTATTTTCATTTTATTCTTATTAAAAATATTCCATTTTATTATCTATCATATTGATGGATCATTATATAGGATTTAATAAATTCTTTATATTTTTTTATCATTTGAAATCATAACTACGTATATATGATTGGTTTTATGGAACTAGTTTCTATCCCATGAGTACAAAGAACCCCTTTTGTGCATAGTGTTAAATCAACCTAGGTACCAGATTGGAGTTAAACCATGTTGGTTTTTCCTAAATGTTATATAAACCTATTTTTTTATTTGGGGAGTTTGGTAGTTTTGATATAATACTATTTCAGTTCATGTTATTTTTATCATTCTAAGTCATAGGTAAATAACTTCTTATTTTTATTATTTTTAATAGATATAATGTTTTGTTAACATTTGAGGAGGTTATGTAGATTTTGTGCTTGTTTTTGGCTTTTATCAAGGGGCATGATTTGATCAAGGTTAGTAAAAACCATGAAACTCCCTTTAGAAACAGTTCAAGGGAGGATAATGGTCATAGGTAGGAGCACGATTGGTGAAATTCTTGGACAAACCGTATGGATGACCATGAAAAACCATTAAATATAGGATAGATGGTAATAAATTGGATGACACATAGTTTTACTAATCATATTATCCACCAATTAGAGCATATATTGATATAATATCCCATTTATGTTTAGTATAGAGTTTTCCTAGCTATGCACCCTAACGATGGTCTATGAATTTTGAAATAAAAAAATAATGGATCTATTTAAAATTAATTTTTTTATTAGTTTTTTATTATATCTATCCATAACATAAATTCAAATTCTTCTTATGGCATGAGAGGCTATTCATTCTGACCTAGGAGTGATCTGTATGTGATACAAAGTCTATTGGTGATCTATATTCTTAGGTAAGTGGTCATTATTCATCTTTTTTCCTTAGATATAATATATTTATCTCTCTAGGAATGTTAGATATAATCCAATATAGATAGATGTAGGTTCATTTTTGAATTTAATGTTAAGATCATGTTTATTAGGTTAAAGGGATCAAGGTCTATGTTTGGATTTTTAATATAAAAGGTGGATTATTGATTTTGTTGTTCTGTTGTTCATTATCTACAATGTTTGATAGGTAGGTGGATTCTCTCTTCACAAATCCCAATTAGAACATGTAATATTGATTTAAAATTTACTACTTTTATTTATTTTTTTGTGGAATCATGGTGTGAATTGATGAAAATTTTCATTAGAATTATGGTTCTGTAATTCAAATCTATTAGATTAAATTATAAATTTTTTTTATAAATTTAAAATGGAGAATTTAAAATTATGGATGGTTTGATGAAAATAAGGTTTTTGGTGAAATGATTTGAAAGGTAATAAATGATTTTATTGAAATTCGTGACATGGCTTGGGAATAATGTTTGGGAATTAGTTAAATGGAATTGATAATGGATGTGACATACCACCATCAAATGGGTGGATTATAGACACGAAGTAAAACATTAAATGTTAAAACCATTATTTTGTGTGTGTGTTGTCGATGTTTGTGGATAAGGAAAATTATATTTCAATTCATAAATTGATAAACGGTTTAAATTATTTATTGATGTATTTCAATGAAAATTATTTTTTATAGATTAATTTTTCTTTCCTTAGAAAAATTGATTTACTATTTTTTATAAAATGTTTTCAGTATTTAATTTAATTTTTTTTAGAAATGATATCAATTTTTATCCTAGTTTCATGAGTTGGGATGTCATTGGGGAAATCCTACTATATTTTATACTCACCCAATGCATGACCATTATTTTGATTTTTCAAATGATATATAGTGATACATAGTTAAATAAAAAGGTATCCTAGTTCTTCATTGATCCTTCTGGACACCATGGGTTAATAAGGTGGATTTGAAGCATGGTGTAGATTGGGGGTTCATTATTTAATTCCACTAGTCCTTAGGCCTTGTTATTTGTGGCTCTGTGGATGTTGTCACATACTTTTTTCTTTATACTCTGAAATTGTCATTGTTTGTTTATGTTGAGTTTTATTTTGTACATAGACACTATATAGAGGTTTATTTTTTGGGTTATCATTGATTTTTTGTTTTTTTTCACAGTTAAAAACATCCCCTAATTGTTTATGAATGCCATGGAATTTTTTTCCGACCTTTTTTTTCATGGTGATGTCACCTAAGGATATTAACACCAACCTCCTTCACAAGATAATGGGTGAGGCGTGGGATGCTAAAACCGTTATTATTTTGTTCTATTATTTGGTGAATGTTGTTCAGTCCCCGGGTGGGGTTGATAGTAAGGTGTAGGATTTTTGGAACTTGAAATATAGACCATAAAAGTCTTAAATAGCCTATTTATGCTAAACATCAAGTTACATATGATTTTTTGGAACATGATTATTTTTATACACTTCTTGAAGTCATCACATAATCATCATGAGATTAACAGATGAGAATAACATGACATGAATTGATCGTAATGAATTACCACTCAGAGGGAATAATTCATTTTTATTAATTATTTATGATTCTGTAAAAAAGTTTTGATTTTATTAAAATAGTTGATAATGGAGTTATTTTCAAAAAGCATGTTGGGGTTTTCAAAAAGTGTTTGAAAGAAGAAATTGTTTAATTTTTGAAATCTCTATTATGATATGTGTGATGTGGAGAATTTGAAAATTTAAAGACATTATTTTATCGTATATGAGATTATGTGATATTTTAATTGGTAATATGGAATAACATTGTGTAGGCCCCATAAAAACCAAATAGAAGAGGCTGTTGCGAATAGGATTGCATCAATTCCTTAGATTAACCAATTGTTGGTCCAAATAATCATCCATGATTCTGAAACTATGTAGTTAGGACTATAACCAAATACTCATTTTGTGATATTTTTTGACTATGTTATAGATTTTGATGAGACGGTGAATGGAGATATAATATTAGAATATTACACTTCTGGATATCGAAGTGGGGGTTGTATTCATGCCTTCAAGAGAATAGGTGGAAACTCTAACACTAAGAGAAAGAAGAAGAGGGAAACCAATTCTCAAGGTGGTGTATCCCCTTAGACTCATACTACATGACTATTTAAATCTCCTCCAAGACCCTAATAAAAGTGATAATTCTTGAAATGTGGTTCTTTAAATCATATAAATCGAGATTGTACGACACCACATAAATAATTTCAAAATGAAATATGAGGGTACATATTCACCGTTATTGTTTTAGTTCTCTAAGATGAAGTTCTAGAGACATATATTTTTCTTCTTGATCATCATATACATAAATGGTACATGTGTAATAGAATTACTCTTGTCAATAGAACCAAAGAAAGCAAGGTGATTCTAGAAATATTATGACTCCTTAACCAGTGCAATCTCAACAGGGAAATAAAGAAAAATTTGTAGTTAGTAATTGTATAGAGCTATGAATGTGATCATGAATGATTAATATAGAACTTTGATAGTGAGGGGTGTGATTATTTGTAATTCTATTTTGTAAAATATTTCTTCAATATAGTCATGTCCCAATCATTTATTACTTATCATGCTTTTGATAATATGGTTTTTCATGTTTACATTATTCTAAATACTCTGAAACTTCAAAATAATATTGGTCAAAGAGAATTTTGATCCATTATATAAAAATAAAGTTCGACAGTAATTGATGGGGCTGAATGGATTTCTAATTTTTCTATGCAGGAGATGGATGCTTATGACATAATCTTAACTATTGATTGGTTTGAAATATACGATGTTCACATGGACTATTATACTATATGTGGTAGCATAACAATTATATATGGAATAGAGCATCTATCTAGAGTATATTGAAATATGAAGGAAGGTGGAGTGATTTTCTTGTCCCCAGTGGTCGGAACTACTTCATATTATTTAAAATCATTGACATTGGAATATATGAATGATATTGGGAATAACAGTTTTCAAAAAATGGTTGATCAGTTTCATAATGCTTTCACTACAATTTTTTAGGGTTTCCACCCATATGATATGTAAATTTTAAAAATTGTATCTTACTATGGAATAATCCTATCTCACTTCCATATTATCAGATTTAACTAAAATAAATGAAGGAATTAAAGGATCATTTGGATGTTTTAGAAATCAAAGAGTTTATACGGCCTAGTACATCTCACTAGGGGGAAACAGTTTTAATTGAGAAAAATAGAGATAAAAATATTATATTTCGTTATATTAATTATAATCTTAATCAATTTTCAATGATGAATTTATATCCTTCTCCATGAATTTATGATACATTCTATTAATTCATGGGAGCCTAGTGGTACTCTAAAATTAAATATCTTTTAGAATATCACCAATTATGGGTTCAAAAGGAGTATATTCTAATGATTTCTTTGAGAATTACATATTTCCATTATGATTTCATTTTTATTCTTACTATTATAATGAATGATACACATATAATTATATCATCGATTATTCAGATATTTTAGATTTGTCTTTATTCTTTTGTGCTAGTGGGTTTTAATGACAAATTGGTGTATTTTAAGATAATGGTTGATCGTGATAAACACATGAATACAGAGTTAGGTATCATGTAGGATCATTATTGCCATTTCAAACATTCAAACTATGTTTTCTAGATAAAATTGGTACATTTCCTTGTCCATTTTATCTACGAAAAAGGAGTTTCAAAGGATCCTAAAAAGAGAGAGGTTGTGATCTCTTAGAAAATGAAAAATAATGTCTATGAGTTACATAGTTTACATGGATTGGACAATTATTATCAACTTGTTTTTCAATAATTTTAATGAATAGAGTCACCAATTATATCTTTATAAGAGAATGTGTTCCATTACAATGGAATGTTGAATGTCATAATTCTTTTAATGAGATTAAATTTCACCTTATATCAGTATTGATAATGATATTTCTAGAATCAGAACAAGTGTTTTTGGTGTATTGTTTTACATCGTGATATAGGTACTGGTGTGTTCTCTTGTGGGAAGATCATGTTGTTTATTATTCCTCACTATATTTATGGTTTCATGACAAGAACTACCTGAAACATGAATTGTAATTAGCTAGTATTGTCCATACTTTGAAGACATGGAATCATTATTTTATTGGTTATAAATTTATTATGTTTATTTATCGTAAGAGTATAAAACGCATTTTCTCAAAAATAGTTTTGAATTTGAGAAAAATAATATGGATGAATTACATTAAAATGTTTTAATTTGAAATAATGTATACACCGGGAATTGGGAACTCTGTAGATGTTATGTTAAGTAGAAATTCATATAGTTAGTTTGAGAAAGAGACTTCAAATAAATGAACACTAATGTATATTATAGCCTATATATACTCAGATCATGAAGACTAAGGGAGTGATGTAGTTTTCTATCTTTTTTCTTATATTCCTAATTTAGTTGAGATGGATGAGGTGGCACATAAATCGAATTATTAATTTTTTTTCATGAGGTCAAAACACAATGGTTAGGAGATCATTGAGGAATGAAAACATAGATGAATATATGTGTTGTGGTATCATGATTATTTGTCATACATTTTGAATGTCAATAAAAACACCTTTATTATCACCCCAATTTGATATGGGCAGTTCATCTTGGAATATAAAATATGTACAAGGAAATGAAAATAAAATTTTGGTGGGATGGAATAAAAGAGAAACTAGATGAGTTTGTTTTTAGACGCCTCACTTAACAATTTGTTATGGAAGAGAACCAGTGGATAATATGTTTTCTAAAACATTTATTGATTCATATGTAGAAATGGGAGAAGAAAAACATAAATCTTGTAATTTGTATACCATAGAATGATTTGAAACATAATTCCATATGTGTGATAATTGATAGACTCACAAAGTTATACCATCTCATCTCTATTTGTGAATCCAATAATGCAGAGTACAAGTCAAAAATCTATATTTGAGAATTTTTAATGTGTTATGGGAAATAGTTCATTAGTATTAGGCCATGATATTGATGCTTATGTCGTTTTTGTAAATCCTTACAGTAATCCATTGTAATATAGTCATCTATAAGAATTACATTTTATTCTCAAACAAATGGACATTCCAATAGGACGATCCAAATAATGAAGAACATGCATAGTGCTTGTGTAATAGATTTTTCTACCTTATGGGAGGATAAAATACCATTAGTGGACTTATCATACATTAATTCTTATCCAGAAATGATATATATAGATCCTTTTGAAGCATTGTGTGGGCTTACATTCCACTCTTCACTTTTTTGGGTGAAAACTGGTGAAACTACACTAATTGGACCAAGCCTTATTCAAGAGAAAATGTATAAGATTAATTTGATCATGAAGAGGATAGAGATGGATCATAGTCATCAGAAGTTTGATGTGAATCATCATTGATGACCATTTTCATTTGAGGTTAGTGATCATGAGTACATGATAATATCTCAACGGTTTGGGAATCGTCATTTTGGTATGAATGGAATGTTATCTCCTAGATTCATAGACCATTTCTAAATAATTTAAAGTGTTCATAATATTGAATATAAGTAATGTTTTTTGTTAAGGTTTACTCTAGTTTATAACCAGTTTCTAATATATCAATTTAAGAACTATCAACCATTTCATTACCTTGTTATTTGATTGGATAATGTTGATCTAGATTGGTATGTTACTTTGGTTTTTCTTATAGTGACTATTATCAATAGGAAAGATAAGTTATTTCATGGGAAAACCATCATTCTGGTATAGATTTTATGGAAACATGGTCATATTTATGATGAAACTTAAGAGAGTGAAAAGGAATATTTTCAAAAATGTCCCAAACTCTTCCAATGCAGCAAGTGTTTTGTAGTTTATAAGGATTTAAAAGACAATGGTGGGTAGAAATTATCACCCTATGTTTCATTTAATTAACCATTTTTATGTATCTTAAGAATATATAATGCTTTATTTATGTTTTTAGAGGTTTGGAAGATTTGTGGGATGTTTTGGGGGCCTTTCTAGAGGCACCTAATATGAGAACAATTAGTATAAACCATGAAACAACTCTATGAATGTGTTAATGAGATAATAATGGTCACCAATAAGGCACACGTTTGGCTCATGTTTTGGAAAAACCCTGCATATTCCATAGAGAAACTGTTAAATGTTGATATAGGAGAATAGAATAGTTGGCGCCAAATTTTTCTAACTAAGAAATCTAACTATGTGAGGTGTGACTATACACAATTTATCATGAACAATTATCACATGGTCTTTCTAACTATTCACCCTAACCATGAACCATGATGTTTTAGATAAAAATAATGTATCTAATTCTAATTATCTAATTTAAGACCAATTTCCCTTAATTTTCCCATAACATTAAATTCTATTCATTCCAATGATTGATAGGTGATTCATTTCTCTCTAGCAGAGATCCTTAATTGATTCAATGTCCATTTGAGATCAAGAATATCTGTTAAGTGGTCGTTATTAAATGTTTTCCATAGATTGTGCCCCCTACATTCTCTTAGAAACATAGATCTAATATACTAATGATTGATCCATGTTCTTTGTTGGATTTATTAGTCAAATATTATTTACTTAATAATGGGATCAAAGTCTAATTGTGGATCTAAACGATCTAAGTTAGGTAGTTGAAGATGTTGAATTGTTCTTTATTTTTTCAAAATTTAGTTTGGTATGCTGCATCTCACTTAACTCTTCTTCATTATAACATGAAGGATTGATTTCATATTGAATAAATTTCACAATATTAATGATGAAATCATGATGTTATTTGATATAAATTTTTATTTTAATTATGGTTTTGGAAATCACTAGAATTGGATAAATTTTAGGAAAAAAATTATTATTAATAATTTTAAAATTGTGATTTTAAATTTAGGTTATGTTTGATGTAGAAAATGTTATATTTTAAATTCATTGAAAGGTAATATATGTTTTTATTGAAATGTTTTGACCTGATTTGGTCATAATACTTGTGAATGAGTTAAATGTAATGGATAATGGTTTTGATGTACCACCATCAAAGGAACAAAGTATAGATATGAAGTACCACTATCCATGGTAAAACCATGATTGTTTTTGTGTGTGGTTTATGGATGTAAGTGGAATTTGAAAATTAAATTCTCAATAAAAAATTGACAAATGGGTTAAAGGAATTGTTTATGTATTCCTTGAAAAAATATTTTTGATATCTTGATGATGTTTTCAATTGAAGAAATGATATTTGTATTTGATATAAACATTTTTCAATATTTATACTGTTTTATAAATTTTTCAAACTTGTTATATACTAGAGGAATGAGTTGGAATATAATTGGAGGAATCTTAATGAGTTTTATACTCATGCTACGCTTGGGAACTATAGTGTATTTGACGATGTTATATATAAATACATAGGTTAAGGTAAGGTATCCTAGATCATTAGTGATGCTTTATTACACCTTGGGGGTGGAATGTGGATTTGGATGCTAGAAAAGATAAAGATTTCCTAGTTTTAAGTCATTGGTCTTTTGGTATTTTTGTATTTGGTTCATTGGATGTTGTCCCATGGTTTCAGCTTTGTAATATGATATGGTTTTTGTTTGGTTATGATGAGTTTTATTTTTTAATCATGATTTATATAGAGGGTTGTTTGTTTATAGTTATCCTAGTTTGGTTGTTTATTCATCCACGAAAAATTCATCACTCAAATTTTTAGGAAGACCTTGGCATTTTCTTCTAGACGTTATTGTATTGGGGATGTCACTAAAGGCATGTAACACCCACTTCCATTTGAATCCAATGGTTGAGGGTTAATCTATTACATGGTTGGTCTTGAGTATATTCTAGATCACAACCATTCGAGAAAACAATGGAGTTACCAAGGATGTTCAAGATGTGTGAGTACAGAAATCAAGCATCACACTAGATTAATTTGAATTTTATTTAGTCCTTATTTTAGTGTTTATGTTTTCATTGATATTTTTGAGATATTTTGAAACACCCCACATCATTGAGTTTAATTTTTATGAATATAGAGGTTAATAGTTACTATAAAAAATTTGTAAGAACATGTGAAAATCATGATATACGGGACAAGAAGGCTTCAGGTTTCATTTCTATGTTTTCCAAAAGATGTGGCCAAACAATGTATAATAATTACTTCTCTTGAATTTTATTATTTTAGTTTTGTAAATGTTTGAGTTTCTTTAATCCCATTTATAGTTTATGTAAATTGTATTGAGGTTTATTCACTATGCTACTTCTATTTTTTGGTTGATTTATTTTGGAATTAAAAAAAATTATGTTGTTCCTAAAATTGATAAAAGGGATTTATAATTTGTTGATCATGTGATCAAAAGGACTAAATTAAAAAATTTATGTGTTTTTAAATAAGGTATGAAAATTGATTTAATTTATTTATCATAATGTTTTATAAAATCCTTTCTCAGAATCATTAAAGGTTATTTTTTAAAAAATGTTAGCAAAATTATAATTTATATATATTGATTCGTACAGATGAATAAATCTTACACAATAAAAAATCATTGAAACTATTAGAATTTTTTACAAAATTTGAACAAATGATGTAATTATTTTAATCAAATAAATAATATATATAATTTTTAATTATTTATTATTTTGAGTTTTATAAATCTATTTTGAGTTTCATTAAAGGGTATGAATTTTAGAATGTTGTTAAGAACAAATTTTAAAATATTTTCATTTTAAATTCAGATTTTATGGGTTAGTTGCAAAGAAAATTTTATTATTGGGGAGTTATTTTAAAAAGTAAATTTTTTCATAATAAAATTTCAGAGGAATTTGGAAGACTTACTGAATTTTATATAATTATCATAATGATATATTTTTTTTCAAGGGAACTTTTTTAAATGTTTTTTTGTTTATTGAAAATGTTTTTCCCTATCATGATGTTTCTTTATTTTGTATTTATTTTTTTAATTACTATTTTTACTTTTAATTATTTTTATAATTGCGATAGAAATATTGCTTCACAATATTTATTTTTCTAGAATTTAACACATGGTATTACATTATGGTTTATTTTGAGACAGTTTTATTTGAATTTAGAAACATGAATATAGTTATACATGTTCTTTTAATTATGCCCTTGAAAATTCATGATCAGGAGTGGATGGAAGTCCTCTATGATATTTTCCCTTATTTAGGTATGATTATAATTTCTTTGGAGATGGATATGAAAATTTTGGTTTATTATTATAATGTCAAGAAAATTTGAATATATTTATTAAAACAATGGTTTCTTATTTCATTTGGATTCCACGTGTTATTTAATTAAGAATACATGTAGTTTTGAGGAATTTTTGTTTTTTAATACCCATTCCATGTGAAGGATTAATCATTTGGTTTGATGAGGTGATAGTCGTGTAGTGTGGTTTTTCTATAGAGGCACTAAACATAATAATGCTTGGGTTTGTGCATTTGAGTAATTTGGTTATGATCTAGGCTATTTTTTGGTTGGGTTCACTAGAATCCAACATTCTATTAATGTGTACCAAGATTAATATCACTTAAAAAATGGTAATATACTATATAATTTTTTATTAGGGAATATTATATTTATCTTTTTTTGTTTTCTAATTGTTCTATATTTATAATATTTTTTGTGGTATTATCTCTACAGATTTTTGATTGTAGTAAAATGTATAATGTTAATTATGAATTATTTTATTTTTTAGTTTCCTTTGAATTTTTAATGATTCAATTTTTGGATTGTTAAGGTGTAGATGAATTCCATTAATTGACTTATATCATTTGATGGGAATTATTTTTTTAGAGATTATAGAAAATAATGATTAACATACTGGGATATTACATAATCTTAGAAGAATATTTACTAAATTTAAAAAATAATTTCCCAAGGACCGTGATTGTTTAGTGTATTTGGAATCATAGAAACAAAATCCTCTATCCTAGTGAAATATCTTAAACATCCCCCATAATAATCTACACCATTATTAATTCTACCTAAAATGTTTATTCATAACCTAGAGAAAAGAAAAATCAGAATGGGGTGATCTCAGATGATTAGTAATGGTAAATAAAAAAATCATAAGAAACACATGAAAAAAGGGTATGAAACAAAAGAATAAAATTTTAGGGTCATTCCATAAATATACGATATTATAATAAATATTGGTTGTTCATAATACATGAATCATATTTAAATAATTAGCATAATCCATGAAATAATGGCATAGGAATAAGACATGGAATTTTGGAAAACACATATGAAAAACCCTATATGAAGGTGGCCTACCAAAGCCTTCCTAATATGTTAGTCTAGGGTTAATCACCAATGTTCTTACTTTGGGATTTAAATGAATTCCCGTTTACTGTCTTGTTATGGGTTTTACATGTACTTCTATTTACCATCTTGTCTTGGGTTTGAGATGTCCTCTTGTGTACCCTCTTGTTTTTGGTTTGGGATATCCTCCTTTGTACACTTTTATTTTGGGTTTGGGATGTCATATTTTGTACCCTATTATCACAAGATTAGGATTCATTCTCATTACCCTCTTGTTTTGATCATGGAATTTACTCCCATTTACCCAATTGTTTTTGGCTTGGGATTTCCTCTTGTTTACCCTCTTTTTTCGAGATTGTGATTTCCTCTTGTTTACGCTCTTGTTTCTGTCATTTGATTTCCCCTCATGTACACTTCAAAATCATAAAACATTTATCATTCCCCAATGTGTTGGAGTGTGATATAGGTCCCAACCATCACATAATGGAATCATAAATTCATGTTCTACAAATAATTCATCATATAATGACCCGTGAAAAGAGATGGGTTCAATAAAGATCAAATCTAAACCCACAAAATGTAATCGGAATCAATAATATTTCATCACATCAAAACCTATATAAAATATATTGGTTTTAGGATTATTTCATTGAAGAATAACCAATGAAAAAAGATGATTTCAAAATAATATAACCTATGTAAATGAAATGGATTTCATAAACATATAACCTTTGGCAGAGAAACTGGTTTCAAAAAGACCATGACATTAACCCTAACCCATTCATAGAATGGATATAAATGAAAACATTTGATTGTTTACTATAAGGGCACGAGTAACATAAAATTATGTCATCAGAGATGGAAAATAATTTTGAAACATCTTTCAAAAAAAATTCTTGAAAAAATTGTCCTTTCATCTTCAGAAAATTATTTGTAATACATAAAACCATTTGAAAATCATATTCATATAAAATACATTGAAAATTTATAAAGAAGACATAAAATCATTTTGAATCACATTTTTCAATGATACTTTTAAAATAATTTTCAAAAAAATTTAAAAACAATTTCCCTTTATAACACATTAAATATTAATAAAGAAATATTTAGATTGATTCAAAAAATATTTCCTTGAAGATACTTTTAAAACTTATAAATAAGTCCTAAACACATTTTTAAAACGTCTTCTTTGAAAATAATATTGAAAACATATTCGGAAATATTTTAACGAATAAAAATTTTAAAATACCTTTTCCATGAATATTATCTTCAAATATGATTTGGAATCATTTATGAAAACATTTTTTAAAACATGCTTTTGTAATAAAATATAGTTCTATCCAAAAAGAGTGATACAATATGATTTTTTATTAAAATAATTTCCTTAATTATATTATGTAAAAATGCATGTAAAATGGTACTAATACTTGTATTTATCATTAATAAACATATTATAAGTAAAAACATGAGTTTTGATGAGAAATGTATCATAAGATTTAATCAAAGTAAGCATAATCAATAACAATCTTGAAAAACAATAAAATTGTTTCAATAAAATCTTAAAAATTAGTTAATTAGGATCATATTTATCATGTAAGAAAATTAAATTACATGGAGCATAAAATATCATTAAAATAATTAGGTTAATTATCTAACCATTCAATTGGAATAATATACACCTCATTAAAGAACCTTTGTTAATAATAAAACATGTGTCTCAGAGATGGAGATTCGAGACAAAACTACATTACTGAATTGGAACCTTTTGAAACATTAATCCCATAAAATAAATTTAATATAGTATAAAAGTAAATATCTATATATTTAATTATATTATTTATATATTACATCCATCTTTTGTATACAGACCACAAAAAACTAATTTGTGGTGAATAAATCTTGTATTTTATGGAAATGAAAAGTCATATGAAATTCCAATACCTTGTGTCTTGACACTTTTATTAATCATAAAATATACTACAATAATAAATATAAGTTTATTATAAATATTTTAAATGACAATATTATTATATCTAATGGAATATATGGTTTTATTATGACCTTATATTACCCTTTTGTTAAAAATCTGTTGTTGAGGTTTCACTTTGGGTAATATCTTCTTTATTCTTCACACACATCTTAACATGATATATATTTTGTCTTTATACTAATATAATGATTAAAAATTTTAAAAATTGATATAAATATCATCTATATATTGTATATGTGTATTATAATAATCTATATAATCTATATATGTATGAAATGGAATACTCCATTCATGGAGATGGTAAGCCGTACATAAACATGAATGTTGTTTCTATTTTTATTATCATATTGGAAAAAGAATGTAAATGAAATATGTATATATATATATGTGTGTGTATATATTAAATTATTCCATTATAATGATTATATAATATATATTTATATATATGTATAACATAATTTTACTAAACCCATCCTCAATACATTCCATGTATTGTGTGAACAAATCACATCACTTTGATGGGGCGGTAGTCCACACATCTTCAAACGAAATTATCTTATTAACACAAAATGGAATGTAAAAAAAACTCTATTATGAAAAATAATAAAGAATATTAAATACATAATAAATATAATATTTTACATATATATATATGTAATATTTTACATTATAATAGGCACCGTGGTAGGTTGTAAAGTAGTGATGATCAATCATCGTTTCGTGAGTTAGTTGTTCTCCTTGCACAGAAACTGTAAGTATATCACCCATTAGATGGAGGCATTTGTAAGTGTAGGTAAAAATATTTATAGAAAAACATCCAAGATAAGTTATGATACTTTATTTTTTATATATTCATTTAATATAAAATATGTTATGGGTTAGAGAATGGGAATGAAACTAGAGATCTTGAGAGAAGACATTAGCTATTAATCTGGTAGCTTCTTTTGGTTTGTGCTAAATGTCTTAATTGGAAGAATTTTTTACCAAATTTTTTATTCATGGTAGAGGGTAGAAATGTTTTTATATAATTGTATAATTTATTTTGGAGATACAAGGTGATCTATATATTTGAGAAAGAGGGAGTGTTGGTGTCCTTTTACATGGAAAGAAAGGACTCACTAGGAATTTTTGAAAACAAGTTAGGTGTACAAATGTTATTTCCTAAAAAAAGTCATAAAAACCCCAAAAATAATAAAGGGAGTATTTATTGACCAAATATTACCATAAAATGTGTTTTTAAAATTTTTATAGGTCATTTGTTCCCCAAATATTTTGTTTTAGTTCCGAAATAAGATTAATTTAACTTAATCTGTATGATTAATTTTAATCAGTTTTTCTAATATTTTTTCAAAAATTAAGTCGATCATATTTTTATATAAATAGTATAATTATTATTATAATTTTTTTGGTGTTCTAAATTCTATTCACATATATGTAAAAATTGACATTAATTAAAATCCTATAGATGTGGCAACAATGCGGGTTTTTAAATTAAAACATTCAAAAGTTTATTATGTATTTATATTCAATTTAGAAGATAAATTGATTATAATGACCTAAATTGTATTAATAAATGTATAATTGATATAATGTGACCATAATAAAATTTTAAATATAATTTATCATTAATAAATATTTAAATGAAAAGACTATTTTTAACTTAAAAGCTGTATTTTTCACTATTCACAAAAAATTGATGTTTCTCTGAAAAATACCAAACAATTCACTCTAATTTAATTTTGGAATTATAAATTAAAAAATAAAATTTATGTTATGAAATTAAATTTATATATTTTTAAAAAAATTAGTTTTATTGTTTTTTTATATAAGGACATAAAGTGTAGTTCATTTGATAAAATAATATTTTTTTAAAAAATTAAATCTTCCATTATCAATTTGTTTCACTTATATAAACCCATTATAACCAATATTTGAAAATTTATTATTACTATTAATATTAATATGTCTAATTTATAGCTTATAATTTTATTGATTGAATAATTTTGACAATAAAATGATGTTTTCTAGAAACATTAGTGTTGTGTGTTACATACACCTAGTTAATAATGCATGTAACACAAGCCACATCGATATAAAATGAAACATAAGAAAAAAATATTAAATGTTGCACAATACATGATAGTGTTGTATTAAAAAAACGTGTCACTTATTGATTCAATATATATATAATAACTATTTCAAGTGTCACTTGAAATGAAAAATATCAAAATTATAAATTAATTAAAAAATTATTTCACAAAAATGTCCAAGTGCTATAATCGTATTTGTATATTATTAATTATTATAATTATTAGGTATCCATAGAGAATCTCTGTTGATGAGTTTGGGTGCTTCTTTCACACTCAACTTTTGTTTTTTTAATAGAAAAAATGATCATTTTGATTAGTAAGTTAGGTTCATTAGGTGGAATTCCTAGTTTCAATTAGGTAATTCATAGATGTTGGTGTAGGGATTCTATTTTTGGTAGATGTCATGGTGTTCCTTGGTTTTTGAGAATTTATTTGTGTATCATAATGGTAAAACACCTTCCTTCCATTGATATATTGATTTATATATATATTTCTGGGGAAAAATTCCATTCATGAATGTTTATCAAACCCCTACTGCAATTTTTGATATGATATTATTTATGTGTTTTTATTATACTTTACGTAGATTTTAGAGTCCTTATCATTGAAAATTATAAAAAAATTATTGTTTTTTTAATTTCTATGGTTTTTTTCATTGTTAGAAAAAACTTTATGGTGAAGGTGAATATTTTTCAAATAATTTACCAGTGTGGTTTTTTTCAATGTAAGAACATTGTGTTCCAAACAATGCCTCTAATTGATAATTAGTACCCTGGTCAGCTTAGTAATTCATTTAGGGTTTGTGCATGATTTAATAAACTATTTTTCTAGACCACGTGATGTTTCTATGTTAATAAAATTTCAAGATTACCTTTGTTCCCATTTATTATTGCACCTCATAAAAGCCACTTATTCTCCCATATTTGATTCCCAAAACCCATGCACACATTGAAATTTATTCTTCTTTTTCCCATTATGATTTAATGGAATTTATTCCCAATTCAAGGACGGATATTTAGGGTAACAACATTAAGATTCCATTCTCTCCCCCATATTATCATTTTCTATCATTATTTATAAATTGGAATGGTTGAAAAAACTATGTTTTATCATATAAAATTATAATTAGTGGTTTTGTTTTATAGGAACTGTTTCAATATTCTTCAGTACCCTCATAAAATATTTTAGTTTATTAGAACAATGCACTACAAAAGTGACATAGTTGAGGTATGTTTTTCCATAATAGAAAATTTTAATTTATATTAAATGATTTTCTACCATAATCTGTTATCATTATCAATTTATAATATTTATATTTGCTGAATGTATATTAAGATTATTTGTCTCCAAAAATCTCTTTAGTTAAAACATATTTTTATATAAATTAATAACACATATTGATTTTTTTATTCCAAATTAGATACAACCAAAGTGATCTATTAGGAAATGTGTATGAATTATTTAAAAGAAAATGTTTTTTTGCCTTTAATGTGTTAAATTCTATTGGTGATTGTTCTGTGATTTTGTATAAGAAAGGGAGTTTTATAAACTTATTTATTTAATTATATTATAATGTTCTTGTTTTCATTTCCTAAAGTAGTTTTTGAATTTTTAACAAAACCTGCCAACATTTCCAATGAAATTATTATATTAAATGGCCAGAATAGTCTGTATTATAAGAAATATGAGATTTATCAAATTTTGTAGGAAAAATGTGGAACTTAATGAAATATTTTTCCAAGGAGATATTGTTGTATAACTATTATTTATTCCCAATTATATTTAACATGGTTTTATTTCTCACTTATAGTTTCATATAATGGAAGAAGAAGCATAACTATATGGGATTCAAAGGTGTATTTTCTACATTATACTTGGAATTATATTTTCTAGTGACCCTCAGTTGGTGTTTTATATTCATTGGTGGGGGGGGGGGGTTCTTTGGGTTACTCAAAGTAGAGACATACCATGTTTTACAGTGTGTGAGTTTTTTAGGGACACTAATTATGAGGGATTATATTGAGTATTTTTCTATGTATTCATGGATATCCTTGGTATGTCCATAATTTTTTGTTCACAATTTTTTCATGATGGACATGAAACTAGAAATTTTAATTATAGATGGATTATAATTGGAATATTATTGATTATATCTTATGATTAAAATTTATATGATTTTATTTAAAATAAAAAAGGTTTATCTTTAGTTTAAATGAACAAGTTTGTAAAGGCTTATCGATTTCTCTTGAATATGGGTGATTTATATTGTAAGGAATTTATATATAGAATTTCTTAAGGAAAATTATTTTTATTTTAAATTTTCTCAATGGAAATATTAATTATGGAAATAAAGACTTAATTTTTTTATATGAAACAATTTTAAACGGTGAATTCATGTTATTAGTTTCGAATAAAATTTAAATTTTAACATTAATATTTATATTTAATAACTATCTCAAAAATTAATTCTTTTTAAATGATTTTTATGTGGTGTGGGGAGGATAAATATTGGTATTTATTCCCATTCATAACATATTATTAATTGTATGGGTTCTATTTAGGTGTATTAGATTATCTATTGTGGTTTTCCAATTACATTATTGACAATAAGTAAATTTGATTCACTTTTTCTAGGGAAGTAGGTTCTTATGGTGCATGTTTTTATTTAGGATTTTGGGATTTTATATTGTAAAATTATATTTATATTCATCTTCTCAAATACTTTTTTTTCGTTTACGACTGGATTTTGTGATTGATTCATTTTTTTTCATTATGAGTTTTGTCTAATCTATGTCTTTGATCTATATAGTTCATTAAGTTATGGTTTTTTTATTCCATGTTCGGTTATGCTCAATTTATTATAATAATCCTTTATGTATGTTATTATATCATATAAGGATGTGTTATGTAATATTGGTCTGTGGAACTAATTTGGTAGTATATTATTTTATCTAAATATGTTAGATCTATATGTGTATAAATACTTCCTTAAGAGAGGTTTCTAGACAATGGGGATCATGAACACAGTTCAGTTCTAGTGAGAGATCAGATATGGTATTAAATGATTAGTATCATGGGGTTGTTCATGAAAAATATGAAATTATAGATATTTCGATGAAGAAGATAAAAATAGGTTATCTATGGGATGAAATATTTCTCATTCAGTGAACGATAGATACCCTTAAAAAAAATTTAACAATATTATGATGTGGTGCTGAGGAAGGAATATTTACAGTAGTCAATGGATAACCCCATTATTGAACAAAATGAATTTGAAACAATAAAACCCTTTCATAGCATTTTCCGTAATTATTTTGGCTAAAATTTAACATTGATGTGTAAAACCTATATTCAGCGGCGTTACCAATTTCAGAAAATTCAATTTGATTTTTTATGTTAATAAAATGGAAAAAGTAATCCAATTTTATATCCATTTAGTGTTATAAATTGTTTAATAAAGATTCATAGATATAAAATGACCAATTTATTATATCTTAGGCAATCATAAGCATAGCTGGTTTTAAAGTATCTATGATCAAACATACTATGAGGCAATGGCAATGTAATTTATGCTTATAATTTCCGTGTGTTCACCTGGACAGTGGTGCAATTATTTTCATGTGGTTCCAATAGTGAAACACTCCTAAAATAATGTACCACTAACCACCACTACATCCAATAAATCCACAAATAATATATGTATTGGGAAAAAAGTACATACTAATTCTTGTAAAGACATGTAATCCCACATTAAAATACTAGTGAAAAAAATATAGATCCCTTACTAATATACCATGAATGAAAATAATCAAAATTGTAGTGAATATTACTATATGGAAACATGTGAGAGGCCTAATATCATTGAATATATTTCATGAATAGAGATATAAACCCCAATTATGTATTAGATATTATGTTATATAGTGCTATATAAAACGTTACTATTTATTTTTCATATAATTTCTAGATTCTATTAACTGATGAGGATTACTTGCTATAATGAAGTGTGTGATCTTGGATAATTGATCCAAAATTACCAAAATTCCATCATTTCATTTATAATACCTTAATAGACTATCTATGAGGTCCATCATAATCTATATATATTTTTAGTAAGAAGGTAAGAAGTACCTATAATTCTAAAATTCTCTAATTTATCGACATTATAGTTGGGGAATCCTACTATGAATCCTACAAGATCAATTTTCGTAAAATTTCAATAAATATGGGGAAACATATCATGAATCATTTTCAAAATAACATGATATATTAACCACTTAGAGGCATGACCATCCTTTATTTTATCCTACCTCAAAATTATGTTGACTAATATCCTTCAATGGATATACAAAAATAAATTATATATTGTAACCACCATAAAGGGTATCCCTACAATGGATTGTCTCTAAAATAATGGTACAAACTTGGTAAACACTATGAATTCCTAGATGTGATCAATGATAGATGATATATAATTTATTTTTATAAATGAATTCCTATTTGATCCTCCATTAAAATCAAAAATAATATTATAGAATTGAAACATCAATTGGTATTCATAATATACTATGTGCACCCACTATGGGGGAATTTGTATTCAAATAGAATCAATAACATGATTAAATTTTATAGCTATATAATTAATATTTAAATCTAATTAACGAAGGATCTTATCCCTATGGAAAAACCATTTATAAAGATATCATCGAGAAAATGTTTTATTGAGGATGTTTTGATCAATGTGAACTATAAAAAATTACCTAATATATTATTCCAACCATGCTTTAATGAAAAAATACAAATTCTAAATCATTATTAGCATTGTTATTTTTATGTGGATATAGATTCCTGGAATAAAAAAACACCAACCAGTGATATGGTATAACAATTCAATATATTTCTACTAAATATGTATCACTGTACACATCAAAACCTTCTCCAGACTAATGTAACAAGAAGATGAGTTTCATTTTAATCCAATTGTTTAGGTCATGGAAGGACTCTTAACATCATTTAGACCATTTAAGCATAGTATGATGACTTTTAAAACATATCAATAGTGTAAATATTTGAGTAACCATTGATTAGGTGGTGATAATATCACATAAGTTATAGAAACTTTTTATCATGAATATTTTGATATAACCTCTTAAGATATTATCGACTCCACTTTCTTGAAATCCTTATAAATACGAGATTTAAAAATAACATGAATGTGGAAATTAACTTCATAGATATATATTAAACACTTTGATATATTATTGAAAACATTATTTTCAAATGTAGTTTCTAAAACATATGTCAAATGTCTTTTATGACCATCAAAGAACATTTAATTGAAGAAAATATAGTAAATAATATATAAAATAATTGATTAAAATAATAGGTGAAAAATTATACTAATAAAATTATTTTAAACCATTTATGGTTTATTATAACTAGAAGGCATTACTAAATATTTAAAATCTCCATACTTTCTGCAGATATATATCATGGGAATTTTGTTTAGTATTAATCAGTGCTGATGATGACCTAATCATAGGTTGATTTTATAGAACCACATAGACCATATTATCCAGAAAAATATACCATAAATTTTATGTAAGGGATTATTATTTGTGATTACCATCTAATGATGTTTCCAAAATGGATCCATATAGTACCATTATCAATCTTGTAAAGGTTATTGTACACTATGAGGAGGAATTCATCGTCAAATGAATATTTTTGTCTCACTCTCTTTTAGTGAAATCTTCACCTATATGTATTTAGTCAACTACATTCAATATTTAGTGAGTAATATTAGGCCACTCCCAAGAAGTAGATAAATAGTAAAATCAACTTTTCTCTATGGTGAAAATCGTTAAAAATATTTAGGGAACACTTCAGAGTAATGATCCTCCATGGAATGTAAAATAACTTCTCTATATAAAATCAACTCCTCTAAGGGAAAATCTAGACATATATCTATTTATTTTTCTAAAATTCACCTCATTAGGGTTTACTATACTAGTTTGAAACACCCAATCTCCATAGAGAGTGTACTAAATACTAAAAGGTGGTGAAAATATTATCATTTATAGTAGAAATAAATTAATTAATATAACAAAATAAAATTTCCATCCATACAATGAAATTAACATATTTCATGTGAAGGACTATTGAATCATATAGATTTTAAAAATATTCCACCATTAGGGAGATAAATAAACACTTATTTATTTAATACATCTTTTACCTATAGGGGTATCATGAATAAGGAATATAAATAGTCATTTCCCTTTTAATTAGGGTAATATTACAATTGGTCGTAGATAGATAAATGAGTGAAACATGTATTAAATTAATCACAAACTATTATAGAGGATACCATAATAGTTCATGAAATCCTAGACAACACTTATTCATCACTAGTGATATGTTTCTACATGAAATAAGCACCACCAAACCCCTAATAATAAGCATGGGGTGAGAATAACTATAAAACTGATTTCATTATTGATAAGTACCATTGATAACCCATAGAACCTCTTAAACATACTATATTATAATATGGATGGGTTCGTCTAGTAGACTTTTACTTTGACTATATAGCGGATTACTCATCACGATGAGGCTACTATCTAATTCTCAAAGATGTACTATTTTTTTAAAATTTATTAATATGTCTATATTACCCATCAAAAATTTTACACTCTTTAGATAAAATATCGAATTAGGCATTATTTAAGTTATATCCCCAAACAAATCAAACTAAATAGAAGAATCTACAATTATAGATAATGAAGGAAAATAAAAACCATACCTTATCTAGTGAGCATTACTTCTTCTCCTTCACTACCTTGACATATATTAGCTACTAGAAAATTTATTAGCCAAGACAAAAAAAAAAGAAAATATATACATGCACAAGAAAAAAATTTAGATCATATCACAGCAAGAACAACCTTATTTATTACTTTTAAAAAGGTTGATATATTAATAAGTGAATCGTGAATTTGAAGATTTTAATCAAGCACCATATAATAAACCCCTTCCATTAAATCCATATACCCACTACAATATAGACTAAAGTGATGAAAATATGGAAAACTAGTCACATAATCCCAAACACACACTAATACATTCATCATGTTCTTAAATTCAAAATACCTTCTCTAATGGACCATGTCAGGGTAAAAATTCAAAATGAATGCCTCTTTAATATCATTCATGTTAATTCCTATTCTAATTTTTCTCGATAATAACATCCAGGGACTAAAAACATGTACCTTTAAACATGATGGTTGTTTGTCTAACTACATGCTTCTCTAATATTTACATCATCTAATATTATTATCCATGATGAGTAATTGGTCCCCATTTTTATAATGTGACTTATAAATGTTATATTTTTAGGATAATAGATCATGGAATATTCCATAATATTATAAACTATGTCTACTGTCAAGGATTTTCTTATCTATTAGCTTCAACTAATTGTTTCGAACTCTTCCTTCGGGGTGTAGGCATTTTTCTGTAAGGATGTAGTGATTGGTTCCCTGCATTCCTACATTCCATAGGTCGGTGACCTTCATTGCGTATTTGGGGTCATTTTCTAGTTGATCGGAATGGGATGATGGGATGTCTGTCTCTTTATCCATGGATTCTTCCTTATAATTTATCACATATCGTGAGTCTACCACATATATTTGAGTAATTTTTCAATAAACTCACTCCCAATTCCATATCTTTATAGATGTTGGCTCATTATGATGCTTCTGTCTGAGAATTACTTAGGGTCTTGATAGAGGAGAAACCTTCAGTTAGAGTAGATGGTAACATCAGGCATGTCGGGGCATATATAGAAGGGTGGACATTAGTGAAATGTATTCTTCCTCCTAAGAGGGAATATTAGGGGCCTAGAACCCAAGGAATACCACATCAATCACAAGGTATCATATTCTATAGCATATCTCTTAGGTTTCCTTAGCTTCCTATTCCACAATTTTAATGTATTTCGGAGATGATTATGTTGAATTCGTAGTATCCAAGTGTCCACAGACACCCCATGTTCAATACATGGTTTTCCATGAGTTTAATGTATATTATAAATGGAATGAGAGTGATCAAAATGCCCTATTGAGGTAGATAAAATTAGTGCATCCCTAGGAGGGAGTTTCTGGAAGGTTTACATGATGGATGGATCAAAACTCTCAATATGAGTGAAGCTAGGATGGAGTATCCTATAAAGATAAGATATCACACTATGAAGTCTTATGTAATGACACGGAAATTTCAAGGAAATTTTTTTCTTAATTTTCTTTGGAATTTTACAAGAACGCAGTTTCTGACGGTGCCTAATTCCGAGGCCCGGTGTGCCCGAAATCATTTTCCGAAGTTTCGCTCAGGTACGTTCAGTGAACGAACGAGCGAGAATTTCTAACTTTCGAACCAGTGCTCGGAATCAAATTTTGAGGGCACCAATGGAACTGTGGCGCCAGTAATTTCTTAGGAACTCTTGTTCTGGAGTTGTGTTTACACGAGAGATGTTGATAAAAATTGTGGAAGTTAAAAAAAAAATTAACACCAATTTTTATTTTACTCAAGTGTTTTTCTCCTTTGAAAGGAAGTTGGGTAACTACCCAACTTCCCATTGTAGGTTATGAAGGAGGTGGGGCCCACACGAACCCCACCCCTTCATATTCTTCAACTCTACAACTCCTCTCAACTCACCATAAATTAAGATAACTTAAGTTATTAATGGGTGAGTTAAGTGTGGTTTTTCAAATTTTAAACTCTTGAAATTCAAAGGTTTTGTTGTGTTAATAAAATAAGTTGGGAACTTATTTTATGGGTTAGAAGCTTTGTTGCTTGAGAGGTTTTGGGGAGAAAATCTAAGGAAAGCTAGAGTTTTTCGTCCTCTTTGACGAAGAACACGAGTAACGCGAAGAACGCATCGAACTCCGTCGAAGAACGCAGAGTCCTCGAAGACCGACTCCGTGACACCGATCCGCGACACGACGTTTCTTTCCGCAACGGTTCTTCCACAACGTCATCTCTACCCACGAAAAATCCTCATTCGTCGAACCTCCGTTCGAGCAACCTCGAGGTAGGGAATTGTTTATGAAATATTAATGAACCCCATGCTACTTCCTTCTAAATCAAAGAACGCGTATCAAATAAACATTAATTTGATCATCGAAGATTATGTTGTGGGTTGGGATTTTATTTTGGTATTCTCTTACCCTTTTGAGAAAAGAACGCCGTGCGTGGACCAACCAATTCCGGGTTGATCCGCGGATCGTTCGTTCTTGTGGATCGATGTAGGGGTTTTAATTATTTATTTGATTCGTGATTACCAACTTGATGATCTTTGTGGATTTAAACAATTTGTTATCGAATAACGCGAGGAGGTCGGACCGCACAAACACGGCCGACCCTCCTCCTTAATTTTGTGATGGTTCCTTTGTGGTTGGTACGGAAAGGCGTGGTGCCGTCGCACCACGCAGTTTTCATGCAGAAGGTTATGCGCGGTGCCGTCGTGCCACTCCGTGGAAGGAAGTTTAAGAACGAGACGCTGTCGCGACGCGTCGAAGAAAACCAAAGAACCGCGGTCAGAGTCGGGCCGCGGCGAAGGGGCGCGGCGCCATCGGGTCGCGCTTTGAAAACTACAAAGACGACGCTAATCATTTTGAGGTCCGGATTGACGAGCGACAACGAAGCAGGTCGTTTTGGCATTTGAATCCCTTTACAGTGAAGGTGGGGTCCCGGGGGGACCATAGGCGAAGACGGCAGGATAAACGGACCACCAGAGCGCGTCCGGTGGTCCGCGGAAGGCGGTGGCGGCGCGCCGCCGGAAGTTGCCGACGGCGGTTGCCGCCGGCGTCAATCAGCGGCGAAGGGGGGAGGCCGCGCGCACCCCCACCGCTCCGCGGTGACCGCTCGGCCGTGGCTGGCCGGTCGGGCCCAGCTGGGTCGGACCCGGGTCGACCCGGTTCGGGCCGACCTAGGGGGGGTCGGGCCAGGTCGGCCCGGGCCCAGACCCCCCGTTTTCGGACCACTTTCGGTCAAATGACCATATCTTGAGCTGTAGACCTCCGATTGACGCGCCGTCAGAGGAAACGCGATACTTGGATCGAGACAGTCGTTTTTGTATATTACAGTCAAGGTTTCTAAGAATTTTGGGTTCGTCTTGTTTGGTTCGTACACGAAACCAACCGGGCCCTTGGAGCGAAAACGCTCGTAACTTGAGTTCCGGACGTCCGAATGATGTTCCGTCAACTTTGTTGAATTCCTATTAGTGAGACGGAACTTTTGGTATACTTCACCCTAGATTTGGTTGTTGATGGATAGTGGGCAGGTTGGATTGTACCCGAAATCCAATAGGGCCCCTAGAACGTAAAAGCTGATATCATTCAGACCAGACGTCCGTTTGACGAACCGTCAGCGGCATTGGTGATCATGTTGAGAAACGGTCCCTATGAGTATAACCCATGAGTGTTTGGGGTACAATTGAGATACGGACGGATTTGGTTCACTCACAAAACCAACCGGGCCCCTGGGACGAAAAGGCTAGTAGCTCACAGACCAGACGTCCGATTGACGAGCCGTCTGTTGCGTTGAGACCCCAATGACGAGGCGGTCCTTTGAGATATTTCTTCCTGGGACTTTGTGATACTTGGAGTATCGACCTGTAGCTCGTGGAGCGGACCCTCCCGGAGACGAGCGTACGGAGTACGGAGACCGTGTAGCAGGCTGAGACCTGACGACTGTAGGACCGAATTGACTTGGAGTGAGTCGACTAGCCCAGTGGACAGAGCGCCCGATATTTGGCGACAGACCCACGGCGGACGGAGCACCCGGTAGTTGGCCGCAGACCCGCGGTACTCGATAGGAGGAGTACCTCTGTAGGATATTTGGGGGAGCGCCCTGTATTTGGTGATAGACCCTCAGCGGATGAAGAACCCGGTAGTTGGCCGCAGACCCACAGTACTCGACAAGAGGAGTACCCCAGCAGTCTTCGGTTAGTGAGCAGTACCTCGGAGTCGTGACAGGACCACTGTACACTCCAGAGACGGGAATTTTCAGCAGTTACTGTTTCGATAATGAAAATCCTGGTTTGAGCTGAGACTTTTGACCTTTGTGTTTACCTCATGATTGAGATGGGTCACTTGTTAACTTAGGTATATGTATGGGAATATACCTGGGTAGTGGTTATCCGTTGATTTCATGATCCTTGTGTTTCTCATGGTTGAGATGGGTTACTTGATAACATAGGTATATGTATGGGCATATACCTAAGTAGAGTTAATCTGTTGAGATCTTCTTTGTGGTTATCCTTTTTGGTTTTAGTGAGACCTTGAGGGTCTCGAGGTCCCTTCTGAGTATTGTTATACTCACCCATGCACGGGCTACGCCCGCACCTCGTTGTGTTGGTTGCAGACGACGGGCAGTACTGACAGAGGCCGAGTGTTCGAGGACTGGACAGTTCCCAGAGGTGCACTACACGACGAGTCAGTACCCGGAGGTGGACAACACGATGAGTCAGTATCTGGAGGAGGACTTCATAGCGAGATGACACACAGAGGAGTTTGACGGGCGAGAGCGTTGAGGAGGCTATCTGTACCTACCCTTCAGGTATGATCCGTGGCAAACGATCCAGGAGTTGCGCTATCTGTACCTACCCTTCAGGAAGGATCCGAGGAGGATGACCCAGGAGCTGCTTCCTTCTTCCCGCTGTTTTCCTTTTTCTGTTGTACTTTCGTTCAGTTGTAGCTGCACTTTCAGTTGGGTTTGTATTCTAACCCATTTACTTTTCAGCACTTTCTTTTGTACTTAGTGTTTTGCTTCCGCTTATACTCTGTGGTGTTTTTTTTACTTTTATAAATGCAATGCCTTCCCATTTATCAGGATTTACGCCTTTGGTGCTAGTCACCAGCCCCTGGCCTATGGAAGGCAGGCTTGGGGTAGTCACGGCACGGGCCCCGAGGACGGGTCGTGACAAATTGGTATTAGAGGAGTCGGTTCTACCGCATAACTTATAACTCTGATATTTTCTTTCTGTGAAGCAATAGTGTTAAGGGTATCGAGTGTGGTCTTCAGTTTTGGGAGTCCAGTGTTGGCGCGGGCGGCCGACATATCCATACACCAGGACCCTGACAACTGATTTTCGACTTTGTGGATGAAAACACTGATTGCGTGTGTGTTTCCAGAAGTTTTTATTTAAATAATAGGTCAAACCAGGTCAGCTCACCAGGTATAAGTCTTTTGACCATGTCATGTTTGTTCCTTTCAGGAGGCCTCCCCGTGGACGACCAGCTAGAGCCCCGAGAGTGGTACGTACTGACATCCCACCGAGCGACGTGGCCTCAGTACAGGGCTATATCCCAGTTGAGGCACCAACGGAGGCACCAACGGTAAAACTACCTGTTGGGATACCGATGCCACCAGCCCTAGCAGCAGAGGGTGCACGTCGCTTGAGCGCACTGCACGAGTTCCAGCGCCAGAGGACACCCAGGTTCCAGGGAGGGACGGACCCGTAGGCGGCTGAGGATTAGCTGGAGGTTGTGGTGAGAGTCTTCAGGCTAGTGGGGACGCCGACAGACTTCATGGTGATCCTTGCTTCCAGCCTTCTTCGGGAAGCAATAGGCAGATGGTGGAGCCTGATGCCTCAGATGCATGACGAGGTGACACTTCTTTGGGCAGACTTCGAGAGCCTGTTCCGGGCAGAGTTTGTACTAGCCACCCTTCGAGTGGTGCGTATACATGAGCTACTTCAGCTGCGGTAGGGCTACATGACAGTGGCACAGTATTCAGCGAGGTTCACAGACCTCTCGCACTACTCTACCGATATGGTACATGACCCGTTATTTCGGGCCCAAACCTTCGAGAAGGGGATCAGGCAGGAGATTAGAGCTTCTGTTGTTTCTCACAACATTCTGACCCAGACAGGGGTGTTGGTGAGAGCCCTCTTAGTGGAGAGTTTCCTTGCTGAGCAGTCTCCAGCAGCACGACCCACCACTAGCCGGCTTGTGGCAGATTCTTCTACAGCAGGTAGTAGACAGATGATGCAGAGGTCCAAGAGGACCAGACATACCGGTGGATGACTGCACGACGTAGGTTCAGTTGTACGGGGAAACCGGGGTGAAGTCAGAGGCAGACGTGCCGAGATTGGACAGTGTTACTCCTGTGGAGGAATGGGTCACATGGCACGTGACTGTCCGACCCGCCATACAGATGACCAATAGTTAAATGAAGAACCTCCCAGCCAGAGGCAGAGGTTCGATCAGGGCAGATCGCAGGGAACAAGAGGACATGGGAGAGCTCAACTTCAGGCAGCTGAGGCCTATGGTCATAGAGCTCCGGAAGTAGATGGACAGGAGCGGGACTAGCTCCAGACCTAGAGGCTATGGATCTTGTTGCTTCTAGTTTTGTTGATGTTTTTTTGTAGTTGCTTCGTGTCTTTTTACTACGAGCTACATTAATAAAAAGACACATATCCTTGTGATGTTTTTTTTCCTGTCCTTTCTTTTGGTTGATACTGAGTGGTCCCAGTTAAGACTGTTGACTTGACCCTCACATTCGAGATTTCTACTGGGGGAGACCTAGTGACCTCACACTGATGCCGACAGTGTGACTCGACCCTTGGAGGCGAGAGTGACAGTTGGATCTCTTGGTAGTGACGTCGAGGCCTTACGAAGTCATCCATGGCATGAATTTATCATTCATGTCAGGATTGACTGTATTAGGCAATGAATTTGGTTCATCCAGAGGATGAGACCAGATTTCTCTTATCGGAAAATAAGAAATCATAGCAGCTCTTGTGAGACTAGAGAAGGTCCAGGTCATCCAAGAGCGGATGAGGATAGCACAGGGCCGACAGAAGCCTTATGCTGACAGGACTTGGAGGCCTCTAGAGTTTGAGGATAACGATCAGGTCCTTATACGGGTTTCACCTCGACGAGGTTTACGGAGATATGGACAAGGCGGAAAATTATCCCGGAGGTTCAGTGGACCTTCTCAGGTCCTCAGTTGGGTAGGAAAAGTGGTTTACCGCTTGACGCATTCACCGCAGTTGCACCAGGTGCACAACGACTTCCACGTATCTCAACTAAGGGGATACGTGCTCGACTCTTCGCATATCATCGACCATGAGGAGATGGACGATGGGGATGGGGTGTCTTTCACGGAGGTTCCAGTGGGGATCGAGGATCAATAGGAGGAGATCCTACGAGGACGATCAATTCCACGGGTGCACTTTCTCTGGCAGTATGGGAACCTCCAGGTGAGCACATGGGAGCGGAAGGCTCAGATGCGTGCTCTGTACCGCTTTTGTGACCCTAGTATGTGTTGAAGCTTTACGGGGATGTAAATCCCTGAGGTGGGAGTAATGTAAAGACCCGTAAATTTCAATGAATATTTTTTCTTAATTTTCTTTGGAATTTTACAAAAACGCAGTTTCTGACGGCGCCTGATTCTAAGGCCCGGTGTGCCCGGAATCATTTTCTGAAGTTTGGCTTGGGTACGTTCAGTGAACGAATGAGCGGGAATTTATAACTTTTGAACCGGTGCTTGGAATAAAATTCTAAAGGCACCGATGGAACCGTAGCGCTGGTAATTGCTTAGGAACTCCTGTTCCGGAGTTGCGTTTACACGAGAGATGTTGATAAAAATTTTGGAAGTTAAAAATAAAAATTTAACAACAATTTTTATTTTACGCAAGTGTTTTTATCATTTGGAAGTTGGGTAACTACCCAAATTCCCTTTGTAGGTTATGAAGGAGGTGGGACCCACACGAACCCCACCCCTTCATATTCTTCAACTCTTCAACTCCTCTCAACTAACCATAAATTAAGATAACTTAAGTTATTAATGGGTGAGTTAAGTGTGGTTTTTCAAATTTTAAACTCTTGAAATTCAAAGGTTTTGTTGTGTTAATAAAATAAGTTGGAAACTTATTTTATGGGTTAGAACCTTTGTTTCTTGAGAGGTTTTGGGGAGAAAAGCTAAGGAAAGCTAGAGTTTTTCATCCTCTTCGACGAAGAACATGAGGAACGCGAAGAACGCATCGAAATCCGTCGAAGAATGCCGAGTCCTCGAAGACCGACTCCGCGACACCGTTCCGCGACGCGCTGTTTCTTTCCGCAATGGTTCTTACACAACTTCATCTCTACCCACGATGAATCCTAATTCGTCGAACCTCCATTCGAGCAACCTCAAGGTAGGGAATTGTTTATGAAATATTAATGAACCCCATGATACTTCCTTCAAAATCAAAGAACGTGGATCAAATAAACATTAATTTGATCCGCGAAGATTACGTTGTGGGTTGGGATTTTATTTTGGTATTCTCTTACCCTTTTGAGAAAAGAATGACGAGCGTGGACCAACCAATTCCGGGTTGATCCACGGATCATTCGTTCTTGTGGATCAATGTAGGGGTTTTAATTATTTATTTGATTCGTGATTACCAACTTGATGATCTTCATGGATTTAAACCATTTATTATCGAATAACGCGAGGGGGTCGGACCGCAGAAACACGGCCGACCCTCCTCCTTAATTTCGTGATGGTTCCTTTGTGGTTGTTACGGAAAGGCGTGGTGCCATCGCACCACGCGATTTTCATGCGGAAGGTCATGCGTGGTGCCATCACGCCATGCCGTGGAAGGAAGTTTAAGAACGCGACGCCGTCATGCCGCATCGAAGAAAACCAAAGAACCGCGGTCGGAGTCGGGCCGCGGCGAAGGGGCGCGGCACTATCGGGTCACGCTGGAAAACTGCAAAGACGACACTAATCGTTTTGACGTGCGGATTGACGGGTGATGACGAAGCAGGCCGTTTTGGCGTTTGAATCCCTTCGCAGTGAAGGTGGGATCCCGGGGGGACCATAGGCAAAGACGGCAGGAGAAACGGACCACCGGAGCGCGTCCGGTGGTCTGCGGAAGGCGGCGGCGGCGGTTGCCGCCGACGTCAATCAACGGCGAAGGGGGGCGGCCGCGCGCACCCCCGCCGCTCCGCGGCGATCGCTCGGTCGCGGCCTGCCGGTCGGGCCGGGCCGGGCGGGGCCTAGCCGGGTCGGACCCAGGTCGGGTCGACCCCGGTTCGGGTCGACCCGGTTCGAGCCGACCCAGGGGGGGTCGGGCCGGGTCGGCCCGGGCCCAGACCCCCCGTTTTTGGACCACTTTTGGTCAAATGCCCATATCATGAGCTGTAGACCTCCTATTCACACGCCGTCAACGGAAACACGATCCTTGGATCGAGATGGTCGTTTTGGTATATTAAAGTCAAGGTTTCAGAGAATTTTGGGTTCGGCCGGGTTGGTTCATACACGAAACCAACCAGGCTCTCGGAGTGGAAACGCTCGTAACTTGAGTTCCGGACGTCCGAATGCCGTGCCGTCAACTTTGTTGAATTCCTCTTAGTGAGAAGGAACTTTTGGTATACTTATCCCGAGATTTGGTTGTTTTTGGATAGTGGCCGGGTTGGATTGTACCCGAAATCCAACCGGGCCCCTGGAACGGAAAAGCTGATATCATTCAGACCAGACGTCCGTTTGACGAACCGTCAGCGGCGTTGGTGATCACGTTGAGAAACGGTCCCAATGAGTATACCCCATGAGAGTTCAGGGTATAGTTGAGATACGGCCGGATTTGGTTCCCTCACGAAACCAACCGGGCCCCTGGGATGAAAAGGCTAGTAACTCACAGACCAGGTGTCTGATTGACGCACCGTCTGTTGAGTTGAGACCCCTATGATGAGGCGGTCCTTTGAGATACTTCTCATGGGACATTGTGATACTTGGAGTATCGACCTGTAGCTCGTGGAGCGGACTCTCCCAGAGATGAGCGTACGGAGTACGAAGACCGTGTAGCTGGCTGAGACCTGACGACTGCATGACCGACTCCACTTGGAGTGAGTCGACTAGCCCAGTGGACGGAGCGCCCGGTATTTGGCGACAGACCCACGGTGGACGTTGCGCCCGGTAGTTGGCCGCAGACCCGTTGTACTCGACAGGAGGAGTACCTCTGTAGGCTATTAGAGGGAGCGCCCGGTATTTGGCGACAGACCCTCAGCGGAAGGAGCGCCCGGTAGTTGGCTGCAAACCCGCAATACTCGACAGGAGGAGTACCTCGACAGTCTTCGGTTAGTGAGCAGTACCTCAGAGTCGTGATAGGACCATTGTACACTCCAGAGACGGGACTCTTCAGCAGTTACGGTTTCGATAATGAAAATCCTGGTTTGAGCTGAGACTTTTGACTTTTGTGTTTACCTCATGATTGAGACGGGTCACTTGTTAACTTAGGTATATGTATGGGCATATACCTGGGTAGTGGTTATCCTTTTATTTCATGATCCTTGTGTTTCCTCATGATTGAGATGGGTTACTTGATAACTTAGGTATATGTATGGGCATATACCTAAGTAGAGGTTATCTGTTGAGAGCTGCTTTGTGGTTATCCTTGTTGGTTTTAGTGATACCTTGAGGGTCTCGGGGTCCCTAATGAGTATCGTTATACTCACCCCTGCACGGGCTATGCCCGCACCTCATTGTGTTGGTTGCAGATGACGGGCAGTGCTAACAGAGGCCGAGTGTTCGAGGACTCGACGGTTCCTAGAGGTGGACTACACGACGAGTCAGTACCCGGAGGTGGACTAAATGACGAGTCAGTATCTGGAGGAGGACTTCAAAGTGAGACGACACATGGAGGAGGATGACGGGAGAGAGCTTTGAGGAGGATATCTACACCTACCCTTCAGGTAGGATCCGTGGTAGACGATCCAGGAGCTACGCTATCTCTACCTACCCTTCAGGTAGGATCCGAGGAGGATGACCCAGGAGCTGCTTCCTTCTTCTAGTTGTTTTCCTTTTTCTGTTGTACTTTCGTTCAGTTGTAGCTGCACTTTCAGTTGGGTTTGTATTCTAGCCCATTTACTTTTCAGCCCTTTCTTTTGTACTTAGTGTTTTTCCCCCGCTTGTACTCTGTGGTGTTTTGTTTAATTTTATAAAGGAAATACCTTCCCAGTTATCAGGATTTATGCCTTTGGTGCTAGTCGCCAGCCCCTGGCCTATGGAAGGCGGGCTTGGGGTAGTCATGGCACAGGCCCCGAGGACGGGTCGTGACATCTTATCTAGACACCACTGAAGAAAGATCAGGGAGAGTTCACCCTAGAATATGGGACACTAGATGGATGGATGAGAACACTCTATGAAATAAGATCCACGATGGTGTATCCCAAAAGGGAAGATGTTACACTATGACGGTTTATCTGGACACCACAAAGTGAGGATCCGGGAAAGGGCACCCCAGAAAGGGGAACACCAGAGCATGCAATTGGCTGGGATTGAACCTTGCAGAGGCATATTATATACCCTATTTAGAATGCAAGGATCTGAACCCACATTTTTTGAATGGTTAAGTCTTGAAATAAGGGTGTACACAAAGGACCATGCCATAGAGACATGCTGGGAATTATGCATGGATATCATCCCATCTCAAGAGGGACACTATTGGTTGGATGGTTATGGATTGTGTGAGGCTTATGAATGGTTATGTTCCAATGGAAATATCATGATCCCACCAGGATGTGGTAGCACAGCTATGAATTAGGATAGATGATGGATGGTTGAACTATGTACTTTGGAGGAATGGAATGGAACCGACTTGAAGATGAATGTGATGTAGGGATTGAACCTCATAGAAGATTCCTACATATCCGCATGGTGAGGAATCAAAGTCCACAAAAATTTATGGGGAGATGAGAAACCTGGGAAGGCATCTTATGATAATAGAGCACATGGATGGAACTTGAAGGTAGTAGAACCACCAGGGTTGATAATTACCTTCCTAAAACACAATGGCTCAATGGAGAGACCAGGATGAGAGATGAGTGATGGGATTGAACTTCACAGATGGTTCCTATATATCCTCGTGGTAGGGAATCAATGTCTATACTATTTAGGATAGGGCATGGAATTGGAGATTACACAAAAGACATTGGCCTAGAGACATGCTGGGGATTACGCATGGTTAGTAGCCCATCGCAAGAGGCACACTCTTGGTTGGAGGAGTATGGATTGATTGTGGGGTTTACGACATGTTAGTTTCTGAGGAGCTAGTATGATGCCACTAATGGATGGACCGAGGATGTGGGTCCCAACGTTAGAAACAACAATGTTTATCGGTGCTTGTGGTTGAACCCCAGGGAGTCTTCATATGTTTCATACCTAGGAGAAAGAGATCAAAACTCTTGTAGATTGAATATGTACAGTTTAACGTCATGCGGGATGAAAGGGTCATATATTTTAACATCATGTGGGATGTGGGAGAACCAGCATGAAGTGGTCAGGATAGATAGGTGACAAGCTTGAACATCGGGGAGGCTTCTTATGTACCTTGATCAAAAAGGGAAATTAAAAAATTCCACATAGTTTGAAAATAGGGGAATGGGAATTACATACTAATGTTCCCCAAAGAGTTTGTCATGGTCACTATTTACTCTATGCTGATGTTAGTCATGCTCATTGTGAGAAATTATAGGCAACAAAAGACCTGTTGATCGTGGTGAAATAGTGTGGCCATGAAGGGTGGTAAATGGGGATTACACATGGAATATTTTCAGGTGACACAAAAAAGTGGAAATGGTGAATGGGGTTTACACATGGAAGGTGCTCGGGTGCCACTAAGGAGAGGCATTGATGAATGGGGATTACACATGGAAACTGCCCTGATTTCACTAAGGAGTGCCAATGGTGAACGTGGATTATGCATAGAAGCTTCCCAGATGTGTCTAAAGAGTGGAAATAATGAATATGTCTTATGTATGGAAGCTTCTTATGTGGTACTAATGAGAGGAAATTGTGAATCGAGATTATGAATGGATGTCACATGGGTGCCTCTATGGAGAGACAATGGTGAAAGGGTATTACACATGGAAGAATCCTCTAATGTATTCCTCATGTATGGTTGTGAGGGCAGCCCACCTCCTTAATGGGATAAGGCATATAATAAAGGCCTACAACTATGTTCTAGTGAACAAGTGGGAAAATGCGAAGGGCAATGGAATCTGTCTGAATGAAGGGATATGAAAAGTGTGAACCACATTACCAACATTCAAACCCAATGGGGGTGGGGTGGGGTGGGGATTGATGATGGGAGAAATCGGCTGACCATATTCGAGTCTCTACAACCACATCACATTAACCGGTGATGGAAAAAAAAATCGAGGGAAAACCACTGACCGTATTCAAAACACATGGGAAAAATTTTAGTGTCATCAAATGTATTCTAGGGCATTGGACCAGAATGGTTGGTGAGCCGAAGCGGCATGGGACATGGCCATTAGGGGGTCCCTTCAGACATAAAATAGGATGAATATCTGAATGAAGGACACATGAAGAATGAGTTTTTGTGATGGGATGCTCGAATGGATTCCAACGCTTTTGAAATTATGCCATTGTAATCGTGGCACGACATATCCTATACTTTTCACACAAGCCATATCTTATTTGAAACAAGAGGCATCCTATTATTGAATGATAAGGCATGATACAGTTTAATGTCATGTACTGAGGACTACTGAAATCTTATGATTGGTGCCTAAGGAATCTCTTATTTAGAGCAGAAGACATCCAATATTTTTCATATCGGTTGTTCTATATATTATATTCATGTAGAGATGACTACTGATGTCTAATGATTGTTCTAGAAGAAATATCTTATTTGGAGAAAGAATCATCCAACATTTTTCAAATAGGGTATGCTATAATTTATATTCATGTAGAGAGGGATATTGGAATCTTATTCTTGGTGCATAAGGCATATCTGGTTTAGAGCAAGAGGCATCCTATGTTTTTTATTTAGTGTGTACTATAGTTTAATTTCATATAGATATAACTATTGGAATATTATGCTTGCCGCATAGGGAATCACTTTTTTGGATCATGATGCAACTTATTATTGTTATATAGGGTGTACTATAGTTTACTATCATATAGACAGGCCTATTGTCATCTTAAACATGGCTCATAAGGAATCTATTTTTTGAAGCAAGAGGCATCCTATGTTTTTTATATATTGTTTTCTATAGTGCACAGTTATATAGAGAGTATTATTGGAATCATAGGATTGAATCATAAGGAATATATTGTTTGGAGAAAGAGGAATCATACATTATTCATGTAGGGTGTACTACAATTTAAAATCAAATAGATTGGACTATTTAAAATAAAGAACCTAGGAATTGGCTGGTGTTGGGACTTACACAAGCACATCCCTTTCTGGTTCAACCTTTTGTAGGAGTCAAGTAATTATGTTTGGAGAAGTTTCTTGAAGAATGGTTCAACTCAATGTACATGGAGAATTGAAGATGATAATCTCATCTCACGACATGTGAAAGGGAATTAGAGGAATATGACAACTCAAGATATTTCATGGACTGTGGAGTAGTATCTCAAATCATGGTATTCCATAGGTGGAAGGTGGATGTGCATAAGGGAACAATTGAAAAATTAAACATCCCGTCTCAAAATGTTCATGGTTTGATAGTCCATTTTTCATGGGGGTTAGTGACAGTAGAGAATAAAGGATCTTCATCAAGTATATGGCTTAGTGATGTATCTTTGCAGAGATCAAGGTCTCACGAAGCATGGGGATTCACGAAACATAGGGTCTCATGAAGAATAGAGCTTCACGGATCCCTGGGTCTCGTAAAGAATGGATCTTTGCGGAGCTTAGGTTCTCATGAAAAATAGATCTTCATAGAACTCAGTGTCTTGTGGACCATGGGGATCGTGATGATCAGGGTCTCACATAGCATGGGGATTATCATAGCTCAGGGACATGTGAAGTAGCTTCACAAAGGAAAAGTTCCAGTGGATCATGGAATCCCCTTAGAATAAGGTGAATTATTAGGAGAGTTCACCACAACGTTTTAACAATTACGGAGCCTCGAGAAACATGAATTGGGCTCCATACTTCACAAATCTGAAGGCCTTTCTGAGTGGTGCCACTTTGCAGTGCTCGTGAGCCCAACAATACGGGAGAGTGGCTACCGAATGGGCTTTATATCTATAATTATGAGGTTGGGAGAGATGGATATTTATAGGTTATGGTTGTTGGTGGAGCTCACCATGGAGATAAAATGTGCACTAAGAAAAAATAAGGATGACGTGAAGGAAATCATGCTCCGCAACAAGAGGTCGTTCACTTAAGATTCTCAGAGTTTTGGAGTCTAGCGTCATGGCCTTTACAGAAATCACAGAGGCTCTGGTCATGTTCCTAAGACTCATAGAGGATAATACCATGGCCTTCATAGTGCTTTCGGTGGCTTCGGTCAAGTTCCTATACTCCGCGATCGTGGAGGGATCTCCGTGAATGGGCTCCACGAACAGGTTTTCCCACCCAACTTCAAATGTCTATAACTCATAATCCGTAACTCCGTTCAGTCTATATGACAAGTAGAATTGAATCATGAGAAACAGGATATGCTCTTGGATAATATGTGGAAGTATTTATAATATCTTGTTGAAGATTTTTTAGTGCCAAAAACAGTTTAAAATGTTCTTCCAGGACACGAGGATTAAAAAAATCGAGATTGCGATGCATGAACCCCTACTCCTTCTTATAGGGAAATAGATTTTAATTTATGTAAAATACTATTTTATAAAAGGTATAAAGTGATTAAAAACCTCTAAAAAATAATTTATAATTCAAATTTTATAACCAAATAATAATTACATGGTTTATCCCATTTTTATATCACTTAAATTTATCTCCATTTACCGATCACATTAAATTTTAAAAAACCTCCTTTTATAATATGTTTAAAAAGATTCTTTAATTAATAATATAATTGAGAAATAAATGAATATATTCTTTTATTATACTATGAAATAAGATAACTATGAATAATGAAAAAGAGATTTATCATCTAAGTAATCAATTTTTATTCAACATTGACATTTTCACCAATAATAATTATATTAAAAGGACAATGTTTTTATTATTGATTATTTAGTTAATATGAGCCTTCAATTAGTTCCAATGATATTATAAATATTCCTTTTAAAAAATAGACCCGTCACATAATCCTAAAAGTGTATCCCTATAAAATCCAATCATGATGCATGATACTCGAGAAGAAAAGAGTGACACAAAAATATATATATACAAACAATGTACAACCCTGGGTAACAAAATTTGACTACATAATAATACTAGAAAATAATATTTATATTTTTTTTGAGTCCTAATAGTACTGTGTTTTTGATAATCACATGTCCAATACCAATGAGTACTAGGTTTGGGCTCTGATACCTAATGTAATATCCCAAGGAGTTTATGATCATAATATTTTTTTTGACCCTTCCACCCCTAGTATTTTTCATTAGAACATCTAAAAAATGTTTTTAGAGGAGAGAGTATTGACCCTACTATATAAATGGTTGATTAATTATCCAAATCATCTTATTTGAGACCATTTTTATTATAGACCATAAAGAGACCATTGTCAACACCGACACATTGACTAGGTGACGGATCTAATACCATTTTGAAATTTCTACAACCTCAATAACTTGATCACATTAGAATAACATCACCATGCCACCTCATATGTACTTCCCAATCAGAGGAGGATTATTTAAACATTGGGTTTGAACCCCATAAAAAGGAGTAATGGTTTCCCCCCCTATAAAATTATAGAATAAACATATGGTGGATTCCCCTAAGTGTCATGTAAAATATTAAAAAAAGCTCATATTGAGTTTAAAATCTGTTAATAAGGGAAAAAGTCTGTAAATGGACAAAACTAAGTCAAAGATTTATATGAATATAAATCCCATATATACACGAACTAAAAGATTTAATAAAACCCATAAATTTTGTGAGATACATATAAGATACTTTATATATATAACATTATATGAAAATGTGGAACCAAGACCCAATAGTGAGAGATTAACAAAAAGACCACCCATATGATTATCCATGGATAAAATATGTGTAAATTTTTTTTTATAAATTTATTTTTTTACCTTCTTGTAATTGTTTTATAAAACATATACATAGTAAAAAGTGACTCACAAATACATTATTATAATAAATTAAGAATTAAATAAATGAAATTCATAGAAATTAAGGAACCTATACAAATGGAATAGTAACTTAACCATTGGAAAAGTAATGTGACCATTATGGATAGTAATGCAGAAAATATAATGGTAACCTCACCTATAAATTTATAAATAAAATTTATCCATATTATAAATGAAAATATGATATAATTATATCAAAGTATATACAAAGAAATGTTTTATTAATGCAAAAATCAGTGTTCATATTATTATAAAACAAAATGGGATATTTACAATATTAAATATATATAATGATATAAAAGAATATATAAATTCATAAAATATATTCATAAATTAGTAAATTTTTTTATATGATTAAAATATTATTTTACGAGTTCTTAACTTATTTTTCAATGCGTTGTAAAATGAGTTATAATTTTAAAATTGGTATTTTTCGGAAAAAGGATGGTTTCATTAAAAATTAAATTTATAATAATTATCAAATTATTTTCAAAAAATAGATTTCACTTTATAATTTTATAATTAAAAAAAATGGTCAGGGTGAATATTTGAGAAATTTCTAAAATAATTGAACTTTTGGTAAATTGTGAAATATGATAATTTATCGTATTTAATAAATAAATTAATTATTGAGACATTGATGATATATGGATGACATAATACCGTAATCTAAAAAAATCCATAATTATTTAATATATTTTGTGATAAGGTCCCAACTATTCATATTCATTATCCAAAATAATAATCTTATGAAAATAATAAAAAAACACCCCTCTCCTCCCTTATAAATATGACTGCTCACCACCTCTTCCCCTCACACATCCGAATCATTTAAGAATTTACAAATAATTCCCATTTATATTCCAAACTATATCTACCCAGATCCATGATCCTTTGGTCTCATCATATGACCAAACCCAATTTCCCTAAAGAGGTTCTTAGGGAGAATAATTCAACAGGTAAAATCCTCTTACATTTTTTTGAAATTATTTTATTTTATTATTCTATCCCCACCTAACCTTTTCCTAGTTTAATGATAACTGTAGTGTCATATATATACTCTTATTTTATTATTTTAATGCACTAATATATCATAAAAACTATTATCCCATCCCTTTTATTTCAAAAAAGAAAACATTGTTCGTGAGTAGTTTATTTATCTCCTTCAAGGAAAAAAAGTATTCATTTTATTCTAACACCTTGAAAGGTTTTCAAAAAAAATTATAATGGTTGGAACATATTTTAAAATTTATGTTATACCCTTTTTTATATTTTTGAACTATCAATTATATAGATTACTAAATAAAAAAACAAAACTAGTTCATGAGGTTCAAAACCCGCCAAATTAATCTAAATGATTATCATTAATGTTTTATTGAATGGTTCATCCCCATATATGGAAAAAATATCATATATAAGACCATTTAAACATAAATATCTTAATAAATAACATATAATTTCAATTATAAATAATTATTCTCATTTTACATGATCTTCCATCCTTATATACTAGTGAATTGATCATGAAAAGCACGAAAACAATCACTCCAAAAACGATGAAATTAAACTCTATAACTCATTAAAATGGTTATAAGTGAAATTAATAAAATTAAAATTAATTAAATTCATGTAATATAGGTTCCATATTTTGAAATTAGTGAATATAATTTTATTATCCTTTTTATAAATGTGAATAATGAATTCATACATAATGTTAGGGGATTCAAAAAACCCAACTTCATTTCTTTGGGTTATTTCTCCTTCATTCCCAATTTCACAGTGGATGTTCTTTCAGTATTTCTAAGATATAATTAATTTTTTTACATTTTACTTTTGGGGATGTAAATGTTTCCTATATAATTTTTTTGACAAATACAATGTTTATTCTAAAAGGATTATTCATTCTAAAAAATACATATTTTACTAATATGTAGATTGTTTCATCTTAACTCATCATTAAATATTATTATACAAAGTATTTTATTCCCCTTTTTTTTGGAACCACAATATTTATTCAAGGAATTATTCTTTATAAGATTTTCATGATACCAATTTCCTTTTAATAGTTTATTTTATAGAAATTATTGATATACGTTCCATGTGGCATGCATGATTATATAAATTTCAGGATGTGATGGGAGCACCATGAATTATATAGAGCACCAATAAAATGGGTAATGTTATGTTTCACATGAGATATGGTGCAATATGGATGAACATGATGCTATATTTTTTAATAACGAGGATTATTTGGTCATTCACATATGTTATATGTGAACATTATGCTAGTATTGTTCACAAATATGTGTAATATTTAACCACTGAGACATGATGTTTCATTTTTTATGTTTCTCCAAATTCCATGATTTTATATAATTCTTCCACTCATGATTAGGATGATTATCCGATGTTTATATTATGATGATCATGATTATGATCACCCATGTTATATAGATTCATGTTTTATCTATCCTCTTACAGTGCTCTTAGCTCACCCATTTTTTTGATGTATATCATCAGGTGATTACTTAAAAAATGGATAAAATGAAGGGAACTATGAAACTAGATTAGAATGAATTAAATAATGTTTATATTTTAATATGAAAATGTAACTTTTGGTCTTAATTTTCTAAAGACATTAATCCAATAAATCCATGTATAGTAATTCTTTTATATTGTTTATTTTAAAATTATTTAATAATCATATATGAATATCATGGTAACTATAGTTTGTATTAGAGCATGTTTTAGTTTATTTTGGAATTAGTATTAGATAAAATTAGTAAAAAACCATACTATAAGACTAATTATACATAAACAACCATGAAAACATGTTTTTGAAAATTATCTTTATAGGGATCTCATAAGATATTTTTATATATTTAATTTAAATAAGTAAAATTTTATTTCTTCATGGCATATTGAATGATGATATTTTAGACATTTTCTATTTTATAAAATTTTGTAAACTAGGATGAACTAGGCCAACAACATGTGTGAGGGTTACTACAATGAATGCTGAATTTTTTTTTGAATACCTTGAGAGGTGGAGTTCAAAATTTCATTGTGATGCTTACCCTTCCATATCATGCTATAAAAAATAACTAGAATACTGTGGAACACCCTCCTTTTCCTAAGAGGGAGAAGCTGGATATTGATTCATTTATGTGACTATGACCATTGAAATTTAGTGGATCATGTGATCCACTAATCGAAGAATAGTGTGTCAACTCAATAGAGATTAACTTTATTGTGATTTTCTATTATGAGATTGATATGGTGACATTGGTTGTTTATCATTTAGATAGAGAGGCTGGAAAATAGTGGTAGTTCATTAATAACATAAAGTCAAAGGATGGAATTGAAGAGATTGAGTTGGATGAATTTATGAAAATATTTCTTAATAAATATTTCCTTCGAACTATTCATTAAATTATGGAGAGATAATTCATAGAGATCAAGGAAGTCGAATCTATCATAGCTTATTAATAAAATTTCTCTAGTCATTCATGGTGCACCTCATGTTTTTTTATAAAAAATGATAAAAACATAGATATATTGTATAGTGGTTTAAAACCACACCTTTTGAAGGAAATACTAATATGATATTTTGGGAGTTTTAAAGAAGTTTTTCGATGTCATATCAATGTGGATATTGAGTTTCCAAAGTGGTCCCATGACTATGGTGATAATAAACTAAAGATGGAATTTTGTAGATAGAGGATATAATTAAAAAGGTTGAAAGAAAACTCAAGCACTCACATGTCAAAATTGTTGGAAGAAGTATAATGGGAATTGCATCAAATGGATGTGAAATGTATCTAGTGTGGGAAATATGGAAACTAATATCATGAATATAAAAGATACCCTATGAAGTTGGATAATGTAGTGAATGAATGTAGAGAACCGCCTATGTTTCAGTGATTCAATTATTGGGAGGAAGGGAACTATGAATGTCAGTTCACTAATAATTGATTTCTCATGGATAATTAATGTCAGTAGCCACCAAACCCAAAGGAGAAATGGGTATCTTATTCCATCACTACTACTGAGGACGAGCCTAAAAATGTTGGGGTGAAAGGTACGTTGGTTACTCATTCAAGGATAGTGAATTTACTATTTGATTATAGTTCTATTTAGTTTTTCATATCATTCAAATTTAGTTGAACAATTCAAAAACTACCTCTAAATATGTAGTTTTTTTCTATGATAATAAAAATGGGGAAATTATTGGATCCCAAGTATATATATCCTCCCTAGTTAATGTTTGTGGACATGACCTCTCAACAAATATGTACATACTTCCATTGGTGGTGTTTGATTCCATATTGGTAATGAATTGGATATCTTTATACAAGGACTACAAAAACAGTCGGGAAAGGAAGATCACTCTTCACATACTCATGAATTCTCCAATTCTATATATGTTTAAGGAGGAAGATGATTTTGATTAAGAATTACCATTTCAGTTATGGATATTATCTCCATATGATTATTTATATCTAGCTCAATTTATTTAGAAAATTGTGAGAATAATGATCAAATACATTCCCATTATGAGGATTGCCAATGACGTGTTCCATGAATAATTCCAGGGCCTTCCTCCTAATCGAGAGGATGTTTTATCTATTGAAAATACTCCCCGATCTCTGCATATATCAAAAAAATCTTATAGAATGGACACCATTAATTTGTATGAACTGAAGAACAACTTAAAAGACTATCTAAACAAGGGTTTTATATACCCAAGTTCCTCACCATGTGTTGAACCCGTCCACTTCATCGAAGAGAAGGATGGAAAATGCACCAATTTATTGATTATAGTGTGATCAAGAACATAACCATAAATAAAAAGTTTCCACTTACACATATAGATGACTTATTCGATCACCTAAAAGGGTCCAAGTACATATCCTTTGTGGATATTTGGTCAGGATATCACCAATTAATAATAAAGAAGGCAGATATTCCATGGAATTTTTTTTCATCATGGTATAGACACAATGAGTTCATATTTATTCCATTTGGAATCAGAAATAATATAAAAATAGTTATGGTATTAATGGATAGATTATTTAGATATTATTTCATCAAATTTTTGGTAGTATTTATAGATGACATTCAAATATACTCCATGATAATGGGGGAATATGAGAAGCATTTTACTACTGTTCTGAATACTTTACTAAGGGGGAACATTTACATAAAGTATAATAAATTTTTATTCTATATGGAGGAAGTGTCATTCAAGGTGCATGTTATTACCCAAAAATAATATCTATGGACCTCTCTAAGATAGAGGTAATCAAAGAGTTTCTAATTCCAAAATTATTAATGGAGATCCATAGATTTCTTGGTCTAGAAGGTAATGAAGAAAATTTATTAATAACTTATAATAATTATCACACCCACTAGCCAGGATGAATCAAAGGGGAAATATTTTTTTTCTCGACCAGTGAATGTGAAGACTGCGTCAAGGATTAAAACTTCTCAGTCCACTATAGTATTCAAAAAGAAAATAAAGTGGATGATGATCTATATGGGAAGGATCCTTCCAATTTTATCAATGGTGAGAATTGAGAAAGATCCAATATTTTAAGATTTTAAATGGTTGAACATGTAAATAATTAAAGAAAGAACAACCCATATACTTTCTCAAATTATTACTAACCCATCCCACATAGATAAAATAACGGATGATAAAAAAATGTTTTGGAAATTCAGAAGAAGGTGGATGTTATGAAAAAGGATAAATCCTTAGAATTAAAAATTGATGAAGAAGGAGTTTTAATATTTGGATGATCACAATGTGTACCATCCTATCCAAATATCAAACTTTTTCATTCAACTAGGGAGCACAAAGTTGTATCAAAATATCTAAGATAACTATTGATGAGAGATAATAAATAGATATATCACTGAATATACAACAACATGGCTAGTTTGTTATAAAGTAAAGGCATGAAGAAAACAATATAAGTGGGTGATGAAAACATTACTCATATGAACATGGAAATGGAAAACATCACCACCGACATTGTCATCAGACTTTGAAAGAAATCGATAGGAAACAATAATCTATGGGTTTGTTGGATCACCTCACAAAAAATGTCACTTTATCGCAATTAAAGAGGAATTTTCACTAGATTAACATGAAACAATATACATTAGAAACGTGTTATGGATTCATGGATCACAAAAGTAAATTGTATCCTATTGAGATTCGAGATTCACATATATATTTTGGAAAAGTCGACAAATTGCTCAAAATAATGAGCTGATCTTTAGTACATCTTATCACCCACAAAATGATGTCCAATTAGAGTATAATATTCATACAATGGAAGAATTTTTCAGTTCTTCTTTTATGGACATAAAAGATGGATGATACCTACATCTGGCTCTTCTCGAGTTCTCTTACAACAATATTTTCTACTCGAGCATCCAAACAGCTCCATATGAATCCCTTTATTGGAAAATATTCAGAACAATGGCATTATCAGATGATGTTAGTGAACATAAGATTCTTAGAGCTAAAATGGATGATGGAATGGTAGATAAGTAGAAGACTATTAACCATATCATCAAGGAATCCTATATTCAACAATAGATCTATACAAAAAATCACCAACTAGATCAACAATTTATGTCTTGATATATTGTATTCTTCCATATATGTCAATATTAGAAGATTATGATATTTTGAAAGCTATGTCCCAGGTATATTAGCCCCTTTAAGATTCCAGAATTTGACGTTTCTATGGAGTATTGACTAACACTTCCAATAAACATTATTTAAAGTACATGGTGTATTATACATATACTTCTTGAGAAATTACATACTATATACCTCTCATGTAATTAATTCATAGGTGGTATAGATTGAAACTGATCATTCTAGTGAGGTGAAATCAATGAAGATAATGGGCAGTACAAATAATGTTATACACCACAAGACTACTCACTTCAAAAGAGTACTATGGAAGTACCATAAGTATGAAGAGTAATAAAGAGAATAATAAGAATTAATAAAGGGGAATTACCTTCACCAATTATCATGTTATTATGGAGAATTTAATTTTGAGGGTGAAATTTCAAAAGGGGGAAGAATATAAGAACTAAATATTTTATCAATTGAATTTTATTAATCTTGTAATTATGTTATAAAATACATATATTGAATAGATATTCCCAAAAAACATTATTTTTTTAAATTAATAATGAAATATGTGGTATTCATAGAAATTTTGGAACCCATGCCAATGGAATTGTAACATGACTTTTGGAATAGTAATGAGAACAATAGGTATAGTAATCTAGAAATGGAATAATAATTTATCTTGGGAAAAAATAAATAAAATTTATTCATTTTATAAAAGAAAATATCAAGTAATTTTATCCTAGAGTAAGTAAATTAATGTTTTTAAAATTATAATTTTAATGTCAGTATTTTTATGAAACAATAGTGTTTATTTACAATATAATAAATAATGTGATGGCTTAAAAGGAAAATATGTTTTCATAAAATAGATTCATAAATTAATATGTTATGTTTGTATTATTATAATATAATTATATGAGACCTTAACTAATTTTTCAAATTTTCATAAAATCAGTTATAATTTTAAAATTAGTATTATTATAATTAAAGATGAAATTAATTCTAAATATATATTCCCATATTTAAAAAAAATATTTTCTTCAAATTTAGTTTAAATTATAATTATACCTATTTAAAAATTAATATGGTTAAATTTTTAGATTTTACTAAATTAGTTCATTTTTTGGTGATTAGTGAAATAGTGTAATTTATGATATCTAACAAATACATGAATTAATGAGTCATAGAAGATATATGGATTATTTAATCCCACAATATTAAACTATCCAAAATTATTTAATTTATTTATTGATAATATTGAAACTATTTAGTGTCTTGATCCAAAATAATAAACTAATGAAAACAATAAAAAAAAGAACCATATCTTGACCTATAAATACCACCCCTCGCCATATCTTATCCTAAAACAAACAATCATTTTAATCTTGAACTAATAATCCTTTATCCTCTTCAAAATCCTTTAATCCATGTCCAAAAGCCTTCTACCTCAAAAAATACCAAACCTAATTTCCATAAGGAGGTTCTGAAGGATAAAAATTCAAGAGGTAAAAACCTATTCCATTTTCTTTTATATTATTTACATCATCATTTATTATCTTAATCTTTCATAATCTAACATTATCCAAATGTCATAATAATTATATTAATGTATATATATTAGAATTTTATTTTCTTAATGTAAATATATGGCATCAAATCTCTTCTCCTCTTCCATTCATTTTAAAAATGAGAACATCATCCGTGAGGTGTTGATTTATCTCCATCAAGGATGAAATGATTTAATTTTCATTTACTTATTTCAAGGACTAACATAAAACAATAATAATGGTTGAAAAATATTGTAAAATTTTTTCATGAAATT